>CM054059.1:360267541-362667541 GCA_028641055.1 Alopecurus myosuroides | reverse complement strand
AGGGCGGCGTGGTCTTAGAGTGCTATGAGGGTCCCCTTTTCTTCGTGGGGCTCGATTATTCGCGCACGCACAGCACGTGGTTCTTTGGGCTTGATGCGAAGAAGAGTTGAGTTGTGTTGAGTGTCCCGCTTAATGGAAGGCATTCCATCTGGCGGGTTATTCTTACGTGTACGGCCAAATTGGTGCACCCCTGCAGGGATAAATCTTCTCGAGAAGCCGTGTTTTCCGCGGTTATGGATGACTTGGTGAAAGTACTGGCTAACAAGTACTCAGAACAACTTACACCTAACTAATGTTAACTTGGCTAGTAATAGTCTTATCGACACAATAACTTGACCCATCATTAATCCAACTGTGTGAGTTATCCTCGGATTGCTTCTTTGGATAAGGGGCGAGATCCAGGATGGGTTTGTTTGGAGTTAGTTGTAGTTGGTTACGACACGCTATCTTATCTCCTTTCTGTTAGCCGGAAGTTATAGCCTGTATCTGTAGTTGGTTAGTGCAGCAAGCTGCCGCATCTTTTGTATCACCCTTTCTTCCGTTGAACCCAAAGCATCTGTGCTTGATGTTGTGGGGTACATTTTGGTGAACTGTGAGTCTTGCTTGCCAGTACGTTTATGTACTGACCCCTTTGGGGCTGTGGTTTCCGCAGACTACGCTTCCGAGGATCCCCGTGATGGCTACTACGTGGAGTTTGACGAGGCTGCTGACGAGTAGATAGCGGACCCGGGCAGGATCCGAGACATCGTGGATGGGCTCCGTCTTTTCGTTCCCGGCCTCTTAGGCCTATTTGGATTTGTCTGTACTCAGACCTTTTGAATGCTTCCGCTGTGTTGTAATGATGATATGTTGTGACATGTGTCCTCTAGATGATTGTATTTGCTATCTCTGCTCTAGTGAGAACTATTTGCAACTTATTTCTATTTATTTGTGTCTTAGAGATATGTTGTGCTATCATTCTGTTAAACGCCGTTGACGTACCATGTGTGTATGGTATGAAGTACGTCAATGGTAGTATCCTGATTTCTATGGGATGGTTTACGTAGACGATGAACAGTGGGGGTTGGTTGTCACACATACGTGTGTTGGCCTACTCGTAAGAGATGCGGGTGCCGGTAAGCCCCGTAATCCAATCAACTACTGTTCAACGGAACTGCGAGTATCCTCTAGAAGTCCGGGTGCGACATTGACAAACCTCTTGTTTATTCTCTCTAGGTAGACCCCTGGTGGTATCGGTGCATTTGTCGATCCGATGTTTGCTAGTATGTCTGCCTCCTCATTGCTTCAACGTGCGACGTGCCTCAGCTCGCAGCCCTTGAAGCTTCCCTCGAGGAGGTTATACATGTAGCGATAAGCAATCATGTTATCTGTGATTGCGCCGCATTCCTTCATTGTTTGCTGCACGATGAGGTTGGAATCTCCGTAGATCATTAGTCGAGTGGCGCCGCAAGCCAATGCCATCTTCATTCCATGCAGAAGTGCCTCGTATCCGGTGTCATTGTTGGATGTTGGGTCATCTGGCGGGAAGTCGAGTTGCGGGACATACTGGAGTTTGTTCCCACTTGGTGGTATGAGTATGATGCTGGCTCCCGCGCCTTCATTCCTTTTGGACCCATCAAAGTACATTATCCATGAGCTTGAGTACTCTTGAGGTCCCGGGATTTGCAATTATGTCCACTCCGAGAGAAAGTCTGTGACTATCTGTGATTTGAGGGCATCTCTTCCCTTGTATACTATGTCTAAGGTTCCTAGTTCGATGCTCCACTTGGCGATTCTTCCGGGTGCCATGGGGTTGTTCATGATTGTACCGAGTGATACGTCATTTAGCACTGTTACGGTATGCTCCTGGAAGTAGTGCTTGAGCTATCGAGTTGTAAAGACAACTACATACGCGAGTTTTTGTTAGTGTGGGTATCGCTGATTGCATGGTGAGAGTACTTCGCTGAGGTAGTAGATTGGCCTTTGTACTCCATGTGTTTTCCCTTATTTGGGTCACTCTACCACAATTACCGTGCTGACCACCTGATTGGTTGCGGATAGGTACAAGTAAAGGGGCTATCTTTCTTCAGGTGTGTCCAATACTTTCCTGCTCGACAATACTAAATTCAGATCTACAAATGCTTTCTTTGCTTGTGGAGTCCACCTGAACTTGTCTGTCTTCTACAATAGTTTGTAGAGGGGAAGGGCCTGCCCAATCTTGCAATGAATCTACTGAGGGCTGCCAGCCGCCCTGCTAGGTGTTGCACGCCTCGGAGATTTGTAGGTTCTTTCACCGCCAGGATGGCTTGAATTTTCTCCAGGTTGGCCTCTATTCCCCGAGCTAAAACCAAATAGCCGAGTAACTGCCCTGCGGGTATGCCGAATACGCACTTTGTCGAGCTGAGCTTGATTCTGTATTCGTTGAGGGCGTCGAAGGTTTCCCTTATATCCTCGAGGAGTGTGTCCTCCACTCGAGTCTCGATGACTATCTCGTCCACGTACACCTGGACGTTCTTGCCGATAAGTTTGGCGAGACACTTCTGCATGCAACGCTGATATGTGGCGCATGCATTCTTGAGCCCGAAGGGCATGGTTGTGTAGCAGTATACACCGTATGGTGTGATAAATGATGTCTTTTCCTCGTCTTCCTGCTTCATCATGAACTAATTATAGCCCGAGTAGGCATCCATGAAGGAGAGGCGTTGGCAGCCTGCTGTGGAGTCGATGATATGGTCGAGGCGCGAAAGCGGAAAGTTATCCTTGGGGCAATGTTTATTCAACGACATGTAGTCTATGCACATGCGAAGGATGTCTGTGTTTTTCTCCAGGACCAGCACTGGGTTTGCTAACCAGGTGGAAATTTTGATCTCCTTTATGAACTTTGCTGCTAGTAGTCGATTCACCTCTTCTCCGAGTGCGAGTCGCTTCAGCTCAGAGAAACGACGAGTGGTCTGCTTAACTGGTTTTGCATCCTTGAACACTTCTAATGAGTGCTTGGCGAACTCGCTGGGTATCCCTGGCATATTGGATGGCTACCAGCAAAAATTTCCCAGTAATCACGAAGAAGTTCGACGAGCGCGCTTTCCTATGCGTGGGAAAGGCTTGTTGACACCATCGCCATCTTCGCTGAATCTGTCGGGTGGACTTGATGCTTTCGGGTGTCATTGCTTGGGCCAAACTCGAGGTCTGGAGCGGTCCTATTCGTTAATGAAAGCACGGAGTTATCCGTGGTTTTTGCCATCTCTTCCAGCTCCTCTTGCATTCCAAAAGATTTTGCGATCTCGTGAAAATCGCTGTCGCACTTTTCCGATTTCTGGAAGTCTCTGCTTACGTCGATTGTATCGTATTCTCCTGGTAGCTTCAACTTGAGGTATGCGTAGTGCGGTTGTAACACCCGGGGTTTCCCACTTAGAACTTCCTTGTTTTTCTTTTTGTGCATCTCATGTCATCTTGCATCATCAGTCATCACACTAAATTTAAGTCCACTAAAAACTTTTGATTCGTTTATCTCTCAAGACTGCCAAAATTACAAATTGTTTTGACCCTTCTAAATATCTGAAGTCATTCTCTTGTTTTTCTGAAAATAATAAGACAAAGAAAAAAAAATGTTTTGAGTGGCCAGACCAGGCCAACAAGGCCCAGTCCAGCCAGCCCACCACCCAAACCCTAAGCCCACACAACACCACACAGAACTCACGCCACACACGCACACACACGACACAGAACCACGCACGCACGCACACCGCACGGAAGGGGATCGAGCGATCCCCTTCCTCCAGCGCTGCCTCTCTGCCTCCTCTCGCTCGTCCCCTCCTCCTCCCGGTCGCCCACCTCGCCTCCCTCCTCTAGCTCGAGCTCCGCCGCCTCCCTCCTGGCCGCCCTTCCCCGAGCTCCGCCTAGCCGCCGGCCTCTCCACCTCATGGCCGCCGCCAGGCTCTGCTCCGGCCGGTGCTGGCCGCCTTTAGCGCCCCCGTGCACTGCCGCTTCACCAGGTCGACCTACTCCACCGGTTTCCCCATTAATTTCTTCCCCGGAGGCTTCAATCGAGCCCCCGATTTGGTTCCCCACGCGGAAACCCCAGCTCGGTCGATGGTTCGGCCTCCTCCGCCAGCACGCCATGGCCGCCACACCTTCGGTCGCCCTGCCATCTGCCGTCTCCAACCCTTGCTCGAGCCTCTGGCCGCCTATCTCGGTTCTCCGGTGGTCTGGTCCTTCACGGGCATGGTGCTGCTCAACTCTGACGCCAGCAGAACGGCAGTATGCTGCAACCCCGGCGTCCTCGACTTGCTGCCTCGCGATATTGCTGTGACATGGGTGTATGGGTGGTCTTGTGGTCTTGGGCTGCTGTGTTGGTGTTGGTGTTGCTGTCGCCGACGGGACGGCGGTGATGCCGGCACCGTAACCACGGCGACACACGGGTACACGACTCCCTCGACTGCTTCCTCGACTGGGACGTTGACGCCGGCGGGAACGGTGCCCTGGCGCAACTCCGACGTCGACCCTTGTGTCGCCTCCACTGCCTCGGCTACAACTTCTCGAGGCACTTGATCATGCACATGCTCTGTTTGGTGTGGCCGAGGCCTTCGTGCCCGTGTGTTCCGTGTCTGTGAACTCGACAAGATTCCCGACGACAAGTACCTTCGAAGATGGGTTGAACGCCGAGTTCTTCCCCGACCCGTACCTCATCGACAAGATCTCCTACGACAAGTACCGCTACATCGAGCTACATCGAACCGTGAACGACCACTATCTCCACCGTGTCCGTTTTGCGTTGGCCGCCTTCGTGCGTGTCCGGGAGATGATGTCGTGAACCCCGCAGACCGGAGAATCATCCAGTTCGCCATCGACCACAAAGATCGGAACCATCAAGATCTTCTATACGGACGCGGCGGAGTACCTCGACCACGACTACGTCTACTTCCTCTTCGAACCTCGATGACAAGATCGACAACTACCACCGATGACGAGCACGACTACTTCCTCGACTACATGAGAACGAACGTCTACTTCCCCTACGAACGTCTACTTCCTCCACGCACCAACGACACCGGCGTTATCCGAATACCCTCTCTCCAACGTGCGAACCCAAACCCAAACCCTATACCTATATGCCTATTTTCTAGATGTCATCTATTTGGTTCATATTAAATCATTCATCATGTCGCATTGCATTGTGTGGGTTGTGGGTAATTAGCAATCACCTAACAATTAAATATGGAATTTGTTGGGATGCTATATATAGTAGCTCAGTTCCATTTAAAATTGCATAGCTCATCTTTATATTATCTCACCATGTTAAACCACATTTAATCTTGTTGGGTCAATAAATGACGTGAACCTCCTAAATTAAATGTTGGGCTTCCGGCTCAATTTAAATTGATTTAATTGCATAAATCATAACTAATTGATTTTAACTCCAAATTTGAAAAGTAAAATATGTTTTCCAATCAAAATTCTCTGAACTTTGCAAATATCAACTTTGTTTTCTGTTTTGAATAACTTAAATTGCTGAAAACAACTGTTTCTTAATTAATGCATTTAAAATTGTCAAATTAATAACTTGCTCATCTAAAATCCAAATTCAACAAATGAAATATGTTTTCCATCTAAAATTTTGTGTTCTTTCCAAATATAAATTTTGTTATCTGTTTTAAACATTTAAAATTGGTGAAAACAACAGATGCTTGTGTAACTCATTTAAGAAGCCAAATTTCATAACTTAATAAATAAAATTCTAAACTTGGTAAACAACATATCAAATTGAAGCTATTGTTGTTTTCTTATTGGTTTCTTCATCCATGCATCATTCTAATCAACTTTCACATGATGGTTATTTGTAGATCATTTAATTCAACATTAATTCATGGGATTTTCCAAATGCAACCCAAATTGCATATGGGCCCATTTAAATATGTTTACCATGTCAAATGGTTTACTTTGATGCATCAATTAATTTTCATGCATCCATAACTTGATCATGCTGGATCTTTTGCCGTAGAAGTAATTGTTGCATCCGGTGTTTGTTCTAGTTCGTTGCTTCTTCGCGGATAGGACGTTGAGATGATGTGAGCAACGACAAGTTCTGCGGATGTACCTCTACTTGCTGGATTCCAGGCAAGTATACTCACTTGCTACCTATGGCTGCCTTTCATCACTTGTTACCGATTCTTCCCGTTGCCTTTATTCTAGCCTTATGATTCGATGCTTGTGTCTCGATCCTATCATATATTTTCCTTGCAACCATGATATAGCCTTCCTTCCACTTCCTATTAACTGTTGTTTGTTTACCCCGTTGGCCCTCGTGTCGTAGTTGCATGCTTAGGGTTGTTTGTGCTCGAGTCTTGTCGTCATTTATCTTATCACCTGTTTAGCTGATAGTTGGGTTTCAACTTAATCAATAACATGTTAATGTTTTGGGTAATAATAATTTGATGATAAGGCACCGGCAGGAGGCCCGACGTGGTTTTGAGGCCTACTGGTGTCGAACTTAATTAGGAAAAGGGTCTTGTCCATTGATCCATGATGAGCGCACTAACCGCATGTGGGAAGCGAGTATGGGCGCCCCCCGCAATTCTGATTCGATTCGCATCTCGTCCAAATCGCCACACTTAGTTCGGGCTTTCCATTTGATGCATGCATATGCAGGTGCGAGCCCTTGGCGCCAGGGTGGAACTTTTTTAGTCGGCATTTAGGGCGGCGTGGTCTTCCAGTGCTATGAGGGTCCCCCTTTTCTTCGTGGGGGCTCGATTAGCCGCGCACGCACAACATGTGGTTCTTTGGGCTTGATGCGAAGAAGAGTTGGGTTGTGTTGAGTACCTCGCTTGGTGGGTTGATCCCCCGTCTGGCGGGTTATTCTTACGTGTACGGCTAAATTGGTGCATCCCTGCAGGGTTAAATCTTCTTGAGAAGCCGTGTTGTCCGCGGTTATGGATGACTTGGTGAAAGTGCTGGCTAACAAGTACTCAGACAACTTACACTTAACGATGATAGCTTGACTAGTAATATAGATTACCTTCACCATCAAAATGAATGTCACCTTAATCAACCGTGTGAGTTTCCTTGGGTTGCTTCCTTAGTAGGGGGTAACATTGGATGGGTATTGTTTGGTGAGTAGTTGTAGTTGGTTCTGATACGCTATCTTATCCCTTTCTTTTAGCCGGATGTTGTAGTGTGTTTCTTTAGTTAGTTAGTGCAGCCCGCTGCCGCTTCTTTGCCATAATCCCTTCCTTTCCGTTGTACCCAAAGTATTTGTATCTTGTGATGATTGGTTACGCTGGTATCTTGTGAGTATGGGTTATCCACTTGCCAGTACTTAACCGTACTGACCCACGAATTCTTTTCGTGGCTGCATATTCCATATTGCAGTCAACAGGTTTGAAGTCTGACGATGTTAGCTTGGGAATCCCTCCGGCTTGGCCTGGGCAGGGATTGGACGCCATCGGTTATCTTCAGGACTCTTAGTCCAATTTGGATCTTGTCCGTAGTCGGACACTATGTTGTTTCTTCCGCTGTTATTTGGATCTTTTTATTGTATCAGTTGTATCCTTGACTCGTTTGAGTCGTCTTGTATATATCTTTTCTGTTGTTGTTGCGGAATATTCGTGAACTGTTGTAATGTTATCACAAGTGGCAACCTGGAATCGGTTATTATGTGGATTTTGGCGGAAATGCTGAAATCTGCATAGTGCCCGATCTCGGGGCGTCACAAATGGTATCAGAGCCAGGTTTCCGATTCCCGATATTGTTTCGATACGAATGGTTATCGAAGCAACGGGTCTGCAAAGCCTGTAGGATAACCTCGCTAACGGTCGTGTTCTTAGAGTGTCAAAAACTATTTGTGCAAAACCTATTTTGGAAACATCTCAATAGGATTCTTGTTTTCTCCTTATCTCTATTCTATTTCTCCTCTCATCTTATTTGTTTTGGAGTCTCTTCCCTTAGCTATCTTTCAAAGTGTTAGGATCCTACGTGGGTGGACGTTTTCTGAGCCTTTAACCTAATAGGTTCGATCATCGGAAGATTCCTGGTGGAAGAACATCGTCGTCACTCCGAGCAAGAATCCCTTGTTAGTGGTGTCGAGGAGATCAACTGGAAGCATGAAGAATCGATAGCCGAACTTCTTCTCCCTCCCGGGTTTGTGGTTGGATTGCGAGGGCGCAATCCCCTTGTTAGTGGTGTCGGCTGTAACACCCGGGGTTTCCCACTTAGAACTTCCTTGTTTTTCTTTTTGTGCATCTCATGTCATCTTGCATCATCAGTCATCACACTAAATTTAAGTCCACTAAAAACTTTTGATTCGTTTATCTCTCAAGACTGCAAAAATTACAAATTGTTTTGACCCTTCTAAATATCTGAAGTCATTCTCTTCTTTTTCTGAAAATAATAAGACAAAGAAAAAAAAATGTTTTGAGTGGCCAGACCAGGCCAACAAGGCCTAGTCCAGCCAGCCCACCACCCAAACCCTAAGCCCACACAACACCACACAGAACTCACGCCACACACGCACACACACGACACAGAACCACGCACGCACGCACACCGCACGGAAGGGGATCGAGCGATCCCCTTCCTCCAGCGCCGCCTCTCTGCCTCCTCTCGCTCGTCCCCTCCTCCTCCCGGTCGCCCACCTCGCCTCCCTCCTCTAGCTCGAGCTCCGCCGCCTCCCTCCTGGCCGCCCTTCCCCGAGCTCCGCCTAGCCGCCGGCCTCTCCACCTCATGGCCGCCGCCAGGCTCTGCTCCGGCCGGTGCTGGCCGCCTTTAGCGCCCCCGTGCACTGCCGCTTCACTAGGTCGACCTACTCCACCGGTTTCCCCATTGATTTCTTCCCCGGAGGCTTCAATCGAGCCCCCGATTTGGTTCCCCACGCGGAAACCCCAGCTCGGTCGATGGTTTGGCCTCCTCCGCCAGCACGCCATGGCCGCCACACCTTCGGTCGCCCCGCCATCTGCCGTCTCCAACCCTTGCTCGAGCCTCTGGCCGCCTATCTCGGTTCTCCGGTGGTCTGGTCCTTCACGGGCATGGCGCTGCTCAACTCTGACGCCAGCGGAACGGCAGTATGCTGCAACCCCGGCGTCCTCGACTTGCTGCCTCGCGATATTGCTGTGACATGGGTGTATGGGTGGTCTTGTGGTCTTGGGCTGCTGTGTTGGTGTTGGTGTTGCTGTCGCCGACGGGACGGCGGTGATGCCGGCACCGTAACCACGGCGACACACGGGTACACGACTCCCTCGACTGCTTCCTCGACTGGGACGTTGACGCCGGCGGGAACGGTGCCCTGGCGCAACTCCGACGTTGACCCTTGTGTCGCCTCCACTGCCTCGGCTACAACTTCTCGAGGCACTTGATCATGCACATGCTCTGTTTGGTGTGGCCGAGGCCTTCGTGCCCGTGTGTTCCGTGTCTGTGAACTCGACAAGATTCCTGACGACAAGTACCTTCGAAGATGGGTTGAACGCCGAGTTCTTCCCCGACCCGTACCTCATCGACAAGATCTCCTACGACAAGTACCGCTACATCGAGCTACATCGAACCGTGAACGACCACTATCTCCACCGTGTCCGTTTTGCGTTGGCCGCCTTCGTGCGTGTCCGGGAGATGATGTCGTGAACCCCGCAGACCGGAGAATCGTCCAGTTCGCCATCGACCACAAAGATCGGAACCACGAAGATCTTCTATACGGACGCGGCGAGTACCTCGACCACGACTACGTCTACTTCCTCTTCGAACCTCGATGACAAGATCGACAACTACCACCGATGACGAGTACGACTACTTCCTCGATGTAACATCCCAAGTCTGAAAAATAGCCATTAGAATGTTTGCTATCTGTTATTTTATGTTTTGCATCATGGCATCATGTTGATTGCAATTGTTTTGTTTGTTTTCCATTTGTTTTCCTCTGTTTTCAGTTGTTTTCCAACTGTTTTCATTTGTTTTCCTTTGTTTTCTATTTGAATTTCAAACCAAAATTCAAACCCTTTGTTTCATCCTTGTGATGTTACAATTTCTAAAATGATATTTCAAAATAAAACAATTATTTGTTTCCATTAAAGTGTGAGCTCAAAACTGTTGTTTTGTTTCTATAAAAATGCATCCAATAACCAAACCCTTTTCAAATTCAATTAATTTCCAAATCAACAACCCTTTTGAAAGTTATGAAAAATTGCAAAACAAATCAATCATTTGTTTCCAATTATTCCATAATGATCAACTTCTAAAATAGTGGCTTAAATCAATTCATTAATTCCAAATTGCATTCTAAGTCAAGTCAAAAACATCAAACAGCACCCAATTTTAAATTATGAAAAATACCAAAACAAATATACCCTTTTGTTTCCAAATAAAATGATCTGATAACCCTATGTTAAAATCTTGTTTTAATAACCATTTGATAACCAAAAATTCATCCAAAGGCAATCAATTACAAACAACAATTTTGAATTTGAAATTGTGAGAAAACAAAGTTGGCAATTGGTTGTTTTTACCTAATCAGCCCACACATTTTTTTCTCTCAAAATTTTCCCTAAACTCCCAATTCCTCATCCTCTTCCTAATTCATTGCAGCAAAAAAAAAATGGAACACAATATAAAAAAAACAAGGGAGAGAGAGGAGCACACCAGCAGCCCAGCCCATCTTCCCCCTTGGCCCGATACCCCCCTAGCTTTTCTTCTACCTCGGTACGGATCACATCGGTCATGTCCACGTATGTGCAGAGGAGGCAGCAGACGGCTGAGGAGCTCGCCCCCGTCCCTATAACTCCACCTCGAACCCTAACCCTAACCCTATTGTCTTTCTCCCTCCTTCTTCCTTCCCCGCCTCCATCCTCTTCTCCCTGCTCCCTCTGCTCTGTATTTCTGAAACTCTGAACCACCGAGCACCATTGTCGCCTCCCCTCACCGCCGGTCTCCACAGCCACCGCGAGGAGGAACCGTGGCCGGGAATGGAACCGCCACGGGTTCCTCCCCCTCGCCGCGCCCTCGGCTCGAGCCGAGGAGCCCTGGAGCTCCGCCGCCGTGGCCTCCATCGCCGGCGTTGCCACTGCCTGCACCCATCTGCTCCTGCCCGACGCCTCCTCCCTCCTGTCCGATCGTGGACACCCAGGTGAGCAGCCCCCGATTCCTTTTTCCCCTCGCCTCTCCGCCCTCCAATCCCGCAGCGCACGGCCACCCCAGCGCCCACGTCGGAGGCGCAGCAGCAACGCTGCCGGCGACCAGCGATCTGCTATGTCCGCGTTCAGTACGTGCAGAGATTCAATCCCCGCGGAACAACACCTCAAAACCCCCCCACGTTCCCTTCCTTTAACAGCCGCAGATCAACCCATCTGGTTAGCCCAACCTTGCGCGCACCAGGAGGGTGTGGGTTCGATCCCCACACCCTGCGAATTAAACCACTTTTTGTTTTGTTTTTTCCAGAGCCATAACAAACTGCAGAATCACATCCATGCCCCTGGTAATTGCATATAGACCCTGTAAAATATTTTCCAAGCCCCTGTTAATCTTTCTAGGTCCCTAAATATTGTAAAAATGGCAGATTTGTATCTTAATTTGTAAAATGCCTAAGAAATTCATCCCAACTCCAATTTTAACTTTTTAAATATGTTTTCTGTCCCAAATTAAATGTACTATCCAAATATAAAATTTATTTCCTGTTTTGAATATTTTAAATTGTTGAAATATTTGAAAACTTGTCAAATTCACTTAAAATTGCAAAATTCATAACTTGTTCATAAAAATTCCAAATTCGACAAACTAAATATGTTTTCCAATCAATTTTTCATGTACTTTCCAAATATAAATTTTGTTTGCTGTTTTGAATAATTTAAATTGCTGAAAACAACTGTTTCTTGTTTATTGCATTTAAAATTGCCAAAATAATAACTTGCTCATTTTAAATCCAATTTCCACAAATGAAATATGTTTTCCATGCAAAATTAAACCCTCTTTCCAAATATAAAAATTGTTTCATGATTTGAATAATTAAACTTGGTTAAATAATTTAAATCTTATTTAATTCATTTAATATTGCTAAATTTATAACTTGATCAAAACAAATTCTTTTGGGACATATAAAATATGTTTTCAAACCATAAAAACATAACCTTGTCAAATATGAACTTCACTTCATGTTTTGAACAAATAAAAATTCACATAAGTTCATGTTTGAATTAAATTCATTTAATTCTTGCTTAAACTTGTTTAATTCATAAATAATTTATTTGAAATCCTTTTTCAACAAGTGAAACATGCAATCCACCTAAAATTGTGTGTTCTTATCAAATATAAACTTTGTTATCTATTTCGAACAATTTAACTTGATGAAAACAACAAATACTTGTGTGACATGTTTAAGTAACCAAACTTTCCAAACTTAATCAATGATTTCCAAAACTTGTTCCAATCCTTTTTCACTTGCATCTATCATTGTTATTTGTTGTTATTTTGTTGTTATCATCATGCATGCATCATGCTAACAACTCTCACATAATAATTAATTGTAAATCATTTGTTTCCACTTATTTCAATGTATCTTTTCCATATGCAATCCAATTGCATATGGGTCCAATTAAATTGTGTTATCTTGTCAAGTAGTTTATTCTGATGCATCTATTAACATGACATGCATCATCCCATGTTTGTGCACCTATGCCATGATATTGATTGTCTACCTTTTCTGCATTGTGTGTTTGCTTCTTCTCGGATACACGACGACGTTGAGACCGACGATACTTACGACATCCCTTCTAAGGAGTTAGCTCAGTACCAGGCTACTGGGTTTTGCAGGCAAGTTATCACTCACATGAACCACTGTGTTCCTTTCAACATTGGTTACCGATACTTTCCGTTGTTCTTTTCTGCTAGCCTTAGCAGTAGTTGTTTCTGTTACGAACCCATCACATGAATCCCTTAACCTTGATATTGCCTCACCTCCACTCCTATCACCCCTTGGTTGAGCCAGTATCTTACTAGCATGCTTAGGTTGCTTTTGCTCGAGTCTGTTACCCGTTACTTACTGTTACTATTTCTATTACGTTGTGGGGGCTCGATGTTTAATCAATCAATCATGCTAATGTTACTATTAATAATAAATTTGATGATAAGGCACCGGCAGGAGGCCCATGAGAGGTTTTGAAGCCTGCTAGTGTAGACCCTAATAGGAAAAGGGTCTTGTCTACTGATCCATGATGAGCGCACTAACCGCATGTGGGAAGCGAGTATGGGCGCCCCCCTCAATTTGATTCGATTCGCATCTCGTCCAAATCGCCTCATTTAGTTCGTGTTTTCCATTTGCCGCATGCATGTTTTTGCGAGCCCAGGCCAGGGTGGAACTTTTGTAGTCGGCATATAGGGGGACACGTTCTTAGAGTGCTATGAGGGTCCATTTTCTTCTGGGCTCGATTAGCCGTGCGCCCAAGGTTCTTTGGGCTTGATGCGAAGAAGAGTCGAGTTGTGTAGAGTACCTCGCTTGGTGGGTTTGATTCCCGTCTGGCGGGATATTCTTGCGTGTACGGCCAAATTGGTGCAACCCTGCAGGGATAATCTTCTCGAGAAGCCGTGTTTTCCGCGGTTATGGATTACTTGGTGAAAGTACTGGCTAACAAGTACTCAGGACAACTTAAACATAATGATCGAACATGTTACACCCCATGATTAATAACTTGACTAGTAATAGGTTGATGACACAATAACTTGATTCACCTTTAATACAACTGTGTGAGTTATCCTCGGATTGCTTCTTTGGACAAGGGGCGAGATCCAGGGTGGGTTTGTTTGAAGTTATCTTTCAGTTGGTTACAATCCTCGATCTTATCTCCTTTCTGTTAGCCGGAAGTAGTATAATCTCTGTAGTTGGTTAGCGCAGCCAGTTGCAGCATCTTTTATATCCCCTCTCTTCCGTTGACCCAAGGCATCTGTGCTTGGTGTTGACGGGTTACACTTTGGTGAATTGTGAGTCTTGCTTGCCAGTACGTTTATGTACTGACCCCTTTGGGGCTGTGGTTTCCGCAGACCTACGTTTCCGAAGATCTACATGGTGGCTACTACGTGGAGTATGACGAGACTGCTGACGAGTAGATAGCGGACCCGGGCAGGATCCGAGACTTCGTGGATGGGCTCCGTCTGTTTGTTTCCGGCCTCTTAGGCCTATTTGGTTCTTGTCTGTACTCAGACATGTTGAATGCTTCCGCTGTATGGTAATGATGTATTGTTGGGGCATGTGCCCTCTGAATGATTGTATTTGCTATCTCTGCTCTAATGAGGGCCATTTGCAACTTATTTCAATCTTTTGTGTCGTAGAGATCTGTTGTGATATCAGTTGTTCAACGCCGTTGACGTACCATGTGTGTATGGTTTGAAGTACGTCGACGGAAGTGCCTTTGATCTCTAGTGGATAGTTTACATCGACGATGGAATAGCAGGGCTTGTGTTGTCGCGCATAAGCGCAGGCCTACCAGGAAGCTGGGACGTGGGAGCAGTTATGCCCCATAATCCAAGCATCTGCTATCCAGTTCGTACGGTGAGTATCCCTTAGAAATCAGGGTGCGACAAATGGTATCAGAGCCTGTCTGCCTGTAGGATCCCTTTTTACTGGTCGCAGTTGAGTCTAGAAACTATTTTGTAGCTATATAGGAAAAATGAAACGTGAGAGTAGGAATTCTGTTCTTTTTCTTCTTTCCCCACCCACCCTCCCTTTTCTGGTAAGGAAGTGCAACGTTGATTTTTCCCTTCTCATCTAAACTTTCAAGTTAGGATTTCACGAATTCTGGTTTCTTTAGGATGGTTATATCTACTAGACCATAGGAATGGAGGTGGTTGTGACGTGATTTATCATGTTGCCTACTCAGGATTGAGAACGGAGGCGTGTAAGCCCCGGAAGCAAATCCTCTATTCCTTAAGTAGTAGATATTGATCCTTTAGAAGCCCGGATGGGTTTTCCGTAGTACCTCAGGAATCTTGTTCTCGTTTTCCCCGATGTTGATATCCTGTTCTTCTCAACATCCTTTCGTCCGTTGAAATCTTGTTGTTGTTTTCCACTTCAAATCGTCTACCGGCGTCTAATCAAAACTTCCTCGTAAACTCTTATCCAGTTAAAGTGTTATTTGATACCGGAGCATCACATTCCTTTGTGCCAACAATCTTTTCCACAACATACAACCCAATTCTGGTTCCACTAAGCAATCAAAACTCTGTTCACTCCCCGGAATCTCAAATGTTGACTTCCAAGATAAGTAAGAACAATCCAA
Organism: Alopecurus myosuroides; assembly: GCA_028641055.1. Taxonomy (NCBI): domain Eukaryota; kingdom Viridiplantae; phylum Streptophyta; class Magnoliopsida; order Poales; family Poaceae; genus Alopecurus; species Alopecurus myosuroides. The sequence goes on along the minus strand of CM054059.1, from coordinate 362,652,323 downwards.
TTCTAATAAGAGGCCACATATTCCTCGTTACTCTCATGTTGATGATTCTGACATTGATGTTATTCTTGGTGTTGCATTGATGTCAATAACTCTGTTCCACCATTCTAGCCAGATAATCTATTCTCCAAATGAATCAAGTTCCATTCAGCTATACACCCTTGGTGCAAAATCTCTCCCCTTTACTTGAAAGTGTTCCGGTGGTTTGCAAATTCCCTGACGTCTATCCAATGTGCACGATGTGTTTCACGTGTCACAGCTCAAGAGGATCTTCCCAAGAAGTTTCCGGACCTTTTCTTTTCTCAGTAGGAATCTCGGGGCGCGATTCCTTCAAGGGGGGGCGTTTTGTAACATCCCAAGTCTGAAAAATAGCCATTAGAATGTTTGCTATCTGTTATTTTATGTTTTGCATCATGGCATCATGTTGATTGCAATTGTTTTGTTTGTTTTCCATTTGTTTTCCTCTGTTTTCAGTTGTTTTCCAACTGTTTTCATTTGTTTTCCTTTGTTTTCTATTTGAATTTCAAACCAAAATTCAAACCCTTTGTTTCATCCTTGTGATGTTACAATTTCTAAAATGATATTTCAAAATAAAACAATTATTTGTTTCCATTAAAGTGTGAGCTCAAAACTGTTGTTTTGTTTCTATAAAAATGCATCCAATAACCAAACCCTTTTCAAATTCAATTAATTTCCAAATCAACAACCCTTTTGAATGTTATGAAAAATTGCAAAACAAATCAATCATTTGTTTCCAATTATTCCATAATGATCAACTTCTAAAATAGTGGCTTAAATCAATTCATTAATTCCAAATTGCATTCTAAGTCAAGTCAAAAACATCAAACAGCACCCAATTTTAAATTATGAAAAATACCAAAACAAATATACCCTTTTGTTTCCAAATAAAATGATCTGATAACCCTATGTTAAAATCTTGTTTTAATAACCATTTGATAACCAAAAATTCATCCAAAGGCAATCAATTACAAACAACAATTTTGAATTTGAAATTGTGAGAAAACAAAGTTGGCAATTGGTTGTTTTTACCTAATCAGCCCACACATTTTTTTTCTCTCAAAATTTTCCCTAAACTCCCAATTCCTCATCCTCTTCCTAATTCATTGCAGCAAAAAAAAATGGAACACAATATAAAAAAAAACAAGGGAGAGAGAGGAGCACACCAGCAGCCCAGCCCATCTTCCCCCTTGGCCCGATACCCCCCTAGCTTTTCTTCTACCTCGGTACGGATCACATCGGTCATGTCCACGTATGTGCAGAGGAGGCAGCAGACGGCTGAGGAGCTCGCCCCCGTCCCTATAACTCCACCTCGAACCCTAACCCTAACCCTATTGTCTTTCTCCCTCCTTCTTCCTTCCCCGCCTCCATCCTCTTCTCCCTGCTCCCTCTGCTCTGTATTTCTGAAACTCTGAACCACCGAGCACCATTGTCGCCTCCCCTCACCGCCGGTCTCCACAGCCACCGCGAGGAGGAACCGTGGCCGGGAATGGAACCGCCACGGGTTCCTCCCCCTCGCCGCGCCCTCGGCTCGAGCCGAGGAGCCCTGGAGCTCCGCCGCCGTGGCCTCCATCGCCGGCGTTGCCACTGCCTGCACCCATCTGCTCCTGCCCGACGCCTCCTCCCTCCTGTCCGATCGTGGACACCCAGGTGAGCAGCCCCCGATTCCTTTTCCCCTCGCCTCTCCGCCCTCCAATCCCGCAGCGCACGGCCACCCCAGCGCCCACGTCGGAGGCGCAGCAGCAACGCTGCCGGCGACCAGCGATCTGCTCTGTCCGCGTTCAGTACGTGCAGAGATTCAATCCCCACGGAACAACACCTCAAAACCCCCCCACGTTCCCTTCCTTCAACAGCCGCAGATCAACCCATCTGGTTAGCCCAACCTTGCGCGCACCAGGAGGGTGTGGGTTCGATCCCCACACCCTGCGAATTAAACCACTTTTTGTTTTGTTTTTTTCCAGAGCCATAACAAACTGCAGAATCACATCCATGCCCCTGGTAATTGCATATAGACCCTGTAAAATATTTTCCAAGCCCCTGTTAATCTTTCTAGGTCCCTAAATATTTTAAAAATGGCAGATTTGTATCTTAATTTGTAAAATGCCTAAGAAATTCATCCCAACTCCAATTTTAACTTTTTAAATATGTTTTCTGTCCCAAATTAAATGTACTATCCAAATATAAAATTTATTTCCTGTTTTGAATATTTTAAATTGTTGAAATATTTGAAAACTTGTCAAATTCACTTAAAATTGCAAAATTCATAACTTGTTCATAAAAATTCCAAATTCGACAAACTAAATATGTTTTCCAATCAATTTTTCATGTACTTTCCAAATATAAATTTTGTTTGCTGTTTTGAATAATTTAAATTGCTGAAAACAACAGTTTCTTGTTTATTGCATTTAAAATTGCCAAAATAATAACTTGCTCATTTTAAATCCAATTTCTACAAATGAAATATGTTTTCCATGCAAAATTAAACCCTTTTTCCAAATATAAAAATTGTTTCATGATTTGAATAATTAAACTTGGTTAAATAGTTTAAATCTTATTTAATTCATTTAATATTGCTAAATTTATAACTTGATCAAAACAAATTCTTTTGGGACATATAAAATATGTTTTCAAACCATAAAAACATAACCTTGTCAAATATGAACTTCACTTCATGTTTTGAACAAATAAAAATTCACATAAGTTCATGTTTGAATTAAATTCATTTAATTCTTGCTTAAACTTGTTTAATTCATAAATAATTTATTTGAAATCCTTTTTCAACAAGTGAAACATGCAATCCACCTAAAATTGTGTGTTCTTATCAAATATAAACTTTGTTATCTATTTCGAACAATTTAACTTGATGAAAACAACAAATACTTGTGTGACATGTTTAAGTAACCAAACTTTCCAAACTTAATCAATGATTTCCAAAACTTGTTCCAATCCTTTTTCACTTGCATCTATCATTGTTATTTGTTGTTATTTTGTTGTTATCATCATGCATGCATCATGCTAACAACTCTCACATAATAATTAATTGTAAATCATTTGTTTCCACTTATTTCAATGTATCTTTTCCATATGCAATCCAATTGCATATGGGTCCAATTAAATTGTGTTATCTTGTCAAGTAGTTTATTCTGATGCATCTATTAACATGACATGCATCATCCCATGTTTGTGCACCTATGCCATGATATTGATTGTCTACCTTTTCTGCATTGTGTGTTTGCTTCTTCTCGGATACACGACGACGTTGAGACCGACGATACTTACGACATCCCTTCTAAGGAGTTAGCTCAGTACCAGGCTACTGGGTTTTGCAGGCAAGTTATCACTCACATGAACCACTGTGTTCCTTTCAACATTGGTTACCGATACTTTCCGTTGTTCTTTTCTGCTAGCCTTAGCAGTAGTTGTTTCTGTTACGAACCCATCACATGAATCCCTTAACCTTGATATTGCCTCACCTCCACTCCTATCACCCCTTGGTTGAGCCAGTATCTTACTAGCATGCTTAGGTTGCTTTTGCTCGAGTCTGTTACCCGTTACTTACTGTTACTATTTCTATTACGTTGTGGGGGCTCGATGTTTAATCAATCAATCATGCTAATGTTACTATTAATAATAAATTTGATGATAAGGCACCGGCAGGAGGCCCATGAGAGGTTTTGAAGCCTGCTAGTGTCGACCCTAATAGGAAAAGGGTCTTGTCTACTGATCCATGATGAGCGCACTAACCGCATGTGGGAAGCGAGTATGGGCGCCCCCCTCAATTTGATTCAATTCGCATCTCGTCCAAATCGCCTCATTTAGTTCGTGTTTTCCATTTGCCGCATGCATGTTTTTGCGAGCCCAGGCCAGGGTGGAACTTTTGTAGTCGGCATATAGGGGGACACGTTCTTAGAGTGCTATGAGGGTCCATTTTCTTCTGGGCTCGATTAGCCGTGCGCCCAAGGTTCTTTGGGCTTGATGCGAAGAAGAGTCGAGTTGTGTAGAGTACCTCGCTTGGTGGGTTTGATTCCCGTCTGGCGGGATATTCTTGCGTGTACGGCCAAATTGGTGCAACCCTGCAGGGATAATCTTCTCGAGAAGCCGTGTTTTCCGCGGTTATGGATTACTTGGTGAAAGTACTGGCTAACAAGTACTCAGGACAACTTAAACATAATGATCGAACATGTTACACCCCATGATTAATAACTTGACTAGTAATAGGTTGATGACACAATAACTTGATTCACCTTTAATACAACTGTGTGAGTTATCCTCGGATTGCTTCTTTGGACAACGGGGCGAGATCCAGGGTGGGTTTGTTTGAAGTTATCTTTCAGTTGGTTACAATCCTCGATCTTATCTCCTTTCTGTTAGCCGGAAGTAGTATAATCTCTGTAGTTGGTTAGCGCAGCCAGTTGCAGCATCTTTTATATCCCCTCTCTTCCGTTGACCCAAGGCATCTGTGCTTGGTGTTGACGGGTTACACTTTGGTGAATTGTGAGTCTTGCTTGCCAGTACGTTTATGTACTGACCCCTTTGGGGCTGTGGTTTCCGCAGACCTACGTTTCCGAAGATCTACATGGTGGCTACTACGTGGAGTATGACGAGACTGCTGACGAGTAGATAGCGGACCCGGGCAGGATCCGAGACTTCGTGGATGGGCTCCGTCTGTTTGTTTCCGGCCTCTTAGGCCTATTTGGTTCTTGTCTGTACTCAGACATGTTGAATGCTTCCGCTGTATGGTAATGATGTATTGTTGGGGCATGTGCCCTCTGAATGATTGTATTTGCTATCTCTGCTCTAATGAGGGCCATTTGCAACTTATTTCAATCTTTTGTGTCGTAGAGATCTGTTGTGATATCAGTTGTTCAACGCCGTTGACGTACCATGTGTGTATGGTTTGAAGTACGTCGACGGAAGTGCCTTTGATCTCTAGTGGATAGTTTACATCGACGATGGAATAGCAGGGCTTGTGTTGTCGCACATAAGCGCAGGCCTACCAGGAAGCTGGGACGTGGGAGCAGTTATGCCCCATAATCCAAGCATCTGCTATCCAGTTCGTACGGTGAGTATCCCTTAGAAATCAGGGTGCGACAAATGGTATCAGAGCCTGTCTGCCTGTAGGATCCCTTTTTACTGGTCGCAGTTGAGTCTAGAAACTATTTTGTAGCTATATAGGAAAAATGAAACGTGAGAGTAGGAATTCTGTTCTTTTTCTTCTTTCCCCACCCACCCTCCCTTTTCTGGTAAGGAAGTGCAACGTTGATTTTTCCCTTCTCATCTAAACTTTCAAGTTAGGATTTCACGAATTCTGGTTTCTTTAGGATGGTTATATCTACTAGACCATAGGAATGGAGGTGGTTGTGACGTGATTTATCATGTTGCCTACTCAGGATTGAGAACGGAGGCGTGTAAGCCCCGGAAGCAAATCCTCTATTCCTTAAGTAGTAGATATTGATCCTTTAGAAGCCCGGATGGGTTTTCCGTAGTACCTCAGGAATCTTGTTCTCGTTTTCCCCGATGTTGATATCCTGTTCTTCTCAACATCCTTTCGTCCGTTGAAATCTTGTTGTTGTTTTCCACTTACGAGGGGGAAGGTTCGCCCATATCTTTAGGATTACCCGGGTGGAGCGGCCCGCTGCGGGAGAGCTCGTCTCCACCCTCCTCCTGCTCCTACTCCGGCTCCTCCTCGCCCGCTTGTCCGGCCGCATCCCATGCTGCCTGGTCGGCCGTACCCGGTGCCGCCTGGGTAGCGGCCACCTCGTCCGTCTGCCGCCTGGGTGGGCGCAACAGATCCGGCTTGAAGTCGGGCCCGTCCGGACCGTCCTCGAGCTCTTGCGCCTCAAACAGTTGTGGAGGGTTCCTAGCCGGTCTGAATCATCTGACAAAGAAAGAGCAGGCAACAACAAGAGGGAGCATGAGAAACTTACCCGGGGAGGCGGCCTCGCGCGGCTGTACGGTTGCCGTCCCTAGGACGAGCCGGAGACGACCTTCGCCTTCATCACCATCCAGAGCCAGTCGCTCAATTGTTCCGTCTTGAGGGAGCAGGTGGATAGCCGGGTCGGGTCGAACCGGCCGGAAACATAGCACATCTTGTGCGACTTCGACTAAAGCAGCCACACTCGTTGCGCCAGCCAGCAGAGGGAGAGGTCATGCACCGTCAGGCCCTTGCTGGCCAGCTCCTCCAGCCAGCCGCACATCTTGGCGAGGTCCTCCATGTCCTCGTCGATCTTGGCCTCTCCGCGGCTCTTCGAGGGTGCGCCGGGGGCATAGCGCGGCAGGTTGATGTGGTGCTCGCCCTCTACCACGTTCCGTATGTAGAAGAAGAACCGTTGCTAGTCCGTAATGCTCTCCTGCATGGAAAACTTGGGCACGTTGCTGCGTCACCGGTGGCACCGCCGCATGGAAACTGCCAGACCCAGAAGAAGTATTGCCAGCTCCACAGCGGCACAGTCGGGCACACACCCATGTATCCCTTGGAGGAAGTCACGAAAGACGAAATCTTCGAGATCGAGTTGGCCCCGAGGTGGTGCGGCTGGAGGCCAAACTCGGCGAGGAGGTCGCGGAAGAGCGGGCTTGCTGGAAGCACGAACCCGTAATCGAAGTGGTCGAGGAAGACGACGTACTCCCTCGGCGCGGCATAGGCATCTCCTCCTTGCTGGGCGCGCGCGCTCCCACGAGGTCGTGCTTGCCAAAGTAACCCTTCTTGACAGCCTTCACGAGGCTAGCCTCGGTGATGGTGGAGCCTCGCCACGTTCCTTCATTACGGGACATTGCGGCAACGGCGGGGACGAGAACGTGGGTGTTGTTGTTGGATATATACCAATTAATGGTATATCAGATGGTGTCCTAAAGTGCCGGATTACCAGGGTGCCCTAAATGGTAATGGATTACGGTCCATTAGGCGACCCAGTAAGCTGACGCGCAGAAGCCGGATTCTAGAAGAACCCGAACCACGGCCCACGTGGTATGGCTTGGAGTAGAAGGCGGATTCTGGCCTTCCAAGTTAGATCTTACCGTAGTCTTCTAGGTTTCCTTTTCTGTAAGCCCTAACCCGGCTATTATATAAAGCCGGACAGGAGATAAGAAAGAGAGGACAATAAGCTAGAAGCTAACTCGCCGAGAGGTTGATCCTTGTTGAGTAGCTAAACCCAACTCATATTGTACTTTGTATACTTCAGGCTTCAGCCCTGATTTAGTGAGATTGCAGGAGTAGGAACGCCGCCTAGTTGCGACGTACCAAACCTGGGTAAAACTTTGGTGTCATTGTTCGTCATACTACCACGTCCCCCCACGTCTCTATCAGTAGTCTCATGGCACCCCCGTCTATGAATTCTACTACGATGTCTCGACAGTTGGCGCCCACCGTGGGGCCAGCGACGTCAGGCGTTATGTTTCGATCGGGGATACTCGGCGGAATTGGCAGTACCATAACTGTTGGAAGCCTGGAATTCGAGAACGACATCGGGTGCTTCCTCGACAACGGATCGTACGTGCCAGCACGGAATCATCTGGTAAGTGCCTGCGTTTATCGATTGGATCTACAAACATCTTTATCAGATTAACTACAGAGGCAATGGGATTCTGTGGTGGAAGCAAATTTATCCCACCCGCCCTATACCCTGTCGAAGAAGACTATGACGCCGGATTTTTCTCAGATCGCCGATATCATGCTGAATCGCACTTTATCGGTATGGTGCAATCCGAGATCGCCGAAAACACGGATGAAAACAATCCTGTGGAAGAGGCAGAAAACAACAATTACACATAAGAGGTGGAAGATCCGACATCCGTCAATCTTACGATGAACTCGGAAGCTGATTCTGTGTTAGCCGCCATTGAGGCGAGATTAGAATCGGAACCCGGATCGGACCAGTTCGATTCCGAAGACGAAGATGAAGACGCTTTCAAAAGAAAGGTCAAATCCTTTCAAGAGGGGTTCCATGATGGCAAAACCGGCTGAAAACACGGATGCCGAAAGTCAGGAAAGCCCTAGAACACCTCCGCCAGATAAGGAAAGAGAAGAGGGGGAAACCACTCCAACATACCCGGATGTCAAAGAATTGACAGAGGACGAACCTGGTAAAAAACCTCCCTCTTCCAAGAAAAAACACAAAGCTTCGAAGAAACTCCAATACAAGCTCCGGAAAAAACTGGCTGATCCAGCCAACGAAAACCCGGAAGCAGGAGGAGGAAGTGGAGTTAAGCCTGTGGAGTAGAAAGCGAAAGAAATCTCTGTTCTGCCAATGTCACAACAGGACGAACATGATCTACTTCAAACACCAGTGGGACCCCATGAACCCCCTGAAGTGCTGGAAGCAAGGAGACAAGCTCTCCAACGGCAACAGCAACATCTATTCAGAACTCGAGAACATCTTCAGAAAACCCAAGCGGACATTAAGTTAAAGCAGGAAGAAATCGAGGAGTACGAGAGAAGGAATAGATCTGGCATTAAACCTACATGGTTACCCGGAATCGCAAGACCGAAAGTACTGCCACCAAATGTCGGGGGGCTACCCCCGAGTAGGGGTAAGACAGGTGGTAAAACAGAGATCAGAGTACTGTTTACCGGGTAGGCGGCTACCCGGGTACCTGCTATCCGGTAGATGCTACTCGGTAATAAGTATTGAAGGCCAAGATAAGATAAGGAGGAAGTTTGGAATCATCCGAGTAGAGAACAGGTGGTCCGAGTAGATGGGCATCAACCCTACTCGGGCACAAAGTCAATGGAGCCGTTCTGACGGGATCCCGTGGATCCCGCAGCCATACAGGCGTGCGGTTCAACTTACAAGACACATGATTATCCGCGCTACGGCGTGGGCACAGTGAGGGTGGGCACCTGTCATGTCCTGTCACTGACAGAGGGGACAGGACAGGTCAAGAGCCTACTCTGTGAGGCTGACAGGGTGGACAACTCCTGTCAGCCGGACAGCGCGGCGACTTCTCGCAACGGCGTCAGCGGGAACACAGAAGCGTGCTGCTGCTATCACAGTGGCGTTGTCTAATCTGTACTTTTAATAGTTGTTTACTCGCTGGGCACCAGTATATAAGGCGCCCAGCCCCCTCCTGCGCGAGGACGACGTTGCCTAGAGAGCATTTTATTGCACGAGCAAGAGCTAGAGGTAGAGAGAACAAGAGAGTGGCTACTCGGCTAAAGGCCTGATTTGTACTGTGTCTACTCGGAAACACCATATATAGAGAGATAGGCAGGAGTAGGGGTGTTACCTCCACACGAGGGCCCCGAACCTGGGTAGATCGAGGTGTTTGCAGTGTTTTTGAGCGCGTCTACTCAACGTGCGATCCCTCCCTGAATACCTACAGCGTCCATCGGCCCAACACTTTAGCCATTTATGGCATCTGTCTTCTCCACTCCACGACAGTTGGCGCCCACCATGGGGCCAGCAGCGGCGCTGGCTGGGGTTCATATTCGGACGGGACCGATTTCTGCATTAGGGGAGCGCGTGGTCTGTGGCCTTGTCCACAGATTTGGCTCCTTCGACTTCGTCACCGACAACACCGGCGATTTCGGCGGCAGGCCCGTGCCTGCAGGCGGCTCGGTCCTGTCCTTCGGCGCGCATCTGGTATACATCGGCACCACCGTCATCCGCGAGTTCTCGGAGCAGGTGCTCGTTGCGAACAATCCTCCTGCTGTACTCGCTGCTCGCGGGAAGCCAGTTGGCTGCTCTGCGGATATCGTGGAGGTGATGATGACGGGCCCGGCTATCTATGCCGGGAAAGGCGCGGCCGCTGCGGCTGAGGTCATCGAGGAGCAGCCTGCGGACAGGGGTCACAAGCCCTACGAGATGCCCCGGAACATTCCGGGCTACGTGGCTCCTTCCACGTCAACGGCTATACCGGCTGCTCGCGTTGGCACCACCGAGCAGCTGGGCCTGCCGCCTCCCACCGACACGGAGCTCATGGCGTTGAAGGCGCAACTCGAGCAGCAGCGTCAAGCGCTACTCGCGGAGGCCCAGGAGCCGGAGAAGGTTAGGCTTGAGCTTAACCTGGATCAAAATGAGTACAATAGAGCCCATGGCTTTACTCCTGTTTCTAGGCTGCCTAGCAAGATAGGCGTTATTCGTCACAACTTGGGCGCTGAGCTAGCTAGAGATGGTAGGGCTGCTAGTCAATCTGCTAGTTTGAACACTGCTAATAGGCCAAAATATAGTTCCCCTGCCAAAACTCTTAGGGCTGCAGAGGCTGTTGCTACCGAGTTGCCGCATCTCACTGGCGACGTGCGCGCTAGGCAGCAGGACAGGCTTAATGAGCTAGTGCTAGAAGCTGGCAGGCAGAATGAGGCTTTTCGAAAAGCCAATCCGGGAGCCGGTGCTTCCCAAGTTGTTCACTCGCATGGGGTCAGATTGGTGGATCAGGCCTCGTCGCCGCTTTCCGACACTGAGAGGGATCAGAGTGTGAACTATGGAAAAAACAAATAGATGCAGGTGTACGACCCGGCTGTCGCCGGAAAACAGCACGCTGTAGCGCGGCAGCCCGGCCAGAAACACAACTCTGCAGGAGCAGGCTATCAAGCCACTAAAGCTCACAGCAAGAGACAAGGAGGAAACCGAGCGGGACCATCTCGGCCTCAGGCTGTCAACCCGGTTCAGCAGAGGGTACAGCCGCGTGCAACTGAGCAGCCACGAGCAGTTGCGGCAACGGCCAACCCGGTTGCTCAACCCGGTCCTGTGCAGCCAGACCGCTATGATGATGGGTACTCAATAATGGAGATGGCCGGGTACGCTAATCCGAGGGACGTCACTGATTGTTTGGGTGACAGGATGCTGGAGCCCAGCTGTCACGACCCCGGACCCAGAGATATACATACTGTTATGTGCTCCTAGCCATGGACTCACAAGGGCTTCAGGGTTACCAGCCCCGGCCGCAACAAACAACGGCAGGCAGACCGGATTCATCGGCACGTAGTCCGGATCCCCAGTCTACTACTCCTTGTACCCATGCTAGTCATAACCAACTATGCATATCAAAGCGTCCACGAATCGAATGAAACTGAAGGAAACGGGACCAAAGCTATACAGAGATGCTATGTGTCCAGAAAGTGCAACAACAATCGAGGGTTACTGGGGTTACCTCGCCCCAGGCCGATCACATCGACAGGCGGGCTCGGACATGGATCATCGGCTCCATAACCCCTCGACTGCGACAACTATGCAGGCATAGCCAAAACTGTATAACAATGAGCTCGAAACCAACAACCGATCAAAGCAGTACTCTAGACATGAAACTTTATTAAACAGGTGTTACTATAGTATAGCTTACAAGCAGAGGTCACACGACCCAACATTACATCAGACAACGGAAGGCAAATTATGTTGCTAATCAACAAGAACCAAAAAGGCCTAAGAGGCCGCAACATAAGGCGACGTCCCAGCCCATAGATTCCAGGCTGCTACCTGGGAACCCCAGACTACTCGTCGATGTCCACGTTGAATCACCACCGATGGAGTTCTTCTCCTGAACCAAAATTAAGCAAACCTGAGTACGGGAGGTACTCAACAAGACTTAATTAACCTATTATATATCTGCTATTTCGAAAAGGGTTTCATGAAGGCTGATTTGCGTAAAGCAATCTTTGTTTTCCAAATTGAGGAAGAATAGCACGTCTCATAGAAGGTTTTCAAAAAAGATGAGAAACTTGCTTCTGTAACCATCATCTTTTGATTCCACCACCATCATTTCCCAGCATCTCACAAACTATAAGGATCACCCCTCCCGGCATCTCCGGGGAGGCACCCTTCATTCATTGCCAACATCTTTTACGCCACTTTCAAGTTATCTATGACCTCGTGACTTTCACCAAGTCGTCCATAACCGTGGACACGGCTTTCCGAAAGATTTATCCCTGCAGGGTGGTACACTTTACCCACACGTACCCTCCGACTCTTAGCGCCACATGTACGCTCTTCCATGGAGCGCGGCAGAGGGTGGCTGGCTCCGACCTTTACCTTGCTCGACCCTATCCATGAGTCAACCCAAACAGGGCCACCCCGTCAACAGGGAGTTGGCCACCTCCTGACGACACCTGTTCTGTGAGTCGGGATCAAGATCCGTGTACGTCCATCACTTGTCCCGGTCACGCCCTAGTTTTTCTCCAAATCGTTTTCTGACTCACACGCAAATGGAAATAGCAAACTACGTGACTCATGGATGTGGCCAAACAAGTTAGTTAGTCGAGCGAGGTTCATTGGCTCGCGCGTGTGGTTGCACGCTCAGTCTTGGTTTCCGCGGCGAGACCTTACTCCTAGGGTTGGCAAGTACAGGACAAAGAACCACTTCCCAAGTGGCCTCCCGTCCAAGCCTTAGTCATGTTAACCACACAATGCTCATCTCACCACGTCATCATATCATACTAGGTTCTCGTAGCTCTGATTCATCAACCGGATGGAGCAGAGGTAAACAAACATGTATGACTAAGCAAAGCAGATATGAGGCTCTGGCGATGCGCACAACCAATTCTATGGCGGCTAGGAGCAGTGGATCAGGATATCTAGGTTATGCAGTATATAGGAGAACTCTATCTACTGACATCAAATAGTTTGGAACCGAATGCAAAGTACGAGATTCAAATCACTTTGAAATCATATATGAGCAGATAAGAGGTTATGCTTGCCTTGGTTATAAGAAAATCAGATAAAGGATCTTCGGGGATAAGTGCTTGACTTGTCGGTTAAGATCAAGTATTCGTCATGGAGTTGATGGCCTTCTCTTCGGAATCGGATTCTATCGAGGGGGAATAACACCGAAACAAAGAAGAACAATCAACACATGGCATCGATGCAATGCGCAACATGTATGCATGAGCAGGTTAATGCACTGAAATAAAGCCCTAAACATGCTCGATGAGTTGCTAGGGTTCGTATGACAGTTAAGCATTTTTAGTGGAATTAGTCCGAAATAGACCCCAGAGGGGGTTTCGGACGGTTATGAAAGTGAGTGCAATTTTAAAAGCTCAAATGGGTTTGAAAACATCATAACTAGATTGCATTTGTCATTTTGAGCATTTTGGTATATAACTTTTAATTTTCTAATTTTCTTGAATAAAAACTTATTTTTCTATTTTTAAATGATTAAACAGCATTAAATAAAACTCATTTTCCAACTTGGTCAAACATATATGAAAAAGACATATTTGGATAGATCTCATTTTCCTGAACACAACCATATTTTTATTTCATTTTTCTGATAAACAGAATAGAAGTTATTCATTTTACAATTTTTAACATTTTCTGTAATTATAAAACATGGGCCCACGTGTCAGATACTGTTTCTATTTATTAAAAATTTCATTAAATATCTTTTGAACCTGACAGGACGGGCCCACGGTGATGTCACGCTGACGTCATGATGACGCCAGCGACTGACCGGAGAGGCGCAGTTGCGGACGCCGGCGGCGAACCACCGCACCAGCGGGAGCGCGGACGGGCGCGCTGGAACCAGGGCCTCACGGGGAACCTTCTAGGGGTGGCGCCGCCCCCTAGAGGTCGCCGGAGCCGCGCCGGCGAGCACCGAACACGGCGGCGCTCCGGAACACCATGGCGGGGACGCTTCCGAGGGGAAGGAGGGCAACGGAGAGCACCTCCGTGCTCCACAGCCTTCCTCGAACGCGAAGGGGAGCTCGGGGATCCCGGAAGAGGCTCGACGGCGCCGGATTTGGAGAGAAACACGGCGGCCGGAGTCGGAAGGGAACAACCCGATCTGTGGGCTCCTGTCCTTCCCAGCAAACGAGAGTCGACGGGGGGGAGTAGAGGAGGGCCTCGCGGAGCTCTGGGTGTGCTTCACTGACCACGGAGTGGCGTGTGGCAGCGGCGAGAGAAGATCTCCGGCGAGATGGGTTTCCGGCTAGGGTTCGTTCACGAGGCTAACAGAGAGGGAGAGAGAGCTGTGAGGGAAGGGGCTTCTGCGGGGGTGGGCTCGATCCGGACGGCTTTCGGGTAGTCATCCCCTCCACGTCGTCGCGGAAGCAGGAGGTGGAGGCGGCTGCCCTCCTGTCGCCGGACAGGAGGAAGAAGACAACGGGAGAAAAAAACAAAAATACGAACACCCCCTGAAACTTTTGGAAATTGCAAAAGAGTCCTTTTCTCTTTAAAAACAGAACATAAAACTGAGATTTGAGGGCCTTTTTGTAAAGATAAAAATTGGCAAAAATACTTTTTGGAAACCTTATGAAATTTGCAAGCTCACCATGTATTGCTTTGGTGAAATTGAAATACTTTTCAGAACAAAATTTTGGAACCCCTTTTAAGTACTATTCGCTGGAATTTTCTGAAACCATTTAAATTCGTAATTTAAAATATTTCAAACACGAGTTAAACTTTTGTTTTCATGCATGTATGATATGAACTCAACACCAAAACACTTTGGTTAGCAAATTTGGGATGTTACAAATCTACCCCCCTTACAAGAATCTCGTCCCGAGATTCCTGAAGGAGAAGAAAGAAGGAACACCGGTTTTGAACGATCGTCTCGAATCTTACGGTTCTCTTCTCGAAGAAATTGATCCATAGCATCTTGAAGTATTGAACGGATACACCTTAGGTAAGAGGGAAACTCTTAGGAAATGATCTTCACGAAGATCGAGTATCCCATGGTAACTCATGATAGGAATGTTCACGAAGAAATCTTGAGTTAACATGCATGAAACACATCAAGATAACGGAGTGAGTAGAAGATGGTTTCAAGTTTGTGGACGATAGTTCTTGAAAGGATTTAGAATATGATCTTTGCACAAGACTTTAAATCCTTTTGAAAAAGAAAGGTTGGACAACTCATGATATCGAGGTTTCTTCAACAGATAACCAAGATGAAAAAGATGGTCTTGGATACCACGACATAATATCCGTAGACGAGGGAAATCACGAGAAAACACTGTAATCGTGAGTCGGAGAGATTTTGATACAAGATCATGTTCACTCTTCGGAGTGGACGCGGAAGATAACGAAACTTCCATTCCGTCAAATTTTGTCGAAAACTTTGGCGAGGATCAGGATGTTACTTCGCGACAGAAGGTGAGTAACCAAAAGAAGTTGGAACACCGTAGTTAAGGAGGAATTCTTGGTCACACCATAAGGATGGGTAACCAACGAGGGTTGAAACACCGGTAGAAATAGGGAATCTCTTTCCTATTGTGGTTTGGACGTAGCAATACATCTACCACATGGTTAAGATCCCATGGCTGAAGTGACTGACAAATTCACACAATGTGTGAGAAAAACAGAACTTCAAGTGTAAACAACTTGAAAAGGGGAACTGATAACTGGTGGTTACGAAACACCACGAGTTTTCTCATGATGAACTTGTTTCCACTAGAACGGAGGTTTTGGAAGATTAACGGGGAGATATTGGAGGAAACAACTTCCAGGTTTTCCTTGATGTTTTAGATACCGACATCAGACTCTTAACAAGCCTTCAATAGGTCATCAAGTGAATATCAACTCCGGTTTGGAAGAACGAGGAGGAAAACTTGTTGAGAACGAGCCACACAAGAATTCTCACGGAGAGTGGTTGTTCTTACGGATTCAAGGGGATATGACATTAGGCCTTCCGGCTAGTTGTGTCAACCACCACATCAATCATGCCGGATTTCCGAGTGGACCTATTTCAATACTCTTGAGGAAAACACCAACCATTGTTGTTGCTTGAGATTCAGCTCTGGTTAGTGGATTTAAAAACAAGACTCGGTATGTATGATCAAAGAGATTGCACCGGTTATCAACGAGATACATATGCTGGATTCTCAAGAGATGGACTATGATGTCAAGCTTAAGAGATGAGCGAGATTGCGGAGCTCATGTATTAGCAACTTGCGAAAGACGGTTGCACCTACATGAACTACTTGTAAAAGAACACATCGGAGTCCTGGTTGGGAAGATGATAACAAAGACCACCAAGATCTTGGACTTCTTCTCTCAAGGAAAATCAGTCAGTGGCTTAGCGTGGATGCAAACTTCTTTAAGTGAATGGAGGTAAAACCCAACCATCTCAAGAATACTCCACACATGCATGACCGACTGGGGATTATTCCCGAGGGAACAAGAAAACTATACTCGGGCCCATGGCGACAACTTTCACCATAAGCACATGAACCCGAGAAAGTCACTTCGAACATCCATAACACAAACTTCGTAATGAAACAAAGATGGTTCTCGAGAGTTTCCAAAATTAATGCCAAGTGTTCAACATGAACCTCTTGCAACTTGGGTAAATAGGAATGTCATCGATGGGCTCGAAAACACACTTATCAACACACTCCAAGAAGAGAGATTCATATGATATATGAACAAGGCAAATGTTGGTCAGGCTGAAGAACATGAAGGTGTACTCGGGCAAAACACTATGAGTGAGAACACCATCAAGATAGTCCTTGAATCTGAACTTGATCTGACGATAGCCCAAATGAAATCAAGAGGTAGAGTGATAGCATTTCCGCAAAGGAGATACTATCCTGCTTCAACATGAGGAAAACTAGATATCCCCTAACAACGGATCAAGTTAGGCGGAGCTTTTGCCTTTCAACTCTCCAAGTTGTTGTTTTAAGCTCAACCAACCAGACCAGGGTATCCAGCGAAGTTTCTTGGAGAAAGGAGTAGTTCAAACTACTCCTGGTTTAGACATCACGGTCAGGTAAAACCTGGTGAAACTTCTGGAAAGACAACCAGAATATCACAACCCACCGGTATGTCTTGAAGTTTGAAAAGGAATCTTGCCTTTCAAAGCAACTGATATGATACTGAGAGCTTCGGCATGAACCTAACTCTCTGATCAAGAATGTGCACCGGAATGAACGGATTTGGTAACACAGTCAACTTCAAACAGAGACCGGGTGACCAATAATGCTAAGAAGGATACAGAGGTTTCTTAGATTTTCAGAGCAATAAAAATTGCTAGGAATATCTGACACACACCCATGCACAAACCCATCATTCTCACGCATTTCAGGTTTGGAGGAAGGGTGAGTGGAGAGGGGTAGGAGCATCACTTCATCGATGAGGCCATGAAATTCAGCATAACCTCTTGATGCCAAAGAGTGTGATACTCGAAGGTGGAACAGAACAGAAGCTGATGAAACTTCATTATTCGGCGGAATACAAAACTTTGACCTGTTCCTAGGGATGAACGAGGTGCTGGAGTTTGTTTCTCCTGACATTCCCAGGTGGAATGTTCTGACGGAACTCAAGAAAAAAATGCATTGGAAGACTCCAACACACATATGCAACTTGGTTTCCAAATCAACGGATGGAGTTCGGAAAGCAACTAAAGAGTAGGAACGTGCTCTGGAAAATCCTGAGATCACGTTGGATGCACAAGGTCATACTCATTTGTAAAACCCATGCTAACACGAGAGGTATAGCCGAGTCAAGAACAGAGATGTGAATTCAGGATGATCACTCTTGTTGTGATCCCTTTTGGTTCCAAGAGAGAACCTATGGCTATGGGAGTTGGAATTGCCTAGCCATCCTGAGGTAGAACAGATTTCTCAGGATCCAAAGAATAAGAACTTGGGTTAAAGGTCAGCATCCTGTGCTGGTAGCATACACATCACATGATTAAAGAACCATATGATTCGACATACTTCGATCCAGCACATTCCGGGACCTTCGGTTCAAGTCCAAGGTTAGAAACTAAGAGAAAGGAGTAACTACTCTCTTAGTGTCTTGAGGACACTATGAATAGCAATTACGAGGTATCTTCCAAAAGACAACAATAGCTCCGGAAGAAATTTTGAGCAAAGGATAACGAATACATTCGAGATGAAAAGGAAATCTCGAGGTTCAGGATTTTGAAACTTTGGGAACATGTAAGAATAAGGAATCCACACAACTCTGAGAGATTGGAATGGAAAGAAAATCTCCCAGTTTAAGAGATAACGGAACATGGAACACACACGACTCTAGAAACTTATAACCAGGTCAACTTGGGTAAAAGACGTCCTTGCCAGAGAAGGCACCTAGGTTTTGAATGACTAGAAGGGATAGCAAAACCTTTTTAAATCAAAACAGGTAAGATGACCCAGAATTAGAGCGATACCAGGTAAGGGGTAAAAAGAATCCTAAGAAGGTTTTCACAACTCATTTGAGGTTTCAAAGTAGTTTTCACAAACACTAGACTCGACATCGACCAAGCAGTAAGGTTTTCCTACAGGCAGTCCTGCTCTGATACCATGACTTGTCACGACCCCGGACCCAGAGATATACATAATGTTATGTGCTCCTAGCCATGGACTCACAAGGGCTTCAGGGTTACCAGCCCCGGCCGCAACAAACAACGGCAGGCAGACCGGATTCATCGGCACGTAGTCCGGATCCCCAGTCTACTACTCCTTGTACCCATGCTAGTCATAACCAACTATGCATATCAAAGCGTCCACGAATCGAATGAAACTGAAGGAAACGGGACCAAAGCTATACAGAGATGCTATGTGTCCAGAAAGTGCAACAACAATCGAGGGTTACTGGGGTTACCTCGCCCCAGGCCGATCACATCGATAGGCGGGCTCGGACATGGATCATCGGCTCCACAACCCCTCGACTGCGTCAACTATGCAGGCATAGCCAAAACTGTATAACAATGAGCTCGAAACCAACAACCGATCAAAGCAGTACTCTAGACATGAAACTTTATTAAACAGGTGTTACTAGAGTATAGCTTACAAGCAGAGGTCACACGACCCAACATTACATCAGACAACGGAAGGCAAATTATGTTGCTAATCAACAAGAACCAAAAAGGCCTAAGAGGCCGCAACATAAGGCGACGTCCCAGCCCATAGATTCCAGGCTGCTACCTGGGAACCCCAGACTACTCGTCGATGTCCACGTTGAATCACCACCGATGGAGTTCTTCTCCTGAACCAAAATTAAGCAAACCTGAGTACGGGAGGTACTCAACAAGACTTAATTAACCTATTATATATCTGCTATTTCGAAAAGGGTTTCATGAAGGCTGATTTGCGTAAAGCAATCTTTGTTTTCCAAATTGAGGAAGAATAGCACGTCTCATAGAAGGTTTTCAAAACAGATGAGAAACTTGCTTCTGTAACCATCATCTTTTGATTCCACCACCATCATTTCCCAGCATCTCACAAACTATAAGGATCACCCCTCCCGGCATCTCCGGGGAGGCACCCTTCATTCATTGCCAACATCTTTTACGCCACTTTCAAGTTATCTATGACCTCGTGACTTTCACCAAGTCGTCCATAACCGTGGACACGGCTTTCCGAAAGATTTATCCCTGCAGGGAGGTACACTTTACCCACACGTATGCTCCGACTCTTAACGCCACATGTACGCTCTTCCATGGAGCGCGGCAGAGGGTGGCTGGCTCCGACCTTTACCTTGCTCGACCCTATCCATGAGTCAACCCAAACAGGGCCACCCCGTCAACAGGGAGTTGGCCACCTCCTGACGGCACCTGTTTTGTGAGTCGGGATCAAGATCCGTGTACGTCCATCACTTGTCCCGGTCACGCCCTAGTTTTTCTCCAAATCGTTTTCTGACTCACACGCAAATGGAAATAGCAAACTACGTGACTCATGGATGTGGCCAAACAAGTTAGTTAGTCGAGCGAGGTTCATTGGCTCGCGCGTGTGGTTGCACGCTCAGTCTTGGTTTCCGCGGCGAGACCTTACTCCTAGGGTTGGCAAGTACAGGACAAAGAACCACTTCCCAAGTGGCCTCCCGTCCAAGCCTTAGTCATGTTAACCATGCAATGCCCATCTTACCACGTCATCATATCATGCTAGGTTCTCGTAGCTCTGATTCATCAACCGGCTGGAGCAGAGGTAAACAAACATGTATGGCTAAGTGAAGCAGATATGAGGCTCTGGCGATGCGCACAAGCAAATCTTTGGCAGATAGGAGCAGTGGATCAGGATATTGAGGCAATGCAGTATATAAGAGAACTCTATCTACTGACATCAAATAGTTTGGAACCGAATGCAAAGTACGAGATTCAAATCACTTTGAAATCATATATGAGCAGATAAGAGGTTATGCTTGCCTTGGTTATAAGAAAATCAGATAAAGGATCTTCGGGGATAAGTGCTTGACTTGTCGGTTAAGATCAAGTATTCGTCATGGAGTTGATGGCCTTCTCTTCGGAATCGGATTCTATCGAGGGGGAATAACACCGAAACAAAGAAGAACAATCAACACATGGCATCGATGCAATGCGCAACATGTATGCATGAGCAGGTTAATGCACTGAAATAAAGCCCTAAACATGCTCGATGAGTTGCTAGGGTTCGTATGACAGTTAAGCATTTTTAGTGGAATTAGTCCGAAATAGACCCCGGAGGGGGTTTCGGACGGTTATGAAAGTGAGTGCAATTTTAAAAGCTCAAATGGGTTTGAAAACATCATAACTAGATTGCATTTGTCATTTTGAGCATTTTGGTATATAACTTTTAATTTTCTAATTTTCTTGAATAAAAACTTATTTTTCTATTTTTAAATGATTAAACAGCATTAAATAAAACTCATTTTCCAACTTGGTCAAACATATATGAAAAAGACATATTTGGATAGATCTCATTTTCCTGAACACAACCATATTTTTATTTCATTTTTCTGATAAACAGAATAGAAGTTATTCATTTTACAATTTTTAACATTTTCTGTAATTATAAAACATGGGCCCACGTGTCAGATACTGTTTCTATTTATTAAAAATTTCATTAAATATCTTTTGAACCTGACAGGACGGGCCCACGGTGATGTCACGCTGACGTCATGATGACGCCAGCGACTGACCGGAGAGGCGCAGTTGCGGACGCCGGCGGCGAACCACCGCACCAGCGGGAGCGCGGACGGGCGCGCTGGAACCAGGGCCTCACGGGGAACCTTCTAGGGGTGGCGCCGCCCCCTAGAGGTCGCCGGAGCCGCGCCGGCGAGCACCGAACACGGCGGCGCTCCGGAACACCATGGCGGGGACGCTTCCGAGGGGAAGGAGGGCAACGGAGAGCACCTCCGTGCTCCACAGCCTTCCTCGAACGCGAAGGGGAGCTCGGGGATCCCGGAAGAGGCTCGACGGCGCCGGATTTGGAGAGAAACACGGCGGCCGGAGTCGGAAGGGAACAGCCCGATCTGTGGGCTCCTGTCCTTCCCAGCAAACGAGAGTCGACGGGGGGAGTAGAGGAGGGCCTCGCGGAGCTCTGGGTGTGCTTCACTGACCACGGAGTGGCGTGTGGCAGCGGCGAGAGAAGATCGCCGGCGAGATGGGTTTCAGGCTAGGGTTCGTTCACGAGGCTAACAGAGAGGGAGAGAGAGCTGTGAGGGAAGGGGCTTCTGCGGGGGTGGGCTCGATCCGGACGGCTTTCGGGTAGTCATCCCCTCCACGTCGTCGCGGAAGCAGGAGGTGGAGGCGGCTGCCCTCCTGTCGTCGGACAGGAGGAAGAAGACAACGGGAGAAAAAAACAAAAATACGAACACCCCCTGAAACTTTTGGAAATTGCAAAAGAGTCCTTTTCTCTTTAAAAACAGAACATAAAACTGAGATTTGAGGGCCTTTTTGTAAAGATAAAAATTGGCAAAAATACTTTTTGGAAACCTTATGAAATTTGCAAGCTCACCATGTATTGCTTTGGTGAAATTGAAATACTTTTCAGAACAAAATTTTGGAACCCCTTTTAAGTACTATTCGCTGGAATTTTCTGAAACCATTTAAATTCGTAATTTAAAATATTTCAAACACGAGTTAAACTTTTGTTTTCATGCATGTATGATATGAACTCAACACCAAAACACTTTGGTTAGCAAATTTGGGATGTTACACCAGCGATGCAAGGTACAAGTTGGACCGGATTCATCGGTCCGAGCAGATTGAAAAGAGGGGGCCACCCGGCCCAAGCTGTCTTGGCCATAGAATTATGGGAGAGCCTGCCGTGACCAAGTTCCAGTTGGCCAGGGGGACCAAGTCGTATGATGGGAGCACCAAGCCGGATGACTGGCTGAATGATTATGTCACCGCCTTGCATATTGCAGGCGACAACCGGAGATGGGCTGTGAGATACGTCCCACAGATGCTGGAGGGCCCTGCCCGGATCTGGCTCAATAACTTTCCGAAGGACAGTATCAACTGCTGGCTCGACTTCTCGGAAGCCTTCATCGGCAACTTCACCAGCACGTATAAGAGGCCGAATAGGCCGCGACAGCTCTCGGCTTGCAAGCAGCGAGAAGAGGAGACTGACCGAGAATAGCTTACTCGATGGAGCACATTGAGGAACACCTGTGAATGCAGTGATCCCGGCTGTGCCGCATTACTTGCACTGGTGCGACCAAGAAATTACTTGGTCCAAAGATGATCATCCCAAGGTGATGCCCAATCCGGGTACATATGCACTAGTGGTGGATCCCACCTTCCTGGGGACCAAGAAGAATGTCAGGTTCAGCAAGGTGCTGATCGACAATGGCAGCAGCATCAACATCATGTACCGAGATACCCTGGAGAAGCTCGGCCTTGCCGAGAACATGCTGCTTCCCAGCAGGACCACTTTCCATGGCATTGTGCCAGGAGTGTCTTGCGCTCCAATCGGCCGCATCTGGATAGATGTGCTATTCGGCACCAGGGAGAACTTCCACATCGAGTGCCTGCAGTTCAAAGTGGTTGATCTTCAGAGCCCCTACCATGCTCTACTCGGTAGGCCTGCACTCACCAAGTTCATGGCCGCAACCCATGCAGCCTACCTGAAGATGAAGCTACCTGGTCCCAATGGTGTCATCACCATCTCGGGTGATTACAAGCGCTCCCTGGATTGCGCATCTGCTGGGTCTCTGCTGGCAGAGTCTTTGGTCATCGCTGCTGAGAAGAAGAAAATACACGAGGTGGTGGCTATGGCTCAAGCAGCTTAAGTCGGTATGCCTGGCATGCCGAGTTCTCAGTATGGAGCATCTTTCCAGGCCTCCCAGGAAACCAAGAAGGTGCAGGTGGACCCTGAGTTCCCAGACCGTGTTGCCATCATTGGCGCCGGGTTGGGCGAGAAATAGGAAAGCGAGCTCATCCACTTTCTCCGTGAGAATCGGGATGTCTTTGCATGGTCCAATGAGGACCTGCCGGGTGTCTCGAGGGAGTTAGTTGATCACTCGCTGCATGTGCGCCCAGACGCCAAGCCAGTTAAGCAGGCGATGCGCCGTTTTGGTGATGAGAGAAGAAAGGCTATCGGTGATCAGATCACCAAGCTACTGATAAGTGGATTCATCATGGAGGTACTGCATCCGGATTGGCTGGCCAATCCGGTCATGGTTGAGAAGAAGGAGGACCCCAAGGCCGCGGTGGCATGGCGCATGTGCGTGGACTACACCGACCTGAACAAAGCCTGCCCCAAGGACCCGTTTCCGCTACCCCGCATAGATCAGGTGATCGATTCCATTGCCGGGTGCAAGCTTTTGTCTTTCATTGATGCCTACTCTAGTTTTCACCAGATACCTATTAACCTGGCTGATCAAATAAAGACTGCTTCTATTACCTCGTACGGGGCTTATTGCTATCGTGTTATGTGCTTTGGGATGAGGAATGCTGGGGCTACTTACCAGAGGTGCATGCAGAAATGTCTGCATGACCAAATCGGCAAGAATGTGCAGGTGTGCGTAGATGGAATTGTCATCAAAACGAAAGAAACACATACTCTGCTTAGTGATATTGAGGAAACATTTGCTAGCCTGCGCAAGTACAGGATGAAATTGAATCCGACTAAGTGCACTTTTGGCATCCCGGCTGGCAAGCTGCTCGGCTTCTTGGTATCCAGTCGGGGCATTGAGGCCAATCCTTCAAAGATAAAAGCTATAGAGATCATGTCTTTGCCGAGATCACTGAAGGATGTGCAGAAATTTACCGGATGCTTGGCTTCCCTTAGCCGCTTCCTGGGAAGAATGGGTGAGAAGGCCTTGCCTCTCTATCAGCTCATGAAGAAGAATGACAAGTTAGTCTGGACCCCACAAGCTGATGTGGCCTTCAAAGAACTCAAGGACATGCTAGATAGCGCTCCCATCCTGGAAAGCCCTCTACCCAAGGATCCAATGTTGATGTACATCGCAGCTACCAACCGGGTAGTCAGCGTGGTGATAGTGGTGGAAAGAGAAGAGGAAGGCAAGACTGTGCAGCGGCCAGTGTACTATCTCAGCGAAGTGCTATCCAGCTCCAAGCAAAACTACCCGCACTACCAGAAGATGACATATGGTGTGTACTTAGGTGCCAAGAAACTCAAGCATTATTTCCAAGAGCATCACATCACAGTGGTGAGCACCGCTCCCATCTCGGAGATCATGGGAAACAAGGATGCAAGTGGCCGGGTAGCCAAGTGGGCAATTGAGCTAGCCGCGTACACCCCTCTGTACGCGAGAAGAGAAGCAATCAAGTCACAAACTCTGGCAGATTTCTTGGTGGATTGGGCCGAGATGCAGTACGATCCTCCCTTGCCGGAAACCAACTTCTGGAAGATGCATTTTGATGGCTCTAAAGTAAAAGAAGGGCTCGGTGCTGGCGTGGTGCTCACGTCACCCAAGCGAGATCAACTCAAGTATGTGCTGCACATCCATTTCAAGGCATCCAATAATGTGGCCGAGTATGAGGGACTGGTACATGGCTTGAGGGTATCCAAGGAGATCGGAGTTCAGTGCATTGTCTGCTATGGCGACTCGGATTTGGTAGTTCAGCAAGTATCCGGCAATTGGGATGCCTTGGATGCCAACATGGCATCCTACCGGTTTCTGGCGCAAACTATGACTGGGTCCTTTGAGGGGTGTGAGTTTCATCATATACACCAAGCTGAGAATGATGCAGCTGATGCACTGTCCAAGTTGGGGTCTTCTCGGCAGTTTATCCTGGCTGGGATTGCCTTGGAGCATTTGAGAAGGCCATCCATCAAGCCATCCCCCAACTCGGAATCCATAGTCATTCCATCTCTGCTAGGATCGGAAGCTGTTCCCATGGAAATTGATTGGGAAGCTGCAAAGGAGAACCCGGGGACTGGCACTTGCAACCCGGAGACTGCTTCACTCAACTCGGGGACTGTTGCGTTCATCGAGGGGATAATTTCTCAGTACTCGGGGACTCGTCTCCAACTCGGAAGAGGTCATGGAAGCTGATCCAATGGAAGTGGACGAACCAGTGTTTCCCATCCGGGAGATACCGAGTTGGGCTCTGCCCATATTATCCTTTCTAACGGATGGCTCATTGCCGAGTGATGAGGTCACAACCAGGAAAATACAGAGAAGATCCAAGGGCTACACAATCGTCAACAAGGGGCTGCACAGAAGGAGTCCTACTAGGGTGCTGCAACGCTGCGTTGAGCCAAAGGAAGGAGAAGAGATTCTTAGAGAGATACACCAGGGAGAATGCGGGCATCATGCCTCTTCTCGGGCACTGGTCAACAAGGCTTTTCGGCATGGATTCTTTTGGCTCACTGCCTTGCGGAAAGCTGAAGATATAGTGAGAATGTGCAACAGGTGCCAGAGGTTTGCGAGTAAGATTCATATGCCACCATCTAAGTTGCAGACCATTCCCATTACTTGGCCATTTGTTGTCTGGTGTTTGGATATGGTAGGCCCTTTCAAGCCAGCCATAGGCAACATGACTCACATCTTGGTCATGGTTCATAAATTCACCAAATGGATTGAGGTCAAGCCTATTCGGAAGTGTGATGGAGTCACAGCTGTGAGCTTCCTGAAGGATATCATTCTGAGATACGGCTACTCGCACAGCATCATCACTGATAATGGCACAAACTTTGTTGAGGGAGCATTCGCAAGATTTTGCAAGGAGAAGCGGATCCGGCTATATGTTGCATCAGTTGTGCATCCAGCCTCAAATGGGCAGGTTGAAAGAGCAAATGGCATGGTCCTATCTGGGATAAAACCAAGGCTAATTGAGCCATTACAGCGAACCTCTGGTTGTTGGCTGGACGAGTTGCCGGCGATGGTGTGGAGTCTAAGGACTATCCCTAACCGATCAACCGGATACACACCATTCTTCCTGGTATATGGAGCTGAGGCCGTGTTGCCAATTGACCTAGAGCATGACTCGCCCAGAGTAACACTCTACACTGAAAAAGAGGCGAGAGAAGCTCGAGAAAATGACGTTGACCTGCTAGAAGAAGCAAGAGAGTTAACTCTGTCACGTTCAGCCATTTATCAGCAAAGCCTGAGGCGTTATCATAGCTAGAAAGTAAACCCAAGGGTTTTCCGAGAAGGAGACATGGTTTAAACCCAAGGGCCAACTCTTCGACTCTGCTGCTGTCCGCAACCTGGCTTCATGGCAAGCAAGAGAACAAGCCAAAGGTCAATGAGCACATGAAAAATTGCTAAGGAAAAGAGAAGTGTAGCAACCGAGTAGGGTGTATTTACTTCTCTGTTTGCTTTTTTGGCTAAGTGGTGGGCAGCGTTAGAATTCAAATCTCAAGGTGGTTGAGTATCTGAAACTTGGTATTTGAAATCTTGTGACTCGACTACCAAAAAGCCACAAGTGGTAGGTAAGAGCAAAGATAAAAAGACAAGTTGATGAGAAATGCAACTCGGGGACTTGCATTAAAACGCAATCCGGCATCAAGCCAGTCTTGCTAAAAGTGAAACAAATAAAACTGAGTCTCGAGATAACACATAAGTGTAGTGATTACATCTGCACCCAGCATCGCGGGGATCTGACAAGTGTTTTAGATAAGAAACTGCAGGAATTTAGACGACGGTGGAGGTAGTGGTATCCGAGTTGGTGCTGGTAGGCGCCACTGGCTCGAAGGCAGCTGTTGTCGATGTAGGCTCGGCCGCTGAAGATGTTGGAGTATTGGAGATTGGCTCCGATGCAGAGTTGTTGGAGGCCTGAGTGACGGAGGCGCTGGGAAGAGGGTAGAGCACGGAGGTCGCAGCCCCAGTCACGCCCAGCTCGGGAGCGGGGTCGTCAATCACCATCTCGGTGGTGACAACCGCCTCCTGCGTGGCGGGTTGCGGCTGCTCGGTCTCCGGATTGGTTTCCATCCCGAAGTCCTCCGCGCCGCCACGCTGCTCGGACTCCTCTTGCTCTGCTTCTCCGTGCTCGGACTCCTCCTGTTCAACTTCATCGTCATCTTGGCCGTGGTCTTCACCGGCATCCTCGTCAGCTCGGTCGTGGTCTTCGCCAGCATCCTCGCTGAACTCGGGTTCCTCCTCTTCTTCCTCTTCATCAACATCTGTATCCGGCTCAGTGGGGCCGTCGATGTATATGCTGGTCTCAGCGTAGGAGGCAATCTCGTATGCCACTGCTTTTCGGCGTGAGACGCACTCGGGACGCCCAGTCCACTTGGAGCCATTTCGGCGAGTTCCAATCCTGTCAAGATCTAAGTTTTCGTACCAGGACAGGATGAAGTGGAGGATCTCGTCAACTCCTGCCCGAGCTGTGGAAGCGCGCCATTTCTTCAGTTCTTCTTTAACATGGTCCAGGTTGGCTGCCATGCCGCGGAAGGTTTCTGGGACATCTCGGTCAGGCCAGAACAATTTGTGCAGCTTGATTGCAGTGGATACCATGGAGGTACCCAGGCCTTTGAGGGAGCGTACTTGGGTCTTGAGGTTGACGAGATGATCGTCGATGCTGGAGGTATCATCAACACTCAGACCAGTTGCTGCCCTGGCCTTCCTAGCTTTATCAACAACAGTTTCACCAGCGACACGGAGTTCCGGGAGTATGTGTGGATCAGGAAATGCCAGTTTGGGTCAGAAAGAGTAACCGAGAAGAAGAGAGGATGAGTAGAAGAAGATAGAAAAGTAAAAACTAAACAAGGTGAAGAGTAGCGCCAACTCACATTCCATTTCCAGCACAAGGCCCCCCCCAGCTTGATCCTCCAGTCATCTGATTCTCAGATATGCTTATCCTGGAGGCGGCGTGAGTCGCTGGCTGCGACCTCGAGAGCTTGGTTCCTTTCCTTCAGAGTTCTGATTTCTAGATCGAGTTTCTGCTTCTCGGCAGCAGCTGTCTTCTCAAAACCTTGCTTTTCGCGGACAACATTAATTGCAGTTTGGAGTGCATCTGAAAGATCAACCTGGAGTTTCTCGAACTCCGTCTTCTCGGTCTCCCGCTCTTTCAGCAACTCGGACTCACGGACCTGCACTTGGTGATGTGCCTCTGCTGGAGTGAGGCATTGCTGGTGCTCTTCTCGGAATTTCTTGTATTCTTCTGCGGATAGAGCAGCAAGTCAGCAAAGGCAGCAGGCAGTAGCAAGCTAAGTGAGGGAAACAGAGAAGGAGTAGCTCACCTTCCAGTCTGGAGATTGTAGTCTGCGCGGAGGCAGCCATGACCTCACAGTCCTGGTGCCTATCGACGAGCGCCTTGAGCTCACCTGCAGAGATGACAGTGATTGAGCAAAAAAGCAAAAAACGGGCGTAAGCAAAAAAGCACAAACCGAGACGCTAAAAACTTACTTTCCATAGCAAATAGTTTGATAGCGCTTTCCATGGAGTTCTTCTCCACTGCGTCCATCTCGCTCTTCTTGAACTCCAGCTCCCGGTTCCTGTCTCGCACTTGGCGATGAGACCACAGGAGCTGGCGGAAGACCTTGGTCCTCTCCTGGATGTTATCCTGCAGAGAAGAAAGAGATTGGATGAGTTTGGAAGATTTAGCCCGAGTAGATGGCAACTCGGTGGAGCTTCACCTACTCGGCACAAATCTCGGGGACTGAGTAGTGGGTAAGAGAAGAGAGGTGAAGAAGAAATTTGGCAACTCGGAAAAATCAAAAGAAAAAAGATACTTACCACATAGCTCTGCTCGATGTCTTCGAAGTTTTTGCAAGCAACAAACAGCTTGCTGGCCAGAGTACTGCAAGGTCCGGCCGTAGCTACGCTAACAGGACCAATGTCGGCCTAGTTCCACTAAGTCCGGTAGTTGTCGAGACTCCGCAGCTCGGTACCGTCCCAGGCGGCGTGGCCAAGTTTCTTGTTGTCCCAGAACTTCTCGATGAAGCCTACTCGGTCCAGAATAGCTGCTGCGCCTTCCTTAGGGAGCTCATCAGCGTCCTCGTCGCGGGAAGTGATTTCCTTGATGACCAGGGAATCTTTCTTCCCCTTGGACTTGGAACGGGACACGGCTCTCCGCTCTTTTAGAGTGCCTAGTCGCTCAGCTTCCTGGGACATATTAATCTTGTGGCGCTCCTGCAGCTGAACCCAGTACTCTGGGAAGGAAGGAGCCTTCTCGGTTTCGTTGGCGCCTGCGGCGGGATCTTGCTTCTCTTCAGGGCCAAACTGGACGTCGGCCTGCACCAACCTGGTGTTTGGGTTAACTTTCCTAGCCTTGTTAAGCGGCCACTTCGCAGGTGGAGGCTGCTGTTGTGCACGCGGGCACTCTCACCGCTGTTTTCTCCCTAATGGCAACATCACATCCCCCCTTCATGTTTCTGTCACTCGAGCAAGGCGGTGAGGAGGCATGAACCCACTATCGAGCATAAATACTCCCTCTTAGAGTCACTAGAAACTACTTGGCCAGAACAACCACTAGCAACGGAAATCATGCAAGATCACAAATAACATATGCAAATAAAGATTATAATCAACTTGTCATAAGTTCAATATTCATCGGATACCAGCAAACACAACATATAGAATTACATAAGATCAATCTCGATCATGATAGGCATCTCACAAGATCTAAACATGGATACATATGAGGAGAAGATAACCATCTAGCTACAGCTACGACCCCGTAGTCCAAGGATGAACTACACACGCATCACTCAGGAGGCACACATGGTGATGTAGAAGCCTCCGGTGATAATCTCCTCTCCGGCATGGTGCCGGAAACAGCTTCAGAACCCCCTGATCTAGGGTTGACGGTGACGGCGGCCGTGGAACTTTTCGTGGATTTTTGATCAGGTGCTTAGGGTTTTCCATCCGGGGGGCTTAAATAGGCGAAAGGGCAAAGGCGGTGGAGCTCCAGGGGCCCACACCCATAGGTGGCGCGACCAGGGGGACCCGCGCCACCCTATGGTGTGGCCTCTTGTTGCCCCTCTTCGACTCCTGTTCGGTGTTCTGGATGCTTCCGGGGAAAATAGGAACTTCGGGCTTTGTGGGGTCCAATTCCGAGAATGTTTGCAAAACAACTTTTCTGAAACCAAAAACAGCAGAAAACAGGGAAGTGTCACTTGGCATCTTGTTAATAGGTTAGTCCCAGAAAACGTATAAAAATGCTATAAATAAGGGAGAAAACAAGTAGCAATTGGCAAAATATGATCATGGAGCATGAGAAATTATAGATATGTTGGAGACATATCAAGCATCCCCAAGCTTAGTTCCTACTCGTCCTCGAGTAGGTAAACGATAAAACAATAATTTCTGAGGTGACATGCTACTAACATAAACTTGATCAATCTAATGTAAAAGCATATGCACGCTGAGATCATAAAACTTTAAACACAGACATGATAAATAAAACTTTAATAATAAATCATAGAAATTAATTTGCATCACGAAGAGTAACTCAAATAAAGGATCATGAATAGTAATGCAAAGAAAGATAAACGTTTGTTTCAGGTATAGAGAAAGCATGGAAAAGTG
Organism: Alopecurus myosuroides; assembly: GCA_028641055.1. Lineage (NCBI taxonomy): Eukaryota > Viridiplantae > Streptophyta > Magnoliopsida > Poales > Poaceae > Alopecurus > Alopecurus myosuroides. The sequence goes on along the minus strand of CM054059.1, from coordinate 362,621,793 downwards.
ACATTTTGATAGTCTTTAAGAGTGGGGCAAAACATAAATTCCAGGACACCTTCAAAGTTCATGAGGAAGACTAGAATAAATAATTTAAGAACAAATAATATCACATCATGAAGTAATTATTGATGCTTATGGGACAAATGAACATAGAACTCAGAATGGCAAAAATGCTCTCTCAACTATGCATAAAGTTAGAAGATGGAGATTCAACATAAAAGTAAAAGAAAGGCCCTTCACGGAGGGAAGCAGGGATCACTCATGTGCTAGAGATTTTATTTTATTAAACAGAGGTATTAAAAGGTTGACACTCCTCCCACCCATCTTTCACAAACCATGGCTAACCGAATCCTCGGGTGCCTGCCAACAATCACATACTATGGAGGAGTATCTATATTTTGGGAGATGTATGTTAAAGTCAACGAAAGGTAAACAGAAAATACAATATGTCACACGCCAAATGGATTCACAAGAGAGGCTCCCATGGTGAAGGACGCAACTGGTGTAGAAGTTCATCCATCTTTCTGTTTTGTTTACACAATTATGCTTTGACTGATAAATCAGGGGCAAAAGTAGTGAAGAGAATTTGTTTGCATTAATTTGGGGTTGAGCACCCCGCTGCCAGCTCTTCTATCATTTAGATAAGCGGATGAAGACACTAGTCCAGGGTGTGAAGTCTAATCAACAAGTGAGATAAAGATTCTCTATTTACATCCTCATGAGCAAAAACAGGAACATAAAGCAAGAGTGATTTTGAAGGTTCTAAAGGTAACACATGAGCAATTTACTTTGGAATGGCAGTTAAATACCACATGTAGGTAGGTATGGTGGACACAATCGGAAAAACTTTGGTTTAAGGGAGTTTGGATGCACGAGTAGAGCTCATACTCAGTACAGGTGGAGGCTAGCAAAAGACTGGGAGCGACAAATTAAGAGAGCATAACAGCCATAATCATGCATAGCGACATAAGCATCATTAATTAAAACATAAGAAATATCACAAGTTCAAAAACTAAGTGGTCATGGAGGCTATTCGTGACTGGTTTGTAGTCATAAACATGGTGTGAGCATGCGCCAAGTCAACCAAATAAAACATTCGAAAGAGAATACCATATATTGATGCTTTACTATGACAAGAACAACTCATGAATCTTTCAATACATATTAAACACTCTCAGCTATTTGAGGCTAATCATGCTACTCAATAATCACAAGGCTTTAAAAATAAAATAACATTTAGCATGGCATGAAAAAGTCCTAGCCACAGTCTATACAAGCTTCTACTAGTACTGTTATAAATTCTACTTCAAGGAGTAGTTTTCTTTCTCCCAACAAGCACCATACAAAACATGCTTTAACAAAAATACTCTTTATGATACATCAAGAAAACATTAGAGTAATCACATAACACTACTAAAACTAACAACTCTAATAAGATATGCATGCAAAACAGGGGCTAAATAAATGCAGCAGCTAGACAGAGATTAAGAATACAGAGTATTCTCAAGAAAAAGCGGAGCGTGTCACTCTCCAATAAAAGAATGCTGGGGTACAACCAAGATTATTGAAAAAGTAAAAACAAACTGAAAGGAAAATAAAAAAACAAACTGAAAACAAAAATAAAAGACGCTCCAAGTAAAGCACATAAGATGCGACCGAATAAAAATATTGTTTCACTAGAAGTGACCTGATAATTTGTTGATGAAGAAGGGATGCCTTGGGCATCCCCAAACTTAGACGCTTGAGTCTTCTTGGAATTTCTTGGATGTAACACCGGGGCATCCCCAATCTTAGGCTTTTCACTCTTCTTGATCACATCATACAATCCTCTTCTCTTGACCCTTAAAAACTTCCTTCACATCTAAATTCTCACAATCTTCATTAGCAACGTTAGTGCAATTGAAATAATAAATTCACATGGTTAAGTTTCAACACAAGTATAACACTAAAAAACACATTAGCTACTGTCACAAATTCTTTCAAAACTCTTTTTCTCAAAAGAACACCAAAAGAAAGAGATTAAGATGCAAATGCGATAAATGGCCGAAATCTCTCAAAATAGAACATTAGGTAAAAATTGATTTTTTAAAAAATCTTCTGTTGCTCAAATCAAAACGCGGTCTTCTAAGAAAAGTTGCGTATATAACTTAGGATTAAGCACAACAAAGCTCAGGTAATTTTGAATTTTCTGTGATTTTTAACGGAATTAACAGTGGACAACAGAAATCTGTTTCCTGCGCAGAAATCCGAAATATAGGCTCAACTTTCCACTAGAGGCTTTACTTGGCTCAACAAAAACACAAAAGAAAAGGTACAGAGGGGTTGCTTAGGAAATAGACGACACCCAGGTGCAAAGCACACCAAAGAAAACGAAAGAAAACTGGTTGAAAACAGCGAAATACAACGGGTTGTCTCCCGGTAGCGCTTTTCTTTAACGCCTTTCAGCTACGCATAAAAGGGAAATCATGTGGATGCTCACATAAGAAATACAGAGCATCATGAAGAAAATGTATTTTTTTTAAGTCTAACCCACTTTCTGTGCATAGGAACCTTGTAAAGAAATAAATTAAAGAAGCTCAAACTATAAATCATGGGAAGGTAGAACAAGAGCAACTTCAAAACTTTCAACAAAAAGAGAGGTGTTTTAGTAACATGAAAATTCCTACAGCCATATTTTTCTCTCCCATAATAATTTTCAGTAGCATCATGAACAAACTCAACAATATAATTATCACATAAAGCATGTTTGTCATGGTCTAAAAGCACACAATTCATGTCAAGCTCAAAAATAGTGGGATCAAAATTTAAAACCAACTCTTTTTTTTCCACTTTTAGCAATTGAAAAACAAGATGATTGATCACTCTTAAAAGGTATAGGACACATGATAGCAATCCTATTTTATGTAGCATTATAATTTATAACATCAAGTAACATAGGACCATCATCAAAAGCATTATCACAAGATTTATCCAAGTAGCATGGATTATCACACATAATAGTAGCAATATCATTCTCAAAAGTTTCATTCATAGTAGTATCAAGGTCACAAGTATAGAAAGTATCAATTTGATCAAATAATGTATGAGTTAAAGAGTTACTATCATTGGGAGGTAGACATGGGTTCCATTCTTCCTCCTCTTGATCATCACTCTCCTCCTCTTTTTCATCCAATAAGCTTCCAGATTCAACAGTTTCTTCTTCCATAGGTTCCTACAAGGCATTAGTCTCTTCCTTAGGTTGAGAGCATTTATTAAGATATTCCATTAGTAATTAGAATCCTTGTAATTATCAAAGAAATATTCAAGTATAGCATAAATCTCATATTTATAAGGTGAATCATCAATACTTTCAAGCAAATAGGCAATTTCGAATGCACCCTTCCAAGCAATAAATTCTTCAAATTTGTTACACATCATATAATTCATAGTTTACCTTAACATAAGAAGATATGGTAACATTATCATTATACTTACATTGAAAAGGGAGATGTTTATACCTCCTACGGCAGCAAGATTTATCAAAGCAATAAGTAACATTATAGGTGGAGCACAAGTTTTTAGCATAGTCATGCAATTTATTAATTTGCTCCCATAAGTGTATCCCTTTTTGTGACAAGCAGTGTTCCTTATATTGTTTTTTTGTTCATCCGTGAACCCACCTTGCCTAAAAGATCTAGTTTCAAATACATCAAACATTGATAGCAAGCATGATAAAGCAAAAATAGCAAGTGAATGCTTCACTTGAAAATACTTGAGTTGCCCTTTTATGCCATAAAGTAAACTAATTTTTTTGTGTTTTTGATAAAGAGAATAATAACAAGACAAAAATAAAAACAAGACAATAAACAAAATAAATAGGTTAAGTGGAGAGACTCCCCTTGCCAGAAGACTTCTTCCTCCCTGGCAATGGCGCCAGAAATTTCCTTGTTGCTGGCAGAGTAGACGAGGGAGTGGTTGCTTCTTGATGGCTTTGAATCCCCGGCAATGGCGCCAGAAAAATCCTTGATGCGGTTTGTTGGGAACCCCAAGAGGAGGGTGTGATGAGCACATCGGCAGGAGTTTTACCCTTAGTTAAGAACCAGGGTTATCAATCCAGTAGGAGAAACAGGACCTTCGGAAGGTTGATGCCATTGACGGTGGTGCTGGAACTTCACCGGTGTCAGCAATAACATGGAACCTGCACACAACACAACCAAAATACTTTGCCCCAACGGTAAAGTGAGGTTGACAATCTCACCGGTCTTGCTGAAAACAAAGATTAGACGTATAGTGTGGAAAACAGTGTATGATTGCAGTAAGTAAAGAGAACAGGAAATTTTTGCGGTTTGTTTAACAGTGTGGAAAATGGACCGGGGTTCATAGGTTCACTAGTGGTTTCTCTCCATAAAAGATAGCATGCTGGGTGAACAAATTACAGCTAGGCAATTGACAAATAGAGGTTGCACCGTAGTGCACAATATGACATGAAGATTACTATGATATTTAGTGCGGGCATTACAACAAGATACGTAGACCAACATCCATTTGCATCTATGACTAATAATCCACCCTCAGGTTATCATACGAACCCCCTTAGGTATTAAGTTGCAAGCAACATCACATCCCCCCTTCACGTTTCTGTCACTCGAGCAAGGCGGTGAGGAGGCATGAATCCACTATCGAGCATAAATACTCCCTCTTGGAGTCACTAGCAACTACTTGGCCAGAGCAACCACTAGCAACGGAAAGCATGCAAGATCACAAATAACATATGCAAATAAAGACTATAATCAACTTGGCATAAGTTCAATATTCATCGGATCCCAGCAAACACAACATATAGAATTACATAAGATCAATCTTGATCATGATAGGCAGCTCACGAGATCTAAACATGGAGGCATATGAGGAGAAGACAACCATCTAACTAAAGCTACGAACCCGTAGTCCAAGGATTAACTACTCACGCATCACTCCGGAGGCAGACATGGTGATGTAGAAGCCTCCGGTGATAATCTCCTCTCCGGCATGGTGCCGGAAACAGCTTCAGAACCCCCTGATCTAGGGTTGACGGTGACGGCGGCTGCGGAACTTTTCGTGGATTTTTGATCAGGTGCTTAGGGTTTTCCATCCGGTGGGCTTAAATAGGCGAAAGGGCAAAGGCGATGGAGCTCCAGGGGCCCACACCCATAGGTGGCGCGACCAGCGGGACCCGCGCCACCCTATGGTGTAGCCTCTTGTTGCCCCTCTTCGACTCCTCTTCGGTGTTCTGGATGCTTCCGGGGAAATCGGAACTTCATGCTTTGTGGGGTCCAATTCCGAGAATGTTTGCAGAACAACTTTTCTGAAACCAAAAACAGCAGAAAACAGGGAACTGGCGCTTGGCATCTTGTTAATAGCTTAGTCTCGGAAAACGTATAAAAAATGCTATAAATAAGGGAGAAAACAAGTAGCAATTGGGAAAATATGATCATGGAGCATCAGAAATTATAGATACGTTGGAGACGTATAACCTGCGTGGCTTTCTCCCTGTCACGACACGAGAGCACCACTTGACGGAACTGGGTGCCGGAATCTCCAGGCCCTCGCTCTCCTTGGTAAGAAGGTGGGCGTGTGACCTTGCTCTAATATGGAGCACATCCACGATGTCCTTGGCAATCTCGAACATGGGCCATCAAAGTTAAGATCGGGAGAGGCTCTAGAACGGACCCGTGCTGACCAGCGCTCCTGCGCCATCAAGTCATAGAAGAAGTCATTCGGTAGGAACGAGCCATCGGGACCTAAGGCAGGGATGTCCTTAAATAACTTGTCTGTCGCAGCCAGAAAGTCTCGTTGCGACGGTCCGGTAGAGGGGCTTGCCGCAAAGTTGGAAGAACCCTCGGTCCGTGGAGCCGGAGCCTTGGCGATGGCCCTCTTCATGCCAGGAGACTCAAGCTCCTCATCATCCCCCAGGTCGATGGGATGTGCACCAGTGCCTCCCTCACGAAGCGTCATGGTGGGCGGCGACAAGCTCAAGGTCACCTCCTGGAGGTCAAAGTAGATAGCGGGCGCCGAGATCGTGGTGGCGTCCGAGCCCGAAGGCATCGGGGCTTGCTTCAGACTTGTGGCGCCCAGGACCACCACCGTCGCGGCCTCAAGAGGGACCTCAACACTCTTCCCCGCTGAAGCACCGGCACCTAGTGAGGTGGTCCCGTCGTCAGCAACACCCTCCTTCCCAGAGCTAGCTCCATGTGGATTCTCGGTCCCCTCCTTCACTCCCACCTCACACACAGCGGGATCGGCAAGCTCCTCGGCGAACGGTGAGCGCGGAGGGTCCCACCTCTCCTCTAGCGCTACAGGGGTGTGCTGCATCCTCTTGAGGCAGAGGAGACCCTGATACGTCTCAAACGTATCTATAATTTTTTATGTTCCATGTTATTTTGATGCCTTATGCTACATATTTCTTATACACTATGTCATATTTATGGATTTTTTTGGGACTAACCTATTGACAAGATTCCACAGAGCCAGTTCCTGTTTTTGGCTGTATTTGCTTTCAGAAAAGTTGTTCTGAAATATTCTCGGAATGGGACGAAAAAAAGTCCTAGAGTCTTAGAAAGTCGTCACGTACACGGAGTCCGGAGGAGACCCAGAGGGAGGCCTCAGGGGTCCCACACCATAGGTCAGCGCGCCCCTCTCTGGCCGTGCCTAGGGGTGGTGTGGGCCCCTGGCCACCCACCTATGTTGCCTTCTCGCCTATTTAAGCTCCTCCACGGGTTAACCCTAAACACCCGAGCCTTTTCCACCAAAAATATTTGTAGCCGCCATCATCATCAACCCTAGTTCGGGAGGGTTCTAGAGCTCTCCTCGGCACCCTCTCTGGAGGGGGAATCATCACCGGATGGCTCTTCATCACCATGCCTACCTCCAGAGTGATGTGTGAGTAGTTCATCCCTGGACTACGGGTCCATAGCAGTAGCTAGATGGTTGTTTTCTCCTCTTTATGCCTCATGTTTAGATCTTGTGAGCTGCCTAACATGATCAAGATCATCTTATTGTAATGCTACATGTTGTGTTTGCTAGGATCTGATGAATATTGAATGCTATGTCCAGTGATTATCAATCTATCACATTCTTTCATGTGGATGTTATTTATGATCTTGCATGCTCCCCGTTACTAGTAGATGCTCTGGCCAAGTTGATGCTTGTAACTCCAAGAAGGAGTATTTATGCTCGATAGTGGGTTCATGCCTCCCTTTCACTCACGCTCGAGTGACAGAAACGTAACAGGTGTGGGATGTGTTGTTACCATTAGGGAGAAAACAACAATGCTTTGTCTAAGGATGATTTTATTGTTTATATTACACACTTTTTTTTAATGCAATTATCTGTTGCTTGCAACTTAATACTCAAGGTTTGCTCGGATGACACTCTAAGGGTGGATTATTAGTCATAGATGCATTTGGATAACGGTCTACGTATCTTGTTGTAATGGCCACATGAATCACATAGTAATCATCATGTCATGCATATGCACTACGGTGCAGCCTTTAGTGAACTGTGGACCCCGGTCCATTTCTTTACACTGATATACAACCACTACAACCGATGTTTTACTGCTGCAATCGTTATTCTCTTTCATTTACTTCAAACAAATACTATTTTCCACACTATACTTCTAATCCTTTGTTTTAGCAAAACCGGTGAGATTGACAACCTCACTGCTTCGTTGGGGGTAAAGTAAGTTGATTGTGTTGTGTAGATTCCACGTTGCTGCTGAACCGGCAGTGCGCCCTGCCAACATAAGCTGCATCAACCTTCAGAACCGATTCTTTCTCCTACTTGTCGATTCAACCTTGGTTTCTTTCTAAGGGAAAACTTGCGGCCGCACTCTTCACAACCTTTCTCTTGGGGTTTTCCAACGAGTGTCAACTACACACCAGACCCCTCCGGCCTCTTCGCCCTCTTGGGAGAGGAGCTACATCACGAAAAAGGATCGGCAACAAAAAGTGTTAGAGGCAGAAGGGTCCGTCTCAGGCAAACTTACTTCGCGTTATAGCCCCAAGCCCGGGGTGTGCGCCTCCTGGCGCGAGCGCTTGCCTAAGGAGCCCCGGCCGCAAGGGAAGCACCCGCGTCTACACCGACCACCATGCGGCGCGACCTCTTATCCTCGTGGCCCTCGTTTCCGTCCTCTTCGCGGGTATCACTGGCGTGTGAGTGCGCGAATGGCGAGGAGAGGCGCTCGAGTCCTCAGACGACCCGCTCTCCCCCTCTTGGTCCTCTCTTGATGGGACCTCTTCGAGAGGGCGCTTCCTCGACACCTGCCCTGGCACCTCATCGGTAGGAGCGGAGTCCTCTGTCCCTGTAGAGTCCACCTCGCTCTTGTCCAGAGGGCGCAAGATGCAGGAATTGTCCTGCCTGGACTTCTCCCCCTCCGTGAGGAGGCCCCACCGATCAAAGCGTGAGATCACGTTGACTACAGCATCGCGAGCTGTCTCGTTGAGGTTGTATAGAGGAACGACGGAAGAAGGAAGAGTTAGGGAGAATCGTTGTTGAGGAGGGTCCTCATCACTCCCTCGAGATCCTTGCCCTCGAGCAGGGTGCCACTAAGCCTCATATGGTCCTCAGTGTCGCCACAGTAGCACATGAGGCTCTCGTGCTTCTGGAGAGGCGCCAGGCGCTAGTGGACAAACTCGCAGACGATCATGGAGGCTACGAGTCCGCGCTCTCGCTGCTTCTCCATTTGTTGCACCAGGGACGCCATGGCCATGCTGTCAAGTACTTCCTGACCCTAGTCAGAGTGCTTCCTGGGTCAGGCAGTGGGAACCCTGAAGAGCTCTCTGGTGACACGCGCGTCCAGGTATACCTAGCACTGAGAAATGTCATCCACCTTCTTTGTGAAGTCCGGATGGGGGAACAGGGCTACTCTACCCAAGCCTACCCGGAAGGATACTCAACCGGCACATCGGGTCTTCCCCGTCACCTGAAGGCTTAAGGCCTGACACCTCGAAAGGCCTCGCACTAGAAGGAGAAGATCGCTAGGGTAAGGATAGAGTTGGGGTGGAAGTGTAGAGCATGGATCTGGTACCACTCTATGGATCTGGTACCACTCTAAGATGGCGGTGAAGAAGGTGTAGAAGGGGGAACCAAACCTGTAAAGATGGTGTGGTAGAAGAACGCGTACGCTGAAGCAGCTAGAGCGCTTCGCCGCGTCGAGCCCGCTGGAGCGAGGTGGCCCCGTGCTTGTTCATGGCGGATCCCACCATGAGTCTAGCCTTCTCGAGGGTTAGGCTGTCATGAATGCGGGAGGCCCCCAGCACCAAGCTCGCTCGAGAAGAGGACGACATGGCGGCAGCGACGGTCTTGCCTCTCATCTTGGCCGTAGCTCCTTTCTTGTCGGCCATGGAGATGGAGGCTCTCCGAACAAGTGAAAGATCTGGAAGAAGGGGAATCGAGAAGACGATGGCAGTTGAGAAGAATGAAAAGATCCTCTTGCGCCACGCTCGGGCTTTATGAGCGTGGGCCCACCATGACGCGAAGAGCCGTTGCCATCGCCTCGGGGAGATCGTGGGTTGGAGAGCGAAGTGCCGCGTGCCCACGTCTGGCCTCGCAGCAGTTGGCCCCGCGTCGTCTCGTATCCTCTGGACACGTGTACGCCGCGGGCCTGGGGCTACTGTTGGGCCCATGGATACCAGGGTATCCCGGGCCGACTGCTGCGGCCCAGTCCAGCGGGTGCCCGGGGCATTGTTGGATGCGGCTCGTATCGGTAGAGTTCCCCGTCAAGACATAGCCTTCGAATGGGCTCAACCTGCAGGGGGCTAGCCCCTCTGGAAGGGCTACTTCACCTACCTTTTGGGAGGATCTTTACATCATGCCCACTCCTATCCAGGAAATGCTCCCTCTAGAGAGGAGAGAAACCATGTGCGGCTGACGTCCGCCCCTCTGCACGCTGATGAAGGTGGCGCAGACCAGCAGAGCCCCTTTTGTCGGGCGAAAGCTGCCCGCGCCAAAACGCCTCCCCAGGACTTCCTCTTTGGTGCAAGGAGACAAAGACGACACTACAAGACAGAGGAAACGTCACCATACGCCCCACCGCCCTGCCATGGACGGTGGCGCTGTCCTCGGTGACCAAGACCAAGCAGACGACACAGAGCTCGGCGGGTCTCCAGTTTCGCACTTTGTGGTAACACTTTCCCACCAAGTGAGAGGGAAGGAGGTCCAAACGCAAGTATAAGAGGAGCCCCTTGGCCCTCATCGAAGGAGAGATCAATTCACTAAGAGCCTCCTAGTCTGACCTACCTTTTGGGAAGGGCTACTTGCCCCTTGGCCCTCTGGAAGGGCTACTTCACCTACCTTTTGGGAGGATCTTTACATCATGCCCACTCCTATCCAGGAAATGCTCCCTCTAGAGAGGAGAGAAACCATGTGCGGCTGACGTCCGCCCCTCTGCACGCTGATGAAGGTGGCGCAGACCAGCAGAGCCCCTTTTGTCGGGCGAAAGCTGCCCGCGCCAAAACGCCTCCCCAGGACTTCCTCTTTGGTGCAAGGAGACAAAGACGACACTACAAGACAGAGGAAACGTCACCATACGCCCCACCGCCCTGCCATGGACGGTGGCGCTGTCCTCGGTTACCAAGACCAAGCAGACGACACAGAGCTCGGCGGGTCTCCAGTTTCGCACTTTGTGGTAACACTTTCCCACCAAGTGAGAGGGAAGGAGGTCCAAACGCAAGTATAAGAGGAGCCCCTTGGCCCTCATCGAAGGAGAGATCAATTCACTAAGAGCCTCCTAGTCTGACCCGAGCACAAGCTCGCATCTTGTACTGTAGCTACAACAGTGCTATCCATCAGACAAGCAGGAGTAGGGTTTTACACAGCAAGGTGTCATGAACCTGGGTAAACACCCCATGCCACCATTGTCACCGGTCCCAAGCTTTCCTTGCGAAGCCTTCTCGAGAGGTGTAGGCTGTGTGGTTAGCCTCTAGTGTTCAAACCTCTAGAGAGATCCTGTCACGTGACAGACCACTCTCCGACAAGCACTTTTAGTTGGAATAGCTTCTACCCATTTAGTAACATAGTCAACAACAACAAGAATATGAGTATAGCCATGTGAATAAGGAAAAGGAGACATAAAGTCAAATCCCCAACAATCAAAAGGTTCAATAACTAGAGAATAGTTCATAGGAAGTTCATTACGTCTACTAATATTACCAACCCTTTGACATTCATCACAAGTAGAAAACAATTCTTTGCGGCTTTAAAGAGAGTAGGACAGTAAAAACGCGATTGTAAAACCTTGTGTGTGGTTCTTTCACTAGCATGATACCCTCCATAAGGACTATTATGACATTTTCTCAATATATCTTTTTGCTCATGCTCAGGTATGCATCTTCTTAAAATTCCATCTACACCTTCTTTATATAAATGTGGGTCATCCCAAAAGTAATGCCTCAAATCATAAAAGAATTTCTTCTTCTGTTGATAAGTAAAGTTCGGAGGCAAAAACTTAGAAAAAATAAAGTTAGCAGAATCATCATACCAAGGATGTTCACATGATTTAACCTTAATAGCAGCAAGTTGTTCATCAGGAAAACTATCATTAACAAGAATAGGATCATCAGGAATGTTTTCCATTCTAGATAAATTATCAACAACATGATTATCAGCTCCTTTCCTATCAACAATATGCAAATCAAACTCTTGTAACAAGAGTACCCATCTAATAAGCCTAGACTTAGCATCTTTATTTTCCATAAGATATTTAATAGAAGCATGATCAGTATGAATAGTGACTTTAGAATCAACAATATACTACCTAAATTTATCACAAGCAAAAACAACAGCTAAAAACTCTTTCTCACTGGTAGCATAATTTCTTTGAGCACTATCTAAAGTCTTACTAGCATAATGAATACAATTCAATTTCTTATCTACTCTTTGTCCTAAAATAGCTCCTACATCATGATCACTAGCATCACACATAATTTCAAAAGGAAAATTCCAATCACGTGGTTGAACAACAGGAGCAATTATTAAAGCTTCCTTAAGAACTTAGAAGACTTCTTTACAATCATCATAAAAAACAAAAGCAACATCTTTTTGAAGAAGATTGGTAAGAGGTCTTGAAGTCTTATACAGGTTTTTAATAAATCTCCTATAGAAAACAGCATGAGAAAGAAAACAACGTATACCTTTGATGTCCCTATGACAGGGCATCTTTTCAATTGCTTCAACTTTGGCCTTGTCAACTTCAATGCCTCTTTCAGAAATTTTATGACCAAGCACAATTCCTTGATTAACCATAAAGTCGCACTTCTCCCCATTCAGAACAAGATTAGTATCCTCACATTGCCGCAAAACTTTGTTAAGATTATGGAGGCAACCGTCAAAAGAAGTCACATAGACAGAGAAGTCGTCCATGAATACCTCCACCATTTCCTCGCAAAAACCATGAAAGATAGCAGACATACATCTCTGAAAAGTAGCATGAGCATTACCTAAACCAAACGACATGCGTCTATAAGCATAATTACCATGAGGACAAGTGAAATTGGTTTACTCCTGGTCTTGTTTTCTAACATGGATTTGAGAGAAATCAGAATAACCATCCAAATAGAAAAATGAATATTTTTTAGACAGTCTTTCTAGCATTTGATCAATAAAAGGCAAAGGATAATGATCCTTCTTGGTAGCTTTGTTCAATTTTCCAAAATCAATGCACATTCTATATCCTACCATAGTTCTCTGAGGAATAAGTTCATTTTTATCATTAGCAACGACGGTCATACCTCCTTTCTTGGGAACAGAATGGACACGACTAACCCATCTACTATCAACAATAGGATAAATAATACCTACTTCGAGAAGCTTTAATATTTCACTTCTCACCACTTCTTTCATCTTTGGATTTAATCAGCGTTGATTTTCAACCACAAACTTGGCACCAGGCTCAAGATTAATTGTATGCTGACATAGAACTTGACTAAGGCCTTTAAGATCATCCAAAGTATAACCAATAGCTTTGCGGTGCTTCCGGAGTGTTTCCAATAACCGTTCTTCTTCGTACTCTGAAAGGTTAGCATTGATAATAACATGGTACATTTTCTTGTCATCTAAATAAGCATATTTAAGTGTGTCAGGAAGAACTTTAAGGTCAAACACGAGGTCTCCTTTAGGTGGTAAAGGTGGCCCTATAGATTCAACACGCAAATTGTGTTTGATAATGGCAGGCTGGTTGAGGAAAATATCCTCCAATTCATCTCTTTCCTGCTATACATGTCATTCTCGTGTTCTTCCATGAATATCAGCAAAGGATCATTAGGTGGAATAACAATAGCATCATTCTTTCAATAACTAGATCTTCATTAGGTAATTCTTTATCATGGTGTTTTCTAGCAATATTACTAGATTTAAATTCATAATATTCATCACCAAATTTGAGACACTTCCTCTTTCTTACAATCAATAACAACACCACATGTATTAAGGAAAGGTCTACCAAATATGATAGTACAAGCTTTATCTTCAACTGAACCAAGTATTAAAAAGTCAGCAGTGTATTTTACCTTACCACAAAGAACTTCAACATCTCTTACAAAACCCACTGGTGAAATAGTCTTTCAATTGGCAAACTGAATAATAACATCAATGTCTTCAATTTCACACGGAGCAATTTCATTCGTTATTTCTTGATAGAGAAAAAAAGTTATGGCACTTGCACTTGATCCCAAATTGTAGAGTCCATAATAAGTTCACCTATTTTGACAGAAACAACTGGTGTGCCAACAATAGGTCTATGATGCTTATTAGGTGCCACGAGGTTAGAGGCAGCCTCACAGAAATATATATCACAACCATCAACATTTTCAGCAACAAGATCTTTAACCATAACAACCGTAGGTTCCACAGTTATTTGATCTTCAGGCTCAATAACTTTCTTACAACTTTTATTCACAATGTTATTGGCAAAAGAATGTTCTTTTACTCTAACAGGAAAAAGTGGTTTCTCAAAGTGAACAACATGTAAAACGGGATCAACAATGTTGACAAGGATTTCACTACTAGAGAATTATTTCTCTTTAATTATATCCTTATAAGGTTCATTATACTTGTCCTAATTCACTTTAGGAATACTAACATGAGAGGCAAAGGTTTTGCAAAGTTCAACAATTACTTGAGAATCGAGCCCATATTTAGCACTAAGCATATTAACATTTTCAGTTTCAGGAAAAGATTTAATGTAATCATATTCATAGTTTATACCTTGCTCTTTACCTTTGTCCATCTCCCAATCTTCAGTATTACATTGAACTCTATCAATAAGATCCCATTTAGCATTAATCTTCTTGTTCGTGAAGGAACCATTAGAAAAGGAATCAAGAAGATCCTTGTCATGACGTGCAAGCCTTGCATAAAAATTATTAATAGTAATCTCCATGGGAAGCTTATGATTGGGGCATTTAAGCATTAATGTTTTCAGCCTCCCCCAAGATTTAGCAATACTTTCTTCATCACGAGGCCAAAAAATTATAAATAAAATTCCGATCTTGATGTATTTCATGAAGAGGATAAAATATGAAATAAAAGAGAGATGTAAGCTCTTTCAAATCCAGCAAATGTGAATCATCCAATAACCTATACCATTCCCATGCTCTTTCTTTCAGTGATATAGAAAATAATTTCCTCATGATTAAATCTCTTGGCACACCTACAATCTTAAACAACTCACACAATTCTTTAATATAAAGCAAGTGTTCACCAGGATGGACAGTTCCATCACCGGCACAACGGTTATCCATAACACGATCAATAATTCCAAAAGGGACAATTTAAGAAGGTGAGGAACTTCTCTCTACCACACGAGTGGTGGAGGAGCCATTCCCTAACATATAACCAGCAGTAAAGGATTCCATGATTTAGCAGAATAAACAAACAATAATAAAAACAACACTTGCAGTAAAAGATTTCCTTACCAATTCCACTCACCAATAGCGCTACACTCCCCGGTAACGGTGCCAGAAAATAGTCTTGATGAACCACAAATGTAGGGGATCGATTGTAGCTTTTTTGATAAATAAGTGTGTCGAACCCAGCGAGTAGTAGAAGGTATTGATAAATAGTTTTGAGCAAGGTTTCACTGTAAACACTAGAGAACAATTGTTTACCGATTTTTGTAATAGTAATAAAGCGATAACAAGTAAATAGCAATGAAGATAAATAGTTGTTGCAGGTGGTCCAATCCTTTTTAGCACAAAGGACAAGTCGGTGGTATTTCTTATAGTGGCTCAAACATTCCTGAGGACACACGGGAGGTTTCGTCTAGTTAGTTTTATCACCCGCTGTTGATTAATCTTTATCGTTTTGGTAAGTGTTATGTGGGTAGACCTACGCTAGTGCACTTTCGTATCCAAGACCAATGCACACGTACGATTACACTACTTGCAAGAGTCCGCAAATACAAGAAAGTAATTAAGAAATAAATCTAACTGTAGCAATAAAATCATGGTATCGACTACTCCCTTATGTGAAGTATTGCAAACTGGGGTTTAGGTTTCTGTCACTCCAGCAACCCACCATAAGCAATCTAACACACAATCTATTCATCTAGGCCCTTAAAAGGTGAAGTGCTATGTAGTCGACGTTCACATAAGACCACTGGTGAAATAGCAACATAACTTAAATATCAAACCGGTAAATATTACTCAACAAAACATGAATACTAGTAGCTAGACTTCTCCCATGTCCTCAGGAACTAAACGATCTACTCACAACACATCATATGGAACATGATAAGAGGTGATAAATAGATGAATAAAAATCTGGTCATAAAGTGCAAACACCGATAAACCTCACAAGCATCAACTACAAACGAGTAATTCACACTGTTAGAGAGATCTAATGGAAAACAATGATATAGAACCCTAATTGTTACATCTCGACGGAGGTAGATGGCGAGGATGATGGTGCTGGTGGTGATGACGATGACGATGATGATCTTGATGATGCCCGGTGCGATGACGATGACGGTGGTGCCGATTCCCCCTCCAGGAAGGAATTTCCTAGGCGGAATCTCCCCGCCAGGAAGGTGTTTCTCTTCTCCATCGTTACCCTCACGAAGAGGCGGTAGAAAAATTCTACGATGTGGCTCCCCGATAATTTCAAGTCACGGGGGATAAGTACCCCGAAGGAGAATTGGAGGGGGACCAGGGCCCCCCAGGGGCCCACCAGGCGCGGCCAAGGGGGTCGCGCCTGACAGTCACTTGGCTGCCCCCTGGCTCCCCTGTGGCAGCTCTTTGGGCTCCCCCGGTGATTTATGATTTTTTTCGGCTCTGATAAATAATTCCGTTAAACTGTAAAGGACAGATAAAACAACGAAATAACATAAGTATAGTGCTCTAATATGGAAAACATCAATGAATAAGGGAAAATTAACATATAAAATAGTGATGCAAAATGGACGTATCAGTGCCATGATGCCAAAGGGGGAGAAGTAGTTCTATTAGGTTGCTACAGGATTTGCACGTGTGGACTCAAGCTCTTCCTATCTTCATTTGCGTCTTCTTGAGCTTGAGTCCCTTTATTTGATTTATCTAGAACTCGTGTGTTGGGTCTATTATCGTGCTTGTGGACCTCCGTTTCTCTGTTAAGTTAAGACTATGTTGTTTACCTTCATTCTATCTCTAGTCTTACTTGTATTCTGTTATCTATGTGCACATCTATTGTGTTGTCATCATTCACCAAAATGGGGGATATTGAAAGTGCATCTCTAGGTTTTGGTGATAATGACAACATATTATTGTTTAACCATATGCTTAAGTGTTTCAGCGTGATGAGCTCCCGGAGTAGGTTTCCCGGATGGGGGAGCCGTATCTACGGGGATAAACGTGGGGGAGCTCTTTAGGACGAGGACATGGTGGTTCACCCAGGTTTAGGTTAGCCGGATGGCTCCCTACTTCCTGCAAGATCAACTATGGCGGCGGATTGTCGAACATAGGTTACAAGCACCTAGGCTAGATCGAGTCTACCTTAGGGTTTTTCCCGTCCGGCTTTATATAGAGAGTCGGGTCGGGTCTTACATGGAATATCATCCGTTTACATAGTTAAACCTACAATCTACGGTCATCCAGGTTTTTAAACCCGGATGGGATTGTGGCCACCGTTCTGGATGCAGTGTTGTGCTTTGTTCCACTTGGGCCTCTGGCTTTAGGCATGCCCTTCTTGTACGGCCTTCTGGATGCCAGGAGATACCGTATTCTGGATATCCCTGACAGTAGCCCCTAGGAAGGTTAAGGGACTTTTCTGCCATTGGTTTCCGTCAAACTGGATGGCGGCCTTCTGTTTCTGAATCTTCCCCAATAGATCACGTTCGTCGATAATGTGATCCATCATTCAGAGCAAAGGCATACCACTTCTGTCAATGCTTTCCCTGTGGGTGTTCTACCCCAAACGGAGCGATGTGACAACTACAGTGCGCTCAGGTCATCCGCACGTCACTCGGAGCATTAACTTTCTGATAGAAACGACAAATTTTAATCATCACGCAAATTCCAGCGTTGGAACCGAGGAGACGCACGGCGTGGTAACAGTCATGTGAATGACATGAAGTCAACCTGTGCCGCGTGGCTCTCATCTGACTGTGACTTTTGGGCATGCCAATCTAGCTGTTAGGGCTATACAAAGCCCCCCGACCCTCTTCTTCCTCCGCACACCACTTGCACTCACCACAGCGCACATCCTCCACTGCTTTCCCGAGAACGATAACATCACAACTCCGGCGACCAAGTTTCGGTGGCACATTCCTAGCCATGTCTTCTGGAAGCTCTCCGGCGGGAGGAGACAGGACGATGATGGCGGAGGGATCCGTTGCTGCGGCAGTAGCAGCGGCGACATCGATTTCCTCCCCACCCGCATCTCCTTCGGCCACCTCTCCGACCAAGAACCTGTTTGAGGTGTCGTCCGCATCGACGGTGGCTGGGAAGGGCAAGGCGACGGTGGCGAACGATGCCACCGTGTCGGCATCTCAGGCCAGCACCGAGGAAGAAGCAGACACGGAGGAGGAGAACTCCGGCAATGACTACTGGCCTCTGAGCTCCATCACTACGGTGGAGCTCCAATGGTTTGAAGACGAGGGATTCCTCCCTCGGAAGAAATGGCGGAGCGCTAAAGAGGGCACGGAGCCCAAGCACCGGGACGACGAACACGTCGTTCTGCTTCGCATCTCGAACGTGGGTTAGGTTTTCCACCATCCGCCTTCTTCCTTTCTGTCTTAGAGTATTACGGTGTTCAGCCGCATAACCTCACACCCAATAGCATCCTTTATATAGCAGCTTTCCAAGCCCTATTCGAGGGTTACTTAGGTATAAAACCTAGTTTAGATTTCTTTAAATACTAGTTCTACGTTAGACGGGAGCAGGACGGGGACGGCGGACTTAAGGTCAACGGAACCATAAACCTCAACCTTCACCGGAAGAGGGAAATATGGTTCCCTAAAGTCCCAAAGTCGAAATCCGTCAAGTTATGGGCGTCAACGTTCTTCTATATGAAGGACGTCCCCTTCCCGTCAAAGACAACGGGGCTCCCTCCATTCATCAATGGCACAACTGTGTCGAAAGACAGCTGGAAAGAAGACACCGTACAGACGCTTACGGCGGATCTGGAGAAAATAAAGAGGCGGATCACGAAGCTCACTTTGTCGGATCCCGAACTCAGCGGAGTGGACACGATGCTCTGCTGGTTCCGGCGAAGGATCCAACCACTAGCCCACCGCGAGGGCAGATTCATGTGCGAGTACACGGGGACGTCGGATCCCCTGCGTTGCACCCCGAAGGAGCTGGAGAGGGCACACTTGAAGCAGTCCATCAATCTGATGATCTTCGTCCGGGACAATACAGTGAGGTGGTACCCATCTACCACACTAGGAATCCACCACCTGTTGTAAGTACTCTTTACATTTTTGTCTTTGTAGTTTTATTGGTAGTTTCCGCGTTATAACTTGTAGCACCAATTTCTTTGCAGTTTTCCGAGCTCCTGGATGAGCATATGTCCTCTCCATGGGACATAGTGGCGAAGAAGAAACGGAAGGAGGCGGCGACTTCCGCGGTCCCGGAGCTTCCCAAGGACACCCGGAAGTACGCGCGCAAAATTCATGAGGACGCCCAAGTGATCAACCTGGAAGGAGCGAACATCGTAAGTTTTTCGTCTTTCCTTTTCTTGCTTTCCCTTTCTTATTCTTTCCACCATTTGTCTTATGGATTTTTCTTCTCTCTCCTAGGCTCTAGCCCGTTTCTCTGAAAGGACGAAAGAAAAAGGTGTCTTGCCGCGTTCGAAGCTCTCAAGCTTCCGATGAAGTCCCCATCGTTCTTGAACAGGGGCCTTTCATCGATCCTGTTGAGGCTGCGCAGGCTAGCCAGCCGGAGGCCTTTGACAAAGAGGCTTTGGAAAGGGCGGCCGCAGCCGGAAAATTCTTTTTCTGTCAATACGAAGAGACGATGGACCTTCTGGCATTCTAGGAATCCCTTCGCCAAAAGGTTAAGGAGGAGTGCTTCGATGAGCACGACCGAGTGCTTCTGCAAAACAAACACAGGTTTGTGCATGTTCCTCCTCCATCTTCCAGCAAAGCTCCCACGGGTGGCTACATCTACCGGGAGGGATTCACTTTCCGCCCGAAGGAGGTGATGGATGAGGGGTTCTCCTACCTGGAGAACCAGTTCCAGTGCTACAGCAAGGACTTCTTGCACATGATGGGGCGCATCCGTCATATGAACATAGTAAACATCCCTGACCCTAGCGGCCTAGCCTCCGAGTAGATATTCGAGCTTTGCCGGATAGGTAGCCCTAGAAGACCACGGAGAAAATGAACAAGGAATTGTTTTCCGCTTTAACAGAAAGCAACAAGAAAATGCGGAAACTGATTGACCTGGTTAAGGACAAGAACCAGGAGCACTCTAAGCTTCAGCACGAGATGGCCAACAACCAGGGTAAGTTACTTCTGGCTTTTGGTTACATTTCTGTCTTTTCGGCTTTTCTCTGAAATCCAAGTTTTTCTCTTTCCCTCTTCGGTCATTCTTGAGGCTTCCAAGGAAGCTCTCTCCAACGCCAGCAACACCCAAGGGTTGCGTGACAAAAATCTCTATCTTGCGAAGGACGTGGAGAAATCCGACAAAGAGCTCCAGCTCTGTCAGAAATCTCTTCGCGAGGTGGAGAAAAATTGGCGGATCAGACGACGCAGCCTACCATGGATGCGGAAAGCATCCAGGATATCCAGAAGAAACTGGGAGAGACCTTGCCATCATGGACAACGAGCTGCTGGGTAAAATCCTAACTTATTCTTCTTAGATTTTGCGAATGTTATATTGTATCTTCTTTCGTGTTTCTTTCACTGCTTTGTTTGATAGCGAGATTGTTTCCTTCTTCAGTTGAGGAGGACAAGACCAAGAACCGGATCGACAACATCCGGGCTTTCTCCACCTACCTCTTTGAGATTCGGGCTTCCGGGGAGAAGTTCATTCAGAAATTCCTCCCCGGGAAGGAGATGGAGCGAGTGACGGAGCTGCCAGCCATCCTGGATGCCACAGTGGAGGCCCAAGATGGCCTTCTACATTCTGCTACGTGTGGTGGGGCGAAGATGGCTTTAGGCCTTCTTTGCTGCCACTATGTGGACGCTGAATGGTGGCACCTGGGAACCCGCATCCTGTCGTCTCTCTCCTCGCAACGCGTAGAAGAGCTCTTCGACTCTGTCAAGGGGTATCGCCGAGATGGTGTCTATCAGAACATTCTTCCTGGATGAAGAAATCCCGAAGACGCCGGAGGACATAGGTGTATCGGACGATGAGGATGAAGATGACGAAAGCGAGGAGTAGGCCCTGCGAGGCAGATAGGAAAAACCTTGCATTATCTTCTATAACCCCAAACGTCGAAACTCAAAGGCCTATTTTGAGATCAATGCAAATTATACTTTTTTGCTTCCAGTTTTTCCTTAGCGTATTTTACTTCTACACTGTATTTTTATAAATGCTTGCTTCTGTGTTTGAGTTTTCTGGCAAGATTCCATTTTAGCCTTTTCAGCATTGGCCAATTCGAAAAGGCGGAATCGTCACGCCGGGCAACAGGATAAATTACCAATCTGTCTAAACCCTGAATCACTAGATGTCTTTTAAGGCCATAATGCCTAATTCGGCAACCCAACGCACATTGCGATCAGATAAATACTCACTAAGACTGGGAAGGAACTTAAGCATTGGGCCTTTTCGGCAAAGGAAACACCAGATTTGAACCACGAGCACGTAGGCAAAATTCATGTTAACATTGATATTTTATAAAAAAATGGGATTATTGGGAAATAATGGGAAAATGGATTGAGGTTCATGCATAAACTCAAGTTGGCAAAAATACAGGAACTTTTTTTCATGATCATAAATGGTGTTTACATAAATATTTTGACTAGGAATAGAAAATACGTAACTTTTGGATGCTCTAGAGTCTTTTTGTTTCTTCTAGTTCTTCGTCTAGATGCCTTTTCCTGTTGCGGTCTTTTTTGGTGTCCCGGATGTCGACAAGGTAATATGACCGTTTTTTCATAACTTTGCTAATGACGAATGACCCTTCCCATATAGGGGCTAACTTGTGCTTCCTTTGTTGCACCATTCTTAGCACCAAATCGCCTTCCTGAAAAGATCTAGTTTTTACTTTGCGGTTGTTGTATCTTTGCAATTTTTGCTGGTAAATGGTGGATTTTTAAGCACAATGTCTCGCTCCTCTTCCAGGAGATCTAACGCATCTTGGCGTGCTTCTTCTGCATCCTGTTCAACATAAGCTTGTACACGTGGTGAGTCATGTAGGATATCGGTAGGCAATATTGCTTCCGCACTATAAACTAAGAAAATGACGTTTTGCCTATTGATTTGTTTGGTGTTGTACGTATGCTCCAAAGGACGGATGGTAGTTCCTCTACCCATGCCCCAACACCTCTGTGCAAAGGTGCTTCTAGCCGTGGTTTTATTCCTTAGAGGATTGAGTTATTCATTCTTTCAACCTGTCTACTGGACCATGGATGTGCGACACAGGCTAAATCTAGCCGGATTCTGTCACTCTCACAATATCTAGCTAGTTCTCCAACGATGAAATTTGTTCCGTTGTCTGTGATTATGCTATGCGGAATGTCGAATCTCATCACAATGTCAATGACGAAATTTCCGGTAGTTATACCATCAAGATTTTTTATGGGTTTGGCTTCCATCCACTTGGTGTATTTATCCACCGCTACTAGGAAGTGCGTTAATCCTCCCCTTGCTTTCTTGAATGGCCCCATCATATCCAGTGCCCAGACTGCAAATGACCAGGTGATTGGTATGGTTTTCAATAATTGCGCCGGCAAGTTTATCTGCCTAGCGCAAAGCTGGCATCCCAGACAACGTTCTATTACTTCCTCGGCGTCCGCCTTTGCGGTGAGCTAGAAGAATCCTTGACGGAAAGTTTTATGGACCAAGATTTTGGAATGAGCGTGGTGTCCACAATCTCCTCCATGTATTTCTTGCAGGATCTGTCTCCCTTCATCCAGGTCTATGCATCGCATGAAAATGCCGGTTTCGCGTCGCTTATGCAGCTTTCCTTGTAAGACACAATATCTTTTGGAACGTCGGATGAGTTGCCTTCTTTCCACCTTGGTGCTTCCTCCTGGGATTGTCTGGTCCACGAGGAAAATCCAAGTAAGGCTTTGTCCAATCCGGGGTTACGATGAGGGAAGCCACCAACGCAACGACTAGTGGGTAATCCGCATCTCCGCCTTTGATGGATGGCGTCTTGAGGTGTTCGAGGAAGATATCAGGTGGTAACTCTTTTCATCCAAATCCCATTCTTTCTAGTGCATCAGCCGCCCAATTTTCCCCATGCTTGATGTGTTTCACCTCGAATCCAAGAAAGCAGATGGCGAATTCGTCCACTGTCCTTCTGTACTCTGCCATTTTGGGGATTTTTGCGTCCCACGTCTGGTCTAACTAGTGTTGTACTAGGGCTGAGTCCCCATAGCACAATATCCTTTGGACGCCAATGTCTTTTGCTATGTGTGAGCCATGAAACAAAGCTTCATATTATGCCACGTTATTGAAGGCATTGAAATTGATTTTTAGCATATAGCTCATCGTGTCTCATGTTGGAGATTTTAAGACTATTCCAGCCCCCGCGTCCTCTTTCATCTTGGATCCGTCAAAGTGCATGATACAACATGGAGGATCTAGTATAGCTGTTTTGTCCATGTCTTTCGTTCAATCTGCGACAAAATCCGCCAAAAGTCGAGATTTGATCGTTGTCCGAGGTTGATACTTAATGTCAAACGCAGCTAGTTTGATGCCCCATTTAGCAACTCGGCCCGTAGCATCCGCATTGTTGACTATATCCCTTAGTGGTGCTTTGCTTACCACTGTTATGGAATGTCCTTGGAAGTAATGGCGAAATTTTCTTGACGCAAAAAATACGCCGTATGCCAGCTTCTGGTAATGCGGGTATCTATGTTTTGGTTAAGATTAAACCTCGCTTATGAAATATACTGGATACTGGTCCGGGATTTTTTTTCCGTCTTTCTTGCGTTCTACCACTACGACTGCGCTTATTATCCTATTTGTTGCTGCCAAATATAGCAACATGGGTTCGACTTCCTGTGGTGACGCTAATACAGGTGCCTCCATCAGTGTTTTATTTAGTTTCCCTAAAGAAGCATCTGGTTCCGCTGTCGAGACAAATTTGTCAGATTTTTTGCGCAGTTTGTACAGCGGAAGCGCTTTGTCGCCCATCCTGCTTATGAAATGGCTAATAGCGGCAAATGCTCCTGTCAGCCTTTGAACATCTTTTTTGCAAGTTGGCCTTTTGATGTCCAGGATGACTTTTATCTTTTATAGGTTTACTTCAATTCCTTTGTGCGAGACGATAAAACCCATAAGTTGTCCCGAGGGAACGCCAAACACACACTTAAGCTGATTTAGCTTCATTTTATACTTGCATAGACTGTCAAAGGTTTCACGCAGAATATCAAGGAGTGTTGCGTTTTCCTTGGTTATTACGGCAATGTCATCTATGTATGCATGGACGTTTCATCCAATTTGCTGGTGTAGGCATTTTTTGCATGCAATGTTGGTACGTGGAACCTACGTTCTTCAAGACAAATGACATGGTGATGTAACGTTACGTACCGTACGACGTTACAGAAGACGTTTTGATTTGATCTGGCTCTCGCATCCAGATTTGGTGGTAACCAGAATAAGCGTCCAAAAAGCATAAAAGATCGGACCAAGCGGTTGCATCTGTTATTTGATCAACTTGCGGCAAAGCAAATGGATCTTTGGGACACAGTTTGTTTAACCTTGTATAATCTATACACATTCGTAAATCTACTGTGTTTTTCTTTGGGAATAACACCGGATTGGCGGACCAATCAGTGTGGATGACTTCCCGGATGAAGTTGCCTGATAGAAGCCGTATAATCTCTTTTCCAATGGCTCTACGTCTTGGTGGATCAAAACGACAGAGTCCTTGCTTCACGGGTTTCAATCCTTCTTTCGCCTTTAAGGAATGCTTGACAAGTTCTCGGGGCACGCCTGGCATATCTTGTGGATGCCAGGCGAATATGTCCCCCTTCTTACAGAGGAACTGCACGAGCTTGTTTTCCTTTTTGGGGTCCAGGTTGGACCCAATGGCGATCTCCCTGGTTAGGTTATTGGGGTTCAGTCTGGCCCTTTTGGTGTTCTTGATGCTGAAGGATTCCTTTATCTTCAATGTTGCCAGTTTGTCGGCTAACATTTCTCCGTTCATCTCTTTCTCCATCTCTCGCAGTTTTTCTTTGGCAATGGTGGTTTCGGCGCATTCGGTATTCGCCAATTCACTCTCCTTTGCCATCTTGAAATCTTCACAAATGGTGATGACGCCGCCTTTGGGTCCTGGCATCTTTATCTTGTTGTAGACATAACATGGGCGCGCCATGAACTTGGCGAATTCCGGACACATGAGTATGGCGTGGTATACACTTTGGAACGGAACAACCACAAAGGATATTCTCCCCGTTCGAAAGTGTTTTTCTTCACCGAAGGTGACGTCCAGGGAAATTTCTCTAAGGTATGTGTCTTGTCTTCCCGGGACTATTCCATGGAACTTCACATTGTTGTGGTTTAGTTGCTTCCGCGATAAGTGGAGCTTATCCAATGTACTTTAGCACAGGAGGTGTATGCTGGCATCGCCGTCCATGAGGACCTTATGGAGCCTGGTGTTTTCCACAATTGGGCTTACCACCAGAGCATGTGATCCACGGTCCAGGATATATGGTGGGTGATCTATGTGATCCCACAGTATTGGGGTTTCAGCATACTTCATGAACTTGGGGCTTGCTGGCAGAACGACATTAATCTCTCTCAATGCGGCTTTCAGCTTCTTGGCGGATGGTGTTGCTAGAATGTGTGATTCACACTCTCCGTCACTCCGGGGAACTTTGGTTCGCCTTTCCTTTGCTGTTCCTGGATTTGGTCATCCGTATCAGAGGCACTCTCTACCTGTCTGTCTTTGGGCTTGGAATTTTTGTTATACTTCCTCTTGAAGTTTTTTCCTTTATACCCGCTATCATATTACCGCCTCAATGCACTGTTGAGGCGACATTGCTGGTTTATGTGGTTAGGCGTCTCGAATCTCGAGTGGTGGAGGCATGGCTCCGGTCTCACCTTGGCCCAACCCATCTTCTTGATATCTTCATTGAAGTATGGCTCTTTGGACTTGCCCTTCCACTGTACGCCATTGGGTTGTTCTCCTTTCACAATGGTGGCATTGACCTCCTTTTGTCGCTTTGGCGGATCCTGATTAGGCTCGTGCTCCGCCTTTGGCTGCCTTCGACTGTTTCTGTATTGGTCGAATTTTCCGCCATTCAGGTCATCCGCTGCTGCGTGCTTGTTGGCGGTTGTCAGCATAGATCCAAGGTTTGGGTGATCGGATGATGTGATCATGAACTTGACCAACCCATTCATCAAGCCATTGACGATTAGCATCAAGGGAAAGAAACGCACTGCTTCCAAATTTGAGCCGCCATTGATTTTCATAGCCATGTGATAGTCTGGCAGCCAAGTGTCTAGGCTGGTGGATCCATTATAACCCTCATGCATTTCTCTGACTTTGGCGAATCCTACTGGTAGCTCCAGGTATCGTATATTGTCTACAAAACAGTTTGGCCCTAGATAGTTTGCATCTTTGGCCACTTTGATTGCGTCCAGCGTTGCCCGAGCGTCAGAATGCATGGATCTGGAGTGGTGTGAACCGCTATTTCTCGAGTGCTAGCGCCGGGGTTCGGCGTTCTGGGGCGCATTCAGCCTCTTTGTCTTCCCCTATTGTCGCGCTGAGGAGACCGAGAATGCTCTCGTCTTTGATGATTGACCGATCTTCCGCGTTCGCCATTGGGATTTGCCCGAGCCGGCGCATCGCCCCTCAGTACTATGATATCCACAATCTCAGCCAGTTCCCATGCATAGGCTTGCAGCGGTTTCCTTGACTGGTTCACTGCATAAAGTGCTAATAATCAAGCCCATGGGAGCCGGTTTCGCGGGCCGTCTGGGATGCACTACCCCTCAGACGGTTTTCAAAAACACCCGCCTCTAAAGGATGTCCATCGGAAGTGGCCCAAACAAAAGCCCATCACTTAGCTTAGAGGCGAGTTATTTTAACGAATGACTCTATGAGATGCAGGACCTCCGCTTTTTTCCAGATGCTCCGACTAAAAAACAGAGAGCCAATTTGAATAAAAAACAGACTCGGCATGAGCAGAAGTGGTTTTGATTTCTAGCCGGCTGGGCAACTGCCGGACCCTCCGAAGAACCTCGGAGGGTATAAATTTTAATATTACGGATATCACTGAGTCGATTTGTTTTTTACCCGTCTCTGCTTTTATTCAGCAGGGCCAGATTTGTTTAGAAATTCCTGCAATGCTCCGGGTGAGGCAAATAAATGGAAAATTTGTATATGTGATTATAATTTAGCAAAAATACATTTTAGTACGTCATGACTACATTAAAAAAGGATTTGTCAACATGATAGATAACCTCATATATACTACTAGTCGAGATATCTCGGAGGACTGATATGATCACTTCTTTAAAGTCGTCGAAAATACATATGGATGTCACCGTTGAACCTTGTGACGCGGAGAATGATGACTGATCCGATTTGAATGCCAGATTCGCTAGCAAATTCATTTCACATTTCCTTCTCCACGGAAAATCTGCCTCTTGAATCTTCATACCATTTTCCAAAGACAGGGTTCATCGGTTTCATCAATAAACAAAGTCGACCTGATGAGGGAATATTGTACTGTTGGTGAAAACCACTTATAATTTTCTGCAAAATGAGGCAAGAGAATTAGTACTGACGTTTATTGCACATAGGATTCTAATCTGTGAAATGTCAGTTGAATTTGGTGTAGGTTTATTACTTACAAGTGTACTACGCCCAATGTTCTTATCCGTGAGCTTATGGACAACGAGAGAGCCGGTTCGTTCATAGTGTTCTGTGGCAAAAGCAACAACTCTACCAATTTGTGCAGGAGATAGTGGCAATGCTGGATGTTTTTTCAAAGAGTTAAGGATGTCGGCAGCCCTAAAAATTTAGCGTCAAGCCACCACATCTTCAGTTAATAGCAGTGTACTAATATATATATGAGGTTCTAGCGATTACAGATTAGGTATTGAGATTGTTTGTTATGTTACCTTGTATGGCTAGGGCATAACGAATCACGTTGACTTAGTCCTCTGCAATGTACATTTACAATTAGTACAATATATCTGTGAACAGATATAATTAACTCCATAGATATAGGGATATATTTTAATATTACTATGACCTCGCTCATCGACCATAATCTTTATTTTATTGTTGGCGCTAAATATAGTAGCCCTGAAAATTTCATGTTCACCATCCCAATTCAGCACTATCTGATTGTCGTAGTTCTAACAATAGTGCTCGATAAGGTCGTACCACTCTCCACCTGTTATAAGTGTTCTTTCCTCCTCTTTGTTGAGATCAAGTTCATACAGAAAGCCATCTTGAGTCACAACTTTGAACTCACCACCATTAGTCATTTTATTAAATTGTTTTCTGACATAGCAATGAACATACTACAACAAATTTTCATGTTAGAAATATTATTTATTCTAGAAACTTGGACTAAAAGCAAGTACAAGGGACATGTGTTGAAATATTCTTGAACAATGCTGCAATGTGAAGAGACATACGCATTTATAAAAATTGTATAAAAAAATATTTGTACATACTCCATGTGATCCATAGAGGCCAAGTCGTGTACAAAAAACAAAAATGGTTGTTTTATCATCTAGGGACAGGAACAAATTAAGACAACATGTAGATGCACAAAATTACTTGTAATTAATGCATTCCTTTAAAGGCATTTTATTGCAATTAGCAAGACCATGAATGATATAATACTAAACGCACATACCATGTAATCTTGAACCCATATGCACGCTTAGCAACAAAAAAGGGGTCCGTCTATTCTTCATTCTGCACCGGCCTTCAGTGTTGAGGTACAGTCGGCAACAAGACTAAAATAATAAGACATTGAAATACATTAGAAAGTGAGCCACACAGATGTAGTGCGAAAAATCCATGTGCCATTTCTCGGTGAGGAGAAGGGACGCCGACCAGGAGCAGATGGGGAGTGCGTCCGTTCATGGAGCTGGAGGGGGACAAGATATGGGGGGGGGGGGGGTTGGAGTGCAGGGGGTGGAATGGGATGGTGGGCGCGAGGGTTAGATGTAGAGATCTTGGGGGAGGATGAGCATGCTTGGTGTTGGGGAAAAGCACGCCAAAGCTCTAGCGCTCGGGCGTGGGGGATACACTGCGGCTGTGGGGGGGGTGTGGGGAGAGGTTGTTGGTGGAGGTGGATGAGGTCGGGGTGAAAATTAGAAATGTGTGACTATCGAATTCGAGTGGGAATATGAATTGTGGTTCAAAAATGGCCAGGAATGAAATTACCCCGCTGATGACTGACATTGCTAAACCCCAAGTGCAAAGTGTGAAGAGTGCAACAGTAAGTTTTCCCTCAGAAAAGAAACCAAGGTTGAATCGACCAGTAGGAGGACAAGAATTCTCTGAAGGTTGATGCAGCTGAGATGGCAGGGCGCACTACCGTTTCAGCAGCAAAGTGGAACCTACACAACACAATCAAATCATTTTTGTCCCAACGTAGCAGTGAGGTTGTCAATCTCACCGGTTTTGCTGAACACAAAGAGGTTAAACATATGGTGTGGAAAACAGTAGGAGAACAGTATGAAAGCAGTAGTAACAGTATGAAAGCAGCGTGAAAGCAACGTGTGTATTATCAGTATGAGAAAATGGACCGGGGTCCACAGTTCACTAGTGGTGTCTCTTCGTGAAAGATAAATAACATGTGTGGTGAACAAATTACAGCTGGGAAATTGACAGAAATGAAGGCTGCACCGTAGTGCATATGCAAGACATACAGATTACTATGTGATTCATGCGGGCGTTACAACAAAATACATAGACCGTCATCCAACTGCATCTATGACTAATAATCCACCTTCCGAATATCATCCAAACAAACATTGGGTATTAAGTTGCAAGCAACAGATTATCGCAGTAAGCAAAGTGTGTAATGTAAACAATGTAAACTAAGTAAACACCGTTGTTTTCTCCCTAATGGCAACAACACATCCTCCATCCGTCACGTTTCTGTCACTCGAGCACAAATGCAAAGGATGCATGAACCCACTATCGAGCATAAATACTCCCTCTTGGAGTTACTAGCATCTACTTGGCCAGATCATCTACTAATTCCGGAGAGCATCCAAGATCATAAATAACATATGCATGAAGATAACATGATAGATTGATAATCAGAAGACATAGCATTCAACATTCATCAGATCCCAGCAAACACAACATGTAGCATTATAGAAAGATGATCTTGATTCTGATAGGCAGCTCACAAGATCTAAACATGAGGTACAAAGTGGAGAGAACAACCATCTAGCTACTGCTATGGACCCGTAGTCCAGGGATGAACTACTCACGCATCACTTCGGAGGAGGGCATGGTGGTGTAGACCCCTCCGGTGATGAATTCCCCTCTGGCAGGGTGTCGGGGAGAGCTCCAGAACCCTCCCGATCTCGGGATGACGATGATGGCGGCATCGGGTGTTTCTAGGGACATAGTGGTATATTTTTAGAATTGACATATGGGGGGGGTATAAATAGCGGAAAGGGCGAAAGCGGTGGAGGTCCGAGGGGCCCACACCACCCCTAGGCGCGGCCAGGGCACGCCGCCGTATGGTGTGCCCCCTCTGTGGCCCCCTCCGGGCCTCTTCGGGACTCCATGGAACCTTTGGGAATTCTAGGACTTCCGGACTTCAAATTTCCAATTCCGAGAATATTTTCAGAACAACTTTTCTGAAACTAAAAACAGCAGAAAACAGGAAAATGACTCTATGGCATTTTGTCAATAGGTTAGTCCGGAAAATCTATAAAAAACATAAAGTGTATAGCAAACATGTAGGAAACAACATGGAACATCAGAAATTAAGGATACATTTATGATGTATCACCCACCAAAACAAAAATGGTTGGACCATCTGAGCAAAACTTCTAACGGTCCACGCCTACGCGAACCTATGGATTAAACCATTTTTTGTGCAGATTGGAAACATGGAAAATAACAGTGACCACATAACTATAATATGAGTAGAGATTAACATAAACTATATCATAAATTTTACTAAACTTGAACATATACCAAAGTAAAGGCAAGTCCTTTGATTGATTAATCGAGCACTCTGGATTATGAGTAGAAAATAACAAACTTTTGAACATAACTTAGATCAAACTAAGGGCAATCTTTGTTCGTCTAGCCGACGGCGATCAGGACATCCTCCACGGACCTATGCAAGGCGGCCTGGGTGCCCAGCCACAACGGGTCATCTCCAGGCTCGGCCTTAGGAGGCGCTGGCGGTGGCGGCTACTGGATCTCTTCCATCTCATTTGTTTCCTCCTCGACAGCGGACCAATCGATGTAGCTTGAGGTGTCGGAGCCCTGGGGCTCCGGCTTGATGGCGAGTTCAAGCGACACGCACGTGAGCTCTTCCAGGCCCTCCTACTCCGCATCGAGCTCCTGCTTGACAGAGGGTTCAAGTGGCGCGTGCATCATATGATCAAAGCCCTCCCATTCTTCCTCGGGCGTTCCACCACCAAGGCGTTCGGGCATTTTGGGAGGAGCGACACATGTCCTCGTGTTCGCGGTCAAACAGACGGCGCCACTATGGCGCATTGGGCCCGTACTTCGGGTCCTCCTGTAGCGGCGAGGGCAAACGAACCCTGCGTTCGGCGATGGAAAGTGCACACGTGACTCCTGTCGGTGGCGGCGACATGGGGACACCGTCCAAGTCGAGGTGCCACCGCCTCGGCAGGAGGCAGTTCGGCGGCGCGGGAACACCGGAAGCAACCCATTCTGATGCCATGTCAGAGTTCATGCTTGGACGGTTTGTGCGACGGCTCGAGCCTGCGTCGTGCCGTGTCTTCCGCATCTTCTCGGCTCCGGTGTTGGTAGAGGGTATGGATTTACGATGTGAAAGGTTGGATTCGTGGCGGCGAGTGTGTGTGTGTGTGTGTGCCGGTGGTGGGGGAACTTGTCGGCGGAGTGGTTGTACAATGAGAGAGATCTATGAATGAGGAAGTTTCTGTGCGGCAGCCCAAACGGGGATAAAGTAGGAGGTTACTCCGTACTTGATGTGTCTACTTTATGTGGGGGGCAAAAATATGTTGGGGTCCAAACTAACTCGGACATTCAATCTGTGGAAACAGTTTTTGGTGGACTGAAAAATATGTGTGCACGGGAGATTCATGTTCCTATGGCATAACAATTGGACACAAACAAATGAATTTTCACTTTTGTACCCCGCCCAACAAAAAACCCGGTCATAGGGGCAAGCGGATCGGGCCCACGGAGTAGGGTTCATCATGCGTCGCCCCCCCCCCCACGCCCCCAAAACCACTGCACCAATAAACCGACACCACCAAAAACAAAACCAGCACCAACATTTCTGATTCAGTCGTGTAGGATGTCGTCCTATAAGATGAAACACAAAACCTTTTTGTGGCATACTTTCGGACATTTCGGTGGTGAAGCCCCCTCCCCTACCCTCGCGTGAAGGATGTGATTATGACAACTTGATACCAATTTTACTTTCCATGATCATACATACGACAGAGCTTAACACCACAAAGATAAAATTTCGTTATGGCCTGGCCCCTCAAAGTTGGCCAGAGGACGAGCCTAAAATCAACTAGGGTTTCCCTCGAAATCGTGCGACCGAGTTTCGGGAACCATTCCACATTTTTCATGTGGTTTTACTCTTGTTATATGATCATGAGTGTACTAGGAAATTAGTGCACAAATTCGATGTGCCAGTTCCATTCAGAAACCACGAGTACGTGTAGTTTTGGTTGGGGCCGAAATTGTACCGGAGTTCCAAATATATACGGACACTCGGACTAAAACATATTTTCGGTAATACTCCTAAATTATTCAAATAGAGTTTGCATGCGAAAATGTGAGTCCACCTACGGTTCATGTTCCTACGACATAACTATTTAGCGTAAACAAATAAATCTTCAATCTCTAGAAATGGGTAGGGCGGACGTTGCTGGGCCACTGAGTAGGGGCCAGGGTTCGTCATGCGTCGGAGCCCCCCACCCCTCCCGACCCAAAAAACCAGGACCAACATTTATGTTCAGTCGTGTAGGATGTCGTGCTATAAGATGAAACACAAAACTTTGTTGTGGCATACTTTCGGACATTTGGACGAGGTGAGCCGGCCCCTCCCCTAGTATCGCACACCACCCGATCGAAGCAACAGAGGAGGGGATTACGACAACTTGGGACTAATTTTAGTTTGCCATGACAACATACGACAAATCTTAACACAACAAAGAGAAATTTTCGTTATGGCCTGACCCCTCAAAGTTGTCCATAGGACAACCCCAAAATCAACTGGGGTTTCCCTCGAAAACGTGACACAGGGTCTCGGGAACCATCCCCCTTTGGGTGTGGCTATACTCTTGTTATATATGATCATGGGTGTACTAGGAAATAAGTGCACAACTTCGATGTGCCAGTTACGTTCAGAAAATACGAGTACGCGTAGTTTTGGTTGGGGCCAAAATTTACTAGAGTTCCACAGTAATGTGGACATCCCAGACAAAACAATAATTTTGGTACTACTCCTAAAATTATTCAAAATAAAGTTTCCAAGCTCCTATGACATAATGTGACACTTTCTTTAAAAAAACTAGGCCTTGCGCAGAACCCAATAAAATTTGTTTCAAATCTACCGGAGTGTCCACGTAAAATTGGACCTTCCAAAGGGAGCCGAACCGTGGCACAGCCCCAAATCGGACCCTTCTCTGGCCGGGGTATTCCTTTGCACATATTTACGGATTTGCACACAAAAATTAATAAATTAACATTTTCATAAGCATGAACACGATTACATTTTGTCCCCAAGTTCTGTAGTTGGGACAATTAAAATTTCGCCCCCACGTTTTGTACTTCTCCATGGTTCTACCACGCACCCCCCCACTGTTTGGTTTTCTATGGCGGTTCCTCTGCTATTCCCCCTTTCCGTTCATCTCCATGGCTGATAAATTAACACCCATTACACACCGTCTCCCCGTTAGATTAGTAAAATGAGGTTGAAATGCAAAATGAGGTTGGATTGAGCCCGAGATTACCTATATATAGAAGAAGTGTACAAATTGGTACATATACACTACATTAATTTACAAGTTCGGTCAATCCTACAACTTCGTACTAGTGCATTTTATAAGTTCGATTTGACTCTCTCTCAATCCTACAACTTCGTACTAGTAGTGCACTTACAAGTTCAATTTGACTCTCAATATGATCCCGATCACACTTTATATATTGATTACCGTAGTTGTGTGAAGGATTGCCAACGTCTGATTGATTTCCTTACTAAAAGTTGTATAAGTTTTGCCAGGGTTGAAATTCGGGATGATAGGAGAGTAATGTACAAAACCTGGAAAGCTACAATTCCACCACAGTTCCATGTGGATATCCCAGATTTGTTATAGTTCAACAAAGAAAGGAGCGGAATGGATGACCTCGCTGCAGAACTCATCCACGCCAAGTACAGAGACATGAAAAAATTCCCAGAAGAGGGGCACACATTATGGGCGCAGAAGCCACTTGACATTCTTAACATCGAGGAGGTGTTTGGTTCGATAATCTAAACGTAAACGTAAACGGTATCCAAATACAGAGTTAACGTAAATGGAATGGGGTGAAACTGAAATATGTTTGGTTCATCTCCGTAACGGAATTACGTAGTACAGTAATTGTTTGACTTTGTTGCCATGGCTGCCAGCTGCTCCCAGATCTTCCCGTACGACTCCTGCCAGTTGCGTCGGCGATTCGTCGGACGCCGCGGCTCCCTTGCTTTGGACCTCGACAACTGGTACTTTCCCGCCACCAGGGAGCCCCGCATGATAGACTTGGGCTTCGGCGGCACCGCCGACAGCGCTCCCGTCGCGCTTCTCGCGAGCTAGCTCGCAGCTTTCCGTCATGCCACCCAGCGGTCGACGCCAGCTAGCTCTGTTGAGGAAGACGAGATGGACGGAAAGGGAGACGGGGAACGGGAGAAGGAGGCGCTCCTTATGGAGGAAGACGAGAGGAGGATTTGCGGCTTCGATACCGTTCGGATGACGTAAATAGATAACGCATGGAGGTGGGCGGAAACAAATTTCTATAGTGACGTAATTTGATTACATAGCACCTGATTACGTCAAGTCCAACCAAACATAATTTAACGTATTAAGATCCCAACGTTATCGGGTACTGTTACCTAATCGCGAAACAAACACGTCCCGAGTATGCAGATAGAGTTCTTATGTCGCGTACGAGTTGTACCGCAGGACCAGGGTACTGAATAAAGGGCAACGTCACCTCCAACCAGCACCGACGGAAATTTTCTGCCCTAGTTGTCGTACCAGGACCAGGAAGCAGCAAGCCTCTCTATCATTGAACAAACGCTGGAGGTGGCCGGATGCATGAGGTGTGATAACTTCGTGGGAGTCATGATGCAGAACGGTCTTTGCTAGGTTTTAGTGTTTTTAGCTAAGTTTGTACATATACATGGCTATATTCATGTGATCAAGTTTGTGTGTAAGAACTATATATGATCCTCTTGTGTTATCGTACATTACAGCTGTTTAGTGGCAGTTTATTTTTTTCCTTCAGTTTATGTATATCCGTTGAGATTTCAAGTTTACTATATTAAAGAAATGAAATCTTCTTGGACTCCATCAGGAGAGGGCCACACGGCGGCTCGCACCAGCATTATAGTCCCGTAAATTGGGGTTGTGCCATCGACGACACATCGCAGAGTGTCAGAACCCGTCCCGTCGAATTAAACATGCAAACCAAAATGTCCAAAGCACACCGTCGAACGCCACCTTACCTATTTCTCCACCTATCTGGCCGGTCAAACAAGTCGCTAGTGCAAGGTCTGGAAAAAAAACTCGGGAACATAGTAGCAGAGGAGCGTAGTGGATTCCCGTCGACGTCACCGTCTCCGACGACAAGGGAGGATAAGCAGAGGAGGCAGACCGTCCCCTGTGCAAGTATTTGTTGTCGGTGGGCGAATTTTCTCCGGCGCCTGTCGACGAGCCAAAAACCCTAGGGTTTTCCCCCACCCGTACCAGAACGTCCGACTCCAAGGTCAGTCTGTCCGGACACATAATTCAATAGCAAATTCCTGCATTATCTAGAGGTCATCTTCCATTAACAATGCCCCAACTATCTGGGTTAAAATATGTACTACTTTCTACATGCGTGTGTGTGGTTATAAACATGAAATGGCTGAATATGAATGTCGTGTGTACAGTCAGCCTACCGGCACCATATGTGGTAGAATCGATCGCTATACACCAATGTCCTTCAGTGTAAAGATTAACAAACCCCACAGTTACCAAGAAATTGTAAGCACTGACTATAAATTTTTGTTGAATGTGACATACTTGTGTTCTAATATGCTCTGTTGTTATATGAAATGCAGAATGTGCCATGTTGTTTCCGTGATCATATACATACCATGATGGCTGGTCCTCATCAGTGATGGATGCGTGCTATGTGTGGTTACAGATTTGACTACTACTTCTACATGTAAAAGGGGTTAGGTTCTACTATTATATGTGGACCGCACTGGGAAGGATTTTTGGAAGCTTATCTCATCAAACAAGATGATTACCTTGCATTCACATATGATGAAGAGGATGGTTGGTTTGATCTGCAAGTGAAAGATGCAAACCATGCCCCCAGACCATTTGTTCAACCGCCTGGTACGCTACTCGTTATATGTTATTTTTTTCCCTATACATTGAGTAGTTTATATTTTTCAAAAAATTGATTTGTCTCTCCGATCAGAGTGTTAAGAAGTTCCAGATCGTGCGAAGTGTGCCTTCGAAAAAGCCCTGTTGGGCAAACCATATGACATCACTGCTTCAGAAATGAATGCGATAAATTTTCCTATATACAAGAAGACATTTAGGCCATTGGATGTTGACGAGTTCTTTGAGATCACCCAGTTCTTCATGCACAGGATAGAAGATGCTCAAGATTTGTAGAAACTCGTAATCATTTTATTCACGAATTTTCAACATGATATTTGTCGTGATGTTTTCACGGTAAGTGTCCTCATCTGAGAACTAGATTGTGAGGCCATTTCTACTAAGCGAAGCTTCGAAAGGGTTAAGCAGGAAACGAGAGACACGAGTTTACCCAAGTTCGGCCCCTCTATTGAGGGTGAAACCTACTCCTGGTTTCTTACTATGGGGAAACAAGGTCTCGATTACAAAGGGCGATTCTGGCTCTCAATGTCTCGAGCTACCTTGTTATTGACTTAGAACTTGTCTGTCTACGTCCCAGGACCTCGCCTTATATACAGGACAAGTGCCCCGGGTTACAAAGGGATGCGGGTTACTCCCGTTATCGGAGTCCTAGATCGCTCCGGTCTTGAGACATTGCGTCCGGTTTATTCCATAACCCGAACGCTCTCATCTGGCTATTGGCCACTCTGGTCTTGGGCCTCTTTACCTTC
Source organism: Alopecurus myosuroides (assembly GCA_028641055.1). NCBI lineage: Eukaryota > Viridiplantae > Streptophyta > Magnoliopsida > Poales > Poaceae > Alopecurus > Alopecurus myosuroides. The sequence continues at coordinate 362,584,676 of CM054059.1, read as the reverse complement.
TGACCCGCACCATGGGCCGGATCTCCTCATGCCTCCGGGTTCCCATAACCCGGGTCTTCTTTTGCCTGTAGGTTACGTCGTAAGCATCTTCTCCCGGGTATAAACCGGATCAAGTAATACAAACCGGCGAGGAGGTTTTCCGGGTTACGTGGGCGGTAGGTAAGGCCCCCCTTTACCTATTCCCCCAACATTAGCCCCCAGTTTAACACGAACACTTAAGTTTAAACTTACATTGTTCCTGTTAAGCTCTCCTGGGAAAAACTCAGATACAAATCTGTTAGTTCAAGAAATAATCTCCTAGAATATTTGATCCGGATTTTTCGGGGATCATCATTATCTCCAGAATTATATATTTCCATTTTCCAAACCTTTGGAAAGATAACCTCGCTCCTTTATCTCCAAGATCTCAGGAACCAAAAATATTTCGGCTTATCCCGGATTTTCTCCACGCATTAAACACACTTTTCTCAAAAATCTTCCTTTCGTAGATCCAATCTGCTTGTATTTTTTTCCAAAAAAGACTAATCTTGGAGGGACTTTATGCAAAATTGCTAGATAACCCTAGGGTTAGGGATCCCGCTTATAAATAGCCCCCAGGGGCTCCCCCGCATCCATTCACATCCCGTACTCCCAACTTCATCTTCTTCCTTCGAAAAGAGCTCAAGAGCTCGATCTTCTTGCTCGCGTCGCCGTGACTGGAGCTTCGTCGGCGTTCGCCGCATCATGGTGAAGGAGAAGACCATGGCCACTAAAGCCACGGGAGCCCGGAAGAAAAAGAAAATCGGCGGTGCTTACGGCTCTGGAGCAGCCAAGTCCAGCAGGGGCGTGATGCAGGTCAACTGGTACAAGTCGCAAATGACCCAGGGCCGGCTCACCGAGATAGAATATTCCGGTTTGCTCCCGAAGAACATATCCTGGCGCGCCCCGGGGAATGAGATCCGGCCCGAGCTGGGTCGAGTGAGGTAATAATCTTCAAGGTCCACATCCTTCGTGGGTTTCGTCCTCCTAGGTCTCGTTTTTTCCGCCGGCTCTTAGAATATTATGGTCTCCACCTTCAGGATCTTCCCCCAAACTCTATTCTGAACGTTATTAATTTTGTTGTCCTTTGTAAAGACTATCTTCAAGTAGAACCCAACCTAGACCTCTTCCTTGAGTATTTCTATTGTAACAAACACCCGGAAGTAGCTGGGGTGAGTTGATCCACTGCGGTGGCGTTTCGTGCAAAGGCGCAAAGATATCGCTTATCCGGGTATCCCGCTCGCTAGTCATCCAAAACTCCGGCAGAAATCTTTCTTTTACTGCAAAGATACCTCTCCTTCTGATGAACCGGTTCTGCCGGGCTATCGTCCTGAGTGCCTCGTTTACACAAGTACCATGAACTCCTATGCCAAGTTAGCTAATCGAGTCAAAATCAAACCTCTCCTCAAACGTGTGACCTCCTTAATAGTTCATGGATTAACTGGGTTAGACCTAACCCAGACTTGGGTAAACTGGCGAATCTAGCCTCTTCCCATTAGTGACCGGTTGTTTCATCAATACACCTGTTTATCAGACCCTACGAGGTATTCTGACTCCCCAGCTTCAAAGTCTGATATGGTGGCTACGCTAAAAGACTTGGTCGGGATAAAGAAGGATAGGTTTTTTTGATGTTGGTCTTGCCGCCTTTTCCTCCTCCAACCCGGTTCCTCCTGTAAGTTCATCTTTTCTAAGTAATTTTCATTCCGTGGGAAATTTAAGACTTCACTAATGCTAACCCTACCTTTTTCAGGTTTACAACTTTCAGATGCTTTCTCGGTTACTACACAAGAGCCTGCTTCTTCTCCTGAAGATGATGAATTGGAAGAGCAAAGTGACGAAGAGGATGAGGTTTCTGAATTTGACTCCCTTGGTCACTTGCATAATCAATTTGCTGACGATGGTTACTCGTAGGATGAACTGACTGAGCAAGAGGGTGCCGGGTTAGGTCAAGGGGGTGCCACTCAAGAGGCACCGGATCAGAGTACTCGAGATCTCAACCCCACCACTCCCATTACCGGTTCCAACGTGGTGGTTGAGAAAGATTTTCCTGTGACCAACAAGAGAAGCTGACAAGCTGTTGCAAAGGTGCCTATTTCTAGACTGTCAAAAAATCCTTTAAACCCGTCCTCACATATGGAGAAAACGCAGGATGATGAAGATACCGACAAAAGAAGCGGAGCTCCGGGTCAAGTGATTTACAAGCAGGTTTGCCTGAGAAAACTCCTTCCCGCCGGGTTTCCAAGGCTTGAGTTTCGCCTACCTCTTCACATCCCTTGGCAGGGAAAATCAGGCCTGAGTTGAGTCATACTTTTCATACAGATACTCCCAACTCTGGCTCCTTAGTATTTGGTTCATAGTTATAACCAATTTTTTCCCATACGGTTTATAACTTTCCTCTTGCTGTAGGGCCCAAGTTGTGCTAAAGGTTACACCTATTTCAACCGTTGCTCCCACTGCAAACTTAGAGGAAAAATCTCCCGAAGAGACTCAAGATGAACCGACCGTTCACTCTTTGTGTCTTATCGATGATCCTGCTCAGGTTACTGACCAAGAGGTGAATTCGGTTGATAATACACCGGATAATGATCCTCCCGTTGAAGACATGAACGTTTCAGACCCGAAAGTGGAGATTACTGGCTCTCAGCCTGTAACAACCGTTGGGACCTCAACTGTGCTATCCAAGGTTACGTAGGATTTGAAACCAGCTCCAGAGGAGAAAACAATTCCTTCCAAACTGAACATTGAGGGCCAGAATTTCGATACTCTGGTTCAAGAGCTTTCTGAGAACCGGCTTCGTGCAGATGGAATCATAGATTTTCTGAAGAAGAGATATGAGGTAATCTCGATAAACATAACATGTAGCCCTCAATCTTCCGGTTTATATTTGTAGAATAAACTTGAAGATTTCCTTAGTATACCTTTGAATTTGAACTGTAGCCCCAAGTGCCGGTTTACAAATTAATTGTGGACCGGGACTTGTCTTGATTTTAAACTAGTAATTTCATTTGAAATGAAATGTTGTAGCCCCCCCAAGTGCCGGGTTTGCTAGCCTGCGGCTACTCGGGACTTAACTGTATCTGACTAAAAACTTCTTAAACTGAAATAGTGTAGCCCCCAAGTGTCGGCTTCGCTAGCCTGCAGCTACTCGGGACTTAACAAATATTCTTGAGTATGCTAAATATCTATACTCCCCCCAAACACCCAGGTTGTGTTTTGGAACCCGGAATTTTCTCAGCTTACTGTGACCTCATAACTTGAACTGATTATAACCCATATTTTTCTGTGGCTACCATTTTTGCAGAGTCTCGAATCTTCCTCTCAGAAAGAGATTTCAAATTTGAAGAATCTGTTGGCTCAAGAGGCCCAAAAAACCGAGGAGGCAAAAAATCTGCAACAGGAGCTAGAAAAATAGGTTGAGGAGGCTGCCAAAACCTTTTCTGTTCTTCAGCAAGATTTTGAGAACCGGGAAAAAACTCTTATGGAGCGGGCAGAAAATGCTGAGAAGGATCTGGAGGAACCAGAAGCAATTTCTCTAAGGTTAAGGACCTGCTCAAGGATGACAATTTTAACCATGGGTATGGGTATTCGCGGGTATTCGACCCGTATGGGCAGGGTATGGGTACTCTTTTATATCCATGGGCGGTACCCGTACCATACCCGTCAAGTCATGGGTAGGTCATGGGTATCGTTTTGTACCCGTGGGTATACCCGTACCTTACCCATTTATACTGACATGTGGGCCACTTTGACCATATGTAGCCCAGCAGGAAGCATCCCACAAGGCCATTACTTCAGGTTCCAGGCGAAGGGTCGGTCGAAGCGTCCCCGTAATCCCCTCGTGTCCCAAATCTCCGCAAACTACAATCACTTATTGATCCTCTCATCTTCCAAATACTCAAATTAAGGAGATAAATTCCCAGCGATGAGGCATACAATGGATCGAACTGATATTTTTGTCAAATGTGCTATCAATGTATATAATAGCTTGTGTACCCATTGGGTATCCAATGGGTACGGGTATCCGCCGGGTATGGGTATGAGTACAGTTTGATACCCATGGGTACGGTATTGTCGGATATATACCAAATAGGGGTATAGAAGATGGTAGACAAAGTGCCGGATTACCAGGGTGGCCTAAGTGGTAGTGGGCTTAGGTCCATTAGGCGGCCCAGTAATCCGACGCACAGAAGCCGGATTCTAGAAGAACCCGGATCACGGTCCATGTGATCTGGCTTGGAGGAGAAGACGGATTCCTTGCTTTCCAAGTTACAAGTTACCGTAGTTTTATAGGTTTCCTTTTCTGTAAGACCTAATCCGGCTATTATATAAAGCCGGACGGGAGATAAACAAAATAACCAACGAAAGGGAGAGAACCGAGAAGCTCTACGCCATCTCGCCGAGAAGCTCATCCTCGTCGAGTAGCTTAGATCTAAATCCTCACATTGTAACCCAGTTTACGGGCTTTTAGTCCCAATTAGTGAGAAGTGCAGGAGTAGGCACGTCGTACTGTCGCGACGTACCGAACCTGGGTAAAATCCTGTGTTCTGTGTTACTACGCTATCCCGTTACCCCACGTCTCTACCGTAGTCTCATGGCACCCCCGTCTATGAAAACTACTACGATGTCTCGACAGTTGGCGCCCACCGTGGGGCAAACGACGTCAGGCGTAAGATTCCAATCTGGGATACTTGGCGGAATCGGAAGATCAATCACTGTCGGAAGCTTGGAGTTCGACAACGACGTCGGGCGCTTCCTCGACAACGGATCCTACATACCGGCGCAAAACCACCTGGTAAGTGCCTGCGTGTTACCGATAGGATCTGCTAACATCTTTATCGGGCTAACTGCAGAAGCAATGGGGTTTTGCGGTGGAAGCAAATTTATCCCACCCGCCCTATACCCAGTCGAAGATGACTATGATGCCGGATTCTGCTCAGATCGCCGAAAAAAAGTGATACACACTTTATCGGCATGGTGCAATCCGAAATCGCCGAAAACACGGATGACGGAAATCCCGTGCAAGAGGCAGACAACAACGCACCCGTCATGAAGACGGAAGATCAAACACCCGTCACAGAGGCGGAAGATCCGACATCCGTCAACAAGACGATGAACTCGGAAGCAGAATCCGTGCTTGCCGCCATTGAGGCGAGATTGGAGTCGGAAACCGGATCGGATAATTTCGACTCCGAAGACGAAGATGAGGACGCCTTCGTAAGAAAGGTTAAGTCCTTTCAAGAGGGATTCCATGAAGTTCTAATGGCGAAACCGGCTGATACCACGGACGCCGGCAGCCAGGAAAGCCCTAAAACCCCTCCGCCAGAGGAAGAGAGAGAAGACGGAGAAACTTCTCCAGTATTCCCCAGTGTCAAGGAGATGACAGAAGACGAACCTGTCAAAAAACCTCCCTCTTCCAAGAAAAAGCACCGTGCTGCTAAAAAACTCCAATACAAAATCCGGAAGAAAAAATCAGCTGATCTCGCTGATGAAAACCTGGAAGTTGGAGATGTTAGCGAAACAAAGCCTGCGGAGAAGAAATCCAAAGAAATCACTGCTCCGCCAATGACGGAACAGGAAGAGCAAGAGCTATTGCAAACACCAGTGGGACCAGACGAACCCCCTGAGATGCTGGAAGCCAGGAGACAAGCTTTCCAACGGCAACAGCAACATCTACTCAGATCTCGGCAACATCTCCAACAAACCCATAATGACATCAAGGTCATGAAGGAAGAAATAGAGGAGTACGAGAGAAAGAATAGATCCGCGTTAAAACCTACTAGGTTACCCGGAATCGCAAGATCGAAAGAACTGCCGCCAAAAGAAAGGTTCCATAACCCATCTTGGCAAAAGCAGGTAAACGGCAAAGATGCCAAGGGCGAACCAATATACAAGACCGCAGCAGAAAACGCGGAAGCAACGTTCGCGATTCTTAACAACGATCTGTATTCCAACGGGGAAAAACTCCAAGGGGTGTATGCTTTCCTAGGAAAAGCATTAAAACAACAACAGCGCGCCCAAGAGCGATCAGGGAGGCTGCATGATAACTCCGCCCTATGCAAGACAGCTACTTGCGGTGCTGGATCACCTGGACCGGAAGAACCCGGGGATTCAGATAACTCAAAAGATAAAAAAGAGGATCCGAGAAAAGACAAGAAAAACCCCGACAACCGGGATGCAGCGTCTAGGACCGGATCCCATCTCCCGAAGGATGGGCATAAACCCCATGATCGGGAAGACAAACACCGGAAGGACGGCAAAATAATGCCACCTCCGAGAAACCCAGCTGAGAAAGCTGGAAGATACGATATACCTCACAGGCGTGAGAGATCCCGGACACCGCCTAAGGACAAAGAAAGACACAGGAGTAGAACTCCGACTAATCCAAAAGGGCGTGATCACGGAAGAGATAGAAACAATCCCGGAAAAGCGCGTTCGCGCAACAATGGAAGAGAAAGGAGCAGATCCCCTTCTGTCCATTCAGCCGGAAGATATTCTGCACACATTGACAGAGCAGAAAAGGATGATCTATACTTTGGTCCTAAGTGTTTTACCGACAGGATCCGAAGAATAACGCTGCATTCTGGCTTTGCCAAGGTCGGTCCAACGTACCAGAAATACACCGGCAGCACAAACCCGGATACCTGGCTCTCGGATTACTATACAGCCGTCCAGATCAACAATGGGACAGACTTGGAAGCTGTCAAGTTTCTTCCCCTAATGCTGCTGGACGGAGCCAGAGATTGGATCAATGGATTACCATCAAGGACAGTCGACAGCTGGGATGATATGGCTAGAGTATTCACTCAGCATTTCCGGGGAACGTACAAACGCCCGAACAACATCAACCAGCTAAACCGTTGCACGCAATTTGAGGATGAACCATACGTGGATTTCATCTCCAGATGGACAGCAATGAAGAATAGTTGCTCTGGAGTAACTGACGTACAAGCAATGCATGCTTTCGTCAATGTCCTAAAACCCGGACTCGTACCGTTCATGGTTGGTTCCAAAAAGCACAAGGATCTCGGATCTATGCTTACAACCGCCAATGAGCATGCTGCAGCCGAGGATGACATCAGAGCAAGAGGAGGCAATATTGAATCACTGATACTTGCCAAGAAAACCCCTCGTTCTGACAAAAAAGCCACTCCAGAAACAACGACGAAACCCAAAGAGGTGAACATAGCCTTTGGAGGAGAAAAGGGAAACAAGTGGAAAGGACGCAACCCAGATCCAATCAACTACACTCCAGAGGAGTGGGAAAGGATTAAGTCGGAACCTTGTGTTCACCACTCGCAATTTGGGAAACCCACCCATACAAACGCGCAATGCCGGTTAAATAAGCACATGAAAGGCAGTGCAGGGTCCGGAAATAAAGGGAAGGGTTCCAAAAGGAAACCCGCCAAACAAAAGCCAGAAGCTGACAAAGAAGACAGTGAATCGGACACTGACGAAAAAATCCAGGAACAACAGCGTAAAGGCGAACCCAAGTTTCCGAGAGTTGATGGAGAAGCAATGCTAACTTTCTTAGCAACCCCGTCAGCAAAGGTGGCAAAAAGAACACTTCGAGAAATAAACGCGGTTGTTCCGGCAACCCCGAAATTCTTGAAGTACTCCAACACACCGATAATCTGGGATCAGTCTGATCATCCTGGAAATATCCCTGAACCCGGCACACAAGCTCTTGTTGTAAGTCCTATTGTTCAAAATACTAGGCTAAGAAGAGTGCTAATGGATGGAGGATCCAGCATTAACATAATGTACCTGGATACACTGAAGCATCTGAAGATTTCCGAGTCTCAGCTCAACTACAGCAACATACGCTTCCATGGTATTGTCCCTGGCAGGCAAGCACGATCCCTAGGAGAAATTTCCCTAGATGTCACCTTCGGAGATAAAGATCACTTCCGGCAGGAAAAAGTATCCTTCGAAGTAGTGCCGTTCGAAAGCGTGTATCACGCAGTACTCGGACGTCCAGCTTTCGCCAAATTCATGGCAAGATCCTGTTATATTTATAACAAGCTGAAGATGCCAGGACCCAAAGGAGGAGTAATCACTATAGCTGGTGATTTCAAGCTGGCAAACGAGTTGGAGAAAGAAAACGCCCTTTGCGCTCAGAGAGTCATAGCAAAGGAAGAACTGAAGGAATTAGCCAAGGAGGTATCGCCGTCAGAAATGCCGGCAGGAAAAGAAACTCGGAAGCCAACAGACAGCTTCAAGGCATCCGAGAATACAAGACAGGTAATCCTAGATCCCAAAGATCCGACAAAATTTGTCGTCGTAGGGATTGGGATGACTGACAAATAGGAAGGCGAGCTCATCAAGTTCCTCCGTGAGAACTGGGATATTTTTGCCTGGTGTCCAGCTGACATGCCAGGTGTACCCAGGGAACTTGCTGAGCACCAACTTAAGGTTATTCCTGGATCAAAACCCGTCAAACAAGGTCTCCGTCGATTTGACGGAAGAAGACGGAAGGCTATTGGCAAGGAAATTATCCGGCTTTTAGCAGCGGATTTCATCAAGGAAGTAATCCATACTGACTGGTCCGCAAATCCGGTATTGGTACCGAAGAAAGACACTACCGCTCTTAGAATGTGTATAGATTACACAGGCTTGAACAAATTGTGTCCGAAAGATAGGTTTGCATTACCGCGAATCGATCAAATAATAGATGCCACTGCAGGCTCTGAGCTTTTGTGCTTTTTGGATGCATACTCCGGGTACCACCAAATACGCATGAAAAAGGAAGATCGAATTAAGACTTCTTTCATAACCCCATGCGGGACGTACTATTATGTAACCATGCCGTTTGGCCTGAAGAACGCAGGTGCAACCTACCAGCGTTGCATGCAACGTTGTTTGCATAGTCAGATTGGAAAAAATGTCCATGTTTATGTGGACGATATTGCTGTCGTAACCAAGGAAAAAGACACACTCCTTGAGGATTTGCGAGAAACTTTCGAAAACTTACGCACCTACAAGATGAAGTTGAATCCATCTAAGTGCGTATTCGGGGTCCCTCAGGAAAACTTCTGGGTTTCATCGTTTCTCACAGAGGAATAGAAGTTAACCCGGAAAAGATCAAGGCAGTCTTGAACATCACAAAACCTACCTGCGTCAAAGATGTCCAAAGATTGACGGGTTCCGCAGCTGCCGTTAGTAGATTTATTAGTCGGCTGGGGGCTAAAATCCTAACACTATACAAGTTGGTGAAGACATCCGACAAAGTCAAGTGGATAGCAAAGCTTTGGAATACATAGCAGTTATGTCTCTTCTATACTTAGTTCAATATCTATGTAAACATCTTTTGAGATCATGAAATAAAGTTGTTGGATTTCTGGTATCCATGTTTTTTACAAGTTTATTATAGTAAAAGCATGTTTCCACCTTCTCTATTTCCCAATGATCTTACAAAATACTCAATGTTAACCCGAATTGTGCCTACGTACTCGGCGTTAAGAAACTGAATGTTTTTTCAGCCTGCTAACGGCTAAAGGAAACTTGAATTGCCTGCGTGCCCAAGTTTCGGTCAAAAAATTCCTTGTTTCTCTAAGCATTATCTGATTGCGTATGTGTTGGGTTACTGGAGCTAGTTAGTAAAAATGCCTTTAGCATGGTCCATGTTTCCGAGTTTAAACTGATTGGTTACGCCCATTTACTCGGCATGACGATTCATATTGCTATTTGAGCCATTTCAAACACTAAGGACAGTTAAAACATATATGCCAGAGAACTTAGAAGATAAAGGAATAGTAACATCCGAAAAACCTTGCAAAAAATTTCATAATTAAAAACTGCAAAAGGCGGAATTTTTCATTCATACAAATAGAAGCATTACATTGTAGATTACATTGAAAGGACAGTAATACTCCTATTGTCTATTTTTGCTATCCAGGTCAAAGGTAGCCCTTCAAGCATCTGATTCCTCCTTGCTGCTGTCGTCCTCGGGGATTGGGGGGATCTCCTCCTCTGGATAATTGACGGAAATATTTACCATGGAGGCAATCTGGGTGGCGTGTCCTTTGATTTCATCAAAGATGGTTTTTCGCTGAGTATCTGTGTATCCTTGAGGGACACCGGATGCCACGCGCCAGGATTTAGCACCGGGGTAGTGCATGCGCATAAGGCCGAGTGCCATACGCGCACCACCCCGTGCAGCGGAACGCAGGATGGAATCCCTGGATTCCGCCACCTCCATGATAGCTCCCGGAAGTTTTTCAACTTCCGAAAACTCCCCAGTCCTTGCGGGAAGAAACTTGTTCACCAGCTGCATTCCAGCAGCACGGATCGAAGTCCACATCTTCCCAAAGGCTTGGATCCCTTCAAGACGGGTACCATCTGGGGTATCTCCTGTTTTTTCCGACAAAACAATCAAAAGTGTTAGGGGGAAAAACAGAGAAGAAAACAAGATATGGAAAAATAAAAAAGGTAACAGAAAATTACCGATAAGCTTGTCGATCTCGGAGATTTCCTCCAGGCGAAGATTCAGAGCATTTTCTAAATCCTGAATGGTGGATTTATCTTTCTCCGCCTGCTCAGAAGCCTTGGAGTTGGCAACTCCAAGGGCCAAGTTGCTGGTCTCCAGATCCTTTTGAGCCTTCACAAGATGCTTGTGAAGCTCCAAATTCTCCTTTCGGAGATTCTCGGCATTGCCGGCATCTTCAGCTATTTGCTTGGCCTTAGCCAAAGCAGCTGGAAAGCAAATAAAATTCCGAGTTTAGAAAATTTCCGGAATAAGTACTTAGACAAAAAATTGAATCGCAAACCTCAGAGGAAATTTTTTTACCTGATGTTTCCGACAAAGCGAGCTGAGACGATGCTAGTTCCGTCTCTCTCTCCTCAAGAATAGAAAGAAGATTTCTAACCTCCTTATTCTTGATGGTGAGTTTGTTGAAAACTTCCATGTTAATGGCTTCGGCAGTTTGCTGGAACATAGCAAGGAAAAGAATGGTTACAGAAAGCATCAAAGCAAAACAGACATGCAGTTTTGTTTAATGCTTGGGGGCTAGAGTTACATACCTGGCTCATTCGTTGCAAACCCGCCAAGTTTTCCTTGAACTCCTTTGCGTATTCCGCAAAAGCAGTTCCGGCCGCGCTTAGGCCGTCATTGATAATCTTGAAGTCCTTGTCAAAGGTGGGAATTTCTTCGTCGAAAGTCCGAGGAAATTTCTCCACCTCTGGAGCCGCCCTTTCCTTCGTGTCCGTGTCCGACACAACGGGCTGGCTGGGCTCTGACGGCCTGGTCGTGGGGGCTGCAGCGTGCTCTTCCACCATCGAGGACGGTGTGTCCGGGGCGACGGCGGGAGAAGGTTGACTGCGTCGGCTGGAAACAACTTTGTGTTTCTTGAGCTTCTTCGGCTTTAGGCTGGAGGGAGGCAGGCTAAAAAACAAAAAACCCGGAAAAGTTAAAACACGGAAGATGGATGAAAAGTTCCCATGAAAGAAAAAGAACCCAGATGAAAGAACCTGGAAGTGGCGACGGGGATTCCGTCAAGGTCGATAATTTCCTCAGAGGAAGTAATCTTCTTGCGCTTGCGTCCACCTGTAGCAGCAGCGCGCTGCGCGTCCAGCTCAGCCTCGGAGATCAGTTCCGAATCTGGAAGATCCGCGAACTGTCGGACAAACAAATCAGAATCAGAAGCTAGAAAATCCGAGAAAGAATGAAACTATACCCAAATGACTAGAAAATTACCTTGGGAACCGGGTTGTCGGTCGTATACATTGGCCGACTCGCTTCGTATTGGTCGCGTGATGCGACCAACTGGTTTATGCACCGTCGAAGCTCCTTTGCGGGCCAATCTTTGGTGGTTGTCCGCATTGGATCCTTGACTCCCGTGTATTCGCACAGGAGACGACCACTGTGGTTGGCCAATGGCTGAATTCGCCTAGTCAGCCAGCATAGAACCGTGTCCATGCCGGTTAGAGGTGGATCCAAGGAGGTGAGCTTGGCGATGCGCTGCTTGATCCTTAGTAGATCAGGCGGCATGACTTGGACGGCTTCTGTTCCCCAGTTCTCTTGGGGAACAACAGCGGTGTTGGCGAAAGGTGGAACCCCGATGGCCTTTTTTGGAAAAGGCACATCGGGATGATAAAAGAAAGAACCCGTCCAAAATTTGACGGATTCTGATGTATTGATCTTGGGGAACCAATCTTCCCTAAACCTCCGAAGAGTAAAGGAGATGGTCCCGCAAGTCGGAAGTGCGCCCTCCGAGGAGTTCCGCTTAACTCCGAAACAATACATCCAGAAATCTAACCTAGGCTCTAAACCTAAGTAACCCTCGAATAGGGCCTGGAACCCGGCCATATAAAGAATGGAGTTGGGTGGCAGGTTGTGGGGTTGGATGTTGTAGTGAGAAAGGACTTGGAGGAAAAAAGCGGAAGGGGGGAGCCCCATACCTCTCAGAAGGTGGGAAGAAAGGAGAACCCTTTCGCCGTCTCTGGGCGCTGGCTCGTTCTCGTCTTCCGGGAGTCGCCATTTTCCCTTGGAGGATCAGGCCCTCTTTCTCCAAGTTTGGAAGAAGAGCCGGGGGAATGCTGCAGGCAACCCAGTTGCCTGCAGATTCCGCCTCTTCATCTGCTCCGGTGGCGGAGGCGGTAGCCGCTTCTGCGGCGGCGAGCTCGTCACCGACGAGCTGGATTTTCTCCTCCGCCGTTTCAGGAGCAAACGGCGGGGAGGCGGCGGAGCTCGCGCCCGCAACGTCCGCGGCGGCGGATAGGTTTTCTCTGCCCGCCGCGGAGGCCGCGGTTTTCTCCGTCTCGTCGCCGGCGTGCTTGGGTGACCCAACTTGGGGATCTAGGTCGCTGATGAGGTCGTTGATGGCGGCGCGAGTGGGCGAAGACGGTGAGCCTGCCATTTTCGGGCGGCGCGGTTCGTTTCCGGTGCTTGGAGGTGAGGAGCGCTCGGGACAGTGCGTCACTTGAGAGCTTGTGCGCGTCAATGGCGAGTGCGGTGAGAGTGCGGAAGGTTTTCGTTGAGGACGAGGATTGCTATTTATAGCAGGAAATCCGTCAAGATACGCGCCAACGGCTATTTTGACCGTTGGATGTTTGCCGCGTGTCACTCGCCGGAAAATCCGGGAAATGAAACGACAGGGTAATGATGGTTATCTCCTCGTTTCCCGCGAGAATCTGTCAGGGATATGTTTCTGGGTTTTCCGAGTAAATCTCAAACGTCGCTTACGTCAGCATGGTTGAGTGTGCTGACGTAGGAAGTTTTTCTCCGCGAAGGATCATGAGAGAAAAGCCGGATTTTCAGGATTCCGAGTTTCATGCCACCATCTTTTTCAAAAGAAGAATGAGAAGAATCAAGACTGCTGAATCAATATTTCTCGGACAAAGAATATTTGGCGAACGGCGGAGAATCAGAGTTTCGATCCTTCTTGGGGGCTACTGTCGGATATATACCAAATAGGGGTATAGAAGATGGTAGACAAAGTGCCGGATTACCAGGGTGTCCTAAGTGGTAGTGGGCTTAGGTCCATTAGGCGGCCCAGTAATCCGACGCACAGAAGCCGGATTCTAGAAGAACCCGGATCACGGTCCATGTGATCTGGCTTGGAGGAGAAGACGGATTCCTTGCTTTCCAAGTTACAAGTTACCGTAGTTTTCTAGGTTTCCTATTCTGTAAGCCCTAATCCGGCTATTATATAAAGCCTGACGGGAGATAAACAAAATAACCAAGGAAAGGGAGAGAACCGAGAAGCTCTACGCCATCTCGCCGAGAAGCTCATCCTCGTCGAGTAGCTTAGATCTAAATCCTCACATTGTAACCCAGTTTACGGGCTTTTAGTCCCAATTAGTGAGAAGTGCAGGAGTAGGCACGTCGTACTGTCGCGACGTACCGAACCTGGGTAAAATCCTGTGTTCTGTGTTACTACGCTATCCCGTTACCCCACGTCTCTACCGTAGTCTCATGGCACCCCCGTCTATGAAAACTACTACGATGTCTCGACAGGTATGGGTAGAGTTTTCTACCCATTGACTATACGGGTATGGGTATGGTGTTGCTCTATCCGCCCCATACCCTACCCATTGCCATCCTTAGACCTGCTCGGTGATAACACTTCCAATGTTTTTGGTAAGTTTGCTCCTTATGCAACACAACTAACCTTTTCTGTCGGTTCATTTTCTCTATGTCCCTTCATAATAATCCGGTTTATGAACAATGTACTCTTTTCACCTTTCAGGTAGACTGCACAGGAATAACCTCCAGCTTCCAGAACTAAATTTGAAAGCTCTTTTCACCTTGATCCGGCAATTATATGTTGGGGGAGGTGAATGCATCAAAACCGTGAGAAGCTGGGATAGTGCCCCAAGGAAACTTCATGATATGATTTTGGAACTTACTCATGTTCCACAATGGATAGAGGAGCACAAAATCTCAGCCTGCCGTCGTGGAGCAGTAAAAGTTATGTCCCTAGCCAAAGCTTATCACCCGGAACTAAATCCGGATCTCCTGGTTAAAGGTTTTCCTGAGTACCGGGCTGATGGGACCAAGTACGAGAGGAAGGATTTTGCCAAGATTGAGAAAAATTGCCGGTTCCAGGCCTGCTCCATTGCTGAAAAATTAAAGCTGAAAGAACCTTTTCCTGGTTATCTCCCCTCAGGTGATCGCAAGCCGGCTGTCTGCCCTCAAGTTATTACTGATGTTCCCCAGGATCCTCAGAAGAGCCGACTTTCTGTAGCTTCATCCTTTGGTGCGCCACAGTCTACCACTCCTTTGGTTTCTGTTCCACCCCGTACCTTGTATGAACTGGATGACACCAATGATGCTTTGGCTTAGCTGGAGTGGAAGTACGTCCCCGTGGCTGAGATTGAAGAAGTAGAAAATATCCAAGGTGGTGATGAAGAGAACCCGGGAGCACAGGACCCGGGTTCTGGAGCCGGTTTAGATTCTGCACAACAAAAGGGAAAATATGTTGTGTAATAAACCCTTGTTCAATTTGATAATAATTCAACCCTAATGGGTTTGTAATAGGCTAGATAAACTGCTTTATTTCTAGCTCTATTTTTGAAAGTGTGCATGTGCACTGATGCTACATTTGGTTTGTAATAACTCGGATTTCTTGCTAAGTTATGCAAAAATTTCCGGGTTATCTTTTATTCGTAAATTTGCAACCTCTTTACTTGGGAATCAAAACTTATTTGACTTGGTTTATCTTTGCTATCTAGCTAAGCAGGTTTATCGCATGACTTATTCTAGTGTTTCCAACTCTGGCGAGTACAGGGTCATAATAACCCGGTTTTGCCAGGTTATAGCATGATTGACTCGTCCAGGTTAAACATCTAGGTCATAAAAAATGCGTGCAACCACTGACTGGCATGCAAGTATAACCAATATAATTTGGCTTATGCCAGATTCTTGAGATATAAATTATGCTCTAGCATCAGCCCTCAAGTAATCATATAAGAAAATTTTAACTTCCTGTGACAATGATAAATTTCTCGAACAGACCCCAATAACTCAGATTTTCCAGGTCTATCCTTTATTTCAATGATAACATAGTGATTACAATGATCCTATGTGTAATAAGGTCTTAACTAGGCCATGTTCCAAGGCCTTCCAGTTTCTTCCTCAGATGTCCATGATTTAACAGCATCACGCATATCAATGAGGTAATATGACCCATTGTGTAGTTTCTTACTCACCACAAACGGTCCTTCCCATGGAGGACTTAGCTTATGCATCCCATCCTTTTTCTGGATCAGGCGTAACACTAAGTTCGCTTCCTGAAAACTTCGAGTTTTAACCCTGCAGCTATGATAGCGACGCAAGTCCTATTGGTATATGGCTGACCTGGATGCTGCGAGTTCGCGTGCTTCTTCCAAAGCATCAAGCGAGTCTTGACAAGCTATCTCATTCTGAGTTTCCACATAAGCAGCCACTCTTGGTGAATCGTGACAAATATCACTTAGTAAAACTGCCTCAGCTCCGTAAACCAGAAAAACAGTGTGTAACCTGTTGACCTGTTTGGGTTGTTCTTATGCTCCACAAAACAGCAGGTAACATTTCAACCCAGCAACCTGCAGTTTTTTTTAATGGAACTTGGAGCCTAGATTTGATACCTTTTAACAGTTCTTGGTTAGCTCGCTCTGCTTGTCCATTGGACTATGGATGTGCCACTGAAGCAAGGTCAAGTCTTATATGATTTTGGTCACACAACTTTTGCATTGCTCCTTTTGACAAATTTGTCCCATTGTCTGTTACGATGCTATGTGGGTAACCAAACCTGAAAATCAGCTTTTACAAAAACTTGACTGCCGTAACCGCGTCACATTTACTGATTGGTTATGCTTCTACCCATTTTGTAAATGTGAGTCTTTTTATCAGACGACTTTTTGAAAGGTCCCACCATGTCTAGCCCCCAGACTGCGAACGGCCAGGTTATGGGAATCATGCGCAAATCCTGAGCTGGCATATGACCCTGCCTTGCATACCTCTGACACTCTTCACATAGTCGTACTATTTGTTCTGCATCAGCATTGGCAGTTAGCCAGAAAAATCCATGTCTGAAGGCTTTATTGACCAAAGATCTGGAACTTGCATTGTCGTGGGATAATCACGGCAGACGTTACCAGGGGTAACTTATCTTGGGGCAATTCGACTCTGGTGTTTGGGAGAGGGTTTAGCTCAGGGGAAATCATGCTATCAATCGATCTGATAACTCTGGCAATCAAGTCGCCGAGTCTCCGATCTAGGGTTACAACTATCAACTCTCGTATTACAAGACTACTCGAATATCTCGTGAAGCTCTCCTTTCCTAACCCTAGGAGCCAGCTTATATATTAACTGCACACTCTGGTGAATATCTCGTATTACAAGGCTCCCGGACTTCCTGTACAAGGCACACTCGGAATCCTACCCGGAAACTGCACACAACCCTCAGTTTCCTAATAGTAACCCCAAAGGCCGGGTTACAAGGCCTACGTCCTTCTTGGGCCTTCCAAAAACTCCTCTTCTTCGAGCCGGGTCTTGCACGATTCCCTTTGGGCCGAGTTTTACCTTGGTGTTAGCCTACCGGGTTATCATCCCTCCATCATGCATGGTGACCATAATCTCCTGAGTGGATTTCATTCAAAATCTGACACCCTTCTTCCGGAGAGACGCATCGCTGAAAAATTCCAGTTGCACTTTGCTTATATAACTCACCGTTGATGATTGTATATGACTTTGATCGTCTTATAACCTGGCGAGCTATAACCTCGTCCTGTGGGAGTTCGCCCCTCATGAGATAAGCCAGATATGGTTCAATCCACTCTGGAATTACGTGTAGAGCAGCTACCAGTTCTGATTCAGGATCCAGATTTGCGAGGTCTTCTTCTGTGGGAACTTTAACCGACAGGCTATGGATTTCATCCAGAAAGACGTTGGGTGGAACCTGTTTTTTCTGAGAACCTAAACAAGATAATGCATCAGCTGCTTCATTAAGACGTCGATCGATATGGTCAAAACTTGATATCCTTGAAAATGTCATGCCAGCTGGGTAACTTCTCGTCTATAAGCTGCCATAACTGGGTCTTTAGAATCCCAGGTTCCAGTAACTTGTTGAGAAACAAGGTCTGAATCTCCCAAACACGGAATCCAGATTATACTCATCTCCTTTGCAATTCAAAGCCCATGAAGTAAAGCCTAATATTCCGCTGCATTGTTAGTACATTTAAATGAAATTTGTAGGACATATCGAAACTTATCACCTCTTGGGGATGTTAAGACCACACCAGCTCCTGACCCTTCCAGTTGTCGTGACCCATCAAAATGCATGGTCCAATATTTAGTGTCTGGCTTATCTGGTGGGACTTGTAACCGTGTCCAGTCATTTATAAACTCGATAAGGGCTTGAGACTTGATTGCAATTCTTGGCTCATATTTGATGTGATATGGCCCCATCTCAATAGCCCACTTTGCAACCCTCCCGATTGCTTCCCTATTCTGAATAATATCAGACAAAGGTGCTGAACTGACCACAGTAATGGGATGTTTTTGAAAATAATGTTTCAATTTACGACTAGCCATGAACACCCCGAAACCAATTTTTGCCAGTGTGGGTATCGTTGTTTTGACTGTGTCAAGACCTTGCTCACGTAGTAAACCGGCCGTTGTACCAGACCCTCCTTTCCTTCCAGTTTGCGCTCCACAACCACGACTGCACTTACCGCCCTATTGTTGGCAGCAATATATAATAACATGGGATTTTTTCTGAGGAGCAGCTAGTATAGATGCGTTGGAAGCTTGCTTTTTCAAGGCTTCCAATGCATCATCAGCTTCTTGATTCCAAACGAAATTGTCAGTTTTCTTCAAAAGCCGGTATAAAGGTATGGCATTTTCACCGAGTCTACTTATGAACCGG
This sequence comes from Alopecurus myosuroides, assembly GCA_028641055.1. Classification (NCBI taxonomy): domain Eukaryota; kingdom Viridiplantae; phylum Streptophyta; class Magnoliopsida; order Poales; family Poaceae; genus Alopecurus; species Alopecurus myosuroides. Next base: position 362,566,311 of record CM054059.1, on the reverse strand, counting down.
CTCAGGGCAGCAACACAACCTGTCAATTTCTGAACATCCTTCAGGCAAACCGGTTTTTCCACGTTATGTATGGCCTGAATTTTTTTCAGGTTTGCTTCAATTCCTCTCTCTAAAATAATGAAACCCGGTAATTTTCCAACTGGTACGCCAAAAACACATTTTTTTGGGTTTAGCTTCTTCTGGTATCTGCGTAAACTGGCAAATGTTTCCTCCAGGTCTGAGATCAGGGTGTCACCTTTTTGAGATTTGACAACTATGTCATCCACATAAGCGTGCACATTTCGCCCGGTCTGCTTTTCCAAACAATTCTGGACGCACCTTTGATAAGTTGGTCCTCCATTTTTTAATCCAAAAGGCATTGACTTATAACAAAATACTCCAAATGGTGTAATGAATAAGGTCTTCTCTTGATCCTTTTCTTTCATTTTGATCTGATGGTAACCTGAGTAAGCATCCAAGAAACATAGCAATTCGCAACCAGCCGTAGAGTCTATAATCTGATCAATGCGGGGTAAGGCGAACAGATCCTTAGGACATGGTTTGTTCAGATCTGTGTAATCTATACACATTCTCTAGGTCCCGTTTTTCTTGAGGACGAGAACTGGATTGGCTAACCACTTTGGATGTAACACTTCCACTATAAAACCAGCTTCTAGAAGTCTAGCTATTTCTTCTCCAATTGCTTTTCTTCTCTCGTCATTGAAACGACGGAGGAACTGACGAATCGGTTTCAGATTAGGATCCACATTCAAACTGTTCTCAGCAAGTTCCCTTGGAACACCTGGCATGTCAGAAGGTTTCCATGCAAAGATGTCCCAAGTTTCACGGAGGAACTTGATGAGTGCGCTTTCCTATTTATCCGTCATATGAGCCCCCACACTGAACTGTTTAGATGAGTCACCGGGGGTAAAATCCACCAGCTTAGTGTCTTGAGAAGACTTAAACTTCAATTTGGACTCAACTGATGGCTTCTTGAGCGAGGTCATATCCTCTGGGTTGACTTGCAGCTTATATAATTTCAACTCCTCATCTGCACAAGCTGACTCCGCATAAGTTGCATCACCTTCCTCACACTCCAGAGCTATGTCTCTATCTCCATTGACAGTAATATTTCCGTGAGGACCTGACATCTTCAGTTTAAGATATACATAACAGGGTCTTGCCATAAATTTGGCATAAGCCAGGCTTCCAAATAGGGCATGGTACGGGCTTTTGAACTTGACCACTTCGAATGCTAACATCTCTGTCCTGTAATTTTCAAACACTCTGAAAGCAACTTCAAGATATATCTTTCCATAGGTTGTGCGGACTTACCAGGCACGATTCCATGGAATACAGTTGATGATGGCTGAAGCTATTTTTCTTGCAAGTTCATCCTTTTGAAGGTGTCATAATAAAGTATATTCATGCTGCTTCCTCCATCCATCAATACCTTGTCTAACCTACGGAGCCACAACCAAAGCCACGCTTCCTGGATTATCAACCCGCGGAGGATGGACTCCAGGTTATGGGCTGCGTTTAACCACCTTGGAACAACAGGAGCTACTACATTGACTGCACGCTTCTACACATTTCTCCCTCTCCTGCATGAACTAGTGGTAAATACGTGGTACTGGCCAGAGCTCAATTGCTTCGGATTGTTTTGAAACCCAGAATTTCCTCCTTGGTGACTGCCACCCGGGTTAGTTCCTTGGTTACCCTGACCATGATGACCCGGATTATGATTTCCAGGTCCGGAATTGCTAGCTCCCGGATGTCCGCCTCCCATGTTACCTGAGTTGCCACCTCCATTGTTTCCTGGTACATAGTTATTGTTTCCACTAGGTCTGAAACCCTGCATTATGAAACAATTTTCCCAGGAATGTTTTGCTACCTTTCCATTTTTGTTGTGATGGGGGCATGGTCCTTTTAAATCCTGATGTGCGTGTGCAAAACTGTTTGGTCGAAAATTTTGATTTCCTCTGAAATTATTTCCCTAACATTGGTTCTTATAAGCTGTATTTGTATTTGCCACCAAATTCGAGGTTCCTTCCCCGTTCTTGCGCTTGTTATTATTCTGGTTCTGGGAATTTCTGTTACTCTGATTCGGGTTCTGGCTTCCCTTGGTCCCAGTTTTCTTCCCCTTTGCGGACTTCTCATCATCTGAATCCGCATCTTTTGTTTTGTCAGACTCTGCATACTTGGTCATAGCATCCATCAGCTCACTCATATCGCTCAGATACCGCTTAATGTGTCCCAGCTTATGTTTCAATGGGTCGAACCTGCAATTTCTCTCCAAGGCTATGACTGCTTGCTGGGCGGTGAGTCCGACATATGAATGAATGATTTCCGCAACACGCCACGACCAATGTTAAGCAGACTCCCCTTTCTTCTGAACACAATTTTCCAAGTCTGTAATAGTCGTTGGACGTTTGCATGTTCTTTGAAATTTTTTGATGAACTGATCTTTCAGCTCTTGCCAGCTATTGATTGAATTTGTGGGCAAGTTTTTTAACCAGGACTTTGTGGGTCCCTCTAACATCACACTTAGGTATCGCGTGCATACCACATCACTCACTTCCAGTATCTCCATTGCCATCTCATACCGTTCTATCCAGTCCGCAGGTTCTATGTCTGGGGTATAATTTACAACTCTGCGAGGTCCTTTAAAGTTAGATGGTATTCTCTCCTTCCTGATTGCAGGGCCAAGGCACTGAATTCCAATTCTGCGAGACCCAGTCGGAGTTGGGTTCGAGACTGCATTCTGAACATGAAATTGAACATGATCCAGAATTCTGTTTTCTGGTTCTGCAACCCTATGTCCTGTATTTATAACTCCAGGTGCATGTGACACAGTCTGCCTGGGTGGAATAGGTTGTTACCTATTTGCGTTGCTAGAGCCAGCCGGAACCAGCGAATTTCCATGGTGACTTCTCGGCAATGAGTTCCTGCTGTTATAGGGAGTTGAATGCATCTTCTCATGGTTACTATAATCATCTGCTGAACCACTTCTATTTGTAATGTCTCAATTGCTCTCCTGGCTTCAATTCTTATGGGATTATTTGGGTCGACTGGAATTCGAGCCAGACTATTCGTAGCTGCCCAAATATTATCCATCAGGTTGTTGAAGTGACCCTACGGCGTATGAAACCTTTCCTGCAGTGGCTGCTCATGGACCAGAGTGGGGTTTGGGTTACCGTGTAGTTGGATAGGTGGCTGAAAACGCACCGGCTGAACTGGAACAGGGAAAACCGGCAGATTCATTGGATGAACCGGCCCAGCTGGGTTTGGTGCACCAGGCGTCCCAGTTGGAGACGCGAATAAGTTCTGAAGATTGGTCGGTCCCAGTCCTACGCCAAATTCATTATTCAACATGGTATGGTGACGCTTGTTTTGTATTGAGGCCAGCTCTCTCTGTCTGAAGTTCAAGTGAATCCCTTCTCTTTCTAGACGTGTTGCTTCCTCTTGGACTTCTGACCGAGTTTTATTGATACATGTTACCTCTGTTTTGATCTCCTGACGGGCGCGAGTCAGTTCCAGTCGAAGTCTCTCGATCTTTGTGTTGCACTGCACCAAATTCTCCGGTGTAATTGGCGTAGCAAGGATTTTGTTCAGCGTGTCCATTGTTGCTATTAGTTCATGCCTTGGGTTATATGGCGCAAGCTCTGTTAAATCAATCACTGGCTCTGCAGGCCAGAGCTCGCAGGCCCAGGTCCTGAAGCACCCGGGTCTCCTGGGACCGGGTTTGAAGTCGAGATTGTACTTGTAATCAAAATCCCACTTGCATCATACCTGGGTTCCGTAGGTCACGCTAGTCCTACCATGTAGACAGTTGCACGATGAGCCGTTTCCGTCAGGCTTTTCAAATCCGGTTCAAGGCCTCGACCCAGTCGATCTTCAAAAAGCTGGTGGATAGAACCAGTCTCATCATGGTCATCATTCTTCCCAACTGAGGATTCACCATCGGAGTGTATGATCGTGGCTTCTCCAGAGACTGAATCTGACTCCTGTTCCGGGTCCGGGCCTGTTCCTCCTATGAAGCCGACGAAAACATGGATCCCATCGAAGGGGACTCGAAATCCTGATTCCACAAAAGCGAACTCTGGACCCCACGTATCATGGTTATAGTAGTTTCCATGCTGGCTCCTTCTGAGCCGGCCTATCGCGAGCTTCTCGATCCCAGGTAGTGCTCCTTCCAAAAAGAAGACACTTCCGCGAGCGGGCCCCACGGTGGGCACCAACTGGCGTTGTGTTTTCACGGCAAGTGTCCTCATCTGAGAACTAGATTGTGAGGTCATTGATGCTAAGCAAATCTTCGAAAGGGTTAAGGCGGAAACAAGAGACATGAGTTTACGGTTTGGCCCCTCTATTGAGGGTGAAACCTACTCCTGCTTTCTTACTATGGGGAAACAAGTTCTCGATTACAAAGGGCGATTCTGGCTCTCGGTGTCTCGAGCTACCTTGCTATTGACTTAGAACTTGTCTTTCTACGTCCCAGGGCCTCTCCTTGTATACTGTTGTAACATCCCTGATTTTTGGAAAGTCCAAAAATCACTAAAAATTGAAACTTTTTGTTTTCATGTTATGCAAGTCACCAAAAACCAATGAGGTGCAAGAAATAAAAAGGAAACAATACATAACTCAATGAAAATTGAAATTAAGAATCCATTATACCTCTATTCCATAAACCCTAAAAGCCTATTCAAAATAAATATTTTTTATTCAAAGAAATTGTTTTCTCTTAGAAAACCTTATTTTATAACATGTTTTAAAATCAAATATTACTTTTAATAATGTTTTATAGCCTTTGAAACCATAGAATTATTACCTCTAACAGTTCCTATGCCTCAAAATTATTTTATGAGAATAACAACTATTTATATTGATATCCAAACGTCATTCCAAGTTTTAAACATAAAGTGGTATTCATAAAATATTTTGATTTGAAAATAACATAAAATAGGTCTTGAAAATAATATTAAAGCTTGAGGAGTTTTCTAAATTTTATTTAAGCCACTTTCATATTTATTTAATTTTCTATTTTTAAAATGGAAATAAGTTACTATTAGTAAATCACTGAAATATTAAGTTTATAAAACTATGAAAGTGAGGTAAAATGAATTCCAAAAATAGTATTTGACATGTTTACTGTCTCTGAAATTTTATTTAATCAAAACATCATTTTAGTATTTTTCTAATTTAAAAATATACATTAAAGTACTATTAGTAATTATTTATATTTTCAAAAATATAAAAAGTGAAATGTGTTCAAAAGTTTATAAAAATGTTCTAAACAGAAAGATATTAATTTTACAAGTTTTTAGAAATTATTTTGAGGTCTTTTGGATTAATAAAACAAAAGATATTAAAACAGAAATTAAAAAAAAAAGACTGGATGACGTCATGATGACGTCATCGTCATCAAGCCACAGCCGTTGCTGTTTCTTCCGTTTCTACTCCGATTAAAAACTCGCGATTACTCGCAAATGAAGGAAGAAATTGATGCCCCGTTTCCACCCCCTTAAAGACCCCTCTCCCCTCTCCATTTCCCCTCCCTTTACCCCTCGTTTGTTGCCTCTATTCGGGAGAAATCGCTCACCGGAGCTCGCTGTTTCCGCCGCCGTAATTCTTTGTCTCCGACCAATGTAGCCACCCGATGCCGCCCTTTTGCTCCCCTATCTTTTCCCTGTGACAGTGCACACCTCTCTGACCAATTGGTCGATTTTTTTTTTGTAGTGAATCCGCCGCACCATCATTTCCGAGCTCACCGGCACCCGTCCGTCTCCGGCCGCTCGCTGTCGCTATTCCAGGAAGCGAGGAAGCGCGCCACATACACCATCTTCCTCGGCGTGGTATGGTGCATCGGTTAATCATCTCCGTTGAGCAGGAAGGCCACCGGAGCGCCAAGTCCATCAAACGCTGCGTCGCCGGCCGCCGTCCAACCATTCTCCGGCGACCTCCCGCGCCCCTGAGGTAACCCTAGCTTTTCCACCATTCGATTTTGATCCAAGCGCTAGAATTAGATCACTTGACGAACCGGTATCGTCCAATCACAGTGCGCCACATCAGCGCCAGTCAGCCGCGCGCGGTTAGCCAATCCGTCGCTCAGCGTAGCTCATAGCAGGCCCAAGCCCATTTGTTATCCGTTGCCCTGCGCGGTAGATAGCCAAATCTGAGCCCAGATGTTCTCTGTTATTTTTTTTCGAATAGAAAATAAAATGGCAATTTGCAGAAAAGCCCCTACATCTTAGATCTGTCGTAAGTTTTAATCCATAAGACCAAATTTAGCAAACTTGGACTTTTTTAGAATCAGCACAACATGTAGAAACTTTTGATACTGGCCAAATTTAAAATTGTCCATTTAAAATTTGTTAAATTCAAATATGCTTGTTTGATGAATTTTGGCATAATTCAAATTCTACAAATCCAAAATTTGCAAATAAAATATATTTGGAAACCTTAGGATGTTTAACTTAATAACCTCTGTCCTAAAATAATTTTTGACCAAATTAAAATTTAATTTAGAATTAAGTTGTCTATTTGAGTATTTTTGGCATAGATTTAATTCTATAAATAATTAGAAAATGTTTTCTTAAGCTAAATTGCTCCATTTGATAACCTTGAACCAGAAACAACCTTGACCAACCATTTTGGACACATATGGGCCATACCCATGTATTTTAGGCCAAGTTATCACACACATGTTTCACACCATATTTAAAATGACTTAGGAAATATTTTTCTTAAGTGGTTCTATGTGTGTATGGCTATATGAAACCAAGGCTAAGTCCTTAGTGAAGTTTCAAATTATACTTAGCCAACAAATGAACCTAAAAACACTAGTACAAATGTTTCCGTCAACTTCTTGTCTCCCCATGCTTGCTTCAAGATTTCACCAAGTTGGGATTTGTGAGAACCATGAAGTGCAATGGAGGACTTAACCATCTAGAGATTTTTCAACATGAAGATAGAATACCAATGAAGGACTTAGAAAATTAAACAAACTTCAGAGGCATCTCCAAGAAGTGGAAGCACTTAGAAGAAAACCATAGAAACTTCCAGAAGACTAACCCCTTTCTCTATAAGTATTTTTCCTTCCCTTTTCTATTCTTATCCTTTCAACTTGATGGCAACATGAAGAGAAACAAGGAAGATCATTGAAGAAATGACTTAGGCTCCACAACAATCTAAAACATACTCCATCAAGTGCAAGTACATGAAGAAATTAAGAAGAAGACTCACCTCTCCCATTCTATCCTCTTGTCTCATTTCTCCTCTATTTTGACTTAGTGATATTTTCACATTTGTTAAATAAAACACTTAGTTGTGACCACACCACTTGGGAAACAACTAGTGAGAAAACCATGAAATACTATCAAGACCAAGAGAAGCATAACACCAAGGAAGGAAACAACTTAGATGGCATGATGATGATCTTCAAGAAGGCAATCACATGAGGACTAGAAGCAATCCATACAAGTTGAAGAATAACAATTTTTTTTTGTCCAACCATTGACCCAAATGGAAAACCCAAGACTTAGTAATATTTTCCCTTTGATGATGTAGTTAGTAGACCTACCCTAACCACAATGGAAAATACTAACATAGTCACTCAAATATTTTTGAAGGTGAATATGACCAAGGGTTTGCATGTATTACTTTGGTTGAAGAAGTAATATGTTTATTCTAAGTGAAATCTTTCCTCGACAAGTATGGTTATAATAAAGTTAGTTTTCTACAAACTCAACCTAGCCCATCTCAAGTAAACCCTTGGAAATTCCTAAACATATGGAACCAAGAAAGAATAAATCTTTCAAAACTCAAACCTTGACCTTGTCCTAGACAACTTCGTTACATCCCTTTTACCAAGATGGTTGCTTTGTATGTTTTATTCACTTGTATGATTGTTTTGTAGAATGATTGTTTATTTTGTTATTGTGTTTTCAATAAATAGATTGTACGGAGAGCAACGATCTTTTGTGAAGAGAGTGTGAATTCTTCACCAACTTCAACAAGGCAAGTAACACACCATCAACTACCCATTATTTTCTATATGCATTAGTTTATTTTGAGTAGTATGCATGATAGGAGATTTTAATAAGTTATATTATGCTATGCTATATCCTAGTAGTGTGTAGCCATCCTTATACCTTGTTATTTTTGATGACTTGGTACTTACTAGATGCTTAGCCATGCTACAAAATTTGTTTTAGTAGATGTTGAGGAAAAATTCTAAGTATAACTAATGCATGAACCACCTGGGTGGAAGTGGTAAGACTGGTTTATGTTGAGTGTTGCCTCAGGGCCCTTGTCTAAGGGTTATTCCACTTGAGGTTGTCACTTGCGGATGGCCACCCAGGAACAAAGAGATTACTATGTCCTTCTAAGTTTAGTAGCTTACCGTGCAACCTTTTGACATATGGGCTCTGTCTTGATCAACTAAGTTGTGAGAGTTCAGCCTAGGCTTGACTAGCAGATGTAGCAAAATTATAGGTGGAACGGTCTTGCCGGTGGGTTTGGACTTCTTCTTATGAAAGATCTCGTCTCAATTCTCTCCTTTCCATGATGCACTCCGGGTGTATAGGATGTTTGGGCTAATTGAAGACAAAGGGTGAAAGTGCACAACCTCTGCAGAGTCAACAAACTAAGATCTTAGCCGTGTCCCCGGTTATGGACAACTATGAGCAGCTGGACAAGGATTGACAGAAGAATCTCATCACCATTTTCAATAAATAAAATTTTGACCAAGTGAACAGTATTGTGGTGCTTGGATCTTAATCCAATGTTGCCACCCTTTGAAAAGAAAAGTTTGTTTTACAAATAGATAGGACAAAACTAGCTTTATGCAAACTTAGCCAAAAACTCCACCCAACCAAATAAGCATGTAGTATTAGTCTTGCCATTTGTATCCACCATAGTGTTACTTGCCAATACATTAAATTGTATTGACTCCCTTGTGGCTGCATATTCCATATTGCAGATATTTCTGAAGACGAGTGAGGATTTCGTTTAGGATCTTGAGACTATCGCCAACATGTTTTGCCTGTGGCACATGAAGAAGATGGGCTCAATGTTATTCATGTTTTCCGCTGTATATCTTTGTTTACTGCAAGTCTTCTAAGACTATGCAAGTTGTAATACTATTTTGTAAAGATTGGATCTTGCGATGTAATAGAATTTGATGCATTTGCATGATATTTCATTTTGTACTGTGGTGCTAGCAGTTGATCTAGGGACTAGCACAATAACACAGGTGTCCTTACATTATTTAAATGTGGGAACGCTACAACTGTACAAGTGCCCTGGGTTACAAAGGGATCCGGGTTACTCCCGTTATCGGAGTCCTAGCTCGCTCCGGTCTTGAGACGTTGCGTCCAGTTTATTCCATAACCCGGACGCTCTCATCTGGCTATGGGCCCCTATGGTCTTGGGCCTCTTTACCTTCTGACCCGGACCATGCGTCGGATCTCCTCATGCCTCTGGGTTTCCATAACCTGGATCTTCTTTTGCCTGCAGGCTACGTCGTAACCAGCGTCTCCCGGGTATAAAACGGATCAAGTAATACAAACCGTCTAGGAGGTTTTCCAGGTTACGTGGGCGGTAGGTAAGGCTCCCGCTTACCTATTCCTCCAACAAAATCACTTAATGTTTACTTACGTACTGTTCATGCAATTTTGATCAGGTTGTCAATGTTGGCGCAGTTCAAGGGTATAACATGCCAAGAAGGGTTATTCCCGTCTATGCTTGAGGGACATCCAAGTTATCAGAAGATATCTAATCAAAGATTCGAACATCGATTTCACTGGGAACTGGCACGAATTCTGTACATTCGCGCATATTGCCCGTCATGATATCTTCACCATCAGGATACAGGTGAAGCCGCTGTACATCAAGCTTATCTTTGAGAAGGCCGGCCGCAAGAGAGTACCAGTAGTTCAAGTTCTGAAGCACTGATCAATGCCGGAGGCGGAGTACTCATCTTTTATTATTACTTCAGAAAGTTGTATTTTGTTAAATTATATATGTACGAGACTTGTTCTATAATGTCTGTATTCTTAGAAGACTTTTCTAGCTAGGTAGTTAAATATAAGTTTGTTAACGAGACATTTCGTGCTTAATGGTGATCATTCTCCGTCTTATAATGGTGATAATATATCTGCAGTTTGTTGTTTGTCGATTTATGATAATTTAGGCCAACTCCAATAAAAATATAAATGTACAATTTACGAAAAGAAAGGGTCGGAGATCTGATTTTCATTGATTAATTAAGATCAACATTACAAAATATGATCTACTTACTAGCTAGGTAGCACTAGCTACTACTAATCCTACTGTGATGTTGATCTCTTGTTGTTGGAAGCCTCCTCCGCGCCACCGTCTCCGTGATGACGCTTGCGGAGGGATGTCGCCTTCCCGTCAGTGGCGGAGGCCTCACTCGAGGAGCTGGCACAGACGACGGTCTTTCCCTTCTCCTCGGCGCCCACGGCGGCGTCGACGGGGCCAAGGACCTCCACCACGGCAGCGACATGGGCCACACCCTGCTTGGCGTCCATGGTAGCGTCAACGGCAATGCCCACGACCTCGGTCGCGGCAACGGGGGCCACGGCCTCTTCTGCGGCGGGAACGGGGGCCACGACCTCTGCAAGAGGGACGTGGGCCACGGCCACCTCGACGGTAATGCCCTCCACCACCACCACCATCTCCTCCTCCTCCGAGCCACCCTCGGATGGCGGCAGCGTCGGTCGCGGCGTTCCTTCATGGAAGTATATCCAAAGAGGGTCCTCTGACGAAACGGAGCTTGGCGTCCGATTGAATGATCGGAGGGAGGCGGGGAATATTCCCCGCTGGACTCGCCACTGGAACCGTTGTTCATGGCTATGGTAGTGCGAGTTGCAGGGAGTGTGCGTGTGCACGATGAAGAAGAGGGTTGGGCGAGATCGATGAAGGAAACTAAGCAGCCAGGGATTGGATATTGGATCATTCCGGCCGGTCTGTATTCCGAAATTATGAGCTGCATTCACACTCAACACTTCAAAATCACGTGGTTACAACTGCATTCTAGTTCTCGAGATCGTGTGCATGCATGTCAAGTTTGCACACCGTCTTTGGTTTTTACAGCTCCCCAATAGAACCTACGAAAAAAGTTGGACGACCCGATAATTTGCATCTTACGAACAACAAGGTGCAGCGCGGGAGATATTGCGTTCAAACCTATGTAAATCGCTCAATGTTTTAAAAACAAATAGTCTCTAAAAATATGCAAATATGAAGGTGGTTTTGCAGACCGACGCACGGAATTGTCGAGGCCATGCGTAAAGAAGTCAGGCTGCGATTATGTACAACTATGCGTTGGTTATATTTAGCAACCGTCTTAGGGATTTTGGGAGGCCGATTTTATTTTTGCCCGCCGCAGATTGCGTCTATTAGAGTTGGGTTGTTTCTGTGGAGGCAATATATATACACAAACCGCATAAGGGATAGTGTTTCCGAGCCCGTTCTTTTTTTCAAGAGTAAAACCGCCTCTAGTAACAGTCTCTAATACTCAGTTTTCTACTAGTGCATGTGTCTAGCGGCGTGGGATTGGCGAGGTCTTTCCTCCTTATGGGGGGTTGGGTCTCTTTCCGCTTTGACCCCATTTTTTTGACACTTCATCGTCCTTTTGTACCTTAGCCTTTTCTTTTGGGACCTTGGTAGCACTAGGAACGACGATTGTTGTCTGGGTTCTGCACAACTGGGAATCTTCAAACAGCTTTCCCGAGCGTGTTTCGCCGTTTTGCTGCTGGATCATTGCCTGATGTAGCACCACATTTCCATATTTTGGCTTTTCATCTGGCGTGCAGTGATTGTCATTTAAGATCTCGTACGCTACTGCCGTGTTTACCGCTGGGTTCCGAAAACGGGTTCCCCTTTCGCATTTTTGCGGGTTGCTTCTTTCGTCCGGTCGGTAGCTAACACCCGATGACGAGCTGGGTTTTCTGCATCCGGATTTTCTTTGCCGGTTTTTTCCTTGAGAGTGGATCGTGTGACCCGTCTATCGTATTCTTCCATGGACGCTTGCACCTCCTCAATGGCTTCATGTGCGCTTTTCAGCTCCTTGAGCTTGTTTTCCAGGTAATCTGTCTGCTTCATCAGCAACTGGTGTCAGGCTTCCAGGAACTACGGGGGCTCGGCTGGATCCACCAAGGTCCTTAGTAACGCGTACTCGTACAGCTCATCTAGGGTTTCCAAAGGCGATGGGGATTTTTTTTCTTCCCACCATCCTCCTTTGTCCCGCTAGGGCCACCCTCTTCAATTACCGTATCTTGCAGATCTAGCCTCAGGAGTTTTGCCGATGGCTTCTTTTCTGGCAGATCTGCCTTCTGGGGTGGCGGAGGTGGTGACTTGGACTTCGCATTTTGGAATTGTGTTTCCAAAGAGGGCGGATCTTGATTTTGGCTATCCGGCAATGCGGCTGCTGCCTTTTCGAGGGCTTGCTTCTCCTCTTCTGTTGGCTTAGCCGGTGCCGTCATATAGATGCTATTTGAGCATCTAGTGGCTTTCTGGACTTATTCAGCAAGTCGGTGCCATCGTCATCGGAATCGCTTTTGGAATCATCTTTACCATCAATGGCAGCAAATATTAACTCAGGTTCAGAGCCTTCTTTCGAGGGTTCTGCTTGCACCATGCAAGCAAACATAGATCTATTTGCTGGAACTTGCAAATAAGGTTTAGCTATAGATCTACATGGGCGATGTGCGGTTTCCTTACCTTTACTGATTCGGTGGTGGGTGGGAGGAAAAAGTTTATTCCCTCCACGGAATCCCATCGCCTCCGCCGTGAGCCCGGCGAAGATGTTGAAGGTGCCGATCGGGACGACGTAGGAGCAGACGAGGTGGTTACACGCCAGTGTTAATGTGTTGACGTTGACAAGGTAGCCGTCGTATGGTCCCGGGACGGCGGCTCCAACGACGATCATGTCGCCGATGCCTCCCAGGAGCCCTACCCGGAAGGTTACCCTGGATGTCGCGCGCCCCACGGTGGGAGCCAAATGATGAGTTCCCGGAGTAGGTTTCCTGGATGGAGGAGCCATATCTACGGGGAAGAACGTGGGGGAGCGCTTTAGGACGACGAAAGAGTGCTTTACCCAGGTTCAGGTTAGCCGGATGGCTCCCTACTTCCTGCAAGATCAACTATGGCGGCGGATTGCCGAACACACGTTACAAGTACCTAAGCTAGATCAAGTCTGCCCTAGGGTTTCTCCCATCCGGCTTTATATAGAGAGCCGGATCGGGTATTACAGGGAATATCATCCATTTACATGGCTAAACCTAAAATCTATGGCCATTCGGGTTCTAAGACCCGGATGGGCTTGTGGCCGTCGTTCTGAACGCAGTCTTGCGCTTCGTTCCACTTTGGCCTCTGGCTTTGGGCTTACCCTTCTGGTCTAGCATTCTGTATGCCGGGAGATACCCCATTCTGGATATCCCCGACACAGCTAGTCCCCATGATGGCACCAAGATGGTTAACAAGTTCTCTAGTGAAAATATCGAAGAATAATAAGTTTTTCCTCGTATGGTGTTGTTGAAGTCCCTAGATCGGAAGTTCTAGGGTTTGGAGCCCAGAAACTTCTGGCCTTGGGAAAATTCGCTAAGTCCCTGGCAACTTGGCTCTCAGATTGGTGCCTAGATATTTGGGCCGGAAGTTTCCACCCATCCCGGAAACTTCCGAACCCCCTTTTTAGACTAAGTCAAGTGGGTGCTCTTCACAGATGGGGTCCAGAAATTTTCCCCGAAGTTTCCAAGTCAACGCGGAAACTTCTGGCCCCCGAAAACTTCTGGTCTCAAGTGGTCCGGAAGTTCCGGCCTCCCGTGTGCTGTAATGGCTAGATCGAGAGAGGGGGTATAAATACTCATCTTGTTCATTGGGACGAGCTGCTCGTTCCTCGCTCTCTCTCCTCCATGAATGCAAAGCCATTAATGTCTAGATCTCCCTCCTCAACCACTAAACATGAAGCCCTTCGAGTATTTGGTAGAGAAGCCCTAGATCTACATCTTCACCGAGCCAAAAAAAATTCCCCTCCATTTCCCTTGTGGATCTCGAAATCTCTTAGGTGCCTTGTAACCCTAGAGAAACCCTATTTCTTGGAGCTTTCACCTTGTTGCAAGAAGCTTCAGATCATTGAGAGCCTCCAACTATCTTGTGGAGTAGCCTCAACCTTGTGTAAAGGTTTGGTCAACGCCTTCAAGTCGACCTCATAGTGGAAATAAGAATATCCCTCACCGGATAAGCTCAAGGAGAATAAGGTGTGCACATCCGTGCTATTGGAGTGCCTAGGTGGCTCCACATATCTCCAACGTAGACGTACTTCCCTTGGGAAGGAACTACGGGGAACATATCCTTGTCTCCTTGTTAACACTTGTGGTTTATCTTTTGCTTTACATATTGCTTACTGTGTATCGTATCACATAGGTTGCTCACCTAGTTGCACATCTAGATAACCTTGTTTTTTACTTGTTTAGACCAGTCTAAAAAGGAAAAGAAGAAAAAAATGTTAGTCACCTATTCACCCCCCTCTAGTTGACCATACCATACTTTCACCAGCTAGCTCGGTAGAGAAGCGAAAGAAGCCAAAAGGTTCCTATGCTCTAGGTCCGGTGTAAAGGGCCCTAAAGCGAGTGTGTCACGTGACTCCTCAGACTCACAAAACAACACCATTCGGAGAAAGATTTATGAGAAAAAACGTGACCAACTCCTAACTACTGGGTTGCGCGGCGGTTTTTTTTTTTTTGCCAAACTTGTTACGCAACAACCAAAACTTTGCTATGCAGATACAAGTGAATAAAAATTCCAATATCTAGTTCCCAAGATCGTGTACCAGACACCGTAGTAGCGGAAGAGGTGTCGATGACGATGTTGATGAAGCATGCAGAAGATCCTCGCGCATAAGACTATGGGTGATGATGTTGCCGACTCCCCGTATCCAGCACCTTGATCCAGGAAAGTGAGGGTCTCATGTGTTACCATTCTAAGAGTATGCACACATACGTCAGGGAAAATTCTCCAGCGCTTCTCCGTCCAGGACTTGACGCCGCATGTCTATATGAAGGTGGAGTTCTCAACACATGAGAGAGAGTAATTAAAAGCTAGGTCTAATCGAAAGAGGACACCCAAGACCAAATCATAGGAAGCTCTAATTCAATTATAGTAAGATCTAATTTAATTAGAGGAAGCTCTGATTCAATTAGAAGGGCTCTAATTAGTCCGCTAATTCTTCTAGAGAAAGAGAGAGAGACTTGAGAGCCAATTGTGTGTTTTGCTTGGAGTCTTGGGGTGCTTTATATAGTGGGGGGAGAGGGGAGACTTGCCAAAGGGAGATAACTCCTAGTTGAGATAGGAGGAGGTGGCCGCACCATGAGAAGGTGGCCACACCCCTCCCCTAGCTCAACTCGGATTGGGGTGAGGTGGAGTCCAACTCCAACTCCCTCCTTTCCCTTTTTTTCTTTTTTTTTCCTTTTCCTTTTCTCTTTTTATATCCAAATAATTGAGGAAAACACTAGGATGATGGGTACCATTTTGTGGAGCCACTAGGGCACACATGGCAGCCCCCTAAAATTAGGGTTCGACCATGATGTAGAAATCTTCCCCCTCCCGGTACTCCCTCCCCCCTTATATGGAAAGTCCCCGAAACTTCTCCAAACCACTTAAAACCTATGGATAAAATCATCGATATTATCTAACGATGATATAAATATATTTACGACACCCCGGGACATCTCATGCCCCCTTGCATTTGCTCCGTAAAGTGTGCAACCTCAATCTCTTTCATAACAACTTCGGAATAAATTCTGGCAGGAATAAAAACCGTGTCTATCACTCTGGTACATCCAATGCCCTCGCTATAAATTATCTCTAATATATAAAATATATCTATCATGCAAAAACACCGTTCTAATATGCTCCTAGTTGATCCGGACCTACCGATATACACAAAAATAAGCCGAGACTTAAGTGTGTTTCCCCTACAGGTTCGATAGTGTGTGGACATGAAACTAGAAACTCTTTCCTTTTCACTAATCAATAACGGGGCCGTGGACACCCATATTGAAACCCACATACTAAATGAATAAACTGCTGAACCTGTGGGTTATTATACAATTATCTCACTACTCACGATACTGAACTCAGCTGAAATTATTGATTCCGGTATTGCCGTGAAACAATCTTTGGTTCACTTATACCTTTGTCTCGTCTCCTTATCCGGTAAGTTTTATCTTTCTTGTTACTGTATTATGATATCCCAAATGGTGTATCATCATCATGCATTGTCTGCAGGACTTATCTATATCAAGAATACCGAGTGGGCCCAGGTATGTATCTCTCTTTTTATAGAGGAGTAATTCCCATATGAGAACATAGAGATAATATACTCCTTTAGAATTACCCAGTAGCTACCTTTTTCACCCAATTTATGGTGTGACTCTTGATAGCACCAAAGTAAAATCTCCAGAATATATTATCCCGATAACCTCATGGTCAAAGGATGCATTGTATTATAACTGTGCTATGATATGATTGTAAGGACAAAGATGTCTTTATGGAATCTCTTAGCATATCAATCTACTTAGGGAATACCCTACCACATTGTTCCCTTCCAACAATATGATATTCATTGATTTTGACATAAACATTGTCCATGACCATGAAAACATAGTCATCAAACATCCAATGTATTAGTCGTAAAAGGCAAGACTAGGGTTTGTTTCTGTGTTCATGTTATTACATGTGGGAGTGAGTTTTTCTTTGAATCTCATATCCAGGAACCACGTTAGTTATAGTATAGTAATATGAATCATAATTATGAAACATATGTATACATATTATTGCCTTTTGGGCATACATCTAACAATCTCCACTTGCACAACTGGCAATAATCCGTTTGCATAAGTCCATCAAACATCTAGAAGATGTAAGTGAACACTCATGTAAACATTGTGTTAGAGACATTTGTCATCAACCCCTTCTGGGGTTGTATAAATCATATGTATTATTAAGTAACTCTTTTCTTTCATAGTACCCCTTGATCACAAGATCACCCCTAGTCTAGGCTATTCTAGGTGAAACCTTGGTGTTTCAACCAAGAATAAATTTTCGTCGTTTATCACATATCATCATGCATCTTTTGTGAAATACCACACCTAGTCCATATAATAAACTGATAGCCAAAATGTTAGAAGTAATTAAAATTCTACAATTTACTGCTATTGTTGTAGTGTTCATAAATTTATGCTTAATTCAATTAAGCATATCTAAATACTTTCTATTCATATAATCATAAGACTATATCTTAATCCTTGGCCAATACTTATCACATAAGTACCTTTTAATCTTATGTACTTATCTCATAATTTATTTCTTTATAATGCTCTACATTATAAGATTATTCTCGATCCTTTTGAAGAAACATGTTCAAAATATTTTATAGGAGAATACTCATAATAATTTGGAACTAATTGAACTTCTACCAAATTTAGTTTTCCGACAATTATTATTTTTATCTATTTTGACAGAATGCATCTGAGGAATTTCTATTATGATCATTAATGATAAATCATTTGATCATTGCTCACCAATGTTTTCAACATTTGAGCGATCATCTTACGTTTTGGTGATTAATGACAACACAATTAAGGGAGTAATCATGCTTATGGAGATTACGTAGTTTCCTATTGCATCTCCCTACTACTGTGTCGTATGTCTAAGATTCATCCATGAAGGCGCCGTGCAAGTTGGTTCGTTGACGGAGAGCTTCAAGGAAGAAACCAGCCGAGCTGAAATCCAGCCAGCGGTAGTACCGATGAAAGCACCGGTAGTACCGCTGCCTGGAGTTTCAGGATACCAGGACTACATCTGGCCCTGTTCTCTCAAAGTACGATGCTACCGGTGGTGGTACCACCAAATCGACCTTCTGTTAGGTCATGCCGGTACCACCGGTGGGACCTGGCGGTAGTACCGGTGCGGAGGTGACCAGGGGAGAGCGCCGGTCCAGGTAGCGACAGTACCGGTGCAGGTACCGCCAAATACCCATTCGGGTAGGCCGTGCCAGAATCTCCAACGGTAGTGGGTGGTAGTATCGATGAGCGGTAGTACCTCTAAAACCACCGGAGGTATCGGTAGTGCGGGACTGAAGAGACGTTGCGCTCTAGGCTCTGACCCTAACGGTAGTACCACTGCTGCGGGAAAGAGCCCCCAACGGCTGGTTGGAAAGAGACAGTATTTAATGCCCTCTTCTTCCCCATTCAAATAAATTTTTCACTCTCTCTCTTCAATCCATTAATGCAAGCTTCATTCTACTAGATCTCCCACTCCAACCATCCAATCGCGCCAAAACTTTTTGGAGTGCTTGAGGAGGTCTAGATCCATGATTCCGCCAAAAGAATTGCAAATCAACCAATCAAATTCTAGGGATCTTGAGATCTCTTTGGTACCTTGTAACCTAGAGTAAATCCTAGTGCTTGTAGCTTCCATCTTGATTTAAGAAGTTTCAGATTGTTGATAGCCTCCAATTAAGTTGTTGAGTTGCCTCAACCTTGTGTAAATGTTTGGTCTACGCCTTCAAGTCGACCTCATAATGGACACGGGCATCTTCCTCACTGGAGAAGCTCACGGAGAATAAGGTGTTCACACCTGTACTATTGGAGTGCCGAGGTGGCTCCTCACCTCTCCAACGTAGATGTACTTCCCTTGGGAAGGAACTACAGGAAACATATCTTGTCTCGTTGTTTACACTTGTTGTTTACTTTGTGCTTTACTTTTGCTTCCGTTGTGTACCTTATATTGTATCACATAGGTTGCTCATCTAGTTGCACATCTAGTCAACCTTGTGATTCATATTGTTTAGCCAAATATAAAAGAAATGAACAAAAATTGGTGGTCACCTATTCAAACCCCCCCCCCCCCATCTAGTGACCGTACTTGCACTTTCAGCATTAGGTCTTGAACTCAAAATCCCAATTTTTACTGAGAAACTAATTCTCTCAAATTTCAAATTTTCATTTAAAACTTCATGCATTTTATGCTCATAGCACTTATATTAATTTTCCACTCTGGATTTTAATCCTCTATGGATTAATAACTTTGGTATCATATGTATCCCAGAAAATAATATTTTCAATGATACATATTTTCTGTCAAACAAATCTTTTAATATTTCTAATAATTTAGATATCATCAAAATAGCTCCCACTAACTTTAAAGAAAATAAAACTTGCATAATTTTCCAAGAAGTAAAAAAACAACTCTTGTTTTACTTCATAAATTATATTGCCACTCCAAAATTTTATACCAAATGGCTTTCGTTTGCATAAACAAACTTAGCCCTTGTATAATCATTTCTCTATTTTAACAAAAACTCTCGAGTTGTACTTAATACACAAACTCGATCAAATATCTTTTAAAGGATATTGTTTTTGTTAATTTATCATACAGACTCATTATACAGATAGAAAAAGCTTTGTGACAGATCACGAAACTTTTAGCAGTCAACTCTTGATTTTGTCATAAAACTGTTTAAGACAAATAAGCTTTATGATCCTTTGTTCCATCAGGAATTCCTTCAAGTCCCAACTTGAACTTAACAGTATAAAATACTTTTTGACTCCAAGTCATTTGGATGTTTCAGCCATTCTATTATCTTTACTAAATACGTACACATACTTTATTCAAGTTTCCTTGAAACTTCTATGTGCTTTCATGGTTAAGTATTTTCTTGATAAACAGTCATGCCTTAAGACCGCAATGGCTTTCGGTATTAGTCTACAAGAATTGTCAATTGGAATTGCTTCCTCTTGCACAACTCTGGTGACTATTTCCGGAGATTCATTAATCCTTCAAGAAATACTATTCTCTCACTGAATTCAACAAGGAATTAATTCCTTAAGAATCACATATCCTTAGTAACAAAACTTTGTAACTTTTATGGAAGTCAATCACATATCTGAAGCCATTAATCTTAGATCACCCTCATCAACCACCCAAACTTGATGCCCTTTAAGGATTTGGTGGAGAAGACCTAGATCTACATCTTCACCGAGCTAAAGGTTGATTCCCTCTACTTTCCCTTTGGGATCTTGTAATCTCTTGGGTGCTTTGCAACCCTAGAGAAACCGTAGTGGTTGGAGTTTACATCTTGTTCAAGAAGCTTTGGATGCGTTAAGAGCATCCAATTAAGCTGTGGGGATAGCCTCAACCTTGTGTAAGGTTTGGGAAACGCCTTTCAAGTCGACTTCATAGTGGAAACGAGCATCTCCCTTACCAGAGAAGGTCACGGAGAATAAGGCGTCACCTCCATGTTATCGAAGTGTCTAGATAGCTCCTCACCTCTCGAGACGTACTTCCCTTGGGAAGTAACTATGGGAAACATATACTTGTCTCCTTGTTTACACTTGTGGTTTATCTTATGCTTTACATATTGCTTCCGTTGCTTACTTTGTATCGTATTACATAGGTTGTTCACCTAGTTGCACACCTTGATAACCTTGTGTTTTATCTCGTTTAGCCCAGTCTATAAAGAAAAAATGGTAGTCACCTATTCACCCCCTCTAGTGACCATACTTGTACTTTCAGTCTCCCGCGCCACCTCCCGTCGTAGCAGCTCCCGACGGACGCCATGTCTTGTCAGAGGAGTTCTTGCGTCGTTGCATGTCACAGAACATACCAGTGTTTAGCGCCAACGGCCGCCTACCGGACGGGTGGGCCACCGACTTTGCAAACATTTTGGGCGTGCCGCCACTGAAGGGTAAGGCGTCCTGGACTTCATCAAAGAGGGGTGGCAACACCTGCCGCCGTACATGTGCGGCAACCCGAAGTACCGGTAGTCGGCACCCTTTTGGGACACCGAGGTGCAGGAGGAGTATGAGGCGCGCTTCTACAAATTCTCCGGCGAGGACGACGGGGACTGGGGCAACAAGGAGACCAAGGAGGATGTTTCAAAAAAAGGAGACCAAGGAGGAGAACGTCGTCACACTGCCTGCCGCCGGAGATGTGTTGCGAGGAGAACGCCACCGACGACAATAACTGCAGATGGCGATCAAAGCGTCCCAGCGCCGCCCACCTCCACCACCACGGGTATACCATTGAGGCATGCAAATTCGTCAAGGCCGGAGCACAGGTGCCACCACCATCGACTCTGACGGGCAAGAGCATGCAAGTTCTTCAAGACCGGAGTAGAACTCACCGCTAGATCTAGGATCAAGTTTAAATTCCGTTTAAGTTCATCGAAGTTTGTAATAGTTCATTTAAAATTCAATGAAAAGGGCTTTTGTTTTTATTCCTTATTTTTGTTAAGTAGCTATTGGGACGGGACGGTGGAGACGCTAGTCACCGACTAGGCGGTTGGGCCATTGGCTTTAAACGCGGGGAAAACTACGGTCTTCCAAAACGAGCACAAATTAGTGATAGTGATGGCATTCACATACAGTAGAGTGACAGGCAGGTCGATGCTGCCGTGTCGGGCAGGAGGACCACTTCAGATGGTCCGTGCGTAGGGCCTATCCGTGCGCACCCAGGTTTCTTGAACCGCGAACAGACAAGTAGCAAAGGATACCTCATGCAACTGGCGGCCAAAGGAAAAAAGAAAGACCATACAAGTCCAAGAGAATGTTCGTTATCCTCGGATGTTTTTCCGTATTATATGTGCCATCTTTCGACCCTGGCCTGGCTGGCCACAAAAGTTGTTAAAAAGTTGCAACATCAAACAGATCCGAGGAATTTTCGCAGCACTCTTTTACAATCGTTCTTTTTTTCCAAATCATCCACCAGACCAAAACGCTGTTTGAGATGTAGACATGGTACTTATACTCATTTATCACATACGTGAATGATGCTAGTCCGAATCAGCCACCAAATGTAATCATAAATACTACTGAGTATTCAACAACGAAAACGTTTCCACCATGTACCCCATTCCAAGAGGGCATCCAATCAAGAATATTTTTCTCCCGCGGGATAATAAACATAATAAAGAAAGTTCCTAGCTTGAGCGAGGTATACCCCGTCAAAATGGCACAAAATGCTGAGAACCAACCATAAATAAATACTGGAATATTGCTATTATTGTAATGCTGACGAGTCTTTCAGTCTTTCTTGTCAATGTATACCGAGCTTCATATGGAATACTGATCTACCATCGCAACGCTCATCGCCGTTGCTTCACTGGGCTGGGAACGTTTGGCAGCACGTTTGAAAATTTGAAGTTGCCAGAGAACATAGCTTCTTTATCTGTTGTTCAAAAGTTCAGGACGAGAACAGCTTATATGAGATCTCAATTAATATACAAGAAAAGGATGTTAGTTTGTGTGCGCACACATGTGCTTGCGTTTTTGCAAGGGTGTGTGTGATCTTGCATGGGAGAGGAAATTGGGAGAGTTAGTCAACACTGACCTGTCAGTGATAGACAAGTTGCTTCCCTTCGAGTATATCTTGCCAATGCCTGAGATTCAAGAGAACAGGTAGTCAGTCTTAGGTTTTGTGGAGTATGATACTGGTCATCAGCTACTACTTTCTAAAGTTGTCTCCATCAGAAAAGGAACTTGCCTGGACAGCAGGAGTAGCAGCTGCGTCTATAGGCTGTGAAGCTTCGTCTGCGTACACATTCCTAACAATTCAACACAAGTAACTATCATACATCATGTCACGGTGTTTGATTCTGAAAGAAATACGTCGCCATAATTTAAGCGACTACATCACATAATTACTATGGTGCAGTAACGATAAAAAGTTACAGCTTTCATGTTCGAAAGTTGCAGTATAAATACATATTCTTATAATCCTAATTAAATTTTGCACGAACGCAAAATCAGAAGTAACATTTGTTGCAGTATCTTCTTGTGCATGCTCCTTAGATTAGAATCCACCATACCTCCAAATGGTCAAACTGCCAAAAATGCACTAGAATAGTTTGTCTAAACAGTGCGAAACGTGTGGAACGACTATGCGCCCCAGGATAGTTTGGAAATATTGGTCCTCACAATTAATGAGACAACATGATATTTATGACAAGAGTCTATTGATACATGCCATGCCTGGACCAAAAGGAAAAGCATCCATGCTCATCTTCCTGCTGATTCTACCAAGATATCATATGCCAAAATGGATAGGTAAGTTCAGACAGACCATCCATTTTCATCTTTATGAAACGATTATCTACATATTTAGAGAGGATAACTAAATATTTACCTCCAGATGACATCTACAAGATCATCCTGGCGTGCTTCTTGGCTTATTGCAGTATCATATTTCACAATGTTCCCATAGAATATCTTCTCTAACTCTTTCATCCATTTTGTCAATAGCAAGTTAACCTGCAGAGGCTCTACTCTGTCACACACTACTTTCACAAGAGATAGCATTCAAAATGAGAACTATGTCTTCAGATCATGCAAGACTGAAGTGAAATGGATGATCAAACACTATGGATTCCACGCATTACAAGATTATTTGAATTGTTATTCTCATTACCAAAAAAAAAAGCAACGTATTTCAAAATTGCACATATAATACTAGCTTTTTTCTCACAAGAAATAGTTTGATGGTACTGCATCTAAGGATGGTGCACTGCCGTACACTAGTTTGGTTCATTTGTTAGCCTCTTACTATATGTGTGTATTGAAGTGTGTATTACATAGCCAAATGAAGATGTATCAGTTAGATAGGTCGAGCAATTATCCAGTTCTTTTTTGGACACTGATGAACAAAGAAAGCACAATAGACTCTGTAGCTTCTTGCGTTGAACCAACTAATTAGTATTCACCTATGTATCACATTTCTGGCAGATAATTTATAAAGAAGCCTGACATCACATGTATGTGATGGCAAGACATGTGTTACTAATCATTAGTAGTTCATTAGGGCTAGCAATAAGGAGGATTAAAAGTGTCAAGAGTTAATAATTAAGAAAACAGGACTGCATTGATAATTTAACCTCAGACATATTTTACTCTTTTAGAAATTCTGGACAACTTACCCCGGCTTTAGAAACTCTGAGCTCTACATCATGATTGTAAGTTTCATAGATGTACTGTCCAAATTTAACACCATCCTTCCCTTCTTCCTTCAAGCGACGTAGAACGAGCCACATATGAAGAACAAGCAATGAAAATGTTGTTTTAAATGTTTTCTCCAACTGAAACACTGCAAAAGAGAGACAAGAAATTGATGTGTACATAAATATTAAGCATTAACAAGACGTGTAAGATAAAGCGGTTCAGTGATGCAATCATGCAATTTCTGGAAACATGGTGTAACTGGTGGACACTAAGGGCGTGTTCGGATCTCCTCCAGCTTCCAGCTTCTTGGAGCTCCAGCTTGGAGCAGCACCGAACGTGCCAAATCCGTGGAGCTAGATCCGCGGAGTTGAGTGATTTTGCTATACGATTTTCGGAGCACCTGTTTAGTCGATCCGCGGATCAGCAAATCGTGGAGCAGTGCGATATTACGGCCAATTGCCACCGCCAAGTGAAACATACCGCTTCGTTGCATTCTGTGCCTCGCATATCGAGAGAAAGGAAAGAGCGCAGATGGTGCCAGGATGTCGTTCCTCACGCGATGACCCCAACAGGCGGTGCCTCCACGATTTCAATCCCCAACCGCCGTACAACCGGGGCCGCCTCTGCTTCCACCCCGCGCCGCCGGCACACCATGTTTTCCTCCTACTCGCGTCACCCCTCGAGCTTGCGTCCTGCTGCTCCTGCTCGCGCCGACATGCCCCGTCCTGCAAGAAGCTCAGGTCGCCGGCCCCGGCCTAGTCTCCGTGAGAATCCCAGTCCGCCGCACCCGACCTAGTCTCCATGAGAATCTCAGGCCGCCTCTCACGCCTGCAGCTCAGCCCCAGCCTGAGACTCGATCTGGTGGGTGCCGCCGCGTGTGCTCGTCCGGGACGCCGGGACAAGTTCCTTGGCGCGGTTGATTGAGGGAGGCCACCGCGAAGGATCGTTCCCGTCCGGATCTTGGCCTTGGGAGGGCGGCGGAGGGCGTCTGGGTGAGGGGAATCGACGGGACGAATTGACTAGAGGAAAAACGAGCAGAACCATGAGCACTGGGGAAGGCGACCAGGACCGGAAAAAAAAAAGGATGTTGAGACGCTCCTATGGGCTTGCTCCTACCAGAACGGGTCCAAAACATCCTAGTGGGCTCCCAGCCCATTGGAAAACTGTGGAGCTGCACCGAACGTATGCTGCTCCGCACCGGACGCCGGAACTGGTCTCCTGGAGCCGGATTTGCGGATTTTGAGAAGCTAGGAGACTTCCGAACACGCCCTAATGCTCTAGTAATCAGCAATTCAGAACTTGACCACTCCAGAACGCTGTTTTATTTCTGAACTACACAACATTCATTCATCCTTTCATTTGCAAAGAAAGCTGGGAATTCACTGAAGTTAGTGTTCTTCCATGTACCAGAACTAAATATGTACAAGCCCAGACTTTATCTCCTACAACTTTTCAAAACCCAAGAACTTGTAAAGCATCTGCCTGCAGGAGCAGGAAAAGTAGAACTCCTCAATGGAAAAACAAAACCATGTACCAGTAGCAATTTTGTATCTTTGGCTGTGATTGCCTAGTTTGTGCTCACCATTTAAGGTACTAGTTTGTTCAGAAAAGCAGGAAACTAATTTCTGCCACACATCTAAAACTGAATAATTAAGAATCTATATATCTCCCAGGCATTTGAGAAAGTTATATTGCTAAATCGGTGTCAATACCAATCGTGCAGAAAGACATGGAAAACCAGCGGCATCTTCTCTAAATAAGTAATAAGTACCAGACTATGCAGATTTAGTCTTAATACAAAACAGAAATGAACAGACAAAAAAAATACCAAATACAAAATGATA
This sequence comes from Alopecurus myosuroides, assembly GCA_028641055.1. NCBI lineage: Eukaryota > Viridiplantae > Streptophyta > Magnoliopsida > Poales > Poaceae > Alopecurus > Alopecurus myosuroides. Next base: position 362,540,468 of record CM054059.1, on the reverse strand, counting down.
ATGAAATGCTTAACATAAGTGAAAAAGAAGCAAGTTTACCAACAAGCACAAAGGTATACCTTCATAGATATCAGGCTTGTCAACATGAGAAGTGATGCGGTGATAAACAGCATTTGCTCCTCTGATAGACTTGCTTTGCTTACTGTAGAACAACAGCAGTGTGAGCATCACGCGCTTAATGCCCTCGTAGTGTGGATCTTCCGCTCTAAGAGGGGAGTCAGGAGGCAATGCCAGTGAACAGGGCTTGGACAGGAACAAAGAATTTATTCTGACCTATAAAACAAACAATTCATCCTTAACAACAGATGTATACAAGTTGCAAACATATCTAGCTTAAATTGTGCTCTTGTACCTTGTATTATGTGACATATGCAGGTGTACAGTAAGTAGCTACTTGTTCTGAGTATGCACAAATAAGCAACGATTTGTTTGATGATGTCGTAAGATCCTTCCATTTCTACCTTACATACTCATGAAATGCACATCTTTACAGAGCACAACCTTTAACAAACATAACACTTGTTTGTGCCAATTTCTTGTTATGATTCTAGTGTTGCTAGGTAGATTACAGCCATCCATGAACCAAAATAGGAAATAAACAACACACAAGAAACCCGACAATTCTGAAATCTACAATGCAGAAAGATGGAAGAACATATCAACCACATGAATATTTCCCATTTTGCAAGCTTTAACTTGGAAAAGAGAGTGCAAGCTCCATTAATGAGGCCCGAAAAATCTAGGTTAACTTTGCACGTGATACGCCCCGTCTTTCTTGTTGTTGCACAGATGATTACATGAGTCAGAACAGCTATGTAAGCGCTTGACCTGTGATGTCAACTTGCCCCCAAGCCCCATAGCAGAATACAAGGATAAATTAAGTAAATAAACCTACATTATGCTAACGCTTGGAGTAGAGCAGCACAACACAATTAGCTGATCGAACTGCAACCTAGATGCAGCAACCGTGACCTAGAATGCCTCGACCCAAGCAACCACACCTGCAGACCCCAATACTTGCAACACCGATTCGCGAGGTGATGTTCTAAACCCCAACCAAATCCGCCAGATCACACTAGGAGCCCACAAAGTCCAAGAATAAGCTGTCGTCTCTGGGATGCGAGAGCGGCGGTCCGTACCTCGGGCCTCGGCCCCGTGGAAGCGGCGGAGGAGGCGGCGCTAGGGCTGTGCGCCGTGGCGGCGGCGGCGGCCTTGGAGAAGGTCCTGGACAGAGCCTGAGGAAGAGGCGAGGGACCCTTGGAGAAGGCCCTGGAGAGGAGGTGGGAGTCCGCCGCCGCGGAGAGGCGGGATGCGACGGCGCGCCACCGCGACATGGCTTCCCTTCCCTTCCGCTCGCGCTTCGAAGCCGCCGGGGAGAAGCGGCCTGACGGTGCGGTGCGGTGCGGGGGCGTGGAGAGAATCACAGGGGATGGTTATGGCTGCGGACACGCCGCGGGGGGTCCAGCCACAGAGGCACAGCTCTCGCCGCTGACAGTGGGCCCATTCGCTTCTCGTCTACGGCCCGAGGGTGTGGCTGGGCGCGGTCCACCTCGGCTCGTGCACCGAGCTCACGCACGCAGAACCCCAAACCCCCATCGGTTGCCTTGGCTTATCCCCTCCTGCTTCTGCTCTTCCCCTGCGAGCTTACAGAAGCCGGCGCCGCCATTGGAGGAGAAGGAGATGGAGCTGGTGTCCTCCTCCCGCTCCATCCTATCCTCTTGCAACCGTGAGGCATCGCCTCCCCTCCCTAAGCGATGCTAGCTTGTTCATTTGCTCATTTTCTCGTGGTCCTTGCAGGATTGGTTGCCCCGTCCAGGACAGCATCTGCAGCTGCTAAGCTCGACGGCAAGAGGGGAATTGTATGGTAATTCCACTGTTTGAAGAAATGAGCCTCTAGATTTTGGTTGCTAGCTTCTACCCTATGGGAATTTCTCCGTGGGAATTCGATAGGAATTGAGTTGTTATTATTTGTAATAAATCAATTTCTGGCTCCATATAGACCAATGTGGGACCATTACAGCACAGTTAAAGCTCAACTGCTTGAAGTCTAGGCAAACGGTCTGGTAACTGGAAGGATATAGCGTTGTTCTGAAATCTAAACTGCAGAATAGCGACTTCTAGCTCTGTTAATTTTTGTCATACTGTATCAAGAACAGCGACTTGACATTCATCACGTTTTTTCTCTCGCATGGACTCTTAATTTTTGGTAGAACTTATATGTCCTAGTTCTCGTGGTTTTGTTAATGCTTCATGGACCAATGCAGTGTCTTGCGTAGCGAGCGAGGCGGATGCAATAGCGAGCAAAAGAGTGTGGTGGAGGGGAGGAGGATCAGGAGGCGGGCAGCTCTTGCTCTGCTGCTGGCTACACCGATGCTGTCGGTATCATTCTCGGCCCATGGGAAGACCAAAGGCATGAACCCTTACGACGAAAGGCGGTTGCTCCAACAGAACAAGAAAATTCAGGAAGCCAACCGTGCACCTGATGACTTTCCAAGCTTCATCAGAGAAGGTGAGAAACCCATTTCTTTTTTCTCTTCTTACTTTTTTTTGCGGGTGTGAGAAACCCATTTCTGATGATGTAGATTGTGTATCGATCTTTGTTTCCACTATATAACATGCCTGGTAGTTAACGACGAATTGTTTGTAGATATAGTTTGCAACTGAATATACTTGATTCCAAGAGAATTTGGGAATCCCAAACTACACAGGCCAGTAAAAAAAAATCGCTTACACAAACATCAATGGATTTATAACCTTCTTTCTGTGCCTACACTAATTTATTTGTAAGTCAAATGCAAATTTCAGATCATCAGCATTTAACAGTTTAGTTGATGTTTGGTTACTCAGGGAACCGTTGTATGTATGGTTTTTGTTTTAATCTTTTAATTCTGGAACCTGAATGATAAATTAACCTGCCTGAAATAAGCTTTGTTCTGCCTCCTAAATATTGCACTATATTGACTAAATGTGTTTCAGGTTTTCAGGTCAAAGTAGTGACACCTGAAAACTACATAACACGGGACTCGGGATTAATATATGAGGATGTCAAAGTTGGTACAGGCGATTGCCCGAAGGATGGTCAGCAGGTTCCTCCACCCCAGTTACATTTCTGCTTTCTTCTGTCTGACACTCTAAACTATAATATATTTATGTGTGTTCTGCCATTCATGTTTTCTTGAGATAGGAATCAGCTGTTTGTTGTTCCATATTTTATATGTTATCTGTGAACATGTTTCGCATAACTTTTCAATCTCATATTGATTTGTTAAGCATGGACTACTTTGTTCTTCCACGGTTATACTACTAATTAAAGTATTATTAAGGATATTGGTATAATAATGTTGCAAATTTTAAAGGCAAACAAGAAATTTTACATTTTTTTCTAAAATAGGTGACTACTGTAGTGAACTACCTTGAGTTCATAAATATTTGCAGCATATGCTAATGCTACTGTTCTACTCTACTTGCATAATACTGACTTCCAACTGCCGAACTACAGATTATATTTCACTATGTTGGCTACAACGAATCAGGACGAAGGATAGATAGCACCTACATTCAGGGCTCACCTGCCAAAATTCGGTTAGGCAACAAATCATTAGTTCCAGGAAAGTATTAGCTAGTTACATCATATGGCCTCTTTTGTTCTGAATTCTCAAGCTTCTTCCTATTCATCTCTCAGCCTTCAAGATCAATAATATTCTGAGTTGTTTCTGGGTTTGCAGAACCACCCTGGGTCGGATTACTCGGATGAACTTCTCAGGACATAGCGCTGTAACACTACAACTCATTTCAGGCTTTTCTGAATGCAGGATTTGAAGAGGGGATTCGGGACATGAAACCAGGTGGCAAGAGAAGACTTATTATTCCTCCTGAGCTTGGTCCTCCTGTAAGTTATTGTCATCTCTTGCGTGGAAGAATTTCACTTGTTGACTTCTTGTGTATTTTACCTTGTTCTTTAGTACTTGCTGTTGCACTAACTAGTAACCATCACAGGCCTTTCCTGGTTACATTCAATATTTAAAACTACATAAATCTAGAACTTGTGAATAATACCTGATGCTTACAACTTCCTGTTCTTGGGTAGAGCAGTAATTTGGTAAAACAATTTATTCAAAGATAGATTGCAAACTATGCAGGCTGCATTGCGTGCATTATTTCACTGGTCTTATTGGTACGGTTTTTTCCTTTATGGAACCACTAGTGCACAACAATAATAGGAGTACCAAAAACAAAGTTGGAAACCAAGAGAAAGAAAGAAAATTAGCCCAACAATGGCTGTAGTCTGTAGACAAGTAGAGTAGACATCCTGCATTTAAGTAACTCTATATCGTATAGCAAGATTATTCCTGTCCTTCCAAATGTAATGTTTGGATGCATGTTATTTAAAAGTATCTTTGGACTACAATACTATATTAGCTGAAGAAGGCCATATCTGGACAAATAACCTATAGAAAAAATGAGTAGGAAAATGAAAGGAATGTAAGGGGTTTTTTTTTTGCGGGAAGGAATTTAAGATTATACATTAAAATCTTCATCGGGCGCACTGAACCAGCTTATAGTGGTTGTAACACAGATTGTTCCCGCGTTACATCACGTGTGATGCTGCCATGTGCGAAATATCTTTGGCATAAAAACAGATTCCCAGTCACTCTTAGCAGCAAAGATGATATACTGTTTCTGACATTTTTGTTTCATCGGCTGAAGGTTGGGCCATCGACGTTCTTCAGTGCGAAGCAGTTCGAAGTATTCGATGTCGAACTACTCTCGGTGCAGGACTGCCAGCGGAGGACGATAGGCTTCTACTCTGATGTTGTCTGCACTTGATCATCTGATCTGCTAGAGCCCCAGCCGGTGCAGCATTCTCCTCCTACAGCTCTGTAGGAAATCGATTGTTAGCTGCTGTTGTACATGCCAACTTAAAAAAAATGAAAGAGGTGGTGTTATACATGCCAACTCCAAATGCCAATGGAGAAGGGCAGCATACTGTCACGGCGGTGTGTATTTCGTCAGTAAACATTAACCTTGCGACCTCCTCTCAGCTCTCAGCCTCTCTCCTTCTTTTCTTCTGCGAAAAAACTTTTCAATCTATTCATCAAACGTAAGGCAGTACAAATAACACAAGTAACATAAATTACATCCGCAAACCAACATGTGGTTGGACGGTTAGGAGGGTGGTTGTACCCCTAGCCCACCAGAGTTCAAACCCTAGGTTTGACACATGTGTGTTGCATTTAAGCGGAATATTCTTTCGATGGGAGACGTTCCCGTCGACAGCGAGGCGGCTGTGGTGACTTCGTCAATCTCAAGACCCGCTGGCTCAGTCTCTCGAAGGTGCTCATAGGGGTAGGGTGTGCGGTCATAGGGGTGAGTGTATGCGTGTGTGTATGAGCGCTTGCGTTTGTACTGTGTTTCTCCAAAAAAAAAAACATAAATTACATCCAGGTCTGTAAACCACCTAACGACGAGTACAAGTACTAAAGTGAGCCGTAGGCGAGCTGCTGTCATCGCCCCTCCCTTATTGGAGCAGGGCAAACCTTGTTGTACTCCCTTTGTACCATATTAGATGACTCTCAGATAGATGCATCTAGTATTGAAATATGTCTGGATACGTCTGTATGGGAGTCATCTAATATGGAACGGAGGGAGTAATAGTTAGTCGGGAATTCATCGTGCTAAGACCACATAAGACAAGCACACTAGAACAGAAGGATTCAATTTGTAGACACACGCATGCAGACAAACCAGATCCAAACGGATTAACTGAAGACAAACACCGACTGAATCTAGCGATATCCTTCGGAGTCACACCTCCACACGCCTTCCGATGACGCTAGACGGACGACTGGGACAGGGATTAGAAGACGAGAACCTTATTCCATCTTCACGAAGTTGCCGCCTTGTCATTCTGAGTAGGACACAAACCCTAACCATACTTGAAAAACACCTAAAAACGCATCCCTCTCGTCGGCAAGGACCAGAATCCACCACACCTTGATGGCCCTAAGGCCATAATAGACAAGAAGATCGACAGTAAAAGCAAATTTCATTTCTCTCTATGTTATATGTGTTAGTTAACAACACAAGCGGTATTTAATTATGTGTTAAGTGGTGTAGATATTACATGTATATCTTTCAAACCACCAAGCACCAAAAAGGTCGAAGGGTCAATCGAATGGCTACCTCTGATCTGGTAGGGAATTTTGGCCTGGAAAGGCCAGATAATCCGCCCCCAGAACGTGAGGTGGAAAAACGGGTAAGGACCTGGGTGCGGGGCTTGCAGAAGCCCACCGGATTTTTCAGTATTTAGGGGCCAGATATTCCGTCCCAGAAGCTCGGTGAAGTTCAGAGGTTGTCTGGTTTTGGACGGCTATTTCAGTGGCCAGAGGCCAGATATTCCGAGGTCAGATAATCCGCCCCCAGAATCTCGGCCAGCGAAAAACGACTAAGGAAATATTGTGGGGCTTGCAGAAGCCTGCCGAATTTTTGGGCTGGATAATCCGGGGGGGTGGGCGGATATTCCGGCCATTCTAGGGCCGGATATTCCGCCCAAAATTCCTGCAACAGCCATATTTTGAGAGGGGTTATAAATACCCCTCTCCTTCTTCAACCTTAAGCTAGTTCGTCCAAGGCATTGAATGCAAATTTATTAAGCTCACCAAAACCAAGATCTCTCCCAATCCCTCCACCCAAACTCATTGTTCTTTGGAGGATTGAAGGAGAAGGCCCCGATCTACATCATCACAGACCCGTTCTTCATTTCCCCCCTCATTCACTTGAGGGAATCTAGTCTAGGGTTTCCTTGTGGAAAACCAAGATCCCATTGCTACTCACTTGTTGATTGTTGGCGATTCTTGGGAGCCCCAATTTGGTTGTGGGTGTGTGCCTAAATCTCATTGTAAATGACTCGATTTCCGCCTCAAAGGAATCAATAGTGGAAGGTGAACTAGGCCTTTGTGACGAGGTTCATCGGAGAATAGGGTGAGGCATTTGTAGCGTTGAGTAGGCCTTCGTGGAGAAACTCACACCCCTCCAACGAGACGTACTCCCCTAAAAAGGAGAAACTCGGGATTACATCCGTGTCTCCGTGTGCTTCTGTTATCGGTTACCTTGTTCCCTCTCCTTTACTTTGTGTTTGTATCTTGTTTATTGTTGTTCTTGGCATATAGGTAAATTCACCGTAGTTGCATATCTAGAGAATTTACCTTTGTGTCAAGCCTAAATTATAGAAAAATTAAAATTGGTCGTAGCAACTATTCAACCCCCCCCCCCCCGCTCTAGATGCCCATACTATCCGTTCAATTGGTATCAGAGCATCGGCTATTATTTTGGGCTTAACCACCTCAGAGTTATAATATGGTCAATGGAGAGGATGCCTCCGAGCCCTCGTCACAAGTCACTATGGATGATCTCAAGGAATTGAAAGATTCCTTGACCTCATCCATGGATGCCAAAATGACGGAGTTGCGTGATTTTATGATGCAACTCTTGAAAGCCAAGGGCCCGAAAACTTCTACTTCAACTCCTTCGGAAGAAATTTCTGAGGAGAAGGAGGAGAAGGGGGTGGGGATAAGGGTGGAGAAGCTAAAAGTGAATCCTCTAAGAACAAAAATTATAAGGGAAAGGATGAGAAGGATGAGTACAACAATTTCAAAGGACGGTACTCTCCCGATCCTCCCATCCCACATCCTCATATTAATCCTAGAGGCGAACCTCCTAAAATTGATGCACATTCATTTAGTCAATGCCAATATTATATGAAAACTCACTTGAACTCTTCTTGCATTGAGCTTTGGAGGGCCAGTCAAGATGAATACAAGCCTCATGGCCAGGCTCCTGCGAAGAAGAAAATGAAGGCATGTACTCGTAATCCGAGGGCTGACGTGAACTCTCTGCAATGTCGGGTGGATGGACAGCATTTGCTGCGGCCTCCCTCTTGGCGTCCTCTGCGCGCTGATATTCCTCAATGTACTCATCGAGTTCTTCCACCGTCAGTGACCATCCTTCCCTGTTATCAAGGTCAAACAAAGCACGTGCAGGCAAAGGGTTTATTCTCTCTCTAGTGGATCCCCACCGTGATTTCTTAGGGAATGAAATATCATATGGCAAACCATACGCGTCAGTCCCATAAACAATAAAGTGATGTTGTAACATGGAATTAAGATCAAGCCTCTCTAAGGGAAACTGAACATCTCAGCGATGTCGCAACACGCCATGAAAACCTAATAAACGGGAGGCAATGAGACCTCCACAAACTCCTCCTTTCTCACGGTTAGTGGCAAGGCGATAAGCAATTAAAGCTCCTAAATTATAAGTCCTATCTTTCCTCAAGGCAGCTGACAAGAATGCTAAATCATGAGCAGATAATTTACTTGCTACCTTCCTAGCTAGAACACACTTTGAAATAAATAGGGCAAAATATCGAATGGATGGGAGATGTATATTACGAATTTTTCCATTCTCCTTCGTGAAGCTTCTCCCGTCGCAGATTTCTGCATATAAATCCGTTAATGGCTTGGGATATCCCTTTATCTTCTCGCACGTTCCCCACTGCTCCACCTTAATTACTGCACAAAAAATTCTATAAGGCAAACTGACAGGTTTGTTATAAATTTTGTAATGCACCATCGGGTTAGGTGAAGGCCAATCAAAATGAAAATCCTGCACCACGGACATGGCCAATTTCGCATATTGGCTTGGTTCATCATCAACGAAATGTGTCAATCCTGCATTAGATAGTAATGTTTTAAAATCATGCATAATTCCTGCAACACTCATGAACCCTGGGCATGGGTAGACTGTCGGAAACACGCCCTCTTCGCGATGAACTCTCATAATCTCTGTTACCACTAACTCATGCTGGTTAAGTTGATATGCACTTGCCTCAATTTCTGAAATTTTTAACAAGCAACTTAAGAAAATTATTTGAATCAACTATATGGTAGCAACTACTATAAAGACTCGTATGAGTACTAAACATGCATCAAAACTAACTTAATCAAGCATCAAACAAGCATGCAAGCTCACATAACCTTTCACCTACGACAGAAAAATACGCAAGAAATACTCCACTAAACAAAATTCTACTTGGATCATCGGAGGAGTCACATACCAGAGAACAACTTCCCCAAATCTCAGCAGAAAAAGATGGGCTGAGCAAGGAGATCGAAAATCGCGAGGAAGAACAGCGACAGCTCGGGTTTGGATGAACTGGGTGAGTTTCTACGGGCAAGAGGAAGGTGTGGTAGGTGGGAGAGAAAGTGGGGGCCAGGGGGCCCCTCGCCATAGCCAGGCGCGCCCTAGGGGCAGGCCGCGCCTGGTGATACGTCTCCAACGTATTTATAATTTCTGATGTTCCATGATGATATTATGCCAATTGCTACATGTTTTCTCCCTTCTTTATAGCATTTTTACACGTTTTCCGGGACTAACCTATTAACAAGATGCCAAGTGCAAGTTCCCTGTTTTCAGTTGTTTTTTATTTCAGAAAAGTTGTTCTGGAAATATTTTCGGAATTGGACCCCGCAAATCCCGAAGTTCCTATTTTCCCCGGAAGCATCCAGAAGACCTAAGAGGAGTCAAAGACGGGCACCAGGGCGCCCTCACCATAGCCAGGCGCGGGCCCCCCTTGGCCGCGCCTGGAGGTGGTGAGGCCACCCTGGTGGCCCACCGACGCCGCCCTTTCGTCTATTTATTCCCCTCCGAAGGAAAACCCTAAGCACCTGATAAAAAATCCCCGAAAAGTTCTGCAGCCGCCGTCGTCGTCAACCCTAGATCAGGGGGGTTCTGAAGCTGTCTCCCGGCACCCTACCGGAGAGGAGATCATCACCGGAGGCCTCTTCATCACCATGCCTGCCTCTGGAGTGATGCGTGAGTAGTTCATCCATGGACTACGGGTCCATAGCAGTAGCTAGATGGTTGTATTCTCCACCTATGCCTCAATGTTTAGATCTCGTGAGCTGCCTAACATGATCGAGACTGTTCTTATGTAATTCTATGTGCTGTGTTTGCTGGGATCCGATGAATATTGAACTTATGCCAAGTTGATTATAGTCTTTATTGCATATGTTATTTGTGATCTTGCATGCTTTCCGTTGCTAGTGGTTGCTCTGGCCAAGTAGTTGCTAGTGACTCCAAGAGGGAGTATTTATGCCCGATTGTTGGGTGCATGCCTCCTTTTCGCCTATCCTAAACGTGACGGGGGAGGATGTGTTGTTGCCACTAGGGAGAAAACAGCGGTTTGAGTGCCCGTGTGCACAATCATTGCTTACATTACACACATTGCTTAATGCGATTATCTGTTGCTTGCAACTTAATACCTAAGGGGGGTCGGATGATAACCTGAGGGTGGATTGTTAGTCATAGATGCAGTTGGATTACGGTCTATGTATATTGTTGTAATGCCCGCACTAAATATCATAGTAGTCATCATGTCATGAATGTGCACTACGGTGCAACCTCTGTTTGTAAATTGCCCGGCTGTAATTTGTTCACCCAGCATGCTATGTTTTATGGAGAGACACCACTAGTGAACCTATGAACCCCGGTCCATTTTCCTACACTATTAAACAAACCACTACAATTCCCTGCTTTCTTTACTTACTGCAAGCATACACTATTTTCCACACTATACGTCTAATCTTTGTTTTCAGCAAGACTGGTGAGATTGACAACCTCAATGTACCGTTGGGACAAAGTATTTTGGTTGTGTTGTGTGCAGGTTCCGCGTTGTTGCTGACACCGGTGAGGCACCATCACCACCGTCAGTGGCATAAACCTTATGAAGATCCTATTTCTCCTACTTGATTGATAACCTTGATTCTTAACTGAGGGAAGTTCTTACCACTGCACTCATCACACCCTCCTCTTGGGGTTCCCAACACACCATCCATAGCATAGGATTTTTGGCGCCTCAAGGCACCATTAAGGTGAAGCAATACCTGGCCATGGTCAGCTGGCCTCGGTGCCCCCTGGGGTCACCCCAGGTGGCTTTTTGCCCCTTTTTACGCAAAAACTTCGAATATAAACTTTTCGGGATTTTTCGAGAAACTTTATTTTTGGGACTTTTCCAGAATTTTAATTAATAATAAGATCGCTGGAAAATGAATATGGAAAGATGGAAAACGTCATCAAAACCAAACCTACAGAAGTTCTAAGACACTCTACTAAACATATACTCACTAAAAACGGAAGAAAACATATGGAAAACGTGATTGGGGATAGCGAAAACGTGAGTAGACGATGGAAAACGAGCGAAAACGAGGTGAAAACGTGCGTGGGCATGAGTGAATATGGTGAAAACAATATGAAAACATGATATACTTTATGGAAGCACGGCGAAAATGAGCATATGAATAAGAAAATGTAGAGAAAACGTAGTGATAACATTGTTTTCTTCATTTAAAATCACTTTGTTAACAAGGTTGATCAAGTCTTGCTACCAAAATAATTTTATATGAAACAAAACTTTGTTTCTCACTAAATACTCATGTTACCTCAACCTTGATCGATATAGTCCCAATCATGATAGTCTCATATTCTTTGGGTGGCTTTGGAATAGAACAATAAAATTCTCCAATCTTGATGGTCTCAATATTTTCAATTGAATTTAGACCATATTTCTTATCAATCTTCTTGGGAAAATAAACAGTGTGCTCTTTATCATTAAAATTAAAAGTAATTTTTTGTTGATTTCAACCGATAACAGCCCCTGCAGTATTAAGAAAAGGTCTTCCAAGAATAATAGACATATTATCATCTTCAGGCATTTCCAACACAACAAAGTCAGTTAATATCAGACAATTATTAGCAACTTGAACAGGAACATCCTCACATATACCCACAGAAATAGCAGTGGATTTATCAGCCAATTGCAAAGATATATCGGTTGTATCAATTTTTCTAGGAGGAGTCTTTTATAGAGAGTAAAAGGCATGACACTAACTCCAGCTCTCAAATCACACAAAGCAGTTCTAACATAATTATTTTTAATAGAACAGGGAATAGTTGGTATACCAGGATCTCCAAGATTCTTAGCAACCTTGTCATTAAAAGAGTAATTAGCAAGCATATTGGAAATTTCCTCATTAGGAATCTTCCTTTTGTTAGAGACAATATCTTTCATATATTTTGCATAAGGAGGCAATTTAATAACATCAGTTAAAGTAATTTGCAAGAACAAAGGTTTCATCCATTCACAAAAGTTGTTGTAATGTTATTCTTCCTTTTATTTGTTTTTCTTATTAGGATAAGGCATTGGTTTTGTTGCCCAAGGCTCTCTCTCATTACCATGTTTATTAGCAATAAAATCTTCCTTAGTGTACTTTGTATTCTTATTTTGCTTTTCAGGTTCCTCTTCAATTTCTTCTTTATCAGAAGCATTTTTCTCTTCATTAACACTTTCAGTTTCAGCATCAGAGATAGATATACTATTAGGATCTTTAGCAAGTTCAGAGGATTCTACAACAGTTTTATGTTTCTTCTTCTTTTTTTTCTTAGTATGAATAACATTATTATTAGTTTGTTGAGAATCTTGTTCAATTCTTTTAGCATGTCCCTCAAGATATAAAGGATCTTGTGTAGCAATACCACTTCTAGTTCTTATTTCATAAGCATGTTTTTCTTTAGACGCATTAACTAGCAAATATTTTTGCACTTTAGCAAGTTGATCAATTTGAGTTTGAACCATTTGAAAGTGTTTAACAAGCATTTTAACATCATTAGAGGTTCTTTCTATAATACCCTACAAATTATCAATAGCTCTAGAGTTTTCCATTAGGTGATTTTGCACTCTCATATTAAAATTATCTTGCTTAATAACATAATTATCAAATTCATCTAAACATTGATCAGGAGGTTTATTATAGGGAATATCTCTACTATCAAAATGTTGGAGAGAGTGTACCTCAATGGTGGATGAGTGAGGGATTGGCTTACATAATTCTTCTATAGGTGGAAGATTCTTCACATCTTCAGATTTAATACCCCTCTCTTTAAGAGATTTCTTGGCTTCTCTCATCACTTCATCATTTAATTCAATCATTCCCCTCTTTTTGGGTGTTGGAGTTGGTACTGGAGTAGGGGTAGACTCAGGCTCAACCATAGTCCAATCATCATGATTTTAGCTTATTCTAGCCATTAATTCCTCAGCTTCATCTGGAGTTCTTTGCCTGAAAACACAACCAGCACAACTATCCAGGTATGTCCTAGATTCAACAGTTAGTCCATTATAGAATATATCAAGAAGTTCATTATTTTCTAGCTTATGCCCAGGTGTAGCCCTAACTAAAGAAGAGAACCTTGCCCAAGATACATGCAATTTCTCTTCTTCCAATTGCTTGAAATTAAATATATTTTGTAAAGCAACATGTTGAGCACTAGCAGGAAAATATTTCTGAAAGAAATCATTAACCAAACTAATAGGACTATCAATAGATCCCAGAGACAAATTATTAAACCAAGTTTTAGCTTCATCTTTTAATGAGAAAGGGAATATTTTAGCAAAAAAGTAGCTACATTTCTTAAGATCATCAGAGAATAAACTACTCAAAGAGGAGAGCTCATTCATATGTTTCATAGCACTTTCATTTTCAGTACCACAAAAAGGTTCTTTCTCAACAATAGATATATAAGATAAATAAAGAGAGAAATCATAATCCTTATCCCTAATATTAATGGGAGAAGTGGCAAACTTAGCATCAGGAGATAATTTATATTTAACAACACGACTTTCAATAAGACTTATAACAACATCTCTATCCTTCATAGCATGTATTTCATCAATAAGATCATCATTAAGTTCAATATAGGAATCATCAAAATCGTCACTAGGATTCTCTCTAAGCTCAGGTGAAACGGCAGGAGTAACTGGATTTTATAAGGAGCTTCAGTGTTTGCAATATTTTCAGCTTTAGCAATAGTAACATCTAAGAAAGGACCGAGAGAACCACTCTCATCAAACACAGTAGAAGCATCATCAAAAGTATCATAAGTATTTTTAGATTCAGCAGAAGTAGCACGTGTAGCATGTGTATGTGGTGGTGTAAGCAGCTTACTCATAACAGACGGTGAATCAAGAGCAACATAGGTGTTCAGAGTTGTTCCTCTTCTTGTAGTGGATGGTAATATATGAAACTTTCCATCACGAGTCTTACCCATGATGAATGATTGGCAGTATATAATAGTACTCTCCGGTGAGCTCGCAAATAAAGCTATGCTCCCCGGCAACGGCGCCAGAAAATAGTCTTGATAACCCACAAGTATAGGGGATCGCAACAGTCTTCGAGAGAAGTAAAACCCAAATTTCTTGATCCGATACAAGTGGAGCCAAACAATATTTGTGAGCCTTAACAAGTGAGTTGTCAATTCACGTGCACCTGAAAGTGGACTTTTTCGTAGTGGTTTATCAGTATTAACAATTTTATAGTAGCAGCAGTAGTGAAATAATACCAGCAGTAAATGAAAACAGCAGCAGTAGTGTTTGAAGTAAACATCAGGATTAAATACTATATGCATAAGGATAGATGAACGGATGTTGCATGGATAAGATAGTTCATATAATAATCAATACATGGGCATTGCAGATAAATAAGATAAAGCATCCAAGCACTAAGTAACCATATGCATGTGTTCCATAAATAGTCGTACGTTCTCGCAATGAGAACTTGCACAACATCCTTAGTCCTACCAGCCCATTTTCAGCGGGGCCTCAAGGGAACTACTGGTAGTTAAGGTGTTCCTTTTAATAGAACACCGGAGCAAAGCATTAACACTCCGTGAACACATGTTATCCTCACATCACAGCCATCCCCTCCGGTTGTCCCAATTTCTGTCACTCCAGGGCCTCGAGTTCCGGACAACGATATGTGTAAACAACTTGCAGGTATGATCAAGAAACAATAATTATCATCGTGATTCAATAACATGTTCAGATCTGAGATCATGGCACTCGGGCCCAAAGTGACAAGCATTAAGCATAACAAGTTGCAACAATGTCAATAGCACTAATAGAGGATACTAGGCACTATGCCCTAACAATCACGACATTATTACATGAACAATCTCATCCAATCCCTACCATCCCCTTCAGCCTACAGCGGGGGAATTACCCACATATGGATGGGGGAAACATGGATGGTTGATGGATAGGCGTTAATGATGACGATGGCGATAATCTCCTCCAATTCCCCGTCCCGGCAGGGTGCCAGAACGGAGTTTCTGAACCCCGAAAAATTAATCGCAATGGCGGCGGAGCTACGGACTTTTTTCTAGAAAACGATCGAACCCCCTCGGGTTTTTAGGTTTTGGGGCATATATAGTCGAAAGGGGGGTCCGGGGGGTGCCCGAGGTGGGCTCACCATGCCCAGGCGCGGGCCCACCCTAGCCGCGCCTCGGGGTGTTGAGGGCACCCCCTTGCCCCTCTCCGACTCATCTTCTGGCTCCGGGAGTCTTCGGGTAAAATATGGACTTTCCCTTCGTTTCCGGGTATTTTCCTAAAAGTTGATTTTCTGCGCAAAAACGAGACACCAAAGTAATTCTGCTGAAAACAACGTTAGTACGTGTTAGTTGCCTTCAAAACACACAAGTTTAGAGGGAAAACATCAGCAAAGTGTTCAGAAAAGTATATACAGTTTTGACGGATCACCGACGTGGGGTGGTTGTGGCATCACCGCTTATCCCATGTCAACATGAGAACTTTGCAGAGCCTTCACAAGGGTAGCCACATCCTCGGACTAAAATAAAATGTTTACTTTGCCAAATATTGTGTGTGTAGTGCTTGTGTTGAAGGCAAGATGCATGATTCTTCGCATCCAAGCAAGACAATTATATTGTCAAAGATGATCTTGGAGATTGTCCATGTTGATCTCTTTGGTGTTATGCCCGAGGCAAATCTTGGAGGAAAGAAGTATTGCTTGGTGATTGTGGATGACTATTCAAGATACACATGGGTCTATTTCTTCAATTTGAAGAGTGAGACTTAGCAAGCCGTCATCAACTTCTGCAACCAAGTGCAACGTTAACACAATCTTCCTATCTTGGCTATTCGGAGTGATAGTGGCTCCGACTTCAAGAACTACATCCTTAATGAGTTACTTAGTGAAGTGGGTATTCATCATCAATATTCCCCTTCATATACTCCTCAACAAAATGGCGGAGTTTAAGTCTCCGCAATATCTTTGGGCAGAAGCCATCTCCACCGCTTGTCACTCATCAAACCTACTCTAAATTCGCAAGGGATTAATGAAGACTCCATATGAGATTATGACCGGCAACAAACCAAATATCTCCTACTTCCGTGTCTTTGGTTGTGAGTGTTTCTATTTGGTAAAAGGTGTTCGTTTGTCTAAATTCCAAGCTAAAACTATTGAGGGTACATTTGTTGGTTATGGTGCTGAATCCCACACTTATAGAGTCTTTGACAAGGCCTCACGGATTGTCATTTAATCTAGCAGCGTGGTGTTCGAAGAAAGTGATGGATCCCAAGTGGGGCAATTTCGTGTTTCCGATGTAGATGTTGAAATTCCTCAAGAAGCCATATGAAGAATGGGTGTGGGATTTTTCGCCCCATGGAGGGACACCTTGTGACGACTCGAGAAGGACTACGCTCTACTTAAGTGGAGTTCTCCTCTGCATTGGAAGATCATGCCAAGGGAGCAAGTGATGCACCAACCCAATAGGAATTTCAAGACCCTCCTATTGTTGACCAAGTTGATATGAAATAACCAAGCACTTCTATCATTCAAGCTAGCCAAGGTCAAGGCCAATATCAACCTTCTTCATCTTCTTCTCCTATTGTTGAAGCAAGTCAATATGATGATCAAGGACAACATTCCGGTCAAGACAAGGATCCAAATGATCAAGATGATCAAGTGATTCCTCCTTGCAATAATGAGGAGATCAATACCCGGTGTGCCGCAAGAATGAAAAGAGCCTTGAAGTGTATTGATGCTTCCGATAACAAGGTGTTGGGGGATGTGCAAAACAAAAGATACAAAAGAGGTAAATTGGCAAGCTTTAGTGAGCATCAAGATCAAATATCCATGATGGAACCAAAGAAGGTGTTTGAGGCTCTTGAAGATTGGAAGTTATGCATGATGAGCTCAATAACTTTGAGCACAATAAGGTTTGGAAGCTAGTTGAGAAGCCAAAAGATTGCCACAATATTATTGGCACCAAGTGGATATTGAAGAACAAGCAAGATAAGCATGGTATTATTGTGAGGAACAAGGCAAGATTGGTGGCTCAAGGCTACACTCAAGTGGAAGACATTGACTTTGATGAAAACGAGGCTCTTGTGGCTTGCCTAGAGTCCATCTGTATCCTCCTTGCATATGCATCTTTGCATAACTTTAAATTGCAACAAATGGATGTCAAAAGTGCTTTTCTAAATGGTCCATTGAAAGAGGAGGTATATGTTAAGAAACCTCCGGGGTTTGAGGACCCAAACTTCCCTAACCATGTCTACAAGATCGATAAGGCGCTCTATGGACTTAAACAAGCACCACGTGCGTGGTAGGAGCATCTTATATAGTTGTTGCAAGACTGTGGGTTTGAAGTTGGGAAAATCAATCTCACCCTTTTCACCAAGAGACTTAATGGAGAGATTTTCATATACCAACTCTACGTAGACGATATTATCTTTGGCTCCACTAACAAAGCTTTCAATGATGAATTTTCAAAGCTTATGACTAACATGTTTGAGGTGTCTATGATGGGAGAGCTCAAATTCTTCCTTGGCTTTGAGACCAAGCAATTGGCTCGTGGGACTTTCATTTCTCAAGCCAAATATACCCAAGACATGCTCAAGAGGTTGAACTTCCAAGATGCTAAAGGAAAAGTCTCTCCAATGCAAACCAAGTGCCATCTCAAGCACAATCCGGATGGTAAAGATGTGGACCAAAAGTTGCATCGTTCTATGATTAATTCTTTGCTTTATCTTTGTGCTTCTAGACCCGATATTGTGTTGAGTGTATGAGTGTGTGCAAGGTATAAATCGGCTCCTAAGGAAAACCATTTTACGGCGGTCCATAGGATCTTTCGGTATTTGGTTCATACCCCAAGATTTGGATTGTGGTACCCAAAGGAGGCACATTTCTCTCTCAGTGGGTTCCAGAACTCGGATTGGGCTGGTGATCAAGATGATAGGTTTAATTTCCAAGGTGCAAAGATGAAGCCATCTTCTATGCAAGTCAAATTCCACCTCAAGCGCAATCCGTATGGTAAAGATGTGGACCAAAAGTTGTATCATTTTATGATTGGTTCTTTGCTTTACCTTTGTGCATCTAGGACCAATATTGTGTTGAGTGTAGGAGTGTTTGAAAGGTCTCAAGCGGCTCCTAAAAAAATCTATTTGATGGCGGTCCATAGGATCTTTCGGTATTTGGTGCATACCTCAAGATTTTGTTTGTGTTACCCAAAGGGGCACAATTTTCTCTCTAGGGGTACACGGACTCTGATTGGGCCGGTGATCAAGACGATAGGGAATCAACTTTTGGGGGCTTGCCAATTCGTTGGCAGATCTTTGGTGAGTTGGTCTTCTAAGAAGCAAAAATGTATATCTCTCTCCACCGCCGAAACCGAGTATGTGGTAGCTGATATCTACGCACGCTTCTATTCTTGTAGACAGTGTTGGGCCTCCAAGTGCAGAGGTGTGTAGAACAACAGAAAGTTTCCCTTAAGTGGATTACCCAAGGTCTATCGAACTCAGGGAGGTAGAGGTCAAAGATATCCCTCTCATGCAACCCTGCAATTAAGATACAAGAAGTCTCTTGTGTCCCCAACACACCCAATATACTTGTCAGGTATATAGGTGCACTAGTTCGGCGAAGAGATAGTGAAATGCGAGTAATATGGATGGTTATAAGTAATAATAGCAATCTGAAATAAATATGGCAGCAAGCAAACATGTAACAGAATAGGCGGAAAACGGTGTTTCAATGCTTGGAAATAAGGCCTAGGGCTCCTACTTTCACTACAGGACACTCTCAACAATGATCACACAAATGAATAACTAGATATCTTCTCTCACTATGCTACTCTTAACCCTCTCCTGTTGGATAACAACACCAATCCATGCGTAGGGCTTTAACAACACTCCTCGGAGTAAGCACTTTCCCAACTAAGTAACCCCCATGCTATCACCATGGGACCCAGATGGTTCCACGCAAACACCACAATTTCATAAGGCTATCCAACAAAAAATATAAACATAATGCTAAACCACACGGTGCACACACTGTCACCTTTACACCGTGATCAAAGAGTTTACGGAGATCTCATAACAAAACCACTTGAGTAGCATAATACATGAGGAGAAACATCTACTAATTCAACTAGATACAAAGCTCATGATCACATAAAGATCACACCATGGGAGAGAGAGATGAATCACATAGATACTGGTAGATCCCTTAGCCTCGGGGGAGAACTACTCCCTCCTTATCATAGGAGACAACAACAGCGATGGGGATGGCGGTGGAGTCGATGGAGATGGGTTCCGGGGGAACTTCCCCGTCCCGGCAGGGTGCCAGAACAGAGATTTGTCCCCCAAAACTTGTCGGCGGCGGCGGCGGAGCTACGGATGTATTTTGTGGAAAAGGTCGATTCTTCTAGGGTTTATGCATCGGGGAGTATATATAGGTGAAAGGGAGATGCCAGGGGGTGGCCAGGGGGCCCACACCACCTGGTGGCGCGGCCAGGGGTGGTGGCGCCACCCTGTGGCCCCCCTCCGGGGCTCTTTGGGACTTCTGGATGCTTCCGGGACTTCTAAGACTTCTGGCTTTCGAATCGTCCAATTCCGAGAATATTTGCAGAACAACTTTTCTGAAACTAAAAACAGCAGAAAATAGGAACTGGTTCTATGGCATCTTGTCAATAGGTTAGTCCGGGGAAATCGATAAAAATGACATAAAGTGTAAGGAAAACATGTGAGAAACAACATGAAAACAACATGGAACATCAGAAATTAAGGATACGTTTATGCCGTATCAGCAGCCGCTAGTGCTTGCACCCAATTTCTATGGATGAGGCAAACCCTGAAAGAGTATGATGTTCACTTGGAGAAGGTGCTGCTCTTATGTGACAATGGTAGTGCCATCAAGATCGCCTACAACCCCGTGCAACACACAAGGATGAAGCATATTGAGATTCGTCATCATTTCATCCGGGATCATGTGGCAAGGGGTGATATTGAGCTAGCATATGTCCCAACCAAGGATAATCTCGCGGACGTATTCACGAAGCCTCTAGAGTATTCAAGATTCATGTATTTTAGGAATGAGCTAAATATCATTGATTCAAGGAGTTTGACTTGAGGATCTTGCACACACGCCTATAGTTGACTATGTGTTTGGGTTTAGGTGTAGGCATAGGGGGGGTTGTTATCCTCACATATTGGGGTCTCCCTCCCCCCATTATGGCCAAAGCAAAAAATCATTTTTATCTCTCTATTTTAATGTTGAATTGTGAGGTAAAATATTGAGATTTGACAATGAACCCAAGATATATCTTCACGGTGTCATACCATAATCTCTTACAAGGTGGCTTAGGCCACCAACCTCTTCTTTTGAAGAGTTGGTTCTTATTTGAGCTTCATTTGTTTTTCCTTGTTGCTTCTAGTTTTTAGTTGTTCTTGGGAAACATACTCAAATTTGGCTTTTGTGAATTTGTTTCTTGCAAATAAGAGTATGGAGTACTATTGCCAGTGTGAAAAATATATCCTATGCCCATCTCATCTCATAAAACATCTCTATCCTACACACAACTACACAAGGGTCTGTTTGTTTTCTGCATTTTGAGGAAGTGGCAGAACAGGCCGGATAATCCGGGTCTAGATAATCCGCCCCAAGCAGTTTCCTTTTTTTTTTGGCTAGAAGAGGTCGGGGTGGGGAGTTCCAGATTAGAACTTCCCCTCCACCCCGACCTCTCCCTCTCCACTGCTCCCTACCGCTTCCCCTTCCTCGCCGGAGGAGTTCCAACCATGGGAGAATCCGGGGTGCTCTCCGGATCCATTCCCTCCATCTTTCGGGCATCATCTTCCCCACATGGTTCTCCATGGAAGAGGGTAATGATGACCCACACGTACAGGGGGTGTATCGTAGTAATTTGATAAATAAGAGTGTCAAACCCAACATGGAGCAGAAGGTGTTGACAGCAAGTTGGATGGAGAATTTACTGTAAACACTAGCAAACGGGTTTTTGGTGGTTTTTGATATAGCAGATAAATAAAGTGTGATTAAATAAAATACAGTAAATATAATTACAGCGAGTGACCCAATCCTTTCGAGAGCAAAGGACAAGCTGGTTGTTCTACTTATGATTACCAAACATTCTCGGGGACACATGGGAATTTCGTCAAGTGCTTTCGCTTCATCGGTTGATTAATATTTATTGGTTCGTTAAGTGTTGTGTGGGTGAACCTATGCTAATGCACCGCCCAACTAGGACTAATACATACTTGTTATTATACCCCTCGTAAGCATCCGCAAATACAAGAAAGTAATTAAGATAAATCTAATGGGAGTTTAGGTAATTAACGTAGGGATCCTACACTCCCTCGTACATCGGTTTCCTAACGAGGTTTAGGTTTATGTCACTCCGCCAATCCCACGATTAGTAGCCAAATACACAATGCATCCTCCTAGGCCCAGAAGGGGGAAGTATCATGTAGTCGACGTTCACATGACACCACTAAAAGAATAGCACCACAACTTAAATACCCAACCACTAGATATTACTTCAACATAATTCAACTACTAACATCATGACTTCTCCCATGTACTCAAGAACTAAACGAACTACTCACAAGACATCATATGGATCATAATTAGAGGTGATATAATGGATAATAACAATCTGGTCATAAAGTGTAAACATCGATAAATCTCAGAAGCATCAACTACTAACAAGTAATCCACACCGGGAGAGAGATCTAGTGGAGAGCAACGATAAAGACCCCTAATTGTTACAGCGGGGTGAAGGTGGATGATGAGGGTGATGGTGCTGCTGGTGTTATTGATGATGCTGACGATCTTGATGATGCCCGGAGTGATGACGTCGACGATGGTGATGATTCCCCCTCTCCGGGGAGGAATTTCCCCGGCACATTTCTCCCTGCCGGAGAGATTTTCTCTCTCTGTTGTTTTCCGCCCCGAGGCGGCAGCGGAATAATTCTTCGATGATGTTCTGGGGCTTAGGGTTACCTCGGGGTCAAGTACGCGAAAGGGAGCGCCCAGGAGTGGGCCAGGGGGCCAGACCACCCCCAAGCGCGGCCAAGGGGGCGCGCCGCCTGGTGGTCTGGCCCCAGGTGGCCCCCCTCCGGGTGCCCTTCTGGCTACCTTCCTCCTCGAGAATTCTAAGACTCCTCCGATATCCCTCCCTCTTCTTCTGATCTCCTGAAATAGGGTATCTCGATGGTGCTTTTCCATCATATTTCTGGTCCCGTTGTTTCTTCTCCAAAAATTATAAAACATGCAAAATAAGATAAAATAACATAAGTGATGCATCATAACATGAAATATATCGATGAATAACAGAAAATAACAATATAAAATAGTGATGAAAAATGGACGTATCAGGTAACTCCATGTTTTTCCTCTCTAGAGTGTTCTTCATCCTTTGCCCTTTCTTGTGGAGTTACAAATTTTTGTTTGTGGTAGATGTTGACTATACACTACATTGTAGTATACTTACATTAATTTTCATAAATGTTGCCTCGATCTATTGTTAGATCTAGGGTTAGAATCAGATGCAAAAAATTCCACAGGGGCGGAATACCCCCCCCCTCCCGTGGGCCCGAATATCCGGGGCCAGATTATCCGCCCCCCTGACAGAAACTGAGTTGTTTTTTTTATTCTGATTCCTCCAAAGACTAAATTGTATCGACAAGTTGTACCATCTCTAATGTGTGTATGTTTTCCATTTCCACCTTGTGTGTACTTATCCTCCACCTTATTATCTTTCAGAGGTGGCTCTCCGATGAATGCCCCTCCAAAGTGGTACCACAAGTATGCTATTCATACTGATGAAAATGGGAATTCTGTTGATGAACAAGTGATCCGTGAGCGCAACCGTGAGGCCTTGAGGAAGGTTAAAGTTCCTGTTGAACCCAAGATGAAAGGCAAAGGATAGAGGGAGAACTACAAGGAGGATATGGACAACATTCACAATGAAGCGTGATTGGTTCCTTGATGAAGAGAAAGAAGAGGGATTCAGAATGGTAATTTCTAGTGCATGAAGCAGAAGTTTCTGTATGATGACGTCTATATGGCTTTTGAGTGTCCTGTGTGTCCAATGCACCTTATCAACATGTCTCTTTTTCGTGGGAAGCAGGAATTTACTAAGGCAGTAGAGGTTACTGAGAGGATGTGGGTCCACCATCTCATGGGGCTCCAGTGTCACCACAATGTCACTCTTTTGAAACAGTTATTTGCTACTCTGGTTCTCAAGGGCGATTTTGAGAGGACTATGAAGCGGATGTCTGGCTCACTATACTGTGAGGCTGCCTTCAACGACTTTGCTAGAGTTCTTGGCTATCCTTTTAGGAGTGTGTCTCGTCCTTCGGTCATTCGCCTCCACTCTCTTGAGAGGACTAGCAAAAATAGCTGATCTCTATGGCCCCAGAGGAGTGATTGGTGAGAATGTGGGACTTCTGCCGCTTTATGATGTTCTGGTGAGGATCTCCAGGAAGAACATAGACCCGAGTGGTGGCAACAATAATGCTATACGTGGTTCTCTAGTGGATATTTTGCTGCTTGCCCATGAGTTCACTACTTCAGAGGATCCCGCTGACTCTTTTACTCATGATGTGATGGACTTTATTTTCCATGAGATGCATGACGACATGGTTTCCCGCTTGACCATTCCGTATGCTCCCTACATAATTCTGCTCAATGAGGATAAGATGAAGGAATATGATCTGAGTGGGAACCGGGTTGATCACAAGTTCAAGAGGTTCTACGTGAAGAAGAAGACCACTCCAGTTGCTTCTGTTTATGCTTTCATGGCAGATGCTCGTAGGAGCAGCAGTGCTTCTAGGGGAGCGTCTAGGGGACGCAGACCCCTGCTCCTGCCTTTTCCTCCAAGGTGAAGGAGCTCAGCTGGTTTCAGCGCACCATTCTCTGCATGAAGGTGGACATTCACAAGGAGCAGTACAATGCTTATCGTAGACAGCACTCGGCAGCAGGGACTCAGCAGCAGATACTTCATCATGTTTGTGGTACCCCAGGTACCCCTCTTGCTATCTCTCAGATCGTCTCCTACACTCGGTGGAACTTGGACACAACTAAGTATCCTTGGGACGATTTGGAGAGCTCTCTCTATCGTGCACCACCTGCTGAGGATCCTAGCTTAGGGTGATGATGATGAGGAGGAACAACATACCCAGAGAGAGGAGGATGCTTCAGATTACTAGCATGACTCGGAGTGAGTTTTTTGGGACGTGTAACATCGCTCTTCTTCCTTTTCGGTGTCTCGATGCCAAAGGGGAGAAGTAGTTCTATTAGGAGCCTCCGTGGGGATTTGCTTGGGTCGGACACAAGCAAGTGCTTTTATCATTTTTCTAGAGCTTGTGTCCATTTATCATGTTTTATCATTTGTACTATTTGGCTTTGTTTGCCTCTTATCTATCTTATGGTGTTTGACTTGTGGATGATCTATCATATTATGTGTTGAGAACTATGTTATGATGAGAATGTATGAATCTACTATCATATTCTATGCAAGGTTTGATCTCAACCATAATCTCATTATCATGTCTCATATATTGCAATCATTATCTTGTTGCAATGAACCCTTTGTTGTGCATCTTGGTGTTTGTTAAATCTTCTATATGCACACACTTAGGGGGAGCTCCTATATCTCTTGCTTTTAGTTTTATTTTATTGCAAATCCTTGTATTGTCATCTAACACCAGAAGGGGGGAGATTGAAAGTGTATTCCATTCCTCTCTATGTTTTGTGTGTTAGTTAAAAACACAAGCGATATTTAATTATGTGTTAAGTGGTGTAGATATTACAGGTATATCTTTCAAACCACCAAGCACCAAAAAGGTCGAAGGGTCAATCGAATTTCTACCTCTGATCTGGTAGGGAATTCTAGCCTGGAGAGGTTGGATATTCCGTGGGTAATCCGCCCCCCAGAACCAGAGGTGGAAATACGGCTAAGGACCTGGGTACGGGGCTTGTAGAAGCCCACCGGAAATTTGGACGGATTTTTTAGTATCTAGGGGCCGGATATTCTGCCCTCATGACACGTCATAAACATATCCATAATTTCTGATGTTCCATGTTGTTTTCATACTATATGCTACATGTTTCCTTTACACTTTATGCGCTTTTTATTGATTTTCTGGGACTAACCTATTGACAAGATGCCATAGAGCTAGTTCCTGTTTTCTGTTGTTTTTAGTTTCAGAGAAGTTATTCTGTAAATATTCTCGGAATTGGACGATTCGAATCCCTGAAGTCTTTGAATTCCCGGAGAATCCATGGAGTCCAAAAGAGACCCGGAGAGGGGAAGAGGGGTTCCCACACCATGGGTGGGCGCGCGTGCCCCTGGCTGCCCACCGACATCGCCCTTTCGCCTATTTATTCCCCCTAATGCATAAACCCTAAAGTTATCTCCCCCTTCCACGAAAAGTTTTGTAGCTCCCCCGCCGCCGCCAACAAGTTTCAGTAGACGGGGAAGTGCCCCCGGAGCCATCTCTATCGACTCCGCCGTCATCTTCATCGCTTTTGTTATCTCCCATGATGAGGAGGGAGTAGTTCTCCCCCGGGGTTGAGGTCTCTACCGGTAGCTATGTGTTTTATCTCTCTTTCCCATGGTGTGATCTTTCTGTGGTCATGAGCTTTGTAATCTAGTTGAATAAGTAGATGTTACTCTTCATATGTTATGCTACTCAAGTGGTTTTGTTATGAGATCTCCGTAAACACTTTGATCACGGTGTAAAGGTGACAGTGCGTGCACCGTGTGGTTTAGCATGATATTTATATCTTGTGTTGGATGACCCTATGAAATTGTGGCATTTGTTTAGTACTAATTTGGGGCGTTCATAGTGACAGTGTGGGGTGCCTTAGAGAGGGAATACAGACTTGAGGAGTGCTGTTACAGCCCTACGCATGGATTGGTGTTAGTTATCCGACCGGAGAGTGGTTTAGAGTAGTATAGTGAAGAGATGATATTTATGCATTCAATTATGTTATTATTGTTGAGAGTGTTCACTAGTGAAAGTATGATCCCTAGGCCTTGTTTCTAAGCATTGAAACACCGTTTACAATCAGTTCTGCTACATGTTTGCTTGCTGGCATTTTTATTTCAGATTGCTATTATCACTTATAATCATCCATATCACTTGTATTTCACTCTCTCTTCACCGAACTAGTGCACCTATACAACTGAAAATTGTATTAGGTGTGTTGGGGACACAAGAGACTTCTTGTATCGTAATTGTAGGGTTGCTTGAGAGGGATACCTTTGACCTCTTCCTCCCTGAGTTCGATAAACCTTGGGTGATCCACTTAAGGGAAACTTGCTGCTGTTCTACAAACCTATGCACTTGGAGTCCCAACACTATCTACAAGAATAGAAGCGTGCGTAGACATCAAGATCTTTTCTGGCGCCGTTGCTGGGGAGGTAAGGTAAAAGGTACTCACTTCCTCGGGTGCGAGTGCTCGAAGTTATTTCCTTTAGATTCTGCAATTATATCTTTTTGTTTCTTGTTTTTATTTTCACTAGTTAGGCTTATTTTTACTTGTTCCTTATTTTTATCTTTAAGCTTAATGGAAAAACAACAAAAATATGAGAGAGCTTTATAATATTTATCTTGAGTTAGGACATGAAGTGTTTGAAGAGAAAATTAAAAAAACTTATGGAGCTTTATTTGCATGCTAGTAGCAATGTTATTAGTATGAATTCTTTGAACACCATTATTGCTAATGCTATGGAAAAATCTAAGCTTGGGGAAGCTAGTTTTTATGAATATGGTATTTTTAGTCCCCCAAGTTTTCAGGAGGAAATTTTATTTGATGATACTTTGCCTCCAATATATGATGATTATAATGATTGTGGTATTCTAGTTCCACCTATTATTGATGATAAATTTTATTGTGATCATCATATGCCTCTATATATGATGCTTACAATGATGGACATGCTATTTTCAGTCCACCTACTATTGAGGAGAAAATTAATTCTGATTACAATATGCCTCCATATTTGATGATTATGGTGCTAAGAATAATAATGATAGTTATTTTGTTGAATTTTCACTATTAATGAGAAGGATTTTTAATTATATGGAGAGTAATGATAATAATTTTATGCTTTATCATGATAGAAATGCTCTATATGATAGATATATTTTTGAGTCTATTCATGATGCTACTAAGAATTATTTTGAGAGAGGAAAATATGGTTATGGAAATCTTCATGTTATTAAATTTCCTTTTTTTGTGATGAAAGTTTTGAGCTTTCTCTTGTGTTGATTCTATATGATGGTTTCTTTAATACCCACTGGTCATTATGAAAGAGGAAGACACGTTTTCATATATCTCAATAATATTAAGTCTCCTCTCTTTATGTTGAAATTTTTGAAGTTGCACTTATTTTTTCTTTCTATCCTAGCCACTTTGTGCTTTATTGAATTTTTTTCTACAAGATTCTTTTTCGTAGGAAGTGGGTTAGACTTAAATTTGTTTTAAATTTTCTTTTTGATGCTCTCTTTTTCTTCAATTCATATTTCTCAAGTGAGCATCTTCTCAAATTATCATGCCTAGCTAAAAGGCTTTAAAGAAAATCATTTCTTGGGAGATAAACCATGGTTTTATTTTTGCTTTGTTTTTCTCTGTTTTCTTTGAGTCAAGGTGTTGTTTACTTTTGTAGAAACTCCTTTGTATCTTTATTTTCATATATTAGTTGTGTCAAGTAAAGTTTCTAGCGAAAGTTGGTGTTGGTTTTGGATTTCTGCGCAGGAAACAGATTTCTGCTGTCCACCGTAAAAAATCTCATAATTCACAAAACGATCAAAATGACCTGAAAATTTTTGTGCTTCTTCCTCATATAATGACAAAACTTTTTTGTTCTTTGCATTTTTCGATTTTAGCAATGTAAGTGCCCCCCCAAAAAATAATCTTTACAGACTGTTCTGGTTTTGACAGATTCTGCCTTTTTTACTTGCATTCTCCCTTTTACTATGTCAAGTAAATTTCTTTGCTTCATGAAACATCAGTGGTTGTAGCTAATGTTTAAAAGTGTCAATAATGATTGTTTCCTTGTAGAACATGTGAATTTTAATTGTGCACTAACCCTCTAATGCGAATTACATTGAGTGTGGTGTGAAGGAAGTTTTCAAGGGTCAAGAGAAGAGGGTGATATAATGTGATCAAGAAGAGTGGAAAGACAAAGCTTGGGGATGTCCCTGTGGTTCATCCCAGCAAATTGCAAGAAGACTCAAGCGTCTAATATTGGGGATACCCAAGGCATTCACTTCTTCATCAACAATTTATCAGGTCACTTCTAGTGAAACTATATTTTTAATCGGTCACATCATATGAATTTTACTTGGAGCGTCTGTTTGTTTTCTTTTTTTTTTCCTTGCTGCAATAATATTGTTGGAACCTAGTGATGGTGCAGGACTTGCACTCGTTGGGAGACCCCGAGAGGAAGGTTTGATGAGCACAGCAACAAGTTTCCCTGAGTAAAGAAACCAAGGTTGAATCGACCAGTAGGAGAAAGAAGCAACTTCCGAAGGTTGATGCAACTGAGGTGGCAGGGCGCACTACCGGTTCAGCAGCAACGTGGAACCTACACAACACAATAAATTCACTTTAACCCAACAAATTAGTGAGGTTGTCAATATCACCGGTTTTGCTGAACACAAAGAGGTTAAATGGTGTGGAAAACTGTATGAGAACGATATGAAAAAACAGTAGCAGTGTGAAAATAGTGGAAGCACTGGTTGTATTATCAGTATGAGAAAATGGACCGGGGTTCACATTTCATTAGAGGTGTCTCTCCATAAAAGACAGCTAACATGCGTGGTGAACAAATTACAGTTGGGCAATTGACATATAAAGAACATGCATGACATAAAGATTACTATGAGATTCATACGGGCATTACAACAAGATACATAGATCGTCATCCAACTGCATCTATGACTAATAATCCACCCTTCGAATATCATCCGAACAAACGTTGGGTATTAAGTTGCAAGCAACAGATAATCACAGTAAGCAAAGTGTGTAATGTAAACAATGTAAACGAAGTAAACATCGTTGTTTTCTCCCTAATGGCAACAACACATCCTCCATCCGTCACGTTTCTGTCACTCGAGCACAAATGCAAAGGAGACATGAACCCACTATTGAGCATAAATACTCCCTCTTGGGGTCACTAGCATCTACTTGGCCAGAGCATCTACTAACAACGGAGAGCATGCAAGATCATAAATAACATACACGTGAAGATAACATGATAGATTGATAATCAACAGACATAGCATTCAATAATCATGAGATCCCAACAAACACAAGATGTAGCATTACAAATAGATGATCTCGATCATGTGAGGCAGCTCATGAGATCTAAACATGAGGCATAAGGTGGAGAGTACAACCATCTAACTACTGCTATGGACTCGTAGTCCAGGGATGAACTACTCACGCATCACTCTGGAGACGGGCATGGTGGTGTAGACCCCCTCCGGTGATGAATTCCCCACCTGGCAGGATGTCAGGGAGAGCTCCAGAACCCTCCTGATCTTGGGTTGATGTCGGATATATACTGAATAGGGGTATATCCGGCATTGTCCTAAAGAGCCGGATTACCAGGGTGGCCTGATTGGTAATGGGTCACAGTCTATTAGGTGGCCCAGTAAGCTGACGCACAGAAGCCGGATTCTAGAAGAACCCGGACCACGACCCAAAGTGGTGCGGCTTGGAGTAGAAGACAGATTCCTTCTTTCCAAGTTAGAATACTTTCCGTAGTCTTCTAGGTTTCCTTTCTGTAAGCCCTAACCCGACTATTATATAAAGCCGGACAGGAGAGAAGAAAGACAACAGGTTGATAATTAGCTAGAAGCCAACTCGCCGAGAAGTTGATCCTCGCCGAGTTAGCGAAACCCTACTTACATTGTACTTTGTATACTTCAGGCTTCAACCCTGATTTAGTGAGATTGCAGGAGCAGGAACGCCGCCTAGTTGTGACGTACCGAACCTGGGTAAATTTAGTGTTCCTGGTTGTTGTGCTACCACGTCCCCCCACGTCTCTACCCGTAGGCTCATGGTACCCCAGTCTATGAACTCTACTACGATGTCTCGACAGTTGGCGCCCACCGTGGGGCTGACGACGTCAGGCGTTAAGTTTCGATCAGGGATACTCGGCGGAATTGGCAGTACCATGTAACACCTGGGGTGTTTTCCCTAAGTTAGAAAGTTGGTTGTTTTTCTTTTTTGCTTTGCATCACATGCATCATATACATTGCACCCTGTTTTCAAAACAACTCAAAAATTCAAACCAATTTAAACTTTCAAAACATGTCCAAAGTTTCCAATTAAAAGTTGCAAACTAAACAACTCAAAATGTTTCCAATAGTTTTGAATTTGAATCAATTAAAAATGCTTGATAATAAAACCCCTTTTAATAACACCCTAATGGTAAATTCAAATTCAAATCAAAATCATTCATACTTGGCATGTTCCAAATGTGGTTCAAAATTAAAATCTTGCAAACATTGAATTCAATAAGTTTTTATAATTGGTTGAGTTTATTGAATAAAATTGGTTATTTCAAAAATCAAATCTATGTGAAACCCTATTTTAAATTCAGATAGCAAATTCAAAACAAATTAACATTTCAAATTTCTGAAATTAATGTTAACATACTTTGCATTTGATGTATTGTAAATCAATAAAAATTAAATCATAAAATGAAAACCCCAAAACCTCTCTCTTTTTCTCTCTCTTTCTTTCTACAAAAAAAAATGTGTAAACAGGAAATAAATAAAACAAAAACAAAAGGGGGGAGAGGCAGGCCCTCTAGCCCACCTACAACCCCCTTTATTTTTTTCCCACCTCCTGGCAGCCCAGCCGAAAGGCCCAGCCACACCTCCTGTTGCCCCAGCCCACCACACCAGCTAAGCCCACCTCCTCCTTCTTCCTCGTACGGCAGCTCATCTAACGTATCCACGTCACAGAGAGCTCGATGGGACGGCCACAGCTGCTCCTTCCCCTCCTTAAAAAACCCTCGCCTCACTGTCGTGGGATGATCACGGCAGATGTTACCAGGGGTAACTGATCTTGGGGCAAGTCGACACAGGCGTTTGGGAGAGGGTTTAGCTCAGAGGGAAACATGATGGAATTCAATCTAGTAGCCGGCGATGAAGTCGCTGAGTCTCCGATCTCACTTTATTAACTCGATCTCTTTGTGTACAAGGGATACTCAATATTCGGCGATATGATTACTACTTGGATCTCTTCAAAACTAAGCATAGGGCCGGTTTATAAAGCACCCGTCCCCCTACCTGGCTTGCCCTCCAAGGCGCAGCTTGAGTCCTACCCGAACACCGCTTACAAACCCTAGCTTTCCTTACTGCAACCCACAATCCGGGTTACGAGGCCTACAAACCTTAGGCCTTCTAGAAGTTTCTTTATCCTTAGCCGGATCCTGCGCAGCGTCCTTTGGGCCGGGTTATACCTTGGAGTTGGCCTACCGGGTTATTATCCCCCCATCAGTAGTCCCCAGAATAGCTTGGGCTTCAGAGATCCTTCCTTGAAGCGCTGGCTATTCCCTGTAAAAAATATCAATCACACGAACGTGCGGAGACCGAGTTGAAATGCTTCATGAAATGACTAGGCCCAACTCCCTGGTGGCCACATAGTAACCCGGCTTTCCTCCAGATGCCTCGCTCAACTTCCCGGTCTAAGCCTTGATAAGAATAGCAAAACTTTATACTTTTCTCAATAATTTTTCTTGATACCGCGGAGAGGATCTCCTTCTCTTTTTCGTTCGGAGACCTTACTCTACACTTAAGGCGTATCTCGCAGATTTCACATAAATAGCCGTTACCCCGTAACTTCCGGGTCCCCCTCAGATTGGATCTGAATCGGGCCGCCCACGATTTCTCGGGTCACGCCGAATTAGGTCACTAGTATTCACTCTAGCCCTCCCAATAGGTAAGATATACCCTTCAACTCATTCTCCTACCAATTGTAATCATTAATTTCACCAATAACCTAGAAATGGAATTCCCAATCTGAGCTCGAGCCGCCCAAATCTTCCGCCTTTGTTCCTATCACCCGGAAAATCCTCCTTCTCCGGCTCATTTGCTCATAATAGATGTACGGACAACCACTTATCATCCCCAAACGCTCATCCATGCATAAAATTCTACAACTTTTGTAATAATGCACGATACCCGGACAATTCATACCTTGCTTAGCAAAGTAATACCCGGATCATATTTAACTTCCAGGCTAACTTGACACCACTCGTCAATACTCGGTCAACTGATAGTTTCCGAGTTTCGTTTCTCACACCCTTTCTTCTGACGCTTTTTCAGGTTAACCCCATGGCGCCCAAGAAGCAGGGAAAGGCGCCGGTTAAAGCCAAAACCACGAGCTCCATATCCGCTAACTGGGCGCGGGAGGAGGAGCAGACCCCGACATTCGGATGACCCGAGTGCCGTCTCCTGCTAAGAGGAAAACTTTTTCTCCAAGTTTCCGTGACCCCGAGACTTCTAACTCGGGTAACGATAATTTTGACCAGCTGATGAGCGCTCTCCTCACCATGAAAGCTTCAGAGAACAACATCCTAGAGCGTATGTCTGCAGCGCATCAGGTAATCGACACCTGATATCTCTTGGTACATACCTAGTCCCCAAGTTCCGAGCATAACTTACCGAAGTTGTGCTCGGTACTTCACGCAATACCCGGTTTTCCATGCTATCCGACTGACACTTTCGCTCCTTACAGGCGGAAGTGACCCGGTCCGATGAGGTGTTACTCAAGACCGAACAGCTCCTACTTGCTGAGGTAAAACGAAGAGAAGCCCTTGAGGCTAACATGGAAACTTTGAAAAAAAGACGTTTCCAAATACAAGAAGAAGTACAACACTGCTCAATCCGCGCTGAAGAACTTATCGAACCAGATTGCGGATACTTATCGCATCTTGCTAAGTGAGCTTTTTGCCTTCGACTAACTTAATTGCCTCTACTTTATCATTATGATAATCGGGATGACTGATATACTTTCCTTTTATTTCAACTGCAGGTGCGAACCTTGCTGCTCCAGAGGACGATGCCATTGCCAAGGTAAAAACATTGAAGACTGTGCTCCGGACCTTTTTTGCCGGCACAAAGCTTATATTGGACGCCGTGAAGTGGCCTTCCGAGGTATACCCGGGTGAGGAGAATCTTATGCAAGCCTGCTCGACGGTGCCTGGGTGGATTGAGATATGGAAGCGCTCGTCCTGCCGGATCGGTATGACCCGAGCCTTGACGCTGGCGAAGGCTTACTTTCCTAAGCTTGACCCGACAAAGGTAATATCCGGGTTTCCAGAATTAAAGGCTGATGGCTCCAAGTTTACACCCAAGGACTTCAAGGCCATACAATCCGCAGTACGCCCCTCGGCCACCGCTTTGGCCGACAAGATGGACCTGGACACAATCATGAGCTCATACGACGCTGAAGGAAAAATCATATTGGCAGAGGCACCCCCTCCCTTTGATATGTTGGAAAAATGGGCGACTGATCTGGCCAGGAGAAAAGAAGAAACTGCTAAGAGAGAGGCCGAGCTAGGATTACGGCCGTCTACCTCTACACCAGCTGTCCCTCCGCCTATCCGTCCTGACGCGGGAAGTCCGGGTAATGCTGCTGGAAAGGCTAAGGAGTAGATCCAGGACCAAGACCCGGAAGACCGCTCTCAGGATGCCGAGTAGGGCGTTACCTGGTACTTTTGTGTTTAAAACTAATATGATTTTGATGGTGCGCCTGTGCACCCTTGATATTGGTACCATCACTTGTAACGTATTTTTAGTTCGTAATATATTTGTGCCTCTCCTGGCTTTTGATAGTCTTGACACCTGTCTTATTCTTTAAGCTTATTCTCGATACTCAACAATTTTTTTATTCCCTTTGCGAGACTCGGTTTTCCGAGCATCACGGGTTTTGATAAGTGGACTTTTCTTTAAGTCCCCAAAACTCGGAAGCTAGGGTCTTTCGATCTTCGATAGCTAAACAGTTTGTTTCTGTTCCGAAGTCCCCAGTCCCCATGACCCAAAGTACAAGCCAGGGGGGTGCGGCCTTTCTTAGAGGACAAATTGCTCTTTACCAAGCCGAAAACCAATAGCCGTTTGCGTAAATACTGAAGTCATGCTTAATACTCGTTGAGTTTCCGGCTATTAGCCTTGTACTCTGCATGGACTTGTGGTTTAGATAACCCTTTTGATTATCTTGTACTGTAAGCCGGCTTTCGCGTGGATACCATATTGTTACATCTATACGAAAAACAGGGTCAAGCAAATCCCATTGGGCTGCGTGGTTGATTGTAATCGTAAGCGAACAGATCATGCCACTTTAGTGCGAGTCACATCGAGCTTAAGTAAGAATAACCAAGAAATTTGGCTCCTTCGTCCGGTTATAAGATTGCAACCGTACTCGTCTTGCGAGTAATCGGCCCTCATAACTCATAGGCATCAAGGCCGGGTATTTGGGTTCGTGACTGCTATTTAAGCAGCTCAGCCCCCAAAGACCTATGTATGTGCAATGTATTTTGATGATACTGATGTATTGATGATAACAAGTACCACTTACCTGTAATCGAAGCAAAGACCATGACAATACTTGAAAACCATCTCTTTTTATTGATACGATAAAGTTTGGGTCAGCAAGCCGCCTCATTAAAAACCTTCCAGTCCCCTTAGGTACCCTGGGTAGGAAAAGAGCGCGTCTGAAACCTGCTGCCCGTTACACTGTCTAGTTCTTTTCGATAATCGGTCCCGGGCTGGCGCGACCGATGCACATTCTCCACTTGTTAGACCCTTTCATGACGAGTACCGAGTTTGCTAGCCAATCCGGGTATGTCCTTATCGCAGCGCTGCTAGCCGTAGACGACGATGTGATTTCCTCTTCTATGCCAGACAATTTGGAGGGATCATTCCTGATGAAGGCCACCATCTTAGCATCTTGCTCTGCCCTGGGTTTTGCTTTTTCTTCCTCAGAGCTCGGCCTTTTTGAAGTTGCCCTTTCCTCCAGGTCCGCTTGAGCTCGGTAATGCCTGAGTTCCTCTTTCCTACAGGCTTGCTCAGCCATTGCTGCATCTCCTTCATCGCACTCAGCCGCTATATCTCGATTTCCATGTATGGTAATGGTCTTCTTAGGACCCGGAATTTTCAGCTGTAGATACACATAGCACGGCCTTGCCATGAATTTGGCATAAGCCGGTCTTCCAAACAATGCGTGATAAGGACTGTGCAACTTAACCACCTCAAAAGTAAGCCACTCAACTCGATAATTGTCCTTTGATTCCCCAAAAGCTACCTCCAACGCAATTTTTCCTTCAGGGCACGCTGAATGACCCGGCACTATCCCGTGGAAAACTGTTGTACTTTTTTGTAGCTGAGATTCCTTTAGACCCATGCACAGAAAAGTTTCCCAGTACAGGATATTGATGCTGCTCCCTCCGTCCATCAAGACTTTTTTCAGCTCATACCCATTGACCTGTGGTGCCACTACCAATGCTAAGACTCCAGGGTGATCCACTCTATCCGGGTGATCCCTCCTGCTCCATGTTACCTCCTGTTCTGACCATCTCAAATACCTCGGAACAGCAGAAGAAACTGAGTTAACCGCCTGCTTTAGCATCTTTTTGTCCTTGTTAGAGCCTCCCGTAGTATGCACATGATATTGACCCAACTGTTTGGGGTTAGCCTGGAAACCTCCCGCTCCCCCTTGATTGTTGCCCGGATTTCCTGCTGCCGGGTTACCGGCTGGGGGTGGACCGTTGCCCAAATTTCCACCTGGACCCGGGCCTCCTCCCCGACCCGCACCTCGCATGGCTCTGTTTACTTCCTCGTTCTTCCATCTCTGTAAGTCGGCGCATTGCTCCAAGGAGTGATTAGCCGGCTTGCCGTTCCTGCTGTGCTTCGGGCACGCCATTCGGAATATATCCCAACTGTTGCTTGGCCTCGGAGGTCCCTGATAATGTCCTCCATTATGATTTCCGGTATTAAAATTCCCTTCAGATCTGGGTCTCGAAGACCCGGCCTCAGTATTAGCTACAAATTCGGAGCCTCCTTCAAATGGGCGCTTGTTCTGGCTATTTCCGTTATTACTCGGTGCCGATCCATTGCCGGTTCTTCCAATATTACTGATGTTCGCTTTCGCTTTCTTGTCATCAATTTCCTCCTCTGTAGTATCTGTTGCGGCGTGTTTGTTGCACGCGTCCATTAATTCTCCCATCGTAACCTCCGATGCATTCCTACTGGACTTCATGCGAGTTAACTTTTGTACTAAAGGAATATACTTGCATGTTTTTGCCATAGCTTGTAGCGCATCTTTGGGCTGAATATCTGTGGATGAGTGAAGTATCTCCATAACCCGGCGTACCCAACTGCGTGCTGATTCTCCCTTCTTCTGAACGCATCGTTCTAAATCATCAATAGTGAATAGCTTTCTGCACGTTCCATGAAAGTGCTTGACGAACGCGGTCTTCAGTTCTTCCCAGGACTTGATCGATCTTTCTGGCAGGTTGGTGAACCATAACTTTGCCGCTCCTTCTGACATCATCAAGTACATGAACTTGGCTTGAAGATTCTCGGAAGCATTGCGGATTGACATTGCCATCTCATAACTTCTCAACCATGTTTCCGGATCCATGGTCGGTTCATAATTCACTACTTTTCCCGGCTCTTTGAATTTTTCCGGGTAAGGTTCAGCTCTGATGTCATCCGAGAGACACTTGGGCCCTGCGAGGACGGTTGAGGCTGGCCTTACTCGGGAAACGTGCGATCCAGTCGGGGGCGCAGCGGGGCGCGGTGCTGCAGGCAACCCATGTGCAGCAGACCCGGCCCCGGCTCTCCGAGCCATGGAGCTATCCACAACGGCCTGTGCCACTGATGCTGCCGGAACACGGGGAGGAGGCGGCATTTGTTGCTGCTCTTCCCTCCGCCGTGCCGAGTTTGCTTGAATATTCCCTTGTTGCTGACTGGCGTATGGCGTCCCATGCACCCCGCTTCTGTGGTCCGGGTAATTGGCCTGCTGCGCCACTCCAGTGTGCAGTAGATCGATCGCTTGCCGGGTCTTTTCTGCATGGGGCGATTCTCCTACCGGGACCTGGTTCAATGCAAGCGTTGCTGCATACACGTTGTCCATGGGATTGTTGTAGTGGCCTGCTGGTGTGCGAAACCGTGACAGTGGCGGTGGCGGTAACTCGTTGCCGGTTGTGACTCTGGTTCGTGGTGGGGGTAACCCGGCCTGCACGTTTGCCGCGTGGGCTTCCGATGTTGCCGGCTGAGGCGCAGTTCCCTGGTTTACCGCTGGGATCGGTTGGTCCTGAGGCGTAATAAACAAAGCTTCCGGGTTAATGACCCCACCCGTGGCTGGTAGTCTAGTTTGATGTCTCTGGTGTACTCTAGATGTTTCCTCTCGGAGCCGGGTTTCCAATGCATCCAGCTCGCGTTGACGCGTAGCCATCCCTTGTTTCTCCGCTTCCACTTGCCTTCTTTGCTGTTCCAACGCGCGGCGGGCCACATCCAGGTCCCTGACATGTTCAGCTGAGTTTTATGGAGTGATAACCGTAGCAAGGACCGTGGGGTCTAGGATCAGATTATTGTCGAACAAGGCCGGGTGGCGCGGGTTTGAAGGACCCGCCCCCGGTGTCCGGTTTCCCAGGAATCCGAACGTATTTGCGTGCAACTCCTCGTCCGCCGCACGACTAGTTACTGATGCCGACTCTCCATCGACCCGGGCCAGGATCGGGTCTCCGTTAGCTGCATCCTGCCGCTGCGCCAATGCCTGAGCCGCCCCAACCGGAGCCGTGGTCACATTCCCTTGATTGAGCTTGGCCGCGGGAGCCGTGTAGACCGCCACTCGGCGCATTATGCTTGTTGTGAGCTCATGCTGTTCTTCTCCGCCGTTATCTTCTTCGTACCGGTCTTCCAACAGGTCCCGGATAGATTCAGTATCATCCTTTCCACTGTCCTGGTCGCGTGGGGCCCATGCCGGCTCCTCCGGCTGTTCCCACTGCGCGATGGATTCTTCTATCTGGTCTGTTGCTCCAACTGATTCTTCTCTATCTGATTGGGCGTAGGTAGCCTCCCCTGACACAGAATCAGATCCAAAATCGTCAGGAGCCGAGCCAGAAGTACATACCATACCGATGAAGACGCTGATCAGGCCGATTGTCACGACAGATCCGGATTCGAGGTGATCCGATTCTGGCCCCCAGCCGGAGTCGTCCACCACCTTCTCTCCTTTGTGGTCGTCGTAGATCTCTCCAACGACGAGGTTCTTCATGCTTTTCCGAGCTTCTCCCGTGATGTAAACACCTTTGGACGCAGGCCCCACGGTGGGCGCCAACTGTCGTGGGATGATCACGGCAGATGTTACCAGGGGTAACTGATCTTGGGGCAAGTCGACACAGGCGTTTGGGAGAGGGTTTAGCTCAGAGGGAAACATGATGGAATTCAATCTAGTAGCCGGCGATGAAGTCGCTGAGTCTCCGATCTCACTTTATTAACTCGATCTCTTTGTGTACAAGGGATACTCAATATTCGGCGATATGATTACTACTTGGATCTCTTCAAAACTAAGCATAGGGCCGGTTTATAAAGCACCCGTCCCCCTACCTGGCTTGCCCTCCAAGGCGCAGCTTGAGTCCTACCCGAACACCGCTTACAAACCCTAGATTTCCTTATTGCAACCCACAATCCGGGTTACGAGGCCTACAAACCTTGGGCCTTCTAGAAGTTTCTTTATCCTTAGCCGGATCCTGCGCAGCGTCCTTTGGGCCGGGTTATACCTTGGAGTTGGCCTACCGGGTTATTATCCCCCCATCACTCACTCCCTGCTCACCCTAAGCTCTCTCCTCCTTCTTTCTCTCCGCCGCCACCTCCCTCTCTTCCCCTCGATCTCCTCCTTTCTCTTCCGTTTTCTTTTCTGAAACTTCTGAACCTGTGCATCACTGAAACATGGCGGAACCTGGCAGCCCCTGCACCCTCGCTGTGGTGGTGATCGAGCCATGGTTGCTGGAGGAATGGAAACGGGGCGGTGGCGCGTTTGCCCTCGTTTCCTCGAGGAGTCTTGGGAGGCACCGTGGTCCTCGCGGCATCGACGGCTGTTCCGTGCCGCGCGGGCGTTCCTTGCGGCAGCTGACGATCGCCTCCTTCCCTCCTCGCGTCAACGACCACGAGAGAAGCCCTCGGTGAGCACCCGAGCCTCCCCTTTGATCCCCTCTGCTCTGTGAAACCCGCCGTCGCGCGGAGACCACCCGCCATCGAGCAGCCACGGCTGTCCGTCGTCACCGTCTACGTCCGATGAGTAGTTATCTCCCGCACGTCCACCTCAACTCCCTTCGCTCTCCAGATCTGTCACCAAACATTCAGTAGCCTAGTGGCTCTGTTCCTTTGCGCGCGCTGGGGAGACCCAGGTTCGATCCCCCTCTGCCGCATAAAAGGCCACCCCTTTTGATGTTTTACGCGCGCAGGGGCCAGGGCCCACCAGTCGGTGACCCTGGGAGCCACCTCAGCCACACCCACGCACACGTGGACGCCTCTGTGGCGCTGGCCCCGCACGGCAGTGACACAGGACCAAAGGCGCTATGTGAGAAACCTCCCAGGGGCCTCCCTGTGGTTTCTTTTTCATTGTAAGTCCCTGGAAAATCACAGATCAGTCCCTGGATTTCCAAACCCTATAAAAATTGCAAAACACATCCAAATTTAATTTGTAAGACATGTAAACCATTCTAAATAAAATGAACTTTCCAAATATGCAGTTTGTGCACTGTTTTGAACATCCCAATCAATTCAAAATTTCAAATTCAAATAACTCTTTTGAATTTGATTAAATTCATAACAAACTCAAATTTAATTCAAATGGCCCATATAAAATATGTTTTCCATCCAAAATTCCATGCTCTTTCCAAATATAAAATTTGTTCTCTGTTTTGGATAAATAAAATTAATGCAATTACTTAATGCTTTAATTAATTCATTCAATTTTGTGAAAATCATAACTAATTCATTTTAATTCCAATTTCAACAAATAAAATATGTTTTCCACTCAAAAACCACCTTTCTGAATATCAACTTTGTTTTGCAATTTGGACAATTAAAATTAATGTCATTTAATAATGCCTTAATTAATTAATTAAAAGTCCTAATTAATAACTTTCACATGCTTGCTCCAAATTGAAAACCCAAAACATGAAATCCATCCAAAATGAAATGCTACACTTGAATATCAACTTTGTTTCCTGGTTTGCAACATTTAAATTGGATGTTTTCTTCACCTCTTAATTAATGCATTTAGATTGGTAATATGCTTAACTGAATCATTTAA
Source organism: Alopecurus myosuroides (assembly GCA_028641055.1). Lineage (NCBI taxonomy): Eukaryota > Viridiplantae > Streptophyta > Magnoliopsida > Poales > Poaceae > Alopecurus > Alopecurus myosuroides. Next base: position 362,499,918 of record CM054059.1, on the reverse strand, counting down.
AATTGTTTCTCAACCAATAAAGTATGTTTTCCAATCAGATTCATGTCATTAACATGTTCATGTCATTCATATTCCTGTTTGCATCTTGCCTTGTGCATTTTAGCATTTGTTATGCATGATCACCTAAATGGCAACATATGGAATGTGTGGGGCTTTAATTCAACTGTTGCCCCATTCCATTTAAATTTCCTAGCTCACCTCTTTTCTTATTGGCCATGCTAAACAACATTTAAATTGTTGTGTGGATAAACAACTTGAACCAATTCCTATTTCTCCGGACTCCGGTTCCGATTAAATGGCTTAAGTTGTTTCCCCTGTTGCATCTTGCCATGCCATGCATATAAAATAGGATCATGCTGGATCTTTTGCCGTAGAAGTAATTGTTGCATCCGGTGTTTGTTCGAGGTTCGTTGCTTCTTCGTGGATAGGACGTTGAGATGATGTGAGCAACGACAAGTTCTGCGGATGTACCTCTACTTGCTGGATTCCAGGCAAGTATACTCACTTGCTACCTATGGCCGCCTTTCATCACTTGTTACCGATTCTTTCCGTTGTTCTTATGCTAGCCTTATGATTCGATGCTTGTGTCTCGATCCTATCATATGTTTACCTTGCAGCCATGATATAGCCTTTCCTTCCACTTCCTATTAATTGTTGCTTGTTTACCTTGTTGGCCCTCGTGTCGTAGTTGCATGCTTAGTGTTGTTTGCGCTCAAGTCTTGTTGTCCGTCTTATCACCTGTTTAGTTTGATAGTTGGGTTTCAATTCAACCAACAACATGTTAATGTTTTGGGTAATAATAATTTGATGATAAGGCACCGGCAGGAGGCCCGGCGTGATTTTGAGGCCTGCTAGTGTCGACCCTAATTAGGAAAAGGGTCTTGTCCATTGATCCATGATGAGCGCACTAACCGCATGTGGGAAGCCAGTATGGGCGCCCCCCGCAATTCTGATTCGATTCGCATCTCGTCCAAATCGCCTCATTTAGTTCGGGTTTTCCATTTGCCGCATGCATATGCAGGTGCGAACCCTTGGCGCCAGGGTGGAACTTTTGTAGTCGGCATTTAGGGAGACACGTTCTTAGAGTGCTATGAGGGTCCCCTTTTCTTCGTGGGGCTTGATTAGCCGTGCGCTCAACTGCACGGGGTTCTTTGGGCTTGATGCGAAGAAGAGTTGGGTTGTGTTGAGTACCTCGCTTGGTGGGTTGATCCCCCGTCTGGCGGGTTATTCTTACGTGTACGGCCAAATTGGTGCATCCCTGCAGGGTTAAATCTTCTCGAGAAGCCGTGTTGTCCGCGGTTATGGATGACTTGGTGAAAAGTGCTGGCTAACAAGTACTCAGACAACTTACACTTAACGAAAATAACTTGACTAGTAATATAGATTACCTCCACCATAAAATGAATGTCACCTTAATCAACCATGTGAGTTTCCTTGGGTTGCTTCCTTAGTAGGGGGTAACATTGGATGGGTATTGTTTGGTGAGGTAGTTGTAGTTGGTTCTGATACGCTATCTTATCCCTTTCTCTTAGCCGGATGTTGTAGCGAGTCTCTGTAGTTAGTTAGTGCAGCCCGCTGCCGATTCTTTGCAATAATCCTTTCCTTTCCGTCGAACCCAAAGTATTTGTATCTTGTGATGATTGGTTACGCTGGTATCTTGTGAGTATGGGTTATCCACTTGCCAGTACTTAACTGTACTGACCCACGAATCTCTTTCGTGGCTGCATATTCCACATTGCAGTCAACAGGTTTGAAGTCTGACGACGTTAGCTTGGGAATCCCTCCGGCTTGGCCTGGGCAGGGATTGGACGCCATCGGTTATCTTCAGGACTCTTAGTCCAATTTGTATCTTGTCCGTAGTCGGACGCTATGTTGTTTCTTCCGCTGTTATTTGGATCTTTGTATTGTATCAGTTGTATGCTTGACTCGTTTGAGTCGTCTTGTATATATCTTTTCTGTTGTTGTTGCGGAATATTCGTGAACTGTTGTAATGTTATCACAAGTGGCAACCTGGAATCGGTTATTACGTGGATTTTGGCGGAAATGTTGAAATCTGCGTAGTGCCCGATCTCGGGGTGTCACAAATGGTATCAAAGCATGTTTTCCGATTCCCGATGTTGTTTCGATACGAATGGTTATCGAAGCAACGGGTCCGCAAAGCCTGTAGGATAACCTCGCTAACGGTCGTTGTTTCTAGAGTGTCAAAACTATTTGTGCAAAACCTGTTTTGGAAACATCTCAATAGGATTCTTGTTTTTCTCCTTATCTCTATTCTATTTCTCCTCCTACCTTATTTGTTTTGGAGTCTCTTCCCTTATCTACCTTTCAAAGTTTTAGGATCCTACGTGGGTGGACGTTTTCTGAGCCTTTAACCTAATAGGTTCGATCATCGGAAGATTCCTGTTGGAAGAACATCGTCATCAGCCCGAGCAAGATTCCCTTGTTAGTGGTGTCGAGGAGATCAACTGGAAGCATGACGAATCGATAGTCGAACTTCTTTTCCCTCCCGGGTTAGTGGGTGGATTGCGAGGGCGCAATCCCTTGTTAGTAGTGTCGTCTGTAACACCTGGGGTGTTTTCTCTAAGTTAGAAAGTTGGTTGTTTTTCTTTTTGCTTTGCATCACATGCATCATATACATTGCACCCTGTTTTCAAAACAACTCAAAAATTCAAACCAATTTAAACTTTCAAAACATGTCCAAAGTTTCCAATTAAAAGTTGCAAACTAAAAAACTCAAAATGTTTCCAATAGTTTTGAATTTGAATCAATTAAAAATGCTTGATAATAAAACCCCTTTTATTAACACCCTAATGGTAAATTCAAATTCAAATCAAAATCATTCATACTTGGCATGTTCCAAATGTGGTTCAAAATTAAAATCTTGCAAACATTAAATTCAATAAGTTTTTATAATTGGTTGAGTTTATTGAATAAAATTGGTTATTTCAAAAATCAAATCTATGTGAAACCCTATTTGAAATTCAGATAGCAAATTCAAAACAAATTAACATTTCAAATTTCTGAAATTAATGTTAACATACTTTGAATTTGCTGTATTGTAAATCAATAAAAATTAATTCATAAAATGAAAACCCCAAAACCTCTCTCTTTTTCTCTCTCTTTCTTTCTACAAAAAAAATGTGTAAACAGGAAATAAATAAAACAAAAACAAAAGGGGGAGAGGCAGGCCCTCTAGCCCACCTACAACCCCCTTTATTTTTTTCCCACCTCCTGGCAGCCCAGCCGAAAGGCCCAGCCACACCTCCTGTTGCCCCAGCCCACCACACCAGCTAAGCCCACCTCCTCCTTCTTCCTCGTACGACAGCTCATCTAACGTATCCACGTCACAGAGAGCTCGATGGGACGGCCACAGCTGCTCCTTCCCCTCCTTAAAAAACCCTCGCCTCACCCCCTGCTCACCCTAAGCTCTCTCCTCCTTCTTTCTCTCTGCCGCCACCTCCCTCTCTTCCCCTCGATCTCCTCCTTTCTCTTCCGTTTTCTTTTCTGAAACTTCTGAACCTGTGCATCACTGAAACATGGCGGAACCTGGCAGCCCCTGCACCCTCGCTGTGGTGGTGATCGAGCCATGGTTGCTGGAGGAATGGAAACGGGGCGGTGGTGCGTTTGCCCTCGTTTCCTCGAGGAGTCTTGGGAGGCACCGTGGTCCTCGCGGCATCGACGGCCGTTCCGTGCCGCGCGGGCGTTCCTTGCGGCAGCTGACGATCGCCTCCTTCCCTCCTCGCGTCAACGACCACGCAAGAAGCCCTCGGTGAGCACCCGAGCCTCCCCTCTGATCCCCTCTGCTCTGTGAAACCCGCCGTCGCGCGAAGACCACCCGCCATCGAGCAGCCACGGCTGTCCGTCGTCACCGTCTACGTCCGATGAGGTTCAGAAACTGAATTTCGTCAGTTTCAGTTATCTCCCGCACGTCCACCTCAACTCCCTTCGCTCTCCAGATCTGTCACCAAACATTCAGTAGCCTAGTGGCTCTGTTCCTTTGCGCGCGCTGGGGAGACCCAGGTTCGATCCCCCTCTGCCGCATAAAAGGCCACCCCTTTTGATGTTTTACGCGCGCAGGGGCCAGGGCCCACCAGTCGGTGACCCTGGGAGCCACCTCATCCACACCCACGCACACGTGGACGCCTCTGTGGCGCTGGCCCCACACGGCAGTGACACAGGGCCAAGGGCGCTGTGTGAGAAACCTCCCAGGGGCCTCCCTGTGGTTTCTTTTTCATTATAAGTCCCTGGAAAATCACAGATCAGTCCCTGGATTTCCAAACCCTATAAAAATTGCAAAACACATCCAAATTTAATTTGTAAGACATGTAAACCATTCTAAATAAAATGAACTTTCCAAATATGCAGTTTGTGCACTGTTTTGAACATCCCAATCAATTCAAAAATTCAAATTCAAATAAATCTTTTGAATTTGATTAAATTCATAACAAACTCAAATTTAATTCAAATGGCCCATATAAAATATGTTTTCCATCCAAAATTCCATGCTCTTTCCAAATATAACATTTGTTCTCTGTTTTGGATAAATAAAATTAATGCAATTACTTAATGCTTTAATTAATTCATTCAATTTTGTGAAAATCATAACTAATTCATTTTAATTCCAATTTCAACAAATAAAATATGTTTTCCACTCAAAATGAAACCACCTTTCTGAATATCAACTTTGTTTTGCAATTTGGATAATTAAAATTAATGTCATTTAATAATGCCTTAATTAATTAATTAAAACTCCTAATTAATAACTTTCACATGCTTGCTCCAAATTGAAAACCCAAAACATGAAATCCATCCAAAATGAAATGCTACACTTGAATATCAACTTTGTTTCCTGGTTTGCAACATTTAAACTGGATGTTTGCTTCACCTCTTAATTAAGGCATTTAGATGGGTAATATGCTTAACTGAATCATTTAAAATTGTTTCTCAACCAATAAAGTATGTTTTCCAATCAGATTCATGTCATTAACATGTTCATGTCATTCATATTCCTGTTTGCATCTTGCCTTGTGCATTTTAGCATTTGTTATGCATGATCACCTAAATGGCAACATATGGAATGTGTGGGGCATTTTAATTCAACTGTTGCCCCATTCCATTTAAATTGCCTAGCTCACCTCTTTTCTTATTGGCCATGCTAAACAACATTTAAATTGCTGTGTGGATAAACGACTTGAACCAATTCCTATTTCTCCGGACTCCGATTCCGATTAAATGGCTTAAGTTGTTTCCCCTGTTGCATCTTGCCATGCCATGCATATAAAATAGGATCATGCTGGATCTTTTGCCGTAGAAGTAATTGTTGCATCCGGTGTTTGTTCGAGGTTCGTTGCTTCTTCGCGGATAGGACGTTGAGATGATGTGAGCAACGACAAGTTCTGCGGATGTACCTCTACTTGCTGGATTCCAGGCAAGTATACTCACTTGCTACCTATGGCTGCCTTTCATCACTTGTTACCGATTCTTTCCGTTGTTCTTATGCTAGCCTTATGATTCGATGCTTGTGTCTCGATCCTATCATATGTTTACCTTGCAGCCATGATATAGCCTTTCCTTTCACTTCCTATTAACTGTTGCTTGTTTACCTTGTTGGCCCTCGTGTCGTAGTTGCATGCTTAGTGTTGTTTGCGCTCAAGTCTTGTTGTCCGTCTTATCACCTGTTTAGTTTGATAGTTGGGTTTCAATTCAACCAACAACATGTTAATGTTTTGGGTAATAATAATTTGATGATAAGACACCGGCAGGAGGCCCGGCGTGTTTTTGAGGCCTGCTAGTGTCGATCCTAATTAGGAAAAGGGTCTTGTCCATTGATCCATGATGAGCGCACTAACCGCATGTGGGAAGCGATTATGGGCGCCCCCCGCAATTCTGATTCGATTCGCATCTCGTCCAAATCGCCTCATTTAGTTCGGGTTTTCCATTTGCCGCATGCATATGCAGGTGCGAACCCTTGGCGCCAGGGTGGAACTTTTGTAGTCGGCATTTAGGGAGACACGTTCTTAGAGTGCTATGAGGGTCCCCTTTTCTTCGTGGGGCTTGATTAGTCGTGCGCTCAACTGCACGGGGTTCTTTGGGCTTGATGCGAAGAAGAGTTGGGTTGTGTTGAGTACCTCGCTTGGTGGGTTGATCCCCCGTCTGGCGGGTTATTCTTACGTGTACGGCCAAATTGGTGCATCCCTGCAGGGTTAAATCTTCTCGAGAAGCCGTGTTGTCCGCGGTTATGGATGACTTGGTGAAAGTGCTGGCTAACAAGTACTCAGACAACTTACACTTAACGAAAATAACTTGACTAGTAATATAGATTACCTCCACCATAAAATGAATGTCACCTTAATCAACCGTGTGAGTTTCCTTGGGTTGCTTCCTTAGTAGGGGGTAACATTGGATGGGTATTGTTTGGTGAGGTAGTTGTAGTTGGTTCTGATACGCTATCTTATCCCTTTCTCTTAGCCGGATGTTGTAGCGAGTCTCTGTAGTTAGTTAGTGCAGCCCGCTGCCGATTCTTTGCAATAATCCTTTCCTTTCCGTCGAACCCAAAGTATTTGTATTTTGTGATGATTGGTTACGCTGGTATCTTGTGAGTATGGGTTATCCACTTTCCAGTACTTAACCGTACTGGCCCACGAATCTCTTTCGTGGCTGCATATTCCACATTGCATTCAACAGGTTTGAAGTCTGACGATGTTAGCTTGGGAATCCCTCCGGCTTGGCCTGGGCAGGGATTGGACGCCATCGGTTATCTTCAGGACTCTTAGTCCAATTTGTATCTTGTCCGTAGTCGGACGCTACGTTGTTTCTTCCGCTGTTATTTGGATCTTTGTATTGTATCAGTTGTATCCTTGACTCGTTTGAGTCGTCTTGTATATATCTTTTCTGTTGTTGTTGCGGAATATTCGTGAACTGTTGTAATGTTATCACAAGTGGCAACCTGGAATCGGTTATCACGTGGATTTTGGCGGAAATGCTGAAATCTGCGTAGTGCCCGATCTCGGGGCGTCACATACCATAACTTTCGGAAGCTTGGAATTCGACAACAACGTTGGGGGCTTCCTCGACAACGGATCATACATGCGAGCACGGAATCATCTGGCAAGTGCCTTCGTTCTATCGATTGGATCTGCAAACATCTTTATCGGATTAACTGCAGAAGCAATGGGATTCTGTGGCGGAAGTAAATTTATCCCACCCTCCCTATACCCAGTTGAAGAAAACTATGATACCAAATTTTGCTCAGATCGCCAAAACCCTGAATTCGCCGCCTCTTCGGAGATGTCTGCAATCAGATCTCACTTCATTGGCATGGTGCAATCCGAGGTCGCTGAAAACACGGAAGTAAGTAATCCCATGGAAGAAGAAGAAAAGAATAATCCCACAGAACCAGTGGAAGATCCGACACCCGCCAACGAAACGGTGAACTCGGAAACCGACTCCGTACTAGCTGCCATAGAGGCAATATTGGAGTCGGAACCTGGATCTGAATACATAGATTCAGAAGATGAAGATAAAGACACTTTCGAAAGAAAGGTTAAATCCATGCAGGGAGGCTTCCATGAAGTGCTTATGGCAAAACCGACTGATAACTCGGATGCCGAAGACGATGAAGATCCCAAAAAACCTCCACCAGATGAGGGAAGAGAGGATGGTGAAACCAGCCCTATTTACCCCGATGTCAAGGAATTGACAAAGGAATAACCTCGTAAAAAACCTCCCTCTTCCAAGAAGAAAAAGAAGACTGCCAAGAAACTGCAGAAGAAAAAGTTAGCAGATAATGCTAGCCAAAACCTGGAAGGCGGAGGAGCAAGCGGGGTCACACCTGTGGAGAAGAAAAAGAAAGAAATATTTGTTCCTAAATTGTCGGAGCAGTAAGAGATCAATCTGATCCAAACCCTGGTCGGACCATACGAGCTACCGGAAGAGCTGGAAGCCAAAAGGCAAGCCATTATGCGGCAACAGCAACAACTATTCCTATCGCAAGAAAATCTCCTCAAAGCCCAAGCTACTGTAAAAGCAAAGCAAGAGGAAATTGAAGAATTCGAAAGACGGAATATGTCCGGGATAAAACCCACGAGACTACCCAGAATCGCAAGGTCGGATGTACTGCCAGCAAAGGAATGGTTCCAAAACCCTTCCTGGCAACAACATGTTGACGACATAAACGCTAAGGGCGAACGCATTTATAAGACCGCAACTGAAAACCCGGAGGCCGCGTTCGCCATCCTTAATGACGATCTGTACTCCAAAGAAGAAAAGCTGCAAGGTGTGTATGCTTTCCTAGGTAAAGCACTGGAACAGCAGCAGCAAGGTCAGGCAAGATCAGGGAAGTTGCATGACGATTCGACCCTATGCAAAACTGCCACTTGCACCGGTGGGGCACCTGGACCCGGAGAACCTGGAGATTCAGGCGATTCTAAGGACAAAAAGGGAGACCCTAAAAAGGCAAGAAAATCCCGGACAATAGGGATGAAGCGACCAGAACGTGATCCCATATGCCGAAAGGCGAAAATATACCCCGCGATCATAAAGACCGGAGGAACAAAATCCGAAAGAAGGAAAAATGATGCCGCCTTCGAGACGCCCTACTAAAAAAGCCGGAAGACGGGAAAATCCTCACAGGCGTGAAAGGTCCTGTACTCCTCCTAGGAATAAGGAAAGGCCAAGGAGTATAACTCCGCCTCATTCCAAAGGACACGATAACGGACGAAACAGGGATAATCTCGGAAGAGCGCATTCACGCAACAATGGGCCAGAAAGGAGCAGCTCCCCTTCTGTCCATTTAGCCGGTAGATATTCCGCACACGCTGATAAGGCGGAAAGAGATGATCTATACTTTGGACCTAAGTGTTTCACTGACAGGATCCGAAGAATAACTCTACATTCTAGCTTTGCCAAGGTTGGTCCAACTTACCAAAAGTATACCGGAAGTACAAACCCGGATACATGGCTTTCAGATTACTATACTGCCGTCCAGATCAACAAGAGAACAAACTTGGAAGCAGTAAAATTCTTCCCCCTAATGTTGATGGATGAATCCAGAGATTGGATTAACGGGCTTCCGCAAAGAAAAGTGGATAGCTGGGATGATATGGCTAAAGTGTTCGCTGAGCACTTACAGTGTACGTACAAATGCCCTAGGAGCATCAACCATCTAAATCGCTGCATCCAATTTGAAGACGAGTCGTATGTCGACTTTATATGAAGATGGACAACAATGAAAAACAGCTGCTCTGGAGTAAGTGATGTACAAGCACTGCATGCTTTCATCAATGGATTAAAACCCGGCCTCGTACCGTTTATGGTTGGTTCAAAGGAGCACAAAGATCTCAGATCTATGCTTACTACAGCCAATGAACACGCAGCGGCCGAAGATGACATCAGAGCGAGAGGTGGAAATATTGATGCTTTGGTTCAGGCCAAAAAGACGCCTCGTTCTGAAAAGAAACTACCCCAGAAGCACAGACAAAACCCAAAGAAGTAAATTTAACCTTTGGAAAGGATACTGGCGGCAAATGGAAAGGAAGAAGCACATAACCTATCTCCTATTCTAAGGAAGAGTGGGAAAAAATTAAGTCGGAAAACTGTGTCCACCATTCGCAATTTGGGAAACCTACCCATACAAATGCGCAATTTTGGCTCAATAAGCACATGAAGGGCACTGCAGGATCCGGGAATAAAGGAAAGAACTCTAAGAAGAAATTCTCCAAGCAAAAGCCAGAAGCTGAAAAATAAGACAGTGAATCAGACACTGATGAAATGTAGCGTTCCCACATTTAAATAATGTAAGAACATCTGTGTTGGTGTGCTAGTCTCTGGATCAATTGCTAGCACCATAGTACAAAATGAAATATCATGCAAATGCATCAAATTCTATTACATCGCATGATCTAGTATTTATAAAAATAGTATTACAACTTGCATAGTCTTAGAAGACTAGCAGAAAACAAAGTAATACAGCGGAAAACATAAAATAGCATTGAGCCCATCTTCTTCATGTGCCACAGGCAAAACATGTTGGCGATAGTCTCGAGATCCTAAACGAAATCCTCACTCGTCTTCAAAAACATCTGCAATATGGAATATGCATCCACAAGGGAGTCAATACAATTTAATGTATTGGCAAGTAACACTATGGTGGATATATATGGCAAGACTATACTACATGCTTATTTGGCTGAGTGGAGTTTTGGCTAAGTTTGCATAAAGCTAGTTTTCTCCTATTATTTTCATAAAACCTTTTTGAATCCTCAATTGGTACCACTAATCAATTCTAGTGAAACCCTTCTCTTGTTCTACCACCAAGTCTTCTTTGGAAATCTTGGATGAGTGAGAAACTCCAAACTTCTTCAAGACTAGATGCTCCAAGCTTTCCATTTCTGGTGTCACGACTAAGTACTTCTCCACCATCTAATCAATTGATAGATCTGGTCATGGGTCGTCTACTTATGTAAATCGATCGATAGGTCTGGCCCTTGGCCTCCTACTCATAACTATGATCGATAAGTCTGGCCCTTGGCCTCGTACTCATAACTGTGATCGATAGGTCTGGCCATTGGCCTCCTACTCATAACTGTTATCGATAGGTTTGGTCATTGGCCTCCTACTTATAACTTTGATCGATTGGTCTGGCACTTGGCCTCCTACTCATAACTGTGATCGATAGGTCTGGCCATTGGCCTCCTACTCATAACTGTGATCAATAGGTCTGGCCATTAGCCACCTACTCATAACTTTCATAAAATATATCTCCAATCAAAACATATGTTTCACCAAATCAACTTTGCTTCGTCAAAATCAAACATACTGTAAAGTATGGTAATCTTCTTGAAAATACATCTATTTCTTCTACAAGCATGGCTAAGCAGTCAAATACCAACATTAAAGGTTACTACACTAACAAGGCAATATGGATGGCTACACACTACTAGGTGCAATAGAATAGCATAATATTCTTTAAAGTACTTTTCCTATCATGCATGCTACTCAAAAGTTCTAATGCACATAGAAAATACATAGGTAGTTTATGATGTGTCACTTGCCTTTTTGAAGTTGGTGCTGATCACACACTCTTCAAGAAAATAACGTTGCTATCCGTACAATCTATACATAGAAAGAAGAAAACAATAAACACGCATTCTAACAAACATACAAACACACACCACATGAAAAATTATCATCAAGCATAACAAGATATCCAACTATGTTGGTTATACAAGGTTGAGGTTGATCACATAATTCAATTACAAAAGGATTGTTGTGATAGAGTTATAGGTTTTAACACAACTAAAACATGATTTACTATTAAAATCTTTCTCACATGTTTATTAAACAAATGAACTTAAGTAATTTTTATTTCGTTCTCTATGGTCTTAAAACACACGCATGAAGTTAGAGGACAATTTATTTTGCATTATAAAATAAATTAAACCATTGTATAATTCCAATAGAGGCTATAATAGAATGACAGAAAGTTTCTGTTATGAAAATGTTTTATGAAATTCACATTTGTTCTCTCTGGTTATAGGGCTTAAGGACAAAGCAAAATCAGTTGGTTTCACTCAATTATATATTTTGAAACTCATTTTATAAGCAAAACAATGCAATACATGGTTCTGCAGTTTTCAATTTTTTGCACGATGCAAACATAATATTTTATTTCACTACTTTATTCTACACAATTTTGTGAATTCGGGGATATAAAGATCATTGAATTTGGCTTTGTAGAACTAAAGATATGAATTTTTGAAGTTTCTACGTTTTTCTGTCCAAAATCCGAAAATTGATAAAGAAGTGGACACATGGCATAATTCTGTTGGCTGGTACCCGTTGGTTAAGTGATCTAATCTAAGCCACTGGATGAAGATCTAACGGACCAGGAATACTCACAGGAGTAACTCGCCGGAGAGGTCGCCGAAATGGTGGCCGCGGGCTTGCCGTTACCGTTCCCGTTGCTGGGAAAGTCTTCGGAGTCGAAGAAGACGTGTACGGCCTAGAAAGATCTGAGAAGATGAATCTAGAGTCCTTCGCGTTCCTCCGAAAGGCTTCTAGCAGCGCCGACGTGCGGATGGAGCGACGGCGGTGTCGAGCGGCGCGTCCAACTTAAGCAATATGATGCATGAACACGTCATGAAGGTATGCCTTGATGAGGAGATTCTAATGGTACGACGAATTGACGAGGTGGTCACTGTGAATGACTAGATCTAACGATGAGCTAGAGTTTGGGCGTGAAATGGGCACGAATGATACGGGCTGTGGAGACTTTCTTTGAAAATGGTTTGAGAACAAAACTGAGGGAGGAGAAAGAGGGCAACCTAGTGGACAAAATGGTTTGTCTTGGTTCTCTCTGAGGAGTGAGATCGGGTGATGTGTGCCAACGGATGGCATTCGGTTCACCGGGTCTATTTAGACGATTAAGGCACTAAAATTGGTTTTAATTGCCCTGAATGAATTCGTCGTTAAATGGGGAGCAGTTTCCGTTTTCACTGTAATTCATTTCGAGGTGTTGAATACCCTAGAGGAGGAGGGGAAGAGATACAGACATGGCTGATGTAACGTACGTGTGTACGTTGTAGGTGCGAGTGAAGAAGATGACACGTTGGGTCGGGCCAGGATTTGGCCCAGTCTGGGTCGGCTTACTTTTTTTTTCTTTGTTCTATTTTTTTCTTATTCTATTTTCTTTATAACCTTTGATTTAAAATCCCAAATCACCTCAAACCACTTTCAATCGTTTTAAAAAAATTCAAATCTATCCAATGAAAATATTTAAATCCCTTATAACATATTTCAAATTTCATAATTTCAAATTTGGTATAATGCCTAACTGGCATTTTATGTCTATTTCAAAATAAAGTCAATCAACTCATTTTGACTTCAACAATATTTTGGAAAATACTATATGTTATATTATTTATTTTATATCACATCAATATTATTTTCATCCAAAATAATCTTGTTGAAACCATTTAAATTATTTGAAACTATGATAAAAATATTAACATATTGCATACATTTATTTTGGGGTTTACAAAACATTTGTAAGGGACAAAATATATTAAGGAATCATGATCCTCAAATATTTTGAATATAAACAAATGTTTTCAAAAACTTTTATGGAATATTCTTTCTTTAAATGGTTTTTGTCACCTTGCAAAATATGGGTTTCACAAAGTAGAGGCTCATTTGTATTATCAATTCCAAACACTTTAGAAAAAGATATAATATTATATTTGTGTTTAAATTTTATTTGATTTTGGTGGCTTGCCTTATCAAGAAAATAAAATTTTTAAATTTTTGTGATTTTTAAACATTCCAAAAATCAGGGATGTTACAAACTACCGCCCTTAAAAGAAATCTCGTCCCGAGATTTGGGAAGGCTAGAAAGATAGATAGGTTTGGATATCTAGGTTAAGCACAACTTGGTGGGCTACCACACTTAAAAAAAAACTTTGGTGGGTAGTCTAATTCCATTAGCTTGAGTAAAAGTTTCCTTCGCGGTAGAGTTGTAGACCTACGTAAGTCTGTTGGACTACCTTTGACACTAAGGTGTCACTCTTTGGGTCAATCCAAGGTCCTTGGCAATCTTCTATCTTGTTGTTGTCTTCCTTGAAAGCAAACACCATGCTATTTCTAACTAAATTCTCATGGTAGAAAAAATATTCCATTGCTTGATACCTACGAGGTTGGTTTGATCCTCACGGAAATGGTACGTTTCAGCAACACTTGCTTAACATATGGTTATTTTTACATCTTACCATTATATGGTCGAGGCTTAACATCGTCGTCTCTCAAAATGGGTAGGTCTCTCTAGATTTATCATTCCTCATAACAAAGTGAATGAAATGAGTAGTCTCCATGGTGGCTACTCCACATAGCACTCAATTTACTACCCTGTGTTTGGTTTGGTAAATCTCGGAATCTATCACTTGGTCAACCTCACTTGTCTAACAGAATGTTTCCATAGACCTGAGCTAAAACTATCGATCCTCAAACTATTGGGTTGCGTAAAACTCTTATGCAACACTAACTTGGTAGTTTCTTCTTCATCGATTCTTCTCTTTGTGTAGGAAAATTCTTCAAAAATATTCATATGAAGTTGGAATGTTCTTCGAGATCATTATTGGTTTCCATATATATTTGTTCCAACTTTTACATAATTCTGATTGTCATAATGAGGAAACACACCTCTCTTATAACAAAGTGTTTAAATATAGAGAGAGCAATGTAATTATATTTTATTACACTGGGAGCATCTTCTAAGGAAAATTTATTTCTAAAAAGAAAATATATCGCATAAGGCTCATCCTTATTGCTCATCTTGTATCCCTGCACTGGTGGCATCCTTATAACTTCATGCTTCTCATATTATTAATTGGGTTTGGTACTTCTCAGTGACGTCTCCTGTCTTAATTTTAGTGGCGACATTATCTGATTTTTATGGTTTATTGGCCCCTTCTAAGATGGGTTGGATCGTTCACTCCATCTGTCTTCCTCTCAGGACAATACCATGAATAATGTCCCATCTTCTTACATATGTAACATTCCACCTGGCTGATGTCTTTCTTGACGGAGTGATTGTGGTATTTATTCTTTTCTGGGCATTTCCATGAGAAGTGTCCTAGATTCTTACATTTGAAACACTCCACCTTGCTAATGTCCCTCTTCGACGATTTTTGGTGGTGGTTACGGTTGTTGTTCTCCCCATTGTTGTGTCCATCTCCGTTGCTATTACTCCATCTATAGTTGTAGTGGTTCCAATGGCCATTCCCTCTATTGTGATGGTTCCCATGCTTGTGAGAGCTATGACCACCACTTTCTTCAGAATGATTTTTCCTCTTGTGTGATAACTCAAGGTGATATTTGATATCACTATACTTCCTCTTCTTCCTTTCTTCCTTCCTCAGATTGTTGTCAAGAGTAATAGCCTGATCCAACAGGGCTTGATAGTTTGGGGCATATTCCACTGACAAAGGTATCTTCAGTTCTCCCTTGAGTCCATTGAGGAATTTTTCCTTCCTCTTGGCGTCTGTATCAATGTCCTCTGGTGCATACCTTGATAGCGAGAAGAAGTCATCCCTGTACTCCTTCAGAGTCCTACTTCCCTGCCTCAGACTGCGGAATTCATCCTTCTTCAAATTCATTAGGCCAGAGGAAATATGTGCATTATGAAATCCCTCTTTGAAAGACTCCCAGGTCATTCCTTCCATGGGATGAGTGACTTGATAAGTCTCCCACCATATTGCCGCTGGCCCTTCAAGTAGATGAGCAGTGAACCTCACTTTCTCCGCATCAGTGCACTCACAAGTCACTAGGTCTTTGTTGATGGAGCGAAGCCATTCGTCTGCCACAATTGGCTCAGATGCACAAGAGAACTTGGCAGGTCTAAGTCTCAGAAACCTGGTGAGTCTATCCATTGGGGGTGGTGGTGGCTGTGGAGGTGGTGGTGGATTGTTGTTGTTGGTTGCTACTTCAATAAACTTAGCCATCATCTTCATGAGTTGAGCTTGAGCGGCCATTATCTGCTGCACCACATCATTGTTATTGTTGTTGTTGTCAGGGTCACGACGAGGAGCCATATGTGGGGGTTTAGGATGGATGAGTAGAGTTTGGAAAGATCTAAAGAAGGTTCCTACCCCAACACAGCAAATCAAGGAAACTCATCTTAGAAACAACATCTAACACACAATCTTCACACCAAACAACAATGTTTTAGAAAACAAACTAATATTGTCATACAACACTCATTAGTATGATCAATATACCAACACGTTAACATTGTTCTAACCAGTTAGATAGATTGGTGGTCTCATCTATATCTTCTTGAGCTTTTCTTCAGATTCTTCTCTCAATGTCTTGAGGTGTTCTTGATTGTTGTGAAGTCTATGTTTCTTCATGTTCTTCAATAATCTTGAGTTTAGGTCTTCATGTGATGAAATACTTCTTGCACTTCATGGTATGGTCATAAACATTCCTGTCTTGATGGTATTGAAGAGGTAGGTCATCTAGAAATTTTCGAAGGTGAATAATAGGTGAGAGGATATGAGAAAGATTAAGATGATTGTTTTGTTTCTAGAAAGTTTGAACATAGAAAGTTTTCAATCCTAGGGTGATCAATGGGTTATTAACAACTTGTTGCAAATTGGATATTCACTATAGTGAGAAGAACAATGCACCCGTAGGCCAATCAGGGAACGGTCTCGTGTCCGTGGACACGTAAAGTTGTCCGGGCCGCTTCATCTCACTATGCCTCTAGGATCCAAAATACTCTAAGGAGATAATAACATGATCAAAAATGGCTTCCAAATCTTAGGGTCTCGAATCCTACAGGCAACACAATGCTCTGATACCATTTTGTAGCGTTCCCACATTTAAATAATGTAAGAACATCTGTGTTGGTGTGCTAGTCCCTGGATCAATTGCTAGCACCATAGTACAAAATGAAATATCATGCAAATGCATCAAATTCTATTACATCGCATGATCTAGTATTTATAAAAATAGTATTACAACTTGCATAGTCTTAGAAGACTAGCAGAAAACAAAGTAATACAGTGGAAAACATAAATAACATTGAGCCCATCTTCTTCATGTGCCACAGGCAAAACATGTTGGCGATAGTCTCAAGATCCTAAACGAAATCCTCACTCGTCTTCAAAAACATCTGCAATATGGAATATGCAGCCACAAGGGAGTCAATACAATTTAATGTATTGGCAAGTAACACTATGGTGGATATAAATGGCAAGACTATACTACATGCTTATTTGGCTGAGTGGAGTTTTGGCTAAGTTTGCATAAAGCTAGTTTTCTCCTATTATTTTCATAAAGCCTTTTTGAATCCTCAATTGGTACCACTAATCAATTCTAGTGAAACCCTTCTCTTGTTCTACCACCAAGTCTTCTTTGGAAATCTTGGATGAGTGAGAAACTCCAAACTTCTTCAAGACTAGATCCTCCAAGCTTTCCATTTCTGGTGTCACGACTAAGTACTTCTCCACCATCTGATCAATTGATAGATCTGGTCATGGGTCGTCTGCTTATGTAAATCGATCGATAGGTCTGGCCATTGGCCTCCTACTCATAACTGTGATCGATAGGTTTGGCCATTGGCCTCCTACTCATAACTTTGATCGATAGGTCTGGCACTTGGCCTCCTACTCATAACTGTGATCGATAGGTCTGGCCATTGGCCTCCTACTCATAACTATGATCGATAGGTCTGGCCATTAGCCACCTACTCATAACTTTCATAAAATATATCTCCAATCAAAACATATGTTTCACCAAATCAACTTTGCTTCGTCAAAATCAAACATACTGTAAAGTATGGTAATCTTCTTGAAAAGACATCTATTTCTTCTACAAGCATGGCTAAGCAGTCAAATACCAACATTAAAGGTTACTACACTAACAAGGCAAGATGGATGGCTACACACTACTAGGTGCAATAGCATAGCATAATATTCTATAAAGTACTTTTCCTATCATGCATGCTACTCAAAAGTTCTAATGCACATAGAAAATACATAGGTAGTTTATGATGTGTCACTTGCCTTTTTGAAGTTGGTGCTGATCACATACTCTTCAAGAAAATAACGTTGCTCTCCGTACAATCTATACATAGAAAGAACAAAACAATAAACATGCATTCTAACAAACATACAAACACACACCACATGAAAAATTATCATCAAGCATAACAAGATATCCAACTATGTTGGTTATACAAGGTTGAGGTTGATCACATAATTCAATTACAAAAGGATTGTTGTGATAGAGTTATAGGTTTTAACACAACTAAAACATGATTTACTATTAAAATCGTTCTCACATGCTTATTAAACAAATGAACTTAAGTAATTTTTATTTCGTTCTCTATGGTCTTAAAACACACGCATGAAGTTAGAGGACAATTTATTTTGCATTATAAAATAAATTAAACCATTGTATAATTCCAATAGAGGCTATAATAGAATGACAGAAAGTTTCTGTTATGAAAATGTTTTATGAAATTCACATTTGTTCTCTCTGGTTATAGGGCTTAAGGACAAAGCAAAATCAGTTGGTTTCACTCAATTATATATTTTGAAACTCATTTTATAAGCAAAACAATGCAATACATGGTTCTGCAGTTTTCAATTTTTTGCACGATGCAAACATAATATTTTATTTCACTACTATATTCTACACAATTTTGTGAATTCGGGGATATAAAGATCATTGAATTTGGCTTTGTAGAACTAAAGATATGAATTTTTGAAGTTTCTACGTTTTTCTGTCCAAAATCCGAAAATTGATAAAGAAGTGGACACATGGCATAATTCTGTTGGCTGGTACCCGTTGGTTAAGTGATCTAATCTAAGCCACTGGATGAAGATCTAACGGACCAGGAATACTCACCGGAGTAACTCGCCGGAGAGGTCGCCGGAATGGTGGCCGCGGGCTTGCCGTTGCCGTTCCCGTTGCTGGGAAAGTCTTCGGAGTCGAAGAAGACGTGTACGGCCTAGAAAGATCTGAGAAGATGAATCTAGAGTCCTTCGCGTTCCTCCGAAAGGCTTCTAGCAGCGCCGGCGTGCGGATGGAGCGACGGCGGTGTCGAGCGGCGCGTCCAACTTAAGCAATATGATGCATGAACACGTCATGAAGGTATGCCTTGATGAGGAGATTCTAATGGTACGAGGAATTGACGAGGTGGTCACTGTGAATGACTAGATCTAACGATGAACTAGAGTTTGGGGGTGAAATAGGCACGGATGGTACGGGCTGTGGAGACTTTCTTTGAAAATGGTTTGAGAACAAAACCGAGGGAGGAGAAAGAGGGCAACCTAGTGGACAAAATGGTTTGTCTTGGTTCTCTCTGAGGAGTGAGATCGGGTGATGTGTGCCAACGGATGGCATTCGGTTCACCGGGTCTATTTAGACGATTAAGGCATTAAAATTGGCTTTAATTTCCCTGAATGAATTCGTGGTTAAATGGGGAGCAGTTTCCGTTTTCACTGTAATTCATTTCGAGGTGTTGAATACCCTAGAGGAGGAGGGGAAGAGATACAGACATGGTTGCTGTAACGTACGTGTGTACGTTGTAGGTGCGAGCGAAGAAGATGACCACGTTGGGTCGGGCCAGGATTTGGCCCAGTCTGGGTCGGCTTACTTTTTTTTCTTTGTTCTATTTTTTTCTTATTCTATTTTCTTTATAACCTTTGATTTAAAATCCCAAATCACCTCAAACCACTTTCAATCGTTTAAAAAAAAATTCAAATCTATCCAATGAAAACATTTAAATCCCTTATAACATATTTCAAATTTCATAATTTCAAATTTGGTATAATGCCTAACTGGCATTTTATGTCTATTTCAAAATAAAGTCAATCAACTCATTTTGACTTCAACAATATTTTGGAAAATACTATATGTTATATTATTTATTTTATATCACATCAATATTATTTTCATCCAAAATAATCTTGTTGAAACCATTTAAATTATTTGAAACTATGATAAAAATATTAACATATTGCATACATTTATTTTGGGGTTTACAAAACATTTGTAAGGGACAAAATATATTAAGGAATCATGATCCTCAAATATTTTGAATATAAACAAATGTTTTCAAAAACTTTTATGGAATATTCTTTCTTTAAATGGTTTTTGTCACCTTGCAAAATATGGGTTTCACAAAGTAGAGGCTCATTTGTATTATCAATTCCAAACACTTTAGAAAAAGATATAATATTATATTTGTGTTTAAATTTTATTTGATTTTGGTGGCTTGCCTTATCAAGAAAATAAAAGTTTTAAATTTTTGTGATTTTTAAACATTCCAAAAATCAGGGATGTTACATGAAAAAATCCAGGAACAGCAGCGAAAAGGCGAACCAAAATTCCCGAGAGTCGATGGAGAATGCAATTTAATTTTCCTGGCAACTCCTTCAGCAAAACAGGCAAAGCGAACACTTCGAGAAATAAACGCGGTTGTCCCACCAACGCCCAAATTCTTGAAGTATTCCAATACGCCAATTACCTGGGATCAGTCAGATCATTCTAGAAATATCCTAGAACCCGACACACAAGATCTAACTGTAAGCCCTATTGTTGAAAACACTAGGCTAAAAAGAGTGCTGATGGATGGAGGATCCAGTATCAATATTATGTACTTGGATACACTGAAGCATCTGCAAATCTCCGGGATCCAGCTCAAACATAGCAACATACGTTTCCACAGCATCGTTCCTGGCAGGCCAGCACATTCCCTAGGAGAAATTTCCCTAGATGTAACCTTCAGAGAAAGAGAACATTTCCGACAAGAAAAAAACTCATTCGAGGTGGTGCCGTTCGAAAGTGTATACCATGCAATACTCGGACGTGCAGCTTTCGCCAAATTCATGGCAAGATCATGTTATATTTATAACAAGCTGAAGATGCCAGGGACAAAAGGAGGAGTAATCACCATATCGGGAGACTTCAAACTGGCTAACGAGCTGGAAAAAGGAAACACCCTTTGTGCTGAAAAAGTAATAGCAAAGGAAGAACTAAAAGAGCTGGCAAAGGAAGTATCGCCGATGGAAATGCCGGCAGGAAAATAAAGCCGGAAGCCGGCAGATAGCTTCAAAGCTTCCGAGAATACAAGACAGGTTATCTTCGATCCCAAAGATCCGACAAAATTTGTCGTAGTGGGGACAGGGATGACCGACAAATAGGAAAGCGCGCTCATCGAGTTCCTCCATGGGAACTGGGATTTTTTTGCCTGGTGTCCTACGGACATGCCGGGAGTACCCAGGGAACTTGCTGAGCACCAATTGAAGGTAATTCTAGGTTCAAAACCCGTCAAACAATGTCTCAGTCATTTTGATGGAAGAAGACGGAAGGCTATAGGCAAGAAAATTATCCGGCTTTTAGCAGCTGATTTTATCTGGGAAGTTATACATACTAACTGGTCTGCGAACCCAGTATTAGTCCCGAAGAAAGATAGTATTGTTCTTAGGATGTGTATAGATTATTAGATTACACCGGCCTGAACAAATATGTCCAAAAGATAGGTTCGCATTATCGCGAGTCGATCAAATAATAAATGCCACTGCTGGCTCTGAGCTTTTATGCTTTTTGGATGCTTATTCCGGGTACCATCAAATACGTATGAGGGAAGAGGATCAAATCAAAGCTTCCTTCATAACCCCGTACAGAACATACTATTATATAACCATGCCTTTTGGCCTGAAGAAAGCAGGTGCAACTTACCAGCGTTGCATGCAACATTGTTTGCATAGTCAGATTGGCAAAAATGTTCACGTTTACGTGGATGACATTGCCACTATTTCCAAGGAAAAAGATACACTCCTTGAAGATCTACGAGAAACTTTCGAAAATTTGCGCACTTACAAAATGAAGTTGAATCCATTAAAGTGCGTATTCGGGGTTTCTTCGGGAAAGCTTCTGGGTTTTATTGTTTACAACAGAGGAATAGAAGTAAACCGGGAAAAGATCAAGGCAATCTTGAACATCACAAAGCCTACTTGCTTAAAAGATGTACAAAGATTGACGGGTTCTGCAGCCGCAGTCAGCAGGTTTATAAGCCGGCTAGGAGACAAAGCTCTGCCATTATACAAATTGTTGAAGAAATCCGACAAATTTGAGTGGACAGAAGAGGCGGACAAAGCATTAACCCAGATAAAAGAAACCTTGATGAAAGCACTGATTTTGGCATCACCAAAAGACGAAGAACCTATGTTGCTGTATCTTACAGCAACAAACAGGGTTATTAGCGTTGTGATAATCGTGGAAAGGCGGAAAGAAGAACAAAGTATACCGGATCAGCATCCCGTATACTATGTTAGTGAAGTTTTCTCCGAGTCAAAACAAAGGCATCCACATTATCAAAAGCTGGCATATGGCGTGTTTTTTGCATCTAAAAAACTCAGCCATTATTTCCAAGGACATTCCATAACAGTGGTAAGCAAAGCACCACTAGGGATATCATTAACAATGCGGACGTAACAGGCCTAGTAGCCAAATGGGGAATTGAGCTCGCCGCGTTCGACATTAAGTACCAACCCCGGACGACAATTAAATCCCAGGTGTTGGTAGATTTTGTCGCTGATTGGACAGAAGCAATGGAGAACACACCAATGTCGGGGTCGGAATAATGGATCATGCACTTTGATGGATCAAAGATGAAAGAAGGCGTTGGAACTGGTGTAGTGCTAAAATCCCAAAATGTGACATTATGGAGTATGTATTGTAGATACACTTCAACCCCAGTAATAACATGGCAGAATACGAAGCATTGCTTCATGGCTTGCATATTGCAAAAGAAATAGGTGTCAAACGCATACTATGCTATGGTGACTCAGATTTGGTACAACATCAGCTAAACCAAACATGAGACGCCAAAAGCCCCATCATGGCCGAATATCGGAGAATGGTGGACAAGTTTGCAATTTGCTTCCTTGGATTTGAAGTACTTCACATCAAAAGGGAAGAAAACTGCAACGCGGATGCATTAGCCCGCATGGGATCGGAAAGAGTGAGAACCCTACCACCTAGTGTGTTTGTCCAACATTTACACGAACCATCAATCAAAGGTGGAGATGTTGATTATCCTCTCGGTTCCGAGTCAATTGAAGTTCTGCTCGTTAACCGGGATTGGACAATTCCATACTTAAACTTCTTAGTTGATCATAAGTTCCCGTATGGAGCAGACGAGGTCTTGCAAAGACAGATACAACATCGATGCAAAGGATACACAGTAATTAATGGTTGCCTGTATAAGCGCAACACTATCGGAATTTTTCAGCGATGTATTTCGCCAGAAGAAGGACGAGAAATCTTGCAAGAAATCCATGCGGGAGATTGCAGACATCATGGTCAATCAAAAAACATAGTCAAAAAAGCATTCCGTGTAGGGTTTTTCTGGCTCACAGCCAAGACAGATGTCGAACACATAGTAAACACATGTGCCGTGTGCCAGTATTATGCCAAGCAGACGAATATGCCATCTCAAGCACTCAAAACTATTCCTATAACATGGTCGTTCGTGGTCTGGGGGCTAGATATTATGGGACCATTCAAAACTGCAAGAGGCAGACTTACACATCTACTCGTTGCAGTGGATAAGTACACCAAGTGGGTGGAGGCAAAACCCATCAAGAAACTTGACGGTGTGATTGCCAGAAACTTCATCATTGACGTAGTCATGAGATATGGCGTTCCACACATTATAATCACCGACAACGGGACAAATTATCTATTGGAGAATTGGCAAAATATTGCCGACAAACGGGAATACGCTTAGACCTTGCATATGTGGCTCACCCACAATCCAATGAGCACGTTGAAAGAATGAATAGCTCAATCCTGCAAGGAATACGCCCAAGTCTCGAATCTCCTCTTCATAGAGCAGCTAGAGCATGGGTAGAATAATTACCTTCCGTGCTTTGGAGTATTCGAACGACGCCAAATAGATCGATAGGGCAAACCCCGTTTTTCTTGTTTTATGGCGCAGAAGCAATGCTTCCAACGGACATGCTCCATGATAGCCCAAGAGTGCAGGCTTATGACGACTCGGATACCGAATGTGCTTGACAGGATGTTGTCGATCTTTTAGAAGAAGAACGAGACCTTGTGCTTCAAAGATCCGCCATTTATCAGCAAGGATTGATACGCTACCATAGTCGGAAAATCATGCATCGATCTTTCAAAGAAGGTGACCTCATGCTAAGATTGGTGCAAGAAAGGAAGCACAAGTTAGCCCCAGTCTGGGAGGGACCATTTGTCATTAGCAAGGCTATGAAAATGGATCTTATTATCTTGTAGATATTCGAGAGACGGAAGATGATCCCAAGCGTCCGAATCGCAAAAGAAAGAGAAAGATAGATGTTGAGCTAGGAGAGACGAAAATGCCCTCGAGCATCCAGCAGTTACGTCCCTTCTACACTTAGTTCAATTTCTATGTAAACATCTTTGAGATCATGAAATAAAGTTGTCGGAATTCATGCATCACTGTTTTATCTGTTTTCATACAAAGCATAAGTCTGTTTTATCTATTTCCCAATGATCTTTCAAAATACTCAATGTTAACCCGAATTGTGCCCGCGTGCTCGGAGTTATAAAACATGAATGCTACTCAGGATAAGGAGGCTTAAGGAAACCCAGATTGTGCCTGCGTGCCTGAGTTTCATACTTTTTCCACAATTCCTTACCTTTTCTCTAAGTATTATCTGAATGTTTTTATGTTGGTTTACTGGAACTAGTCAGTAAAAATGCCTTTAGTATGATCCATGTTTTCGAGTTTCGACTGATTGGTTGTACCCAGTCACTTGGCATGAAGATTATGTACTATCGAGTCATTTCAAACACTAAGGATAGTTAAGACATACAAACCAGAGAACTTAGAAGATAAAGGAAATAAAACCCGGAAAACTTGCAAAGACTTAATAATTTAACTGCAAAAGCGGAGTACTTGTTTATAAAAAATAAAAGACAACATTACAATAAGTATTACATTGTAAGATCATTAATGCTTCTATTTTCCTATCTTCTACCCAGGACCAAGCAGCTTCCTCAGGCATCCGAGTCTTCTTCTTTGCTGCTGGATTCCTCAGGAGTTGTCGGGATTTCCTCCTCGGGGTAGAAGGTGGAGATGTTCACCATATTGGCGATCTTGGTGGCGTGACCTTTGATTTCATCAAAGATGCTGGTACGCTGAGCATCCGTATATCCTTGCGGGATGCCGGACGCCACGCGCCAAGATTTGGCACTGGGGTAGTGCATACGCATGAGCCCAAGGGCCATGCGTGCACCACCACGAGCCGCAGAGCGGAGCCACGACTCCTTGTGGTTCGCCACCTCCACAATAGCCTCAGGAAGTTTGCTGACTTCCGAGAGCTCCCCAGATTTCTCGGGAATGTACTTATTAATAAGTAGCATCCCCGCGGCCTTGAGCACAGTGAAGATTTTCCCGAAAGCCCGGATTCTCTCAATGCGGGTAAGCTGGGGGCTACCTTCTGTTTCAATCAACAAAAAAATGTTAGGAAAAACAGGAGAAGGGAAACAAGGAAAATCCGGTAAAAGAAAAGTTACTTACCAAGAATCCGATCCATCTCGGCGCCTTATTCCAAGCGCTGGTTCAGGGCGTTCTCTAGGTCCCTAATTGTAGCTTTATCTTTTTTGGCCTGGCTAGAGGCCTTAGATTCGGCAATGCCAACAGCTAGTTGGTTGGCCTCTAGTTCCTTCTGAAGCTTAACAGTCAGCTTGTGAAGATCCACGTTCTCGCGGCGGAGGTTCTCGGCGTTGCCGGCATCTTCAGCAATTTGTTTGGCTTTCGCCAAAGAAGCTGAAAAGCAAGTAAAAAGAAGAGTTAAAAAACTCGGAAAATTACTTGAAAAAATTAACAACGGAAAGCAGAGAAATATTTTACCTGCTGATTCACTCAGCTGTTGCTGAATGGATGCTAGTTCTGCCTCCTTATCTTCAAGACTGGAAAGAAGGGTTTTCACCTTCTTGTTCTTGATGGTAAGTTTGTTGAAAACTTCCATGTTGATGTTTTCAGTAGTTTGCTGAAACACGAAAAGAGACAAAAAATTCTTAAGTAAAAAAAATAAGCATAACAATGAAAAAAGCACTAAGACAAAAGTATGCATTTGACTTATTGCTTGGGGGATAGAGATATTACCTAGCTCATCCGTTGCAGACCCGACAAGTTTTAGTTGAATTCTTTTGCACACTCTACAAAAAGAATCCCGACGTGGCAGAGGCCGTCCTGGATGACCTGCCGAGGTGAAAATACAAAGTTATTCCTGACAACAAACCCGGCTTTTGGCCAAGGACGGATTAAGGGAGCATGAGCAAAGTGTTTTGTCGCCCACGGTTTTATAAATCCGTGTTCGTCAAAAGACTCTTCTTTTACCTTGAATTCCTTGTCGAAAGTCGGAATGAGCTCCTCCTCAGCTGTATGAGAAGGGACACCCATTTTTTTGCACTGCCCTTTCCCTCGTGTCCGTTTTCGGCACAATAGGCTGGCTGGTATGCTGGGTTTCTTCTTCCCTGGCAGCAGTGGTTCCCTCTGCGGCTGTGACCGGAGTGTCTGGAGCAGCAGCAGGAGAAGGTTGTGGCCCTCTCCAAGCCACATACTTGATTTTCTTCCGGCCCTTTGGCTTCAATGTTGTCGGATCCAGGCTAGAAATATAAAATCCAAGATGTTAGAATTCCGAGAAAAGAATAAGAATTCCTGCAAAAAAAAAGCAGAGACAAAAGTAACCCGGATGATTTACCTGGAAGTAGCAACGGGAACTCTGTCAAGATCGATTACCTCCTGAGTAGCGGAAGGCTTCTTGCGTTTCCGTTCGCCTGCAAAGTTGGCACGCATTGCGTCCAACTCGGCATCGGTTGCAAGATCTGCCTCAGGAAGATCGACAATCTGTCAAAAAAGACAAAGTCCGGGTTAAAACAATTGTCCGAGAAAGAAGAAACGCAAAACCAAAGCCCAAAATGAAAAGACATACCTTTAAAGCCGGGTTTGTCGCCGTGTACATCAGCCGTCTTTCCTCGTATTGGTCGCATGCTGCGACCAACTAGTTAACGCGCTTCCTCAAATCTTTCGCCGTCAAAGACTTGTTCGTTATCCGCATGGCGTCTTCAGTTCCTGAGTATTCGCAAAGGAGCCTGGGACCGTGGTGGGCCAGAGGCTGAATTCGCCTCTCTAACCAGCATAGGACCGTATCCATGCCAGTCAGAGGAGGAGACGCGGAAACAATCTTTGCGATGCGCCGTTTGATCCTTAAAAGATCCGGCGGCAAGGTTTGAACTGCGTCCACTGCCCAGTTGTCTTGGGGAGTGGCAGCGCAGTTGGTGAAAGGTGGAATCCCCGTTTCCTTTCCAGGAAACGGGATGTCTTGGTGGTAGAAGAAGGAATTCGTCCAAAACTTGACGGATTTTGAGATTTTGATCTTGGGAACCAATCCTCCCTAAATCTACGTAGGGTGAAGGATATGGCCCCGCAAGTCGGGAGTGCGCCCTCAGACGGGTTTCGCTTAACCCCGAAATAGTACTGCCAAAAGTATAACCTAGGCTCTAATCCTAGATACCCTTCAAAGAGGGCCTGGAACCCGACTAGATATAGAATGGAATTTGGAGGAAGGTTGTGGGGTTGGATGTTGTAGTGGTTTATAACTTGGAGGAAAAAGGCAGAAGGTGGAAACCCCATACCTCGACTGATGTGCGAGGAAAGGAGAACCCTCTCCCCGGCTCTTGGCAAGGGCGCGGAGTCGTCCTCCTCGTGCCGCCATTTCCCCTTCACAATCAGCCCCTCCTTCTCCATTGTCGGAAGGAGGGAAGGAGCCAAGTTGCATCGGCTCTAGTTCCTAGACATCTCGCCGTCGTTCTCCACTCCGGCAGCGGCAGCGGCATCGGCAGCGAGCTCCTCGCCGACGAGTTTGATCTTTTCTTCCGCCGTTTCGGCGGTGAAGGGCGGAGGCGGAGCGGAAGACGATGCTGCCAAGTTCTCGGCCGCGAGAAGAGAATCCTCGCGGGCCAGATCTCCGGCAGGTTCCTCCAGCGTGTTCACGGCGGCGCGGCTCGGAGAATCGAGCAAGGGGTCTATGTCGTTGATGATTTCGTCGATATTGCAAGCGATGGTGCTCTCCTCAGTGGCATGCGGTGAGTCGCCGATAGCCATTCGTGGGCGGCGCGGGGAAGATCCCGAACCTCCGATGATGAACTTCCGGGGACGGCGGGGAACGAACACAAGCTCTGCTCGCACTAGTGGATCCTTAGCTCGGGAGCGATGGCGCTTGAGGGCTTGGAAGCTGGAGTGAGAGCGGAAGGGCAACCGGAGTGCCCAAGGGCGGCTATTTATAGCCCGAAAAACGTTAAGATACGTGCTAACGGCTCTTTTAATCGTTAGATCTGCGACACGTGTCACACTGGAAAATCCGGGAAATGAGGAGGCGGGATGATAACTGCTATCTCCTCGTTTCCCGCGAGAATCTTTCAGAGATACATTTCAGGATTTGACTGAACCCAAACGTCCGTGATGTCAGCACGCTTTTATCGCTGACGTCACGAGGTTCTTTCTCCATGAAGGCTCGGGGAAGAAAAGCCGGATTCTGGTAAATCCGAGTTTTGAGTTACATGTCAAGAAACTCCTTCTTCGCAAAGACAGGAGGAAGGAAAAGCCTGATTTTGGTGAAATCCGAGTTATGCGTTATGAAGTTTTGGGAAAAGAAGAATCGAGACAAAGCGCCAGCATTTATCGGATTGACGAAGGGTGGCAGAATCAAGTCTCAATCCTT
This sequence comes from Alopecurus myosuroides, assembly GCA_028641055.1. NCBI lineage: Eukaryota > Viridiplantae > Streptophyta > Magnoliopsida > Poales > Poaceae > Alopecurus > Alopecurus myosuroides. The sequence continues at coordinate 362,471,623 of CM054059.1, read as the reverse complement.
CTTGAGGGCTACTGTCGGATATATACTGAATAGGGGTATATCCGGCATTGTACTAAAGAGCCGGATTACCAGGGTGGCCTGATTGGTAATGGATCATAGTCCATTAGGCGGCCCAGTAAGCTGACGCACAGAAGCCGGATTCTAGAAGAATCCGGACCACGACCAAAAGTGGTGCGGCTTGGAGTAGAAGACGGATTCCTGCTTTCCAAGTTAGAATACTTTCCGTAGTCTTCTAGGTCTCCTTTCTGTAAGCCCTAACCCGGCTATTATATAAAGCCGGACGGGAGAGAAGAAAGACAACATGTTGATAATAATCTAGAAGCCAACTCGCCGAGAAGTTGATCCTCGCTGAGTTAGCGAAATCCTACTCACATTGTACTTTGTATACTTCAGGCTTCAACCCCGATTTAGTGAGATTGCAGGAGTAGGAACGCCGCCTAGTTGCGACGTACCGAACCTGGGTAAATTTGGTGTTCCTGGTTGTTGTGCTACCACGTCCCCCCACGTCTCTACCCGTAGGCTCATGTACCCCAGTCTATGAACTCTACTACGATGTTTCGACGGTTGACGATGACGGTGGCCTCGGGTGTTTCTCGGGACGAAGTGGTATATTTGTAGGGTTGATGTATCATGGGGAATAAATAGGCGAAAGGGCGATGGCGGTGGATGCCCGAGGGGCCCACACCACCCCCAGGCGCGGCCAGGGGCGCGCTGCCCTATGGTGTGGCCCCCCTCCGGGCCTCTTTGGGACTCCGTGGAATCTTCGGGAATTCTAAGAGTTCTGGGCTTTGAATTTTCCAATTCCAAGAATATTTCTAGAACAACTTTTCTGAAACTAAAAAAAGCAGAAAACAAGGAACTGGCTCTGTGTCATCTTGTCAATAGGTTAGTCCCGGGAAATCGATAAAAATGACATAAAGTGTAAGGAAAACATGTAGTATATGGCATGAAAACAAAATGGAACATCAGAAATTATAGATACGTTTATGACGTATCACCTAGCATTCTTTGTGTGGGAGAGAGACACGCTCCGCTTTTTCATATGAATACTCATTATGCTCGTATTCTTACTTTTTCTTATAGCTGCCGTAAATTTCTTTTAGCCCCTGTTTTTCATGCATCTCTTATTCAGAGCTGTTAGTTCTAGTAGAGTTATGTTAGTACTATCTTGTTTCATTTCTATATCTCTTGAAGAGTTTTTGTTGTTTGGTGCTTGATGGAAATAGAAAATGCTACATGTGGTAGATGGTATAACGAAAAAGCTTGCATATTCTTGTAGATCACTAAATTGTTTCACTTGATTATTTGTTGTTGTTTTGAGATATTAATTTGATTAATGGTAAACTTGCTGGTTTAGTAGAGTAAAAATTAATTAATGGTTGGTCTGAAAGCTTGAAAATGTGCCACACTCAAATAAACAGTTGATGGGATAATGGTATATGACTTCCTTTGATGATAGCAATCGTAATGTCTTTTTGTTACGCGCTACGGTCGGGGTAGCTAACAGCGACTTGTCACTGCCACAGACCCTCTTGGAGTGATTTTCATTATACCTTGTAAGATCATAATTTTAGTTGGAATCTTTTAACTTGTGAGTTCTATGTTGCGGTTTTCTGGCACTTTCACCATCCATATTTGCTAGCCTCTTCAGTACTGTGCATTGCTCATTCTCACATTGAGAGTTGGTGCAAACTTCGCCAGTGCATCCAAACCCCGTGGGAGAACCTTGTTCTTCTACACATAAGCCAAAATTTATCTTCCTCAAAACAGCCACCATACCTACCTACCATGGCATTTCCATAGCCATTCTGAGATATATTGCCATACAACATCCATCATCATTATGTTACTTGTCATTCTTCATTGTTATTTTGAATACTGCTACAGTAGCAGGAGAATTTAGTTTTATATAAGCCAGATACATTTTAGTTTGAGTTATGAGTACTAAAAAGTGTGATGATTCATTGTAAAATAGAGTGTTTCCCCTACTAGTGAGGTTATATATCAGAAAAATCCCAAAAAAAGGCAAAAGAGAGATAATAAAGAGGAGGGGGCAACAGTACTATCATTTATTCCACACTTGTGCTTGGTTAGCATAATTACTTCAGTTTGGAGAGAGTTTTCATATTATGACTTGCATAACTATGTGGGGAACTTACATTATATAACTTGGCTCGTATATTCCAATGATGGGCCTCCTCAAAAGTGGTCTAGGTCTTCGTGAGCAAGCAAGTTGGATGCACCCCCACTAGTTCCATTGGAGAGCTTTCATACATGTATAGCTCTATGTGCATCCGTTGTGTGGAAATCACTACTCCTTGCATAACTTCGATTATAAGACTTCCTCTTGTCTAATGATCACTTTCAGTTGTGTAAGACTTTCTTCCATTGACCATCCAAACCCCAATAATGTTCTTTTAGCCACAACATCTGGTGCCAAGGACTGATACGAACAAAACGTATCTCCTTTTCCGAACACTTTTGTTATTGTTTTCCTCTAAACTTGTGAGTTTTGGATACCACTAACACGGACTAACGCTGTTTTCAGCAGAATTACCTTGGGGGTCTCGTTTTTGTGCAGAAAAATCATCTTTCGGGAAAATGCCCAGAAAAGATCTCGAAGACCTTAAAACACCCGAAGACCCCCGAAGCCAGAAGGAGTCCCGGAGAGGGGCCAGGAGGGGGCCACACCACCCTTGGGCGCCCCCCTTGATCGCGCCGCCTAGTGGTGTGGGCCACCTAGGCACCCCTCGGGCTCCCCTTTCGACTACATATGCCCCGTAACCTAAAAACCGAGGGGGTTCGTCATATTCCACAACAACACAACAGAGCGTCGCCGCCACCTCAAAACTCAATTCGGGGATCAGAAGTTCCTACTCTAGCGCCCTGCCGGGACGGGGTTTAGAAGGAGATCATTGCCATCAACACCGCCACCTCTTCTCCATCAACCATCCATGACCCCCCCGTCCATGTGTGAGTAAACACCGCTGTAGGCTGGGAGGGATGGAAGAGATTGGATGAGATCGATCATGTAATAATGTCAGATTGTTAGGGCATAGTATCCATTGTTAGTGTTTCTCTACCGTTGTTGCAACTTGTTATGCCTAATGCTTGTCATTAGGGCCCGAGTGACATGATCTCAGATCTGAACATGTTATTGTTTCATGAGTATAATGATGTTTTTTGATCATATCTGCAAGTTTTTTACACATGTCATTGTCCGGAACCCGAGGCCCCAAAGAGACGGGAATTGGGACAACCGGAGGGGATGGCTGTGATGTGAGGATCACGTGTGTTCTTGGAGTGTTAATGCTTTGCTCCGGTGTTTTATTAAAAGGAGCACCTTAATTACCAGTAGTTTTCCTAGAGGCCCCGCTGCCAAGGGCTGGTAGGACAAAAGATGTTGTGTAAGTTTCTCATTGAGAGAACGTATGACTATATTGGAACACATGCCTATGGTTTGCCTAGAAGTTAGATGCATTATTATTATTATATGCAATGCCCATGTTTAGATTATTACATGACCTATGTTATCCATGCAACGCCCGTTCATCCATTCCCTCTATGCCAACGGTACTCCCATCCTGCTGTTTTCCGCGATTGATACTCGTGTTAATATTTTACTATTGTTGTTATTTTATTTCTACTACTGCTATAAAACTATTACCACTGATAAATTGTTGCGAGCAAGTCTACTTTCAGGTGCCGCTGAATTGAAAACTCAGTTGTTAAGGCTAATAAATATTCTTTGGCTCTCCTTGTGTCGAATCAATAAATTTGGGTTTTACTTCTCTCGAAGACTGTTGCGATCCCCTATACTTGTGGGTCATCAAGACTATTTTCTGGCGCATTTGCTGGGGAGCATAGCTTTATTTATTTGCTCACTTGATCATGATATTGTTCGCTGCAAGCCTTTCATCATGGGAAAGACTCGTGATGGAAAAGTCTCTATATTACCATCCACTACAAGAAGAGGTACAACTATGAACACCTCTGTTGCTCTTGATTCACCGTCTGTTATGAGTAAGCTTCTTACTCCACCACATGCTACACGTACTGTTACTTCCGATGAGTCTGAAAATGTTTCTGATACTTTTGATGATGCTTCTACTGTGCTTGATGATACTGGTTCTCTAGGTCCTTTCCTAGATGCTACAATTGCTAAATCCAAACAAATTTAAAATGTTGAAATTCTTGTTGAAAATATTGGCACACCTGTTAATTCACCTGAGTCTATTGGTGATCTTGATGAAACCTATCTTGAACTTAATGATGACTTTATTGAAGAAGTTCGTGCTACTACTGGTGCAAGTGCTCTTAAGATTCTTCTTGCAAGACATGCTGTGAAATATAAATCTTCTCTTGATGCTAAGTTTTCCACATCTCCCATACATATTAGGGACAAGGATTATGATTTCTCTTTAGATTTATCTTATATATCTATTCTTGAGAAGGAACCTTTTTGTGGAACTGAAAGTAAAAGTGCTATGGAACACATGAATGAACTTTCATCTTTGAGTAGTCTATTTTTTATGATACTAAACTACGTACTTATTTTGTTACCAAGATCTTCTCTTTCTCATTGAAAGATGAATCTAAAACTTGGTTTAATAATCTGTCACCTAGATCTATTACTAATCCTATGAATTTGGTTAATGCTTATTTTCCTGCTAGTGCCCAACATGTTGTTGTGCAGGATATCTTTAAGTTTGAGAAAATTGAAGGAGAAAAATTGCCTGAATCTTGGACAAGGTTTTGTTCTTTGATAAGAGCTAGCCCTAGATATCCATTACCTAAAAATGAGCTCCTAGATATATTTTATAATGGACTAACTGTTGAATCTACGACATACCTGGATAGTTGTGCTGGTTGTGTTTTTAGGAAAAGAACTCAAGAAGAAGCTGAGGAATTAATGGCTAAAATAGCCAAAAACAATGATGATTGGAATATACCTGAGCCTACACCTACACCAGAGCCAACACCAATACCAACACCCAAGAAGAGAGGGATGCTTGAATTAAATGAAGAAGTGATGAAGGAAGCCAAGAAATCTCTTAAAGAGAGGGGTATTAAATCTGAAGATGTGAAGAATTTACCTCCTATAGAAGAATTATGTAAGCCTCTTCCTCATCCATCAACTGTTGAGGTACACTCTCTCCAATACTTTGATAATAGAGATATTCCTTATTCTAAACCACCTAATCAATGCTTAGACGAATTTGATAATTATGTTGTTAAGCAAGAAAACTTTAATTAGAGAGTGCAAATCATCTTATGGAAAACTCTAGAGCTATTGATAATTTGGATGGTATTATTGAAAGAACCTCTAATGATGTTAAAATGCTTGTGAAACATTTTCATATGGTTCAAACTCAAATTGATCAACTTACTAAAGTGCACAAAGATATGCTAGCTAATGCTTCTAGAGATAAACATGTTTGTGAAATAATTACTAGGAGTGGTGTTTCTACTCAAGACCCCTTTTATCCTGAAGGACATCCTAAAAGAATTGAACAAGATTCTCAACAACCTAAAAACAATAGTTCTCCTTCTAAGAAAAATAAGAAAAGACATAAAAATGTTGTAGAATCTCCTGAAACTGCTAAGGATCATAATAGTATATCTATTTCTGATGCTGAAACTGAAAGTGGTAATTAAAAAGTGATGCTTCTGATAAACAAGAAACTGTAATTGAACCTAAAAAACAAACTAAAACTGTGAAGTATACTAAGGAGGATTTCATTCTAATAAACATGGTAATGAAAGATAGCCTTGGGAACAAAAAGCACTGCCTTTTCCTAACACAAATCAAAGGAAGAAGAACATTATAGCAAGTTTTGTGAGTGGATGAAACCTTTGTTTTTGCAAATCTCTTTGACTGATGCTATTAAACTACCTCCTTATTCTAAATATATGAAAGATATTGTCTCTAACAAAAGGAAGATTCCTAATGAGGAAATTTCCACTATGCTTGCTAATTACTCTTTCAATGGCAAGGTTCCAAAGAAGCTTGGAGATTCTGGTATTCCTACTATCCTTTGTTCTATTAAAAATAATTATGTTAGAACTGCTTTATGTGACTTGGGAGCTGGAGTTAGTGTTATGCCCTTTTCTCTTTATAAGATACTTTCTCTTGAAAAATTGATACACATTGATATATCTTTGCAAATGGCCGATAAGTCTACTGTTATTCCTGTTGGTATATGTGAGAATGTTCCTTTTCAAGTTGCTACTAATTGTTTGATATTAACTAACTTTGTTGTGTTGGAAATGCCTGAAGATGATAATATGTCTATTATTCTTGGGAGACCTTTTCTTAACACTACAGGGGCTGTTATTGATTGCAATCAAGGAAAAGTAACTTTTAATGTTAATGATAAAAAGCATACTGTTTATTTTCCCAAGAAGATTGATAGAAGATATGGTTTAAATTCAGCTGAAAATATTGAGACCATCAAGATTGGAGAATTTTATTGTCCCATTCCAGTACCACCAAAAGAATATGAAATTATTATGATTGGGACTATGTCTATCAAGGTTGAGGTAACATAATTATTTAGTGATTAGCAGAGTTTTGCTTCATATGAAAATTGTTCTAGTAACAAGACTTGATCACCCTTGTTAACAAAATGATTTTGAATGAAGAGGACAATGTTTTCACTATGTTTTCACCTTCCCCATTATGTTTTCACCATGTTTACTTCTGTTATCACCTTGCTACTTTAGTACAATCATGTTTTCCCTCATCCATATTCATGTTTTCCTCATGTTTTCACCTGATTACTGTGGTTATGCATGTTTTCACCATCCATACTTTTGTTTTCACCACTTCCACCTTTGTTTTCCTTGGTCATTTTTCCATTGGAGTGTCATAAAACCTCTGTAGTGTTGATTTTCGTTTTGTTTTCCACCTTTTGACTTTTGTTTTTATGGTTTTTACTAATTATTGAAATTATGGAAATACCTCAAAAATAAAGTTTCTCGAAAAATTCCAGAAAAATTATAATAAATTTTTACGTAAAAAATAAGGCAGACGGCCACCTGGGAGACCCCAGTGGGACCCACCAGTCAGGCATGCCATAGGGGGGCGCGGCCTGCCCCTGGTGGCGCCAGCACATGGTGTGGGCCCCCTGCCCCCCCCCCCACTAACTCTCTCCACTGCCAAAGATCCCTCTCTCACCTCCCAAACTCAAAACATTTCCTGGAACCGAGTTCTTGTTGTTTTTCCTCGAGATTCTTCGATCTCTTTGCTCAACCCACGATTTGTGCTGAAATTTGGTGCATTTGCTCTCCGGTATGTGACTCCTCCGATTATCCAAGTAGAATTTTGTTTGGTGAACTATTTCTTGAGTATTTTGGTACTGTAGGTGACAACTTATGTGAGTTTGCATGCTTGATTTGAGTAGAAATAATAAAGTTTTGATGCATGTTGAGCTCTCCTATAAGTCTATATGGTAGTTTCCACCTTATAGTTGCTTAGAATCAATTTTTATGATGATTGTTGAAAAAATTTCAGAGATGAACAACCATAAATTTGGAGAGATATTTAGGAGTGATGCTCCTAGAAGAACAAGGCCCTCATGTTCATCCACCTTAGTGAGTCCATCTTATAATTAAGACCTTATTGCACCAAACATCGACGATGCGGGAGGTGATGGAATTGCTGATCCTTCTAGCTTCCCATGTGTTACATTTTTAAGAAGTGCAGGTCTATTGGATGACTTTTTAATGCTTGTTGAAAGAGTTGGTTTAATCAGCTACGTGGAGGATGAAAGTCCTCAGTATGCTACTCTCACAAAAACTTTTGTTGAGAGTTTTAAATTTCAGAACAAACAATTTGGTCCCACTGTTGCTTTCAAGTTATATAGTATTCCTTTTTCTTTTCCCTTGGAGACTTTTTGTAACATCATAGGTATCAACGCTTCTGGGACAACATGCAAGATTCAGGATAAACCTGCAGATCTCATGGCGCTCTATCGAGAAATCACTAATGATGATGGCCGCTCACCCCAGCGTGGGAAGATAAGAAACATCCAACTTCCTGCCCTTAGTCATTTCACTTACCATCTTGCTACTAGTATCCTTGGTAGGGAGAACACTAGCAATGTTTCTAGCTATCACCTTGATTTTATTGATGCTGCGCTTCACCGTAGCAAGAAGTATAACCTTGGTTCACTCATTTCTCGCCGCCTTGCTGCTAAGGGGCCCATTTATGGGGGCATTATTGCTACACGTATAGCAAATGCTCTAGATTTTTCTATTGCTCCTGATGATGATTTAATTGCTCCTTATAGACTCAACCTTGTTGCCATGAAGTCTCATCATTTTATCACTGCTAACTCTACTGCCGATCATTTAGTATATAGAGTTTTATTTATGGATGGAGATGAGCGGGAAGTTATTTTGCCGCGGCCTGTTTTGTTCAAAGTTGACAGGTCGCGCTCCAAGGGGGAGATAGAGGAGCATCTGAGCGTGACAGAGTTCCACAGGCAGAAGGCGAGGCGCTCCTCTTGAGGACTACACCACGTAGTACACCGGTGCGTCCTCGAGCACATATCAGGAGGAGGGCTCCTCCTCAGCATACTACGGGGGCGCCACCTCATGGTCCCCTTGGGGATGATCTCCACTTATGCCAAAAGCCTAAGATTGGGGGAGGTATACTGACATCACACTCATTTATATATCATGTTCGGTCGGTTCTTTGTATATCCATGTTTTTGTTTGTTTTCGTTTTCTAGCTCTTCTTTCATTTCTCTTTGTTTTCTCGTTTTGTTCTTGTTTTCCGAAACACAAAAAGACCAAAAATATTTCTGTTGTTTCTCTTTATTTGCTTCTTTAGTTTCTTTTGTTGGTTTTCTTTCTTTCCTCTTTTCGGTTTCATATTCAAAAATCCAAAAATATTTTGCTTTGTTTGCTTGTTTCCTTTAGTTCTTGTTTTAATTCGAAAACTCAAAAATATTTGTTATTCTTCTTTGGTTTTGTAAAGTTTGTTGTAGAGTTCATCGGACTTCCGTGTCTCCATTGGAGCTTGATTGTCATTCTATATTATTCAATCCACAAGTGAAGAGCAGTAATGACAATTTACGACAATGCAAGTTGTGGTGAGAGGCTGGTATGAATTCTATTTGTTTTATTATTGTACATATACTCATCCGTGTGAACATGCTTAGTTCGTTCGTGTAAGGTGTATGTTATTTAATTAATGTAAGATAGCATGTCGTATGAATGTTTGCTTGCATTGTTTTATTCATAGAAGGGTATGACATTGTGGTATCTCCCTCTGATTGTTTCGCTTGAATCGACTTGGCACATGCTCACACATGCTATGACTGAAAACAAAAGGTCAATTAAGCCTCGATGATTTATTTTGCCTCAGAGTATTTGTATCATTTTTATGCCCCTGTTAATTTTGTTTTGTCGCAAGCATGATTATGACAGTTGTTGCTCTCTTTATTGTCACTCCCTGTCTATTTCTAGCCTCCACCTGTACTGAGTATGAGCTCTACTCGTGCATCGAACTCCCAAAAACCAATGTTTGCCAAATGTGTCCACCACACCTACCTATATATGTGGTATTTAACCGCCACTCCAAGTAAATTTCTCGTGTGCTACCTTTAAAACCTTCGAAAAATTATTCCTGTTTTGTGCCCCTGTTTTAGCTCATGAGGACGTAAATAGAGAATCTTTATATCACTTGTTGATTGGATTTCACACCCTGGACTAGTGGCTTCATCCTCTTATCCAATTGATAGAAGAGCCGGCAGCAGGGTGCCCAACCCCAAATTAATAGAACAAATTCTCTTCACGATGTTTGCCTCTGATTTACCAGTCAAAGAATAATTGTGTAAACAAAAGAGAAAGAGGGATGGCCTTCTACCCAGATGCGTCCTTCTATGGGAGCCGCTCTTGTGAAGTCTAGTTGGCTTGTGACATACTGTATTGTATGTTTACCATTCGTTGACATAAGCATACACCTCTCTTAAAATGTTTTCAATACCTCTATTTAATAAAATAAAAAGCTCTAGCACATGAGTTAATCCCTGCTTCCCTCTGCGAAGGGCCTTTCTTTTATTTTTATGTTGAGTCTTCATCTTATCGCTTTATGCACCTTCTTGAGAGCATGGATGTCATTCTTAGTGTAATGTGCTTGTCCCAAAACACGGTTGATTGTGGTATAAATTTTATGTTTGTATCTTTGACATCTTTATTTCTAGTCTTCATTTGAACTTCAGAGGTGCCCTAGAATTTATGTTTTTCTCCATTATTATGGGCAAGTGAGTACACTTTATCATACCCTATTGTGAGCATTGCAATCCTGCAGATTGATATACTTCATGTTGTTTATTATTAGTTTGTTGGCATCTCTTCATGGTTTGCATAACTGCTAGGTGACTTTTATCTTGCATACATCTTATTATGAATTGCCTCAGCACTTGATCATATAGTGAGTATATTTACATCATATGAAACAAATGTGTTCGTAAAAGTCTTGTATCGCACTTAGTTGTCACTGAATTGCTTGAGGACAAGCAATAAGTTAAGCTTGGGGGAGTTGATACGTCCAAAACGTATCTCCTTTTCCGAACACTTTTGTTATTGTCTTCCTCTAAACTTGTGAGTTTTGGATACCACTAACACGGACTAACGCTATTTTTAGCAAAATTACCTTGGTGTCTCGTTTTTTGTGCAGAAAAATCATTTTTCGGGAAAATGCCCAGAAAAGATCCCGAAGACCTTAAAACACCCGAAGACCCCTGGAGCCAGAAGGAGTCTCGGAGAGGGGCCAGGAGGGGGCCACACCACCCCTTGGCGCCCCCCTTGTCTGCGCCGCCTAGTGGTGTGGACCACCCAGGCACCCCCTCGGGCTCCCCTTTCGACTACTTATGCCCCGTAACCTAAAAACCGAGGGGGGTTCGTCATATTCCACAGAAACAATTCGGGGATCAGAAGTTCCTGTTCTGGAGCCCTGCCGGGAAGGGGATTCGAAGGAGATCATCGCCATCGACACTGCAACCTCTTCTCCATCAACCATCCATTATTCCCCCGTCCATGTGTGAGTAAAACCTCTATAGGCTGGGAGGGATGGAAGGGATTGGATGAGATAGATCATGTAATAATGCCAGATTGTTAGGGCATAGTGCCTAGTATCCATTGTTAGTGTTTTCTACCGTGGTTGCAACTTGTTATTCTTAATGCTTGTCACTAGGGCCCGAGTGCCATGATCTCTGATCTGAACATGTTATTGTTTCATGAGTATAATTATGTCTCTTGATCATATCTGCAAGTTGTTTACACATGTCATCGTCCGGAACCCGAGGCCCCAAAGTGATAGAAATTGGGACAACCGGAGGGGATGGCTGTGATGTGAGGATCACTTGTGTTCACGGAGTGTTAATGCTTTGCTCCGGTGCTTTATTAAAAGGAGCACCTTAATTACCAGTAGTTTCCCTAGAGGCCCCGTTGCCTCGGGCTGGTAGGACAAAAGATGTTGTGCAAGTTTCTCATTGCGAGCACGTATGACTATATTGGAACACATGCCTATGGTTTGCCTAGAAGTTGGATGCTTTATTATTATTATTATTATTTGCAATGCCCATTTTTAGATTATTACATGACCTATGTTATCCATGCAACGCCCGTTCATCCATTCCCTCTATGCCTACGGTACTCCCATCCTGCCATTTTCCGCCATTGCTACTGTTGTTACTATTTTACTACTGCTGTTATTTTATTTCTACTGTTGCTATAAAACTATTACCAGTGATAAATTGTTGCAAGCAAGTCTACTTTCAGGTGCAGCTGAATTGAAAACTCAGTTGTTAAGGCTAATAAATATTCTTTGGCTCCCCTTGTGTCGAATCAATAATTTTGGGTTTTGCTTCCCTCGAAGACTGTTGCGATCCCCTATACTTGTGGGTCATCAGGGACCAATACATAAAGCTTGCTTGTTTTGAGTGCACAAATATCTTAATGATTTTTCTACGTGCATATTGTTGTCACTTGACATGATCCTAACAGGAGTTGTTGTGAGAGTTTGATGCATTGGGTGATTATATTGTTGTTCTTGAAGCTTAGATCATCTCTAATAAACCTTGCATAGTGGATTGTCTTTTAGTATTAATTCATTGACAAGTTTTAATTTGTTTTTCCTAATGGTTTATACATTATTCTATTTGATATCAACTATAAACCACACCCTTTATTCATTTGATCCTAGTTTACATGCTTTAGATTACTATGATGATCAAGTTTATGTTGGTAGCATGTCACCTCAGAAATTATTTGTTTTTATCGTTTACCTACTCGAGGAAAAGTAGGAACTAAGCTTGGGGATGTTGATACATCATAAACGTATCCATAATTTCTGATGTTCCATGATGATTTCATACTATATGCTACATGTTTCCTTTACACTTTATGCCCTTTTTATCAATTTTATGGGACTAACCTATTGACAAGATGCCACAAAGCTAGTTCCTGTTTTCGGCTGTTTTTAGTTTCAGAGAAGTTGTTCTAGAAATATTCTCGGAATTGGACGATTCGAAGCCCAGAAGTCTTAGAATTCCCTGCCAAAAGAGACCCGGAGAGGGGAAGAGGGGTGCCCACACCATGGGTGGGCGCGGGTCCCCCCCGGCCGCGCCCAGGGGTGGTGTGGCCTCCCTGGCTTCCCACCGACATCGCCCTTTCGCCTATTTATTCCCCCCGATGCATAAACCCTAAAGATATCGGCACCCCTCCACGAAAAGTTCCGTAGCTCCGTCGCCGCCGCCGAGAAGTTTCGGGGGACATAAATCTCTGTTCTCGCAGCCTGTCGGGACGGGGAAGTGCCTCCGGAGCCATCTCTATCGACTCCACCGCCATGTTCATCGATGTTGCTGTCTCCCGTGATGAGGAGGGAGTAGTTCTCCCCCGGGGCTGAGGGATCTACCGGTAGCTATGTGTTTTATCTCTCTCTCCCATGGTGTGATCTTTATGTGACCATGAGCTTTGTAATCTAGTTGAATAAGTATATGCTACTCTTCATCTGTTATGCTACTCAAGTGGTTTTGTTATGAGATCTCCGTGAACACTTTGATCACGGTGTAAAGGTGACAGTGTGTGCATCGTGTGGTTTAGCATGATATTTATATCTTGTGTTGGATGACCCTATGAAATTGTGGCGTTTGTTTAGTACTAATTTGGGGCGCTCATAGTGATAGTGTGGGTGCCTTAGAGAGGGAATACAGACTTGAGGAGTGTTGTTACAACCCTACACATAGATTGGCGTTCGTTATCCGACCGGGGAGTGGTTCGGAGTAGTATAGTGAAGAGATGATATTTATGCATTCAATTATGTTATTATTGTTGAGAGTATTCACTAGTGAAAGTATGATCCCTAGGCCTTGGTTCTAATCATTGAAACACCGTTCACAATCAATTCTGCTACATGTTTGCTTGCTGCCTTTTTTATTTCAGATTGCTATTATCACTTATAACCATCCATATCACTTGTATTTTACTCTCTCTTTACCGAACTAGTGCACCTATACAACTGAGAATTATATTAGGTGTGTTGGGGACACAAGAGACTTCTTGTATCGTAATTTCGGGGTTGCTTGAGAGGGATAACTTTGACCTCTTCCTCCCAGAGTTCGATAAACCTTGGGTGATCCAGTTAAGGGAAACTTGTTGATGTTCTATAAACCTCTACACTTGGAGGCCCAACACTATCTACAAGAATAGAAGCGTGCGTAGACATCACCTCCCAGGGGCCGGATATTCCACCCCTAGAAGCTCGGTGAAGTTCATAGGTTGTCTGGTTTTGGCCGGCTATTTCAGTGGCCAGAGGCCGGATATTTCGGGGTCGGATTATTTCCCCCACCAGGGGCCGGATATTCCTCCCCTAGAATCTCGGCCAGCGAAAAACGACTAAGGAAATGTTGCGGGGTTTGTAGAAGCCTGCGAATTTTTGGGCCGGATTATTTGGCCCGAGGGCCAGATAATCCGGGGGGGGGGGATATTCCGCCCCAAAATTCCTGCAACGACCATATTTTGAGAGGGGCTATAAATACCCCTCTCCTTTTTCAACTTCAATCTAGTTCATCCAAGGCATTAAATGCACATTTATTGATCTCACCAAAACCAAGATCTCTCCTAATCCCTCCACCCAAACTCATTGATCTTTCGAGGATTGAAGGGGAAGGCCCCGATCTACATCTTAACCGACTCGTTCTTCATTTTCCGCTCATTCACTTGAGGGAATCTAGTCTAGGGTTTCCTTGTGGAAAACCTAGACCCCACTGCTACCCACTTGTTGATTGTTGTTGATTCTTGGGAGCCCCTAATTTGGTTGTGGGTGTGTGCCTCAATCTCATTGTAAATGACTCGATTTCGCCTCAAGGAAACCAATAGTGGAAGGTGAACTAGGCCTTTGTGGTGTGGTTCATCGTAGAATAGGATGAGGACTTTGTGGCGTTGAGTAGGCGTTCGTGGCGAAACTCACACCCCTCCAACGAGACGTACTCCCCTTAAAAGGAGAAACTCGGGATTACATCCTTGTCTCCGCGTGCTTCCATTATCGGTTACCTCGTTCTCTCTCCTTTACTTTGTGTTTGTATCTTGTTTATTGTTGTTCTTGTCATATAGTTAAATTCACCATAGTTGCATATCTAGAGAATTTACCTTTATGTCAAGCCTCAATTGTAGAAAAAATAAAATTGATCGTAGCCCCTAATCACCCCCTCTAGGTGACCATACTATCCATTCAGACGGCGCTGCCGACGGGAGGCAGGAGACCTATTGACTGGGCCTCTTCCCGAGAGCTAATGAAGAAGGCGGCGCCTTATGCTAGGAGAACCCCATCGGTGATGTCATCTAATATATCATGGGGGTCGTGATATACTCCTAATCATGTAATTCGAGTAGAATCGTATAAATTATGATCTCTCATTTATGGTTAGGATTAGGTACGATTGCATAAAATTTATGCAATCCTACCTAATCCTGACCATAAATGAGAGACCGTAAGATTATGATTCTCCTTTATTTACGGGATTCAGAGTATATTATGATACCATGATATGTTCTTCTAACATTTTCGAACTCATTCTCCTATGTGCTCTCGAACCTCCTCTGCTACTACCATGGTGGTCCCCCCCCCCCCCCCGATTCGGCCTAATGTTTTGCCGCATGTTGCGGACGTGTATCTTTATTGTTGCATTACAAAAATGCAAGAAAGACCCGACTCTGTTATAAAAGGTCACGAGAAGTACAACAAACATAATAAAAATTATATCGAGATCATTGGACCATCTAATGACCACTACCGCCGTTAGAGTAGCCGCCGATGACAATCGGGAATTTTTCGTGCACGTGCCGCTAAAGAACAACGCCCTAGAGCCGAAGTTGGCGCCATTGAACCCTTGAATCGACCTAAATCTTCTGACACCAAACCTACAACTTCAAGGGATGCCCTCCACAACGTCACGGTAAGTACATCGCCGAGCGTAGGTCCAACGTCCCCACCCCTCCCATCGCCGGAGCGGCACGCAGAGAAGGCGATGACCTTGTCGGTCAGGAAACGGAGGAGACGGAGCGGCGGCTAGGTTATTTCTTATGTTTTGCGCAAAAGTTTATGGTCTATAGTTTCAATGTTGCATAAGTTTGATTTGTTGAAGATCAACTTTGCTTCGTCTCTTCATTTACTTTGTTGCTTGTGCCTTTTCCATGCCTTTGTTGCACTGGGAGCTATTGTTCCATAGATAAAATAAATATATTGCACACTCTAAAAGAACCCTAGAGGTGAATGGTTTTCTTGTCTGTAGAGGACGACAAAACGCTTTAACATGGAGAGTGGACCGATGCGAGAGGAGGTGGTAGAGCGAATCAAGCGGAACACATCGCGTGATCGGACGGCTAGTGAGCTGGCTGTGATCCGTCCGACGCCGTTGCGGGACTAGCCGTTGCGTTCTTGTGGCTGCCCCTCCCCTTCCCTCACCCCCTACAAATACATCCCACGATCAAATCCCTAAACCCACAAGTCACGAAGCAATCCGTGTCTTTCCCTTCTCTCCTCTCCCTGCGCGCCGCCTTCCCTTGCCGATCCGGGGGAGACGACGCCTTGAGCCTTCTTCTTCTCGAAAGATCCCTGCCAATCCGCGCTGCTTAATCACGCCAGCTTGTTTCTTGTTCGATCGATCTGTTAATCAGCGTTTAATTCCGCGCCGTCTTTCCTGTTGCTACTACCGTTGTTGATTTGTTATTCTTGTGCATTCCTTCTGTTCTGTTTCTTCTAACCATGGATGCAGGCTCACACTCGATCTCGTCGGAGAAGACCCGCGCCGCCATGCAGCGTCCACCGCTCCAGGAGGCCGGCTCCCGACCCTACATGCCATCGCTCAGCACCACCTCGCGCAATCCGTCGGCTAAGTGCTACGTGAGTTCTTCGTGCCTGTTCCATCCTGCAGATCCGTGTGCGCGTATGGTGTTCGACGGGATGACTGAATGGGTATAATTTTACTTTTTGTTCACCTTTCTTGTGTGCAGGGAGACAGGTTTATCCCTGACCGGTCAGTGATGGACATGGACATAGCGTACTACCTGCTCACGGAGCCTAGGAAGAACAAGGAGAACGCGGCGGTGGTGTTCCCCGTCCAAGGAGATGTACCGGAGGCTTCTTGCGGAGAAGCTCCTCAACAACCGGACGCGCATCCTCGCCTTCAGGAACAAGCCGCCGGAACCTGAGACCGTCTCGGCTGCCGATGCTGTTTCTTCTTACCAGGCCAAGCCGGCCAAGCAGAGTCGCTATATCCCCCAGGTATGAGCATAGTTGTGCTTCTACTAATGCATTGACGCTAGTACTAGTAGAATCTGGTGGTGTCGTTACTGATATGTGGCTTAACATGGCAGTCTGCCGAGAGGACTCTGGATGCACTGGACCCTGGTCGATGACTACTACCTCAACCTGATGGACTGGGGGAGCAGCAATGTGTTGTCCATTGCTCTGGGCGACGCCGTGTACCTGTGGGATGCCTCCAGTGGATCAACATCTGAGCTTGTGACAGTCAACGAGGACAACGGCCCCATCACCAGCGTCAGCTGGGCTCCTGATGGCCGGCACCTTGCCATTGGGCTCAACTCGTCTTACATCCAGCTCTGGGACACAAGCTCCAACCGACTGGTAAGTACAACACACTGTCTAGCATCAAAAGGTGTTCGTTTCCTAATGAGCTTGATCAGATGCTGAATTAAGATTGTTACTTCCTGTGCAGTTGAGAACTCTGAAAGGCGTGCATGAGTCGAGGGTCGGTTCGCTGGCATGGAATAACAGCATCCTGACGACTGACGGCATGGATGGTCGGATTGTGAACAATGACGTACGGATCAGAGACCATGCCGTGCAGACATACCAGGGGCATAGCCAGGAGGTGTGCGGACTCAAGTGGTCTGGGTCTGGGCAGCAGCTGGCGAGTGGGGGTAATGACAACCTTCTACACATCTGGGATGTGTCGATGGCGTCCTCCATGCCATCTGCAGGCCGCAACCAGTGGCTGCACAGGCTTGAGGACCACACGGCTGCTGTGAAGGCGCTCGCTTGGTGCCCATTCCAGAGCAACCTGCTGGCAACTGGCGGTGGCGGTAGTGATCGGTGCATCAAGTTCTGGAACACGCACACCGGTGCATGCCTGAACTCTGTGGATGCCGGATCACAGGTGTGCGCTCTTCTGTGGAACAAGAACGAGAGAGAGCTGCTGAGTTCACACGGATTCACAAAGAACCAGCTCACATTGTGTAAGTACCCTTCCATGGTCAAGATGGCTGAACTCACTGGACATACCTCCCGTGTCCTTTTCATGGCTCGGGTGAACTCTTCTTGCCAATTTTTAACAGATACTACTGTTCTATCGACATGTTAATTTTTTCATTCCTTGACAATCTTCTCTTTCGTGAGACACTCCAGAGCCCTGATGGTTGCACGGTAGCATCAGCTGCTGCGGATGAGACCCTCCGCTTCTGGAACGTGTTTGGCTCTCCTGAAGTAGCAAAGCCTGCAGCCAAGGCTTCCCACCACACTGGGATGTTCAACAGCTTCAGCCATATCCGATGAGTTGAACAATGAGAAACCACACTGGGATGCTCAACAGCTTCAGCCATATCCGATAAGTTGAACAATGAGAATGATACTACTATGGATAGCTGTGCTGTGTACAGAAAATAGGATAAATATACCTGGATATATATACCGCTGATGTACCTAACCTGTGGATAAGAAAATATACGGATGGAGCCGCCGCAATTCGGCTCCCGGGGATGTAGGCAGACTGCTGAACCTCGTTAACAAATGTTGTGTCTTTGTTGGTTGTGATTGCTTCACTTTGTTAGGCTCCTGGAACGTAGAGGCACATTGCCGAACCTCGTTGCAAATAAGCGCGTCTGTGTTTTTGTAGTTGCTGAGCCTTCGCTCCAGCATACACTTTGCTCCTAGTAGTATATATCTATCTGTAATAGTATGTACTTCTGTCTTCGTAGGCACGGGGTATGGCTAAAAATGCAGATGATTCCCTCATTGCAAATAAGGGTTAGATTGCAATTTTGTCAAATGTCCCATCTCGAACCCGTCCCTGGCCAACTCAGCGTGCCAGCTCTCTTATCTCATTTGGACCTTAATTTGATGCAACATAAAGATGAAACATCTCTCTACTATAATATGGTTTAATGTTGTGATGGTACGTCCTAGGTCTGGTACGTCGTAGGTCTATGGTACGTACCTCGCATGGGTGGTGGCGATCGCTCGAGTCGTCACGTCACCCGTTGCTTTTTTCCCCCCGAAAAACTAGGACGCTCTCTGGAGGCGACTAGGGTTTTGTGGAGTTGAGGCGGCGCTCGTCGATTCTCATCGGTGCGGTGCATCGTTGTTGGATCCGGATGGCATCGCCGTCTGATCCAGCAAAGGGGAAGGACCACACTCTCTCGCCACGCTCGGCGAGGGTGCGTTTGGAGGAAGCCATGGGGAAACTGAAGTTGTCAGAGGAGGAAGCTACGCCATTTGTGAGTAATGATCTGGAGGAGGGTGCTGCACCGAAGTGGGCGCTTGCGGGGAAGGTTTTGTTCCGCAACACGTTCCATATCTAGGCGATCTCCAACGCTTTGAGGCCGGCGTGGGGAAACCCTAGATGGCCCACCTTGGCATGTGAGTCGACATGTTGTTATTCTCGAGGAGTGTGTGGAGTGCATGAAACCATCTGAGTTGAAATTCGACAAGCTGCAAGTTTGGGTTAGGGTTTTGAACCTATCCTTTAACTTGAGGAATGATAAGTTGGGTAGGATCATCGCCGAGATGGTGGATAAGAAGGCAAGATCAGTGCAGATTGATCCCATCGGCGGATATCTTCGAGCCAGGTTTATTATTGTTGTCAAGAAGCCATTGCGTAGAGGGGTGCTGATTGATTCATCCTGGAGGAAAGAACGGGATTGGTATGAGCTGCAGTATGAACACATACCCAACTTTTGCTTCTCGTGTGGAAGGCTTGGACATGTGGATTTACTTTGTCCACTACCGGGAGCTAGAGATGAGAATTGTTCACTACTGTTTACCACAAGTTTGAGGGCACTAGATGAGAAAAAGAAGGCTACTTCGAGTGACTACTCTAGCAGGGATCAGACGTCAGCGAACGAGGGGAAGAAGAAGGGATCGAGGGCTGCTTCAGGCTCGGAACCAAGCATGGAGATAACCTCTCTGGTGAAGAAAAACAACACTATGAAAAATAATAAAAGGAAGGGGGCCTGCGGTGCCAGTATGCAGGAAAGTTGATCCTGCAGAGGTAGCAGCAGCATCTGGGAAAGACAATCCGAATGTAGTGGCTTTAGTTGTTTAAACAGAGAAACTTGTGACTCAGGAGAGAGAATGAACGGGTGAGTCTGAGGATTGCACCCGAAAAAGAAAAGGGTTTACACCCACGAGCTCGGAAAAAGCGGCAGAGACTGCGCCATAGTCCTGCCAAGAGCAACGAGTTGTGTGGGTTGGAACAACCGGGGGCTTGGGAACCTTGGGGCTTTTTCCGAGCTTCGTATAGTTGTGAAGCAAGAAGGTCCCGTTTTGCTCTTTGTTATGGAAACAAAGATCAAGGCTAGAAGAGTTGGAGCACTGAAAAATATTCTGGGCTTTTCTCGTTGTTATGCAGTGGACAGTGACAGCCTAAGTGGAGGTGTGGGGCTGTTCTGGTCTAAAGATGTGATTGTGAAGGTGCAGAACCATAGTATTAATCATATTGATGCAATGGTTTGCAAGGTGGGGGATTCGTCCCTGGTATGGAGATTTACGGGCTTCTACGCGGAACCAAGGGTGGAGAATCGTCACCACTCGTGGAGGTTTTTGAGAACTTTGTGTCGGATATATACTGGGTAGGGGTATATCTGGCATGGTCCTAAAGAGCCGGATTACCAGAGTGTCCTGATTGGTAATGGATCACAGTCCATTAGGCAGCCCAGTAAGCTGACGCACAGAAGCCGGATTCTAGAAGAACCCGGACCACGGCCCAAAGTGGTGCGGCTTGGAGTAGAAGAAGGATCCCTGCTTTCCAAGTTAGGATACTTTCCGTAGTCTTCTAGATTTCCTTTCAGTAAGACCTAACCCGGCTATTATATAAAGCCGGACGGGAGAGAAGAACATAGAGAACAATTAGCTAGAAGTTAACTCGCAAGGAAGTTGATCCTCGCCGAGTTAGCGAATCCCTACTCACATTGTACTTTGTATACTTCAGGCTTCAGCCCTGATTTAGTGAGATTGCAGGAGTAGAAACGTCGCCTAGTTGCGACGTACCGAACCTGGGTCAATTTGGTGTTCCTGGTTGTTGTGCTACCACGTCACCCCATGTTTCTACCCGTAGGCTCATGGTACCCCAGTCTATGAACTCTACTATGATGTCTCGACAGTTGGCGCCCACCGTGGGGCCAGCGACGTCAGGCGTTATGTTTCGATCGGGGATACTCGGCGGAATCGCCAGTACCATAACTGTCGGAAGCTTGGAATTCGACAACGACGTCGGGCGCTTCCTCGACAATGAATCGTACATGCCAGCACGAAATCATCTGGTAAGTGCCTGCGTTTTAACGATTGGATCTGCAAACATCTTTATCGGATTAACTGTAGAGGCAATGGGATTCTGTGGTTGAAGTAGATTTATCCCACCCGCCCTATACCCAGTTGAAGAAAACTATGATGCCGGATTTTGCTCATATCGCCAGTATCCTGCTGAATTTGCTGCCTCTTCGGAGATGCCCGCAATCAGATCTCACTTTATTGGTATGGTGCAATCCGAGATCGCCGAAAACACGGATGAAAGCAATCCTGTGGAAGAGGAAGAAGAAAATAATCCCACAAGAAAGGTGGAAGATCCGACACCCGTCGACACGACGACGAACTCGGAAGCCGATTCTGTACTAGCCACCATAGAGGCAAGATTGGAGTCGGGACCTAGATCTGAAGACATAGATTCAGAAGACGAAGATGAAGACGCTTTCGAAAGAAAGGTCAAATCTATGCAAGGGGGCTTCCATGAAGTGCTTATGGCAAAACCAACTGATAACTCGGATGCTGAAAGCGATGCCCAAAACACCTCCACCAGACGAGGAAAGAGAGGAGGATGAAACCAGCCCTATTTACCCCGATGTCAAGGAATTGACAGAGGAAGAACCTGGTAAAAAACCTCCCTCTTCCAAGAAGAAAAAGAAGACTGCCAAGCAAATCCAGTACAAACTCCAGAAGAAAAAGTTAGCAGATAATGCTAGCCAAAACCTGGAAGCAGGAGGAGCAAGCGGGGTCACACTTGTGGAGAAGAAAAAGAAGTATATCCATGTCCCTGAACTGTCGGAGTAGGACGAGATCAATCTGATCCAAACCCCGGTCGGACCATACGAGCCACCGGAAGTGCTGAAAGCCAGAAGGCAAGCCATTATGCGGCAGCAACAACAACAACTATTCCGATCACAAGAAAATCTCTTCAAAGCCCAAGCCACTGTGAAAGCAAAGCAAGAGGAAATTGAAGAATTCGAAAGAAGGAATATGTCCGGGATAAAACCCACGAGAGTACCCGGAATCGCAAGGCCGGATGCACTGCCAGGAAACGAACGGTTCCAAAACCCTTCCTGGCAACGACAGGTTGACGGCGTAAACGCCAAGGGCGAACGCATCTATAAAAACACAGCTGAAAACACGGAGGCCGCATTCGCCATCCTCAATGATGATCTGTACTCCAACGATGAAAAGCTGCAGGGGGTGTATGCTTTCTTAGGAAAGGCATTGCAACAGCAAGAGCGAGGGCAGGCAAGATCAGGGAAGTTGCATGACGACTCGGCCCTATGCAAAACCGCCACATGCGCCGCTGGAGCACCTGGACCTCGCGAACCTGGAGACTCAGGCAATTCCAAAGAGAAGAAAGGAGATCCCAAGAAAGACAAGAAAATCCTGGACAATAGGGATGAAGCGTCCAGAACGGGATCTCATCTGTCGAAAGGCGGAAATATACCCCGCGATCATAAAGACCGGGAGGAACAAAACCGAAAAGACGGAAAAATGATGCCGCCTCCGAGACGCCCTGCTGAAAAAGCCGGAAGACATGAAAATCCTCACAGACGTGAAAGGTCCCGTACTCCTCCTAGGAATAAGGAAAGGCCAAGGAGTAGAACTCCGCCTCATTCCAAAGGACACGATAACGGACGAAACAGGGATAATCCCGGAAGAGCGCATTCGCGCAACAATGGGCCAGAAAGGAGCAAATCCCCTTCTGTCCATTCAGCCGGTAGATATTCCGCACACGCCGATAAGGCGGAAAGAGATGACTTATACTTTGGACCTAAGTGTTTCACTGACAGGATCCGAAGAATGACTCTATATTCTGGCTTTGCCAAAGTTGGTCCAACTTATCAAAAGTATAGCGGAAGTACAAACCCGGATACATGGCTTTCATATTACTATACTGCCGTCCAGATCAACAAGGGAACAGACTTAGAAGCAGTAAAATTCCTCCCCCTAATGTTGATGGATGGAGCCAGAGATTGGATTAACGAGCTTCCATCAAGAACAGTGGATAGCTGGGATGATATGGCTAAAGTGTTCGCTCATCACTTCTGGGGTACGTACAAACACCCTAAGAGCATCAACCAGCTAAATCGCTGCGTCCAATTTGAAGACGAGTCGTATGTCGACTTTATATCAAGATGGAAAACAATGAAAAACAGTTGCTCTGGAGTAAGTGATGTACAAGCAATGCATGCTTTCATCAATGGACTAAAACCGGGCCTCGTACCGTTCATGGTTGGTTCAAAGGAGCACAAAGATCTCGGATCTATGCTTACTACAGCCAATGAGCACGCAGCGGCCGAAGATGACATCAGAGCGAGAGGTGGAAATATTGATGCTTTGGATCAGGCCAAAAAGACGCATCGCTCTGAAAAGAAGACTACTCTAGAAGCACAGACAAAACCCAAAGAAGTAAATTTAACCTTTGGAAAGGATACTGGGGGCAAATGGAAAGGAAGAAGCACAGAACCTATCTCCTATTTTAAAGAAGAGTGGGAAAAGATTAAGTCGGAAAACTATGTCCACCATTCGCAATTTGGGAAGCCTACCCACACCAATGCGCAGTGTTGCCTCAATAAACACATGAAGGGCGCTGCAGGATACGGGAACAAGGGAAAGAACTCCAAGAGGAAATTCTCCAAGCAAAAGGCAGAAGCTGAAAAAGAAGCCAGTGAATCAGACACTGATGAAAAAATCCAGGAACAGCAGCGAAAAGGCGAACCAAAATTCCCGAGAGTCGATGGAGAATGCAATTTAGCTTTCCTGGCAACTCCTTCAGCAGAACAGGCAAAGCAAACACTTCGAGAAATAAACGCGGTGGTCCCACCAACGCCCAAATTCTTGAAGTATTCCAATAGGCCAGTTACCTGGGATCAGTCAGATCATCCTGGAAATATCCCAGAACCCGGCACACAAGCTCTAATCGTAAGCCCTATTGTTCAAAACACTAGGCTAAAAGGAGTGCTGATGGATGGAGGATCCAGTATCAATATTATGTACTTGGATACACTGAAGCATCTGCGAATCTCCGAGACTCAGCTCAAACATAGCAACATACGTTACCACGGTATCGTTTCTGGCACGCAAGCACATTCCCTAGGAGAAATTTCCCTAGATGTAACCTTCGGAGAAAGAGAACATTTCCGACAGAAAAAATCTCATTCGAAGTCGTGCCGTTCGAAAGTGTATATCATGCAATACTCGGACGTCCAGCTTTTGCCAAATTCATGGCAAGACCATGTTATATTTATAACAAGCTGAAGATGCCAGGACCAAAAGGAGGAGTAATCACCATATCGGGAGACTTCAAATTGGCTAACAAGCTGGAAAAAGGGAACACCCTTTGTGCTGAAAAAGTAATAGCAAAGGAAAAACTAAAAGAGCTGGCAAAGGAAGTATCGCCGATGGAAATGCCGGCAGAAAAAGAAAGCCGGAAGCCGGCAGATAGTTTCAAAGCTTCCGAGAATACAAGACATGTTATCCTCGATCGCAAAGATCCGACAAAATTTGTCGTAGTGGGGACAGGGATGACCGACAAATAGGAAAGCGCGCTCATCGAGTTCCTCCATGAGAACTGGGATATTTTTGCCTGGTGTCTTGTGAACATGCCAGGAGTACCCAGGGAACTTACTAAGCACCAATTGAAGGTAATTCCAGGTTCAAAACCCGTCAAACAAGGTCTCCGTCGTTTTGATGGAAGAAGACGGAAGGCTATAGGCAAGAAAATTATCCGGCTTTTAGCAGCTAATTTTATCCGGGAAGTTATACATACTGACTGGTCTACGAACCCAATATTAGTCCCGAAGAAAGATAGTTTTGTTCTTAGGATGTGTATAGATTACACTGGCCTGAACAAGTTGTGTCCAAAAGATAGGTTCGCATTACCGCGAATCGATCAAATAATAGATGCCACTGCTGGCTCTGAGCTTTTATGCTTCTTGGATGCTTATTCCGGGTACCATCAAATACGTATGAGGGAAGAAGATCAAATCAAAACTGACTTCATAACCCCGTATGGAACATACTATTATTTAACCATGCCATTTGGCCTGAAGAACGCAGGTGCAACTTACCAGCGTTGCATGCAACATTGTTTGCATAGTCAGATTCGGAAAAATATTCAAATTTATGTGGACGACATTGCCGTCGTTTCCAAGGAAAAAGATACACTCCTTGAAGATCTACGAGAAATTTTCGAAAATTTGCGCACTTACAAAATGAAGTTGAATACATTAAAGTGCGTATTCGGGGTTCCTTCGGGAAAACTTCTGGGTTTTATCATTTCTCACAGAGAAATAGAAGTAAACCCAGAAAAGATCAAGGTAATCCTGAACATCACAAAGCCTACGTGCTTAAAAGATGTACAAAGATTAATGGGTTCTGCAGCCGCAGTCAGCAGGTTTATAAGCCGGCTAGGAGACAAAGCTCTGCCATTATACAAATTGTTGAAGAAATCCGACAAATATGAGTGGACAGAAGAGGCGGATAAAGCATTAATCCCACTAAAAGAGACCTTGATGAAAGCACCGATTTTGGCATCGCCAAAAGACGAAGAACCTATGTTGCTGTATCTTACGGCAACAAACAGAGTTATTAGCGCTGTGATAATTGTGGAAAGGCGGAAAGAAGAACAAAGTATGCTGGACCAGCATCCTGTATACTATGTTAGTGAAGTTTTCTCCGAGTCAAAACAAAGGTATCCACACTATCAAAAACTGGCATATGTCGTGTTTTTCGCATCTAGAAAACTCCGCCATTATTTCTAAGGACATTCTATAACAGTGGTAAGCAAAGCACCACTAGGGGATATCATTAACAACGCGGACGCAACAGGCCGAGTGGCCAAGTGGGGCATCGAGCTAGCCACGTTTGACATTAAGTACCAACCCCGGACGGCTATTAAATCCCAGGTGTTGGCAGATTTTGTCGCTGATTGGACAGAAGTAATGGAGAACACACCAATGCCGGAGTCGGAATACTGGATCATGCACTTTGATGGATCCAAGATGAAAGAAGGCGCTGGAGCTGGTGTAGTGCTAAAATCCCCAAAAGGTGACATTATGGAGTAAATATTGCAGATACACTACAACACCAGTAATAATGTGGCAGAATATGAAGCTTTGCTTCATGGCTTGCATATCCCAAAAGAAATAGGCGTCAAATGCATATTATGCTATGGTGACTCAGATCTGGTACAACATCAGCTAAACCAAACCTGGGACGCCAAAAGCCCCATCATGGCCGAATATCGGAGAATGGTGGATGAGTTTGCGATTTGTTTCCTTGGATTTGAAGTACTTCACATCAAAAGGGAAGAAAATTGGAACGCGGATGCATTAGCCCGCATGGGATCGGAAAGAGTGAGAACCTTACCACCTGGTGTGTTTGTTCAGCATTTGCACGAACCATCAATCAAAGGTGGAGATGTGGATTATCCTCTTGTTTCCTAGTCAATTGAAGTCCTGCTCGTTAATCCGGATTGGACAATTCCATACTTAAACTTCTCAGTTGATCATAAGTTCCCGGATGGAGCATACGAGGTCTTGCAAAGACAGATACAGCGTCGATGCAAAGGGTACACGGTAATTAATGGTTGCCTGTATAAGCGCAGCACTATCGGAATTTTTCAGGGATGTATTTCGCCGTAAGAAGGACGAGAAATCTTGCAAGAAATCCATGCAGGAGATTGCGGATATCATGCTCAATCAAAAAGCATAGTCAAAAAAGCATTCCGCGTAGGGGTTTTCTGGCTCACAGCCAAGACAGATGCCGAACACACAGTAAACACATGTGCCGGATGCCAGTATTACGCCAAGAAGACGAATATGCCAGCTCAAGCACTCAAAACTATCCCTATAACATGGACGTTCGTGGTGTGGGGGCTAGATATGATGGGACCATTCAAAACTGCAAGAGGCGGACTTACACATCTACTCGTTGCAGTGGATAAGTACACCAAGTGGGTGGAGGCAAAACCCATAAAAAACTTGACGGTGTGACCGCCAGAAACTTCATCATTGATGTAGTCATAAGATATGGCGTTCCGCACAGTATAATCACCGACAACGGGACAAATTTCTCTATTGGAGAGTTGGCAAATTATTGCCGACAAACGGGAATACACCTAGACCTTGCATCTGTGACTCACCCACAATCCAATGGGCAGGTTGAAAGAATGAATAGCTCAATCCTGCGGGGAATATGCCCAAGACTCGAATCTCCTCTTCATAGAGCAGCTAGAGTATGGGTAGAAGAATTACCTTCCGTGCTTTGGAGTATTCGAACGACGCCAAATAGATCATCAGGACAAACCCCGTTTTTCTTGGTTTATGGCGCAGAAGCAATTCTTCCAACGTACATGCTCCATGATAGCCCAAGAGTGCAGGCTTACGATGACTCGGATGCCGAATGTGCTCGCCAGGATGTCGTCGATCTTTTAGAAGAAGAACGAGACCTTGTGCTTCAAAGATCCGCCATTTACCAGCAAGGATTGAGACGCTACCATAGTCAGAAAATCAGGCATCAATCTTTCAAAGAAGGTGACCTAGTGCTAAGATTGGTGCAAGAAAGGAAGCACAAGTTAGCCCCAGTCTGGGAGGGACCATTTTTCATTAGCAAGGCTATGAAAAATGGATCTTATTATCTTGTAGATATTCGAGACACGAAAGATGACCCCAAGCGTTCAAATCGCAAAAGAAAGAGAAAGATAGATGTCGAGCTGGGAGAGACGAAAAGGCCCTGGAGCATCCAGCAGTTACGTCGCTTTTACACTTAGTTCAATTTCTATGTAAACATCTTTGAGATCATGAAATAAAGTTGTCGGAATTCATGTTTTATCTGTTTTCATGCAAAGCATAAGTCCGTTTTATCTATTTCCCAATGATCTTTCAAAATGCTCAATGTTAACCCGAATTGTGCCTGCGTGCTCGGAGTTATAAAACCTGAATCTACTCAGCCTAAGGAGGCTTAAGGAAACCCAGATTGTGCCTGCGTGCCTGAGTTTCATACCCTCTACCGGAATATAAGACGTTAAAAGGTTTTCCGACAGCCACCAAAAAGCGCCCAAATGACCTGTCTGCCCCAGGTCGAGCGAAACAACTGAGCGAATCGTTACAGGCAAATAATAGAGCGAAATAACACAACCAATCGTTAGAGCGAAACAGTTTGGATCCTCCCAGATCGCCAATCGGCATAGTGAAGCAATTTGAAACGTTCACGCCGTCTTCATCGCCGGCTAAGAGCTCGCCGCCCAGATCCCACCTAGTCCATCTCGTCCTGCAGATCCTCGCCCAGCAGATCTCATCAGCAGGCGTTCCTCGCCGTGGCTGTTTCTCGCCCAGGTTTCTCGCCGCCCAGGCTAGCAGAATCTGGGAGATCTCCTCGCCGCCGGAGACGTGGCTGCTTCTCCTCGCCGGCACAAGCAGCAGCCGGAGATCTCCCAGGATACGGCTGCTTCTCCTCGCCGGCACAAGCAGCAGTCGGAGATGTCCTAGATCACGGCTGCTTCTCCTTGCAGCCAGAGTCGTGACTGCTTCTCCTCGCCGGCACAAGCAGCAGCCGGAGATCTCCCAGGACACGGCTGCTTCTCCTCGCAGCCGGAGCCGTGGCTGCTTCTTCTTGCCGACACAAGCAGCATTCGGAGATCTCCCAGGTCGCGGCTGCTCCTCTGACACTGCTCTGAAATTAAAGATATAAGTATGCACTCGATGACCAGAGAAATATCGAAGCAAATAGTGTCAAGCACATAAGGGATGTTCAGGCCAATGCATTCCTATACAATGAATCTATGCACAGTCAAGTTTTGCAATTATCCTACAGAAAATGGAGGCAAGCACAGAAAGAATGTTCAGGCCAATGCATTCTTGAACAATGAATCTATGCATAGAATCTTGGGAAAATGTCTAATTGACTCACCGCAGTCCGCTCCGACTGTAGCATTGGTTTCTTCCCTTGTTACTCACGTTGCAGGGATTCATTTTGAACATGCTAACAACAATGATAAGCTAATGTAATGCCTTAGATGCATCGTCCTAAATTTTGGACCACACACAGATGGTGTGTTCACAAGATGGAGTACTCAAGGATTCCATCCGTGCCGACGATAGCATACTTCCTCACGCACTTTCGCCGGTCTATGCGCACCTGTTGAAAGGACCAGAAAAACAGAATCACATTAGTGGATCTCGAGGCCTGATACTTTCAAAACAAAATTTATCTCCTGTTTTCCACAAATCCCGCAAAATTTATCGAAGCAAGCATGCAAAATCTAACGGATACTCCAAAGACAAGATTCTAATAGTGACGCCATCTTACAATCATGTTTCTTATAGTGTTGAGCATTATGGGCTTGATACTATGACAACCTGACATCTGAATTTTCTGTTAACTCGGTCGACTAAGGCAACTGGTATTCTGCCCTCTTGGTTACCTAATAAAACATAAATAAAATTAGCTTACAATTGGATAGCTCCAAAGACGAGATAAATATTTTGCGGTAGCAAACAACTATCAGTGGTATTTTTCAGAACTTTGGAGTACCAGAACTTCTATGCCATTTATTTTAGTTAAATCTCACTCTAGACATGCAAGTACTAACCGTCGGATAATGCGTAGCTATAGAAGGAATAGAAGGCGTAGTACCAATATAATCTGAATGATTTAGTAAATCTGAGGTATGCACATGACGGTGCCAGATTATTCAGTGAGTAAGTTATTCAGTGTCAAATTATCAAGAAATTCAGTAAGTTATTCAGTTTAAATTCAGTGAGTAAGAAAAATACAGGAAACTCATATGCTTCTTTGCATCACACGTCTTCCCGAAGTGTAGAAATGCCAATCATGAGAGGGATTCAGATCCAAAAAGAAAGCAATAAGTTACTAAAACTTGCACTAAATTACTGCTAATTTTACTCAAGCAGTGCACTAATACAAGCAAGAAACATTCAGGTTCCATTTGAACAAATACACTTGAATTTTCTGGAACAATTTCAAGTAGTACCAGACATGGAAACCCTCTAGAGGCAATGAGCAAAATTATTCAGATGCCATTAGATGCAATGCCAAGCTCTCCACCATTTTCTTTCTATTACAAATAGATAATGGTCAGAACACATGTAGCTTGAATTTTTCTAGGTTTATGCTTCTTTTGGCTTCTGCTCCACTACAAATTGTTGATTTTGAGAATCCTAGAACCAGAATCATCCTACCCAGTTCGGCTGAATCATACTCCATGGAGTACAATGCAAATTTTGGCTTAAACGGAAACAAATAATCAGACTATCGGGGGCCACTCAAGATTTACCCAAATCTGTTGTATCCAAATTTCTTGAGGTAGGCAAGCTAAGGGTAAACAGCTGCAAGGTCAAGGGCGGCTGCAGAATGTCCATCGCTGAACTATTCTACTACATGGACCAGAACTCCACCCAATCAACCTAATGGAACTGAAAAAGATGAACATGGAGCGGACGGCACCTGAATCGACCAAATCGACGGGGAGGACCGGATAAGGCGAGCTTGGCGGTGGTAGGTATGAAGGGGATGCCGATGGTGGCGCCACCCTTACCTTGGCGGCCGCCTGCGCCTGGCGTATCTTCTGCATCTTGAGTATCCGCCCTTGCCATGGGAGTCACGCAGCTCACGCTCGGGCGCGGAACCGCGTCGCGGCGGCAGAAAATAGGAGCAAATCCAGCACCGGCGCACCGTCCACGTCCAGTAGCACGTCCCCGGCGCAAAAATTTGCAACCTTTGACCTCAAATCTATGGCGTGATGCGAGGAGGATTACGGCTGCGAGACGACTTGGGGTGGTGGGGAGCAAGGCTGCGCTGGGATTGGTTCCTAAGATGCAGGCAGCGGTGAGGATCGACGGGGAGCGAGAGGACATGGCGGCGACGGAGAGCTAGAAGGCGCCGGGGTCGAGAGTACGGATGGCAATGGGTACCCGATACCCGCAAACCCGATGGGTACCCGCCTCAAATGGGGAGGGTTTGGTAAGAAAAAAAACCCGTGGGTCTGCTTAGTGGGTTAGAACCATACCCATCGGGTCTAGCGGAGGCGGGTATGGGGATGCCAAACCCATACCCACCAACCCGCATACCCGCATATCCCCACCTGTCAGTCAGATAAAACAGCAAGGCCCACATGTCAAACCCTAACCAACCTCCCACATATAACTTACGATCCACCCCCCAACCACCAAACCCTAGTCAAAAATCCCCACTTGGCCGCCACCCCCACGCCCCACCCCACGCTCCTCTTCTCCGCTCGGGCTCTCCGCGCTCCGGCCACCGGCCCCTCCTCTTCTCCGCTCCGGCCACCATCCCCTCCTCTCCGCTTCGGCCACCGGCCCTCCTCTCCGCCACAAGCCCTTCTCGTTGCTCCGACCACCGGGCCCTCCTCTCCGCCTCTTTGTAGCAGATCTCGCCGGCCACCGGCCCTCATCCCTCCTCGACGTCGGCGCCTCGAGAGGCGATGCAGCAGATCCCGCCGGCCACCGGCCCTCCTCCCTCCTGCTCCGGCCGTACGAGGACTAGGGGAGCGCCGCACACGCGACGCGCGCCTCGAGAGGCGATGCAGCAGATCCCGCCACGGGGAAGCGGGGCGCGGCTGGGGTATCCCCGCGGCGTTCATCCGTTGCCGTCGAGCCCGAGGGAGACAAATAGAGGCGGCGCACGCGCCGGAATCCCGCCGGTTGCTGCAACCTGGACGAGCCAGAAGCAGGGCCTCCGACTTTTTGTTCAAGTTGTATGATTCTTTGAAATAGTTGTTGTTGTTGATGTGTGATTTGAGCTTGTTGCTACTATGAAAATTTGCTATCGGTTGCTACTATGTAAATTGATGTCAACTTGTTGCTACTTGATGTAAATTGATGTCAACTTGTTGCTGTAAACATGCAAAATCCTCTCAAATGGTTGCTCAGCAAAAACTTGGCGGGTACCCGGCGGGTGGCGGGTCTGGTGGAAAGCTGTACCCGCCGGCGGGTATGGGGCCGGGTCGCGGGGGCGGGGAGGAGGGGCGGGTGCGGGTATGGGGGGTCCTGACCCGGCCCCGAACCCGTCGGGTGCCATCCGGAGTCGAGAGAGAGGAAAATGTTGAGGATGTCGGTGAGAGAGGGACTGGAGCGAGCGAGTCGGAGCGACTCGCAGGCGAGGGGCAATACAGGAAACTCGCTAATTTCTGTAACGTGGAAATATTTGTACGTGAAAACCTTCAACGTCTTATAATCCGGAACGGAGGGAGTACTTTTTTACAATTCCTTATTTTTTTCTCTAAGTATTATCTGATTGTTTTTATGTTGGGTCACTGGAACTAGTCAGTAAAAATGTCTTTAGTACGATCCATGTTTCCGAGTTTTGACTGATTGGTTGTACCCAGTAACTTGGCATGAAGATTACGAACTATCGAGCCATTTCAAACACTAAGGACAGTTAAGACATACAAACCAGAAAACTTAGAAGATAAAGGAATTAAAACCCGGAAAACTTGCAAAGACTTAATAAATTAACTGCAAAAGCGGAGTACTTGTTTATACAAAAGAATAGATAGCATTACAATAAGTGTTACATTGTAAGATCAGTAATGCGTCTGTTTTCCCATCTCCTACCCAGGACCAAGCAGCTTCTCAGGCATCCGACTCTTCTTCTTCGCTGCTGGATTCCTCAGGAGTTGCCGGGATTGCCTCCTCAGGGTAGAAGGTGGAGATGTTCACCATAGTGGCGATCTTGGTGGCGTGACCTTTGATTTCATCAAAGATGCTGGTACGATGGGCATCCGTGTATCCTTGCGGGATGCCGGATGCCACGCTCCAAGATTTGGTTGTGGGGTAGTGCATACGCATGAGCCCAAGGGCTATGCGTGCACCACCACGATCCGCGGAGCGGAGCCATGACTCCTTGCGGTTCGCCACCTCCACAATAGCCGCAGGAAGATTGCTGATTTCCGAGAGCTCCCCAGATTTCTCGGGAATGTACTTGTTAATAAGTAGCATTCCCGCGGCCTTGAGCGCGGTGAAGACTTTCCCGAAGGCCCGGATTCTCTCAATCCGGGTAAGCTGGGGGCTACATTCTGTTTCAATCAACAAGACAAATGTTAGAAAAATAGAAGAAGATAAACATGGAAAATTCGGTAAAAGATAAATTACTTACCAAGAATCCGATCCATCTCGGTGCCTTCTTCCAGGCGCTGGTTCATGGCGTTCTCTAGATCCCTGATTGTAGACTTGTCTTTCTCGGCCTGGCTGGAGGCCTTAGACTCGGCAATGCCAACAGCTAGTTGGCTGGCCTCCAGGTCCTTCTGGAGTTTCACAGTCAGCTTGTGAAGATCCAGGTTCTCGCGACGGAGGTTCTCGGCGTTGTCGGCATCTTCAGCAATTTGTTTGGCTTTCGCCAAAGAAGCTGAAAAGCAAGTAAAGGAAGAGTTAAAAACTCGAAAAACTACTTAGAAAAAAATCACAACTGAAAGCAGAGAAATATTTTACCTGCTGATTCACTCAGCTGTTGCTGAATGGATGCCAGATCTGCTTCCTTATCTTCAAGAATGGAAAGAAGGGTTTTCACCTCCTTGTTCTTGATGGTAAGTTTATTGAAAACTTCCATGTTGATGTTTTCAGCAGTTTGCTGAAACAGGGAAAAGAGAAAAAAAGCTTAAGTAAAAAACAAGCATAACAATGAAAAAAACATTAAGACAAAAGTATGCATTTGACTTATTGCTTGGGGGCTAGAGATATTTATCTGGCTCATCTTGGTCAGGTTTGCCAAGTTTTCATTGAATTCTTTTGCATAGTCTGCAAAAATAATCCCAACATGGCAAAGGCCGTCCTGAATGACCTACCGAGGTAAAAACACGAAGTTATTACTTACAACAAGCCCGCCTCGCAGCCAAGGACGGATTAGAGGTGCTGGAGCGAAGAATTTGGTAGCCCACGGATGAATGTATCCGTGTTCGTCAAACGGTTCTTCCTTTACCTTAAAGTCCTTGTCAAAAGTCGGAATGGGTTCCTCCTCAGTTGTACGAGAAGGGCCACCCATTTCCGGCACCGCCCTTTCCCTCGCATCCGTCTCGGACGCAATGGGCTGGCTGGTCGGCAGGGGATACTCTTCCTCCCTTGTAGATTGGTTTTCTCCTCCTGGGGCAGCTGGGGTAGCAGGAGCTGCAGCAGGGGATGGGTGCACCCTGATGGAGGGATAATAACCCGGTAGGCCAACTCCAAGGTGTAACCCGGCCCAAGGGACACGGCGCAGGATCCGGCTAAGGATGATGAAACTTCTGGAAGGCCCAAAGTTTGTAGGCCTCGTAACCCGGATTGTGGGTTGCGGTAAGGAAAGCTAGGGTTTGTAAGCAGTGTCCGGGTAGGATTCAGGGTGCGCCTTGGAGGGCAAGTCAGGAGGGTACGGTGCTTTATAAACCGACCCCTACGTCTAGTTTGGAGAGATCTAAGAACCCTAGCAATATCGCTTGATATCGAGCATCCAGTGTAACCCGAGAGTTGAGTTATTATATCAAGATCGGAGACTCGGCGACTTTGATTGCCGGCTACCAGATCGATTATCATCATGTTTTCCTCTGAGCTAAACCCTCTCCCAAACGCCTGTGTCGTCTTGCCCCAAGATCAGTTACCCCCGGTAACGTCTGCCGTGATAATCCCACGACAGTTGGCGCCCATCGTGGGGCCTGCGTCCAAAGGTGTTTACATCACGGGAGAAGCTCGGAAGAACATGGAGAATTTCGTCGTCGGCGAGGTCCACGTCGACCACAAAGGAGAGAAGATGGTGGACGATTCCGGCTGGGGGCCCGAGTCGGATCACCTCGAATCCGGATCTGTCGTGACAATCGGCCGGATCAGCGTCTTCATCGGTATGGTATGTACTTCCGGTTCGATCCCTGACAATTTTGGATCTGATTCTGTGTCAGGGGAGGCTACCTATATCCAATCTGACAGAGAAGAATCAATGGGAACAACAGATCAGATAGAAGAACCCATCACGAAGGGGGAACAGCCGGAGGAGCCAGCATGGACCCCGCGTGACCGAGTCGGTGGAGAGGATGATACCGAGTCTATCCGGGATCTGCTGGAGAACCGGTATGAGGAGAATAACAGTGAAGAAGAACAACATGAATTCACACCAAGCATCGTACGCCGAGTTGCGGTCTACACGGCTCCCGCGGCCAACCTCAACCAAGAGAATGCGACCGCGGCCGCAGTCGGGGCGGCTCAGGCATTGGCCCAGCAGCAGGGCGCGGCTAACGGAAACCCGATTCTGGCTCGGGTCGATGGAGAATCGGCATCGGTGACCAGCCGCGCAGCAGACGAGGAGTTGCACGCAAATACGTTCGGATTCCTGGGAAACCGGACACCAGGGGCGGGTCCTTCGAACCCGCGTCACCCGGCCCTATTCGATAATAATCTGATCCTAGATCCCACGGTTCTTGCTACGGTTATCACTCCAGAAAACGCAGCAGAACGTGTCAGGGATCTGGATGTGGCTCGCCGTGCGTTGGAACAGAGAAGACCCGACAAGCGATCGATCTGTTGCACACTGCGGTGGCGCAGCAAGCCAATTACCCGGATCATAGAAGTGGGATGCACGGGACGCCATACGCCAGTCAGCAACAAGGGAATATCCAAACAAGTTCAGCACGGCGGAGGGAAGAGCAGCAGCAAATGCCGCCTCCTCCCCGCGTTCAGGCAGCATCAGCAGCACAGGCCGTTGTGGGTAGTTCCAGGGCTCGGAGAGCCGGGGCCGGGTCTGCAGCGCATGGACTACCTACAGCACCGCGCCCAGCTGCGCCCCCCGCTGGATCACACGTCTCTCGAGCAAGGCCAGCCTCGACCATTCTTGCAGGACCCAAGTGTCTCTCGGACGACATCAGAGCTGAACCTTACCCGGAAACATTCAAAGAGCCAGGAAAAGTAGTGAATTACGAACCAACTATGGATCCAGAAACATGGCTAAGCAGTTATGAGATGGCAATGTCGATCCGCAATGCGTCCGAGAATCTCCAAGCCAAGTTCATGTACTTGATGATGTCAGAAGGAGCAGCAAAGTTTATGGTTCACCAATCTGTCGGAAAGATCGATCAAGTCCTGGGAGGAATTGAAGACCGCGTTTGTCAAGCACTTTCATGGGACGTGCAGAAAATTGTTCACTATTGATGATCTAGAGCGATGTGTTCAGAAGAAGGGAGAATCGGGGCGCAGTTGGGTGCGCCGGGTCATGGAGATACTTCACTCGTCCACGGATATTCAGCCCAAGGATGCACTACAAGCTATGGCAAAAACATGCAAGTATATACCTTTAGTGCAAAAGTTAAGTCGCATGAAATCCAGTCGGAATGCGTCGGAGGTTACAATGGGAGAATTGATGGATGCGTGCAACAAACACGCTGCAACAGATACTACAGAGGAGGAAGTTGATGACAAGAAGGCAAAAGCAAACACAAGTAATAGCGGAAGAACCGGCAATGGATCAGCACCGGGTAACAACGGAAATAGCCAGAACAAGCGCCCGTTTGAAGGAGGCTCCGAGTTTGTCGCCAACATAGAGGCCGGGTCTTCGAGACCCAGATCTGAAGGGAATTTTAACACTGGAAATCACAATGGAGGACACTATCAAGGGCCTCCAAGGCCAGGTAACAGTTGGGACATCTTTAGAATGGCATGCCCAAAGCACAGCAGGAACGGCAAGCCGGCTAATCACTCCTTGGAGCAATGCGCCGACTTACAGAGGTGGAAGAACGAGGAAGTGAACAGAGCCATGCGAGGTGCGGGTCGGGGAGGAGGACCGGGTCAGGGTGGAAACCCGGGCAACGGCCCACCCCCAGCCGGTAACCCGGCAGCCGGAAATCAGGGCAACAATCAAGGGGGAGCTGGAGGTTTCCAGGCCAACCCCAAACAGTTGGGTCAATACCACGTGCATACTACAGGAGGCTCCAACAAGGATAAAAAGATACTGAAGCAAGCGGTCAACTCAATCTCTTCGGCTATCCCGAGATACTTGAGGTGGTCAGAACAAGATATAACATGGAGCAGAAGAGATCACCCGGGGGAGTCTTAGCATTGGTAGTTGCACCACAGGTCAATGGGTACGAGCTGAAGAAGGTCCTGATGGATGGAGGAAGCAGCATCAATATCCTGTACTGGGAAACCTTTCTACGCATGGGTCTCAAGGAATCTCAGCTCCAAAAAAGTACGACAGTTTTTCATGGCATAGTACCGGGTCACTCAGCATGCCCCGAGGGAAAAATCGCGTTGGAAGTAGCTTTTGGGGAATCAAAGGACAATTATCGAGTTGAGTGGCTCACTTTCGAGGTGGTTAAGTTGCGCAGTCCGTATCACACGCTGTTTGGAAGGCCGGCTTATGCTAAATTCATGGCGAGGCCATGTTATGTGTATCTGCAATTAAAAATTCCGGGTCCTAAGCAGACCATTACCATACATGGAAGTCGAGATATAGCAGCTGAATGCGATGAAGGAGACGCGGCAATGGCCGAGCAAGCCTGTAGAAAAGAGGAACTCAAACATTACCGGTCTCAAGCAGACCCGGAGGACAGGACCACCTCAAAAAGGCCGAGCACTGAAGGAGAAAAAGCAAGACCCAGGTCCGAGAAAGATGCTAAGATGGTGGCTTTCATCAAGAACGATTCCCCTAAACAATCTGGCATAGGAGAAGAAACCACACCACCGTTCACGGCTAGCCGCGTTATGGGAACACCTCACCCGGATTGGCTAGCAAACCCGGTACTCATCATGAAAAAGTCCAACAAATGGAGCGTGTGCATCGGTCGCGTCAGCCCGGGACCGACTCCCAAGGAGAACTAAACAATGTAACGGGCAGCAGGTTTCAGACGCGCTCTTTTCCTACCCAGGGTACCTAAGGGGACTGGAAGGTTTTTAATGAGGCGGCCTGCTGACCCAAATTTTTTGTATCAGTAAAAGAGATGGTTATCAAGTCTTATTATGATCTTTGCTTCGATCACAAGTAAGTAGTATTCACTGCTATCAGTACATCAGTATCATCAAGTATGTTGCATATATATAGGTCTTGGGGGCTGGTTGCTTGAATAGCACAGTCACAAACCCAAAAGGCCCGGCCTTGATGCCTATGAATTATAAGGGCCGACTACTTGCAAGACGAGTACGGCTGCAATCTTATAACCGGACAAAGGAGCCAAATTTTCTTGACTATTCTTACTTAAGCTCGATGTGACTCGCACTAAAGTGGCATGATCTGTTCGCTTACGATTACAATCAGCCGTGCAGCCCAATGGGACTTGCCTGACCCTGTTTTTCGTATAGATGTAACAACATGGTATCCACGCGAAAACCGGCTTACAGTACAAGATAGTCAAAAGGGTCATCTAAACCACAAGTTTATGCAGAGTACAAGGCTAATAGCCGGAAACTCAACGACTATCAAGCATAACTTCAGTACCTACACGGAATGGCTATAGGTTTTCGGCTCGGTAAAAAACAATTTGTTCTCTGAGAAAGGCCACACCCCCCTGACTCGGACTTTGGGCCATGGGGACTGTGGACTTCGAAACAGAAACAAACTACTTGGCTATCGAAGCTCGAAAGACCCTACCATCCGAGTCTTGGGGACTTAAAGAAAAGTCCACTTATCAAAACCCGTGATACTCGGAAAACCGAGTCTCACAAAGGGAGCCAAAAAGAGAGTCGGGTATCGAGAATAAGTTCAAGAATAGACAAGTATCACGATTATCAAAAGGCCAGAAAAGGCGCAAAGTATATCACGGACTAAAAGTACGTTACAAATTACGATGCCAATATCAGGGGTGCACAGGCGCACCATCAAAAGTATACTAGTTTTGAATACAAAGTATCATGTGATCGAGGTACTATGATGGCATTGCCCTATTCGGCCTCCTGAGTACGGTCTTCCGGGTCTTGGTCCTGGGCTTGCTGCTTAGCTTTCCCGGCAGCATTACCCGGACTCCCCGCATCAGGGCGGGCAGGCGGAGGGACAGCTGGTGTAGAAGCAGATGGCCCTGATCCTAACTCGGCCTCTCTCTTAGCAGTTTCTTCTTTCTTCCTGGCCAAATCAGCCGCCCATTTTTCCAAAATATCAAAGGGAGGGGGTGCCTCCTCCAGTATGGTTTTGCCTTCAGCATCGTATGAACTCATAATCGTGCCCAGATCTATCTTATCGGCCAAAGCGGTTGCCGAGTGGCGCACCGCAGATTGTATGGCCTTGAAGTCTTTCGGTACAAACCTGGAGCCATCAGCTTTATATTCCGGAAACCCGGAAGTTACCTTTTTCGGGTCAAGCTTCGGAAAATAAGCTTTAGCCAGCGTAAAGGCTCGGGTCATGCCGATCCGGCAGGCTGAGCGTTTCCATATCTCGATCCAGCCAGGCACTGTGGAGCAGGCTTGAATAAGGTTTTCCTCACCCGGGTATACCTCGGTAGGCCACTTCACGGCATCCAATATAAACTTTGTACCGGCAAAGAAGGTCCGGAGTACAGTCTTCAATGTTTTAGCCTTGGCAACGGCATCTTCTTCTGGGGTCGCAAGGTTAGCGCCTGCAGTTGAAAAAAGGGAAGAACACATCAGTAATCCCGAGTATCATATGATAAAGTAAAAGCACGAAGTCAGTCGGAAGCAAAAACTCACTAAGCAAGATACGATAAGTATCCGCAATCTGGTCCGATAAATTCTTCAGTGAAGTTTGGGCAGTAGTGCACTTCTTCTTGTATTTGGAAACGTCTTTCTTCAAAGTTTTAACGTCAGCTTCAAGGGCCTCTCTTCGTTTTACCTCGGCAAGCAGGAGTCGTTCGGTCTTGAGTAAAATCTCATCGGACCGGGTCACCTCCGCCTATAAGGAGCAAAGAGCGAAAGTGTCAGTCGGGCATTATAGCAAGCCGAATGTTGCACAAAGTACCAAGCACAACTTTAACAAGTTATGCTCGGAACTTGGGGACTAGGCGTATACTAAGAGATATCAAGTATTGTTACCTGATGAGCTGCGGCCATGCGCTCTAGGATACTGCGCTCCGAGGCCTTCATGGTGAGGACAGCGTTCATCAGCTGATCAAAGTTATCGTTACCCGAGTTAGAAGACCCGGGGTCGTGGAAATTTGGAGAAGAAGTTTTCTTCTTAGCAGGAGACGGCACCCGGGTCATCCGAATGTCGGAGTCTGCTCCTCCTCCTCCCGCGCCCAAAGTCGCAACTTTTTCCCTCTCGCTTGCGTGCGAGGCTATCGGATACCCGGCTTCTTGCCTGGCCGGGTTTGTTGGTGATGCTTGTTCTTCGTCGCCAACTGTGGCGAACGCATCGTCAATCGGTCTCTCTTTACTCGGGTCATCGGTCTCCATATCTTCCTGGTCACTAGCAATGACCGTGGCCCTATAGAAAGTATGAGGGAGCAGTTAGCGTATAATCATGAAAAGGCGATGGAAGTGTGGTATAACATCGGGAAAAGAACTTTACCCGGGATTCACCGCAAGGTCCGCAGGGAATTCGCTGCTGGACCCGGATGAGACTGAAAGATACCAAACAAGACATGAGATTACCCTGTGAAGGAATAGTTCGGAAGGATTTCTATGTTTAAAGAGGGGTATGGTTAATACCAGCGTGCCGAGCCGGAGACGACGGAATACCCGGGTTAAGGGGATCATTACCCGGATAATTCCGTGTCGCCCTGCGCTTGGTCATAGGCGACTCCTTCAGGTACGGCCAAAAGGGTAATGCCAGGGTTAGTTCATGCATGTTATCGCAGGAATGCGAGTTGGACGCAAGGAAATCGTATAGAACCTTGAAGACGATCCCTTGAGGTTTTCTCTTAGATCCGACTTTGACTGTCGGTTCTACTTCGTCCTCATCGCTGGCGGACTCCACCTTGCCGTCAACCTCCTCTTCCTCGTCCCTGTCTTCTTGTTCTGGAAGTTACCAAAGTTACAGTTGGGAAATGAAGAACAGGATACGACGAACTCAAAGGAACTAAGTAAAATTTAGAGCGTACCTTCATCCGAGTTAACGGCATCCTCTTTCTTCTCCGGGTCTCCGGAGTTAGGAGGAGTGTCAATCTTCCAGAAGTCATCATCGGCCTGAAACGAAGGCATAAGAACAAGGGTTATTAGCTGTATCAAGTGGAAGGGATGAAGTTGAAAATGTGAAAACCAGGTCCTTACCGCGGGGGCCGGGTTCTCGCAGGTGAAGGGCTCCAATCCGGCTATATTCCGGATTACCTCCAGCTTTTCTGTCAAAAAGCCTTTGATGGTTTTATTGGTATCACCGGGCGCGAAGCTGTGGGTGGAGTACCGGATCGGGTCCGTGGTTTGCCCCGAGTATTCGCACATTAATTTCGTGCGGATGGAGTTGGGCTGGATACGAAAATCGACCCAAGTTTTCACCAGGTTAAGCCCGATGAGACCTTGAGCCGAAAGAATGGAGATTTTAGCCAATAAAGGCAGGATTGCTTCCCTGTCCGAGTCAGGGGCAAAGGCACTAAACGTCTCGGAGATATCAAGTAGGCCTTCCGAATAACCCGGCAACTTCTTTTCGCCGGGTGGGGAGGTGTCCCGACAGTAAAAATACGAAAGTTTCCAGTGCTTGACGTGGGAGTTGAGGGTGAGAGGAGGCATTAGAGAATTCTTGCGGCGTTGGATAGAAACTCCGCCGCAAGCGAGAAGTGCACCGTCACCGCTTTCGCGGCACGGTTTGCACTGGAAGAGTTCAACGAAAAGAGCCAAACTTGGCGGAACGCACAAGTATGACTCGGAGAGGACGATGAAGTGAGAGATATTTAACATAGAGTTAGGCCCTATGTCAAATATGCGAAGGCCATAGTGGCTCAAAACATCGCGGAAGAAATGGTGACCCGGAGGACGGAAGCCCCGGGTCACGTGTTCCACAAAGCATATTACCTCGTTTTCTGCTGGAGTAGGCCGAGTCTCGTTACCCGGCACCCTCCAGTGAATGTTTTCTTGAGGGGGAAGGACCCCTAACTCGACCAATTCTTCCAACTTGGCCTTGGTGACCAAAGATCGCGCCCAGTTGGCGGATATGGAGTTTGTAGTCTTGACCTTGGTCAGCTGCTTCCCCTGCTTCTTGGGCGCCATGGGGTTAACCTGTAAAGCATCAGGTAGAAGAACATGAGGAATGAGACTCGGAAGCTGTTAGTCGGTCGAGTACGGATAAGCGATATCAAGACAACATGGAAGCTAAGTATTATCCGGGTATCATTTTGCGGAATGAGGTACAAACTATCCGGGTATCATGTATTGTTATAAAAGCTATGGAGGTTCATGTATTGATAAACATCTGGGGATGATGGATGGTTGCCCGTACGTCTATCACGAGCAAAAGAACCGGAAAAGGAGGATTTTTCCGGCTGATAGAAACAAGGGCGGAAAATTTGGACGGCCCGAGCCCGGATTGGAAATTCCATTTCACGATTTGTGGCGAAATTAATGATTGCAGGTAGTAGGAGAGTGAATTGAAGTCTGTATCTTATCTATTGGGCGAGCTAGAAAGAATACTAGCAACCTAATTCGGCGTGGCCGAGAAATCATTGGCGGGTCGATTTAGATCTAATCTGAGGTGAAATCAAGAAATTGCAAGGGCAAATTAATGGATGCAAGAGACTTACTGGAGGAGATTGAAGTGAAGCTTTGCGGAGGCAAATGGCGCAAGCCTGGTGTCCCTTCGCGATTCCTGGCGGGCAGGTCGGAGGCCTGGCGGCGGATCTTGGCGGTGGGGCGGAGCGCGCCGTGGCGGAGCGCAGCCGGCGACAGATGGGCTCCGGTGATACGCGCGAGGTTTCCGTAATGGCGCTCTGCGGGCTTGCGCACGGAGGAAGGAAGGAAGAGAAATGGGGGAAAGTGAGCCGTTGGGGTTAGGGTTATCCCTAAGGGCCTATTTATAATAGCTCGGGTGGAAAAGCTCAGTCCAACGGGCGGGACCCGGAAATTGCGGGGTAGCAGCTACCTGTTCGAAGTTTGGGAGATATGCTTCACATGCCGAGCGAGATATCCGGACGGAAAAGAGAAGGGGATCCTCTCCGTGGCATCGGGATCAGTTATCAAGTAAAGTATAGAGTTTGGGCACTTTTATCAAGGCTTAGACCCGGAAAGTAGAGCAAAGCGCCTGGAGAAAGGCCGGGTGGTTATATGGCCACCATGGAGTTAGGCCTGGCTATACATCAAAGCACCCTAACCCGGCCTCCATACACTTGTGCGTTTGATATTTTTGCAGGGAATAGCCAGTGCTTCAAGGAAGGATCCGTGAAGCCCAAGCTATTCTGGGGACTACTGATGGAGGGATAATAACCCGGTAGGCCAACTCCAAGGTGTAACCCGGCCCAAGGGACACGGCGCAGGATCCAGCTAAGGATGATGAAACTTCTGGAAGGCCCAAAGTTTGTAGGCCTCGTAACCCGGATTGTGGGTTGCGGTAAGGAAAGCTAGGGTTTGTAAGCAGTGTCCGGGTAGGATTCAGGGTGCGCCTTGGAGGGCAAGTCAGGAGGGTACGGTGCTTTATAAACCGACCCCTACGTCTAGTTTGGAGAGATCTAAGAACCCTAGCGATATCGCTTGATATTGAGCATCCAGTGTAACCCGAGAGTTGAGTTATTATATCAAGATCGGAGACTCGGCGACTTTGATTGCCGGCTACCAGATCGATTATCATCATGTTTTCCTCTGAGCTAAACCCTCTCCCAAACGCCTGTGTCGTCTTGCCCCAAGATCAGTTACCCCCGGTAACGTCTGCCGTGATAATCCCACGACACACCCCCTTGCCAGTAGCTGCCTTATGTCTCTTCATTTTCTTTGGCTTCGGATAAGTAGGAGCAAGGCTTAAAAAGAAAGGAAGTGAAAGAAATTCCGAGAAAGTAAAATGACTCCTGCGACAAAAAGTAGAGAAAAACGGAAACCCGGATGATTACCTGGAAGTAGCGACGGGAATTCCGTCAAGTTCCACCACCTCTTCAGCAGCTGATGACTTCTTGCGTTTCCGACCACCAGAAAACTTGGCACACATTGCGTCCAGTTCGACATCGGTTGAAAGATCTTTTTCAGTAAGGTCGGCGAACTATGGGAAAAGAGTGATATCCGGCTAATTTAGGAAGACTGAGAAAGACTAAAATCTGAGAAATTGCCCAAATAGTAAAGAATATTACCTTTGGAATCGGGTTTCCTTCGTGGTACATCTCTCGGCTTTCCTCATATTGGTTGCGTGTGGCGACCAAATGATTAACCCGCTTCTTGGAGTCCCTCTTCTAGAATGCCTTGACCGTTCCCCTCATTGTATCTTCCGGGCCCTTGTATTCACACAAAAGCCGGGTTCGATGCGCCAGAGGTTGGATGCGTCTTCCGAACCAACACAAAACGGTGTCGGTTCCAGTAAGAGGAGGTTCGGAAGAGACGAGTTTGGTGATGCGCCGTTTGATTTTCATCAAATCATAC
The DNA here is from genome assembly GCA_028641055.1 of Alopecurus myosuroides. Lineage (NCBI taxonomy): Eukaryota > Viridiplantae > Streptophyta > Magnoliopsida > Poales > Poaceae > Alopecurus > Alopecurus myosuroides. The sequence goes on along the minus strand of CM054059.1, from coordinate 362,427,145 downwards.
GGCAGAGTTTGAACTGCCTCCACATCCCAGTTTTCCTGGGGAGTGGCAGCGTAGTTGGAAAAGGGTGGAATCCCCGTTTACTTTCTAGGAAACGGGATGTCTTGGTGGTAGAAGAAGGAACCCGTCCAAAATTTGACGGATTCCGAGGTTTTGATCTTGGGGAACCAATCCTCCCTAAATCTACGTAGGGTGAAGGATATGGTCCCGCAAGTCAGGGGTGCGCCCTCAGAGGGGTTTCGCTTAACCCCGAAGCAATACTGCCAAAAGTCTAATCTAGGCTCTAGTCCTAGATACCCTTCAAAGAGGGCCTGGAACCCGGCTAGATAGAGAATGGAGTTTGGTGGCAGGTTGTGGGGTTGTATGTTGTAGTGGTTAAGAACTTGGAGAAAGAAGGCGGAAGGTGGAATTCCCATACCTCGAGAAAGATGCGAGGTTAGGAGAACCCTTTCCCCGGCTTTGGGCAAGGGCTCGGACTCGTCCTCCTCGCGCCGCCACTTCCCCTTCACGATCAGCCCCTCCTTCTCCATTGTCAGAAAAAGGGAAGGGGCTAAGTTACACCGGCTCCAATTCCCGGATAACTCACCTTCGTCTTCGGCTCCGGCGGCGGCGGCCGCAGCGGCGAGCTCCTCTCCGACGAGGAGGGATTTTTCTTCCGCCGTTTCGGGGACGAATGGCGGAGGCGGCACGGACGACGAGGCTGCCAGGTTCTCAGACGCAAGAAGGGGATCCTCGCGGGCCTGGTCGCCGGAAGGATTCTCTGGCGTGTTCGCGGCTGCGCGGCTCGGAGAGTCGAGCTGCGGGTCGATGTCGTTGATGATGTCGTCGATGTCACGGGCGACGACGTTCTCCTCTACGACGCGCGGTGAATCGCCGGATGCCATTTGCGGGCGGCGTAGTGAGGATTGCGAGCCTCCGATGGTAGATTCCGGGGACGGCGTGGTGTGCACGGGCTCTGCTCGCTCCAAGTCTTTGGCTCGGGAGCAGTGGGCGCTTGAGGGCTTTGGAAGATGGAAGAGAGAGCAGAAGAGCAACCGGAGTGCCCGTGGATGGCTATTTATAGCCGTAAATGCGTTACGATACGTGCTAACGGCTCTTTTGACCGTTAGATCTGCAACGCGTATCACGCCAGAAAAACCGGAAAATGAGGAGGCGGAATGATAACTTCTATCTCCTCGTTTCACGCGAGAATCTCTCAGAGATACGTTTCAGGATTTGACTGAACCCAAACGTCCGTGATGTCAGCACGCTTTTATCGCTGACGTCACGAGGTTCCTTCTCCACGAAGGCTCCTGGAAGAAAAGCCGGATTCTGAAAAATCCGAGTTTTGGGTTACATGTCAAGAAACTCCTTCTCTACGTTCGTGAGAGGGAAAGCTGGATTTTTATAAAATTCGAGTTATGCATTATGGCATCTTTAAAAAAGAAGAATCGAGACAAAGAGGCAACATTTCTCGGAGCAGAATGCGAGTTGACGAAAGGTGTCAGGATCAAGTCTCAATCCTTCTTGGGGGCTAATGTCGGATATATATTGAGTAGGGGTATATATGGCATGTCCTAAAGAGCCGGATTACCAGGGTGGCCTGATTGGTAATGGATCACAGTCCATTAGGCGGCCCAGTAAGCTGACGCACAGAAGCTGGATTCTATAAGAACCGGGACCACGGCCCAAAGTGGTGCGGCTTGAAGTAGAAGACGAATCCCTGCTTTCCAAGTTAGGATACTTTCCGTAGTCTTCTAGGTTTCCTTTCTGTAAGCCCTAACCCGGCTATTCTATAAAGCCGGACGGGAGAGAAGAACAGAGAGAACAATTATCTAGAAGATAACTCGTCGGGAAGTTTATCCTCGCCGAGTTAGCGAATCCCTACTCACATTGTACTTTGTATACTTCAGTCTTCAGCCTTGATTTAGTGAGATTGCAGGAGTAGGAACGGCGCCTAGTTGAGACGTACTGAACCTGGGTAAATTTGGTGTTCCTGGTTGTTGTGCTACCACGTCCCCCCACGTTTCTACCCGTAGGCTCATGGTACCCCAGTCTATGAACTCTACTACGATGTCTCGACACTTTGGCTGCTATCTGGCATCCTGCATGGCTTTGTCTAGGAAATTTCAATGAGACTATGTTTGGTTCGGAGCATTTTAGTCGCGCAGTAGGCCGAAGTGGCAAATGAGGTCCTTTCGAGAGGCAATAGCTGATTGCTCACTTCAAGACTTGGGGTGGAGCTGTGTGGATTTCACATGGGATAATAAACGTAAGGGGATGCAGATGTCAAGGCAAGGCTCGATTGTGCCTTGGCTAATGCTGAATTCTGTCAGCGTTTTGAGGAGACTCGTTTGCGCAATGTGAGCTCCGTGGAGTCTGAACACTGTTTTCTCGTGGTCGAAGTGAATGAGCATCAGAGGGATATTAATAACAGAAATTCTTGCCAGTTTAAGTACGTGAACGTCTGGCAGTCTCATGCAGATTATGATCAGTTAGTGGCCGAGGCATGGAAAAGATTACATCATGGTCATGGCCTAGCTGGAATTTCCAATAAGCTCGCTCAGTTGCAGGTCGAGCTGGGAGTGTGGGGTGCTCGTGAATTTGGGTGCTTAGCACGTAAAGTTCGCAAACTACAAGCAAATCTTGAGAGGTTGCGTTGTCGTTCTGTGGGTCGTGGACCAAAACAAGGAGGAAAGGAGTATAGAGAAGCAGTTGAAGGAGGCAACCCGCTAGGAAGAGGTGTGGATGCGCCAACGCTCACGTGTAAGGTGGCTTCACGCGGGAGATCGCAACACTGCTTATTTTCACGCGCAAGCTGCCCAAAGAAAAAGAATGAATCACATTTGCAGTCTGAGGAGAGCGATGGGTCAGTTTGTGTGAACGAGGATGAAGATAAACATGACGTGCAAACATTCTATCAATCACTATGCACGTCGCAAGGGTTTAGTGATATGGATGAGCTGCTTCGTTTTGTCCTGATGGTATGAATTCCTTTTTTGATAAACCCTACCAGGCCGGAGAGGTTCGCAAAGCCCTATTTCATATGGCACCATCTAAGGCCACGGGGGTTGACGGTTTTACGTGGGGTATTTCCAACGACATTGGGATCTTGTTCAAGGTGACTTAGTGCCCGCGGTTTTGGATTTTCTCAATGGAGGGGAGCTACCTACTAGATTAAATGACATGTCTATCACCCTAATCCTGAAGGTATTCAATCCCAGACCATTTTGCAGTATCGCCTGATCTCTCTTTGTCCAGTTGCGTATAAAATTGGAGCTAAGGCAATTAGAAATAGGCTGAGGGTTTGGATGGATGAGGTGGTCAGTGAAGAACAAAGTGCTTTTGTTCCAGAGCGCTTAATTACTGGCAATGTGTTAGTTGCTTTCGAGAGTGTTCATTTGATGACAAGAAGGAAGAAAGGGAAGAACTACTCGTGTGTAATTAAATTAGACATGATGAAAGCCTACGATCGGGTTGAGTGGCATTATCTCGAGGCCGTTCTACTAAAATTAGGTTTTAGCATCAACTTTGTGCGGCTGGTTATTAAATGTGTGTCTTCGGCCAGATCCTCGGTCCGCTTTAACGGCGAGTTGTTACCTTATCACTCCTTCTTGTGGTCTTTGGCAGGGAGATCCTATTTCGCCATTTGTTTTTCTGCTTCGTGGAGAAGGCTTTACATCCCTGTTGAATTTCTTTGGAGGAAACTATGTGGACAGAGGGATTCGTGTCTCCTTTCGCCCCTGGATAAATCATCTTTTGATCGTGGATGATAGCCTCATGAGTGCTTGTGAGAGAAGTGCAATCCGTCTGAGTGCTATGATCAATGTGTCAACAAAGGCAAAAGTGCAGTTTTCATCTCACCCAATACCCCCACCCTAATACGGAATGAATTTAAGCATATATTGGGGACAGCGGTGGAGAAATTTAGTGATCGATACCTAGGACTGCCCACGGCAGTGGGAAGGATAATAGTGGAACATTTGCTCATATCGGCGATAGGGCCCGGAGCAAGATGTAAGGGTGGTTGGAGAAAAACCTTGCTTATGCGGGACAGGAGATTTTGCTCAAATCAGTCATACAGGCTATCCCCACGTACACCATGAGTTGTTTCAAGTTGACAAAAAAGGTTTGTAAGAGTGTTTCCTCCATAATGGCCAAATTTTGGTGGAGTAGTTCGATTGATAAGAGATCTCTCCACTGGATCTCTTGGAAAAAATTGTCTACACCCAAAGTTCGTGGAGACATGGGATTCGGGATCTGGAGCTATTTAATCTTGCTTTACTTGGTAAGCATGGATGGAGATTCGTGGATGTTGTTTTATGGTGATCCTAACTAGGCCTCCGCTATTTAATCTTGCTTTACTTTCCCATCCTGGTTCCCACCTGTCGCGTGGCGTGCACGGCGGGGGAGGGCAGCACTCCGCGCTACGGTACGAGTTGTTACCGAGTCGGAGTTGGATTCACAGTTACCGACCTAGTTAGGTTAGGACCGCCTTTATATACCTCTTGTAAGCCGCCGCACGGGATAAACCACATATTGTAAATCCCGGCACGATTGTCTCACCCCGAAATAGTGAAGTATTGCTGGCTGGCGCCCGTGGTTTTTTCTCTTCCTTGTTGGAAGGGTTTTCCACGTTAAAATCTCGTGTCCCCGTTGGTTCGATCTTGCTTAATTTCATCGTTGATTTTCTATTACGTGTAACAAGTGGTATCAGAGCCCTGTTTCAGATTAGGGATTCGCGATGGCATCGATGAAGTTTAATCTACCGTTGCTGGACTACAAGACGAGGTTTTCTCTGTGGCAAGTAAAGATGCGTGCGGTTCTGTCACAAGCATCGGATCTTGATGAGGCGCTGGATTCTTTCGGGAATAAGAAAGCGAGGGAGTGGACTCCTGAGGAGAAGTGCAAAGATCGTAAGGCTTTGTCGTTGATTCAACTTCATCTATGTAATGATATCTTGCAAGAAGTGCTGCAGGAGAAATCCGCGGCAGCGTTGTGGCTCAAGCTGGAATCGATCTGCATGTCAAAGGATCTAACCAGCAAGATGCATGTTAAGATGAAGTTGCTCTCGCTCAAGATGCAAGATGGTGGTTCTATGATGAATCACTTGTCGATCTTTAAGGAGATTGTGTCCGACCTAGTGTCGATGGAGGTAAAATATGAGGATGGAGATTTAGCTCTTCTGCTGTTATGCTCGCTGCCTAGTTCTTTTACAAAGCTGCGTGATACCATACTATTAAGCCGCGATGAACTAACCCTCGCGGAAGTTTGTGAGGCCCTGCAGACCAGGGAAAATATGAAAATTATGGTGCAGTATAACGCATCGTCCTCCAAAGGCGATACATTGCAAGTTCGAGGTAGACCTGAGCAGCGAGATAACAACTACAACAACAACAACAGAGATAAGAGCAGGGACCGTTCCAAGTCCAAAGGACGTGACAAGTTCTGCAGGTACTGTAAGAAAACCAATCACACCATTGAGGATTGCTGGAAGGTGCAGAACAAGGAGAAAAGGAACGGCACATACCAACCGAAAAATAAATCTGACGGTAATGGTAATGGTACTGGTAAGGCTGCTGTTATTGCTGGTGATAATAGTTCGGATGGTGAATGCTTAACTGTTTTTGTTGCATGTGTTACCCGCGATGATGAGTGGATTCTTGATACTGCTTGTTTGTTTCATATTTGCTGTAACAAAGATTGGTTCAGTTCTTATGAGGCTGTGCAGACTGGAGATTTTGTGTGTGGGGGGAATGACAACAAATGTCACATTGTTGGTGTTGGATCTGTTCAGATCAAGACCCATGGTGGGATGACACGTACATTGACGGGAGTGAAACACATACCATCCATGGCGAGAAATTTGATCTCGCTGAGTACTCTTGATTTTCACGGGTACAAATATGCTGGAGGGGATAAACGCCTGAAGGTATCAAAAGGTTCTCTCATTGTTATGATTGGTGATATGAATTCTGCCAAGTTATATATCCTTAGAGGTAACACTTTGTCTCGTACTGCTGCTGTTATTACTAATGATGATCCAAGTACAACTAACCTCTGGCATAAGCGACTTGGACACATGAGTGAACATGGTATGGCAGAATTGGTGAAGAGAGAACTTCTGAAAAACTGCAATATGAGTAAGTTGCCGTTCTGTGAACACTGCGTGTTTGGTAAGCATAAGAGAATTAAGTTCAATGCTTCCGTTCATACCACTAAAGGTGCATTGGATTATGTACATGCTGATTCGTGGGGCCTTCACGTAACCCCTCTTATGGTGGTGCTCGTTATATGCTTACGATCATTGATGATTACTCTAGAAGAGTTTGGCCTTATTTCCTGAAAACTAAGGATGATACTTTTGCTGCTTTTAAAGAGTGGAAAGTTATGATTGAAAAGCAAACTGAAAGAAAGGTGAAGTTGCTTCGTACTGACAATGGTGGCGAATTTTGTTCGCATGCTTTCGATGATTATTGTGTGCAGGAAGGCATTGTCAGGCATCACACCATCCCATACGCACCTCAGCAGAATGGTGTAGCTGAGCGGATGAACATGACGATCATCTCCAAAGCTCGCTGCATGTTGTCTAACGCCCGCATGAATATGCGTTTTTGGGCTAAGGCTGCCAACACTGCCTGCTACTTGATCAACAGGTCACCATCCATCCCTCTTGACAAGAAAACTCCTATTGAGGTATGGTCTGGTGAGTCAGCTGATTATTCACAACTGAAAGTTTTTGGTTGCACTGCCTATGCTCATGTTGATAATGGAAAGTTAGAGCCTAGAGTTGTTAAGTGCTTATTTCTTGGTTATGGTTCTGGAGTAAAAGGATATAAGTTGTGGAACCCGAAAACCAAAAAGACTTTCTTTACCAGGAGTGTTGTGTTTAATGAATCTGTTATGTATGAGGACAGTTTATCGACTGATGTTGTGCCAGATTCTTCTGATGAGGACGAACCACGAGTTCGTTTGCAGGTGGAGCTAGAACACCTGGATGAGGAGGAAACTGAAATTGATGGGGAGGATACTGTGCCACCCTCACCTCCTATTGTGCAGCAAGAAAATTTGTCTATTGCAGAGCGCAGAGAGAAGAGGAATAAAGGACCTCGTACTCGTTTAATTGAGGAATGTGATGTTGTTTATTTTGCTCTAAGTTGTGCAGAACAGGTGGAGAATGATGCTGAACCGGCTACATACAATGAAGCTATTGCTTCGGTTGATCGTGACAAGTGGATTGGTGCAATGCACGAGGAGATGCAATCACTTGAGAAAAATGGCACGTGGGATGTCGTGTGCTTGCCTAAACAAAAGAAGACCGTACGCTGTAAGTGGATCTTCAAGAGAAAGGAGGGTTTATCTCCAAGTGAGCCTCCAAGGTTTAAGGCAAGGTTAGTAGCAAAAGGTTTCAGCCAGATTCCAGGAATGGATTATAATGATGTGTTCTCACCTGTTGTCAAGCATAGTTCTATCCGTACTTTCTTTAATATTGTTGCTATGCATGATCTTGAGCTTGAGCAGTTAGATGTGAAGACTGCGTTTTTGCATTGAGAACTTGAGGAGGAGATATACATGGACCAACCTGATGGGTTCATAGTGCCTGGTAAAGAGGATTTCGTGTGCAAGCTAAAGAAGTCCCTTTACGGTTTGAAACAGTCTCCTCGACAATGGTATAAAAAGTTTGATTCTTTTATGATGTCACATGGCTTTAAGAGGTCTGAATATGATAGCTGTGTGTACATTAAATTTGTTGATGAATCGCCTATATACCTCCTGCTATATGTTGATGATATGTTAATTGCTGCCAAGAGCATGAAAGAAATCACTACATTGAAGAAACAATTGAGTAGTGAGTTTGAGATGAAGGATCTTGGTCCTGCTAAGAAAATTCTAGGTATGGAAATTTCAAGAGACAGAAAATCTAGATTGCTATTTCTTAGTCAGGAGAATTACATTAAGAAAGTCCTTCATCGTTTTAATATGCATGATGCAAAGTCTGTTAGTAATCCAATTGCTTCACACTTCAAGTTGTCAGCATTGCAATGTCCTACTACTGACAAAGATATTGAGTATATGTCACGAGTTCCCTATGCTAGTGTTGTTGGTTCCTTAATGTATGCCATGGTGTGTTCTCGGTCCGATTTATCTTATGCTATGAGTTTGGTCAGTCGATACATGGCTAATCCTGATAGAGAACATTGGAAAGCTGTTCAGTGAATTTTCAGGTACCTTCGCGGCACATCCAAAGCTTGCTTGAAATTTGGCAAGACTGGTGAAGGACTCACAGGCTATGTGGATTCAGATTATGCTGCCGACTTGGATAAGAGGAGATCTCTCACATGTTATGTGTTTACAGTTAGTGGATGTGTTGTTAGCTGGAAGGCTACCTTGCAGGGTGTTGTTGCACAATCTACTACTGAGGCTGAGTATATGGCTATTGCTAAAGCATGCAAAGAGTCAATTTGGTTGAAAGGTCTGTTTGCTGAGCTTTGTGGAGATGATACTTGCATTAACCTATTTTGTGACAGTCAGTGTGTTATTTACCTTACTGTCGAGACATCGTAGTAGTTTTCATAGACGGGGGTGCCATGAGACTACGGTAGAGACGTGGGGTAACGGGATAGCGTAGTAACACAGAACACGGGATTTTACCTAGGTTCGGTACGTCGCGACAGTACGACGTACCTACTCCTGCACTTCTCACTAATTGGGACTAAAGCCCGTTTATCAGGGTTACAATGTGAGGGTGTAGATCTAGCTTCTCGGCGAGGATGAGCTTCTCGGCGAGTTGCGTAGAGCTTGAACTTGTGTCTCTAACTTAACTTGTTTTAATCTATCTCCCGTCCGGCTTTATATAATAGCCGGATTAGGGCTTACCTAGAAGACTACGTTTAACTTGTAACTTGGAAAGCAAGGAATCCGTCTTCTCCTCCAAGCCAGATCACGCGGGCCGTGATCCGGGTTCTTCTAGAATCCGGCTTCTGCGCGTCGGACTACTGGGCCGCCCAATGGACCTAAGCCCATTACCATTTAGGCCACCCTGGCAGTCCGGCTCTTTGTCTACCATCTTCTATACCCCTATTCAGTATATATCCGACAGTAGCCCCCAGGAAGGATCAAAACTCTGATTCTCCGTCTTTCGTCAAATACATTTTGTCCGGGAAATCTTGATTCAGCAGTCTTGATTCTTTCTACTTTCCTTTTGAAGGAGATGGTAACATAAAACTCGGAACCATGAAAATCCGGCTTTTCTTCTCGCGATCCTTCGCGGAAAAGGAACTTCTAACGTCAGCGTCTTAAACATGCTGACGCAAGCGTCGCTTGGTTCCACGCGGGAAACCCCTCAGCGTATCTCTGACAGATTCTCACGGGAAACGAGGAGATAGCCATCATTCCCCTGCCGTTTTATTTCCCGTATTTTCCGGCGAGCGACACGCGTCGAGCATCCAACGGTCGAAAGAGCCGTTGGCACGTATCTAAACGGGTTTCCGGCTATAAATAGCCATCATCGTCCTCGCCAAAAACTTTCCTCACTCCCTCACTGCCCACGCCATTGACGCGAACGCGAGCTCGAGAGCAAGTTCTTTGTCCCAGCGCACGCATCCCTCGCACGCCAGAACGCAACGCGCCACCGAAAGATGGCCTCCTCGCCGTCCTCGCCCACTCGCGCCGCCATCGACGAGCTCATCGGCGACCTGGATCCACAGCCAGGATCGCAAACGCACACCGGCGGCGAGCCGGAGAAGACCACAGCCTCCGCGGCGGGCGGAGAAAACACTTCCGCCGCCGCGGACGTTGCGACATCGAGCGCCGCGACAACCCCGCCGTTTGCACCTGAAACGGCGGAGGAAAAAATCGAGCTCCTCGGCGACGAACTCGCCGCCGCGAAGGCCGCCGCCGCCGCCGGAGCAGACGAGGAAGCGGAATCTGCAGGCAACTGGAGTGCCTGCAGTATTCCCCCGGCTCTCCTTCCAAACTTGGAAAAGGAGGGCCTGGTTCTCAAGAAAAAATGGCGGCTGCCAGAAGAAGAGACCGAACCAGCGCCACGGAATGGTGAAAGGGTACTCCTTACTTCCCACCTTCTGCGAGGTATGGGGCTTCCACCTTCTTCCTTCTTCCTCCAAATCCTTTCTCACTATCACATCCAGCCCCATAATCTTCCTCCCAATTCCATCCTCTACATGGCCGGCTTCCAGGCTTTGTTTGAGGGCTACTTAGGGCTAGAACCTAGGTTAGATTTCTGGAATTACTGCTTCGGGGTTAAGCGGAACTCTTCAGAGGGCGCACTCCCGACTTGCGGGACCATATCTTTCACTCTTCGGAGATTCCGAGAAGATTGGTTCCCCAAGATAAAAACTTCGGAATCCGTCAAATTTTGGACGGGTTCCTTCTTTTATCACCCCGACGTGCCTTTCCCTAAGGAAGCTGTCGGGGTTCCACCTTTCGTGAACACTGCCGCAGTTCCCCAGGATAACTGGGGAACAGAAGCCGTCCAAGTTCTGCCGCCAGATCTACTAAAGATCAAGCGGCGCGTCGCCAAGCTCACCTCCATGGATCCGCCTCTAACTGGCATGGACACGGTTCTATGCTGGCTGATTAGGCGGATCCAACCACTAGCCAACCACAGCGGCCGTCTCCTGTGCGAATACACGGGAGTCAAGGATCCAATGCGAACATCCGCCAAAGATTGGCCCGCAAAGGAACTTAGGCGGCGCATCAATCAGTTGGTCGCATCGCGCGACCAATACACAGAGAGTCGGCCAATGTACACGGCCGAAAATCCGGTTCCCAAGGTAATTTTTCAGTCATTTGGGTACAGTTCTATTTTTTCTCGGATTTCCTGGCTTCTGATTTTGGTCTTGCTTGTCCGACAGTTCGCAGATCTTTCAGACTCGGACTTGGTGTCCGAGGCTGAGCTGGACGCGCTGCGCACCGCCGCTACAGGTGGACGCAAGCGCAAGAAGATAACTTCCTCGGAAGAAATTATCGATCTTGACGGAATCCCCGTCGCCACCTCCAGGTTTTTTCTTCTGGAGTTTTCTTTTATGGGAACTTTTTTCATCCATCTTCGGTGTTTTAACCTTTTCCGGATTTTATGTTTTTAGCCTGCAGCCTTCCACCCTGAAGCCGAAGAAGCTGAAGAAACAGAAGGTTTCTTCCAGCCGAGGCAGCCAACCTTCTCCCGCCGTAGCCCCGGAGACGCCACGCACAATGGCGGAAGAGCCTACTGCAACCCCCACCACCAAGCCCCCAGAGCCCAGCCAGCCCGTTGTGTCCGACACGGACACGAGGGAAAGGGCGGCTCCAGAGGTGGGAAAATTACCTCGGACTTTTGACGAGGAAATTCCCACCTTTGACAAGGATTTCAAAGCTATCAATGACGGCTTGGACGCAGCCGGGAATCTCTTCGCGGAGTACGCGAAAGAGTTTAAAGAAAACTTGGCAGGTTTGCAGCGCATGAGCCAGGTATATAACTCTAGCCCCCAAGCATTAAACAAAATGCGTATTTTTTGCTTTGATGTTTTTTGTAATCATTCTTTCCCTTGCTATGTTTCAGCAAACCTCCGAAGCCATTAACAGGGAGGTTTTCAAGAAACTCACCATCAAGAATAAAGAAGTTAGAAGTCTTCTTTCTATTCTTGAAGAAAGGGAGGCAGAGCTGGAATCATCTAAGCTCGCACTGTCGGAAACACAAGGTAAGCATTTTCCTTCTGAAATTTCCGATTCAATTATTTGCCTAAGTTTTTTCCGAGAAGCTGACTAACTCGGATTTTTTCCTTGCTTTTCAGCTGCATTAGCTCAGGCTAAACAAGCAGCGGAAGATTCTGGCAATGCCGAAATTCTCCGCAAGGAGAATGTTGAGCTCCACAAGAACCTTGTGAAAGCACAACAAGACTTGGAAGCCAGTAATCTGGCCCTTGGAGTTTCTAATTCCAAGGCTTCCGAGCAGGCGGAGAAGGACAAATCCACCATTCAGGATTTGACCGACGCTCTAAACCTTCGCCTGGAGGAAGTTTCCGAGATCGACAAGCTAATCGGTAAATTTCTGTCTCATTTATCATCTTTCCATGTTTTACTTTCTCTGTTTTTTCGTCTAACCCTTTTGGGTGTGTTATTGGAAAAACCAGGAGATACCCCAGATGGCACTCGGGTTGCAGGCATCCGAGCTTTCGGGGAGACATGGAATTTGATGAAGGCTGCTGCAACGCAGCTGGTAGACAAGTTTCTTCCCGAAAAATCTGGGGAATGCTCGGAGGTTGGAAAACTTCCGGGTGCCATCATGGAGGTGGCGGAGGCCAAAGATTCCTTTCTTCGCTCCGCTGCACGGGGTGGTGCGCGCATGGCTCTCGGCCTCATGCGCATGCACTACCCCACTGCCAAATCCTGGCGCGTGGCGTCCGGTGTCCCTCAAGGGTACACGGATATGCAGCGAAACACCATCTTTGGTGAAGTCAAAGGCCACGCCACCCAGATTGCCTCCATGGTAAATATCTCCGTCAACTATCCAGAAGAAGAGATCCCTCCGATCCCCGAAGACGAGAGCAGCGAGGAGGAGTCGGATGCTTGAAGGGTTATCTTGAACCTGGATAGCAAAAGTAGACAATAGGAGCATTACTATTCTTTTAATGTAATGCTTCTTTTTGCATGAATGAAACTTCCGTCTTTTGCAGTTTAAATTACGAAATTCTTTGCAAGTTTTTTGAATTTTATCATTCCTTTATCTTCTAAGTTCTCTGGTGTATATGCTTTAACTGTCCTTAGTGTTTGAAATGGCTCAAATAGCAATATGAATCTTCATGCCGAGTAACTGGGGACGAACCAAGCAGTTTTGAAACTCGGAAACATGGACCATGCTAAAGGCATTTTTACTAACTAGTTCCAGTAAACCAACACACACACAATCAGATAAGACTTAGAGAAAACAAGGAAAGTTTTAAGTGAAACTTGGGCACGCAGGCAATTCAAGTTTCCCTTAGCCGTTAGCAGGCTGAAAAATCATTCAGTTTTGTAACGCCGAGTACGCAAGCACAATTCGGGTTAACGTTGAGCAATTTGTAAGATCATTGGGAAATAGATGAGGCGGAAACACCTTGCACTTATAAAGAATATGGATGACAGCATTCCGACAACTTTATTTCATGATCTCAAAAGATGTTTGCATAGAATTGAACTAAGTACGGAAAGGTACATAACTTTCTAGACGTCCCCAGGCTTCCGCAATCCACTTGACTTTGTCGGATTTTTTCAGCAGCTTGTAGAGTGGTAAGGTTTTAGCCCACAGCCAACTGATAAATCTGCTGACGGCTGCAGCAGAACCCGTCAATCTTTGGACATCTTTTACACATGTAGGTTTTGAGATGTTCAAGATTGCCTTGATCTTTTCCAGGTTAACTTCTATTCCTCTGTGGGAAACAATGAAACCCAGAAGTTTTCCTGAGGGAACCCCGAATACGCACTTAGATGGATTCAACTTCATCTTGTAAGTGCGTAAGTTTTCGAAAGTTTCTCGCAAATCCTCAAGGAGTGTATCTTTTTCCTTGGTTACGACGGCAATATCGTCCACGTAAACATGAACGTTTCTGCCAATTTGACTACGCAAACAGCGTTGCATGCAACGCTGATAGGTTGCACCTGCGTTCTTCAGGCCAAAAGGCATGGTTATGTAATAGTACGTCCCATACGGGGTTATAAAAGAAGTCTTGATTTGATCTTCCTTTTTCATGCGTATTTGGTGGTACCCGGAGTATGCATCCAAAAAGCATAAAAGCTCGGAGCCTGCAGTGGCATCTATTATTTGATCGATTCGCGGTAACACGAACCTATCTTTCGGACACAACTTGTTCAATCCTGTGTAATCTATACACATTCTAAGAGCAGTGGTGTCTTTCTTCGGTACTAGGACCGGATTTGCGGACCAATCAGTATGGATTACTTCCTTGATGAAATCCGCTGCTAAAAGCCGGATAATTTCCTTGCCAATAGCCTTCCGTCTTCTTCCGTCAAAACGACGGAGACCTTGTTTGACGGGTTTTGATCCGGGAATAACCTTGAGTTGGTGCTCAGCAAGTTCCCTGGGTACGCCTGGCATGTCAGCTGGACACCAGGCAAAAATATCCCAGTTCTCACGGAGGAACTTGATGAGCTCGCCTTCCTATTTGTCGGTCATCCCAGTCCCTACGACGACAAATTTTGTCGGATCTTTGGGATCTAGGATTACCTGTCTTGTATTCTCGGACGCCTTGAAACTATCTGTTGGCTTCCGAGTTTCTTTTCCTGCCGGCATTTCTTTCGGCGATACCTCCTTGGCTAATTCCTTCAGTTCCTCCTTTGCTATAACTCTCTGAGCGCAAAGGGCGTTTTCTTTCTCCAACTCGTTTGCCAGCTTGAAATCACCGGCTATGGTGATTACTCCTCCTTTGGGTCCTGGCATTTTCAGCTTGTTGTAGATATAACAAGATCTTGCCATGAATTTGGCGAAAGCTGGACGTCCGAGTATTGCGTGATACACGCTTTCGAACGGCACTACTTCGAAGGATACTTTTTCCTGCCGGAAGTGATCTTTATCTCCGAAGGTGACATCTAGGGAAATTTCTCCTAGGGATCGTGCTTGCCTGCCAGGAACAATGCCATGGAAGCGTATATTGCTGTAGTTGAGCTGGGACTCGGAGATCTTCAAGTGCTTCAGTGTATCCAGGTACATTATATTAATGTTGGATCCTCCGTCCATCAGCACTCTTCTTAACCTAGTATTTTGAACAATAGGGCTTACAACAAGAGCTTGTGTGCCGGGTTCAGGGATATTTCCGGGATGATCAGACTGATCCCAGATTATCGGTGTGTTGGAGTACTTCAAGAATTTCGGAGTTCCCGGAACAACCGCGTTTATTTCTCGAAGTGTTCTTTTTGCCACCTTTGCTGACGGGGTTGCTAAGAAAGTTAGCATTGCTTCTCCGTCAACTCTCGGAAATTTGGGTTCGCCCTTTCGATGTTGTTCCTGGATTTTGTCATCAGTGTCCGATTCACTGTCTTCTTTTTCAGCTTCTGGCTTTTGTTTGGCAGGTTTCCTTTTGGAACCCTTCCCTTTATTTCCGGATCCTGCATTGCCTTTCATATGCTTGTTTAGCCGGCATTGCGCGTTTGTGTGGGTTGGTTTCCCAAATTGCGAGTGGTGGACGCAGGGTTCCGACTTAATTCTCTCCCATTCTTCGGGAGTGTAATTGATTGGATCTGGACTGCGGCCTTTCCACTTATTCACCTTTTCTCCTCCAAAGGCTATGTTGACCTCCTTGGGCTTTGTCGTTGACTCTGGAGTTCCTTTTTTGTCAGAACGAGGGGTTTTCTTGGCGAGTATTAGTGACTCAATATTGCCTCCTCTTGCTCTGATATCATCTTCGGCTGCAGCATGCTCATTAGCGGTTGTAAGCATAGATCCGAGATCTTTGTGTTGTTTAGAACCAACCATGAACGGTACGAGTCCGGGTTTTAGGCCATTGACGAAAGCATGCATTGCTTGTACGTCAGTTACTCCAGAGCAACTATTCTTCATTGCAGTCCATCTGGAGATGAAATCCACGTATGGTTCGTCCTCAAATTGGGTGCAACGGTTCAGCTGGTTGATGCTATTTGGGCGTTTGTATGTTCCCCGGAAATGCTGAGTGAATACTCTAGCCATATCATCCCAGCTGTCGACAGTTCTTGATGGTAAACCATTAATCCAATCTCTGGCTCCGTCTAGCAACATTAGGGGAAGAAACTTGACAGCTTCCAGGTCTGTCCCATTGTTGATTTGGACGGCTGTATAGTAATCTGAGAGCCAGGTATCCGGGTTTGTACTGCCGGTATATTTTTGGTAGGTTGGACCAACTTTGGCGAAGCCAGAATGCAGGGTTATCCTTCGGATCCTATCAGTAAAACACTTAGGACCAAAGTATAGATCATCCTTTTCTGCTCTATCAATGTGTGCAGAATATCTCCCGGCTGAATGGACAGAAGGGGATCTGCTCCTTTCTTTTCCATTGTTGCACGGACGCGCTTTTCCGAGGTTATCTCTATCTCTTCCGTGTTCACGTCCTTTTGGGTTAGGCGGAGTTCTGCTTCTATGCCTTTCCTTATCCTTAGGAGGTGTCCGGGATCTTTCACGTCTGTGAGGTATATCATATCTTCCAGCTTTTTCAGCTGGGTTTCTCGGAGGTGGCATTGTTTTGCCGTCATTCCGGTGTTTGTCTTCCCGATCGTGTGGTTTATATCCATCTTTCGGGAGATGAGGTCCGATTCTAGACGTTGCGTCCCGGTTGTCTGGGTTTTTCCTGTCTTTTCTCGGATCCTCCTTTTTATCCGAATCTCCGGGTTCTTCCGGTCCAGGTGCTCCAGCAGCGCAAGTAGCTGTTTTGCAGAGAGCGGAATTATCATGCAGCCTCCCTGATCGTTCTTGGCCTCGCTGTTGCTGCTGTAATGCTTTTCCTAGGAAAGCATACACCCCTTGGAGTTTTTCCCCGTTGGAGTACAGATCGTTGTTTAGGATGGCGAACGCTGCTTCCGCGTTTTCCGCTGCGGTTTTGTATATTGGTTCGCCCTTGGCATTTTTGCCGTTTAACTGCTTTTGCCAAGATGGGTTATAAAACCTTTCTTTTGGCGGCAGTTCTTCCGGTTTTGCGATTCCGGGTAACCTAGTAGGTTTTAACGCGGATCTATGCTTTCTCTCGTACTCCTCAATTTCTTCCTTCATGACTTTGATGTCATTATGGGTTTGTTGGAGATGTTGCCGAGATCTAAGCAGATGTTGCTGTTGCCGTTGGAAAGCTTGTCTCCTGGCTTCCAGCATCTCAGGGGGTTCATCTGGTCCCACTGGTGTTTGTAATAGCTCTTGCTCTTCCTGTTCCGTCATTGGCGGAGCAGTGATTTCCTTAGATTTCTTTTCCGCTGGCTTTGTGCCGCTAATATCTCCTACTTCCAGGTTTTCATCAGCGAGATCGGCTGATTTTTTCTTCCGGAGTTTGTATTGGAGTTTTTTAGAAGCACGGTGCTTTTTCTTGGAAGAGGGAGGTTTTTTGACAGGCTCATCTTCTGTCATCTCCTTAACATTGGGGAATATCGGAGAAGTTTCTCCGTCTTCTCTCTTCCACCGGCGGAGGGGTTTTAGGGCTTTCCTGGCTGTCGGCACCCGTTGTATCAGCTGGTTTTGCCATTAGCACTTCATGGAATCCCTCTTGAAAGGACTTAACCTTTCTTACGAAGGCATCCTCGTCTTCGTCTTCGGAGTCGAAGTTATCCGATCCGGTTTCCGACTCCAACCTCGCCTCGATGGCGGCAAGCACGGACTCTGCTTCCGAGTTCATCGTCTTGTTGACGGATGTCGGATCTTCCGCCTCTGTGACGGGTGTTTCTTCTTCCGTCTCTATGACGGGTAGGTTGTTATCTGCCTCTTGCACGGGATTTCCGTCATCCGTGTTTTCAGCGATTTCGGATTGCACCATGCCGATAAAGTGTGTATCACTTTTTTGTCGGCGATCTGAGCAGAATCCGGCATCATAGTCGTCTTCGACTGGGTATAGGGCGGGTGGGATAAACTTGCTTCCACCGCAAAACCCCATTGCCTCTGCAGTTAGTCCGATAAAGATGTTAGCAGATCCGATCGGTAACACGCAGGCACTTACCAGGTGGTTTTGCGCCGGTATATAGGATCCGTTGTCGAGGAAGCGGCCGACGTCGTCGTCGAACTTCAAGCTTCCGACAGTGATCGATCTTCCAATTCCGCCAAGTATCCCAGATCGGAATTTCACGCCTGACGTCGTTTGCCCCACGGTGGGCGCCAACTGTCGAGACATCGTAGTAGTTTTCATAGACGGGGGTGCCATGAGACTACGGTAGAGACGTGGGGTAACGGGATAGCGTAGTAACACAGAACACGGGATTTTACCCAGGTTCGGTACGTCGCGACAGTACGGCGTACCTACTCCTGCACTTCTCACTAATTGGGACTAAAGCCCGTTTATCAGGGTTACAATGTGAGGGTGTAGATCTAGCTTCTCGGCGAGGATGAGCTTCTCGGCGAGTTGCGTAGAGCTTGAACTTGTGTCTCTAACTTAACTTGTTTTAATCTATCTCCCGTCCGGCTTTATATAATATCCGGATTAGGGCTTACAGAATAAGAAACCTAGAAGACTACGTTTAACTTGTAACTTGGAAAGCAAGGAATCCGTCTTCTCCTCCAAGCCAGATCACGCGGGCCGTGATCCGGGTTCTTCTAGAATCCGGCTTCTGCGCGTCGGACTACTGGGCCGCCCAATGGACCTAAGCCCATTACCATTTAGGCCACCCTGGCAGTCCGGCTCTTTGTCTACCATCTTCTATACCCCTATTCAGTATATATCCGACACTTACTAAGGATCAGATGTTCCATGAGAGAACAAAGCACATTGATGTCAAGTACCATTACGTGCGTGATGTTGTTGCACAACGTAAGCTGAAGGTATGCAAGATTAGTACTCATGATAATCCTGCTAATATGATGACAAAGCCAGTTCCTGTTGCTAAGTTTGAGCTTTGCTCAAGCTTAGTTGGTATCACTGCTTAGCCCAAAGTGGCTGTTTGGCGCCGAAGGTGTTTTCTTTGTGTGTTTCAGGTGAAGGTTCTCATTCATGCTACAAGAGGGAATTTGTCTCAAGGTGGAGTGTTGTTTTATGGTGATCCAAATTCATATGAAGATAAAGGAAAGTTCGGCCTCCGCTACGCGAGGCCCGTCGCCGGAGGCTTAGGGCCGAACTAGGCCTCCGCTATTTAATCTTGCTTTACTTTCCCATCCTGGTTCCCACCTGTCGCGTGGCGTGCACGGCGGGGGGCGGCAGCACCCCGCGGTACGATACGAGTTGTTACCGAGTCGGAGTTGGATTCACAATTACCTACCTAGTTAGGCCGGCTTACTCCACGCCGCGCATCGTACCCAACCGCCGAACCGTCTCTCCTGCTAATCCAGCTCTTCATCCATGCCTCTCCCAATGAGCCCCTACCTCACTACTGGCTCGGCTCCTTGGAGGGCCCTCTCTCGCCGTTGGCTCGCCTCCAGGGTGCACGCCCGGCCATGTACTCGCGTCGTGTGGATTCCTCCCAGCCTGCGAGCGTACTTTTGCTGCCAGCACCAACGGGGCCGGCCTTTAGTGTGCATCACCGCCTCTAGATCTTCTCTGCCGAGCGCGGCTATCCAAGTTCATGCGGATTCAGGACGCCTGTACTAGTGTGACCATATCGATTTCCCCAGCAAGCACTATGGCTCCATCGCCAATCTTGAGCATCGCGCTTGTGCCAATGCGTGGATACTAGCGGAGTTCATTGCAAGTCTCCGATGCCCGCGTACCTGGCTCGAACTGTAGTACTAACTACCTATTGTGCTCGATTTTGTTGGCACAATAGGTAATTACAGAAAATATTACCAGGTTTAAGAATCGATCCCTTCTGAAGCAAATCACAGCAAGAGATCTGTCCAGTGCAAATAACTGAAGCCTGAAGTCACTAGCCCGAACTTAACAACCGTAGATACGCAATACATGCGAAAATAAGTAAGTATATACCAACCTATGCTCAAACCGTTTTCAGCGCTCAATTCATGCAAGGAGTGACAAATGCTGGCAATGAATCAACAACCAATAGCATCTAGAGGTGTAACACAATTTAAGATGCAGAACAATAACATATGAGAAAACATCAGGTAGCATCCAAGAAAGAGAAGAAAACTCGGCATGGAAATATATTTCTTACTATAAGGCCTTGTTCTTTTCATCCACTCCCCAAGTGGATTGGAGGGGATTGGGGTGGATTGGAGAGGAATTTGACTTGTTGGGGATTTAAGTCACCTCAATCCCTCTCAATCCCCTTCAAACATATGTAAACCGAACAAAGCCTAAAGGGGAACTACATAATGTATCTTCATCTTTGGAAGTACTAGATGACCCGTTGCGCCACTGGCGCAAATAATGGATGTTTGCCGAAATTGTATTCCATAAGAAAAGCATGATGAGTTAACCTAGAGATTTTCGCGTTATCAATTCAAATGTTATATTGTTATATAATTAGCTATCTGGTGGAGCATATGATTATGGTCTTTAAATTGGGCGGGATGGCAACAAGCGTGGGTGCATTTTATGTTTTTCC
The DNA here is from genome assembly GCA_028641055.1 of Alopecurus myosuroides. Lineage (NCBI taxonomy): Eukaryota > Viridiplantae > Streptophyta > Magnoliopsida > Poales > Poaceae > Alopecurus > Alopecurus myosuroides. The sequence goes on along the minus strand of CM054059.1, from coordinate 362,407,024 downwards.
ACTGGTCTAATTTATCTGAGTAGAATCTCGAAGTCCCCTTTCGTCTCTTAAACTCTTTTAGCCCAGACCCAAATGTCTCCTTGGAAAATTGAAAAGTTAGTATTATAAATAGCTATTAAGTGGAAAATATGTGGATATGAAGGCAGTAAATTACCGGTATATGGCAAATTTTCAGTAAATCAAAGCAAATGAGGTCTTGAGCACTCCAAGGATGAGCTCCAAAACTAACCTAGGCAATCAATCAACTAAATCATGATGCTTTGCACGGAGAATAAATGAGAGTGTAGCCTTTATCAAACCAAAGAAAGATATGAACCAATCACTTGAGCAAGAATATCATTCATATATTCACCACAATCTGCTTCTCCTTGGCCCAAGATACTCATAAGTTTAAGAAATCAAATATGTTAGAACGGTGAAATACAGGAAACATCCTAGTCTTAAACACACAACACATATCCAAAATCCACAAACAGGGTTCTTGGTCACTCCGAGGAACGTATTTCAACTTAAAGATCATAAATACAGGCAGGGAAGTGAAAAAATGGCTGCCTAGAAGACAGACCAGGTGACCATGAAGCATAAGCACAAAGCAATCCCGAACTGAAAAGAGTCGCCCCTGCAAAGAAGCATGGTTTTAACGGTAGCCAGAATATCATCTATAAGTTGATTTCAGGAATGATATCATACGAAATCCTAAACCTGTTCAAAATTCACACCGACATGTGCCTTAAATCCGAGAACTAATATTGTTCCCACGAATCACTCATCTATTTAGCAAATATATCTTGCACATGGAACTCATATAATCGAGATATATTGCAGCAAATGGCAAATGCAGCATAAACTTAACAAATTTTAGATTCGTATTTAGCATAAGAAAGACAGGATTTGGTTCCTTACGGCTACTGTTTAATCCCATTTTCAAGATCAGATCTTGAAAAGAAAAAAAAACGAACATCGTTGACAATAGCCATTGGCTGGCATACTATTGTTTCAGTCTGAGAAAAATACAATGTTGATATTACTATGAGAACTTAAACCAGTTTTTAAAAAAATACATGAAGAGTGAAAATAAGAAGGAACTCATTGCATAGTTTTGAGTCGTCTTAGGCCGTGTAAATCTCAAGTGAATGTATACTTCCAAAAATATAGAAGCTATGCAAATTGAGGCATAATTTATGTCATTATTTTATCTGTTTGTATGGGCCCAAGAAAATACTTTGTTAAAAGAACTATGGGCCCAATAAAGGACATGCGGACAAGGAGGTATTCTAGAACCTAGATTTGTAAATCATAGATGAATGCATATATAATGCGTAACCATGTAACTGAAGTTCATAATACATTATCCAAAATCGAGCACTCTCGACAAAAAGTGTCACCCATCTACAGCCACGCCTTAAAACTTAAAACAGGATCAGTTAATTCAAATCTTATTCAACAACCGGAACACCAAAGATTATTAGGAAAAGCATTTGCATTTCATGGTGAAGAAATCAAAGGGAGGAGGTAATGACCTGGGAGTTGGAAGCTCTAACAGTTGACAACACCAAGATGTCAACTTCCCGACCTTGAAATCCGGCCATGGTGTTGATTTCCGTCTCAGCAACAACCTTGGACCTAAATAAGAAGTGAACCTCAAACACCAAGGAGAGTTGACTCCTCTATGGAGTTATGATCCATATATTTCAACAGGAGAATTCTGCTGGATACCTTCACAAAACAAGTATATAGAATCAGATACCTTCAAAATAAGAGACAGCACTATTACCTGTTCTTAAAATATGAATATGACATTATTTCAAGCGCTGCATCAGCTTTAAATTGATTATAGAGTGATGTTGCAGCAGCGTTTGTTCCACCACGCTCATGACTGTCAGCAATATAAAAAAACACATGAAGTGTTAATTGTAATCATGTTAATAAGGTTGCTACCAACTTCATATAAAGTTGCATAACTGGAATCAGATAATTTTTAACACAAACTACTACAAAAATTTGATGGCAAACAGACAACTAAAATTCAGGAATTATAACATAGTTTGCCATGTTGATCATGAGGATCCTTCAAGGAACAATAACATTGACATCAGATTAAATAGCAAAGAAAATAGCAATTCACTCCGTAGCAGAACATAAGAAAAACATCAGAGATTCTTAGCATGTCCTCACCATGTCCAGTGCCTCGAGGAAACATCCTCGGGTGGCGATGATGACATCACGGCCCCTTGTCTGGTCGGATCCACCACCACTATGTCCCAGACTCGAGGAACAGCGGGGTGCAGAGGCGAAACGCGTCCACGACAACTTGTTGGAGCCGACCTCGGTGCTCTAGAACTGGACCCCTAGTGCGTCCACCTCCTCCTTCCATTCTGAGTAGCCACCGCGCTGCTCTCTTACATGGCCAAGCCGACCCATGTCTCTTCCTCCCCTGACGCCACCGCAGCAACTCCAACAGCCGCGACAAATCCCTCTCCCCAGCTGGCCGTAGAAGATATCGAGCCCCAAGGTGCAGTAGATGGCCTTCTCGGGGCAGAATCGATCCATCCCACGCCACCTCATGGTCCTCGCCGCCAGGTCGCCTCTGCACATATTGCAAGTGTCTCTTATCAGGATGGGGAAACTGGTAACTTGTTAAAAGATTACACTGAGAAAGCACATCCAGCAGAACACAAAATGTTAAAATAAACATTGAAGGGCTAATCAGCATAAGTTATTGAAACTACTTTGCAACGAACTTAAACAAGACCTTATGAAGGTTAAATTTTTTATGTTCCTTTTCTCTTGCTCTTATACAGATGAAAAATCAAGATCTGTATACCCGTTGTTATCCACCATTACTTAACTAAGGCAAGTTAATACATATAAGCATGACACACAAGAGACGAATACATATAAGCAAAGACCAGCTTTGTATAGTATGACCTTGCTGTCAACAATGAGGTCATGAACTGCTTGATTAGTCTAATCAATGGCATGCTGAAGCATGCCCTGTTGCGCCAATTGGCGCAAGTAGGCTCACATCAGAATCTCAATTATGTGTGCAATGAGTTTCTCATACCAAGCGGGTCATGCCTATAGTGTAGAACCGAGCAACAATATAAAACGGCAGAAAAAATTGACAAATCCAACACTAAATACAAATATATGAAGAGAAAGTACCGGATGGACATGAAGTGAAATTATCCATTCCCTTGCAGACTAAAGAAGCGTGTACACCCAAGTAAGCATCAAGGTCAATTCCAGATTTGAATGAACTCGAGAAAATGTCCAGGTTAATTCCAAATTTGAATGAACACAAAGAAAATACTGCACGACCTTATCTATAAATTTAGACCATACAGGCATGTCTAAAAGGAAAATTATATGCATCTCAGCAAACATACATGATGTTATGCATCGATAATAAAGAAGCCAGGTCTGCCTAGACAAAGAAGTCCCCTTGCACAACCACACATATTAAAGTAATGAGTCAATGAGGCAAAACTATCTAGTTTGGATATCAGGGCTTAATGCTCACATATCATAAATTCCAAGTAAACCCTTCTTTTACTACAAAATTAGAGTAAACTCCTAAAGAGATCACTTTAGACAATTTTTGGATTGACCTCCAAGTAAACCCTTCTTTTACTACAAAATTAGAGTAAACTCCTAAAGAGATCACTTTAGACAATTTTTGGATTGACCTCCACGTGTGTTATATTTCATAGGCCGGGGACTAAACGGCAGGTGTAAACTTAAGGCCGAGGAAGTATAATTTGTCTGAGCGCTGACCAAATCTAACTGTTACGTTGCAGTACTTTGTTGTCTCGACAACGTGCTTCGAGAGAGATATTGAACCAGTTAGGAAACTGAGAACAAATCCTGCTCCCTTTGCCTGCAAAGGTAAAAATAAAATGAAACAAATGTCACAACCAAACTGCTTAGACAGTGTGTCATGAAAGAACTCAAGCCGATACTTGTGAGCGGCAAAAGAACAGAAAGAGAATCAATCTACAAAAAGACTGACAGAATATATTATAAATTTAAACTAACTGAAAGAGCATTAGTCAGAGCCTCTAGGACTCCTGTCCAAGCACACAAGTAAAACTCAATCAATATATTCCTTTATGCCATATGCACATCAGTAGGGCTAGCAGGTATGTGTGTGCAAATTCAGGTCCAGAGCTGTTAAGAACTCCCATCTAGAGGCAGTTCTATTGCCAATTTTCATCTAAACAAGACAAATTTCTATGCGTCCAATTATGTTTCTAAAATATGTACCACTCTTCAGCTAAATGCATTTAAAAAATACAAAAGAAAGACCAAAAAAATATCTTTGTTTATACAATATCAGAGAAGAGCATAAATCCACATCTGACACACGCTGTAAGCAAAGAAAAGGGGCACAGTTCGCGAAGCCAAGGCAGCTTGGTACCAAAGCACAGATAAGGACAACTTAAGGAACAAGCAAGATATACAGAGAACGTCAGATGGTTAGATCAGGGATTAGGATGAGGATTGAGTTCGGGATTGTGAGACAACCTTATTTTCAGTCATTTTCTGTGTAATATGAATGCGGTAGGTCGCTCACTTCAACCCAAAAAAAGAGCTTATTTTAGGAGGTAAAAAAGACTGGTATGGTGGTATTACCGCCCTTGCTCTCCAATTCTCTATCGCTGGCATGATATTTTGTCTATGTAGGCCCAATCTTAACATCGAGACAAAGCGTAATAACTAACTCACTCAAGTCAATGGTCACGAAGTGATACGATGTTACATTTTTATTGAGGGAAAGTGAAAACGCTTGTGGCTTACTTGTGGCACATGCAGCCAGTAACAGACCACAAGAAAAGAAAATGTCAAAGAACCACCTGTAGATTTCTTACCATCAGTACCCTTTAATGCATGTGCTTTTGAGTTTGCTCCATTATCTTTCACAATCTCAGGCAATTTCTCAATGCTATGAATTTTAGTCCCCTTGCTACCTAAGATCTGATCAAGTTAAAAAACGATGTATTAGGTGCAGCAGAACTCTTATAATCCAATACAAAAGAGAAACCAGAGCTTTGTAAAAAATCAGTTATGATGAACTAAAGTTTCAATAAACGTTGTTGGCTACATTATATTAATAGTCACAAGAATAAAAGGACGTGGAAAACTGCTCCAGCTTCATGTTTGCTTGCTTGGCTTTATTAACCGTTCTGGGAGTAATCCCATGCGAATAATGAAAATCCTTTTACTATAAGCGATGATGTATCAAAACACTGAAAATAAAATAGATAAAAGAGAGCAAAAAGGAGAGGATGTTTTAACCTGGATCCACACCTTATACATTGAAATGTAACTCAAGAAAATATATTTCCGGGATACCGGAACAGAAAGAGTGCTTGGTAGAGTGACTTATTGGAGATTGTAGATAAATAATCTCTCTAATCATGCACACGGGAAGGCAGCCATTCAGATACCGATAAAAGTATAGTCATCAATTTGTATGTCATGCCACGGTATCCTGAAAATTATGGTACTGAAGACAAAATTCTTGGAAAGACTAACCCCCAAGTGTGAACTCTACAATAATCAGGAGTCATGTCAGAACAAGTAAATATGCATCCCCATGTCCTATGTTCTCCTAGACCACACATCCTCTTAGTTTGTTAGGAGAAGATCAAATAAAGAGCAGGGAATTGGAGAATTTTGCTACACCGTGAATAACAAAAATGATCAGCTAGATGTAGCAGGCAGTTGCCGCATGACATTACATGTAGCAGACTTGCAGTGAATAGATTGTATAGCATGTGGGTACCAAATTACACTTACGGGCATGAAGCAAGCAGTCCTAGTGACAGATACATTTATTTAGTTTGTTGTATACCTCCATATAACTCAGAGAAGCTGGCAGATTGTCATGGAAGTGAGAAGAACGTGACACAAATCCAGTTGTATTGTGAGTGTACCAAGGGGTTGAGGGTGCCAACATTTCAATAAGCAGCCTAACACCTGCAATAAGACAAAAAAGAAAGAGAAAATTAGTACTCACCAAAACCTAGAGTGAAGGGAGCAGCAGAGTAAACAGAGGCTGCTGGTTGCTCGGTGGCCACCATCGTCCATAAGCTCAAACCGCGGTCGTCCACCCGCTGCCGCTGCTAGGCAGCCACCGTCATATCATCTATGCAAATGAAAGCAGTCTAAATGGCAAGCATCAGATAACATCCATGCTTCCAGTTACATCTGCACGTAGCAAAGAGGAACGACCGATGTTAATTAGTATCTACTATGTGAATACTGAGGAACAGAAGTTAAAGTTGAAGAAATTTGCTAATTATAGTAAGAAATAAAACACAAATATATGTAAGCGTCCGTGTAGGTAGATCCCAGTGAGAAATAGAATAATTTGTGAATCAAATAATTAGCAATAAAAGACTAACTATTTGCGGTGAGGAAATTCATAATCATTAACTCATAAACTACTAACTACTTGACATCTTCAAGTTTCTGCAAATAACAGTGCATCACTTTCAGGCCATTCATAACATAAAAGTTGAGGTGATCAATTTAAAAGGGAAAATTGCAGCGGTAGGTAAAAGATTTCAGACATATATCTTGGCAACCACAACAACCTGAAAGATTCAGTTTCTCTATCTCTCTGTACGACAACATGAAGATATGTGAATCAGAATACAGAACCATGCTATACTAACAATAATAATACCAAAGGGGAGTAGGGTGGTATATTAACCTCCTGTGGCCTTAGGAATGAATGATCGGTTGATCGGTTATATATGCTATCAACCAAGGGGGGCAGGTGCAGACCAGGGAAAATGTGCCGATGTGTTATATATGCTATCAACCAACAAACGATTGAGTAGCTTTCTCTATATATATAATATTGGTGAACAAATGATCGGTTCTCTATATTACCTAGATCAAACACAAAGGTCCATTAATAGTGAACAACCAAATGCTCAAGAAAATCAGAGTGAGCCGTAAGCCATGTGTGTCAACTGAAATTGCTGCCAGCCTGTATCCACCCATGGAGTAAAGCCCATGGCGCACCACAAAAAGAAACCCATTCTCTTGGTCAGCAACACCTATAAGCAGAGGAACAATGGATCACGAACATTATTGGATAGGAGCGGTTTTAAACTAATAAGTATAGCTCTTTCAGATTGGACAACCAGTGATAATTGAACAACAAAAGTATAGGATCAGAAGCAATGCCAAGTATGTGAAGGAAAAAATTACTTCTGTGTGCCCAAATAAATCAAAGATTGTGGAATCATTAAAGCTGTAGCTGCGAGGAAACAAATCAAGCAACACTGCAGGCAAGCTAGTTGTTATCAACCATTTAATTCATAATAAAACCTCACAGTGATCACCACGATGCACCACAAAGAAACCTGCTAGGCGCTACTCTTAAGAAAAACATACTAAAAGTAATACCATGCTCTGCTAGAAATACAATCTCAGAAGCCTACTGTAAAAATGGGTGACAGAGATCCCTTCACACCTAAGATGCACAACTGTTACAAAGACACCTAAGATACACAGATCTACAGATCCTAGAGCATGACAGACAACAAATTACCTAGAAATGGATGAGAAGGAACGGATCTGGTCGTTGGGCACATGGGATGAGCAAAGTGTGTTATGCCATTCTTCCTCGCTTTCCAACACCATATGTTGGTATTTAGAAGTTCATAATTGGGCCCTCATGTCCTCATGGTTTAATGCAGCTTGATGAGATCCTACCTAAATATTTAAAAACAAATGGAAAAGAAAAAAAAGCCAATAAAGATTCTTCTGGCATTATACCATCGCAATGAGTGTAGCAATCAGCCAATCACCAACTAAATTGACACCTTCCACGGCTGGACATTTAGACTTTTCCATGGAAAGTGTCCTACATAACCACACCTTGTTACCAACAGACAAATATAGAAAGAATAAGCTAAACAGGAAAGAAGAAAAAACGAATTATTTACAAACAGAGGTAAAATCACAAGAGTGGTGTTAGTAGCCTTGTCTTGCCAACATACACCAAGCACTCATTTTTTTTATATCTATGATTTAACAGAACATGAATGGTAGATGTTTAAGAGTAAGGGATAAGAAGTAAATCTTGCCGTGTAAGTACTTATCGTGAATTGAGAAAATTGTGGGGAAGGTAGGGAAATCAGTTTACCAACCTTCACTTAAGGAAACAATTGCCTCAGTAGTTTCTGGAAGTCCGGCAGAAAGTGCTTTAAGAATTGTTCCTCTGGTTCACTGGTAAGTAAAGACTAAGATAAGCATACATGAAACCTCAAATCAAAATAAAATCTGGTAACTGTGATGAGTAGAACTTAGAATAACACACAGAGTTTGGGAGGAGGGCGTGATGGACACACGTTGTGAGGACGACGGCGACGGTGCCGCATACATAGTTTAGAAGGAGGGTGTGATGGACACACGTTGTGAGGACGAAGGCGACGGCGCCGCGGACAGCTCAGCCTCCTATTTCATCCCTGCGCCGGCACTCGTCATGCCATGTGCCGGTGAACAACAACAAGGCCACAGTCTGCAACCTTGTTTGTCTCTGTGATCGGTCAAACAAACAAACCTCATAAGTCGATTTGAGATGCGGATATAAGTCGTGTCACTCCGGGTGCTATTTCAACAAACATAACACAAAGTAGATTGCATCCCATGTTTCTCTTCTAAAAACCCTTCTTTTCAACTCCTAGTTTCAGGAAAATATAGAAATCAGGTAAAATGCATAAAGAAGCACAGCTGAATGTTTCAATCATGTGAAAGATTGTGAAAAGAAGGTATACTCTTTGAGTAGTAGTTTTGTTGACTCTTGATTTAGTGTACTGCATATTAATATTGAGTCTCGGTTTCTAGTGTCCAAGGTAGTGGCATAGCGTGACCAAAAGTAGAGAGGGGGTAAATTAAACTCTTTACCTCTGATTTTCATACCAATTGTAACAACAACAAATAATTTTCAAGCTTAAACTGCACTTATAATTTCTTTATTTACATGAACATGGATGTACCTTGCTGCCTTGGTGGTGGTGCTTCACGAGGAGGGAGGTCTGGAAGGCACACGAACAGATCGATGGAGGTCCGCAGTAAGGGCTTGAGGTTGTCGTATCCCCATCTTCACCGAGCGCTGCCACCAGCTCATCTGCTGCTGCTCTGGCCAGCGAGCCGAGCTCCCTCTCCCTCAGCCGGCAATCTCCTGCTCCCCACGGCTGCCGTCGACCTCCTATCCTCCTGCAACCGGCCATGCGTTCTCCTCCAACGCCCCGGCCGCCGTCACCTGCTCCTCTGCTCCTCGACGGAAAACGCCCCCCGCCACGCCTTCTCCTTCCTCCGCCAGCCTCCATCGCAGATGGGCTCATGCAGCTCCATGTGGACGCGGTTGCCTATGATGAGCGTGAGGAAGGAGCTGCAGCGCTGGAGGTGGACCGGGAGAGAGAAATCGACCCATGGAGGCGGCGGATTAGGGAGGAGGAGAGGAGGCCGGGATTGGGAGAGGAAGTGGTAAGAAGAGGAACCATGCGGGGCATACGAGACCCTCGATCTAGGTTTTCCTCCCGCGCTCGGCCAATCCAGCATGGACACGGGGCACCTTCAGGAGCGACGCGCGCGAGAGGAAGCGCAGCGTGGCCGATTTTCCCAGACGGACAAGGTCTCCAACCTTTATAGAAGTAATAAGCCTATGTAAACATGGAGCAGCTCTTGCATTTCTGAAGAAAATATCAGATGCGATCTAGACGATAATGAAAATTCAGAAGGAAAACACATCACGATTCAACAAGTTGTTGCTTTCCACCATGCCAAACTCGCTTAAATATTCAACTTCTACCCTGACTAACATAATAAAAGCTCAGTACCTCAAAAAAAATGCATAATGGAAGTTCAGAGATGCCACAAGGTCCAGAAGCACACAGCAGTACGATTAAGCCATCAATAACTACATGAAAATCATCTACCATGTTCCATCAAATCAATTGTTGATAAACCAGGCCAGTGGCGAATCCGGCTATAAACAGTGTGGGGTCAGACACTCAGACTACTTAGATATCATATAAGGGACCAAGACGCAAATATCTCCACAATAAAGTTTATACTAGAAAAATTGTAGGGTAAATTTTAACCGACGCCACCCTCACCCTTGACGGTGGCATCAAGGTCATCCATCTCGGCCACCTCAAGCATGGTGACCAGCTGATGACCAGGTGTGCGACTCGGTCCCGGACCAGACGGCAAAATCGGAGTCCGATTGGTTGAAGAGCAGGACCCCACGGGCCCTTAGGAATAATAGTTGCATACCATTCTTTTGGTTAAGTGCATAGTTTCTCCTCCGTAATAAAAAATAACTCTTTTTCTTAAGGGCATTTGGGTTCACATTTTAATGATCTGCTCCAAGCATCCGTCTGATCTCATGACATGTTTTCTAAATGCCTAGATGTTGTGGTTGTTGGTTTGGGGTAAACACAAATTTCTCTCTCCTTTTCCTTATCACTTCGTCAGTCCATTTGTTGGCTTGAGTAGTAGGGTAGTTTACAACACTATTGTATCTGCTAAACAAATATAGAAACAATATAGGCTATTCTTATTTTACATTATCATGTTTTATTAGTGATTGTGTCTAAAAACTCTCGGAGAAAATATTCACATTTTATGTTCAAATGTGAGATATGTGGGATGGCAGAAAAAACTTAATATACCATGGCAACGCATGGGCAAATTTGCTAGTCTCCTTAAGTTAACGTATTAACTTAGGCGTCCTGTTTCCTTGACCGCTGGTGGACTAGCTGGCCAGCATGCACCATCGATCCATGTGCAATACACACGACAACGGAGGTTTGAAGCACTCTCCTTTTGGATCATTTGGATGCTGCTAGTGTCTGCATAGTAGATAGAAAAAGGGTATAGATGTGCCCAAGGAGATTTGAAAGGATAACCTTTTCATGCGCAAGGACTAAAATGAATGTGTACGTCTATGCACAAGGACTAAAATGTCTGCTTACATCTCCATGCATAATAGTTTTAATTAATCTTCCAACGGCTACCCGACTAACAGAAGAAAATGCATTATAGTATTGCCAAAATGCCACTCCGTTAATACGGTAGATTCCTAAATTGTGGCATTCCATGCCTACAGCTGACATAATTTAAACGCACCAGACTTTGATGTTAGAACATGGAAAACATTCATACTTGGCCACTTTGTACATATCTCGTAGAGGAAGGCAATGAAGAACCATTTCAAAAGTGTCATGAACCAGCCGGCAACAAAAATGTACTGCTTGGAAACGAGTTTGGTAGGATAACGCTTGAACAGGCAATCCGGATATGTAGGTGACGAGTCAGTAATCTGGAACCTCTGTTCTACATAAAGCAAAATATGACCTATCGTCACAAAGCAACCAAGATGACTTGGCAGATGCTATGTTATCTCGAATCTCCTTTCCGGCTTATCTCATTACCAGTAATCATAGTAACACCAGGGCTCTGGATTTAGATCCTGTAGCGGAATGCCAGCATTTATGGTCAGCTAATGTAACTTGATGAAAAATCATATCACTCGAATATCACATGAAAACACGATCTTGTTCAAATTTTCATTTTCTTTAAGTACTAGCAAAATGCAGGACAGAAATTTCCATTTTTACGAATTTTAGAAGTTTCTACAAATTCTTAATAATGCGAGATGCTGGGAAGGGTATGTTCTATATAGTTTTCAAGATCAAATTCAATCACCTCTATGTTTGCTGAATTCTCATGGTGATTTGGTCGCTTTCAATTGGTACAACCATATCAGATTTATCATATGGGCATAACCATGTATATTTTCACCCAATTTTTTAAAAACCAGTTACTTCTATATTGAGGGATATATACTCCCTCAGTCTCAAAATAATTGACTTAATTTTTCTAAATACGAATGTATGTAGACGTGTTTTAGTGTATACATACATCAATATTTAGACAAATTGAGTAAATTATTGAGACGGAGGGAGCACATAGCAAAGGGCATATGCTAGTTCTTCTGCTAAAGTTGGTCTCACACATACACTCTATTGGCCACCATGTGAATAGACAGAAAAGCACCAAATCAAAAGACAAGTCGATCAGAAATAACCATACATACCCTATGAAATGGCAGGCTTAAACCATTACCATCTTCCAAAGCATTAGAGTAGGGTAGGAATACTACATTAACTACACTCTTGATTCCCTCAATGGACATATATATATTCTAAAATTGAGAATCTCGAGGGGATATTTAGCAAAAATGAGGGAATGGTAAAGAAGGTTGGGAAATTAAACAACGGCAACTTTTTAAGTGCACCATAGAAAAGCTTGAGGCACCTACTTGAGATGCTTCTTTTTCCTTTTCCCCGGCAATACTCGCTTCCACAAACACATTTGAATGCCTTGATAGGGTGGCTCACATCATCAAAATTCATTTTGTAGTCCTGAGGTCAAAATGTGCATAAAACAAGATTATGCATTATGACATATGACTTAAATTAGGCAATAACCTAGCCAAGACGATTTCACTAAACAAATAAATGAACAATAGCTTGGCAAAACTATTGATTGATCTGCAGTGATAAAATCTAACATAAGCTCCAGAGGTCAGAGCATAAGATTAAACTGAATTCACTAAGGATGATCACCCGTTATCTTATAGTCCTAGGATTCATAGTACGTGCAGAAGCAGGATGATGCAGCAGAATGGAGCTTAAATGTAATAGGCTAACTGCAGTAGGACCAACCTACCCATGTCAGTTCTTCAAATGGCTCTGTTTTTCCTTGTGGTGAAAAACGCCAGCTGAACAAAACAGAAGAATAGGTAAACAATCTTCAAATGTTTCAAATTACACTAATACACAAACGCCGGTAACTAGCTAGCGTTGCATACATACATGGTAGTAGTGATGGTCGGGTGTCTCAATCTCAACAGGTATTCCAATAAGATTGGCATCAAAACACCTGCAACATACAATGAAATACCAAGTCAACAAATTCTCAAGACAATAACATAACAAGTCAATAAGTCAAAAGTATTGATTCAGCATAGCACGGAAGCAGTATTTTCTCCTCTCAAATTACCTCGGTATTTAATTATTGTTTTAGGGCGTATTATTAGTTAGCTTCAAACTAGAGTACCAGCACTTGTATATCTCTATCTCTATCAAATTACCTCTGTATTCAATTATTGGTTTGGGGTGTATTATTAGCTAGCTTCAAACTAGATTAGCATCACTTGTATATCTCTATCGAAGTGTTGACATAAGCAATAATACAAGCATGCCCACTACTAGCTTACACACAATTTTCTATGATTTCATTCTCGAAGAGGCAATTTTATACAGATTTAGCTCCAAACAGCATGTATTGCTTTGTCCAATCATGCATAAATATCCCCAAACTACCGATCTTAACCCTAAAGCACACCTGGTCCACAATGGAAAAGAAAACCAATAACTATTTGTAATATGCATGGAGCCGACAACATCATGTTTTATAGGGAACCACAAAGGATCATTATGTGTTTCTGTTTATAATGGCAAATTGCCCGATGAAAAATCTTCAAAGGAATATTTACCTATGGTTTATAAACCTTGCCACGTTTCCATAAAAGGTGGCATCTAGGGAGAGAGAATGGTCGTCCTCCAGAACTCCTTCAGTGGCCCAGTCAGCATCAAGATTCACAGGGTACGTGTGCCTCTCATTGGCTGTCATTTGAACATTTCGCTCATACAACTCATTGTTCGTTAATATTTCGCCAACATACTCGCAAATAAATGCGCCTCGAGGAAGTTCCTCAGCAGCCCGCAGTCCCCATCCTTTTTCTCCGTTGGTTAAGAATACCTGGAATGACGATACATTCATTACAAATGAATATAAGAAAACATGTACCCTTGTGCAATTTGATGTGCTGAGCACATGAGCATACACAGAATATACTGCATCGCAAGAAAAAAAAATACTGCAGTCGCCGTCATACTTGATTATACCAATACACAAGGTCAAAATGGAATTCTACGTTGGATCAACATTGCCATATCAACTGTAGGGAAAATAGAACGACACGGGCTCAAGATTTCCACATTAAGTGAAGGAAAATTAGAAGAAGAAAAAAATCTATACAACTTATTTGTGTAGTGTAGATTAATCATGTATTACATTTAACCTGTTGAAGTCAGATAACAAATACAACTGCATAAACAAACAGAACGCAGGAATAGCTAGTTCCAACATATTTGTCAATTGGCACTGATTGATCACAACTTTATCTTTGGTGCAAAAGGGTAATGCTAAAAGCTTAAATGGGTATAAATGACTTACCTGCAGATGTCGAGTGATGCCTCGCTGCACCACACGATTCCCACATTTTCTGCTACAGCCACACTTACTCCAGCACTCCTTAATAAATTTTGTTAGCTGGTGTCCTTTGCAAGGATCAGGATTCACTTCGGTGTTTCGTGAATCCGAATTTACTTTGATCTTCACTAGCTCATTGGGGCAAATTTTTTTGCAGTAGATTACAGGATGTTTATCTGGTTCCCGAAGCATGGAGGCACAAGAATTGAGAAATACTTCTGTAAGCAGGCCGTCTCTTGTATAAGCAAAGTTGCCTCCAGTTTCTGTTGCGCATGCACATGGAACTGGTTCTGCCAGACAGTCACCAAAGCAGTCTGGGCAGCAACTTTCATCTCCTATTCTAGCAAGGGAAACACTGACTTGTGCATTCTGGAAGCTGATATTGAATGGTATGTAGTGAAAGGGAGGAGGAAGAATGCCACTGCCACTTTCATTGATTATTGGAATACTGACACGTTCTTCGCCTTTGGATATGTCGTTCATGTCATGAATAGGTCTTTTGGCAATAACCTGCATTCTGGAACTGTTCTGTTCTCCAGCAATAGCACTAGAAGAGCAAATACCACCATGGATGATGCGACTGTTCGGTGACATAATCGAGATAGCAGCTTGATTTGATTGCAATACTCGTGGAACTGAAGGCTTAGACAAAAATTCTACGGCAGGAATTATTTGTATCATTTCTTTTTCTCTAGGTCCACTAGATTCACAACCCATGTCAACGATACACTGGCAAATATCTTGCAGAAGTTTCATGAAAGAAAAATTGGGTTCTAGGAACTTGTATGTCCTGAGACATCTAGCTTCCATTTCCTTGCATACCAACTCCATGTCGGGCATGTTGAAATCAGGACTTGCAGAGTTATATGCAAATGATAGTTTCCCTGATCCATAATGTGACAAAACTACCTCAAAGTTGGTTGATGAATCCTTTTTGTTTGTGACTGCTTCACCTTTGCATGTATCAGCCATGTTTCTTTCATGAGCAACAAAAGCACTTTTCGGAGCACGCTGCCCACCAGAAATCATGTTTGCATCCCTGTAAGCTGGAGGATTTTGAAGAAAAAAAACAGAAATTCTGAAGTACTTAGAAGTTATTAGAGATTAATACCATATTAACAAGGCACCGAAAACAATATTAACAGTGCAGCCACAACAAGATGATGCAATATTTGCAGAAAAAACAGAATATCTCTGCAGAAGTTGCAGTACATATACTGTTATCACTAAAGAATTATGGCATTGTTTTATCAATTCAGAGTTCACAACAGTACAGTTCCGATGCCAGTATGCCATATAGGCTTTACACGTATGCCAAGGGTCTTAGACAAATTCAGTGCAAACAAAACTAGTGATGCATTGAGAAAATACACTGAAATTATACAAGATTTCCCAAGAAGTCATAGCTGACTGTTCAGTCTTCTTTAACACACACCAAGATGTGTGCCATCTTTTGTATATTAAGGAGCATGCCACAGTGGCGCAGGTGAAAACAGACCTATCTAACCCCACAAAGGAGGGATATAAGCGAAAGTTTTGCAAGTTAGGGAGGGTGAGGGGGCGCGCGCCGGAACCCTCCTGGTCCACCCTGTCTCCGCCCCTGATTGCGTGGCCACCAAATTTTTCACGACGTTAGGATGAACGGAGAGTGTGAGACTCTTAAGTGTACCAACTATAGCATTTATGACGTTAACTTCTGTCACACTACAAACTATATTAGGAAATTAACTGGTGGTCAATTTACTAATGTTTTTAGGATGCAAATTTAGGTACTATGACAACTGCTAATACTGAACTTTTGCATTCCGCAAGAAGACTATTACTTGTAAACCATAAAAAACTATCAAACTCAAGACATCCAGATAGATATAACAGACCTGATGCAAAAATATTTATTTTGTATATGTATAGCAGAATTGCATATAAAATGTGGAAAAGTGTGAGGTATTTGCTTAAACAGAAATTACCTCTCCGATGGCTGGAATCTTGAAGTATTGGGCGCACACCTGCCAGTGGGGCCTCGAAAATAGGAAGGTCTTGACTTTCGTATTCTACCTTAAGCTTCTTGTTACAGTGATCATAATCAAGATTCCTGCTGGTCCCCCCTGTCTCCGCCCCTGCTTGTGCGGCCACCAAATTTTTCACGATGTTAGGATGAACATAAGAGTGTGAGATAAACATTTATGACTTTAACTTCTGTCACACTAATATTTTTTAGGAGGCATAACACTAAAAATTTTGCATTGCACAAGCACACTATACTTGTAAACCATATTAAACTATCAACCCAAGATATCCAGATAGATATAACAGGCCTGATGGAATTTTTTTAATTTTTTATATGTATAGCAGAAATGCATATAAATGTGGGAGCTCTCCAAGTAAGTCAATGAAAAGTGTGAGGTATTTTCTTAAACAGAAATTACCTCTCTGATGGCTGGAATCACCTGCCAGTGGGGCCTCGAAAATAGGAAGGTCTTGACTTGCTTGTTTTACCTTAATCTTCTTGTTACAGTGATCAGAATCAAGATTGCTATTTCTGTCCTTCCTCCCCTTAGCTTGCAATTTCTGCCCTTCCTGTAAAAAAATATAGGTTAAATCATACCAACAGTGGTAGAATAACGAGCTACATGGGGAATGTTGCCCCTCATGACATTACATTCCAACTAAATCAGAAGAAAGTGATCATACTGTACTTTGGGATCAGGCTCGTCGAATATAGCATCGGTTAGAACCCGAAAATCATCAGCTTCTATAAACTCCCAGTTGTAGTCATACACCTTTAGTAGATCATCCAACACTTGGGAAACTGTTTTTCTTTTGACTCCAACAGCAGCATGCAGATATGTGACAGCAGCATCAAATCTTTCCTTGGAAAGCCTTGAAGATGTCATCCTGCATGCAATGGAAGAAATCAGCATAACACATCAGACAGAAGGTGACATCCTCATAAAACGAAGTGGCAAGAAACATAAATACACATAATAATTTAAGCTAGTTATGTCAAACAACTTATGAAGGCATACTGTGCAGATAAGAATATTAGTATATTACGAAAAGTTGAGTAACTAATGAGTGAATGCAAGATTGGCTGAGGGGGACAACAATGGGAGAGTGTATGAGTTATAAGCAACTGACTCATCCTTGGACTAGGGTTGCAACTATTTTGATTTTAAATCTTTCCTCGAACTTCCTTGTCGCTGTTATGTTGTTTATTACTGACACCTTGGCTGTACCCTTGTTACTCTTTTAACTCTCCAAACTTCAAAACTAAGTAAAAAATAAAAATAATTCAGAAATACCATACTGTGCATGCTAAGTATATTATATCTCCACTTCCTATCAGATCAGTCTTTTGGGATAGTTGGTTGGTACTTGGTAGAGGTATCTAAAATGGTATCAGAGCTGAGGTCTTGAGTTCAAATCTCAGTCCCCGCATTTCCCAATCATTTATCCATGCCCTAGTTCAAGTCTCAGTCCCCGCATTTCCCCAATTATTTATCCATGCGCACCTCCGGTGTGAGGGGAGGTGTTGATCATTCCATATCCACGTCGGATGTGAAGAGGGGGTGTTAGATATATTATATATCCACTTCCTATCAGATCGGTCTTTTGGGATAGTTGGTTGATAGAGGTATCTAACAGTGCACACGTCCAGAACCATCCCAAAAGTATAAACTCAGCAATATCTGAAGACTAAAAAGAGAGACAGGATATTTATGTTGTCACAAATTTTCCCTTGCATTCACAGATTGAAACATTGCATGAACAATATTATTATCTCGATTCTCATATTCTTTATGCATATTAATCTACTTAAAGTGAGGTATACCTCCCAATTCCATGAAAAGAAGGAACTCAGAGAGGAATAGGTACTGGTGAGAGGGCACATGCCTTACTCTTTGTCCTAGAAGAATAACAAATAGGAGTATAAAGGAAACTAGAAACCTGATTGATAAAGAAAAGGTGTTCCTAAGGTTCGCTAGCAGATAGTGAAAGAAATGCCACCAACTAGAGCACTGATCGATACAACAATGTTGAAGGCCTGCCAAAACATCTACAAATTTCTGTCTATCACTATCCACCAAATTTCAAATCTTAATTCGACCTCTATACGGAGAAGAAAATACAAAATTGAAACGTACAGTTTTTTTTAACCTTTTTCCCTTATAATTCTCAGAGCAGAATATATGTCTTTTTTTCTATTCATATATACAAAATTTAAACTTGAAATTTTCTGACATGATAAATTGAGTGTGCCAACCGAATTCTCTGAATTTACATGTCTGTCTGCACGGTTCTATAATGAGATGCACCGGATACAGACTTGTTAACACCAAATGCAGCATGCATGCAAATCCAGTTCCTAAGATGCAACTGACATGGGAAAGTGAATAAACTGATGCAAATCAACACACATTTTGGACCAACAGCACTAATGGTCATGGGAAGTTTGAATAAATTAAGAAATATCAACACAAAAGGCATAAAAAAAATGCAAACATCACCTAATTTCCATATAGACGTCGAGAACACAAAAAGGACAAATCATATTGTGTATATTACTCCAGATATACTACTACACGTAGCGGGATTTGCCTTATTTTGCTATTGTCTTGTCGGTGTTGCTGAAATTTTCACCGCCGCTTAGTGGTTGTGGCTTTAGTGCACATACTGGTAGGCCTTGCATGGCTAGTGCACAAACATAACATCCGGAAGTTGGAAACTTTCAAGCATAATAATCTAAAGCAGAGCATCCAGTCGTATTATCATCACCACAGATGCCTGCAGATTCAAAACGGCAGACCCTGGCCGAGCGGAAGCGAAGCAACAATCCGCAACAACTGAACCCGCAAAAAATCATCATAAAACCCGCATTCCGCACCACAAGGGAGACAAGACCATACCTCCTCGTCGTCGGTACAACACCAGCAAGGAATTTGAAGCAGAGGATCTTGACAACCGCGCCTCCTCTCAAGGTTCCCAGCGGCGAAGCGGCTGGAAACTCCGAACTAACCGCACGCAAAAGGAAGAGAGCGCGTCAGAATCCGCAAAAATGGACCCAAAATTAAAAGAAATGCAAAAACCCCATTCAGAACAGCAAACGTACATACCTCTTACGGGCTACGGCAACCGCCCAGGGAGACGAAGCCGAGGCAAGGGGAAGCGCCCGAGCCCCGAGGCCTCCGCGGGAAGCCGCGGGGGCACGGACGGCGCCGACGATCGCCGCCGGCTTAGGGTTTCAGGGCGGCTGGGGCTTGGGTTTTGGAGAGGCGTTACGGCGTTGGGGCTTTTGGTATGCGATCACGTGGAGAACATGGGGGAGCAACAGAGGCCGGATGCCAGATGGCCAAACAGAGAGGCGTGGAAGTCTAGACGACGACGACAAGCGAGAGTTTTTTTTTTCTTCCGATAACTAGTAGCTTTGCACGAGCAACGCGGGTCGCTAAAATATAATTTTCCTTTCTAGATGAGATTTTTTTTTATCAAAACAATAGATTTCGAAAAAAGGAAAAAAAAATTATACACGTCTCACACTTCACTCTCCATTTCAATTCTAGTTTTTTTTATCATTCTAGTTTTTTTATCGACGCCGCCTCATTTGTCTCATATACCCCTGACTCACTCCCATCTTCCCCGCTCTCTCTCTTTCTCGCACAAACGGAGTACAAGCAGCGGCGCCATCCTCTTCACTGCCTCCGCGCTGCCGGCGCGAGGACCCTCCCCCTCCTCTTCTGACCACTACTCCGGCGAGAACCACCCATCCGCTGCCTTCTTGCCACTACCACGACAAACTCCCCCTCCCCTGCTCCCCACCGCTGCTGGAATGGCCACCCTTCACATGCCTCTCCGGCGGCGGAGGCGGAGGCGCATACTTCATCTCCACCGGATCGATGGATGCGGAAACCAGGCGTGTGCTAGAGGGCTCTGTAGCACCTACGTCCCCACCTCACGCGGCAAGACGCAGAATTGAAGCGAGCACCGATGAGCGCCGGCGAGGACGACCTGCTCTGGCGGGTTCGGCGGGCCGCGAGCCTCACTGTGTGGCTCAAGTACGACATGATCTAGAGTCAGAGTGGATGGTGGACGCTCCTGCACACCTCGCCCGCAACTCGTATTTCGCCGTTCCCGTCTCTGCTCGATTCGGCTATATCCGATGACGCTGCTCGCGCTTTAACGCCTCCGCGTAGCCACATCCACATACCTTGCACGCCCGGCGCCACATGCCCAGGCCTCAGCTGCTTTTAGCTATTACGCATAATCTTGATCTAATAATCACAAATGTTTTTTTATTTAAGTTGGCACTTGTTTGTATTTATTCACAGTGAGTGTACATACCATCTCTATATAATGCTATGCGAATAAAGCATATTTGATTAGTCTTGCTTGGTTTGAACATTCTTACATGGAATTGAAGCGAGCGTCGATGAGCGCCGGTGAGGACGACCTGCTCTGGCGGGTTTGGCGGGCCGTGAGCCTCACTGTATGGCTCAAGTACGACATGATCCAGAGTCGGAGTGGATGGTGGATGCTCCTCCACACCTTGCCCGCAACTGGAATTTCGTCGTTCCCATCTTTGCTCGATTCAGCTCTATCTGATGCCGCTGCTCGCGCTTTAACGCCCCCGCGTAGGCACAGCCCCATGAGGCAATGTCGGCGCACAGGCGGAAGACTGGAAGCTTAAGGGCGTGGGTTGGGGCGCGGAAGACTGGAACCTTAGGGTATGGGTTGGGGCTTCGATCGTTCCAAAACCTTTTGTACATAGCTTTGCCTTCCCGCAGTTGGGAAAGGATTCCATGCTAGACACCTCAATCGGTGTGACTCGAATGACGGTATGGGTGTTGTATTCCATCGGTGTAAGAGCTACTACAATTGATTTTTCCATACCGTGCCGTTTGGGATCGGAGTTGATGTCCGGCCGGCGCGTACATGTGTGTTGTATTCGACCATGGCTGATTTTTTCCATACCGTGCATATTGTGCTGTCTAGGCCACTATGGGCCTAGTGGATCTGATCGGATTTTTTTCCTTGACGGGATCTGATCGGAGTTGGTGTCCGACACTATATGTTGATCAAATCGTGCAAACCCAAAAAAAAAATAACGAAACAATCTTAAAACGAAACGTTTTTCTACTCAACATTGGGAGGATCCGGACCATTGATTTGAGGGCATTGAACGCGTGTGATTTAATGTATCCCGACATGTTTGCTCTTTTATAAGTAGGTTTAGATTGATATTTTCCGTGCATACCTAACGCCCTCTCCCTCCCCACGGTCCGTTTCGGTCCGATTTGGTTAAAAAAAACATTCCAACGCCCCCTCCCCCACAGACCAGGGGATAGGCCAAGTTTCTCCCAAACTTGGCCCAAGTTTGGTCCACGTTTTATGTAGTCCATGGACTCACAATTATACCTCCCGGCCCGCCCGTCGGAGCCACTGTCCCAAACTCTTGCCATCGTCCACTCCACTCTCAACCCTCGTCGTCGCTGCCATGGGAGCCATCGGCCGCTGGTAGCCGGGGAAAAGCATTGCCGCGCCCAATCTAACCCTGAAGACGTCGCCCAAGCCGTAGTTGAAGAAGCGGAAGTATCGGTGGGTGAAGCGAAAGATGAGCTTGAAGGAGCAAGAGAACGCTGCCGCCGCGACCCTGCTCCTAGCCCAGAGGCGGGCCAACGCGGCGCGGTAGGCCAACAGCGGCGCCAACGCCGCTCCCATGGGAGTCATCATGATGCAGGGGAGACCTACTGCGTCATCATGCCCACGTCCCTCCATCCGTGTGTGCCGATGTTGGTGCCTTCGTCGAGCTCGGTTGCTTCCGCGGCCAGGCTGCCACTCTCGGGGCTGCTTGCGCTATCGATGGCCACTCCTCCGTGCGTATTCCTAACCGTGCAGCAGTCCGGGCCGACAATGTCGCGGCTCGGGTTGTCATCTAAAGACACGTTGAAAGTACACAATGGTCTACTAGAGGGGGTGAATAGGTGACCTACAAATTTTAATCCCTTTTCACTTTTAGATGGGCTTTAGTAAGTAAACAACTTGGTTATCTAGATGTGCAACTAGGTAGACACCCTATGTGACAAGCAACAAGTATGCAACGGAAGTAAATGCAAGGCACAAGATAACCACAAGTGAAAGGCACAAAGACAAAGATATGTTTCCCGTAGTTCCTTCTTGAAAAAAGTACGTCTACGTTGGAGAGGTGGGGAGCCACCTAGGAACTCCTCAATAGCACGGTTGTGCACACCTTGTTCTCCTTGAGCTTCTCCGGTGAGGGAGATTCTCGTTTCCACTATGGGGTCGACTTGAAGGCGTTGACCAAACCTTTACAAGGGGGTTGAGACAACTCCACAAGTGAGACGGATCCTCTCAACAATCCGAAGCTTCTTGCTACAAGGTGGAAGATACAAGCACTAGGGTTTCTCTAGGATGACAAAGAAACCAAGAGATTACAAGATACCAAGTGGTATGGTATGGGAAAACACTTTTTGGCTTGGTAGAAAGGTAGATCTAGGCCTCCTCCATGAGATCCTTGAAGGGAATCGAGTTTGGTTGGAGAAGGAGGAAGATCGGGGCGTTTTGAGCTCTTGAACAATGGAGGAGAGAGAGGAATGGACGAACTTGCTGTCTAGAGGAAGAAGACAGCTATTTATAGCCTCCTCCAAATTCTGATCGTTGCAGCACTCCAGGGCCGGAATATTTCAGTGTTATTACCTGAAATTTCCGGGGCAGTCAGGCCAGATATTTGGAATATCCGGGGGGGGGGGGATTTTTCAATAATCCGGGGCTAGAAATTTCCGGCCAATAATCTGCCCCCATCTCTGCAAGCGGGCAGCAGCGACCCACTCGATTTTCGCTAAGGACCAGGGGGTCGGATATTTGCCCCGGAATATTCCGGGCAAATTTCCGCCCCATCTTCTGCGCGCGGGCACAAGCGACACCTCCAAATTCTCCTAAGGACCAAGGGGGCGGAAATTTCTGGGCAAATTTCCGCCCCAGCTTCTGTGCACGGGCAGATGGAGGCCAAGACTTCGTCGTTTGAAGAACCGAGAGGCCCGGAATATTCCGGTGCTGGGGCCGGATATTCCGGCCTATATTGTAACATCCCAATTTTGCTACAATATGGTGTGTGGTGTTGTGTTTATCTCATACATGCATGAAACAACAATTTAAACCATGTTGAAACAAGTTAAATTGTGAATTTCAATGGTTTGAGAAAAATCCCACAAATAGTACTTTAAATGGGTTCCAAAATTTTATACTGAAAAGTATTTCAATTTCACCAAAAAAAAAACATGGCAAGGTTGGAAATTTCATAAGCTTTCTAAATATTATTTTTGCCAAATTTTATTCTTCCAAAAAGGCCCTCAAAATCTAATTTTCTGTTCTGTTTTAATTTAGAAAAGGTCTTTTCTGTCAAATCTGAAAACTGTTGGGGGCTTTGTGCAAAAAGGTTGTCTTCAACCTTTGACAGTAGGAGCAGCTCCGTGGCATCGCCGGCCGCCTTGCCACGCACCTCTCTGTCCCCCTGCTTGCTCGAGCCGATAAGGCACAAGGATCCCGTGTGCCTCTTCCCTCCTCCTCGCCCCTCACGGCTCTCTCTCCCTCTCTGTTGCCCTCATGGCCGAAACCCTAGCTAGGGTTAGCCGCCATGGCGCCATCGTTTTGGACCCCCCCCGAGCTCCTCCGTGCTATCATGGAGAAGCGCAGCGGTCCCTGCATCGCCTTCATCGACCCAGGACTCCCAAGAAGACCCCAAACCGACGAATTTGGTCGCCTTCCTCATTCCGGCCGCCGTCCATTTTTGCTTGCCGTCGGCGATTCCGGCTCCCTCTCGCAAGTTCGTCCACACCGTCACCCTTCTGGTGAGTTCCTGGTCCTCGTGGATGCCTCCACTCCCTTCTCCGCTCTCTGGTTCGCTGCCGCATCGAGGACCGTCGTCGGCCGTCGTTGTTTCCGCTCGCCGGCGCAACTCCGGCGACGCAAAGCGGGCGGCGCCGCCTCTATAGTGTTCACGGTGGCCTCCTCGACCTCATGCTATCCCCCGATTTGGGAATCGAATGCTCGATCGATCGATCTATCCGTGGCAGAGCCACAACGGCCAGCCCATGACGTCACGGTGACGTCATGGTGACATCACCGTGGGCCCCAATCGTCAGCTGGCTTTTCTTTAAAAAAAAAATTCAAAACAAATGACACGTGGACCCCTCTGTGTATTTAAGTTCCAGAAAATGATAACTTCTAATAAATTAATAACTTCAGTTTTATAAATCAAAAAAATATAAGAAAAATATGGAAATGATCAGAACAATATTCTCTACCCAAATATGTCACTTTCATACATGTTTGACAAACTTCATTTTTGGACATTATTTAATGTTGTTTAAATCATTTAAAATAGAAAAATAAGTTTTTATTCACTAAAAGTAGAAAATTAGAAGTTATATACCAAATTGCTCAAAATGACAAATGAAATCTAGTTATGATGTTTTCAAACCCATTTGAGCTTTTAAAATTGTACTCACTTTCATAATCATCCGAATTGCCCCTCCGGGGTCTGTTTCGGGACTTTTTATGTAAAATCGCATAACTGACATATGAACCCTAGCAACCCAACAAACATGTTTAGGGTTTTATTTCAGTGCATTAACTTGCTCATGCATACATATTGTGCATTGCATCGATATCTCGTTTGATTGTTATTCTTCTTTTCGGTGTTTGTTCCCCCTCGGTAGAACGCGACTCCGAAGAGAAGGCCAGCAGTCCAATGGTGAATACTTGATCTTAACCGACAAGTCAAGCACTTATTCCTGAAGTCTTTATCTGGTTTTCTTAACAAAGGCAAGCGTAACCTCTTATCTGCTCATATATGTTTTCCAACAACATTTGATTCTCGTACTTTGCATTCGATTCTAAAGTATTTGATGCTAGTAGATATAGTTCACCTATATACTGCACTGCCACAATGTCCTGATTCACTGCTCCTAGCCGCCATAGATTTTCTTGTGCGCATCGCCAGAGCCTCATATCTGCTTCGCTTAGCTTTACATGTTTTTTACCTCTGTTCCATCCGGTTGATGAATTAGAGCTGCGATAACCTAGTATGATATGATGACGTGGTGAGATGAGCATTGTGTGGTTAACATGAATAAGGCTTGGATGGGAGGCCACTTGGGAAGTGGTTGTTCGTCCTGTACTTCCCAACCCTAGGATTAAGGTCTCGCCGCGGAAACCAAGACTGAGCGTGCAACCACACGCGGGGCCTAACAGACCGTGCTCGACTAACTAACTTGTTTGGTTCTATTCGTGAGTCACGTAGTTTGGGATTTCCATCTGCGTATGAGTCAAAAACCTTTTGGAGGTGTTTAGGGCGTGACCGGGACAAGTGATGGACGTACACGGATCTTGATCCCGACTCACAGAACAGGTGCCGTCAGGAGGTGGCCAACTCCCTGTTGACGGGGTGGCCCTATTTGGGTTGACTCATGGATATGGCTCGACAAGGTAAAGGTCGTGGCCAACCACCCTCTGCCGCGCTCCATGGACGAGCGTACATGTGACGTTAAGAGTCGGATGGTACGTGTGGGTAAAGTGTACCACCCTGTAGGGATAAATCTTTCGGAAAGACGTGTCCACGGTTAAGGACAACTTGGTGAATGTCGTGTGGCCATAGATAACTTAAACGTGACGTAAAAGATATTGACAAGGCATGGAGGCAATAGATGAAGGGTGCCTCCTCGGAGATGCCGAGAGGGGTGATCCTTGCAGCATGTGAGATGCTGGGAACTGTTGTTGGTGGTTGAAGTGATGATGATCACAGTAGTGAGTTTCTCATCTGTTTTGAAAACCTTCTATGAGACGTGCTATTCCTCCTCGATTTGGAAAATAAAGATTGCTTTACGCAAATCAACCTTCATAAAACCCTTTACGAAACCAGCAGATATATAATAGGTTAACTAAGTCTTGTTGAGTACCTCCCGTACTCAGGTTTGCTTAAATTTGGTTCAGGTGAAGATCTCACTCCAACGGTGATGATTCAATGAGGACATCGACGAGTAGTTTGGGGTTCCCAGGTAGCAGTCTGGAATCTATGGGCTGGGACGTCGCCTTATGTTGCGGCCTCTTAGGCCTTTTTGGTTCTTGTTGATTAGCAACATAACTTCTGTTGTCTGATGTAATGTTGGGTCGTGTGACCTCTGTTTGCAAGCTATACTCTAGTAACCCTTGTTTAATAAAGCTTCATGTTTAGAGTACTGCTTTGATCAGTTGTTGGTTTCGAGCTCATTGTTATACAGTTTTGGCTATGCCTGCATAGTTGTCGCGGTCGAGGGGTTGTGGAGCCGATGATCCATGTCCGAGCCCGCCTGCCAATGTGATTCAGCCTGGGGCGAGGTAACCCCAGTAACCCTCGATTGTTGTTGCACATTATGGACACATAGCAGCTTTGTATAGCTTTGGTCCCGATTCCTTCAGTTTCATACGATTCGTGGACGCTTTGATATGCATAGTTGGTTATGACTAGCATGGATACAAGGAGTAGTAGACTGGGGATCCGGACTACATGCCGATGAATTCAGTCTGCCTGCCGTTGTTTGTTGCGGCTGGGGCTGGTAACCCTAAAGCCCTTGTGAGTCAACGGCTAGGAGCACATAACAGTATGTATATCTCTGGGTCCGGGTCGTGACATATATCCCCCGGATATCCCGGGGCCAGAGACTGAATAATCCGGCTGCAATTTTCTCCTGCTTCGGAAATCCTTTGTGAAATTCTCCGAGGATATTATCGTTGATCATGTGAGAGTCCAGCTGTATACACTTAAACAACATTGTTAGTAGAGGGGATATCCGTTTTGTTATCATCACCAAAACCATTAGAGGGATCATGAGCTTTCAATCTCGCCCTTTTTGGTGAGTGATGACAACACGGGTATTTGCATAGAGATAATCTAACAATGCGATAGAAAGTAAACATCACAGATAGGCATATATAGGAGACATGAATCCCAATAATATGAGTTCACAAATACGAATCCACGAATAACGAGCACGAGTGAAACGAAGTTCGAAAAACGCATGAAGAGATAAAGAATCGATAAAACGAGGAAACCCCCCCTAGCAAATCCCCGCGATCTCTAGATCTTATCCCCCTTTGGCATCATGATACCAAAAAGAGAGAAGAATGCACTACGCCCCAAGGAACAAGCTCTAAGCCTGGGTGTCTTCCTCCTCCTCGCTAGCAGTGGCGATGTCCTCATCATCAGCAACATCCAGATCCCAGTCCACATCATGGTTGTTCCAGTTGCGATAAGGAATCCTCTCAGGAAGAGCAGCAAGAATGTTGGGAATGTTGAGTGTAGTCATGATGGCTCGTTGGTTCTCATGAATGTTGTGGCGCTTGACATAGGCATTGTAGTTCTCCTTGTCGATGCACACATTCATGCACATCACCTTCTCAATGGCACGGACGATCCAGGAGCGCTTCTTGGTACCAGGAGGGGCAGGACGCATGCGAGGATCACGGTGTCCCTGACCGGTAGCACCGACATCATGAGCAGCCTGCTGAGTGTGGGCACTCTTCTTGTATAGCTTCACATCCTTGTGCGACTCACAGCCCATCTCAAGATCCTCACGAAGTTCAGCAGGGTACCGGGACTTGATGAGCTTCATGATATAGGGAGGATACGGAGGCACCTTGCGGTGGAAGAAAGCGAAGTGGAACTCGTTGAAGATGAAGTCCATCACATCAATCTTGTGGTGCTCAGTATCCTCAAGATCTTCCTCGGTGAAGGTGAGGAAGGCATGGTGCATGAGGTTCACCAAACCACCACGGATCTCATTGTTGTTGCCACCGCTAGGGGCAATGGTCTCCTGGAACATGCGCAGAAGGATGTAATAGATAGCATAGAGCCTCTTGGCAGAGCCCACAACACCACGAGGAGCATACAGCTCAACCAACTTATTCTTCTCATACTCCATGCCATGAATGTGCATGCGAGCACCCTGAGGGACATTGAGGCCAGCAAATGGATACCCGAGCTCAGCAGCAAAATCATGAAATGTGGCAGTGAGCAAGTGAGGGCCAGACATCCAGGTCATACCAATCTCCTCAGACTCATCAAATACCAGGGTGGCGAAGAACTGCTGGATGAAGGTGGTATTGTAGGAGCATTGGGTCTCCATGAGATGGTGTTGTCCCAGAAGCTCAGCAAGATTGACATAGTTGTTGAAATACACAGGGTTGGCAGCCATGTGGGCAAAGTTGATGTATTTCATTGGGAAGACGGGCTTGCTCATCACAGTGTAGACTTGCTTGAAGAGAGTCTCCTGCTCAGCATGCCAGAAGCAAGAATCAATAGTTGGGTCTTGAGGACCCTCGGTGTACCAGGTCTTGACGCGCCATGCCTTGAACTCAGCTACAGACATGGTGGCCACGTTGAGAACAGTCTTGCCCTGTTGCCTGCTGGCCCTACGAGCTGCCCTATCAACGTTGCGCTCCCTCTCATATGCTTGCTCCTCATCACGCTGGCGGTGACGAGTCTCAGCCTCGTCAACAAACACGCCCTCATCATCCTCCCTTAAGTTGCGCCACCTCTTGCGAGAGCTAGTCACCTTGGTGAACTTAGAGCTTGAACCATCTGCGAGAAAAGCGAAAGAAAAACGCAAAGAAAAAGCAACAAAACATCAAAATGGGGGCTCATATCTTAAAGAATGGAATAAAAGGATCTCTGTAAACGATTCAGAAGAGGCCGGAAATTCCGTCCCTTGACAAAATTTTCGGGGGGGGGGGGGGGGAATTTCCGGCCCTGGAAAAAACGTTTTAGGGCAACGAATCCTCGCCTGTAATGAATCTACAACGGAGTGGGAGTGCATAAGGGAGGAACACTAGGAGTAATATGGACTGATAAAGGGGAGTTCCAACCCTAATCTCGTGGGGGATCCAATCTACCAAGATCTAGTCAACCGAGGAACCCTAGATTGCGGAGAAAACATGACACATACCGTGATCCATGGCTGGGCACGGATGTGCGGTCTCTTGATCCGCAAGGGGAGGCTGGAGACGAAGAAGGGAGGCGACGGGGCCTCCCGGAGAGCTCTGAGGAGGCGGCTGCGGTTGGGCAGGAAGTGGAGGCGACGGGGTGGAAATGGATCTGGGAGAGCCCCTCCCGTCGCCTATTTATAGGCGCCAACCACTTGCCCCGGAATATTCCGGTGTAAAGGACCGGAAATTCCGGGGGTCGGAAATTCTGCCCCAAATATCCGGGGTGCCTTCTACGAGGGGGCACAGCGTATTGGGGATGAGTTTCCAGGGGAAATCTTGAAACCAGGAAATTTCCGGGCAAGAAAAGGAATATTCCGTCCCCTGGATATTTGCCCCGGAAATTTCTGCCCAAATTTACGGAGTGCCATCTGTGAGTTGGCACAAGGAAATGAGGGAAATTTTCAGGACAAGTATCATGGGCCAGAAATTTCCGGGCCTGAGGCCGGAATTTCCGGGGTTCCCACACACAGAGATTTGGCAATACAAGAGATAAAATATGAGCCTCCAAAAACAAGAAATTCAACAACAACGGTAGACACAAAAACGGAAAGAGAGCAAAAGAGACAAATCACGTAACAAAGAAAGAAATGTTGGTGGTCGGAGCCACCGTGTTTGAGTGCATACCAAGGAGCCGCGAAGATATATCTTGGGCCCAAAAGCATGACTCACGTTAAACCATAATGAGTCACATAATGACTAGATATGCATGAAGTTTTGATTGTTTTGCGCATGATAGGAGGAGTGTTGGTTCATGAGTTGAAATACGCTCCCCATATGTCCATGCCTACATCTAAACCTAGATAACATGTGTAGTGTAGGTACTTATGCAAGGGTTCAAGTGAAGTTAGACGCATCGATCACATTTAGTTCATTCCTCAAACCCCGAAACCTTGGTTCGTCAAGGGCCTTCGTGAAGATATCTGCAAGTTGATCCTTGGTCGTCACATAGGAGAGATCAATATCGCCCCTCTCAACATGATCCTGAATGAAGTGATGTCGAATTTCAATGTGCTTCGTCTTGGAGTGAAGAACGGGATTGTAGGCGATCTTGATAGCACTTTCATTGTCGCACAAGAGGGGGACCTTGTAGAAGTCAATACCATAGTCTCGCAAAGTTTGCCACATCCATAGCAATTGAGAGCAACAACTTCCCGCGGAGATATATTCGTCCTCGGTGGTGGCAAGGGCAATGCAATTTTGCTTCTTAGAAGACCAACATACCAACAAGCGGCCAAGAAATTGACAACCTCCAGAAGTAGATTTTCTATCCGTCTTCTCTCCCGCATAATCCTCTTCCGAATACCCGATGAGCTGAAAGCTTGAACCCTTTGGATACCAAAGACCGAAGTTTGGGGTATGAACCAAATAACGAAAGATGCGCTTAACCACTTCAAAATGACTTTGCCTCGGAGAGGCTTGAAACGTTACACCTTTACCTACGCTATACATGATATCGGGTCTAGATGCACAAAGGTAGAGCAAAGAGTCAATCATGGAGCGGTATACCTTTTGATCTACCTCTGTACCATTCGAGTCGGGTTTCAAGTCAATAGTCGTGGACATGGGAGTTTTCATAGGCTTGGCATCATGCATGTTGAATCGTTTGAGCATGTCTTGAGTATACTTGGCTTGCTTGATGAAGGTGCCTTCAGAGTGTTTATTGATCTCAAAGCAAGGAAATACTCCAACTCGCCCATCATAGACATCTCGAATTTATCCGTCATAAGCTTGCAAAACTCATCATTGAATGTGGTGTTAGTAGAACCAAAAATGATATCATCCACATAGAGTTGGCATATGAACAAGTCACCTCCAAACTTTTTGGTGAAAAGGGTTGGATCGATTAAACCAACATTGAACCCACGATCCACTAGAAACTCTTTAATATGCTCGTACCACACACGTGGAGCTTGTTTAACTCCATAGAGCGCCTTATCGAGTTTGTAGACATAATCGGGGTGGTTGGGATCCTCGAAACCGAGAGGTTGCTTGACATATACCAACTCATGGATAGGACCATTTAAGAATGCACTTTTAACATCCATTTGTTGTAGTTTGAGATTATGATGAGAAGCATATGCAAGCAAGATACGAATTGATTCAAGACGAGCTAC
Source organism: Alopecurus myosuroides (assembly GCA_028641055.1). Taxonomy (NCBI): domain Eukaryota; kingdom Viridiplantae; phylum Streptophyta; class Magnoliopsida; order Poales; family Poaceae; genus Alopecurus; species Alopecurus myosuroides. The sequence goes on along the minus strand of CM054059.1, from coordinate 362,375,504 downwards.
GGGAGCGAATGTTTCACCGAAATCGACACCTTTGACTTGAGAAAAGCCTTGAGCCACCAATCTCGCCTTGTTGCGAATGACGATGCCATCTTTATCTTGTTTGTTCTTGAAGATCCACTTGGTGCCGATGATGTTCTTGCAATCCTTGGGTCTTGGCACTAACTTCCACACCCTATTGCGCTCGAAATTGTTGAGCTCATCGTGCATAGCTTCAAGCCAATCTTGATCTTCAAGCGCTTCATAGACCTTCTTCGGCTCAATGTGAGAGACGAAAGCACGAGCCTTGCTAAAATCCGCCAATTGTATTCTTGTGACTACCCTTCCATGAACTTGTCCAAGAATCATGTCCTTCGTGTGATCGGCACGAGCAAGATTTTCTAGCCTTCTCTTTGCCCTACGTGCTAGTAACTCCTCCAAAGACTCCTTGGATATGGCTTGATCATCACCTTCATCATCGTAGTCATGTCCATATCTTCCTCAATCTTCATCCTCAATGGGAGATGGATCTCTTATGTGTTGGGTTTTATCACCAACATGAGTGTCTTGTCCTTGTCCTTCATTGTGATCTTGGCCTTGAGTGTGAGCTTGGCCTTGAGTGTTAGCTTGGCCTTGAGTGTTAGCTTGGCCTTGATCGATGGAATGATCTTGATCATTAGCTTGGCCTTGATTTGTAGCTTGAGGGCTCGGTGCATCCTGTTGGGTAGCTTGTGTATCAATGGGTGTAGTCAGTGGCTCCACTTGAGTAGAGCATAGTCCTTCTCCCTCCGTCATCCGGTAGCCCTCAATGGGGATTATTTCACCAATCCCCATTCTTCTTATGACGATGGAAGGAATTGCATATCCTACAACACCATGATCTATACGCCCCCCCTGGGATCCATTATCCTCATCAAACACCACGTCTATAGCTTCTTCAACTTGTCTGGTGGACTTGTTGTAGACTCTATAGGCGTGAGCGTTTGTGGCATAACCAACAAAGATACCCTCATATGACTTGGTCTCGAATTTTGACAAGCGTTTACCTCTCTTAGGAATGAAGCACTTGCAACCAAAGACCTTGAAGTATGAAACATCCGTCTTCTTGCCCGTGAGAATCTCATAAGGGGTCTTTTTCAAGATCTTGCGGAGATACAACCGGTTGCTAGCATGGAAAGCGGTGGAGACGGCCTCGGCCCAAAAGTTGTATGGAGAAGAGATTTCCGCAATCATGGTCCTTGCCGCGTCCATTAGTGTCTGGTTCTTCCTCTCCGCCACACCATTTTGTTGAGGGGTATACGGAGCGGAATATTGATGAGCAATCCCCTCCTCGCTAAGAAATCCCTCCACGGTGTAGTTCTTGAACTTGGAGCTATTATCACTCCGGATCGCCATAATGCTCGTCTTGTGTTGGTGTTCCACCAAAGTGATGAACTCGATGACCCTCTTTTGAGTCTCACTCTTCCTCTTGAAGAAGTACACCCAACAATATCTTGAATAGTCATCCACAATCACCAAGCAATACTTATTTCCTCGAAGACTATTATATGATAGGGGACCAAAGAGGTCCAAACGAATGATCTTGAGGATTCTTGAGGTGGTGATGTTGGTCTTGGTGGGGTGGGCTTCTCCATGTTTCTTTCCAAGAACGCAAGAGCTACACACACGATCTTTGGCAAACTTAGCATTCGTTAGTCCTAGAACATGATTACCACTTTGAAGGTCATGCAACGTCCTCATATTGGTGTGGGCTAACCGGTGATGCCATAGCCAACCCACATCAACTTTAGCCATTAGGCATGTCGCGGCACACGTGTCTCCTTTAGGGAAGTCCACTACATACATGCCGTTCTCGACATGCCAACAAAGGCTACTTTAAGAGTCGTCTCCCAAGTGACAATCACATTCTCTTTATTAAAGAACGAGGTAAAACCACTTTTTGCAAGTTAAAGGACCGAGATGAGATTATAACCAAGGGACTCGACTAGGAGAACATTCTCAATTGATAAATCATTTGAGATAGCCACCTTGCCCCGTCCCAATACCTTTAGCTTGGAGTTATCACCAATACTGACGCAATTGAGATGACGTAATGGAGGATTAAGTTCACTCATTGCGTCTTTGCTTCCGGTCATTGATGACTCCCAAGTGCAGGAGATCAATTGTAGTACCTTTCGATAAGTATTTGAGTGTCAAACCCACGAGGGGCTGAAGGTAAGCTATCTATTCTCTAAAGCCCTATAACCCTCTTATATGGTTGTTTATGCAAAGCAATAAGTTTGACTAAAAGGAACTAACTAATTAAAAGCAAGTGACGTGGAGTGTGGTTTGTCTAGTAACTAGTGAAGCAAGTTTAAAATGCAAGTAATCCTAAAGCAAGTTTCTAAACAAGTTTCACAAGTAGCAAGCAACAAATATCTCAAGTATCTCAAGGGAGCAAATGTTCTAGCAATAGGTGTTTCGTTCGTGTGGTTGTCACAATTAGTGAAGCACATGTTTTAGTCTTAGTTGTTTCTTCTAGGAAGGAGCCATGAATAGGTATAGTCAAGTAAATGATCTACAACCCCTTATGATGGATCATGTGGCCAAGTAAATGACTGCACAAGATTGATTAAGACATAAAGTCTCACCATAGCCTTACGTTCTAAGGTCCCCTATATATATCCCCCAATAACTTAACTTTGTGGCTCGGTCTCAGGTTACTGTCACTCCCAAGTCACCACCACACCATTATGCTACCGGTGATCACCTTACATGCATTCCCTAACATATGCGTGCACTCATATATTGTACATAAAGACAATCATAGAAGATAACAAACTTGTATGCAACCAATCAACGAACTATTTCACCATTGCCAAGAACAATTCACTACTCAAACATAGACGGGGAGACACAATACATCAAGGGAATATAGTATTGCATCATACATCGTGTTTGCCAAGAGATTACAGTGGAGAGATGGAGCTGATCTTGCTGTAGATGTTGATGATGAACACGCCGGAGGGGGGGTGGAGCCCTCCGGGGGTGATCCTGGCGGCGTTTCCCCCCTCCGATCTTCTCTGGCGGCAGCCTTCTGTCTCTCTGTTTCGTGGTTTCGTCTCTCGGCGCCTCCCCCTCCTCGAAAAGGCCAGGGGACCCTTTATATAGTCGTTTTTAGGTCACGAGACACTCGGGAGAAGGAATATCGACGGCATCGGAGCCACGGGGGCAAAAAGGGGGCCTCTCACGCGGCCAAGGAATCTGGCCGCATGGAGGGTCCTCTTTGCCACCTGGTTGGCCTTTTGGCCCTCTACTTTGTCCCATGGTCTTCGTCTCGAAAATTCTGAACCGTGCTCTTTGGCCTTGCCCTTTTTGGAGTCCCGAAGCTCCCGGAAAGTCTGAAACACTAAAAAGTACGTTTTCTGGAAAAACAGGGTTAGAACCAAAAGAAGGGGGATTGTTTAGAAAATCCCCCAAATCATTATAAAACATGAATATAAGTTGCTAATATGTAGGAAAAACAAGTAATAACATGCAAAGTTCATGTATGAATTTTACATGCATCAATCATATGTTGGGATGCACCACTATCCACCGTCCACTTGCTCGACCTGGAAGAACTTCCCTACAATAGATTAGTGTCTTGATTTTGGTACCCATCGTTGAATGGGTACTCTTTTGTTAGCAACAAGGGTCTTTGGAACCCAAATAGTCCAATGATAATCATCACCATAAGAAGTACCAACATATTTAGCATACACATGAACATCTCTAGATTTCATAAGAACATAAGATGGATTATATTTTCCGGAAAAGTCATTATGAGTGGTGCTCCCCCTAGAGGTGTCACCACCCACAATGGTGTTGGTATACTTGTATTTTACCACCTCTCCCTCTTTCACAAATTTCACTCCTTGTGAGGGAGAGGTGACCTTCTTCTTGTTCTTCTTGTACTTATTCTTTGACTTAGCTACATAGTCAAGTCCCTCCTTTCCATTCTTGACTCTTTGAGGAATCACCTCATTGAGAGTCTTCTCATTTCCTAAAAGATTAGTTGCACCACAAGAATTGCTAGGCAAAGTGCTAATGCAAGTAGATGAAGAGGACATGACTTTCTTATTTGATTGTTGAGCTAGAAGATTGTCACGAGATTTGGTTAGCTTGTCATGAATTTCTTTAAGAGACGTGAACTCCTTTTCTAGTTTTCCATGACGAGCAACATGTTCCTCGTGAGCAATTCCTAGCTTCAAATCTTCATTTTCAAGTGTTTTAACAAGATCAAGAGATTGTTCATTATCTTTCCTAAGCTTAGAGACACTCCATAGCAAAAGTCTCTTCAAGACTAGATAATTTCTCCTCAAGGGAGGCTCTAATGGAACGCTCATTTTCAATAGCCTTTTCAAGCTCTTTCTCATCGCAAGATTGACCTCCATGGCTTTCCAAGGTCATGATAATTTCCTCCTTTTCATCTACAAGAGAGTTAGCATCATCAAGTTACCGCAAAAGGGCTGTCACTTTCTCCTTAGTCTCACCATTGAGGCTAGCTAACCAAATTCCTAGCTCCTTTGCCTCACTATCCTCCTCACAAACATTTTCAACACAATCCAATAATGAATGAGGGTTAGTGACAATGGTCTTGGAGTTGGGAGAGCATACCAAAGTGGCTTTTGCCATAAGACATGTAGGTCAGATAGCTGCAATCTCATTAGGGGATTCAAATAGAGAAACCGATGGAGATGAGGCGGTAGCTATGGCAACATGGGCCACACCTACAACTTCATCTCCGGAGATATAGGTTTCCAACACCTCCCCTTCTTGAACATAAAGAGCCATCGGCACTCTTCTAGCAAAGTTCTTGTTTTGTGGAGCCTTGGCCTTGTTCTTGCGGACTAGCTTGCCTTCATTTTCTTCGCTTGGCTCAAAAGGGCACTCCTTTACGAAGTGATTTGCACTTCCACAATTGTAGCATGTCCTTGGTCTCTCCCCTTCTTCTTGTAGTTCTTGTTTCGTGGAGGTCTTGGAGAGCCGGCCTTGTGAGCTTCCCATCTCTTCCTATATCCGTGCATAGCAAGGGCAATGCACTTATGAGAGCGAGTGTAAGTGTCCTCATAGTCTTCCTCATCATCATCCTCTTTTTCAACTTCTTCAACTCAAGACATTGCCTTTGACTTCAATGCAAGATTGGGTGACTTTCCCATTCCTCTTGAGCGAGCGAGAGCATCATATGCACTCTTGTGTGATACGGATATGGCGACGAATTCACTAAGAACACTAATGGAGTTGAGAGAATTGTAGTCCGCTCTTGTACGTATGCTAGTGGAGAGGTTCTTCTCAAAAGGTGTAATAGCTTTGATGAACTTCCTCTTTATCCACTCATCGGAGATCTCTTCTTTTCCAAAGTCCCTCAATTGATTGGCGAGGGTGACAACTCTCCTATATAGCTCCTCAGGGGACTCATCCTCTTGCATAACAAAGTACTCAGACCTGTCAATGGCCACATCATACTTGGATGATTGGATGCTAGAATTGCCTTGAAACAAAGTATCAAGCTTGTCCCATGCTTCCTTGGCGGTCTTGCAACCTCGAATGTGAGTGAGATGCTCCCTTGGAAGAGACTTTTGAATGATGACAAGGGCCGTCTTGTTGAGTTGAGATTCCACATCTTACCTAGGAGTCAAGTTGCTTGGGTCATGGGGATGGAACCCATGAATCACACTCCTCCACAAGGAGGTGCAAGAGCCATAAATATGTGACTCCATTTCAAACTTCCAAGAAGAGAATTCATTAGTGTTAAACATGGGAGGAAGTCCAACATTAAGAATGTGTGGCATTGAAACTATTGGATGGATGGAGTCATAATTTTGAGGTGGTGGGACTTTTGAGTTGGACCCCGAACCATTAGCCGTTTGAGACTTGGAGCTCCGGTATTCTCCTTTGCCTTAGCCTTTTGTGTGGCTTTCCCCTTAGCTTTGGCAATGTTGTCTTCGATCTCGGTATCGTCCGGAAGAGTTTCCTCTTCCAAACTCTCCGCATCGGAGACATGGGTAGAATCCATGCGCCCCTTAGGTTTACCCATCATGTTCTCCAACATCTTCTTGATGGAGGAAACCTCCGAGCCAACACTAGAGATAACCTTGGACAATTGGGTTTGAATGGTCACAACCGTTGTCTCTAGGTTAGGTATAGTCTCGGCCATTTTGGAGAGCTCTTCGTTAGAGGATGCGGGATCATCTCTGTTGGCCATGATACTCTTAGGCGGTTAATCCCAATATAAGAGCCGAGGCTCTGATACCAATTGAAAGTACACAATGGTCAACTAGAGGGGGGTGAATACGTGACCTAAATTTTTTAATCCATTTTCACTTTTAGATGGGCTTTAGCAAGTAAACAACTTGGTTATCTAGATGTGCAACTAGGTAGACACCCTATGTGACAAGCAACAAGTATGCAACAGAAGAAAATGCAAGGCACAAGATAAACACAAGTGAAAGGCACGGAGACAAGGATATGTTTCCTGTAGTTTCTTCTTTAAATAAGTACGTCTACGTTGGAGAGGTGGGGAGCAACCTAGGCACTCCTTAATAGCATGGTTGTGCACACCTTGTTCTCCTTGAGCTTCTCCGACGAGGGAGATTCTTGTTTCCACTATGAGGTCGACTTGAAGGCGTTGACCAAACCTTTACAAGGGGGTTGAGGCAACTCCACAAGTGAGATGAGGCTCTCAACAATCTGAAGCTTCTTGCTACAAGGTGGAAGCTACAAGCACTAGGGTTTCTCTAGGATGACAAAGCAACCAAGAGATTACAAGATCCCAAGGGGTATGGTATGGCAAAACACTTATTGTCTTGGTAGAAAGGTAGATCTAGGCCTCCTCCATGAGATCCTTGAAGGGAATCGAGTTTGGTTGGAGGAGGAGGGAGATCGGTGCATTTTGAGATCTTGAACAATGGAGGAGATAGAGGAATGGACGAACTTGCTGTCTAGAGGAAGAAGACAACTATTTATAGCCTCCTCCAAATTCTAACCGTTGCAACACTCAAGGGCCGGAATATTCCGATGTTAGTACCGGAAATTTCCGGGGCAGTCAGGCCGGATATTTGAAATATCCGGGTGGGGGCGGATTTTTCAATAATCCGGGGTCGGAAATTTCCGGCCAATAATCTGCCCCATCTCTGCAAGCGGGCAGCAGCGACCCACTCGATTTTCGCTAAGGACCAGGGGGCGGATATTTGCCCCAAAATATTCTGGGCAAATTTCCGCCCCATATTATGCGCTCGGGCACCAGCGACACCTCCAAATTCTGCTAAGGACCAAGGGGCCGGAAATTTCCGGGCAAATTACCGCCCCAGCTTCTATGCGTGGGCAGATGGAGGACATGACTTCATCGTTTGAAGAACCGAGAGGCCCGGAATATTCTGGTGCTGGGGCCGGATATTCCGGCCTATATCCCCCGGATATTCCGAGGCCAGAGACTGAATAATCCGGCTGCAGTTTTCTCCTTCTTAAGAAATCCTTTGTGAAGTTCTCCGAGGATATTATCGTTGATCATGTGAGAGTCCAGCTGTAGACACTTAAACACCATTGTTAGTAGAGGGGATACCCGTGTTGTTATCATCACCAATACCATTAGAGGGATCATGAGCTTTCAGACGTTGCCAGAGATCACGTCACAACCCTTTGTGACCGCGCTGCTGCCCATCAATCTCAACGTGACCCCCCTGTTGCTTGACGTGACTCCTGAGACCGACAACGTCCCGCTGATCCATGGCAAAGCGCCACGGCCGGTGCCTGCGAGTTACTTGCCCCAAGGATGGAAAATGTAGGATATGCCCGCCATGAACATGGCCGATCCGATAAGTTCGTACAACTCATTGCTTTGGACGTTGGGCGTTGTTTGTGATCATGGAACGCACCTGCAGGATTTCAAGACCCAGCCGGGCATACCCATTGAAGTTTACGAGACCTATCCGGGAACCCAATATGGAGCCATTTCCATCGACGGGGCACCATTGATTGGTTACGGCGACGAGGGCCAACAAATGAAACATGGCTACATGTTTTCTATACACTTTATATCATTTTTATGGATTTCATGGGACTAACCTAGTAACAAGATTCCACAGCGCAAATTCCTATTTTCTGCCGTTTTTGGTTTCAGAAAAGTTGTTCGATAAATATTCTCGGAATTGAACAAAACAAAATCACATGGTCTTATTTTTTTGTCACGTACACGGAGTCCGGAGGAGACCCGGAGGGGGGCCTTGGAGCAGCCACACCATAGGGTGGCGCGAACCCCCTTGGCCGCGCCACCAGGTGGTGTGGGCCCCTCGGGCGCCCATCAACATCGCCCTTTCGTCTATTTATAGTTCTTCTCGGAAAAACCCTAAATACCCGAGCCTCCGTCCATGAAAAGTTCCGTAGTCGCCGTCGTCGTCAACCCTAGTTCGGGAGGGTTCTAAATCTCTCCCCGACACACTGCCGGGAGGGGAAATCATCACCGGAGGGCTCTACATCACCATGCCTGCCTCTGGAGTGATGCGTGAGTAGTTCATCCTTGGACTACGGGTCCATAGCAGTATCTAGATGGTTGTCTTATCCTCTTTATGCCACCATGTTTAGATCTTGTGAGCTGCCTAACATGATCAAGATCATCTATCTGTAATGCTACATGTTGTGTTTGTTGGGATCCGATGAATATTGAATGCTATGTCAAGTTGATTATCAATTTATCATGTTTATGTTATTTATGATCTTGCATGCTCTCTGTTACTAGTAGATGCTCTGGCCAAGTTGATGCTTGTAACTCCAAGAGGGAGTATTTATGCTCGATAGTGGGTTCATGCCTCCTTTTCATCTGTGCTCGAGTGAAAGAAACGTGACAGATGGGGGATGTGTTGTTGCCATTAGGGAGAAAACAACAATGCTTTGTCTAAGGATAGTTTCATTGTTTACATTACACACTTTACTTAATGCAATAATTTGTTGCTTTCAACTTAATACCCGAAGTCTGGTTGGATTACGTTCTAAGGGTGGATTATTAGTCATAGATGCAGTTGGATAACGGTCTATGAATTATGTTGTAATGCCCTCATGAATCTCATAGTAATCATCATGTCTTGCATATGCACTACGGTGCAGCCTTTATTTCTGTCAATTGCTCAGTTGTAATTTGTTTACCCAGCATGTTATCTATCTGTTTTGGAGAGATACCACTAGTGAACTGTCGACCCCGGTCCATTCTTTTACACTGATAATACAACCTACTGCAAGCACTGTTCTTTTACTACAGTCATTGTTCTCTTTTCATTCACTGCAAACAAGTACTATTCTCCACATTATACATCTAATCGTTTGTGTTAGCAAAACCGGTGAGATTGACAACCTCACTGTTTCGTTGGGGCAAAGTATCTTGGTTGTGTTGTGTGTAGATTGCATGTTGTTGCTGAGCCTGTAGTGCGCCATGCCAACATCAGCTGTCATCAAGCTTTAGAAGTGATTTCTTTCTCCTACTGGTCCGACTAAACCTTGGTTTTTTACTGAGGGGAAACTTGTTGATGTACTCTTCATACCTTCCTCTTGGGTTCTCCCAACGAACGTGTGTTTGCACGCCATCAGTCATCCAGCTACACCAAGACCGAGGATCGTGTGTTGTGTGAGGCTTAGATGCTCGAGGGCCAAAACCTTGCCATTGGAGCGCAACAAAAAAGAAAGGCATATTGGAAGAAGGTTTGGCGATGCTTCGATGAACATCGTAAGTTGAAGAAATGGAGCATTGATAGTGATCGCAACTCCAACTCTCTAAACAAGAGATGGATACACATCCAAGCGGAGTGCAACAAGTTCAAGGGAGCCTATGATAAAATCATTGCTTGGCCCGAGAGCGGCCTTGACGTCCACGACGTCACTGTTCAAGCGTTGAAATGCTTCAAGGCATGCCATGGGAACACTTTCACCTTGATCTTTTGTTGGGAAGAGATCAAGGATTGTCCCAAGTGGAAGTCCCTCTACAACTCCTTTGTGACGCCCCGAGATCGGGCACTATGCAGATTTCAGCATTCCCGCCAAAATCCACATAATAACCGATTCCAGGTTGCCACTTGTGATAACATTACAACAGTTCACGAATATTCCGCAACAACAACAGAAAAGATCTATACAAGACGACTCAAACGAGCCAAGGATACAACTGATACAATACAAAGATCCAAATAACAGCGGAAGAAACAACATAGCGTCCGGCTACGGACAAGATACAAATTGGACTAAGAGTCCTGAAGATAACTGATGGCGTCCAATCCCTGCCCAGGCCAAGCCGGAGGGATTCCCAAGCTAACGTCGTCAGAATTCAAACCTGTTGACTGCAATGTGGAATATGCAGCCACGAAAAGGATTCGTGGGTCAGTACGGTTAAGTACTGGCAAGTGGATAACCCATACTCACAAGATACCAGCGTAACCAATCATCACAAGATACAAATACTTTGGGTACAACGGAAAGGAAGGGATTGTTGCAAAGAAGCGGCAGCGGGCTGCACTAACTAACTACAGAGACTCGATACAACATCCGGCTAAAAGAAAGGGATAAGATAGCGTATCAGAACCAACTACAACTACTCAGCAAACAATACCCATCCAATGTTACCCCCTACTAAGGAAGCAACCCAAGGAAACTCACACTGTTGATTAGGGTGACATCATTCTTATGGTTGTCGGGGGGTTACCCCCGAGTAGGGTAAAGACAGGTGGTAAAGGCCGCTTACAGAAGAGAGGTTTGGTCGAGTAGCCGACTACCAGGTACTCGCTACCCGGTCGACTGCTACTCGGTCTCACCTCAAGATGACCAGAAGGAGATATCAATCAAGTTCTACCCTGACGAGTAAAGGTTTGGCCCGAGTACAATTGGCGGGAACCATTGGCGGGAAACTACTCGGGCCAGGAAGTCAAAGGAGCCGTTCTGACACAGGATCCCGCGTATCCTGGGTCCGTACTTGGCAGCATTCGAACTACTGTTCACGTGGGGACGGCCTGCCTGACAGTGACAGCATGGAAGCAGGCCGTGGCAGGATAAGGGGGGCCTACTCTGTGCCTAGGTACAGTGTTACCAGTCTGTCCCCTAGTTTTGCCCAACGACTTTACAGAAGCAGCCAAGGTTAGGAACCAAAGCTGTCAGCGGGTACTCGGAGAAAGGACGATGTGCACACTATGTCGACACTTGTCTAGATTTGGACGTATCCGGCTGGGCACCGTGTATATAAGGTGCCCCGCCGCCTCCTGCGCGAGGCATGCTCCCATACGCTAACAGTTGCTCACTGGGAACCCTAGAAACCCTAAGTTCTTGACCTAGCCCTACTCGGAGAGGAGAGAAAAGCTACTCGGTAGCATAACCATTTGTACCGTGGCTACTCGGAGAGACATCGTAATACAGAGAGAAAGGCAGGAGTAGGGGTTTTACCTCCTCACGAGGGCCCTGAACCTGGGTACATCGTGTTGTTTGTGTTGTGTGGATCTTACCTCACGCGGCTACTCGTCGCGTGATCCCTCCCCGGACACCTCCAGCGTCCATCGTCCCCACATCTTTAGCCATCCCATGGCATCTGCCGTGACACCACCACGACAGTTGGCGCCCACCGTGGGGCAACCAGCGGCGCTGGCTGGAGTTTCTGTTCGGACGGGATCTTCATCGGCGGAGCGCGTAGTTTGTGGCCTTGTCCACAGATTCGGCTCCTTCGACTTCGTCACCGACAACGCCGGCTGTTTCGGCGGCATGGCCATGCCGGAGGGCGGCTCGGTGATCTCTTTCGGCTCGCATCTCGTCTACGTCGCCACCGTCGCCAACAGCGCCTACCCCGAGCTGGTGCATGACGCGGAAGATCCTCCCGCGGTGGTTGCTGCTCGCGGAAGGCCTGCATGCAGCTCCGCATGCTGCGCTGAGGTGATGGTGACGGGCTTGGCGGCAAACACTGGCGCAGCTGCCACTGGCGCTGCGGCCGTCGTCGAGGAGGTTGACGACCCGCCTGCTGGTGGCAGGAACCACCAGCCCTACGAGAAGGAGAGCAACCTGCCGCCTTCCACGTCTACGGTCATCCCCGCGTCTGCTGCGCGAACCGGCATGCCCACTCCCACCGACATCGAGCTCCTAGCCGCGAGGGAGCAGCTCGAGCGGCAACGCCAGGAGCTGCTCGCCGACCAGGCGGAGTTGGAGAAGATCAGGCTTGAGCTGAGTCTAGACCAGCTCGAGTACAACAAGGCTCACGGCTTCACGCCGGTCGCCAGGAGGCCCAGCAGGGTGGGCGCTACGCGGCGCAACCTGGGCGCCGAGATGGCGACAGTTGCGGAGGAGCCCGCGCAGTCCGCCACCGCGAACACCTTCACAAGGCCAAGGTACAGCACACCCGCCAAGACGCTCAGAGCTGCACAGGCCGTCGCTGCCGAGTTGCCGCGCCTAGAGGGAGAGGCGCGTCTCAGGCAGCAGGAGAGGCTCAACGAGTTGGTGCTGGAGGCCGCCAGGCAGAACGAGGAGTTCCGGAAGGCCAACCCGGGAGCTGGAGCTTCGGAGGTGGTTCACTCGCATGCGGCAAGATCTAACGATCAAGCCTCATCTCCGCATCCTAGCCGCGAGAAGAGCCGCAGCGGGCGTTCGGGTAGAGACAGGCAAATGCAGGTGTATGACCCGGCTGCTGCCGCGAAACAGGTTGCTGTGCCGCAGCAGCCCGGGCAGGAACACAACGCTGCAAGAGCAGGCTCTCAAGCCCATCAAGCTCAAAGCCGTGTCCGAGAAGCCGCGCGTCCGGGTACTTCTCGGCAGCCTGCAGCTCAGCCTACTCGGCAGAGGCAGCAGCCGCGCCCAGTGGCACCAGTCGCCAACCCGGTGGAGCAGCCCGCAGCTATGCAGGTGGATAGGTATGATGATGGCTACTCGGCTATGGAGATGGCTGGTTATGACATCCATGACCGTGTTGGTGAGCGTGTGTTGGCACCTGGAGATGCAAGGCACCAGCTGGACCGCATCAGCTTATCGGCGCGGCTTGAGAGCACGGGTCCTCCTGGCCCCGAGTGCTTTGGCCCGCGCATCATGAACGAGCCTTCCGTGAAGGGCTTCCAGCTCGCAAGAGGCACCAAGAGCTACAATGGTAGCACCAAGCCTGAAGATTGGCTCAATGACTACGTCACCGCAGTCCATATTGCGGGTGGCAACAGGAGATGGGCGGTGCGCTATGTGCCGCAGATGCTAGAGGGTCCAGCTCGCACTTGGCTCAACAACTTGCCCAAGCACAGCATAAACTGCTGGCTGGACTTCTCGGACGCCTTCGTCAGCAACTTCACCAGCACCTACAAGAGGCCGAATAGGCCGCAGCAGCTCTCGGCCTGCAGGCAGCGAGAAGACGAGACGGACCGCGAGTATCTTACTCGGTGGAGCACCTTGAGGAACACTTGTGAGGGTGTGAATGAGGCGCAGGCCATCACTTGGTTTGCGCAGGGTTGCCGACATGGCAGCATGCTTTGGCAGAGATTGCAGAGGGAGATGCCGAATACCCTGGCCGAGACCATCAAGATTGCGGATCAGTACGCACTCGGTGATCCTACTCAGCCATTGATGGACCCCTCTGAGCCGAGAAGAAACTTCAACAGCAGCAAGCGCAATGAGTTCCGCAACAAGCGCCGAGTAGATACTCGGTATGACCCTGAGGAGGTTAATGCAGTGAATGTCGGAGGCGGTGGTGGCCAAAGGCAGAAACCTGCTGGAGCCTACGGGCAGAACCAGAACCAGGGCCAAGGCAACAAGAAACCGTTCCGCACTGCGCAGCCGGGTAGCGGGAACTCCGAGCAGCCGAAGAAGTTTGTCTTCGACGACATGAAGGATGGTTCATGCAGCTTCCACACTCACCACCCCTCAAGGCCTGCGAACCATACTACTCGGCAATGCGAGTGGTGGGATGTGATCAAGAGTGATGGCTTGCCTCCTCCTCCTCCTCTGCCAGCTGCCAATGCTACTGTTCAGCCTACTCGCGCGCCCGCAACTCGGCCGCCAGTCTATCCGAGAAGAGAGAATGTCAACCAGGTGGCTTTAGGAGCCAACCGGAACTTCAACAACGAGAGATACCGCAACAACAACAACAACTACAACCGCAACAACAACAACAGAGGCAACAACAACAACTATCAGGGCAGCAACAATGGCAACAATGGTAACAATGGGGGCAATGGCTCCAACCAGTACCAAGAGCACCATGAGAGCTATATGATCTTCACTTCTGAGGCAGTCGACAAGCAGTCGCAGCACAGGCGGGCCATGGAGGTCAATGCAGTGATTCCGGCTGTCCCTCACTACATGTATTGGTGTGACCAGGAGATCAGGTGGACTCGGGCAGATCACCCCAAGGTGATGCCCAATCCGGGTACCTATGCCTTGGTGCTGGATCCCACCTTCCTGGGCCCCGAGAAGAATGTGAGGTTCAGCAAGGTGCTGATCGACAACGGCAGCAGCATCAACATTGTGTACAAGGACACACTCGAGAAGCTTGGCCTGGCCGAGAACATGATGTTGCCTAGCAAGACCACTTTCCATGGCATTGTGCCCGGGATCTCATGCAACCCGATTGGCCGAGTGTGGATTGATGTGCTATTCGGTACCCGGGAGAACTGCCGCACAGAGCGCCTGCAGTTTGAAGTGGTGGATCATCAGAGCCCATATCATGCTCTACTCGGCAGGCCTGCTCTGAGCAAGTTCATGGCCTCCACCCATGTGGCTTACCTGAAGATGAAGATCCCCGGCCCCAATGGCATCATCACCATCTCGGGAGATTACAAGAAGTCCATGGAGTGTGCCTCTGCTAGCTCCCAGCTGGCGGAATCAATGGTGATTGCTGCCGAGAAGAAGAAGATGTACGAGGTGGTGGCCATGGCTCATTCTGCACAAGCTGGCGCACAAGGTGTGCCGAGTACCCAGCATGGTACTGCTTTCCAAGCTGCCAAGGAGACCAAGACAGTCCAGGTTGACCCCGAGTTCCCGGAGCGCGTGGCCATCATTGGTGCCGGGTTGGCGGAGAAATAGGAAAGCGCGCTCATCCACTTCCTCCGTGAGAATCGGGACGTATTCGCCTGGACCAATGAAGATCTACCAGGAGTCCCGAGGGAGTTGGTTGAGCACTCTTTGCATGTGCGTCCTGACGCCAAGCCCGTGAAGCAGGCTTTGCGCCGTTTCGGGGATGAGAGAAGGAAGGCCATCGGTGATCAAATCACCAAGCTGCTGATCAGTAACTTCATCATGGAGGTGCTGCACCCGGACTGGTTAGCCAACCCGGTCATGGTCGAGAAGAAAAAGGAAGATCCCAAGGCTGCCACTGCATGGCGCATGTGCGTCGACTACACCGACTTGAACAAGGCATGCCCCAAGGATCCTTTCCCGCTACCTCGCATCGATCAGGTGATCGATTCCACTGCCGGCTGTGAACTGTTGTCTTTCATAGATGCCTACTCTGGTTTCCACCAGATTGCACTCAACCCTGCTGATCAAATAAAGACTGCTTTCATTACCCCGTACGGGGCTTACTGCTATCGTGTCATGTGTTTTGGTCTGAGGAATGCGGGTGCAACCTATCAGAGATGCATGCAGAAATGCTTGCATGACCAGCTCGGCAAGAATGTGCAGGTGTACGTAGATGACATTGTCATCAAAACGAATAAAACACATACTCTGCTTGCCGACCTGGAGGAAACCTTTGCTAACCTACGCAGGTACAAAATGAAACTGAATCCGAGTAAGTGCACCTTCGGTGTACCAGCTGGAAAGCTACTCGGCTTTCTCGTTTCTAGTCGGGGCATTGAAGCCAATCCGTCTAAGATAAAAGCTATTGAGAGCATGTCTTTGCCGAGATCATTGAAGGATGTGCAGAAGTTCACAGGTTGTCTGGCATCACTGAGCCGTTTTCTGGGCCGGATGGGCGAGAAGGCTCTGCCTCTGTACCAGCTGATGAAGAAAAGTGACAAGTTTGTCTGGACTCCGCAAGCGGACGTGGCATTCAATGAGCTGAAAGCGATGCTCGCTAGCGCTCCCGTCTTGGCTAGTCCGCTACCCAAGGAGCCTATGCTGCTGTACATTGCGGCGACTAACCGAGTAGTCAGCGTGGTGATAGTGGTGGAGCGAGAAGAAGAAGGCAAGAGTGTGCAGCGCCCAGTCTATTATCTCAGTGAAGTGCTGTCCAGTTCCAAGCAAAACTATCCGCACTACCAGAAGATGACATATGGCGTGTACCTGGGCGCCAGGAAGCTGAAACATTACTTCCAGGAGCACCCCATCACTGTTGTGAGCTCTGCTCCCATCTCGGACATCATGGGAAACAAGGAGGCGAGTGGCAGAGTAGCCAAGTGGGCAATCGAGCTAGCCGCGTACGCTCCCGGGTATGCGAGAAGAGAAGCAATCAAGTCTCAGGTCCTGGTGGAATTTCTTGTGGACTGGGCCGAGATGCAGTATGAACCTCCTGCTCCAGTTTCCAACTATTGGAAAATGCACTTTGATGGCTCAAAGGTAAAAGAAGGCCTTGGTGCTGGCGTGGTGCTTACATCACCCAAGCGGGATCAGCTCAAGTATGTGTTGCAGATTCATTTCAAGGCATCCAACAATGTAGCCGAGTACGAGGCAGTGGTGCATGGTTTACGAATAGCAAAGGAGGTTGGTGTGCAGCGCATTATATGCTATGGCGATTCAGATCTAGTGGTGCAGCAAGTCTCAGGTACCTGGGATGCTTTGGATGCCAACATGGCGTCGTATCGCTTCCTGGTGCAGTCAATGACTGGGTTTTTCGAAGGCTGTGAGTTCCAGCATATTCACCGAGCAGAGAACGAAGCAGCCGACGAGCTATCCAAGTTGGGATCTTCTCGGCAGTCCATCCCGGCAGGGATTGCCTTGGAGCATTTGAGGAAGCCATCCATCAAGCCTTCCCCCAACTCGGAGTCTATCTTTGTTCCTTCTCTGCCAAGTGAAGAATCTGACCCAATGGAGATTGACTGGGAAAGTGCTGCAGGGAACCCGGGGACTGCCGTCCTCTACTCGGGGACTGCTATTCCCTACTCGGGAACTGCCATTCCCTACTCGGGGACTGCCATTCCTTGCTCGGGGACTGCCATTCCCTACTCGGGGACTGCCATTCCTTACTCGGGGACTGCCACTCCTTACTCGGGGACTGCCACTCCCTACTCGGGGACTGCCATTCCTTACTCGGGGACTGCCACTCCTTACTCGGGGACTGCCGCCCTCAACCCAGAAGCTGTTGCATTCATTGAAGAAGTTCTCGCCAATCGGTCCGGGCTGCAGAGAAGCGCTCCTACTCCTCCTGTGCAACCACCAGAGCCTGTCCCAATGGAACTGGACGAACCAGTGTTTCCCATACGGGAGACACCGAGTTGGGCTATGCCCATATTATCCTTTCTAAGGGACGGCACTTTACCTGAAGATGAGGTAACTGCGAGGCAGATTCAGAGAAGATCCAAGGGCTACACCATAGTCTGTGATGTGCTGCACAAGAGAAGTGCCACTGGTGTGCTGCAACGCTGTGTGAGCCCGGAAGAGGGAGAAGAAATCCTGGTGGAGATACATCAAGGGGAATGTGGGCATCACGCCTCATCTCGGGCTTTGGTCAAGAAAGCTTTTCGGCATGGCTTCTACTGGCTCACTGCACTGCAGCAAGCTGAAGATATTGTGAGGAAGTGCACTGGCTGCCAGATGTTCGCAAGTAAGATTCACATGCCAGCTTCCGAGTTGAAAACAATTCCTATCACATGGCCGTTTGCTGTTTGGTGCTTGGATATGGTTGGTCCTTTCAAGCCGGCTAAAGGCAATATGACACACATCTTGGTCATGGTGGACAAGTTCACCAAGTGGATCGAGGTGAAGCCTATTCGGAAGTGCGATAGAGTCACAACTGTGAAGTTTGTGAAGGATGTGATCATGAGATATGGCTACCCGCACAGTATCATCACCGACAACGGCACCAACTTTGCAGAGGGGGCAATGGTGCGATTCTGCAGAGATAAGCATATCCGACTAGACGTTGCGTCAGTCGCGCACCCTGCCTCCAATGGGCAAGTTGAGAGGGCAAATGGGATGGTACTGGCAGGCATCAAGCCAAGGCTGATTGAGCCATTGCTGAAAACACCTGGGTGTTGGCTAGAAGAGTTGCCAGCGGTGTTGTGGAGTCTAAGGACTACCCCTAACCGGTCAACCGGCTACACGCCATTCTTCTTGGTATACGGGGCCGAGGCCGTGTTGCCAATAGACCTAGAGCATGACTCCCCCCGAGTAGCCCTCTACACTGAGGTGGAGGCGAGAGAAGCTCGAGAAGACGACGTTGACCTGCTTGAAGAAGCAAGAGAGCTGACTCTGTCACGTTCGGCTATCTACCAGCAAAACCTGCGGCGTTATCATAGCCGAAAGGTGAACCCAAGGGTTTTCCGAGAAGGAGACATGGTCCTTAGGCTTGTGCAGCGCACAGCCGGGATGCACAAGTTGTCTCCTCCATGGGAAGGGCCTTTCATTGTCAGCAAAGCGCTGCACAATGACGCGTACTATCTTGTAGATGTGCGCCCATCGCAGGCGGACAGGGCAGATAAAGCTGGAGAGGAAACCAAGCGTCCCTGGAATGTAGCTCTACTTCGTCGTTTTCATTCATGAGCAAAGATGTGTATGTACCCTCTCATCCGAGTTGAAATTCTACTCTGCAATCTGAAATTGTTCTCGGGGACTGCCCTCGTCCAAGTTTGCGCTAAGTGCTCTTACTCGGCTTGTTCCTTTGTCTATTCGGTTGCTCCACTTCAGAACTCATAAGTGCATTGAGTACTGTGTTTAAACCTATATGCCAACTCTTCGACTCTGCTGCTGTCCGAAACCCGGCTTCATGGCAAGCAAGAGAACAAGCAAAAGGTCAATGAGCACACGAAAATCACTAAGGAAGAAAGAGTGCAGGAACCGAGTAGATTGTCGATTACTTTTTGTTCCCTGTTTTCGTCTTCTCGGCTAAGTGGTGGGCTGCGTTACCATGATCGTTTCTAGCGGCTAAGTATTTGCAGCCTTGCTACTTGATTCTTGTGACTCGAATACCAAACAAGCGACAAGTCGCAGGTAGAGCAGAGATGAAAAGACAGGGTGAATAAGAAATGCTACTCGGGGACTCGCATGGAAACACAACTCGGCATTAAGCCAGTGTCGTTCAAATTGATTAATGTCAACATAAACAAAGTGGGCATAAAAAACTGTGTAGCAAGCAAGATAAAGATAGTCTGTTACATCTGCTCCCGGCATCCCGGGGATCTGATAAGAGTTCAAGTGAAAAAAGATTGCAGGTTGCTTCAAGTTGAGGAGGCAGTGTTCTCGGCGCTGGCCTTGGCTGATGTTTCCTCGGCGGCGGTCTTGGCAGCAGTTTCTTCAGTGGCGGTCGCGGCAGCTGTTCCTTCGGTGCTGGCTTGAGTGGCATCCGCTCCCGTCTGGACGGTGGCGGATTCCGTCATCTCGGCATCCTCCTGGGTCGCCGCCTGCTCGGAAGTGGCCGTGGCCACCGAGACGGGTCCTGGAGCCGAAGAGGAACCTGAAGCGTGGCCAGGAGGAGGCACCGTGTCGTCGAGAGCAGCACCTGACGAGGTGCCGAAGTCGAGTGGCTCGGAGTCGATGTGCGCCCCTTCGTCTTCATCGCTACTCGCGACGACGGCGGCCTTTCCCTTTCCGGCCTTGCCCTTGGGAGATTCGAAGAAGCCGTCAAGGTCATCGTCTTCGTCATCATCTCCTTCGTCCTCGTACTCGGTGTCAGGTTCGGGGACGCCCTCGATGTAGATCTCCGTCTCGGCGCACTCTGCGACCTCGTACGCAATCTGCTTGCGCAAGGCCACGCTCTCGGCATCCATCTCCCATTTGGAATTATTGCGCTTCCCGCGGATGCGCTGCATATCCAGGTTCTCATACCAAGACGCAATGCAGAGAAGCATCACGTCCGCACCAGCACGGGCTCCAGAGGCTCGCCATTTTTTCAGCTCGGCCTTCACGTTCTCCAGCTTGAGGGCGAGATCCCGCATGTTCCTTGGCTGGGGGTCATGAGGCCAGAACAGCCGGTGGAGCTCAAAGCCCGCATGCATCAAATCAGTTCCGACGCCGGCCAGCTGTTCGAAGTAACCTTTGAGCACCAGCAAGCTGTCCTCGATATCAGCCCTGGTGTCAATTGGCTCACCCAGCGAAAGGCGAACTGCTCGGGCATTGGCTACCGTAGGCGCAGAGGAAGAATCAAGACGAGGCCAGATATCTGAAATAGCAAGTGGCAAGATCAAAAACCGAGAAAGAAAAAAGAAGCCGGGAAGGAACAAGACCGAGAAGAAAAGATGCAATGAAGAGAAAACTTACCGATCAGTTGGCGGCGCAGCTGCTGCAGCTTGGTTCTCCAGGACTCCTCGTTGCCAATGTGCTTTTCTTGGATCAGGCGCAAGCTATCCATCTGAGCAAAGAGATCAGCATTGGTCTTCTTCAAGGTTTCACATTCCTGCTCAAGGGCCCTCTCCTTGGCCTTGAAAGTGGTCTCGGCCTTGGCCTTCTCGGCGATGGCCTTGTCCCTCTCGGCGCCAATCTTGACGGCATCTTGGAGTGCCTTCTGAAGCTGGAGCTGCAGCTTCTCCATCTCGGTGGTGTGGTCCTTCACCAGAGTAATGGCCTGGTCGGATAGCTGTTTCTCCACCTCCGCTGGCTTGACGCAATCTTGGTGTGCCTCAGCAAATGACTTATGATCTTCTGCGAAAAGATAGATGAGGTTAGTAAATAAGCAGAGAAGAACCAAATTCAAGGTCACACCGAGTAAACAGCAAACTCACCTTCAAGTCTCTTTATGGTGGCCTCGGCGTTCTCCACGAAGCTACGGCATTTTTCATGTTCATCTGCCAAGGCCTTTAGTTTTTCTGCAGAGAAGGAAGGGTTAGCGCATAAGAAAGCAAAAGCGGGCGTAAACATAAAACGCAGAAACCGCGGAGCTAAAGGCGTACCTTGCACTTCAGCCAGCTGTTGGGTGCTGGTGGTAGCATCTTTGCTCGCGGCCTCGGCCATTGCTTTCTCCTTCTCCAGTACGGCGATACGCCTCCTGGCGATGGAGTGGTTCCAGAGAAGGATGCGGTATAAGTGGGTCCGCTTAAGGACGCTATCCTGAGAAGCGAGAAGAAAACAAGTTAGACAAGAGCAGAGAAGATTCGACCCGAGTAGAAGGCTACTCGGAGAGTATCCGTCTACTCGACCCAAATCTCGGGGACTGGGGGTGATGGTAAGAAAGAAGAAAGGCGAGTAGAAGAGAAGAAAGTTCAACTCGGAAAAGACAAGAAAGACTTACTGCATAGGACTGCTCGATGTCCTCGGCGTTCTTGCGATGCAGGAACATCTTGGCTGCGAGGGTTGCGGTCTCGGTGGAGACGGACATGGGCTTGTGTTCCAGATCAACCTTGTTCCAATCCACGCGCATGTGGTCGATGGAGCCAAGGGTCAAGCCGTGCCATTTCTCCTCTCCGAGAACCCTGCTGTCCCACCTGGCGTTGATGTGGCCAACGGTGTCCAAAACCTGTTCAAGACCCTTGGAAGTTATTGGTTTGTCTTGGGCTCCGCGAGAAGCAATGTTGACAGATTGCTGTTGGCTTGGATCTGGAGGAGGGGAGTTCATGGCCACAACCTTCCTTCCCCTCTGGATAGCTAAAGCTTTGTCTTTGGGAGGGAAGCCGATGGAGTGCTGATGGCTAACCTCAATCATGTACTCCGGGTAGCAGGGCTGACCAGCAGCGCGAGCATCAGCCGAGAGCGCAGCAGGAATCGGGCCGGACTCGTGGATCACGAGCGCTCCGCCTGAGGATGTACTCTGGTCTCTGGCCCGTTTCTTCGTTTGCTCCTTCTCAACCCTTTGCTTCTCGGGATCCGCAGTCGCCTTGCCGTCAGTCTTGGCCTTCGCCTTCTCGGCGACTGCCTGCTCGGCCTTCTTGTCAGCAGTTTCCTTCTCGGCAGCTTGCTTCTCGGCCTTCTTCTGTTCAGCCCTGGCTTTCTTCTGCTCAGCCTTGGCCTTCTCAGCAGCCTCCTTGTCAGCAGCTTCCTTCTCGGATTCCCTTCTGACAACCTCGTCCCTCAGAGCTTCCAAGGCTCGCTGCCTGGTTACTCGCCCGGCAGGAGGGCTGGATGCATCCTTGGTCTTCGACGGCGAGGAGGAGGTTGGCGGTGTAGGGCCTTGCGCAGTTGACGGTGTAGGGCCTTGCGCAGTTGGTGCGGTAGGGCCTTGCGCAGTTGGTGGCGCAGCAGATCCATCGTCTTGTGCAGCTCCTGGCTGGGCGCTACTCGGTGTCACGCCCGGTTGCACGCTGCTCAATGGATAAGCAGTGGCATCCGTGGCGGTGGTGTCTTCTATTCGCTGCGCGGCAGCGAGGCTCTCTTGTGCAGCAGCCCCTGTGGCGGGCTGCTCTTGCTCTGCTTCAGGCCGCTCTGCGGCGGTGTTGTCTTGCATCTCGTGATCTTGGTTCTCCTCGGCGTTGCTAGCCGGAGGAG
Source organism: Alopecurus myosuroides (assembly GCA_028641055.1). Lineage (NCBI taxonomy): Eukaryota > Viridiplantae > Streptophyta > Magnoliopsida > Poales > Poaceae > Alopecurus > Alopecurus myosuroides. Next base: position 362,353,010 of record CM054059.1, on the reverse strand, counting down.
AAGGGGGTCTCTCGTCGTGGACGGCAGTGTCCTGTGCTGCTGGTTCAGACGCTGCTCCTTGTGCATCAGCGGCCTGTGGATTGGCAGCAGCAGTGTTGGCGTTGTGGTCATCATCATCATCGTCCAGGTTGACCAGAGGTACTGGTTTTTTCTTGGCTTGGTCGGACGCGAGAGCTGCATTCGCGTCCATAGGAGGACTGCAGAGAAAGGGAAACTAGAAATCAGAAGGAATTTGGGAAAATAATACTGCGCGAGAAGGGAGGTGACCGAGAAGAGGGCTTACGCGGTGGTGCACTTGAGCTCTCGTCTGGTTTTCTTCGCAACCGCCTTCTTCTCGGCGGGCTTCCTCTTCTTGGCAGGAGGCGCTGGTGCCCCGCTACCAGCCCGTTTGCGGGTCTCAGGAGCGGCGACAGCCAGGGGCTTGACGACTAGGGGCGCATCGCCCTCGTTCTCGTCTTCGTCCTCGTCGTCCTTGTCCGCGCCAACTTCATCTGGGAATCAAAGAGAAAATAGGAAAGAATCAGAAACAGCAAACAAGGGATTAATGCTTCTCGGAAACAAACAGAATGAAAGTACAGTTACCATCAAAATCCTCGTCGGACCAGGTGCGGAGAGCGTCGCGCTTATCAGGGACGGGGGAGCGAGAGAGGTTGGGCTGCTCCACGGCATCGGAGGAGGGCACATCATCCTCCTCACGGTCAGGAGACCAGTTGCCCTCGAAAACCTCGCATCTCTCGATTATCTGGCGAGTAAGAACCTGAAAAACAGAGAAGGATCACAAACCAGCCGAGTACCAGGAAGGAACTCTACTCGGATAGGCGTGCAGGTACAAAGCACACAAGGCCTAGGCAATTTACTAAGCATTTTACTCAGATAGGCGTGCAAACACAAAGCATACTAAGCCTACGCATGTTTGCCGAGAGACATTACTCGGAAGGGCGTGCAAGCATAAAGCACATGGAGCCTAAGAAACATTCTCGAGTAGGCTACCCGGCAAGGCGTGCAAACACAAAGCATACTAAGCCTAAGGCAATTCGGCTAGATGTCCTACTCGGAACGCGAGGCAACTGCTGGTTGATGCAAGAAGAAGAAGTTATCTACTCGGAAAATTTATGCAGAGAGCAAAGTAAGGAAGGCGTACCCGCTCAATCGGTTTTGTACGGCTGTACGGGACGAACCCGTATTGCCAGTGGTCGCCAAGGCTTGTCGTCAAGATGTTCCTGGCATGCCAGGGGACGTCGATGTTGTCGATCTCGATGGTGGTGGTCCTGGTGCAGTCGCGGGGCCCTCCCATGTAACACATGAGATGGCACCGCTCCTGCAAGGGCAGTACTCGGCGCTGGATCCAGCAGGCCACCGGGTCGTCGTTCTTGAGGCCCTCCGCCCTCAGCCAGCCGAGTCGATTCTCCATCTCGATGGCGTCATCGTCGTTGACGGGCTTGTCCTTCCAGTACATCCCGATTGGAGCGCGATTGCACCAAACGGGCAGATTGATTCTGTCGTTCACCGGGGCTCCTGGCTCGGCGGCAACGTTCCTGACGTAGAGGAACGTCTTCTGCCATAGCTTGACGGAGTCCAGCCCCTTGACGCGGGGGTGGTTCGTCCCGGACCGCTGCACCATCATGGCGCAGCCGGTGTCGGTGGCGCGGGCGACGCCCGCGGAGTCCTTCTTCCCGGTGGACTGCTGGCGCAGGTGGAAATACCTGAGCCACGTCTCCCACGTGGGCCGGATGCCGAGGAAGGCCTCGCAGACCACGGCGTGGTAGGCGAGGAAGACGACGGCGTTCGGCGGCAGATGGTGCATCTGGATGCCGAAGTGGTTGAGGAATTTCCGTAGGAAATCGGAGGCGGGTAGCCCGAACCCGCGCTCGAAATGCGCCAGGAAGACGACGTGCTCCCCTTCTCGCGGGGATGGCACGATTTCGCCGTCCGGCGCCCGACACTCCACGCCGGGAGGGACTCGCCGGGTATTGACGAGCCAGGCGCAATCCTCCGCAGTGACGCAGGAGCCAGCCCAGCCTGACTTGGCCATCGTGGCGAGTTGGGAAGGTGGAAGATTTCAAGTAGAGTTGGCTGGTGAATCGAATCCGCGGCGGCGCGAGAGCTTGCGCGGCGGCGGAGAGCACGGTGGCGGAGAAGAGCAGGAGACAGAGAAGGAATGGTGCGAAGGAAAGGGAAAAGGAAGTTACCGGCGGGGGTATTTATATCTCCTCCGCGAGTTTACCGTTACCGTCTTGGTAGTGGGATCGATTGTGGCGTGTGGCGGATCCTGTGGCCGGCTAGAAACGCACACAAGCGCCGGTTGCGCGCGTAATGGCCACAGTGGATCCCACCACCGAATCGTGGCCTATAACTGCACTTGATGGGACATGACGGCCGGTGGGCCCATCGCGTGAAAACTGGACGCGTGGCAGGTCGTGTCCTGGGCAACCAAACGACAAGGTCGTGGATGCTTGACACGTGTGCAGTTGCTGCGCGAAGGGCTGGATTGTGCTCTGTGCTGCAGAGGCTCAATCTGAGAAATTTCGCTAAGTCTTTTTACTCGGTTACAGAGTAGAAAGCAAGTGCTACTCGGAAAAGAGGAAAACTCAAGGTACTTTCCAGATAGCTACTCGGAGGACCTACTCGGCATCTTGAGGTTCGATGGCTGAGATGCAAAGGCTGGTTTTAAGCTGGCAGAGCCTAGTGAACAAGTTCGCAAGACTCAACCAGCTTCGGGGACTGCTGTCGGGGGGTTACCCCCGAGTAGGGTAAAGACAGGTGGTAAAGGCCGCTTACAGAAGAGAGGTTTGGTCGAGTAGCCGACTACCAGGTACTCGCTACCCGGTCGACTGCTACTCGGTCTCACCTCAAGATGACCAGAAGGAGATATCAATCAAGTTCTACCCTGACGAGTAAAGGTTTGGCCCGAGTACAATTGGCGGGAACCATTGGCGGGAAACTACTCGGGCCAGGAAGTCAAAGGAGCCGTTCTGACACAGGATCCCGCGTATCCTGGGTCCGTACTTGGCAGCATTCGAACTACTGTTCACGTGGGGACGGCCTGCCTGACAGTGACAACATGGAAGCAGGCCGTGGCAGGATAAGGGGGGCCTACTCTGTGCCTAGGTACAGTGTTACCAGTCTGTCCCCTAGTTTTGCCCAACGACTTTACAGAAGCAGCCAAGGTTAGGAACCAAAGCTGTCAGCGGGTACTCGGAGAAAGGACGATGTGCACACTATGTCGACACTTGTCTAGATTTGGACGTATCCGACTGGGCACCGTGTATATAAGGTGCCCCGCCGCCTCCTGCGCGAGGCATGCTCCCATACGCTAACAGTTGCTCACTGGGAACCCTAGAAACCCTAAGTTCTTGACCTAGCCCTACTCGGAGAGGAGAGAAAAGCTACTCGGTAGCATAACCATTTGTACTGTGGCTACTCGGAGAGACATCGTAATACAGAGAGAAAGGCAGGAGTAGGGGTTTTACCTCCTCACGAGGGCCCTGAACCTGGGTACATCGTGTTGTTTGTGTTGTGTGGATCTTACCTCACGCGGCTACTCGTCGCGTGATCCCTCCCCGGACACCTCCAGCGTCCATCGTCCCCACATCTTTAGCCATCCCATGGCATCTGCCGTGACACCACCACGACAATGGTGGAGGTAATCTATATTACTAGTCAAGTTATTATCGTTAGGTGTAAGTTGTCTGAGTACTTGTTAGCCAGCACTTTCACCAAGTCATCCATAACCGCGGACAACACGGCTTCTCGAGAAGATTTAACCCTGCAGGGATGCACCAATTTGGCCGTACACGTAAGAATAACCCGCCAGACGGGGGATCAACCCACCAAGCGAGGTACTCAACACAACCCAACTCTTCTTCGCATCAAGCCCAAAGAACCACATGCTGTGCGTGCGCGGCTAATCGAGCCCCCACGAAGAAAAGGGGGACCCTCATAGCACTCTAAGACCACGCCGCCCTAAATGCCGACTACAAAAGTTCCACCCTGGCGCCAAGGGTTCGCACCTGCACATGCATGCATCAAATGGAAAGCCCGAACTAAGTGTGGCGATTTGGACGAGATGCGAATCGAATCAAGTTGAGGGGGGCGCCCATACTCGCTTCCCACATGCGGTTAGTGCGCTCATCATGGATCAGTAGACAAGACCCTTTTCCTAATTAAGTTCGACACTAGCAGGCCTCAAAACCACGCCGGGCCTCCTGCCGGTGCCTTATCATCAAATTATTATTACCCAAAACATTAACATGTTGTTGATTGAATTGAAACCCAACTATCAAACTAAACAGGTGATAAGACGAACAACAAGACTTGAGCGCAAACAACACTAAGCATGCAACTACGACACAAGGGCCAACAGGGTAAACAAACAACAGTTAATAGGAAGTGGAAGGAAGGCTATATCATGGCTGCAAGGTAAACATATGATAGGATCGAGACTCAAGCATCGAATCATAAGGCTAGCATAAGAACAACGGAAAGAATCGGTAACAAGTGATGAAAGGCAGCCATTTGGCAGCAAGTGAGTATACTTGCCTGGAATCCAGTTGGTAGAGGTACATCCGCAGAACTTGTCGTTGCTCACATCATCTCAACGTCCTATCCGCGAAGAAGCAACGAACTAGAACAAACATCGGATGCAACAATTACTTCTACGGCAAAAGATCCAGCATGATCCTATTTTATATGCATGGCATGGCAAGATGCAATAGGGGAAACAACTTAAGCAATTTAATCGGAACCGGAGTCCGGACAAATAGGAATTGGTTCAAGTTGTTTAGCTAACCATCAAGTTAAATGTTGTTTAGCATGGAAAACAGTAAATAGGTGAGTTAAGCAATATTAAATGGAATAGGGCAACAATTGAATTAAATACCCCAACACATTCCATATTTATTTATTAGGTGAACATACATAACACAACTACAAAGGAAAAATTCAAGGTGCAAACATGAACATGGATGGCATGAACAGATTAAGTGCATTTTTCTTGTATGAAAACATATTTTATTTGTTGGATTTGGAATTAAAATGAGCAAGTTATCAAATTAGCAATTTTAAATGCATTAATTAAGAAATAGTTGTTTTCAGCAATTTAATTTATTTTAAACAGAAAACAAAATTGATATTTGCAAAGTTTAGAGAATTTTGATTGGAAAACATATTTTACTTTTCAAATTTGGAGTTAAAATGAATTAGTTATGATTTATGCAATTAAATCAATTTAAATTGAGCCGGAAGCCCAACATCTAATTTAGGAGGTTCGAGTTATTTATCTACCCATCAAGATTAAATGTTGTTTAACATGGCAAGATAATATAAAGATGAGCTATGCAATTTTAAATGGAACCGGAACAATATTTAATTATCCCAACTCATTCCATATTTAATTATTAGATGATAGTACTATTACCCGCACCCACATGATGCAATGCAACACATGAATGATTTAATATGCACGATATAGATGACATTTAGAAAATAGGCATATAGGTATAGGGTTGGGGTTTGGGTTCGCACGGTTGAAAGAGGATCGCCGGGGTCAACGCCGGAAACTTCGGAACGTGGAGGAAGTAGTCGACGTCGAGGAAGTAGTGGAAGTAGTATTCGAGCACCACTCTTCGGGGTTGGTGGAGATCTCGGCGTATACGAGGTACACGTCACACCTTCGAGGTCGATGGGGTTCATGGCGTCCGTGTACTTGTCGATGTCTCTCGGTCGTTGGGCTCTCGTGGACACGCACGAAGGCGGCCACCACAAACAAGTCCATCGGCGGCGGTGTAGGCGTTCACGGTTCGTCGAGGAAGTAGTCGTGGTCGACTGTCAACATTATCACATACAGAACATCGAGGAAGTAGACCTTGGCGATTCCATCTTCGAGGTTCACAATACGCACAAAGGCGGCCACACAAGGAGAACACGGCGGGACGAGTACGGACGACGGCGTAGATGTTCATGGGTTGATGACGTGCTTGTCGATGTACATGGTGATGCGGGCGCAGCTGTCCATCCACGTGCTGGAGGAAGTCCTTGTCTTCCGCAGCGAGCAGACGTGTACTGTTGGGCGACATGAGATGGTTCCGCCGTCCAGCAGCGGCAGCAACTCGGGACGGAGGTGACGACGACGGCGGGGTAGAACCTGGGCTCGGCAACGGCTGATGGCTTCTCGGCCTTGGGGAAAGGCGCCGCCGTTCTTGGCCTTGATGGCCCACAGACCGCGGCGGTGATTCAGCTCGGAGAGGACGAGGCGGCGCTGGGGACGGGGTTGAGTTCGTCGAGGACGGCGTGAGAAGAGCGCACTTCCCCTCCTCCAGCAACGCGGCGGCCTTGCCGGCGACGCCCTTGTCCACTCCCAGTTCCTGGCAGAGACCCGCAAAGCGCGTCCCCACGGCGGTAGGCGACGACGCCATCGAGTATGCGAATTGCGCACTCACGGGCGAGTTTTCAGAAGCATCACACGGCGCAGACTCTGAGGCCGACGGGGAATTCACCGGATTACGGAGCTCTGGCGAGCTAGGGTTCAGGGATTTGGGGTTCGGGGCGGGTGTTGGGTACAGAGAAAAGAGGGAGCGGGGGCCGGCCATGGCAGCACCAACGCGAGGATGAAGAAGGAGGGCGAGGTGGAGGGAGCACGGAGGAGGTCGGGCTAAGCTCGCCCCCTGGCGGCGTTCGACGGGAAGGGGTTGGAGAGGAGATCGATGGGGGGGGGGGTAAGGGGATCGAGGCAGAGGGCGACGGGAGGAAGACGTCGCTGCCTGGGGGATCGATCGATCCCCTTCACTGGCGGCGGTGTGCGTGTGTGTGTCGTGTGCGTTGCGTGCGTGTGGGGTCTGTGCGTGTCTGCGTTGTGTGGGCTACGGGGTGGGCTTAGGGTTAGGTGGTGGGCTGGCTGGACTGGGCCTTGTTGGCCTGGTCTGGCCACCCAAAACATTTTTTTTCTTCTCTTTTGTTTTATTATTTTCAGAAAGTGCTTTGTACTATTGAAATTTGATTAATCAATCGAACAGATTTTATAAAATAGGAGTTGATGAATTTTAAACAATGTGCAAGTTTTAAATGCAGGATGTTGCACGAGGTTGTCATGCGATGCAAAAATAAAAACAACAATCAATTCTATTTGAGGGGGGGGGGGGGAACCCCGGGCGTTACAGACGACACCACTAACAAGGGATTGCGCCCTCGCAATCCAACCACGAACCCGGGAGGGAGAAGAAGTTCGACTAACGAGTCTTCGCGCTTCCAGGTGATCTCCTCGACACCACTAACAAGGGCTTCTCGACACCACTTACAAGAGATTCTTGCTCGGGCTGATGACGATGTGCTTCCACCAGGAATCTTCCGATGATCGAACCTATTAGGTTAAAGGCTCAGAAAACGTCCACCCACGTAGGATCCTAAAACTTTGAAAGATTGAGAGGGAGAGAGACTCCAAAACAAATAAGATGAGAAGAGAAATAGAATAGAGATAAGGAGAAAACAAGAATCCTATTGAGATGTTTTCCAAAATAGTTTAGCAGAAATAGTTTTTGACACTCTAGAAACAACGACCGTTAGAGAGGTTATCCTACAGGCTTTGCGGACCCGTTGCTTCGATAACCATTCGTATCGAAACAATATCGGGAATCGGAAACCATGCTCTGATACCATTTGTGACGCCCCGAGATCGGGCACTATGCAGATTTCAGCATTCCCGCCAAAATCCACATAATAACCGATTCCAGGTTGCCACTTGTGATAACATTACAACAGTTCACGAATATTCCGCAACAACAACAGAAAAGATCTATACAAGACGACTCAAACGAGCCAAGGATACAACTGATACAATACAAAGATCCAAATAACAGCGGAAGAAACAACATAGCGTCCGGCTACGGACAAGATACAAATTGGACTAAGAGTCCTGAAGATAACCGATGGCGTCCAATCCCTGCCCAGGCCAAGCCGGAGGGATTCCCAAGCTAACGTCGTCAGACTTCAAACCTGTTGACTGCAATGTGGAATATGCAGCCACGAAAAGGATTCGTGGGTCAGTACGGTTAAGTACTGGCAAGTGGATAACCCATACTCACAAGATACCAGCGTAACCAGTCATCACAAGATACAAATACTTTGGGTACAACGGAAAGGAAGGGATTGTTGCAAAGAAGCGGCAGCGGGCTGCACTAACTAACTACAGAGACTCGATACAACATCCGGCTAAAAGAAAGGGATAAGATAGCGTATCAGAACCAACTACAACTACTCACCAAACAATACCCATCCAATGTTACCCCCTACTAAGGAAGCAACCCAAGGAAACTCACACTGTTGATTAGGGTGACATCATTCTTATGGTGGAGGTAATCTATATTACTAGTCAAGTTATTATCGTTAGGTGTAAGTTGTCTGAGTACTTGTTAGCCAGCACTTTCACCAAGTCATCCATAACCGCGGACAACACGGCTTCTCGAGAAGATTTAACCCTGCAGGGATGCACCAATTTGGTCGTACACGTAAGAATAACCCGCCAGACGGGGGATCAACCCACCAAGCAAGGTACTCAACACAACCCAACTCTTCTTCGCATCAAGCCCAAAGAACCACATGCTGTGCGTGCGCGGCTAATCGAGCCCCCACGAAGAAAAGGGGGACCCTCATAGCACTCTAAGACCACGCCGCCCTAAATGCCGACTACAAAAGTTCCACCCTGGCGCCAAGGGTTCGCACCTGCACATGCATGCATCAAATGGAAAGCCCGAACTAAGTGTGGCGATTTGGACGAGATGCGAATCGAATCAAGTTGAGGGGGGCGCCCATACTCGCTTCCCACATGCGGTTAGTGCGCTCATCATGGATCAGTAGACAAGACCCTTTTCCTAATTAAGTTCGACACTAGCAGGCCTCAAAACCACGCCGGGCCTCCTGCCGGTGCCTTATCATCAAATTATTATTACCCAAAACATTAACATGTTGTTGATTGAATTGAAACCCAACTATCAAACTAAACAGGTGATAAGACGGACAACAAGACTTGAGCGCAAACAACACTAAGCATGCAACTACGACACAAGGGCCAACAGGGTAAACAAACAACAGTTAATAGGAAGTGGAAGGAAGGGTATATCATGGCTGCAAGGTAAACATATGATAGGATCGAGACTCAAGCATCGAATCATAAGGCTAGCATAAGAACAACGGAAAGAATCGGTAACAAGTGATGAAAGGCAGCCATTTGGCAGCAAGTGAGTATACTTGCCTGGAATCCAGTTGGTAGAGGTACATCCGCAGAACTTGTCGTTGCTCACATCATCTCAACGTCCTATCCGCGAAGAAGCAACGAACTAGAACAAACATCGGATGCAACAATTACTTCTACGGCAAAAGATCCAGCATGATCCTATTTTATATGCATGGCATGGCAAGATGCAACAGGGGAAACAACTTAAGCAATTTAATCGGAACCGGAGTCCGGAGAAATAGGAATTGGTTCAAGTTGTTTAGCTAACCATCAAGTTAAATGTTGTTTAGCATGGAAAACAGTAAATAGGTGAGTTAAGCAATATTAAATGGAATAGGGCAACAATTGAATTAAATACCCCAACACATTCCATATTTATTTATTAGGTGAACATACATAACACTACTACAAAGGAAAAATGCAAGGTGCAAACATGAACATGGATGGCATGAACAGATTAAGTGCATTTTTCTTGTATGAAAACATATTTTATTTGTTGGATTTGGAATTAAAATGAGCAAGTTATCAAATTAGCAATTTTAAATGCATTAATTAAGAAATAGTTGTTTTCAGCAATTTAATTTATTTGAAACAGAAAACAAAATTGATATTTGCAAAGTTTAGAGAATTTTGATTGGAAAACATATTTTACTTTTCAAATTTGGAGTTAAAATGAATTAGTTATGATTTATGCAATTAAATCAATTTAAATTGAGCCGGAAGCCCAACATCTAATTTAGGAGGTTCGAGTTATTTATCTACCCATCAAGATTAAATGTTGTTTAACATGGCAAGATAATATAAAGATGAGCTATGCAATTTTAAATGGAACCGGAACAATATTTAATTATCCCAACTCATTCCATATTTAATTATTAGATGATAGTACTATTACCCGCACCCACATGATGCAATGCAACACATGAATGATTTAATATGCACGATATAGATGACATTTAGAAAATAGGCATATAGGTATAGGGTTGGGGTTTGGGTTCGCACGTTGGAAAGAGGATCGCCGGGGTCAACGCCGGAAACTTCGGAACGTGGAGGAAGTAGTCGACGTCGAGGAAGTAGTGGAAGTAGTATTCGAGCACCACTCTTCGGGGTTGGTGGAGATCTCGGCGTATCCGAGGTACACGTCACACCTTCGAGGTCGATGGGGTTCATGGCGTCCGTGTACTTGTCGATGTCTCTCGGTCGTTGGGCTCTCGTGGACACGCACGAAGGCGGCCACCACAAACAAGTCCATCGGCGGCGGTGTAGGCGTTCACGGTTCGTCGAGGAAGTAGTCGTAGTCGACTGTCAACATTATCACATACAAAACGTCGAGGAAGTAGACCTTGGCGATTCCATCTTCGAGGTTCACAATACGCACAAAGGCGGCCACACAAGGAGAACACGGCGGGACGAGTACGGACGACGGCGTAGATGTTCATGGGTTGATGACGTGCTTGTCGATGTACATGGTGATGCGGGCGCAGCTGTCCATCCACGTGCTGGAGGAAGTCCTTGTCTTCCGCAGCGAGCAGACGTGTACTGTTGGGCGACATGAGATGGTTCCGCCGTCCAGCAGCGGCAGCAACTCGGGACGGAGGTGACGACGACGGCGGGGTAGAACCTGGGCTCGGCAACGGCGGCTGGCTTCTCGGCCTTGGGGAAAGGCGCCGCCGTTCTTGGCCTTGATGGCCCACAGACCGCGGCGGTGATTCAGCTCGGAGAGGACGAGGCGGCGCTGGGGACGGGGTTGAGTTCGTCGAGGACGGCGTGAGAAGAGCGCACTTCCCCTCCTCCATCAACGCGGCGGCCTCGCCGGCGCCGCCCTTGTGCACTCCCAGTTCCTGGCAGAGACCCGCAAAGCGCGTCCCCACGGCGGTAGGCGACGACGCCATCGAGTATGCGAATTGCGCACTCACGGGCGAGTTTTCAGAAGCATCACACGGCGCAGACTCTGAGGCCGACGGGGAATTCACCGGATTACGGAGCTCTGGCGAGCTAGGGTTCAGGGATTTGGGGTTCGGGGCGGGTGTTGGGTACAGAGAAAAGCGGGAGCGGGGGCCGGCCATGGCAGCACCAACGCGAGGATGAAGGAGGAGGGCGAGGTGGAGGGAGCACGGAGGAGGTCGGGCTGAGCTCGCCCCCTGGCGGCGTTCGACGGGAAGGGGTTGGAGAGGAGATCGATGGGGGGGGGGTAAGGGGATCGAGGCAGAGGGCGACGGGAGGAAGACGTCGCTGCCTGGGGGATCGATCGATCCCCTTCGCTGGCGGCGGTGTGAGTGTGTGTGTCGTGTGCGTTGCGTGCGTGTGGGGTCTGTGCGTGTGTGCGTTGTGTGGGCTACGGGGTGGGCTTAGGGTTAGGTGGTGGGATGGCTGGACTGGGCCTTGTTGGCCTGGTCTGGCCACCCAAAACATTTTTTTTCTTCTCTTTTGTTTTATTATTTTCAGAAAGTGATTTGTACTATTGAAATTTGATTAATCAATCGAACAAATTTTATAAAATAGGAGTTGATGAATTTTAAACAATGTGCAAGTTTTAAATGCAGGATGTGGCACGAGGTTGTCATGCGATGCAAAAATAAAAACAACAATCAATTCTATTTGGGGGGGGGGGGGGAAACCCTGGGCGTTACATCCTTGAAGATGGCTCCCAAGCCCGACAATGGCGAGGAGGGAGTGGGTGACGCTGAGGGTGGTCCAAGCACCATGAGGCTGAAGGGGCAGAAGGCTACCACGCTTGAGGCAAAGAGGGAGGCCTCGACACTCGTATTGGAACAAACGCTCAAGGGGATGCTCGCCGAGAAGGAGAAGGCAAGTGTCGATAAGGACGAGAGGAAACGGAAGGACAAGGCCGTGGCATTTGAAAGAGTATTTCTTGATCCATTGTGTTTTGTGTGTTAGTTAACAATACTAGCGAAATATTTGATTAGGTGTTAAGTGGTGTAGGTTGTTAAATTCACCCGTTGCATCGAACACCAATTTGAGTGAAGATAGATCAGCCGTTGTAAGTTTGAGAAGGTAACCGGAAATTTTTGGGTAATCGGATTATCCGGTTTTTGAATTTTTTGGGTAATTGGATTATCCGTTGTAAGTTTTAGAAGGTAAACGGCTAAGGAAAGTTAACTCTCTAGCACTGGAGGTAGCCGGAAATTTCCAATCGTAAATTTCTGGCAAACCGGATTATCAGGTTACCTCCAGGGCGTGGAGAAAACGGCTAAGGAACAAGCGTTTCGGGATAGAAGTCAGCCGGAAATTTCCAAGAAACCGGATTATCCGGTTTGTGAAGATGGAGTCAAAATTTGGCTAAGTCCTAGAAGCTATTTGGCACTAGACCCTACCAGATATTTGCTATGGAAGTTTCCAGGAATCGGAATTTCCGGTTTGGTCAACGGCACCCGAAATATCCGGTTCAAGTTTGAACCAGAAATTCCGGTTGTTTCCTGCACTCCAACAGCCAGATTTTGAGAGAGGGTATTTATACCCATCCTTCTTCCCCAAGAGCTCTAGTTCGTCCAAGTCTTCAAGATCAATTTTTAGAGCTCACCAAAATCAAGATTTCTCTCAATCCCTCCTCCCACACTCGTTGATCTTTGGAGGATTGAAAGAGAAGGCTCTGATCTACATCTTCACCAAGTCGTTTTTCATTTCCCCCCTCATTCACTTGAGGGATTTCAGTCTAGGGTTTCTTTGTGGAAAACCTAGACTCCATTGATTCTTACTTGTTGATTGAAGCAAGATTGTTGGTGATTCTTGGGAGCCCCCAATTCGGTTGTGGGTGTGTGCCTCAAGCTCATTTTAAAGACTCTGATTTCCACCTCGAAGGGAATCAATAGTGGAAGGTGAACTAGGCATTTGTGGCGATGTTCCTCAGAGAATAGGGTGAGGCATTTGTGGCGTTGAGTAGGCCTTTGTGGCGAAACTCACACCCCTCCAACGATATGTACTCCCCTCAAAAGGAGGAACTCGGGATTACATCCTTGTCTCCGCGTGCTTCCATTATCGGTCACCTTGTTCCCTCTCCTTTACTTTGTGCTTGTATCTTTTTTAGTGTTCTGCTTTTCATATAGGTAAATTCACTATAGTTGCATATCTAGAGGATTTACCTTTGTGTGAAGCCTAAATCGAAAAAGAGTTAAAATTTGAAGTAGCACCTATTCACCCCCCTTAGGTGTCCATACTATCCGTTCAATTGGTATCAGAGCCTCGGCTCTTTCATTAGGCTTAACCGTCTAAGAGTTTAGTATGGTCAACGGAGGGGAAGTCGTCGGGCCCGCGGCACAAGTCACTATGGATGATTTCAAGGAAATTAAAGATTTCTTGACCTCATCCATGGACGCCAAAATGACGGAGTTCGTGATTTAATGATGAAACTCTTCAAAGCCAAGGGTTTGAAATCTTCATCTTCCATTCTTTTAGAAGAAATTATGGATAATAAGGAAGATGGGGAGGAGGGTGGAGGAACTAAAAGTGGAAATCATTCCTCTAAAAGGATGAAAAGGAGGACTACCACAATGTCACAGGACGGTACTCTCCTGATCCTCCCATCCCACACCCTCCTATTAATCCTAGAGTCGAACCTCCTAAAATTGATGCATATTCTTTTGGTCAATGGCAATATTATATGAAAACTCACTTTAACTATTCTTGTATTGAGCTTTGGAGGATCAATTAATATGGATACAAGCCTCATGACCCGAATAACTTGACAAGAAGAGAAGTAGTAGATTTCCAACTCAACTGCACCGCTTTGCACATGCTCCCTCAAGCTGTGCGTGAGAAGGTCATGCCTAACATTCAACAATTATCCACAACTAAAGAAACATGGGAAGCTCTCATCTAAATGCTTGAGGGCAATGAAAGCACGAATAGGAATAGGTTTGATGCCTTGAGGAATGAGGCCGAAGGGTTCTATATGCTTGACGGTGATAGTCATGAGGACATGTAGCAACGACTCAAGACCGTTGCTACCGCATTTAGTGGTCTTAGTGCTAATTATGTCGATGATGATTGGATCAAGGGGAAGTATGTGTGTTCCTTCATGCCATTTTAGCCCGTGGAGTTGAAGATCCTTTAAGGAAGGGAAAATTTTCACCCCATGACGTCAAGTGAGATGATGCAAGAAATGGGGTTCTTTCAAGTTCAAATAAATCTTTCTCATGACACTCGTGCTCGTGATATTGGAATGCACAAGGGAGCCTCCGTCACATTGAAGGCCAAGGTTGTGACCAAGGTGGTGGAACAACACGAAGAGGTTGTCTTGAGGGAAAACTTGGATCCGCTAAATGATCAAGAATATGATCCCATGCTTAAGGACTATATTTCTCTAGCGGTCCAAAAGTTTTGGAAAAACCCTCCCAAGGCCAAGACATATATTAAGGACAAGACCAAGTCAAGATATGGCAAAGAAGATACTATAAAAGTGAGGGCTTGTTTCAATTTTCAAGACAAATATCACTTCATTGTTGAGTGCCCGTTTGAGAATAGGGAAAGTCAAGGAGGAAGACTCGTTCTCAAGGATAAGTCAAAGCTCCCCAATAAGAAGACTTTATTCAAAGAGACACATTTCAACAAGAAACCATCTTCAAGATATGTGCTAGTAACTCAAGAAGAGTATGATTCTGGTGAAGAAGAATAAGAATCCACAAGTGACGTGGCCGCTATTTCTATTGCATCTTCGCCATCTCCATCTCTCTTGGAATACCCCAATGAGAATCTTCCTAAACCTTCCGCAATGTGCTTCATGGCAAAGGCCATCGAGGTATCGTCTTCCTCCAACTATAAGACTCGAAGTGAAAATAATAACCTTGCTAGTCCTAGTGTTAAATATGAAATTGCCTCTTTAAGTCTATTTATGACTAAATTGCAAGGTGAGACACAGAGGTACTTTGATCTTCTCATGAGTCAATTGGGAGAGGCCGAAGAGGCTCTTGAGAAGAAAGTTGAGACTGAGAGGGAAGATTGCATTGAAAAGGGCTCCCTCTCAAATTCCCTTGAGGAAGAACATGAGCTTCGAATATCTCTTGAGGATAAACTTGAAACTATTGAGGAGTCACATAATGAGTAAATTTCTAAACTCACTAAAGATCGTGACCATGCGATTGCTAAATATAAAAGGGCTAAAAAGAAGAAGTTTGAGTTTGAGGTTGGTCATGAAAAACTAACCGAACAGCTAAAGAAGCTCACCAAGGCTCACAAGGCCTTGGAGAGTGAACACTCCACCCTCAACAAGTTTTGTGAACAACTTCAGACTCAACTAGACCAATTAAATTTTCCTAGTACTTATACTTCTTCTTGTGATCATGAAAATGTTATTGAGGGAAATGCTAGGTTAAAGGAAGAGCTAGCAAGAATCAAGGGTAAGGGCCCAAGTGTTGAGAAGGTTGTGGATCCTAAGCCACAAGTGGTTGCTCCTAGACCACAAATTGGCAATCAACGTCTTGCCTATATTTCCAAGAGCAAGAATGAGAAGAAGAAGATCAGGAAGAAGGCCAAGCCCGCACAAGAAAAGAAGAATGTTTGTGTGAGTGGTATTGTCATTAGGGACAACACTACTCGTGGCAACTCCGCATGAACTAACAATCCATACTTGTTGATTATTATGGTGTTGTGCAAGCTAAATATGTTGGTCTTATTGAGGATTTCATTGATTACTCTATTTGGGTTCCAAAGACCCTTGTTGCTAACATGAGAGGATCCTCCTCAGGTCCTAACTAAAGTTAATGATTTCTTGTAGGACTATGCTTCCGGTGGGTCAAAATGGATACTTGATAGTGGGTGTACAGGTCATATGACCGGAAGTAAGGAACTTATGACGGAGTTGAGACCAAATACAAATCAAGCAACCGTCACTTATGGAGATAAATCAAAATATTAGGTAAAGTGTTTGGGTATGGTGATTTTTGCTCCTAATATCACCCTTGAAACTGTCATGCTTGTAGACTCACTTGGTTTCAATTTAATTTCAGTTCATGCTTTAGGGAAGATGGGATTTTTCGTCTTCTTTGATCCTGACAAAGTGGTCATAATGTGGAGCAAGTCTCTCAATGTTGCTTACGTTGTGCATGTCGAAAATGAATTGTATGTGGTAGACTTTTCGGAGTCAGCCAACACTCAAACGACGTGTCTCTTTGTTAAGGCCGGCGTGGGGTGGTTGTGGCATCGCCGCTTATCCGATGTCAACATGAGAACTTTGCAAAGCGTTCACAAGGGTGGCCACATCCTCGAACTAAAAGAAAAAATTTCATTTGCCAAAGATCATGTGTTTAGGGCTTGTGTTGAAGGAAAGATGCATGATTATTCGCATCCAAGAAAGAGGGTTATTTCATCAAAGAGGATTCTAGAACTTCACCATGTTGATCTCTTTGGTGCCATGCCCGAGGCAAGTCTTGGAGGCTATAAGTATTGCTTGGTGATTTTTTATGACTACTCAAGATACACATGGGTCTATTTCTTCAAGATGAAGAGTGAGACTCAACAAGCTGTCATCGATTTCTCCAATCAAGTTCAATGTCAACACAATGTTTTCATCATAGCTATTAGGAGTGACAATGGATTAAAGTTTAAGAACTACACAGTTAACGAGTTCCTTTGTGAATAGGGTATTCGTCAACAATATTATGCTGCATATACCCCTCGACAAAATGGTGTAGCCGAAAGGAAGAATCAGACCCTCATGGATATGGCTAGGTCCATGATAGCGGAGTACAAGTCTCCCTAATATCTTTAGGACGAAGCCATCCTATGGCTTGTCACTCATCTAACCATCTATACATTCGCAAGGGTTTAATGAACACTCCATATGAGATACTCTCCGGTAACAAACCAAATATCTCGTACTTCCGTGTCTTTGGTTGTAAGTGCTTCTATTTTGTAACATGAGTTCGTTTGTCTAAATTCCAAGATAAAACTATTGAGGGTACATTTTTTAGTTATGGTGCCGAATCCCACACTTATAGAGTCTTTGACAAGCCCTCACAGATTGTCATTGAATCTAGTAGTGTGGTGTTTGAAGAAAATGATGGCTCCCAAGTGGCGCAATTCGTGTCTCCGATGTAGATGTTGAAATTCCTCAAGAATCCATGGGAAGAATGGATGTGGGTTTTTTTCCGCCCCATTGAGGGACACCTTGTGGCGGATCGACTTTTCTCTACTCAAGTGGAGTCCTCGTCTATATTAGAAGAACATGTCATTGGAGCAAGTGATGCACCATCCCAAGAACAATTTCAAAACCCTCCTTTTGTTGACCTAGTTGTTATGACAGAACCAAGATCTCCTTTCATTCAAGCTAGCCAAGGTCAAGGCCAATATCAACCTTATTCATCTCGTGTTGAAGCAAACCAAATTGATGAACAAGGCCAACAAACCGGTCAAGACGGGGGCCCAAATGATCAAGTGATCCCTTCTCGCAATAATAGGCGATCAAAACTCGTCGTGCAAAAAGTATTGCAAAGGCTATGAAGGAAATTGATTTCTTGGATGACAAAATGTTGGGAGACCTTAGAGGTAAAAGAACCATGAGAGATTGATGGTGCATATCTTGCACTCATTGGGATACCCCAAGAGGAGGGTGTGATGAGCACGGCGGTAGGAGTTTTCCCCTTAGTTAAGAACCAAGGTTATCAATCCAGTAGGAAAAAGAGGACCTTCGGAAGGTTGATGCCACTAACGGTGGTGCTGGCGCTTCACCGGTGTCAGCAACAACGTGGAACCTGCACACAACAAAACCAAAATACTTTGCCCCAACGGTACAATGAGGTTTTCAATCTCACTAGTCTTGCTGAAAACAGCTTCAGAACCCCCCTGATCTAGGGTTGTCAATCTCCGGTGATGATCTCCTCTCCGGCAGGGCACCGGAAACAGCTTCAGAACCCCCTGATCTAGGGTTGACGGTGACGGTGGCTGCGGAACTTTTCGGGGATTTTTTATTAGGTGCCTAGGGTTTTCCATCCCGGGGGATTAAATAGGCGAAAGGGCAAAGGCGGTGGAGCTCCAGGGGTCCCACACCCATAGCTGGCGCGGCTAGGGGGGCGCGCCACCCTATGGTGTGCCCCCCAATGCCCGTCTTCGACTCCTCTTCGGTGTTCTGGATGCTTCCGGGAAGATAGGCACTTCGGGCTTTGTGGGGTCCAATTCCGGGAATGTTTCGAGAATAACTTTTTTGAAACCAAAAACAACGGAAAACAGGGAACTGGCACTTGGCATCTTGTTAATAGGTTAGTTCCGGAAAACGTATAAAAATGCTATAAATAAGGGAGAAAACAAGTAGCAATTGGCATAATATGATCATGGAGCATAAGAAATTATAGATATGTTGGAGACGTATCAAGCATCCCCAAGCTTAGTTCCTACTCATCCTCGAGTAGGTAAACGATAAAACAATAATTTCTGAGGTGACATGCTACTAACATAAACTTGATCAATCTAATGTAAAAGCATATGCACGCTGAGATCATAGAACTTCAAACACAAACATGATAAATAGAACTTTAATAATAAAGCATAGCAATTACTTTGCATCACGAAGAGTAAATCAAATAAAGTATCATGAATAATGATGCAAAGAAAAGTAGACGTTTGTTTCAGGTATAGAGAAAGCATGGCAAAGTGATATTTCGCTAGTCCTTAAAAGTGGGGCAAAACATAAATGCCAGGACACCTTCAAAGTCATGAGGAAGACTAGAGAAAATAATTTAAGAACAAATGATATCACATCATGAAGTAATTATTGATGCTTATGGAACGAATGCACATAGAAATCAGAATGGCAAAAATGCTCTCTCAACTGTGCATAAAGTTAGAAGATGGAGACTCAACATAAAAGTAAAAGAAAGGCCCTTCGTGGAGGGAAGCGGGGATCACTCATGTGCTAGAGCTTTTATTTTATTAAACAAAGGTATTAAAAGTTTGACACTCCTCCCATCCATCTTTCACAAACCATGGCTAACCGAATCCTCGGGTGCCTGCTAACAATCACATACCGTGGAGGAGTGCCTATATTTTGGGAGATGTATGCTAATGTCAACGAATGGTAAACAGAAAATACAGTACGTCACAAGCCAACTGGATTCACAAGAGTGGCTCCCATATGAAGGACGCATCTGGGTAGAAGGTCATCCCTCTGTCTCTATTGTTTACACGATTATGCTTTGACTGATAAATCAGGGGCAAAAATAGTGAAGAGATTTTGTGTCTATTAATTTTGGGCTGGGAACCCCGCTGCCAGCTCTTCTATCATTTGGATAAGCGGATGAAGCCACTAGTCCAGGGTGTGAAATCCAATCAACAAGTGAGATAAAGATTCTCTATTTACGTCCTCATGAGCAAAAACAGGAAAATAAAGCAGGAGTAATTTTGAAGGTTTTAAAGGTAACACATGAGCAATTTACTTGGAGTGGCAGTTAAATACCACATATAGTAGTTATGGTGTACACAATGGGAAAAACTTTGGTTTAAGGGAGTTTGGATGCACGAATAGAGCTCATACTCAGTACAGGTGGAGGCTAGCAAAAAGACTGGGAGCGACAAATCAAGAGAGCATAAGATCCATAATCATGCATAGCGACATAAGCATCATTAATTAAAACATAAGTAGTATCACAAGTTCAAATCCTAAGTGGTCATGGAGGCTATTTGTGACTGGTTTGTAGTCATAAACATGGTGTGAGCATGTGCCTAGTCAACCAAATAAAACATTCGAAAGAGAATACCATATATTGATGCTTTACTATGACAAGAACAACTCATGAATCTTTCAAGACATATTAAACACTCTCAGCTATTTGAGGCTAATCATGCTACTCAATAACCACAAGGCTTTAAAACTAAAATAACATTTAGCATGGCATGAAAAAGTTCTAGCCACATTCTATACAAGCTTCTATTAGCACTCTTATAAATTCTACTTCAAGCAACAGTTTTCTTCTCCCAACAAGCACCATACAAAACATGCTTTAACAAAAATACTCTTTATGATACAGCAAGCAAACATGAGAGTAATCACATAACACTACTAAAAATAACAGCTCTAATAAGAGATGCATGCAAAACAGGAGCTAAATAAATGCAGCAGCTAGACAGAGATTAAGAATACAACGTATTCTCATGAAAAAGCGGAGCGTGTCACTCTCCAATAAAAGAATGATGGGGTACAACCAAGCTTATTGAAAAAGCAAAAACAAACTGATAGCAAAAACAAAAACAAACTTAAAACAAAAATAAAAGACGCTCCAAGTAAAGAACATAAGATGCGACTGAATAAAAATATAGTTTCACTAGAAGTGACCTGATAATTTGTTGATGAAGAAGGGGATGCCTTGGGCATCCCCAATCTTAGACGCTTGAGTCTTGTTGGAATTTGGTGGGATGTACCACCGGGGAATCCCCAAGGTTAGGCTTTTCACTCTTCTTGATCACATCATATCATCCTCTTCTCTTGACCGTTGAAAACTTCTTTCACATCAAAATTCTCACAATCTTCATTAGCAACGTTAGTGTAATCGAAATAATAAATTCACATGGTTCAGTTTAAACACAAGTCTAACACTCAAAAACACATTAACTACTGTCAAAAATTATTTTAAAACTCTTTTTCTCAAAAGAACACCAAGAGAAAGAGATTAAGACGCAAATGCGATAAATGGCAAAAATCTGTCAAAACAGAACAGCAGGCAAAGATTGATTTTTTCAAAAATCTTCTGTTGCTCAAATCGAAAAGTGGTCAACTGAGAAAATTTGTGTATATAACTCAGGATTAAGCACAAAACAACTCAGGTCATTTTGAATTTTCTGTGATTTTTTACGGAATTAACAGTGGACATCAGAAATCTGTTTTCTGCGCAGAAATCCGAAATATAGCCTCAACTTTCCACTAGAGGCTTTACTTGGCTCAACAAAAACACAAAAGAAAATATAGAGCGGGGTTCCTAATGAAATAGAAAACACCCAGGTGCAAAGCACACCAAAGAAAACGAAAGAAAATGGGTTGAAAACAGCGAAATAAAACGGCTTGTCTCCCGGTAGCGCTTTTCTTTAACGCCTTTCAGCTAGGCATAGAAAAAGAAGGTGCTCACATAAGAAATAGGAATTAAGTAAAAGAGAGCATCAAGAAGCAAGTATAAAAAAAATTAAGTCTAACCCACTTCCTATGCATAGGAATCTTGTAAATAAATAAATTAAAGAAACTCAAACTAGAAATCATGGGAAGGGAGAACAAGAGCAACTTCAAAACTTTCAACAAAAAGAGAGGTGTATTAGTAACATGGAAATTCCTACAACCATATTTTCCTTTATTATAATAATTTTTAGTAGCATCATGAACAAACTAAAAAACATAATTATCACATAAAGCATGTTTGTCATGGTCTAAAAGCACACAATCCATATCAAGCTCAAAAATAGTGGGATCAAAATTTAAAATAAGCTCCTCTTTTTTCCCACTTTTAGAAATAGCAAAGCAAGATGATTGATCACTCATAAAAGGTATAGGACCATCATCAAGAGCATTATCATATGAATTTTATAAACAAACATCCTCATTATCATGCATATCAATAGTTGGAATAAACAGAGGATTCTCATAGCATTTATCAAAGTAGCATGGATTATCATAAATAACAGTAGCAATATCATTCTCACAAGTTTCATTCATAGTAGTATCAAGATCACAAGTATAGAAAGTATCATTTTCAACAAATAATGTATGAGTTAAAGAGTTACTATCATTGGGAGGTAGACATGGGTTCCATTCTTCCTCCTCTTGATCATCACTCTCCTCCTCTTTTTCATCCAATAAGCTTCCAGATTCAGCAATTTCTTCTTCCATAGGCTCCTGCAAGGCATAAATTACTTCCTTATGTTGTGAGAATTTATTAAGATATTCCATCATGTAGTAATTACAATCCTTGTAATTATCAAAGCAATATTCAAGTATAGCATAAATCTCATATTTATAAGGTGCATCATCAATACCTTCAAGCAAATAGGCAATTTCGAATGCACCCTTCCAAGCAATAAATTCTTCAATTTGTTCCACATCATATATATCATAATTTCCCTTAACATAAGAAGATATGGTAACATCATCATTATACTCACATTGAAAAGGGAGGTGTTTATACCTCCTACAGCAACAAAATTTATCAAAGCAATAAGTAACATTATAAGTAGAGCACAAGTTTTTAGCATAGTCATGCAATTTATTAATTTGCTCCCATAAGTGTATCCATTTTTGTGACAAGCGGTGTTCCTTATAATGTTTTTGTTGTTCATCTATGAACCCACCTTTCCTATAAGATATAGTTTCAAAGACATCAAACATCGATAGCAAGCATGATAAAGCAAAAATAACAACTAGAACACTTGAAAATACTTGAGTTGCTTTCTATGCTATAAAGTAAACTAATTTTTTGTGTTTTTGATAAAGAGAAGCAAAACAAGAAAAAAAGACAAAAAATAAAAACAAGACAATAATCAAAATAAAGAGGTTGAGAGTGAGAGACTCCCCTTGCCAAAAGACTTCTTCCTCCCCGGCAACGGTGCCAGAAAAAGTCCTTGATGGTGCAGATCTTGCACTCGTTGGGATACCCCAAGAGGAGGGTGTGATGAGAAAAGCGGTAGGAGTTTTCCCCTTAGTTAAGAACCAAGGTTATCAATACAGTAGGAGAAAGAGGACCTTCGGAAGGTTGATGCCACTGACGGTGGTGCTGTCGCTTCACCAGTGTCAGCAACAACGTGGAACCTGCACACAACACAACCAAAATACTTTGCCCCAACGGTACAGTGAGGTTGTCAATCTCACCGGTCTTGCTAAAAACAAAGTTTAGACGTATAGTGTGGAAAATGATGTATGCTTGCAGTATGTAAAGAAAGCAAGAAATTGTTGTGGTTTGTTTAAAAGTGTGGAAAAATGGACCGGGGTTCATAGGTTCACTAGTGGTGTCTCTCCATAAAGATAGCATGTTGGGTGAACAAATTACAGCTAGGCAATTGACAAATAGAGGTTGCACCGTAGTGTAAATATAACATTTTGATTACTATGGTATTTAGTGGGGGCATTACAACAATATACATAGACCGACATCCATCTGCATCTGTGACTAATAATCCACCCTCAGGTTATCATCTGAACCCCCTTAGGTATTAAGTTCACTACAACAAGACTCCCCCTACAGCAACGCATGAATCCGTATCTAAAAGCCCATATAAGCGTTGTAAGCACCAATACCAACGAATAATTATGCGTTGCCTTATTTGGCGTTGCTAGGATATCGTGCAACGCATATATGTGCATTGGTAACTAAGGGGTAATGCGTTGCAAAATGGCAACAGATGTCTAGCAACAATGATATCCGTTGGAGGACACAACATATATTAATGAATAAATTTATATAAAAATAAAAACTATTTGCAGGACTATAAGTGGTTTCGTTGATGGTAGTATCTTTTTCCTCTCCAAGAGAATATAACTTATAATATATGTACCACAAAAACACAAATAAAAGGATATGAATGCATTGTATGAAGAAAAAAATTCAATATTGATTATTGAAATCACCATCCAATACATGAAAAATATCTTTAGAGTACAAAGTTACAATATTGCTTCAAAATATGGTATTCTAGTTAATCCTATATATATTACTTCTAATGTCCAGACTTCCAACTATAGAATCTCTTCTAATGTTGGATCCAAATACCGAAGTCCTTGCTGGTCTTCTAGGCCTGCAAACATAAAGTTTCACTTTTAGAAACTGATATGGAAAAAACGTGAGTTGACATGGATGAGTGCTCTTTATCTAGCTTAGCTACTTCAGCTACAAAACAGCTAAGCAATGTATTAGGATACCAACCTTGTTCAGGTTTTTAGCGTCAATATTATATCTCTAGTTCCTAAGAACAAAGTCTTCTTTTTCCTTTTCAACAATTGCAACGTTCTTTGATGCAAGTGCAAGCATCTTGTTTTAGCTTCAACTATAGCAGATGGGTATACCCTAGCAGCGATTCTGATAGTGAGTTACTAGTTGTTACTATTCTAGAATATTGATACTGCATGTGCAAAATGAGTAGAGAAAGACAAACCTGATGACACTTTGTTCTGCACATTCCGCTATTGCTGCAACAGGCAGTTAAAATTCATCTATCGCTTTGGATTACTTCCCAAGTGTCCCCTAAAAAAACCATCTTATCTTCATCACTTCCCGTTGCATTGTTTTGACAATTGGATATGAACAATAGGCACACATGAAAAACGCCAAGCACAAACATTACCTCTTTCTGCCCTACTTGCTAACTGATGCAAAGATGTTGTCGAATGCTGCTACACGGCAATAAAATTGTGTACTTGAGCCAATTGGAACATATAAACCAGGATAGGTGACTGTTGAGATGATAATGAAACTTATCATATCTATATTTAAGAAAATTAGAGAGCAGAACTGTGCATATCTAGAACAACATCTACTAAGTAGTAGTGAGCTCTGTTCGTGAAAACATTTCAAGAATTGCAGGATTAAAACCAATAGACAAAAAATGGGAAACTAGAGTACTAGACTACCATTGTTAGGCCCACTGCACAAAGTAACAGAACCAGACATTTATATCATCATTAATTACGTATATTTTCTTCTTTCAAACAAGAAAGAAGCTTTTGAACGAGGAAGTCATACAACCATGTGATGCCTAATTAGATTAATTGTCTACTATGCTACTATAACAAGATAAAGTCAGTCGTAATGTTGCTAAAGCTTATAGGCTACTAAACACTAATACCCACACTGGTAAATGGTCACAATCGAAGCTGATCATAATATGTGACTGTTTTCAACCATGCTGCAACCAAGGCCCCATCTTGGTTCTGTGGCCATGACACTATCATTGTGTATGGATACGCAAGTATGCTATTCAGCATGTATGCATGACGTGTAGAGATGATAATGAAACTTATCATACCTATGTAATTCTTAATTTTTTAGTATTGGATGCAACATCTAAATAAGTCCTGTATTGCAACATTGTAGTGCTTGTAACTGGATCTTGTTTTGTTAAGTTATGGACTAGCCATCTCTACGATTTCAGATGGTCAAATAAATAATATTAAACTATGAACTTTCAATTAACAATGAGATTCATACCAGGGAACATCAAAAAAAGAAGAGAGTCTAGGTCTTTCCTACAGAATCAATACGTGATTCTTTTTTCTTTTGAAGCATGCCTGCATGTAGAAGCAAAGTACATAAAACATAAATCTGTATCTATACTACTACAAACTGCTCTCGATTTGTGATCACGAATAATCTACAAAGCTGTGATTTTCCAATGAATCCTTTTGTTTCTTCAACCAGAACTGCAACCAGACACTTGAATAATGATTCAGATAAATAAGAAGATTGGACAGAAGCAGGAGTAAAGTTAAGCGACAAACAAACCTCCCTGAACATATGGTTACAACTGCAGACAGAGGACCCATGAGTGGCAGTGGCATTCCCCTGTCAGGGCACATGGTCCTGCATTGATTTGAGATAGTGATAAAGCTCTAGTCATTTTCACATGTCCCTGATCACAAATAGCTTCTTTCCCGCTTCAGTTATGTAGATTCACGACAATATAGCTGAGAGATAATTCTGAATATAGCAGATTAGATAAAACTGGCAATTAATTGGTAAACTGAAGCACATATTGTAGGCACAAAAATTGCAAGGCAAAAGAATCACATAATTCCACCTCTGCCCGTAGTTAGCACCAAACATAAATCTCCACCGTGCAATGTTTAGTTCTTCCAATACAATCATGCAGGAGTGGCCTGAAGTTTGTATACTCGTTGTGGGACATAGAACAGAATATTTTTACTATGGATCAGAATAGAAAAAGTCACATCTACTCCTGCAGTTACACATGCCGAAATCACTCATCACTGCTAATTTTTTGATCTGGTAAGCAAGAACCGATTAATCAGTTATGGTCCAAACCTCACCTAGCATTACTACCGATCCACCATGCCCAATCCTGCTACATCGTCCTTCCTGTAAAGCGGATTACAGGAACAACAATACAGGACGAACCTGGTTATTTGAAACGACGAAGTAGCAACGCCTGGCGGCGAGGAAGCATTGACAGCAACCGGCGGTGTGGGAACACTTTGCGGCGGCGGCAGCTGGGAGATGGGCGTCCAGTGCGCTTCTGGTTTGCTCGAGCTTCGATACCGGCGTTGAGTCAAACGATTTTTTGTACCGTCGTCGGTAGGGCCACCAATAGACGCCCGAGAACTAGAGGCGGGCCGATCTGCTTCCCCCGAAGTCCTGCAACAAGGAATGCCGACTACCCATTGACGATGCTGCCGAGGTGGGAGGACGGGGGGAGGGGATCACAGGAGCAAAAGCCTCAGGCTGCGAGGAGGAGGCTGGTAGATTGGAGTGCCCTAGATTGGATTGCAGTTGCAGAGGATATCCTAGGAGACGGGAGTAGATAAGGGAAAGACGTCCTTGGCCTAATTTCACACGAGTTAAATTTGTATGCGCCAATAGCTCCCGCCACCTGGTCGAAAGTTTTACACACGCGCTCTTTTAGACAACGAATGCACGAAACAACCCATATATCTGTATCTAGAATAAATTTTTGCAACGACTATACAAAGGGTTGTAAGTCAAGCGTTGTTGTACAGGAGTTGTTCTTGTAGTGGTTGCAAGCAACAGATAACTGCATTATACAAAGTGTGTAATGTAAGCAATGATTATGCACGCGGGCACTCTCACCGCTGTTTTCTCCCTAATGGAAACAACACATCCTCCGCCTTCACGTTTCTGTCACTCGAGCAAGGTGGTGAGGAGGCATGAACCCACTATCAAGCATAAATACTCCCTCTTGGAGTCACTAGCAACTACTTGGCCAGAGAAACCACTAGCAACGGAAAGCATGCATGTAATATCCCAGTTTTTGGGAGGTTATAAGGATCTAAATATAATATGTGCATTTGCAATGCATGCATCTAAAAAATATGGGAAATTTTGGCGCGAAAGTTTAAACGAATCAAAGTGACCAATGCTTCACTTGACATGATGAAATAGCTCTAGTTCATCTAGTCAAGAGTACATTTGGAGTGATCTTTATAACATAGTATCTCTACAAACCAAATCATCTGATAAGGCAAACCATAGTTGGTTATGACCAACACTAACCCTCAACAACCTTAACCACAAGTCTATAAGTGACTTGGGATAATTCACTAGGTATCTAGAACTCAAAGTGGGGTGAGTATCCAAATCACATAACTGACAATCATACTTTCAGAAATGAGTAATACACAACTTAACCATCTGATCAACAGAGATGTTATCACCTATAAAACAACAACTCTCTAAGTTATCAACCATTCACACCACACCTTTATAAACTATCTCGTAATTGTTAATTGCACTTTCACAATTAAATAACAAAGTTTCAATAGAACACAAGTGATACATACAAGTGTTAACTTAAAACCCACAAGTGGGAAATGATACAATAATTGTATTAACATATTTATCGAATATGTATATATCTCATCAATCATAAAAGAAGTACCTAAAAGAAGAAATAAATCTTCTTAAACTAGTACTAAACCTTGATCATTACATATGATATTCCCAAACCTCTATATCTACATTATAAATGACTAGCAAACGAGCCCGTGCGTTGCAACGGTAGAAAAAGTCTTATCCCGTATAATCTTGTGAAAATTATTATATTGGTTTACTGAAAGATTAGTGCGTTGCAATGGTAGAAAAAGTCTTAGCACGTATAATCTTGTGAAGATTATTATATTGGTTTACTGAAAGATTAGTGCGTTGCAACGGTATAAAAAATCTTATCCCGTATAATCTTGTGAAGATAATTATATTGGTTTACAAAAAGATTAGCATTCCTTAAGAAATATCTGGAGGACTTCGAATTTTCCTTTAACCAGGAACCTGGATCTGGAGCTATTGTCACACGGGTACATTAGTTTTCTACTATCAAAACTGCTCGTGCATTGCAACGGGTGAAAAAAGGGACAATACCTAGTAGCTAGCATGGTAATTGGGCAATGCCCACATTTTCCATCTTGACTCATTGGTTTTGAAAGGCATGGGCTGTTTAGAGTTGTGGTAGCATGCATAGTTACAATCGTCTTCGACGTCGTGGTGTCTTTATAAATTTGTCAGAACTGCGAGGGGGTATAAGCACCCCGCAGATAGAAGATGTGGCCCTTGATGAGACATCGAGTTTGTTGAAGAGATACTGGAGACACACTCAACGACAGGCGTGAGCGGCCCATGGAGCCATGAAGGAAAGGCTGCCAACTCGCCACATCAGCGAGCCGTGAAATAAAAGCATACATCAAGTATACTAAAAACCAACCTATGCATGCAGATGCACGTAGAGACTGCTCAAGCTTCTTGTATTGTCCAGATCTGTACATGGACTCCTAGTCAGCTAACAAGTTTGCATGCAAAATCTAGCCGCTGGAGAAACCATGCACGTGCACGAGCTGGACCATGGAGTCGTTGTGTTTTCCGCAGCTCCCTAGCAGCTCGGGTTTGAGCTATGCCAATGGCAGGTGAGCAGGGGTAGCGACCCAGTAAGATGGCTAGGACATAAACGATTGTGATCTACGTACGTCCTCGATTTCATCAACCGCGTAGCTGAGTTTGGCCAGGAGATGCGCGTTCGCGAGCATGAGCGACTCCACCGCAGGCACCGTCGCATTAGCCAACTGGTGGCTGAGTTTAGCAGCGATCTCTGCATTTTCGAGGCTCTCCTAAGACCGTCTCATCTGGTCCAAAGCCTGCTGAGAGATGGTGCTCTTGGCGGTATTGACGATGTCGTGTGCACGTCTCCTCCGATCATATATAGGGCCTCGGCGTGACCGTGATTTAGCTAGTTGTGCCTGCGTATTACTGTACGTACTATCTTTGGACCCTTGTTTTATATACGGAGCTGCAGGCCAGGCCTAAGGCAGTGCAGTGTGTCGCGTGTGCGTGCTGGACTATTTTTTGTCAAAACGGGTGTGCTGGACTCTAACTTATATTTTTTGTCAAACCGGGTGTGTGCTGGACTCTAACTTATGTGTGGCAAGGTGGGCGGAAACAAGTTTTTAGCGATTGAATTAGGATAGGATGTGCGAAAGGAACTGCCACATGATGGACGGAAATAGGAAGAAGCCTTGGTAAATATTTGGTGGGAGGGTAATACGGTAAAATTGATGTTGGACCGGAAGAAGCCTTCCTCTCTTTATTATTAGGTAAAGATAAAGGAAATAAAGTGATTAATATAAAGTAAATCATGACACATGGGAAAAACAAATAACAACTATGACATAAGTCATTAAACCTCAATAACTTTCACATGCTCAGTATTCAATCATCTCAAACAAGTGAGCATATGAAATCTCAACACATCAATGAACAATTTGATCAACTTACTATTAAGCCGTCATTCCATAAGCATTTCACATTTCTATACACATCAAAATTAAACAACTAAGGTATCTCTGGATACAACTAAGGAATGACAATAAGTTATAACCTCTGTTAGAGGAAGTAAATTGGAAACTAAGTAAAACCAATCATGTATGAAATAAGTATCTATCTTTTGGGAAATAAAATAAGAAGTATATGGTAGGATAATAAAAGCATGAACTAACTCTTAATCTAGATCTTATTATGTTGCCTAGACTATTCTATCTTGTTTCCAATCTTCTCAAAGTTATTATGCAAGAGAAGCACCCACAAGAAAAGAGGAACTACCACCAGAAGATCTTCAGGAAGATTCTCTAGAATGTTCTAGAAGTGCTACTCCAATATATCATAAGAGTACTTGGAAACTCTTATATCTTGATCTGATCTTATTAAATCTCTTGAAATAGTGTGATACTCCAATGTTAGTGTTATATAGAAGTAGTTTGGTAACAAGACTAGCCACCTTGTTAACAAATCACTTTTGTATACTCAAACAACTGAGTGTCATACAAAAACAAACATAAGATCATATAACCTAGTACATCTCAGCCAATTGTATATGATTAGTAATTTGGAGGCAAGTCTGGCCACTTGTTAACAAATTCTTCTTGTATGCATATGGCAACTGGATGTTACAAAATAAACTCACATTCTTTTATAATCATCTAAGTAAAATCCTTGCTTGGAGTAATTGGATGTTTTCACCACAATGGTGAGACAGTTGAGGTTGGAAACCAAGAGAGAAACCTACCTGCAATGGACAAAGGTGATAACTGAAGACTAGTGGCAACTAGAGAGAAGAACATCAAGCAACATAAGACCACAAGAAGCAACACTGCCTCAGTAAGCGATCATAAGAAATTATCCAGTGAATCATTAGGATATATTAGAAAATCAATAACCTCTGTCAAGCTCATCAGAGATGAGGAACTCATAATAACATCTTTAATGGAAACAATTATCAAGTATGAAACAATAACCAGCCATTTCATCCACATGTCTTGATATGTGGAGGTTAATGGTAACAAGCTTAACACCTTGTTTTCCATATCCTTTTCATACATAAGACTAACAGATGATAACAAAAATTCATCTACACATAACCATGTAAATGATTACATGTTCTAAAACAAACATGGGATAATATCCATATTGGAACCTATGTGGAAAACAAGCAAATAGATTCTAAAGCCATTCATGTTCTCCACTTGATCAAGTGCTAAAAACAACAATATGGCTTACACATGATATAAGGAAATGTCCACCAGGCTTGATAAGAAAACCAAAGATGATAATAACAAAACTACACAAAGGAAAACAAATCCATTCATTACCTAACACCATTTAGTTTGATATGGGATAAAATTCCCTATTGGGTGATTTTCATTACAGTGTATAGAAACATTACCTAGTAGTGATACCAAATTATTTTCTATAAGGGATGTATCCAATATGATCCACTTATAGCACACCACTTGGGAACCTTATGTGTGTTGTGTGAATGTGATATGCATGCCTAAAATAAATTTTAATACATTTAATAACTTTAATAGAGTGAAAACAATAAAATCACTTAATCTAGCACCCTAAGTATAAAATTCAAATCTTGCTCAAAATTGAAAAATAAAAACATGGTGAGCTTGGAAATTTAATAAGGATTTCAAAAATTATTTTTATTATTTTTTTCTGTTAATAGAAAAGTCATGAAAACATTAATTTACTCACAGTTTTAGTAACAGAAGGACCAAATTGTAATTGTTGGAAATTTTAGGGGGTTATCAAAATATGGCTTTTCTTTTGTTTCTTCAACCTCAGGCCAGAAGGCCGTGGCGGCTATTGTCGAGTCACCATGGCTGCTGTCACCTCCTGCTTGCCACCTCCTCGCCACGGATAAGAAGAAGAGGAGGTTGTGCCTCGCTTGGACACTCTCTCTCACTCGCCTGCACTCTGTGCTCCTCTCTCTGTCTCTCAAGCTGGAGAGGAACCAAAACCCTAGCCACGGAAGATTCTTCCTCGCCGTCGATTGACGGAGTCCCTCGCCGTTCTGGACCCCTCTGAAGCATCACCGGGCACCGCTGATCCTCCTCGAGCGCGCACAAGGGCAGGGATGCCTCAGGCACTGGGAATTTCCCCGTCGTCTCCAGGTCCGGCCGCCGGCCGATTTTCGACGCCGTGGTCAGTTCAGACCTTCCCAAGCCTCCCCGACCACTCCGTCGTCTTCCTCTAGCTCCGGTGAGCACCCCAGTTTCCTCGGTTCGCTCTCCTATGCACCTTAGCTCTCTGCCACCGAGTCTCTGTCACCGCCGCCGCGTGTTGCTCGCCGCCACTCAACTCCGGCGACCATTGGGTCCCGAGCACCGCTCCTCCAGCTCGCCACAGCACCCTCTACCTCTTGGTACCAACGACATGAACCAATTTGGACTCAATCGCGTGAATTGCATTCAGAAGTGAGGATTTCCTCCATTGCTAATGCAGGCATGAGGTCACCATGATGTCATAATCTCTTTCTTGTTCTTTTATTTTTATTTTCGAATTAAAAATTAAACCTGACAGGTGGACCCCACCTATCAATTTAAATAGGGCAGAAATAACTAAAAATTGATAATTCAATAACTATTAAAATAATTATCAGAAAATAATGAAAAAAATATGGAAATGTTTAGAAAAATATAATCTAAATGTTTATCAACTTTTCAAAAGTGTTTGATAAAGTTTAAAATTAAACATTTTCTTAACTAAATTAAATCATTTAAAATTGAGAAAAATAATAAATAATTCATAAAATCAGAAAAATACAATTTATATACCAAAATGCTCCAAATGACATATGTAATCCATCTATGATGTCTACAAAGTCATTTGATCAAGTTTCATGTGCGCAATATTTTGCCTAGTCATTTAATTCATTTAAAATTAATAAATTAATAACTTATACAAATATTTTCAGAAAGCATAAAATGTTATATCAAATTAAAGAGAAAACATTTTAAATTCAAATAGGTCAAACATAAAACATTTTGTTTAACTTATAAACTTGTTTCTAAAGGTATGATGGAATTCAAAAATATTCCATTATAACCAGAAATAACTACCACATCATTATTTTCCTTACTAATAATCCTTAATGTTTTCACACCTACTAAACATATCATCACAAGTCATTAGAAAGTATGTGATGATAGAGTAGTTTTATTTGTTTATCGTTTTCAATTAAACTCTTTGTCATCGGCTCTACATTTCTTGAACATAAAATAAAATGTGTCCGTCATATTTTCAATAGTTGTTTTCCCTGTGTTGTTGTTTTATTGCCTAACCATGTGATACCACTTATACCTAAACATGATAACCATTGTTTGTTAAATAAAAGTGAAACACATACAAGTCTAAAAGAAATTAATAACCACATCACCACAAGTACTGAAACATTTCACCTAAAACCTGTGTGAATAAGTTATCGTATTAAATGTGGCTAACACTTGTAAGCTGGTGTATTTTACAGGGTATTTTGTGATGCATCTCATTACTATGCATGGATCATCTTGCCATTGTTTTCTATAGTCCTTACCAGGACTACTTTGCTATGTTTCAGATGTCGAGATTTTCTACGCGACCCTTGAACCTGAAGACATGGATTATTATGGTTATTTCAATCTCAGGCAAGTTCATCACTTGCTCATATCCTTTGCAGTACTTCATAACAAACTAATTGCAAAAACTCTATTGTATTACCACCTAGTCTCAAAAGAATGCATGATCCTATTTTTATAATAATGTTACTAATTGAATGACTACCCAAGTGGTAGTGTTCTGTTTGGTGGGCGGATGGAACCATGGTAAGATGAATATGTCAAAGGAAGGTTCCATCTGCATGGGAAAGTATTACCTAGGATTTAACAACAACTGTCGTCAGGATTCTTGCACCGTAAATACCGCGTTGACCATGGGTAATCTATGGGGGGAGTAAGTCAGTTGTGATCTTCTCTCGTTCGCATGTCAACGGACTGCCAGAAACGTACGCTGTAGGTCTTGAGGGACTACATGCACATGGGTGGGAGCCCTTACATCCCACGGACTCTAGGGTCTATGAGTGTCTGCCAGGGGCGCCTAGATCTCCATCGTGAGGGGTGGAATCAGGGGTTCAATATGCTGGTGGAAATGTGTGGGCATGCGTTGTGCGGAGAGGCACGGTTTGGCTTTGACCAACAACCAGGCCCCACACCTGAGTGGGAGTGGACAGGATCTCGAGCCTGGTTGTGCAACATGGTCTTGGTCGCCCATGGGTAAAGTAACGCACCTATGCAGAGTGTAAAAGGATGTGGCATGTTACCCCCCTGTTCCGGGAAGGAGTTGCGAACGCCGCAGAAAAGGCAACTCCATGAAGTTCTAGTCCTGTGAAGATCTGGCGGGCATAGTTTTTAGAATTGAAAGCAACCTCTTGAAGAAAGATTTACAAAAACCTTGCATTAGCTTATGACTCTTTCGAGTCTAAAGCTGTAGTTAGTGCATCAAACCACCCACTATATATCATGAACTTGCTGAGTAACGCTCGTTACTCATTCGTTCCCGTTTGACCCCCTGCTTAGAGTTGAAGCCTTATGGAAGTCGTCATCGTGAAAGAATTGTTACCTCATGAAGCTAGGAAGAGTGATATGTTACCTAGACGGTAAAGCATCATCATCAACAACGCTGGTGGAGGAAAGGCTATCAAGGTGCAGGTGGAGAACATTCTCGGACTTGGCTGTTTCAAGCCGTAGTGGATTTAGTTCTGAGCTAGAGTTCTTCTCCAGCTTGGAGCTTCGAATTGCTTCTTCTAATGTTTCATTTGCAGGAGATCTTCTTGATACATCAAAGAGATTCTCAAGATTTTGTAATGAAGTTTGTATCCTATAGTTTTGCATGGCCCCGCTGTGTTTCTGTTGTACCACTCTGAGAGATGTAATATTCACGGATAAGTCCTTTTGTGAGTATTATGTCACCGACTTGCGCACTACACATGCAGTGGTGTGCTGGGTCACCACAATGCAAGATCAAAAATAGCATAAGAAAATAAAGACTATAATCAACTTGGCATAAGGTCAATATTCATAGGATCCTAGAAACACAAAATATAGAATTACATAAGATCAATCTCGATCATGATAGGAAGCTCACGAGATCTAAACATGGAGGCATATAAGGAGAAGATTACCATCTAGCTACAGCTACGAACCCGTAGTCCAAGGATGAACTACTCACGCATCACTCTGTAGGCAGGCATGGTGATGATCTCCTCTCCGGCAGGGCGCCGGAAACAACTTCAGAACCCCCTGATCTAGGGTTGACGGCGGCTGCAGAACGTTTCGGGGATTTTTGATCAGGTGCCTAGGGTTTTCCATCCGGGAGATTAAATAGGCGAAAGGGAAAAGGTGGTAGAGCTCCAGGGGCCCCACACCCATAGCTGGCGCGGCCAGGGGGCCGCGCCACCCTATGGTGTGCCCCTCTGATGCCCGTCTTCGACTCCTGTTCGGTGTTCTGGATGCTTTCAGGGAAAATAGGCACTTCAGGCTTTGTGGGGGGTCCAATTCCGAGAATGTTTCCAGAACAACTTTTCTGAAACCAAAAAACAGCAGAAAACAGGGACTGGCACTTGGCATCTTGTTAATATGTTAGTCCCGGAAAACGTATAAAAATGCTATAAATAAGGGAGAAAACAAGTAGCAATTGGCATAATATGATCATGGAGCATCATAAATTATATATACGTTGGAGACGTATCAGAGATCAATTAGCAAGCTTTAGTGAGCATCAATTGCACATATCTGTGGCGGAACCAAACAAAGTGTTTGAGGCTCTTGAGGATTCGGATTGGGTGGAAGCTATGCATGAAGAACTCGATAACTTTGAGAGCAACACAGTGTGGAAGCTCGTCGAGAAGCCCAAATATTTCCGCAATGTAATTGGGACCAAGTGGATATTCAAGAACAATCAAGATGGGCATGGTATTGTTGCGAGGAACAAGGTAAGATTGGTGGCTCAAGGGTTCTCTCAAGTGGAAGGTGATACGTCATAAACGTATCCTTTATTTCTGATGTTCCATGTTGTTTCCCACATGTTTGCTATGCACTTTATGTCATTTTTAGCGATTTTCCGGACTAACCTATTGACAAGATGCCATAGAGACAGTTCCCTATTTTCTGCTTATTTTAGTTTCAGAAAAGTTGTTATGGAAATATTCTCGGAATTGGAAAATTCGAAGTCCGGAGGTCGTAGATTTTCCGAAGGTTCCACAGAGTCCCGAAGAGACCTGGAGGGGGGCCACAGGGGGCCCACACCATAGGGAGGCGCCCCCGGTCGCGCCATGGGGTGGTGTGGGCCCCCCAGGCCTCCACCACCTTTGCCCTTTCGCCTATTTATACCCCGTGAGGCGTAAACCCTAAATATATATCACTTCGTCCCGAAAAACACCCGAGGCCGTGATACGTCTCCAACTTATCTATAATTTATGTTGTTCCATGTTGATATTATGCTAATTGCTACATGTTTTCCGTATGTTTTCCTACGTTTTCTTACGTTTTCCAAGACTAACCTATTAACAAGATGCCAAGTGTCAGTTCCCTGTTTTATGTTGTTTTTTATTTCAGAAAAGTTGTTCTAGAAATATTCTCGGAATTGGACCCCACAGATCCCGAAGTTCCTATTTTCCCCGGAAGCATCCAGAAGTCCCGAAGAGCCCCAGAGGGGGGCCACAGGGTGGCCACACCATAGGGTGGCGCGGGTCCCCCTGGCCGCGCCACCTGGTGGTGTGGGCCCCCTGGCCACCCCCAGCATCGCCATTTTACCTATATAATCCCCCCGATGCATAAATCCTAGAGGAATCGACCTTTTTCACAAAATACATCCATAGCTCCGCCGCCGCCGACAAGTTTCGAGGGACAGATCTCTTTTCTGGCACCCTTCCGGGACGGGGAAGTGCCCCAGAAGCCATCTCCATCGACTCCACCGCCATCTCCATTGCCGTTGCTGTCTCCTATGATGAGGAGGGAGTAGTTCCCCCCCGAGGCTTAGGGCTCTACCGGTAGCTATGTGGTTCATCTCTCTCTCCCATGGTGTGATCTATATGTGATCGTGAGCTTTGTAATCTAGTTGAATAAGTAGATGTTACTATTCATCTATTGTGCTACTCAAGTGTTTTATTAATATGAACTTTGGAGTCACCTTGTCCCGCGGTGTGAAGGTGACAGTGTGCACATCGTGTGTGTCTCCTCTATGAATTGTGGTGTTTGTCTAGTACCTTCTAGGGCGCTCATAGTGACAGCGTGTGGTTAACTACACATGTGAATGCCTACTTTAAAGAATGCTTTTTGCAGCCCTACGCAATGATTAGTGTTCGTTATCCAACCGGAGAGGGTTAAGAGTAGCATAGTGAAGAGAAGATATTTAGTTATTCAATTATGTGATCATTATTGAGAGTGTCCACTAGTGAAAGTAGGATCACTAGGCCTTGTTTCCAAGCATTGAAACACCGTTTTCCGCCTGTTCTGTTGCATGTTTGCTTGCTACCATATTTATTTCAGATTGCTATTAATACTTATAACCATCCATATTACTCGCATTTCACCATCTCTTCGCCGAACTAGTGCACCTATATACCTGACAAGTATATTGGGTGTGTTGGGGACTCTAGAGACCTCTTGTATCTTAATTGCAGGGTTGCTTGAGAGGGATATATTTGACCTCTACCTCTCTGAGTTCGA
The DNA here is from genome assembly GCA_028641055.1 of Alopecurus myosuroides. Classification (NCBI taxonomy): domain Eukaryota; kingdom Viridiplantae; phylum Streptophyta; class Magnoliopsida; order Poales; family Poaceae; genus Alopecurus; species Alopecurus myosuroides. Next base: position 362,315,589 of record CM054059.1, on the reverse strand, counting down.
TAAACCTTGGGTGATCCACTTAAGGGAAACTTGCTACTGTTCTACAAACCTCTGCACTTGGAGGCCCAACACTGTCTACAAGAATAGAAGCGTGCGTAGATATCAGTCCGCCGTCATCGTCATCCCGAGATCGGGAGGGTTCTTGTGCACTCCCCGGCGCCCTGCCGGGAGTGGAATTCATCACCGAAGGGGTCTACACCATCATTCCCTCGTCCGAAGTGATGCGCAAGTAGTTCATCCCTGGACTACGGGTCCATAACAGTAACTAGATGGTTGTTCTCTCCACTTTGTACCTCATGTTTAGATCCCATGAGCTGCCTCACATGATGGAGATCATCTTTATGTAATGCTACATGTTGTGTTTGCTGGGATCTGATGAATGTTGAATGCTATGTTTTCTGATTATCAATCTATCATGTTATCTTCGTGCTTATGTTATTTATGATCTTGCATGCTCACCGTCATTAGTAGATGCTCTGGCCAAGTAGATGCTAGTAACTCCAAGAGGGATTATTTATGCTCGATAGTGGGTTCATGCCTCCTTTGCATCTATGCTCGAGTGACAGAAACGTGACAGATGGAGGATGTGGTGTTGCCATTAGAGAGAAAACAACGGTGTTTACCTAGTTTACATTGCTTACTGTAATAATATGTTGCTAGCAATTTAATACCCAACGTTTGTTCGGATGATATTCAGAGGGTGGATTATTAGACATATATGCAATTGGATGACGGTCTATGTATTTTGTTATAATGCCCGCATGAATCACATAGTAATCTTTATGTCTTGCATAAGCACTACGGTGCAACCTTCATTTCTGTCAATTGCCCAGCAGTAAGTTGTTCACCATGCATGTTATTTATCTTTCACGGAGAGACAACACTAGTGAACTGTGGACCCCGGTCCTTTTTCCTCATACTGATAAAACACCTACTGCTTTCATACTCTTACTACAGCTATCATACTTTTCTCCTACTGTTTTCCACACCATACGTTTAACCTCTTTGTGTTCAACGAAACCGGTGAGATTGACAACCTCACTGCTTCGTTGGGGCAAAGTGATTTGATTGTGTTGTGTAGGTTCCACGTTGATGTTGAACCGGTAGTGCGCCCTGCCATCTCAGCTGCATCAACCTTATGTAGTTACTCCTTCCTCCTACTAGTCGATTGAACCTTGGTTTGTTTTTTGAGAGAAACTTGTTGCTGCACTCTTCATACCTTCCTCTTGGGTCTCCCAACGAACGTGTGTTCACACGCATCAAGCAACTTTTCTGGCGCCGTTGTCAGGGAGGAAGAGAATTTCTGCAAGGGGAGTCTCTCACTTCTAATCTCTTTACTTTGTTTTTGTTTTCTTAGTTTATTTTATTTCGTATTGTTTGTTTCTCTTTATAAAAAACACAAAAAAATTAGTTCTTATTCTAGCTGTAGTTTTATTCCTGTTTTTAGTCTTGTTAAAATGAGTACTCCTGTTCCTGTTACCTTGTTGCATGAGGAAATAATTTCCGCTTTCAAACAAAAGAATGATGAAAGTTTTAAGGAAGCTTGGTCTCGAGTTTTTGATTCCTATTGCAAAATTGAACCTAAAATGGCTCTAAGCATGTTTCTGCGTAGCTTTTATTTAGGTCTTGTTCTTTACTATAGATGTGTGACGAAGACATGGATCCTGGACCCTGCGGGTAAGGACACCCCATCTCAGGCCCAAGGTTAAGGCCCAAGAAGAGGAGCCCTTGGAGTATTCCAGAAGGCCCACGTGAAGCCCACCCGCGCTAACTTGCGGGTTAAGTTTAGAAATATGTAACCGACCTAAGGTTAGAATTCGAGTCCTCTCCGGGTAGGGTTTGAGACCTGGCCACCTATATAAGGCCAGGAGAGCCACCGGAAGAAGACCAAGCAACACCGCAACACCAAAGCCTTGAACTCGAGATCATACTCTCGACTCGAGCAACCACAATTGTAACCGATCTACTAATTAATACAGATCGACAGAGGCAGGAGTAAGGGTTTTACCTCTACGAGGGCCCCGAACCTGGGTAAATCTCGCCCCCTGTCTAGCCGACGATTCCACCAGCGCTCATGAGTTCTCCTAGTCGAAACCCGATAGGGTCACCTAAGGGATTTGTAGAGTCAGAGATTCGACAATGTGCTTTGGATACTGTGGTAGGAGGATATTTCCTTCATTGTAATGAAGATCAAGCTTTTAATTCTCCAAAAAATTCTACCAAAGGATACTGTGGTAGGATGATATTTAGGTCTTGTTCTTTACTATAGATGTGCTTTGGATATTGTGGCCTTGTTGAAGTTGGTGAAGATATCACACTCTCTTCATAAAGGATCGTTGCTCTCTGTACAATCTATTCATTGAAAACACAATAACAAAATAAACAAACATTCTACCAAACAATCATACAAGTGAAGAAAACATGCAAAGCAACAATCCTGGTAAAAAGTATGTAACCAAGTTGGCTAGGACACGGTAAGGTTTTAGTTTTGAAAGATTCATTCTATAATGGTTCAATACATTGGGAACGACTTTGTAGAAAACTAAATTTATTATAACCATACTTGTCGAGGAAGTTCCAAGAGTTCACCAAGGATATCTAGGTTGGGTTTGTAGTGATAAAAATTTATTGAAAACATATTTATCTAAGAAGTTCCAAGAGTTCACCAAGGTGATCTCACTATTTCAACTAAAGTAACACATAACAATGTGTAACACTTAGTCATTTTCCTCAAGACATTTGAGTGGTTTAGTTTAGTCTTTCCATTTTGGTTTAAGGTAGGTCTAGGTTCAACTAACTTCAATTCAGTGGAGATAACAAGATAAAGTATTGGGCTTTTCCATTTGGGTCAAGGGTTGGACAAAAACAACTTGTTATTCTTCAACTTGTGTGGGTGGCTCCAAGTCTTCAGATGCTTGTCTTCTTGAAGTTCATCTTCATGCTTCTATTGTAGTTTCCTCCTTGGATGGATTCTTCTCTTGGTCTTGGTAGATTATTCATGGCTTATCACTAGTTGGTCCAAGGTAGTATGGTCACAAACTACCACTAAGTCAAAATGGAAATATGAAGAAAGATAGAAGGATTGAGGGAGATGTTTTCTTCTGGATTTCTTCACGCTTGTACTTCCTTGAGTTTCTTCTAGGTGTGGAATCCAAATCATTTCTTCAATACTTCTTCATTGATCTTCCTCGTATATCTTCATGTTATTGAAAGTGCATTTTGATATCTCTATGTTTTGTGTGTTTGTTAACAACATAAATGAATTTTAACCGTGTGTGCTATTTTGTTGAAAGTTTATGATCATAATCAACACATAAATGGTGTCAAAGAAATGGTGAAGAAGATAAAAGATCAATGAATGTTTTTCTGGCCTCAAGAAGAGCTTTATTGTGCAGCCTGGAATTATTCCGGACCAGCCCAGAATTATTCCGGACCAATCCGGGTGATTCCGACTTGGCCGCAAAAGTTTCTGTTGCAATTTGGAATTATTCTGGGTGATTCCGGGCTCCGGAATTATTCCGGAGAAATTCCGACTTGGCCGCAAAAACTTTTGTTACCATTCGGAATTATTCCGGACCAATCCGGACCAATCCGGGTGGATTCCGACTTGAACGTAAAAACCTCCGTTACCATCCGGGTTGCTCCGGAATTATTCCGGGTGATTCTGAAATGGCCGTGAACAGGGCAGAAAATGGCTAGTTGGTGGTGGGGACTATAAATAGAAGCCTCCTTTCTTCCCCAAGAGCTAGCTCATCCAGAATTTAAGTCTCCATTGATTGAGCTCAACCACCAATCTAGATCTCCCACCTCCTCCACCAAACTCGTTGAAACTTGGAGGATTGAAGGAGAAGCCCCGGATCTACATCTTCACCAACCGGTTTTCCATTTCCCCCTCATTAGCTTGAGGGATCCTTGCCTAGGGTTTCCTCTTGTGGAGAACCTATGCTTCTTGCTACTCTTGGTGATTTGTGATTGTTGGGAGCCCCCAATTTGGTTGTGGGTGTGTGCCCCAGGCTTGTTTGTAAAGCATTCGATTCCCGCCTCAAAGGGTATCAATAGTGGAAGGTGAACTAGGACTTTGTGGCAGAGTTCATCGGAGAATAGGGTGAGGCCTTTATGGCGTTGAGTAGGCCTTCATGGCGAGCTCACACCCCTCCAACGAGACGTACTCCCTTAACAAGGAGGAACTCGGGAATACATCGTGTCCTCGCGTGCTTCCTATCGGTTATCTCGTTCCCTTATCTTTACTCACGTGTACTTGTTGCATTTATTGGTGTACTCATTGCATTAGTTTATATCCTTTTCATATAGGTAAATTCACCTTAGTAGAACTATCTAGAGAATTTACCTTTGTGTCATGCCTAATTGTGAAGAAAAATTAAAATTGGTCGTAGAACCTATTCACCCCCTCTAGGTGCCTATACTTTACTTTAAATTGGTATCAGAGCCTCGGCCCTTCTATCGGGCTTAACCGCCTAAGAGTTTAAAGTATGGGTGAATATTCGGATACCGAAGGTTCCGTGGCAAGGGTGTCCATGAATGATCTCAATGAGTTGAAAAATTCATTGACCTCGTCCATAGACACCAAATTCGATGAGTTACGTCGAGTCTTGATGGAACTCTTGAAAGCCAAAGGACCGGAGGTCACCGACTCATCTCCTCTGGACATACCTCCGGAGGGCGCCAAGAAAGGGGTAGATGGTGAACCACATAAAAATGCTTCCGCCGAAAACTCCACAAAGAAGGGTACGAAAGGAGATGCAGAATTTCATTCCGTTCCCGGAAGTTATTCTCCTGATCCTCCCGTCCCACATCCTCATATAATCCCTAGGGGAGATCCACCTAAAATTGATGCATATTCTTTTCGTGAATGGCAATATTACATGGCGACTCACTTGAGCTCTTCTTGTATAGAGCTTTGGAGGGTCACTCGTGAGGGATATAAGCCTCATGACCCCAACAACCTAACAAGAAGAGAAGTCGTAGATTGTCAACTCAACTACACCACCTTGTCAATTCTTCAACAAGCCGTGGGTCCGAACCACATGCCACACCTTCAACAATATTCCACTGCCAAGGAAACATGGGACGCTCTTGTCATCATGTTTGTGGGAAATGAGAGCATGCAACGGAATAGATATGATGCCTTAACCAATGAGTCCGAAGGGTTCTATATGCATGATGGAGAGAACCATGACGACATGTAACGACGGCTCAAGACACTTGCCACCACATTCACTAATGTTGGTGCCAAGTACATTGATGATTCTTGGATCAAAAGGAAGTACATGATTGCCCTCATGCCATTTGAGCCCGTGGACTTGAAGAGCATTCAAGGAAGACATGATTTCCCTTCCATGACCTCAACTCAAGTTATGCAAGAAATGTGCTCCTATAAAGTGCAAACCAAAAATGCTCTTGACAACCATGCTAGGGCCATAGGAATGCACAAAGGGGCATCGGTTGCTTTGAAGGCCAAGGTTGTGTCACAAGAAGTTGAGTATGAAGAAGAAGGCAATGAGGTGTTGGCTCCTTTGAAGGATCAAGAGTATGATCCCGTGCTCAAGGATATCATTGCTCTCACCGTGCAAAAGCTATGGAGGAATCCTCCCAAGGCCAAGAAATTTGTTGAGGAGAAAACTAAGTCTCGCTATGGCAATGATGGGGCTCAAAAAGTGAGGTCTTTCTTCAATTGCCAAGACAAGTACCACTTCATCGCGGAGTGTCCCTATGAAAATAGAGAACGCCATGGTGGCAAGCTCATTCGCAAAGACAAGTCCAAGGTTGAGTACAAGAAACCTCATTTCAAGAAGAAACCTTTCAACAAGAAATCTCCCACCAAGTTTGTGCTAGTGACTCAAGAGGAATATGATTCCAGGAGTGATGAAGAAGAAGAAGAAACCACTAGCGAAGTGGCCGCTCTAGCTATTGCCTCTACTCCATCGTCTTCATCTCTCTTTGAATCCCTCAATGAAAATCATCCTCGCCCAAATTCCAAGTGCTTCATGGCTAAGGCCTCGGAGGTATCAACTTCTCCCAACTCTAAGACCCCAAGTGAACTAGAAAATCTTGCTAGTCTTAGAGTAGAAGATGAAACCCTTTCCTTGGAACGTTTTATGTCTAACATGCAAGGGGATACCAAGAAGTACTTCGAACATCTCATGAGCGAATTGGGAGATGCCCAAGAAGCTCTTGAGAAGAAAGGTGAGGTTGAGAGAAGGGGTGCGGATGAAATTGCATCCCTCACTATGACTCTTGAGGAAGAGCATGATGGTAGAGTTTATCTTGAGGAGGAACTTGAATCTATTGAAGAAACTAATAATGAACTTGTTTCTAATATCACTAAGGAACGTGATCTTGCTATTGCTAAATATAAAAAGGCTACAAAGGAAAAGGTTGAGTTTGGGGTTGGTCATGGTAAACTAACCGAGGAGTTTGAAAAACTGACCGAGGCTCACAAAGCTTTGGAGAGTCAACATTCTTCCCTCAAAGAGTTTCATGAACAACCTCAAACTCAACTTAATCAACTTAACAACCCTAGCACCTCTACTTCTTCTTGTGATCATGCAAATATTATTGAGGAAAATGCTAGGTTGAAGGATGAGCTTGCAAGGCTCAAGGGAAAAGGCCCTCAAGTTGAGAAGGTTGTGGTCTCTAACCCACAAGTGGTGGACCCTAGTCCTCATGTGGTTGTTCCTAGACCACAATTGAGTGCTCCAAGGCCACAAGTGGGCAAGCAAGGTCTTGGCTATGTTGCCAAGAAGAAGAACAAGAAGAAGAAGAGCAAGAAGAAGTCCAACAATGGTGTATCAGGTAGTATTGTCATTAGGGACAACACTACTCGTAGCACTCCCGCACTAGCAAGCTATGTTGCTTCGATTAGTAATGTCATGAGGGACAACACTAATCGTAGCATCTCTGCGGGAACTAACAATCCACACCATTTCTTATATGTTGATTATTATGGTGTTGTGCAAGCTAAATATGTTGGTACTATTGAGGGTTACATTTACTACAATATTTGGGTTCCAAAGACCCTTGTTGCTAACATGAAGGGACCCTCCTCGGGTCCTAACTCTAGTCAATGATCTCTTGCAGGACTATACTTCCAGTGGGTCTAAATGGATAATTGATAGTGGATGCACTAGTCATATGACCGGAAGCAAAGAACCTGTGACGGAGTTGCGCCCAAATGATATTCAAGCAACCGTCACTTATGGAGACTCGTCCTCGTCTAAGGTATCGGGGTTCGGCAAGGTTGTGATTGCTCCCGATATCACTATCGTGAATGTCATGCTTGTCGAATCCCTTGGTTTCAATTTACTTTCCGTCCGCTCTCTTGGAAAGATGGGTTTCTCCGTCTTTTTTGATGAAGATATTGTGGTCCTTTTGAGGAGCAAGACTCTTGATGTCGCATATGTGGGACATGGTTAAAATGAGTTGTTCGTGGTAGACTTTTCGAAGTCTACCAACTCTCAGTCAATGTGTCTTTTCGGAAAGGCGGATGTGGGATGGTTGTGGGCATCGCCGCTTATCCCATGTCAACATGAGAACTTTGCAAAGTCTTCACAAAGGTGGCCTTATTGTCGGACTAAAAGAAAATGTTTCCTTTTCCAATGATCGCGTTTGTAGGTCGTGTGTTGAAGGAAAGATGCATGATATCTCGCACAAGGACAAGACTATTATTTCATCAAAGAGGATCTTGGAGCTTCTCCATGTTGATCTCTTTGGTGCCGTGCCCGAGGCAATTCTTGGTGGAAAGAAGTATTGCTTGGTGATTGTTGATGATTATTCAAGATACACATGGGTTTATTTCTTCAAGTGCAAGAGTGAAACTCAACAAACCATCATCGAATTCTCGAACGAAGTGCAACGTCAACACAATGTGCAAATCATGGCTATTAGGAGTGATAATGGTTCGGAGTTCAAACTACACTTTGAATGAATTCCTTAGTGAAGAAGGCATTCGTCATCAATACTCCGCCACTTACACTCCTCAACAAAATGGTGTTCCCGAAAGGAAGAACCACACTCTCTTGGATATGGAAAGGACCATGTTGGCGGAGTATTCTTCTCCCCAATATTTATGGGTTGAGGCCATATCCACCGCATGCCACTCCTCCAACCGCCTCTACATCCGCAAGGGCTTGGACAAGACTCCATATGAGATCCTCACCGGCAACAAGCCCAATGTATCCTACTTCCGTGTATTCGGTTGTAAGTGCTTTTATTTGATCAAGGGTGTTAGGTTGTCTAAATTTCAATCCAAAACTATTGAGGGTATATTTGTTGGTTACGGTGCCGAATACCACACTTATAGAGTTCTTTGACAAAGCCACACGGATTGTCATAGAATCTTGTAGTGTGGTTTTCGAGGAAAATGATGGATCCCAAGTGGCGCAATTTCATGTTTCTAATGTAGATGTTTAAATGCCTCAAGAAGCCATAGGAAGGATGGGTGTGGGATTTTTCCGCCCCATAGAGGAACACCTTGTGGCGACTCGAGAAGGACTATGGTCTACTAAAGTGGAGCCTCCTCTACAATATAAGAACAAGCCAAGGAGCCAAGTGTTGCACCTACCCAATAACATGTTGAAGACCCTCCTCTTATTGACCAAGCCACTACGCAATATGTTACCACTCCTATCATTCATGCTAGTCAAGGTCAAGGCCAAGATCAACCATCCTCTTCAGCCTGTCCTCAAGTTGAATCTAGTGATGATGATGATGATGATCAAGGCCAAGTTGGTCAAGACGGGGACCCAAATGATCAAGATGATCAAGTGATCCCTCCTCGCAATAATGAGGAGATCGAAGCCCATCGTGCTAAAAGGATAAGAAGAGCTTTGAAGCAAATTGATTCCCAAGACAACAAGGTCTTGGAAGATATTCAAGCTAGAAGATCCACAAGAAGGCAATTGGCACATTTTAGTGAGCATCAAGCTCACATATCTATGGTAGAACCAAAGAAAGTGTTTGAAGCTCTTGAGGACTCCGATTAGGTTGAAGCTATGCATGACGAGCTCAATAACTTTGAGCGTAACAAGGTTTGGAGATTGGTTGAGAAGCCCAAAGATTGCCGCAATGTTATTGGAACTAAGTGGATATTCAAGAACAAGCAAGATGAACATGGCATTGTAATAAGTAACAAGGCAAGATTGGTAGCTCAAGGTTACACTCAAGTTGAAGGCATTGACTTTGATGAAACCTGTGCTCCCGTGACTCGGCTTGAGTCCATTCGTATCCTTCTTGCTTATGCATCTTCGCATAACTTCAAATTGCAACAAATGGATGTTAAAAGTTCTTTCTTGAATGGTCCACTAAAACAGGAGGTATATGTTAAGAAACCTCCGGGGTTCGAGAATCTCAATTTTCCTAACCATTTCTACAAACTCGACAAGGCGCTCTATGGTCTCAAACAAGCACCACGTGCTTGGTATGAGCACCTTGGAGAGTTGTTGGATGACCGTGGTTTTGAAGTTGGGAAGATCGACCCCACTCTCTTCACCAAGAGAGTAAAGGGAGAGCTTTTCATATGCCAACTATATGTGGACGATATCATCTTTGGATCAACTAACCAAGCTTTCAATAATGAGTTCTCAAAGCTTCTGACTGATAGGTTCGAGATGTCTATGATGGGAGAGCTTAAATTCTTTCTTGGCTTCGAGATCAAGCAATTGTCCCTAGGGACTTTCATTTCTCAAGCGAAGTATACCCAAGACATGATCAAGAGGTTTAACTTCCAAAATGCAAAGATCAAGCCATATCCTATGCAAGTCAAGTGCCACCTATCACGTAACCCGAAGGGTAAAGATGTGGACCAAAAGTTGTATCGTTCTATGATTGGTTCTTTGCTTTATCTTTGTGCATCTAGGCCCAATATCGTTTTGAGTGTAGGTGTGTGTGCAAGGTATCAAGCGGCTCCTAAGGAAAGCCATTTAATGGCGGTCCATAGGATCTTTCGATATTTGGTTCATACCCCAAGGTTTGGTTTGTGGTATCCAAAGGGGGCACAATTTTCTCTCAAGGGCTACACGGATTTTGATTGGGCGGGTGATCAAGATGATAGGAAGTCTACTTCCGGGGCTTGCCAATTTCTTGGTAGGTCTTTGGTGAGTTGGTCCTCCAAGAAGCAAAATTGCATATATCTCTCTCCACCGCTGAAGCCGAGTATGTAGCCGCCGCAAGTGCTTGCACTCAATTTCTATGGATGAGGAAAACTCTCAAGGAATATGATGTTCATTTGGATAAGGTGCCTCTTTTGTGTGACAATGAAAGTGCCATCAAGATCGCCTACAACCCCGTGCAACATACAAGAACGAAGCATATTGAGATTCGCCATCATTTCATCCGAGATCATGTGGCAAGAGGGGATATTGCTCTATCTTATGTTCCCACCAAGGATAATCTTGCGGATATCTTCACGAAGCCACTTTATGATGCAAGATTCATGTTCTTGAGGAATGAACTAAATGTCATTGATTCTAGGAGTTTGACTTGAGGATCTTGCACACACCCCTATAGATGAAACATGTTTTGGTTTAGGTGTAGGCATGGACATAGGGGGAGTGTTATCCTAACACATTGGTTTCTCCCTCCCCCCATCATGCCCAAAGCAAATATTCATTGTGATCTATCTTTTTCTAATGTTGAATTGTGAGCTTCAATGTTTATAATGGCAATGCCCCCAAGATATATCTTCGTGGTTGCATACCATGAACTCTTACATGGTGGCTTAGGCCACCAACTTCTTCTCTCTTGAAGAGTTGGTTCTTAGTTGGTTTCTTTTGGTTCATTGAGTTGTTTTTTCGAATACTACTTCTCGTTGCTATCTTGAATCTTATTTGCGTCTCCCCGAGAAGTAAGACTAGGAACTACTAACCCCTTTGTTTATTGTCCATTTATCCTCTCCTTATGTTCATCTATGCATATGCCTTACTCCACACAAAGACACACCGTTCCTAGCCTTTCCAAACTGTCAGTTTTGGTCTTGTTTGGAGCAAACCCTGGACTGGCCCGATTTATTCCGGAAGAATTCGACCCAGCCGGAAAAATTCCGGATACCTCCGGAATAATTCCGAACCAGCCGGATTAATTCCGGGCCATTCCGGACCTGCCAGTTTTCGTTATAAATAGGCCCGCACGCACGGGAGGCAGTTTCTTCTCCACTTTTTCCCCCTCCTCCCGTTCCCTAGCCACCATAGTTCGTTGCATCCTTCCCCGTTGCCCTTAGGGAGGATTTTTATCCCTCTTTGGACAAGGACATCCCCCATGGAAGGTATTGTGATTGGCATCTCTTCTTTCTAGTTTTTATTGGTTGATTTTGGTTCTAGATGAAATCTCACCTAGGGTTTGATCTAGATCCGAGTTCCTATCAACTAGTTCATCTTGCTAATATCCCTACCTAGTTCCCATGGCATCTTAGATCTAGTCTAACCAATTTCCAATCTAGACTTAGATCTACCTCATATTTTGTCACTCCCACGATTTCCAGCATGGTAGTTTTCCTCTAGGATCATCTCCATGGTATTCCTTCAAGTTTGGTGCAGTTAGAAAGTCAAGATATCAAATTTTTGGGGATTTCTCGAGTCAAATCAAGGGTCCCGGAATAATTCCAGACCACCCTCCGGAATAATTCCAGACCCCCTCCGGAATAATTTCGGACCAATCCGGAAAAATTCCGGATCCTGCCAGAAATTTCGAAATCTTGCACGACATCAAACTTTTTGGAGTTTCTTTGTTCCCCGTTTGGCATATGCACTCATCTATTGCTATTCCTATGTCCTCTATTCACAGGTGATGGCTCTCGTGCGGGTACCAAGAGAAAGTCCTCCGCTGGAAGGGGTGCTCGTCCCACAAGGGGTCGCACCTCCGGTCATCATAGCGGGAATCGTGATGACAATCAGGTTGAGAAGCTGCCCGAAGGAGATCTGAAGTCTTACTCCATCCCTCAGTGGAAGCATCTCAAGAGGAAGAACCCTTACCGTTTTGTTGAGTCCACTTGTCAGGATCCATGTTTTTGGATAAATCTTCAGCAAAAGTGTTGGGATGATTTCTATTCCACTCAGAATCCTCTTGTGTGTGAGCAGACGCAGATTGACATGGACTTCTATCATAGGCACAAGAATGGTGATCTTCGTCATGTTCATTCTTGCTTGGTGAAACTGGGTGTGGCACCACTTCTGGAGTTTGAGTGTGAGTATTGCCGGACTTGATTGCTCAGTTCTATTGCACTCTCCACTGCACGGGTGATGCCGTGCGCACTATGACTTGGATGTCTGGGGATGACAAGATCTTGAGCAACTTGGTTGAATTTGCTGAGGCACTGGGTTACAGATGGACTGCCACTTATGGTCATCATGGTTTCAAGGTTCATGACCACCCAGAGTTTGATAACTCCATCTTAGAATTCTGCTATCCTCCTGATGTTCAGGGTAAGACTATGCCTTTCAACTCCAACATGTACCCCTACTACAACCTCTTGTCCAAGATCTTCCGTGCCACCATTATGGTCAAGGCTGGTGACTACTCTACCATCAGGGCCTTCATGGTGAACCTCATGATGCTCACTAGGCCTCAAAATCAGAAGAAGATTGATGTGATGGACATTCTGTACCGTGAGATATGTATTGGGATCATGGAGAAGAGTAAGCCTTCTTATGGCCCGTTGATTCAGAGGTTCATTAATGCCAAGCTGGGAGTTGAGATCATGGATGAGTTTCCAGTGGTCATGGGCAAGAAGATGGTGCCTTCTCTCATACGTGGTCCGGAGATTCCTGAGTACACCAGGGCCAAGTCCAAGTCTCATATGGCTACTCCTTCTGCTTCTTCGAGTGGTGCCTCTCAGCGTCCATCTAGTGGCATTGCCAAGTTCTTCAAGGCCATGTTCAGTATGTGCAGTGACACTAGGGCGATTGCCCATGAGGCTAGGGAGCTGGCCAAGGAGAGTCGCCGCATTCAGAACGCTGATTGTAGAGCTGTTGGGATTGTTGTGCATGAGGATCCTCCTCATCTTGCTGCAGTTGTCTATGTTCCCACTGAGATGCCCAAAATCCATGATGATGATTTCTACTTTGGGGTGCCTCCAGCTGATGTTGATGATGAGGATGAATCTGCTGAAGATGACTTTGATGAAGCTGGCAACCTTGGAGATCATGAGCATGGCGAGGAAGAAGAGGAAGAGGAAGATGAGCACCGCGGAGGAGATGATAACAACGAGTGATCTCTTGGGACGCTAGTTGGACTTGTTTTCCCTTTTTGGCGTCTTGATGCCAAAGGTGGAGAAGGAGTCCCTATTTAGGATTTATGGGCTTTGCAAGGGTGGGAGCACGAGTCTTTTGCCTTTCGTTTTCGATCTTATAGGCTTGTGCTCCGGTTTCTTTTAAGTTCCGTTTTCTTCGTTGCAAACTTTTTTATTCGTGTGGAACCTTGTGACTTGTTTTTGTTACCCTACCCGTGGTTATGCTACTATCATGCTTTCTTACATCATTATTATCTATATGCATGTATTGTGACCTTGTTTAGACTGCTTGGTGTCTAAAGGGGGAGCAAAGCCTATGAAGTGTGTGCCTCACGACACATATCGAGGGAGAGCTCCGTCTATTTTTTGGAGACCATTTATTTATGTTCACCTTGTTTATCCCCGTGAATCTTTATGTTGTCATCAAACACCAAAAGGGGGAGATTGAAAGTGCATTTTTGATATCTCTGTGTTTTGTCTGTTTGTTAACACATAAAGGAGTTTTAACCGTGTGTGATATTTTGTTGAAAGGTTATGATCATAATCAGCACATAAACAGCGACAAAGAAATGGTGAAGAAGATAAAAGATCAACGGATGTTTTTCTGGCCTCAAGAAGAGCTTTATTGTGCATCCCGGAATTATTCTGGACCAATCCGGGTGATTCCGACTTGGCCGTAAAAGTTTCTGTTGCAATTCTTAATTATTCCGGGTGATTCCGGGCTCCGGAATTATTCCGGAGAAATTCCGACTTGGCCGCAAAAACTTCTGTTACCATTCGGAATTATTCCGGAGCAATCCGGACCAATCCGGGTAGATTCCGACTTGAACGTAAAAACCTCTGTTACCATCCGGATTGCTCCGGAATTATTCCGGGAGGCCGGAATTATTCCGGGTGATTCCGAAATGGTCGTGAACAGGGCAGAAAACGGCTAGTTGGTGGTCGGGACTATAAATAGAAGACTCCTTTCTTCCCCAAGAGCTAGCTCATCCAGAATATAAGTCTCCATTGATTGAGCTCAACCACCAAGCTAGATCCCCCACCTCCTCCACCCAAACTCGTTGAAACTTGGAGGATTGAAGGAGAAGCCCCGGATCTACATCTTCACCAACCGGTTTTCCATTTCCCCCTCATTAGCTTGAGGGATCCTTGCCTAGGGTTTCCTCTTGTGGAGAACCTAGGCTTCTTGCTACTCTTGGTGATTTGTGATTGTTGGGAGCCCCCAATTTGGTTGTGGGTGTGTGCCCCAAGCTTGTTTGTAAAGGATTTGATTCCCGCCTCAAAGGGGATCAATAGTGGAAGGTGAACTAGGCCTTTGTGGCGGAGTTCATCGGAGAATAGGGTGAGGCCTTTGTGGCATTGAGTAGGCCTTCGTGGCGTGTTCACACCCCTCCAACGAGACGTACTCCCTTAACAAGGAGGACCTCAGGAATACATCGTGTCCTTGCGTGCTTCCCATCGGTTATCTTGTTCCCTTATCTTTACTCACTTGTACTTGTTGCATTTATTGTTGTACTCATTGCATTAGTTTCTATCCCTGGCATATAGGTAAATTCACCTTAGTAGAACTATCTAGAGAATTTACCTTTGTGTCAAGCCTAATTGTGAAGAGAAATTAAAATTGGTCATAGAACCTATTCACCCCCTCTAGGTGCTTATACTTTACTTTTAGTTGTCACCAAGTTGAAGATGGAGTTCCTTCTTGTGGTTGAGTCTTGACTTCCATTTTGTAATCTTGATAGATTCTTGAAGCAAGAATGGGAGAGTGGAGAAGTAGATGGAAAACTATGGTACTAGTATCTATGGTTCACTACTTGGTCTTATGTGTGGTTGACACATACTAGGGACTTGGTCTTGGCTCCAAAATAGCCATAACAACAAAGAACAACAATTGAAAACAAATTCTAAGACATGGTAAAGATGGATGAATCACTAGGTTGGGTTTTTGGTCAAGAACACATGGTCATGGTCCAAGGGTGTCCAAAAGGGTTGGGCAAGGTTGTTTCTGGTTCAAGGTTACCAGCTGGAACAATTTTGCTTAAGGGAACATATTCTAATTATTTACAGAATTAAATCTATGTCAAAAATACTCAAATAGGCAACTTAATTCTAAATTCAGTTTTAATTTGAAAATAAATTATTTGTGATAGAGGGTATAAAATTACACATCCTAAGGTTACCAAATATATTTTATTTGCAATTTTTGGATTTGTAGAATTTGAATTATGCCAAAATTCATCAAACAAGCATATTTAAATTTGAATCAATTTAAGTTTTTCAAATTTGAATTTTAACAGTTCTAAAAGATTCTACAGATCTAGGGGATTTCAAAAAGTCCAAGTTTGCTAAATTTGGCCCTATGGTTAAAAAGTTATGATGTTTCTAAGTTATAGGGACTATTCTGCAAAATTGCCATTTTTTATTTATTCGGAAAAATAACAAAAAGCAGCTAGGCTCAGATTTGCTTATCCACCACGCGATGCGGCATACAGGGAGTGGGCCTGGGCCGGCTACGCGCTGCTCCGAGCGACAGATAAAGAACTTAACGCACGCTGACTGGACAGGCTGTCGCGGGATAATCACGGCAGACGTTACCAGGGTAACTTATCTTGGGGCAATTCGACTCTGGTGTTTGGGAGAGGGTTTAGCTCACGGGAAATCATGCTATCAACCGATCTGGTAGCCCTGGCAATCTAGTCGCCGAGTCTCCGATCTAAGGTTACCAAAATCAACTCTCGTATTACAGGGATACTCGAATATCTGGTCAACCTCTCTTTTCCTAACCCTAGGAGCCGGCTTATATCTCACCGGCTCACTGGCTTCCTATACAAGGCACACCCGGAATCCTACCCGGAAACCGCACACAAACCCTAAGTTTCCTAATAGTAACCCCAAGGTCCGGGTTACAAGGCCTACGCTCCTTCTTGGGCCTTCTAGAAACTCCTCTTCCTTGAGCCGGGTCTTGCACGATTCCCTTTGGACCGGGTTTCACCTTGGCGTTAGCCTACCGGGTTATCATCCCTCCATCAGTAGTCCCCAGAATAGCTTGGGCTTCGTAGGATTAACCATGAAGCGCACGCTATTCCCTGCAAAACAATAAACATACAAGTCCATAGAATACCGGGTTAGAGTGCTTTGATAATAGCTAGGCCTTGCTCCGTAGGCGGTCCATATAATAACCCGTTTTTTCCTGAGTCAAACATCATTTTCCCGGGTCAACACTCCGAGAAACTATGACAAGACCCGGACTCGCTCCATTGCCAATCAGTCCGGATATTACGCTCGCAACCCACCCTTAATCTTTTTCCGGATATCCCGCAACGGGCACTTTGATGCTTATCCCGAAATATCCGGCCGAATAATATTTTTCTGAAAATTTAGCTCTTGCCGCCTAAACCTAGGGCCCTTTCCCCCCGCACCTATAAATAGGCGCCCAAGGGGTAACCCTAGATCTAGCACCCATTTATCATCTTCCTCTCTTTCTCTCCACTTCACACCTGCGCTCGCGAACCCGAGCTCGAGCCCGCACCAACAGCACTGCTACGCCGCCCTCGCGTGTGCCACCAGAATCACGCCGCCGTCGCCCCTGCCTGCGTCCGTAACGCCGCCTTCGATCTCCACCGCCGCGCCTATGAGCAATCCACCGCCGGAGATCCCACGAGGTTGCCGCCGTCGAGCTCTCCGCTGCCGCCGCGCATCCCATCCTGATTCAACCGGTGAGTTCCTCAATTCCTTGGATTTTAAATCCCGATTTCACGGTTAGATTGGATCTAGATTCATCTTCTAGTTCCTCCACCATTTCGCATTAGCTGAATACGCCACAATCTTGCCTTTCCCACGGCTAGTACTTAGTTAGATCCAAGCGTGCACCGCTCAGCATATCCCCACCATTCGCAATCGTGAATTTTCCCCTTATATATTTTTTACTAGATCCAATCTACCAACTTTTCTGCGAGTAATTTCCGTTAAGTCGGGTAGCTGTAATTTCCGGGTATCTCGTTATTCATACTCTGCATTTGACTTTTTTTTAGATCTTCGCATATGGCTCCCAAGGCCAGCGCTAAGCTGAAGGGGAAACACCCGGCCGGCAAGAAAAAGCCGAGTCAAGCGATCTCCGCCAACTAGGCAAGATCGACTGTGACAAAGGCTAAGCTCGACGAGCTCTCGGAGTCGGGTGTTCTGTCCACCCGGGAGGAGATCCACTGGAGGATACCCGGAGAGGAAACTCGGCCATCTCCGGGTCTTGACGAAGTGGTAGTGTTTGTCGAACATGTGATCCGGGGTTTCCGCCCCCTGGGTCACCCTTTCTTCCGTGAGCTTCTGGACCACTACAAGCTCCGGGTATTTGACATTGGCCCCAACTCTATGCTCAATATTACTCACTTCATACTTTTGTGTGAATCGTACCTGTGCATTCCGCCAAATTTAGCCCTTTTCCTTGAACTCTTCCAATGTAAGCCGTGCCGAGAGAGCGGCGATGGGGCCCTCCTAGTCTGTGGAGGGGTCTCCATCCAGAGGCGGAAAAATTCCCTCATGCCGACTTTGAGCCTCAGTTCGCACGTCAAACATTGGCAGAAAACCTATTTGTATTGCCAATATACCTCTTCAGCCGGCGAAAAGCCACTTCAAGGTTTTACCGAAAATATCCTCGATCTTTCCGATAGTTTCAACTCCTTTGCTCCTGAAGCCGAGAGGCAGTCTATCCAGCCTCTCCTCCATAAACTAGCCATACTCTCGGCCCAAGGCCTTCTTGGGATTAATCTAATCAAAACCTGGGTAAGCTGCCGGATTCAACCCAATAGCATCCGGCCCAAACTCATGTGCAGCTATTCTGGGCACGTCACCGATTCTCTCCGTTACTCGGAGAAGAATTACCCGGCTGATGAGGGGATAGTAACCCGGTATCCCAACTCCCAGGTGTGACCCGGCCCAAACGGCGGCTGGACCAAATCCGGCTAAAGACAAAGAAGCTTCTGGAAGGCCCAGGGCATGTAACGTTCGTGACCCGGATTGTGGGTTGCGGTAAGGAAAGTTAGGGTTTGTGTATAGAGTTCGAGTAGGACTCTGGAGGCGCTTTGTAAAGGCAAGCCAAGGGGGGTATGAGTGCTATATAAACCAACCCCTAGGCTTAGCCTCAGAGAGATTCAAGCCATAGTTGTAATACCTGTTATCGAGTATCCAGCATTATTGATATCGAGATCCGGCGAGTTATTCTCCGGTTCTTAGATCGCTTTCGCCATGTCTTCCTTTGAGCTAAACCCTCTCCCGAATACCTGTGTCGACTTGCCCCAAGATCAGTTACCCCAGGTAACATCTGCCGTGATTATCCCACGACAGTTGGCGCCCACCGTGGGGCCTGCGTCCAAAGGTGTTTGCATCACGGGAGAAGCTCGGAAGAACATGAAGAATCTCATCGTCGGAGAAATCTACGTCAACAGCCAAGGAAAGAAGATGGTAGACGATTCTGGCTGGGGGCCAGAGTCGGATCACCTCGAAACCGGATCCGTCGTGACAATCGGCCACATCAACGTCTTCATCGGTATGGTATGTACTTCCAATTCGAATCGTGATAATCTTGGATCTGATTCCGTGTCAGGGGAAGATGAGCATGTTCAATCAGAAAAAGAAGAATCGATCGGAACAACGGATCAGACAGAGAGGGAGGATGATACCGAGTCTATACGGGATTTGTCGGAGGATCGATATGAAAGGGAAAACAGCGAGGAAGAACAGTACGAATCTACACCGGGCATCATGCGCCGGGTTGCAGTCTATGCGGCTCCCGCGACCAATCTCAATCAAGAAAACGCGGCCGCAGCGCCAGCCGGGGCGGTTCAGGCAGCGGCCCAGCAGCAAGGAGCAGTTGACCCGGTCTTGGTTCAGGTCGATGGAGAGTCGGCGTCTGTCACCAGTCGCCCAGCAGACGAGGAGCGACACGCAAATATGTTCGGGTTCCAAGCAAACCGGACACCGGGGGCGGGCCCCTCAAACCCGCGTCACCCGGCTCTGTTTGATAATAATTTGATTTTGGACCCCACAGTCTTGGCCACAGTTATTACCCCAGAAAACGCGGCAGAGCGTGTAAGAGACCTGGACGTGGCTCGTCGTGCATTGGAGCAGCAAAGAAGGCAAGTGGAAGCAGAAAGGCAGGGGATGGTCGCGCGGCAGCGCGAATTGGATGACCGAGAGACCCGGCTCCGGGAGGAAACGACAAGGATGCACCAAAGGCACCGAACTATGCTGCCGGCAACAGGAGGGGTTATTATCCCGACTGCCCTGGTGTTCACGCCTCAAGATCAGCCGATTCCACCGACGAACCAAGGGACCATACCGCGACCTTCAACGGGAGCACATCCGGTAAACGCGCCAGCCGGGTTACCCTTGCCACAGACGGGGGCGACAGCCGGCAATACCATGCCGCCACCACCATCACGATTCCGCACACCAGCAGGTCATTACAACAATCCCATGGACAACGTGTACGCAGCAACGCTCGCATTAAACCAGATTCCTGTGGGAGACTCGCCTCATGCGGAAGGAACCCGACGAGCAATCGATCTGCTACACACCGCGGTAGCACAGCAAGCCAATTATCCGGATCATAGAAGCGGGATGCATGGGACGCCGTACGCCAGTCAGCAACAGGGCAATGTCCAAACGAGTGCGGCACAACGAAGGGAAGAGCAGCAGCAAATGCCGCCTCCACCGCGTATCCAGACAGTACCAGTAGTATCAGCAGCGCAGGCGGTGGTGGACAGTTCCAGAGCCAGAAGAGCCGGGGCCGGGTCTGCAGCACACGAGTTACCGGCGGTGCCGCACCCCGCGGTACCCCCAGCCGGGTCACGCGTTTCCCGGGCAAGACCAGCCCCAACCACCCTTGCGGGACCAAAGTGCCTCTCGGACGATATCAGGGCAGAACCTTACCCGGAGAAATTCAAAGAACCGGGGAAAGTAGTGAATTATGAGCCAACAATGGATCCGGAAACGTGGTTGAGCAGCTACGAGATGGCAATGTCAATTCGCAATGCATCCGAGAATCTCCAAGCCAAGTTCATGTACTTGATGATGTCAGAGGGAGCAGCAAAGTTGTGGTTTACCAATTTACCGGAGAAGTCGATCAAATCGTGGGAGGAGCTAAAAACCGCATTTATCAAACACTTCCATGGGACATGTAAGAAGTTATTTACTATTGATGATTTAGAAAGATGCGTTCAGAAGAAAGGAGAGTCAGCACGCAGCTGGGTACGCCGGGTTATGGAGATACTCCACTCGTCTACAGATATCCAACCAAAGGACGCGCTACAAGCCATGGCGAAAACATGTAAGTATGTTCCCTTAGTGCAAAAGCTAACCCGCATGAAATCCAGTAGAAATGCAGCGGAGGTTACGATGGGAGAGTTAATGGATGCATGCAACAAGCACGCTGCAACGGATACTACAGAGGAGGAAGTTGATGACAAGAAGGCAAAAGCAAACGCAAGTAACAGTGGGAAAACCGGCAATGGATCGGCGCCAAACAATAATGGAAGTAACCAGAACAAGCGCCCGTTTGAGGGGAATTCCGAGTTTGTAGCCAATACGGAGGCCGGGTCTTCAAGACCTAGATCCGAAGGGAATTTTAATACTGGAAATCACAATGGGGGACACTACCAAGGACCTCCAAGACCAAGCAACAGTTGGGACATATTTAGGATGGCGTGCCCGAAGCATAGCAGGAATGGCAAGCCGGCCAATCATTCATTGGAGCAATGTGCCGACTTACAAAGGTGGAAGAACGAGGAAGTGAACAGAGCTATGCGAGGTGCGGGCCGAGGAGGAGGTCCGGGTCTAGGTGGAAACTTGGGTAACGGACCGCCCCCAGCCGGCAATCCGCCCGCTGGAAGTCAAGGTAACAATCAAGGTGGAGCAGGAGGTTTTCAAGCTAACCCCAAACAGCTGGGTCAATATCATGTGCACACTACTGGAGGCTCTAGCAAGGATAAGAAGATACTGAAACAAGCAGTTAATTCGGTCTCTTCCGCTGTTCCAAGATATTTGAGGTGGTCAGAACAGGAGGTAACATGGAGCAGGAGAGATCACCCGGACAGGATTGATCACCCGGGAGTCTTAGCGTTGGTAGTAGCACCACAGGTCAACGGTTACGAGCTAAAGAAAGTCTTGATGGATGGAGGGAGTAGTATCAACATCCTATACTGGGAAACTTTCCTGCGCATGGGCTTAAAGGAATCACAGCTGCAAAAAAGTACAACAGTTTTTCACGGGATAGTGCCAGGTCATTCGGCATGCCCCGAAGGAAAAGTGGCACTGGAAGTAGCTTTCGGGGAGTCAAAGGACAATTATCGAGTCGAGTGGCTTACCTTTGAGGTAGTAAAGTTGCGCAGTCCTTATCATGCATTGTTTGGAAGGCCGGCTTATGCCAAGTTCATGGCAAGACCGTGTTATGTGTACCTACAGCTGAAGATCCCGGGTCCTAAGAAGACCATCACCATACATGGAAATCGAGATATAGCAGCTGAATGTGATGAGGGAGATGCGGCGATGGCCGAGCAAGCTTGCAGGAAGGAAGAGCTCAAACATTATCGTTCTAAGGTGGACCTAGAAGAGAGGACGATGTCAAAAAAGCCAACCCCTGAAGGGGACAAAGCAAAGATTAGGGCAGAAAAGGACCTTAAGATGGTAGGTTTCATCAGGGGCGAACCTTCCAAATCCCCTAATAGAGAAGAAGACGTACTGCCACACGCAGCTGATCACGCTTCAAGGACGGTATACCCGGATTGGCTAGCAAATCCGATACTCGTTATGAAAAGGCCCAGCGAATGGAGAATATGCATCGGCCACGCCAGTGTGAGGCCGATTCCCGAGAACAATTAAAGCAGTGTAATCGACGGCAGGTTTCATACGCACTCTTTTCCTTACCAGGGTACCTAAGGGGACTGGAAGGTTTTTAACGAGGCGGCCTGCTGATTCAAAAAAGAAATTTTTATCAATAAAAGAAGATGGTTTCGAGTCTTATCATGATCCTTGCTTCAGTTACAAGTAAGTAACGTTTTTATTATCAACACATCAATATCATCGAAATACATTGCGTGAATATAGGTCTCCGGGGGGCGATCTGCTTCAATAAGTAATCTCAAACCCGGAGACCCGGCCATGATGCCTATGAGTTATGGGGGCTGATTACTCGTAGAAACGGGTGCGGCTACAATCCTATAACTGGACGAAGGAGCCAAATTTCTTGATTATTCTTACTTAAGCTCGATGTGACTCGCGCTAAAGTGGCATGATCTGTTCACGTACGATTACAATCAAACTATGCAGCCCAATGGGGCTTGCTTGATCTTGTTTTTCGTATAGATGCAACGACATGGTATCCACGCGAAAGCCGGCTTACAGTACAAGATAATCAAAAGGGTCATCTAAACCACAAGTCCATGCAGAGTATAAGGCTAAAAAAGCCGGAAACTCAACAAGTATTAAGCATGACTTCAGTATTTATGTGAACAGCTATTGGTATTCAGCTTGGTAAACAGCAGTATGTCATCTGAGAAAGGCCACGCCCCCATAGCTCGTACTTTGGGTCATGGGGACTGGGGACTTCGAAACAGAAACAAACTGTTTAACTACCAAAGCCTGTAAACCTTAATTTCCGAGTATTGGGGACTTAAAGAAAAGTTCATCTATCAAAACCTACGATACTCGGTTAGCCGAGTCTCAAAAGGAAATTGAAAACAAGAGTTCGAAGTATCGAGAATAAGCTTATAAGTAACACAAGGATGGATATTATCAAAAGCCAGGGGAGGCAAAGAGTTATCATAAGTTCACAAACGCAAAGTCATAGTGTCAGCATCAATGGTGCACAGGCGCACCGCAAAAAAAAATCATATCAGTCTCGAGAAACGCAAAGCACCAGGCAGCATCCTACTCGGCATCCTGAGAGCGGTCCTCCGGGTCTAAGTCTTGGACTTGCTCCTTGGCCTTGCCAGCAGTTTTACCCGGGCTCTTCACATCTGGACGAACAGGCGGAGGCACGGCTGGGGTAGAGGTAGACGGCTTTACGCCCAGCTCTGCTTCCCTCTTTGCAGCCTCTTCCTTCCTCCTAGCCAGATCAGTCGACCATTTGTCCAACATATCAATAGGGGGGGGTGCCTCCACCAGGATAACCTTGCCCTCAGAATCATACGAGCTCATAATCGTGTTTAGATCCATCTTGTCGGCCAAAGCTGTGGCTGAAGGACGTACCGCAGATTGTATAGCTTTGAAATCCTGGGGCTTGAATTTGGATCCGTCAGCTTTAAACTCTGGGAACCCGGATACTACCTTCGCCGGGTCAAGCTTTGGAAAATAAGCCTTCGCCAGCGTTAAAGCCCGGGTCATCCCAATTCGGCAGGACGAACGCTTCAGTATTTCAATCCATCCAGGCGCTGTGGAAAAGGCCTGCATAAGGTTCTCCTCGCCCGGGTATACCTCAGAAGGCCACTTGATAGCATCCAGCAAAAGTTTCGTGCCGGCAAAAAACGTCCGGAGCACAGTCTTCAGAGTTTTAACTTGAGTAATGGCATTCTCCTCCGGAGCAGCAAGGTTAGCACCTGCAATCGAAAAACACAAAAGCATATCAGTAATTTTGGTTATTACAACGGCAAAATGGAGGTAAGCAAGCTAGTTGCAGATAAACAAACTTACTTAGCAAAATACGGTAAGTGTCCGTAATCTGAGTCGATAAGTTCTTCAGCGAGGATTGGGCGGCATTGTACTTCTTCTTGTATGTGGAGACATCTTTTTTCAAAGTCTTTATCTCCGCTTCAAGGGCCTCCCTACGCTTAACTTCAGCCAGCAAGAGCTGCTCAGCCTTAAGTAACGCTTCATCTGACTGAGTAATCTCTGCCTGCAAAGACCGGGTGAAGCTGTAAGCCGGATATCACGAGAGTATTTCCTCTGAGGAAATGATTACCGAAAAGTATTATGCGAAGTACCGAGGATAATTACAAAAAAAATTATACTCGGGACTTGGGGACTGGATGTATAATAAAGAGTATCAAGTAAAAGTTACCTGATGTGCTGCAGCCATACGCTCTAGGACATTTCCTTCTGAAGCTTTCATGGCGAGAAGAGCGCTCATCAGCTGGTTAAAGTCAGCGTTATCCGAGTTAGATGGCTCGGGTACCTGGAAAGTGGGAAAAGGAGCGTTTCTTGTAACAGGAGGTGGCACCCGGGTCATCCGAATATCGGAGTTTGGTCCTCCTCCCGCGCTCGAAGTTGTTCCCGTCTCCTTCTCGCCTGCGTGCGAAGCGATGGGATACCCAGTATCATGCCTAGCCAGCTCCGGTGACGACGCTTGCTCGTCGCCAGTTGCAGCGAATGCGTCATCGGCCGGCTTATTCTCGACTCGGACCTCAACCTCCGTGCCCTCTTCGTCGCTAATAACAACCGTGGCTCTGTAAAAGGTACGAAGGTGCAGTTAGTTTTTAGCTGTGAAAAGGTGATAAAGTTTGGTATAACTCTAAGGAAAGGAGTTTACCCGGTGTTCACCGGGAAGTCCGAGGGGAAGCCGTCACTAGACCCGGAAGAGACTGAAAAATGGCAAGAAAGGTCTGGGATTACATTACAAAGGAATGCCCGGAAAGAAATTTTGTTTACAATAAATACCAGGGTGTTGAACCGGGGGCGGCGAAGCGACCGGGTTAAGGGTCTCGTTGCCCGGATGGTTCCGGGTTACTCGGCGCCTAGTCGCGGGTGGCTCCTTCAGTTATGATCAAAAGGGGTGGAGATGGGGTTAGCCCCGGAGTGACGTTATGGGAACAAAAAACCAAAGTGTAAGGAGATGAAGTAAAAACCTGGAGGACTATCCTCTGGGATTTCCTCTTTGTTCCGGCTTTGGTGGCCAGCTCCGGCTCTTCCTCCTCGCTGGCGGATCCGCCCCTGCTGTCCGTTTCTTCTTCTTCGCTTTGGTCCTCTTGCTCTGAAAAATATCCGAGTTATAGCATAAAGAAGAAGAAAAGGCAGGATATAACGTGTACAAGGGAATCAAGTATGTACCTTCATCCGAGTTAACAACATTGTCTTCCTCCTCCGCATCTTCGGAATTAGGAGGGGTGTCGACCGTCCAAAAGTCATCATCGTCCTGAGGAGAAGATGCCCGGATAGTGATTAATATCGAGTCAAGAGAAGAGAATAAAAGTAAGCTGTTAGAAGTCAAAATCAAGAGGTAGGAAACTTACTGCGGGGGCTGGATTCTCGAGGGTAAAAGGTTCTAGTCCGGCTATGCTCCGGATCACCTCGAGCTTCTCTGTTAAAAAACCCTTGATCGTCTTGTTCATATCATTAGGAGCAAGGGTGCTAGGAGAGTATCGGATAGGGTCTGTGGGAAGACCCGAGTATTCGCACATCAGCTTCTCACGAATGGAGTTTGGCTGGATGCGGAAGCTGACCCAGGTCTTCACCAGGTTTAGCCCGATGAGACCTCGGGCTGACAAGATGGAGATCCTAGCTAGCAAAGGCAAGATCGCCTCCCTGTCCGAGTCAGGGGCGAAGGCGTTGAAAGTCTCGGAGATGTCAAGCTGACCCTCCGAGTAACCCGGCAACTTCTTTTCGCCGGGTGGAGAGGTATCCTGGCAGTAGAAGTATGAGAGCTGCCAGTGCTTCACATGAGAATTGAGAGTAATAGGAGGCATCAGGGAGTTCTTGCGGCGCTGGATGGAAACCCCGCCGCAAGTAAGAAGTGCGCCGTCGCCGCTTTCGCGACACGGCTTGCACTGAAAAAGTTCGACGAAAAGAGCCAGACTTGGCGGAGTGCACAAGTAAGACTCGGAAAGAACGATAAAATGGGAGATGTTTAAAATGGAGTTTGGGCCTATATCGAAAATACGGAGTTTGTAGTGGTCTAGGACGTCGCGGAAGAAAGGGTGACCCGGAGGCCTGAAGCCCCGGGTCACGTGTTCAACGAAACATATTACCTCGTCCGTTGCTGGGGAAGGTCGGGTTTCGTTGCCTGGTACTCTCCAGTGGATAGCTTCCTGTGGAGGTAGGGTTCCAAGCTCGACCAACTCCTCCAGTTTGGCCGTGGTAACAGAGGATTTCCCCCAATTGGCTGATATGGAGTTTGTGGATTTAGCCTTAGCCGGCTGTTTCCCCTGCCTCTTGGGTGCCATGGGATTGACCTGGTAAAACATTGAAGGAAAGGATGTAAGAGACAAAAACTCGGAAGTTAGCAGATAAGTGGTTACCGGCGATTTAAACACAATCCGGGTATTGCCTTGCGGGGTCAAGCATGTTTTGTCCGGGTATCGTGTGCCATTTCAAAATTTATAGAGTTTTCCGTAAAGGCAAATGTTTGGAGAAGTTGGGAGGGTGTTTGTATGCCTACCATCTGCGAATGATCCGGAGAAGTGAGATTCTCTGAGGAGGGAGAACAAAGGCGGAAACTTTAGATGGCCCGAGCCCAGATTGGGAATCTTATTTCTAAATTTGTGGCCAAGTTAATGATTGCTGGAGTTAGGAGAGCAATACAAGCTATGAATCCTATCTATGGGAATGATTATGGTAAATATCGGTGAGTTAATCCGGCGCGGCCCGAGAAATCGCGGACCACTCGATTCAGATCTGATCCAAGGGAAGGATGAGAAATTGCGAGGATGAGCTGAGGGATACGAGGAACTTACCAAAGGGGGTTGAAGAAGAGCTTTGCGGAGACAGATGGCGCAAGATTGATGTCCCTTTGAGGTTGTTGGTCGGCGAATCGGGCGCTCGGCGGCGGAGTTGGGGATTGGAGTGAGTCGCGCGGTGGCGGAGCGCAGGCGACGGCGGATGGGCTCCGGCGAGGTGCGTGGGGCTTCCGTGGTGGCACTCCGCGAGCTCGGGTTTGAGGAGAAGTGGAATGGGGGAAATGAGCCGTTAAGAGTTGGGTTTGTTCCTTGAGCTCTATTTTATAACCGCCCGGATGGAAGGGCTTAGCCTAACGGTCGAGACCCGGGGAGTGCGGAGTAATTGGCCATTTCGAAATTTGAAAGGCACGTTTTATGCGCAGACCAATATGATCCAGAGAAAAAGGAAGGGGAAATTGCCTTCCTCGTATCAGCGGTAATTATCAAGAAGGATGTGGGGTCAGGGAGTTTCCTATTAAGATTTAAGTCTGGGAGATTAAGGGAGAACCTAAGAAGGGAGAGCCGGGTCTTTACCTGGCTTCCTTGGTACCAGTCACGGCTATTCGTCGACGCGCTGCGTCTTGATCCTCATGTGTTTGCATCTAATATTTCTGTAGGGAATAGCCAACGCTTCGAAGAGTAAATCTTGGAAGCCCAAGCTATTCTGGGGACTACTGATGAGGGGATAGTAACCCGGTATCCCAACTCCCAGGTGTGACCCGGCCCAAACGGCGGCTGGACCAAATCCGGCTAAAGACAAAGAAGCTTCTGGAAGGCCCAGGGCATGTAACGTTCGTGACCCGGATTGTGGGTTGCGGTAAGGAAAGTTAGGGTTTGTGTATAGAGTTCGAGTAGGACTCTGGAGGCGCTTTGTAAAGGCAAGCCAAGGGGGGTATGAGTGCTATATAAACCAACCCCTAGGCTTAGCCTCAGAGAGATTCAAGCCATAGTTGTAATACCTGTTATCGAGTATCCAGCATTATTGATATCGAGATCCGGCGAGTTATTCTCCGGTTCTTAGATCGCTTTCGCCATGTCTTCCTTTGAGCTAAACCC
The DNA here is from genome assembly GCA_028641055.1 of Alopecurus myosuroides. NCBI lineage: Eukaryota > Viridiplantae > Streptophyta > Magnoliopsida > Poales > Poaceae > Alopecurus > Alopecurus myosuroides. The sequence goes on along the minus strand of CM054059.1, from coordinate 362,287,656 downwards.
TCTCCCGAATACCTGTGTCGACTTGCCCCAAGATCAGTTACCCCAGGTAACATCTGCCGTGATTATCCCACGACACCGGCCTCGGACGCAAACAAGATCATGAAAAACTTCTTGGCCGAGAAGCTGGAGGTGATCCGGAACATAGCCGGCTTGGACCCCTTCACACGCGATAACCCGGCCCCAGCAGTAAGAAACGGTTATCACCCCTTTATCCGACTGACACTTTTCTTGCACAATCATTAACTTTTGTCAGTTTATTTTTTCTCTCAGGAAGATGATGCTTTCTGGAAGATAGTTACCCCTCCTCCTTCCGAAAACTCGGAAGAGGACGAGGAACCGGCTGATTCTGATGAAGGTAAGATCCGAGTCTCGCTCATTTCCTTCTTTGTTATCTTATCTAGGCCAACTTTTTCCTCTTTACCAACAATGTACCTTGCTTGCCAGGGCTAGAGGACAAAGAGGATACACAATCGAATGAGAGCGAGGCTGAGCCAGAAGTGGAGGTTGGGGCAAAGAGGAGGACCCGGGGAGTTGTCTTCAAGGTGCCTTACTCCTCTATTGACTCCAAACCATAATCGTACGCTAACATGTGCAAACTTAACCAACGTTTGATCGATTCATCACACTTGAAGGAACCCGCCCCAGTCAAGCGTAGGGTAACCCGGAACTCTCCGGGTGACGATCCTCTTCACCCGGGCATCCCTTCGTCCCCCGCTCGGCGAGCCGGTATTCCCCAAACTCATTCTTCCCACCTTCCTCGAAGATATCCCTCTCAAAATCATCCACTAGCCGGACAAATCCGGGTCTCACTTTCCAACTCTTTATCAGCTTCTTCCGGGTCTAGCAACGATCTCCCACCAGATTTCGTCGTGAACACCGGGTGAGTTACTTGCTACTCAATACACTAGCTTTTCCCGTATCTTTCATTCACCATATACTGACTATTTCTTTCTCTTTCTCAGGGCCAAGGTCACGATTAGTGACCAAGAGGACATGGACGTGGATAACCCGGCTATGGAGGATCCGGAAGACGTTGCGAAGACCGCGGCTGGCAGTGTAGAAGAAGAAGAAGACTTGCTGAAAGACCCGGCCGAGCAGGAGGCCGAGTTTCCCATGCCAAAGCACACACCCAGGGACGAGGATGTCGAGATCCTGGGATATCGGAGGGGTGATCCCACTCCTAACACTCAGGCAACCCGGATAACCTCTCCCAAGAAGGAAAGGACCCCGCCTCCGGGTGATCAGAACACCAGCTCCTCCAAGCCAAGACTCGGCGATCTGGACTTTGAAGGAATGCTAGATGCGCTCTTCTCCCTGAAGACTAATGAAAAGGATATTCTAGAAGCCATGGAAGCTAAGCACCAGGTAATTTAAACAATGTAGCTTGTATATTCACATAGTCCCCAAGTTCCGAGTGAACTATGCATAGTTTGCTCGGTACTTTATAACTGTATAATTTACCATACCCGGATATATCTTTTATCCGACTGGCTTTTCCTTTTCTTTTCTCACAGGCATACGTGACCCGGTCTGAGGAGGTGTTGGAAAAAACCAACAAGCTCCTCGAGGTCGAGACAAAGTTACGTAAAGAGCTCGAAGTTGAGGTGGAGAATCTTGACAAAGACGTGAGAAAGTATAAGAAAAGGTCCCAAACTGCTGAGGGCGCGCTGAAGAAAATTTCGGCCCAGATTTCCAATACTTACCGCACTCTACTTGGTAAGAATTTCTAACTTACTAATTATAACCCGGATTTCTCATTCCGTAAGGTTTATCACCCCGATTTTAGTGCTTTAACTTTTCTGTTACTCTGCAGGTCCGGGTGAGGAGGCCCCAGATGAAGATGATGTTGAGAAATTGAAGACGCTGAAGGCCGTAATCCGGCAACTTACTATCGGCACCAAGTGGACTTTGGAGGCTGTGAAGTGGCCGGGTAAGGGTTACTGTGGTTTGAACGATTTGCTTGATGCATGTTCTACCATCCCCGCCTGGATCGACCACTGGAAGCGTTCATCGTGCCGGATTGGGGTAAACCGCAGGCTTGCTCTGGCCAAGGCCTATTTTCCTAGGCTTGAGCCGGCAAAGCTCGTGGGCGGGTTTCCCGAGTTCAACAACGACGGCTCCAAGTTCACTGGTAAAGATTACAAGGCCATTCATGCTCAGGTGCGTCACTCGGCGAGCTTGATCGCCGACAAACTGGATGTAAGCAAGATCACTCCACCTTATGATGCCAATGACAAGCCGATTCCATTGGATCTGCTTAAGCCCTTTGACATGCTGGAACGGTGGAAGGAGGAAGCTTCCAAGAAGAAAGCTGAGGCCGATACTGTGCCTTCCTCCTCTACGCCGGTTGTCCCTCCTCCAGCCCGTGCCGATACTGCGGCTAACCCGGACATGGGAGCAGAAAAGACCACCGATGAGCGTTCCACAGAACCGGCCGCCAAGGACAACGTTGATGACTCGGCTATGGGCGCCGAGTGAAGTTTCACTATTTCCCGCCTCAAACACTTATTCGGCCAATAGGAATTATGTAATATGCCTGATACAATTATTCTCTTAATAGTGCGCATGTGCACTTTTCGATACAATTTCCTCGGTTTGTAATACGTTAAAACTTTAATAGCTTTTGGTGGCCCTTCTGGCCCCTCACCTTGATATGTTATTTCCTAGTCTTGAACTTTGTTGCTGCTTTTCTGATTTTCGCTCTTTTTTCCTTCTGTGAGACTCGGTTTCCGGGTCTCGGTGATTTTGACAAGTGGACTTTATTTCCTAAGTCCCCAAGACTCGGATTTTTGGGTTTTTAAGCTTAATAGCTAAACAATTTGTTGCTTTTCTCAAATTCCCAAGTCCCCAAGGCCCGAATTTCCGAGTCTAGGGATTTGTAGTTTTCAAAAAAGCAAATTGTTTTTGCTAAGGCCCAAAACATAGAGTTACTCATGTAGGTTTGAGGCTGTGCTTAATATATTGTGAGTTTCCGGCTGTTAACCTTGTACTCTGCATAGGTTGTGGTTTGGATGACCCTTTTGACCCTCTTTGCTGTAAGCCGGCTTTCGCGTGGATATTCAATGCTGCTATAACTGTATAAAAACAGCGTCAGGCAAGTCCCATTGGGCATCATGACTGATTGTGATTACACGTTAGCAAAGTATGCCACGTTTTTGCGAGTCGCACCAAGATTAAACAAGAGAAATCAAGATAATTTGGCTCTATTGTCCGGTTATAAGATTGTAACCGTACTTATTGCAAGTAATCGGTCCTTATAACTTAATGGCATCGTGGCCGGGTCTTTGAGTTTGCAACTGTGCTATTCAAGCAATCAGCCCCCAAGACCTATATATGCAATCTTAGGAAAAATATAGAACTAATGTACTATAAGCAAATGAGTAATACTTACCTGATAAAATAGAAAATAGAAAGTAAAAACAGAAAGATCAAAACTTAACAGAAATAAATAAGAAAGAAGCAATATCATAGTTTAACCATCTCTTTATTGATATGAGAAAAGTTAGGTCAGCAGGCCGCCTCATTAAAAACCCTCCAGTCCCCTTAGGTACCCTTGATAGGAAAAGAGTGCGTCTGAAACCTGCTGCCTGTTACATCGTGTAATTCAACTTGTAAACCTAGCCTATGCTAAGTGTAGTAGGGACGTAGGTGAGCCATGTTCCATGGTCTTTCCCTCTCTTGCATAGATGAAGTGGTATGAGCAGTGTCATTGACAGTATCAGACTCTTTCCTTGCATCTATCAAGTAATATGATCCGTTATGCAAATTCCGGCTTATGATGAACGGTCCTTCCCATGGTGGAGATAACTTCTGCTTTCCCTCTTTTGACTGTGCCAAGCGCAACACCAGGTCCCCTTCCTGGAAGACCCGGGTTTTAACTCGCCGACTATGATATCTCCTCAGATCCTGCTGATATATGGCTGATCTCTCCAGGGCTTGCTCTCTGTGTTCTTCTAGCATATCCACGGCATCCTGCCGGGTCTTCTCGTTCTCCACCTCAACGTAAGCCGATACTCGGGGCGAGTCATGAATAATATCACTCGGCAATACTGCCTCTGCACCGTAAACCATGAAAAACGGGGTCATCTGAGTAGATCTGTTAGGTGTGGTGTTAATTCCCCAAACCACTGATGGTAACTCCTCAACACATGCTCCAGCAGCTCTGATGCACGGGACTCGCAACCGTGGTTTTAACCCACGAAGTAACTCCTGATTTGCCCTCTCCACCTGTCCATTGGCTTGTGGATGGGCTACCGAGGCTATGTCATGGCGGATGCCATTGTTCCCGCAAAATTTCTCCATCTCACCTAAGGACATGTTGGTTCCATTGTCCGTTATTATGTTGTGAGGATACCCAAACCGATAGATAATCCTTTTCAAGAACTTAACTGCTGTGACTGCTTCACAATTGGTGACTGGCATAACTTCAACCCACATAGTAAACTTGTCAATAGCCACCAAAAAGATGAGTCTTTTTGCAAGGTGACATGTGAAAGGGGCCAACCATATCCATACCCCAAACAGCAAACGGCTAGGTTAGCGGGATTGTTCGCAACTCCATAGCCGGCACATGGGTTTGGCGGGCGTACCTTTGACATCCATCACACCTTGCCACCAAGCGCTCCGCGTCTGCTAAGGTCGTGAGCCAGAAGAAGCCATGTCGATATGCTTTGGCCACAAGGGATCTTGTGGAGGCATGATGCCCACAATCCCCTTCGTGAATCTCCTTTAAAATCTGTCGGCCTTCTTCTGGTGCTACACAGCGCAAAAAGACTCCAGCTGCACTCCTTTTATACAGTTCCCCATTGATAATAGAATAGCCCTTTGCTCGTCTCAGAATCTGCCTGGCTAAAACTTCCTGTGGTGGTAACTCGCCCCATGATAGGTAGGCCAAAAATGGCTCTGTCCACTCGGGAACAGCACGTACCGTAGCCACGAGCCCCAGATCCGGGTCTTGGTTAGCCACCTCTTCCTCAGACTCGGTTTTTATAGATGGCCGCCATAACTCGTCCAGGAAAACATTAGGTGGAACCGGCTCTCTGCGCGAGCCGAGTCTTGCGAGCGCATCTGCTGCCTCGTTCTTTCGCCTGTCAATATGTTCCACCTCATACCCGGAAAAAGACCCGGCAACTCTGTCCACCTCTCTGCGATATGCTGCCATTGTTGCATCCTTTCTATCCCAAGTTCCTGAGACCTGCTGTACCACAAGATCCGAATCTCCGTAACACCGTATTCGCCTGATGTTCATCTCCTTTGCTACTCTTAATCCATGTAATAATGCCTCATACTCGTCCACGTTGTTGGAACAATCGAAGTGAATTTGCAATACATAGCTCAATTTGTCTCCTTTGGGTGATGTAAGTACTACCCCAGCTCCTGATCCCTCATACTGCTTAGAACCATCAAAGTGCATCACCCAAGACTCGGAACTTGGCGTCATTGTGGGCATGCTTGTGTGAGTCCAATCATTGATAAAATCAACTAAAGCTTGAGATTTGATTGCAGACCTGGGCTCGTAGTTGATGTGATAATCTCCCATCTCGATGGCCCACTTGGCTATTCTACCTGTTGCGTCTGAATTTCTGATAATATCTGCCATTGGAATAGAGCTAACCACTGTTATGGGGTGTTCCTGAAAATATGGTTTCAATTTCCAGCTGGCCATGAAGACCCCGAAAACTAACTTTTGCCAGTGTGGGTAACGCTGCTTTGCTTCCGATAGTACTTGTAACATCCCAAGTATGAAAAATAAGCCTTTAGAATGTTTGCTCTCTGTTATTTTATGTTTTGCATCATGTCATCATGTTGATTGCATTTGTTTTGCTTGTTTTCCATTTGTTTTTCTCTGTTTTCATTTGTTTTCTTTTGTTTTCTATTTGAATTTCAAACCAAAATTCAAACCTTTTGTTTCATCCTTGTGATGTTACAATTTCCAAAATGATATTTCAAATTAAAACAATCGATTATTTCCATTAATCTATAAGGTCCAACTATTTAAATTTGTGGCTTCTAATCTTTCACTTATTTAAAATGTTAACTAAAAGGTTATTCAAATCCAATTGCATTGTACAAACAGCACCCATTTGGAAAATTATGAAAATTACCAAAACAATCTAATCTTTTGTTTCCATTTATTCCATGTTTGATCAACTAATAAAATGGTGGTTTTATTTCAATTAAACAATTCTAAATTGCATTTCCAAACTCAAATTCAAATCAAATCACCAAACAGCACCCCAATTTGAAATTATAAAAACAACCAAAACAAAGGTGCTCATTTGTTTCCAATTAGAATCATATGATCACCCTAATTAATTTCTTGTCTTAAATATTTCAATCAATATCCAAATTAACTCAAATTTGAAACCTATCCAAACAGCACCAAAAATACAAATGTTTTTGAATTCCAAACTTGGCTTTTGGTTGTGTTTGACCTAAATAGGCTACCCAAATTTTTCGGGAATTTTTGCAAACCCCAAAAGCATCATTTTCTTCCAATTTCATTTGCTGCAAAAAAAAATAATAAGACAAAACAATAAGGGAAAAAGAAACACACCGCGCGCGCAGCAACTAGCCTACCCAGCCCAGCCCACTACGCGCAGCGGCCCGCGTACCCCTTCGCCCCCTCCCTTTTCTTCTTCAGCTGTACGGCTGCCCATCCAATGGTGCCACGGCGGCAACTGTAACGCGCCGACGGCCGCGCGCAGCTCCGCAGGGCTATAAGAGCAGCCTAGGCCTTCCCCGAGCAACCCTAGCTAGCCCTACTCCCTCCTCCTTCGGGATCGCCGCCAATTCCTCTCCCTCACGGCCTTTCCCCTCTCTGAACTCCGCCCCCGAAAAAACCCACCTCTGAACCCCTCCGGCGATCGCCGTCTCCGGTGCCTCGCGGTGTATTCTGCTCGCGGGAATCGAGTCTCCGTCTTCTGCTCGTCCACATCGACCAGTGCACGACGCCATCGAGCATCTCCTTCCACGCCGCCATCCACGTCTCTGTCCGCGGCGTCCACCCCACCGGCGCTCCGATTACTGAATCCGAGGTGAACACCGTCGCTGCGGCCCTCCTTCCTCCTGGCTGTCCACGGGAACCGCCCCACCGTACCTTCCTCGAGCTGGTGGACTCTTTCATGGAGCTCGAGGTGGCTTGGATCGACGACGCCGTCCTCGCCGCTGCCGGCGACGACCACCTCCACACCGAGCCTCTGCTCGACTACGCACGGTGGTGAGCTCACCTTCTCCTCCTCTCTCTCCCTCCGTTGCATCCAGCACACGCTGCGCCACCAGATCCAGCACTCCGTCGCTTCCAGCACACGCACAGCGCCACCGCTCGCCGCCGGCAGCGATACCTGATGAAGGTTCAGAGTTGCGCTTCAGTTAAATTCAGTTAACACTTGGATCTGAAGGTTATCCTCACCGCGTCGCTAACTCTGTCAAAACTGAATTTCCACCGCAGTGGCAGCGCGCAGTTTGCGCTAGCGCTTGGTCGTGGGTTCGAGTCCCCGTCGCGCCAATTCTTTTGGGAATTTTCCCTACGCCAGTGGCCCACCTGTCAGCCACCCTGGTGGCCACGCAAGCCCACAGTGCCCTGGGCCCCCCTGGCAGTCACTAGGGTAGGGTATCGTGCGGTGTAAAATGATTTAAACAGTTTCTGTTTTAAAACCAGCCTCTTAAAAAATTGCAGAATGGTCCCTAGTTTTAAATTGCTTATAACTTTTATTTTACAAATCTAAAAAATGAAAATAAAATATGTATGCTGATCTAAATCAAATTATCTACCCATTGGTACCATTTGTTTTCTGTTTTGAATTTTCAAAATGCAATTTAAATTTGAATTCAAATATTTCAAATGCAATTTTCTAAATTCCATAACTAATTCATCCTTAATCCAAATAATGCAAATAAAATATGTTTTCCATACCATTTCAAACCATCTTTTCAAATATAAATTTTGTTTCCTGTTTTGAATAATTAAAATTGCCTAAATAATTTAAACCTTGTTTAATTCAATTAATTTTGCTAAATTAATAACTTGCTCAAATTAAATAATTCTTGCACATATAAAATATGTTTTCAAACCAGAAAAACATAATCTTTTCAAATATGAACTTTAATTAATGTTTTGAGCAATTAAAATTCAATTAATATTCCTATTTGAATTAATTCCAATTTAAACTTGTTTATATTGTTTAAGTCATAATAAATTCATCCTAACTCCTATTTCAATATTTGAAACATGTAATCCAACTAAAATTTGATGTTCTTTTCAAATATAAACTTTGCCATCTGTTTTGCACAACTTAACTTGATGAAAACAACAACTAATTGTGTAACATCATTAAGTAACCAAAATTCCCAAACATAATAAATAATTTCCAAACTTGCTACCTCCCTTTACCATTTTGCATCTATTATTGTTTACTTCTTGTTATCATTCATGCATGCATCATGTTAATCAATTGTCACCTGATAATTAATTATAGATCATTTGTTTCAACATTAATTCATGGGCTTGCCATATGCAATCCAGTTGCATATGGGTCCATTTAAACTTGTTACCTTGTCAAGTAATTTACCTTTGATACATCAATTAATTTGCCATGCATCATCCCATGATTGTGCATTATATCATGTATTGATTGTTCGTCTCTTTTCGATTGTGTGTTTGCTTCTTCTCGCTTTAGACGACGACGTTGAGACCGACGAGGTTTACAATTCTACTTCAGAGGATTTTAGCTCAGTACCAGGCTACTGGGTTTGCAGGCAAGTTATCACTCACATGAACCATCGTGTTCCTTTCAACATTGGTTACCGATACTTTCCGTTGTCTATTCTGCTAGCCCTATGAATAGTTGTTTCTGTTACGAACCTATCACATGAATCCCTTAACCCTGATATTGCCTCACCTCCACTCCTACAACCCCTTTGTTTGAGCCAGTGTCTTACTAGCATGCTTAGGTTGTTTTGCTCGAGTCTGTTACCCGTTACTTTCTGTTACTATTTTTATTATGTTCCGGGGGCTCGATGTTTAATCAATCAATCATGCTAATGTTATTGTTAAATAATAATTTGATGATAAGGCACCGGCAGGAGGCCCTTGTGGTTTTGAGGCCTGCTAGTGTCGACCCTAATAGGAAAAGGGTCTTGTCTACTGATCCATGATGAGCGCACTACCCGCATGTGGGAAGCGAGTATGGGCGCCCCCCTCAATTTGACTCGATTCGCATCTCGTCCAAATCGCCTCATTTAGTTCGGGTTTTCCATTTGCTGCATGCATGATCTTGCGAGCCCTTGGTACCCGGGTGGAACTTTCGTAGTCAGCATATAGGGGGACACGGTCTTAGAGTGCTATGAGGGTCCATTTTCTTCTGGGCTCGATTAGCCGTGCGCCCAAGGTGCTTTGGGCTTGATGCGAAGAAGAGTTGAGTTGTGTAGAGTGCCCCGCTTGGTGGGAGGCATCCCATCTGGCGGGTTATTCTTGCGTGTACGGCCAAATTGGTGCAACCCTGCAGGGATAATCTTCTCGAGAAGCCGTGTTTTCCGCGGTTATGGATTACTTGGTGAAAGTACTGGCTAACAAGTACTCAGGACAACTTAAACCTAATGATTAACAACCTTACACCCAATGATTAACAACTTGACTAGTAATAGGCTTATTGACACAATAATCTGAACCATCATTATTTTCAGCTGCGTGAGTTATCCTCGGATTGCTTCTTTGGATAAGGGGCGAGATCCAGGATGGGTTTGTTTGAGGTTAGTTGATAGGTTGGTTACGATACTCGATCTTATCCCCTTTCTGTTAGTTGGAAGTTGTAGTTCTCTGTAGTTGGTTAGCGCAGCCAGTTGCAGCATCTTTTATATCCCCTTTCTTCCGTTGAACCCAAAGCATCTGTGCTTGGTGTTGACGGGTTACACTTTGGTGAACTGTGAGTCTTGCTTGCCAGTACGTTTATGTACTGACCCCTTTGGGGCTGTGGTTTCCGCAGACCTACGTTTCCGAGGATCTACATGGTGGCTACTACGTGGAGTATGACGAGACTGCTGACGAGTAGATAGCGGACCCGGGCAGGATCCGAGACTTCGTGGATGGGCTCCGTCTTTTCGTTTCCGGCCTCTTAGGCCTATTTGGTTCTTGTCTGTACTCAGACATCTTGAATGCTTCCGCTGTGATGTAATGATGAATTGTTGGGACATGTGTCCTCTGGATGATTGTATTTGCTATCTCTGCTCTAATGAGAGCCATTTGCACCTTATTTCCATATTTTGTGTCGTAGAGATCTGTTGTGATATCACTTGTTCCAATGCCGTTGACGTACCATGTGTGTATGTTTTGAAGTACGTCAATGGAAGTATCCTGATTTCTATGGGATAGTTTACGTCGACGCTGAACAGATAGGGGTTGGTTGTCACACATACGTGTGTTGGCCTACTCGTAAGAGGACGCGGGTGCCGGTAAGCCCCGTAATCCAATCTACTACTGTTCAACAGAACGGCGAGTATCCTCTAGAAGTCCGGGTGCGACAAATGGTATCAGAGCCTGTCTGCCTGTAGGATCCCTTTTTACTGGTCGCAGTTGAGTCTAGAAACTATTTTTGTAGCTATATAGGAAAAATGAAACGTGAGAGTAGGAATTCTGTTCTTTTTTTCTTCTTTCCCCACCCACCCTCCCTTTTTCTGGTAAGGAAGTGCAACGTTGTTTTCCCTTCTCATCTAAACTTTCAAGTTAGGATTTCACGAATTCTGGTTTCTCTAGGATGGTTATATCTACTAGACCATAGGAATGGAGGTGGTTGTGACATGATTTATCATGTTGCCTACTCATGATTGAGAACGGAGGCGTGTAAGCCCCGGAAGCAGATCCTCTATTCCTTAAGCAGTAGATATTGATCCTTTAGGAGCCCGGATGGGTTTTCCGTAGTACCTCAAGAGTTTTGTTCTCGTTTTCCCCGATGTTGATATCCTGTTCTTCTCAACATCCTTTTCGTCTGTTGAAATCTTGTTGTTGTTTTCCACTTCAATTCTTCTACCAGCGTCTAATCAAAACTTCCCAAATATCAAGTCTATCTGGCCAGAAAGGTTGTTGTTGTTTCGAAAACTACCAGGCTATGAGAGCTGGCATTCCTATCACCTGGGGTTGTTTCGATGAAGCATTCCTGAAGCACCCCATTCCAGATAGTCTATCCTCCAAATCAATCAAATCCTGTTCAGCTATACACCCTCGATGCAAAACCTCTCCCTTTACTTGAAAATATTCCGGTGTTTTCCAAATTCCCTGACATCTTTCCAGAAGAGTTGCCAGGGTTGCCTATCGTTTTGAACTTCCAGACAGACTATCCAAGGTGCACGATGTGTTTCACATGTCACAGCTCAAGTGGATCTTCGCAAGAAGTTTCCGGACCTTTTCTTTTCTCAGTAGGAATCTCGGGGCGCGATTCCTTCAAGGGGGGGCGTTTTGTAACATCCCAAGTATGAAAAATAAGCCTTTAGAATGTTTGCTCTCTGTTATTTTATGTTTTGCATCATGTCATCATGTTGATTGCATTTGTTTTGCTTGTTTTCCATTTGTTTTTCTCTGTTTTCATTTGTTTTCTTTTGTTTTCTATTTGAATTTCAAACCAAAATTCAAACCTTTTGTTTCATCCTTGTGATGTTACAATTTCCAAAATGATATTTCAAATTAAAACAATCGATTGTTTCCATTAATCTATAAGGTCCAACTATTTAAATTTGTGGCTTCTAATCTTTCACTTATTTAAAATGTTAACTAAAAGGTTATTCAAATCCAATTGCATTGTACAAACAACACCCATTTGGAAAATTATGAAAATTACCAAAACAATCTAATCTTTTGTTTCCATTTATTCCATGTTTGATCAACTAATAAAATGGTGGTTTTATTTCAATTAAACAATTCTAAATTGCATTTCCAAACTCAAATTCAAATCAAATCACCAAACAGCACCCCAATTTGAAATTATAAAAACAACCAAAACAAAGGTGCTCATTTGTTTCCAATTAGAATCATATGATCACCCTAATTAATTTCTTGTTTTAAATATTTCAATCAATATCCAAATTAACTCAAATTTGAAACCTATCCAAACAGCACCAAAAATACAAATGTTTTTGAATTCCAAACTTGGCTTTTGGTTGTGTTTGACCTAAATAGGCTACCCAAATTTTTCTGGAATTTTTGCAAACGCCAAAAGCATCATTTTCTTCCAATTTCATTTGCTGCAAAAAAAAAAAAAAGGGAAAAAGAAACACACCGCGCGTGCAGCAACTAGCCTACCCAGCCCAGCCCACTACGCGCAGCGGCCCGCCTACCCCTTCGCCCCCTCCCTTTTCTTCTTCAGCTGTACGGCTGCCCATCCAATGGTGCCACGGCGGCAACTGTAACGCGCCGACGGCCGCGCGCAGCTCCGCAGGGCTATAAGAGCAGCCTAGGCCTTCCCCGAGCAACCCTAGCTAGCCCTACTCCCTCCTCCTTCGGGATCGCCGCCAATTCCTCTCCCTCACGGCCTTTCCCCTCTCTGAACTCCGCCCCCGAAAAAACCCACCTCTGAACCCCTCCGGCGATCGCCGTCTCCGGTGCCTCGCGGTGTATTCTGCTCGCGGGAATCGAGTCTCCGTCTTCTGCTCGTCCACATCGACCACTGCACGACGCCATCGAGCATCTCCTTCCACGCCGCCATCCACGTCTCTGTCCGCGGCGTCCACCCCACCGGCGCTCCGATTACTGAATCCGAGGTGAACACCGTCGCTGCGGCCCTCCTTCCTCCTGGCTGTCCACGGGAACCGCCCCACCGTACCTTCCTCGAGCTGGTGGACTCTTTCATGGAGCTCGAGGTGGCTTGGATCGACGACGCCGTCCTCGCCACTGCCGGCGACGACCACCTCCACACCGAGCCTCTGCTCGACTACGCACGGTGGTGAGCTCACCTTCTCCTCCTCTCTCTCCCTCCATTGCATCCAGCACACGCTGCGCCACCAGATCCAGCACTCCGTCGCTTCCAGCACACGCACAGCGCCACCGCTCGCCGCCGGCAGCGATACCCGACGAAGGTTCAGAGTTGCGCTTCAGTTAAATTCAGTTAACACTTGGATCTGAAGGTTATCCTCACCGCGTCGCTAACTCTGTCAAAACTGAATTTCCACCGCAGTGGCAGCGCGCAGTTTGCGCTAGCGCTTGGTCGTGGGTTCGAGTCCCCGCCGCGCCAATTCTTTTGGGAATTTTCCCTGCGCCAGTGGCCCACCAGTCAGCCACCCTGGTGGCCACGCAAGCCCACAGTGCCCTGGGCCCCCCTGGCAGTCACTAGGGTAGGGTACCGTGCGGTGTAAAATGATTTAAACAGTTTCTGTTTTAAAACCAGCCCCTTAAAAAATTGCAGAATGGTCCCTAGTTTTAAATTGCTTATAACTTTTATTTTATAAATCTAAAAAATGAAAATAAAATATGTGTGCTGATCTAAATCAAATTATCTACCCATTGGTACCATTTGTTTTCTGTTTGGAATTTTCAAAATGCAATTTAAATTTGAATTCAAATATTTCAAATGCAATTTTCTAAATTCCATAACTAATTCATCCTTAATCCAAATAATGCAAATAAAATATGTTTTCCATACCATTTCAAACCATCTTTTCAAATATAAATTTTGTTTCCTGTTTTGAATAATTAAAATTGCCTAAATAATTTAAACCTTGTTTAATTCAATTAATTTTGCTAAATTAATAACTTGCTCAAATTAAATAATTCTTGCACATATAAAATATGTTTTCAAACCAGAAAAACATAATATTTTCAAATATGAACTTTAATTAATGTTTTGAGCAATTAAAATTCAATTAATATTCCTATTTGAATTAATTCCAATTTAAACTTGTTTATATTGTTTAAGTCATAATAAATTCATCCTAACTCCTATTTCAATATTTGAAACATGTAATCCAACTAAAATTTGATGTTCTTTTCAAATATAAACTTTGCCATCTGTTTTGCACAACTTAACTTGATGAAAACAACAACTAATTGTGTAACATCATTAAGTAACCAAAATTCCCAAACTTAATAAATAATTTCCAAACTTGCTACCTCCCTTTACCATTTTGCATCTATTATTGTTTACTTCTTGTTATCATTCATGCATGCATCATGTTAATCAATTGTCACCTGATAATTAATTATAGATCATTTGTTTCAACATTAATTCACGGGCTTGCCATATGCAATCCAGTTGCATATGGGTCCATTTAAACTTGTTACCTTGTCAAGTAATTTACCTTTGATACATCAATTAATTTGCCATGCATCATCCCATGATTGTGCATTATATCATGTATTGATTGTTCGTCTCTTTTCGATTGTGTGTTTGCTTCTTCTCGCTTTAGACGACGATGTTGAGACTGACGAGGTTTACAATTCTACTTCAGAGGATTTTAGCTCAGTACCAGGCTACTGGGTTTGCAGGCAAGTTATCACTCACATGAACCATCGTGTTCCTTTCAACATTGGTTACCGATACTTTCCGTTGTCTATTCTGCTAGCCCTATGAATAGTTGTTTCTGTTACGAACCTATCACATGAATCCCTTAACCCTGATATTGCCTCACCTCCACTCCTACAACCCCTTTGTTTGAGCCAGTGTCTTACTAGCATGCTTAGGTTGTTTTGCTCGAGTCTGTTACCCGTTACTTTCTGTTACTATTTTTATTATGTTCCGGGGGCTCGATGTTTAATCAATCAATCATGCTAATGTTATTGTTAAATAATAATTTGATGATAAGGCACCGGCAGGAGGCCCTTGTGGTTTTGAGGCCTGCTAGTGTCGACCCTAATAGGAAAAGGGTCTTGTCTACTGATCCATGATGAGCGCACTACCCGCATGTGGGAAGAGAGTATGGGCGCCCCCCTCAATTTGACTCGATTCGCATCTCGTCCAAATCGCCTCATTTAGTTCGGGTTTTCCATTTGCTGCGTGCATGATCTTGCGAGCCCTTGGTACCCGGGTGGAACTTTCGTAGTTGGCATATAGGGGGACACGGTCTTAGAGTGCTATGAGGGTCCATTTTCTTCTGGGCTCGATTAGCCGTGCGCCCAAGGTGCTTTGGGCTTGATGCGAAGAAGAGTTGAGTTGTGTAGAGTGCCCCGCTTGGTGGGAGGCATCCCATCTGGCGGGTTATTCTTGCGTGTACGGCCAAATTGGTGCAACCCTGCAGGGATAATCTTCTCGAGAAGCCGTGTTTTCCGCGGTTATGGATTACTTGGTGAAAGTACTGGCTAACAAGTACTCAGGACAACTTAAACCTAATGATTAACAACCTTACACCCAATGATTAACAACTTGACTAGTAATAGGCTTATTGACACAATAATCTGAACCATCATTATTTTCAACTGCGTGAGTTATCCTCGGATTGCTTCTTTGGATAAGGGGCGAGATCCAGGATGGGTTTGTTTGAGGTTAGTTGATAGGTTGGTTACGATACTCGATCTTATCCCCTTTCTGTTAGTTGGAAGTTGTAGTTCTCTGTAGTTGGTTAGCGCAGCCAGTTGCAGCATCTTTTATATCCCCTTTCTTCCGTTGAACCCAAAGCATCTGTGCTTGGTGTTGACGGGTTACACTTTGGTGAACTGTGAGTCTTGCTTGCCAGTACGTTTATGTACTGACCCCTTTGGGGCTGTGGTTTCCGCAGACCTACGTTTCCGAGGATCTACATGGTGGCTACTATGTGGAGTATGACGAGACTGCTGACGAGTAGATAGCGGACCCGGGCAGGATCCGAGACTTCGTGGATGGGCTCCGTCTTTTCGTTTCCGGCCTCTTAGGCCTATTTGGTTCTTGTCTGTACTCAGACATCTTGAATGCTTCCGCTGTGATGTAATGATGAATTGTTGGGACATGTGTCCTCTGGATGATTGTATTTGCTATCTCTGCTCTAATGAGAGCCATTTGCACCTTATTTCCATCTTTTGTGTCGTAGAGATCTGTTGTGATATCACTTGTTCCAATGCCGTTGACGTACCATGTGTGTATGTTTTGAAGTACGTCAATGGAAGTATCCTGATTTCTATGGGATAGTTTACGTCGACGCTGAACAGATAGGGGTTGGTTGTCACACATACGTGTGTTGGCCTACTCGTAAGAGGACGCGGGTGCCGGTAAGCCCCGTAATCCAATCTACTACTGTTCAACGGAACGGCGAGTATCCTCTAGAAGTTCGGGTGCGACAACTTCACTCACATAATAAACCGGCCTCTATACCAGGTGATCCTTTCCATACTCTTTGCGATCGACAACAACCACTGCGCTGACTGCGCGGGGCCCAGCTGCAACGTATAATAACATGGGCTCTTTAGGACCTGGTGCTGCCAGAATCGGTGCCTCAGATAACTGCTTTTTCAAGGCTTCGAACGCCTCGTCCGCCTCTTGGTCCCAAACAAATTTGTCGGTTTTCCTCGAGAGCCGGTATAAGGGTATTGCCTTCTCTCCAAGCCTGGATATAAACCGGCTTAACGCTGCTACACACCCTGTAAGCTTTTGAACATGCTTCAGGCCTTCCGGCTTTTTCAGATTCTGAATAGCTTTGATCTTATCCGGGTTTGCCTCAATTCCTCTCTCGGAAACAATGAACCCGAGTAACTTTCCCGCTGGAACTCCAAATACACACTTTGTGGGGTTAAGCTTCATCTGATATCTTCTCAGATTCCTGAATGTTTCCTTTAGGTCATCAATAAATGTTTCTGCCTTCCTGGTTTTAATCACCACATCATCAACATAAGCATGAACGTTGCGTCCAATTTGATCCTCAAAACACTTCTGAATGCACCGTTGGTATGTTGCGCCAGCGTTCTTTAATCCAAAGGTCATGGTTTTGTAACAGAAAGCTCCAAAGGGGGTTATGAATGATGTTTTCTCCCAATCTTCCTTATTGAGCTTAATCTAGTGATACCCGGAATAGGCATCCAGGAAACACAACAGGTCACTTCAGCCACTACGTCTATAATCTGATCTATCCTTGGAAGGGCAAACAGATCCTTTGGGCAATGTTTGTTGAGACTCGTGTAATCTATGCACATCCTCCACTCGTTGCAATTTTTCATCACCAGAACCGGATTTGCCAACCAATCCGGGTGAAAAACCTCCATGATAAAGCCGGTTGCAAGGAGCCGAGCAATCTCTGCTCCTATAGCCTTTCTTCGTTCTTCGTTCATCTTTCTCAAGTTCTGTTTCACGGGCCGGGACTTGGGATCAACATGCAGACTGTGCTCAGCCAACTCGGTCGGTATACCCTGCATATCACTAGGCGTCCAAGCGAAAACATCTTGATTACCATGAATAAACTCAATAAGTGCTTCTTCCTGCTTACTGTCCAGGTTAGATCCTATAGAAAATTGCTTGGAGGGATCGCCTTCGACGAAAGCCACCATCTTGGTGTCCTGTGCTGCTTTGAATTTTGCTCTCTCATCCTCCGTATTCGGTCTTTTCAATGTTGTTCTATCATCCGGGTCTACCTGAGACCGGTAATACTTGAGCTCTTCCTTCCTGCACGCCTGTTCTGCCATTGCCGCGTCTCCTTCGTCACACTCAGCTGCTATAACTCGGTTGCCATGTATAGTACTGGTTTGCTTGGGACCCGGGATCTTTAGCTGTAGGTATACGTAACACGGCCTGACCATGAACTTGGCGTAAGCCGGCCTTCCGAACAGAGCGTGATAAGGACTGCGCAATTTGACCACCTCAAACGTGAGCCATTCCACTCGGAAATTGTCCTTTGATTCTCCAAAAGCAACCTCTAGTGTTATCTTCCCTTCAGGGCACGCCGAATGACCTGGCACGATACCATGAAAAACTGTAGAACTTTTCTGTAACTGAGACTCCTTGAGTCCCATACGTAGGAAAGTTTCCCAATATAAGATATTGATGCTACTTCCACCATCCATCAGAACCTTTTTCAGCTCGTACCCATTGACCTGTGGCGCAACCACCAAAGCTAACACACCCGGATGTTCTATAGTTTCCGGGTGATCCCTTCTACTCCATGTTACCTCTTGATCCGACCATCTCAAATACCTCGGCACAGCTGAAGAAACCGAGTTTATGGCTCTTTTAAGTATCTTTCTTTCTTTGTTGGAAGTCCCTGTAGTATGAACGTGGTACTGCCCCAACTGCTTGGGGTTAGCTTGGAAACCTCCAGCACCTCCGTGATTATTACCCGGATTGTCGCCTCCTGCATTGCCAGCCGGGGGCAGACCATTGCCCGGGTTTCCACCCAGACCCGGTCCTGCTCCCCGGCCTGCGCCTCGCATGGCCTTTTGTATTTCCTCGTTCTTCCATCTCTGTAAATCTACGCATTGCTCCAATGAATGATTAGCCGGCCTGCCGTTTCTGCTATGACGCGGACATGGCATCCTGAAGGCCTCTATATGATTAGCCAGCCTTGGTGGTCCTTGGTAATTCCCTCCATTGAAGTTTCCTCCGTTGAAATTTCCCTCTGCCCTGGGTCTTGCAAACCCGGCTTCTGTATTGGCGAGAAACTCCGAATTTCCTTCATATGGGCGCTTGTGCTGATTATTTCCATTGTTCCCTCCAGTATTACCCGGTGTACTCCCATTGCCGGGTCTTCCACTATTGTTTGCGTTAGCTTTTGCTTTTTTGTCGTCGACGTCCACCTCTGTGGTATCCGTGGCGGCGTGCTTGTTGCATGCGTCCATCAATTCTCCCATCGTAACTTCTGACGCGTTCCGACTGGACTTCATGTGTGTCAGCTTTTGCACTAGGGGTATATACTTGCATGTTTTTGCCATAGCTTGTAACGCATCCTTTGGTTGGATATCAGTGGACGAGTGGAGAATTTCCATAACCCGGCGCACCCAACTGCGCGCCGACTTTCCCTTCTTCTGGACACATCGCTCTAGATCATCAATCGTAAACAACTTTCTGCACGTCCCATGAAAGTGCTTGATGAAGGCAGTTTTCAGCTCACTCCACGAATTGACGGATCTTTCGGGTAGATTATTGAACCATAACTTTGCTGCTCCCTCTGACATCATTAGGTACATAAACTTGGCTTGAAGATTTTCAGATGCGTTGCGAATTGACATGGCCATTTCATAACTGCTCAGCCAGGTTTATGGATCCATGGTTGGCTCATAATTAACCACTTTACCCGGTTCCTTGAACTTATCCGGGTAAGGCTCGGCTCTAATGGTGTCTGACAAACACTTAGGCCCGGCTAGATTTGCCGGTATTGGCCTCACCGGGGAAACGTGCGATCCCGCTGCAGGTACGGCGGGGGGTGCAACCGCTACCGGCCCTCGTACCGCAGACCCGGCTGCTGCACGCCTGGCTCGAGAACTGTCCACAATAGCTTGCGTCGCCGATGCTGCAGGCGTTGCCGGCCTACGGGGAGGAGGCGGCATTTGCTGCTGCTCTGCCCTCCGCCGCGCCGAACTCGACTGGATATAGCAGGTATTCCCGTTCTGCCGGCTAACATATGGTGTTCCGTGCATTCCACTCCTGTTGTCCGTGTAATTGGCCCGCTGAGCTACTGCTGTGCGCAGCAAATCTATTGCCCGCCGGGTCTCCACTGCATGGGGTGACTCTCCTACGGGGATGCGATCAAGTGCCAACGTTGCTGCATATACATTATCCATGGGGTTATTGAAGTGGCCTGGTGGAGTATGAAATCGTGGTGGTGGTGTCGGTGGTGCTGCATTGCCAGTGGCGATTCCGGACTGCAACGTGGGCAACCTGGCTTGCACGTTTGCCGGCTGTTCTCCCAATGTCGCAGGCTGATGTACGGTTTCCTGATTTACTGCCGGAATCGATTGATCCTGAGGTGTAATGAACAATGCGGCCGGGTGTATAATTCCACCCGCTGCCGGTAATCTCGATTGGTGCCTCTGATTGTACATCCTAGTCGACTGAACCTGGAGCCGGTTCTCCAGGTCTTCCAGCTCGCGCTGGCGCGCGGCTATCCCTTGTTTCTCAGCTTCAACATCTCTCCTTTGTTGATCCAGTGCATGGCGAGCCACATCCAGATCTCGGGCTCATGCCGCCGCGTTTCCTGGGGTTATCACCGTAGCTAACACCATGGGATCTAAGATCAGGTTATTGTTGAACAGAGCCGGATTTCGCGGATTCGAAGGACCCGCTCCTGGCGTTCTATTTCCCATAAACCCAAACATGTTTCTCTGCCGCTCGCTTTCTCCGGTACGGCTGGTGACCGAAGCCGACTCTCCGTCAACCCGGGATATAATCGGGTTTCCATCAATCGGATTTTGCTGCTGGGCCAGCGCTCGCGCCGCTCCGACCGCGGCCGTCGTCACATCTCCCTGATTGAGATTAGTTGTAGGGGATGTGTAGACCGCGACCTGGCGCGCGATGCCTAGTGAAGATTCGTATTATTCCTCATCACAACTGTCCTCCTCGTATCGGTCCTCCAGCAGGTGCAGGATAGACTCGGTATCATCTTCTCTCATGACCCGGCCACGCAGGGTCCATGCCGGCTCCTCCGGCTGTTCCCTCTTTGTGGTGGGCTCTTCTACCGGATCGACTGGCCCGACCGACTCTTCCCCATCCGACTGAACGCAGGTCGCTCCTCCTGACACAGAATCATATTCAACATCATCAGGGATAGAACCGGACGTACGTACCACGCCGACGAAGACGTTGACCCGGCCGATTGTGACGATAGATCCGGTTTCAAGCAGATCCGACTCTGGCCCCCAGCCAAAGTCGTCTACCATATTCTCTCCTTCGGGGTTGGTTTAGATCTCGCCGATGATGAGGTTCTTCATGCTTTCCCGAGCTTCTTCCGCGATGTAAACACCTTTGGACGTGGGCCCCACGGTGGGCGCCAACTGTCGCGGGATAATCACAGCAGATGTTACCAGGGGTAACTTATCTTGGGGCAATTCGACTCTGGTGTTTGGAGAGGGTTTAGCTCACGGGAAATCATGCTATCAACCGATCTGGTAGCTCTGGCAATCTAGTCGCCGAGTCTCCGATCTAAGGTTACCAAAATCAACTCTCGTATTACAGGGATACTCGAATATCTGGTCAAGCTCTCTTTTCCTAACCCTAGGAGCCGGCTTATATCTCACCCGGCTCCCTGGCTTCCTATACAAGGCACACCCGGAATCCTACCCGGAAACCGCACACAAACCCTAAGTTTCCTAATAGTAACCCCAAGGTCCGGGTTACAAGGCCTACGCTTCTTCTTGGGCCTTATAGAAACTCCTCTTCCTTGAGCCGGGTCTTGCACGATTTCCTTTGGGCCGGGTTTCACCTTGGCGTTAGCCTACCGGGTTATCATCCCTCCATCACAGGCCACATGGCGTTCTGGGATTAGCTGATACCTCTTCGTTTAAAATATCTAATCTAGGCCCTCCATCGTGGATCTAACGGGCATGGATGAAAGGGAGCTCACCGGGCGGAATGACTTAGCCGAATGGAGGCAGACAACGGCGTTGCGCACGGGTGTGGCCGACGGGGCTTCTCCGCTGCTCCTCCGGACACGGGGAAGGCACGACGAGGTTCAGCTCGAGATGGCGAGCATGATGGCGGCCACAGTGTGCTGTCTTGCTTCCGGGGACGGTGGCGCAACACGGATGGTGACGACGCGACTCCGGCGAGCACGTCACGACGCTCCTGCTGCGAGAAACAAATAAGGGATGGGTCAGGTGCGTGCGCGGGACCTAGGGGAGGAAAAAGAGACAGAGAGGGGTGGCGGAGACGGGCTACGGTGGCCGGGATCGAGGTTGAACGGCGGCGGTCCCGTGCTGCTCCGGCGAGGGATTTCGAGTGCCTGGGGGCTCGATCTAGAGGGGAGTGAGAGGGGAAATGACGAGGGGAGGCAGGGCTTTAAGGGGCTGGGCTCGGGCAGAGTTAACGCGACGTAATTCATGAGTTATCGCCGGATTGAAATCAGAGTAGAACCGGGCGCCGGTTTCTCTGTGTAATGAAGACGAGGATGACGTTATCATGACGTCATATTTTTTTTTCTGTTTTTAATATATTTTAATATACAAGTCCAAATGACCTCAAACCAATTGCAATTTTTTTGTAAAAATAATATCTTTCACTTAGAAACATTTTTGTAAACTTTCAACATATTTCAAAAATCATCTTTTGCAATTTATAAATAAAACATTAATAGTACTGAATGTTATTTAAAATTGGAAAAATAATAAAATGATGTTTTTGATTAAATAAAATTTTAGAGATATAATACATGTCAAATAATATTTTTTGAAGTCATTTTTCAACCATTTTCATATTTTATAATTTTAAGATATGAAGGATTTATTAATAGTAACTTAATGCTATTTTTAAAATAGAAAACTCAAAAATTATCAAAGTGTCTTAGAAAAATTCCACAACCCATAATATTTTTTTCAAAGTCCTCTTTTATGTTATTTTCAAAGGAATGCATTTTATATTCACTCCTTTATGTTTATAACTTGGAATAACAACTAAAAGTTATTAATAAAATATTTTATTCTCATCAAATATTTTTGAGGCTTAAGACTTTATTAAGGGTTATAAATCTTTGATTGTTGTTGCCATAAAATAATTTCAAGGTAATATTTGAATTGAAAACATTTTATGTAATAAAGTTTGCTAAAGATAAAATGGTTTTCTTTATCTGAGAAAATACATTTGATAGGGTTTATGGAATAGAGGTATAATTGGATTGTTAATTTCAATTTCATTGAAATATGTATTGTTTTCTTTTGTTTCTTGCATCTCATTTGGTTTTTGGTGACTTACTAAACATGAAAACAAAAAGTTTCAATTTTTTGTGATTTTTGTACTTTCCAAAAATCAGGGATGTTACAGACTACCACCCTTAAAAGAAATCTCGTCCCGAGATTTGGGAAGACTAGAAAGAAAGATATGTGTGGGTGACTGGGTTCCAGAACAACTAGGTGGGCTACCACCCTTAAAAGAAACTTTTGTGGGTATTCTATTTTCATTAGATTGGAGTGTAGATTGATTTGAGATTGGCTTGAGTATAAATTTGTTTCATGGTAGAGTTGTAGACCAACCTAAGTCTGTTAGACTACAGTTGACACTGAGGGGTCACTCTTTTGGGTCAATCAAAAGTCCTTGGCAATCTTCCATCTTGTTGTTGTCATCCTTGAAACCAAGCACCATGCTATTTCTAACGAAACTCTCATGTTAGGCAATATCTGTCATTGCTTGATACTTCCAAGGTTGGCTTGATCCTCACCGAAAATAATATGTTTTTTTTAGCATCACTAACATAGGGTCATTATTGTATTCTACCATTCCATGGTTCAGGTTTAACATCGCCGTCTCTCTAATAGGTATGTCACTCAGATTTAACATTCCTCATAGAAAAAGTAAATAATGTGAGTAGTGACCATGGGGCCCAATCCATGTTGAACTCAATCATTACCTTGTATTTGGATTGGTGAATCTTGTTTAATAAGACTAGGTCATCTCACTTGTCTAACAGAAAGTTTCCAAACTGTAAGATAAACCTGAGCTAAACTATCATTTTCTCATACTGTTGGGTTGCGTAAAACTATTATGTAACACGAACTGGATAGTTATGTTTCTTCATTGTTTCTTCTCTTGGTGTAGTTGGCTCTGAAATCTTCATAGCTCATGCAACTTGGGGTTCACTTGTCTTTCTTCACTTGTTGATTGAATTGCTGCTCCCTATGATGTAGTTGGCATTGATCATGGATGTGATTGTTCCTTCACACAAAAGCAAGTAACTTTAGTGAAGTATTCTTCACTTGAGTTGTTTGCATCACCATGGGGCCACTCATCAGGAAAATCTTTGGAATAGTGTCCTATATCTCCACAAGATTTGCGGGCTTTGAGTGTTGACAATAATTCTTCTATCTCCTGGTTATCTCTAGCTATCAAAGGCTTATTGTTTTCAATATTGGCCAAGTTTTGGGACATCATGCACTTGTTTCATTCCTGGAGTTAACTCCATATTGGGGTTGCTGGCTTGGTTCTGGGTCATCAGTTGTATCAACTAAGATTGAGCTTCTAGTAGCATCTGCATTGCTATTGATTTCTCAGGGTTGTTGGCATTTTGGCTAGCCATCTATTTTGGAGTTTTAGGGAGATGAGTAGAGGTTAGAAATGATCTAAGAAGGTTCCTATTCAAACACAGCAGATCAAAGAAACTCATCTTGCAAACAACACATAACAAACATATACCAATACAATCATCACACCAAACAACATGGTTTTAGAAAACTCTAATATTGTAATACTACACTCATTGGTATGATCAATAAACTAACATGTTAACGTTGTTCTAACAAAATAACTAGATTGGTGGTCTCATCTATATCTTCTTGAGTTCTCTTCAGATTCTTCTCTCAATGTCTTGAGGTGTTCTTGATTGTTGTGAATTCTATGTTTTTCTTCAAGTTCTTCAATAATATTTAGTGTAGGTCTTCATGTGGTGAAAATACTTCTTGCACTTCTTGGTATGATCATCAACATTCATGTCTTGATGGTTTTGAAGAGGTAGGTCATCTACAAAATTTTGAACGTGAATAATAGATGAGATGATATGAGAAGAATTAAGATGATTGTTTTGTTTCTAGAAAGTTTGAACATAGTAATTTTTCAAACCTAGGGTCTTTTCCAAACTTAGGGTCTCGAATTCTATAGGCAACACAATGCTCTGATACAATTTTGTAGCGTTCCCACATTTAAATAATGTAAGGACACCGGTGTTATTGTGCTAGTCCCTGGATCAATTGCTAGCACCACAGTACAAAATGAAATATCATGCAATTGCATCAAGTTCTATTACATCGCATGATCCAGTCTTTAAAAAATAGTATTACAATTGCATAGTCTTAGAATACTAGCAGAAAACAAAGAAATACAGCAGAAAACAAGGTACAACATTGAGCCCATCTTCCTCATGTGCCACATGCAAAACATGTTGGCGATAGTCTCGAGATCCTAAACGAAATCCTCACTCGTCTTCAGTGTCATCTGCAGGATGGAATATGCAGCCACAAGGGATTCAATACAATTTAACGTATTGGCAAGTAACACTATGGTGGATATAAATGGCAAGACTAATACTACATACTTATTTGGCTGAGTGGAGTTTTGGCTAAGTTTGCATAAAGCCAGTTTTCACCTATCACTTTCGTAAAACAAACTTTTCTTTTCAAAGGGTGGCATGATTGGACTGAAATCCAAGCACCACAACTACTGTTCACTTGGTCAAATTTTAATTATTTAAAATGGTGATGTGATTCTTCCGTCCATCCTTGTCCAGCTGCTCATAGTTGTCCATAACCGAGGACACGGCTAAGATCTTAGTTTGTTGACTCTATAGAGTTTGTGCACTTTCACCTTCAGACTCAAATCAGCCCAAACATCCTATATACTCTGAGTGCATTAAGGAAAGGAGAAGGTTGAGACGATATCTTTCAGAAGCAAGAATTCAACGTAATGGCAAGACCCGTTCCACCTATAATTATGCTACATCTGCTTGTCAAGCCCAGGCTGAACCCTCGCAACTTAGTTAATCAAGACAAAGCCCATATGACTAAAGGTTGCACTGGAAGCAATCTAAACTTGGGGAACATCATAATCACTTTGTTCTTGGGTGGCATTCCTTCAAGTGAACTCCCCTCGGGGAGACACTCAACTATCAACAGCCCCGCACTACCAATCCACCCAGGTGGTTCATTGAAGTTGTTACTTACAATTTTTCCACAACATCAGGTAAAACAATTTATGTAGCATGGCTAAGCATAAACTAAGTACCAAGTCTTCAAAATAACAAGGTATAAGCATGTCTACACACTACTAGGATATAGCATATCATAATATAACTTAGTAAAATTTCCTATCATGCATACTACTCAAAATCAACTAATGCATATAGAACATAATGGGTAGTTGATGGTGTGTTACTTGCCTTGTTGAAGTTGGTGAAGATATCACACTCTCTTCACAAAGGATCGTTTCTCTCCGTACAATCTATTCATTGAAAACACAATAAAAAAATAAACAAACATTTTACCAAACAATATTACAAGTGAAGAAAACATGCAAAGCAACAATCATGGTAAAAGGGATGTAACCAAGTTGGCTAGGACACGGTCAAGTTTTGAGTTTTGGAAGATTCATTCTATAATGGTTCAATACATTGGGAAGGACTTTGTAGAAAACTAACTTTATTATAACCATACTTGTCGAGGAAGTTCCAAGAGTTCACCAAGGATATCTAGGTTGGGTTTGTAGTGATAAAAATTTATTGAAAACATATTTATCTAAGAAGTTCCAAGAGTTCACCAAGGTGATCTCACTATTTCAACTAAAGTAACACATAACAGTGTGTAACACTTAGTAATTTTCATCAAGACATTTGAGTGTTTTAGTTTAGTCTTTCCATTTTGGGTTAAGGTAGGTCTAGGTTCAACTAACTTCAATTCAATGGATATAACAAGATAAAGTTTTGGGCTTTTCCATTTGGGTCAAGGGTTGGACAAAAACAACTTGTTATTCTTCAACTTGTGTGGGTGGCTCCAAGTCTTCACATGCTTGTCTTCTTGAAGTTCATCTTCATGCTTTTACTGTAGTTTCCTCCATGGATGGATTCTTCTCTTGGTCTTGGTAGATTCTTCATGGCTTATCACTAGTTGGTCCAAGGTAGTATAGGCACAAACTACCACTAAGTCAAAATGGAAATATGAAGAAAGATAAAAGGACAGAGGGAGATGTTTTCTTCTGGATTACTTCACACTTGTACTTCCTTGAGTTTCTTCTAGGTGTGAAGTCCAAATCTTTTCTTCAATACTTCTTGAGTGATCTTACTTGTAGCTCTTCAGGTTTTCACTAAGTTGAAGATGGAGTTCCTTCTTGTGGTTGAGTCTTTACTTCCATTTTGTAATCTTGATAGATTCTTGAAGCAAGAATGGGAGAGTGGAGAAGTAGATGGAAAACTATGGTACTAGTATCTATGGTTCACTACTTGGTCTTATGTGTGGTTGACACATACTAGGAACTTGGTCTTGGCTCCAAAATAGCCATAACAACAAAGAACAACCGTTGAAAACAAATTCTAAGACATGGTAAAGATGGATGAATCACTAGGTTGGGTTTTTGTTCAAGAACACATGGTAATGGTCCAAGGGTGTCCAAAAGGTTTGGGTAAGGTTGTTTCTTCAAGGTTACCAGTTGGAACAATTTTTCTTAAGGGAACATATTCTAATTATTTATAGAATTAAATTTATGTCCAAAATACTCAAATAGACAACTTAATTCTAAATCCAGTTTTAATTTGATCATAAATTATTTTGGGACAGAGGGTATGAAAGTAAACATCCTAAGGTTTCCAAATATATTTTATTTGCAATTTTTGGATTTGCAAAATTTGAATTATGCTAAAATTCATCAAACAAGCATATTTAAATTTGAACCAATTTAAGTTTGTCAAATTTGAATTTTCACAGTGCTAAAAGATTCTACAGATCTAGGGGATTTCAAAAAGTCCAAGTTTGCTAAATTTGGCCCTATGGTTAAAAAGCTATGATGTTTCTAAGTTCTAGGGACTATTCTGCAAAATTGCCATTTTTAATTTATTCGGAAAAATACAGAAAGCAGTTGGGCTCAGATTTTCTTATTCGCCGCGCGGTGCGGCAGACAGGGAGTGGGGCTAGGCTGGCTACGCGCTGCTCCGAGCGACAGATAAAGAACTTAATGTGCGCTGACTGGGCAGGCCACATGGCATTCTGTGATTCGCTGATACCTCTTCATTTAAAAGATCTAATCTAGGCCCTCCATCGTGGATCTAACGGGCAGGGATGAAAGAGAGCTCACAGGGCGGCGGGACTTCGCCGGAATGGAGGCAGATGGCGCTGCTGCGCACGGGTGTGGACGGCGGGGCTTCTCCGGTGGTCCTCCAAACTCGGGGAACGCACAACGAGGTTCAGCTCGAGATGGCGAGCACGATAGAGGCTACAGTGTGCTATCTCGCTTCCGGGGACGGTGGCGCAACGCGGATGGTGACGATGCGACTCCAGCAAGCACGACGCTCCTCCTGCGAGAAAAAAACAAGGGATGGGTCAGGTGCGTGCGCGGGACCTAGGGGAGGAAAAAGAGACTGAGAGGGGTGGCGGAGACGGGCTACGATGGCCGGCATCGAGGTTGAACGGCGACGGTCCCGTGCGGCTCCGGCGAGGAATTTCGAGGGCCTGGGGGCTCGATCTAAAGGGGAGTGAGAGGGGAAATGACGAGGGGGAGGCCGGGCTTTAAGGGGCTGGGCTCGGGCAGAGTTAACGCAACGTAATTCACGAGTTATCGCCGGATTGAAATCGGAGTAGAAACGGGCACCGGTTTCTCTCTGTAATGAAGACGATGATGACGTCATCATGACGTCATTTTTTTTTTCTTTTTTCTGTCTTTAATATCTTTTAATATACAAGTCCAAATGACCACAAAACAATGGCAAATTTTTTGTAAAAAATAATATCTTTCACTTAGAAACATTTTTTGTGAACTTTCAACATATTTCAAAAATCATATTTTGCAATTCATAAATAAAACATTAATAGTACTTAATGTTATTTAAAATTGGAAAAATAATAAAAGGATGTTTTTTATTAAATAAAATTTTAGAGATATTATACATGTCAAATACTATTTTTGAAAGTCATTTTTAAACCATTTTCATATTTTATAATTTTAGGATATGAAGGATTTATTAATAGTAAATTAATGCTATATTTAAAATAGAAAATTCAAAAATTATCAAAGTGGCTTAGAAAAATTCCACAACCTATAATATTGTTTTCAATGTCCTCTTTTATGTTATTTTCAAAGCAATGCATTTTATGTTCACTCCTTTATGTTTATAACTTGGAATAATAACTAAAAGTTATTATTAAAATAATTTATTCTCATCAAATATTTTTTAGGCTTAGGACTTTATTAAGGGTTATAAATCTTTGATTGTTGTTGCCATAAAATAATTTCAAGGTAATATTTGAATAGAAAACATTTTATGTAATAAAGTTTGCTAAAGATAAAATGGTTTTCTTTATCTGAGAAAATTCATTTGATATGGTTTATGGAATAGAGGTATAATTGGATTGGTAATTTCAATTTCATTGAAATATGTATTGTTTTCTTTTGTTTCTTGCATCTCATTTGGTTTTTGGTGACTTACTAAACATGAAAACAAAAAAATTCAATTTTTTGTGATTTTTGGAGTTTCCAAAAATCAGGGATGTTACAGAGACCCCAAGAGGAAGGTATGATGAGCACAGTAGTAGTTTTCCCTCAGTAAGAAACCAAGGTTTAATCGACCAGTAGGAGGAAGGAGTAACTTCAGAAGGTTGAAGCAGCTGAGATGGTAGGGCGCACTACCGGTTCAGAAGCAACGCGGAACCTACACAACACAATCAAATCACTTTGCCCCAACGAAGCAGAGAGGTTGTGAATCTCACCGGTTTTGCTAAACAAAAAGAGGTTAAACGTATGGTGTGGAAAACAGTAGGAAAACCGTAGGGACAGTATGAAAGCAGTAGGTGTTGTATCAGTATGAGGAAAACGGACCGGGGTCCAAAGTTCACTTGTGGTTACTCTCAGTGAAAGATAAATAACATGTGTGGTGACCAAATTAAAGTGGGGCATTGACAGAAATGAAGGCTGCACCATAGTGCATATGCAAGAAATGCGGGCATTACAACAAAATACATAGACCGTCATCCAACTGCATCTATGTCTAATAATCCTCCCTCCGAATATCATCCAAACAAATGTCGGGTATTGAGTTGCTAGCAACAGATTATCGCAGTAAGCAAAGTGTGTAATGTAAACAATGTAAACTAGGTAAACATTGTTGTTTTCTCCCTAATGGCAACTTCACATCCTCCATCCGTCACGTTTCTGTCACACGAGCACAGAACCCACTGTCGAGCATAAATACTCCCTCTTGGAGTTACTAGCATCTACTTGGCCAGAGCATCTACTAATAACGGAGAGCATACAAGATCATAAATAACATATGCATGAAGATGACATGATAGATTGATAATCAGAAGACATAGCATTCAACATTCATCAGATCCCGGAAAACACAACATGTAGCATTACATAAAGATGATCTCGATCATGTGAGCCAGCTCACGAGAGCTAAACATGAGGTACAAAGTGGAGAGAACAACCATCTAGCTACTGCTATGGACCCCTAGTCCAGGGATGAACTACTCACGCATCACTTCGGAGGAGGGCATGGTGGTGTAGACCCCCTGGTAATGAATTCCCCTCCCGGCACGGTGCCGGGGAGAGCTCCAGAACCCTCCCGATCTCGGGATGACGATGACGGCGGCCTCGGGTGTTTTCGGGACGAAGTGGTATATCCTTAGGGTTTACATCTCGGGGGTTATAAATAGGCGAAAGAGGGCGGTGGAGGCCGGGGGGTCCCACGCCACCCCATGGTACGGCCAGGGGCACGCCGTCCTATGATGTGGGCCCCTGAGGCCTCCCTCCGGGTCTCTTTGGGACTCCGTGGAACCTTCGGGTATTCTAAGACTTCCGGGCTTCGAATTTTCGAATTCCGAGAATATTTCCAGAACAACTTTTCTGAAACTAAAAACAGCATAAAACAGGGAACTGGCTCTATGGAATCTTGTCAATAGGTTAGTCCGAAAAATCGATAAAAATGACATAAAGTGTATAGAAAACATGTGGGAAACAATAAGAAAACAACATGGAACATCAGAAATTAAGGATATTTTCATGACGTATCAACACCCCCAAGCTTAGTTCCTACTCGTCACCGAGTAGGTAAATGATAAAAACACATAATTTCTGAGGTGACATGCTATGAACATAAACTTGATCATTAATACTGTAAAAGCATAAGTAAGTTGAGATCATAGAACTTAAACAGAAGCATGATAGATAGAATTTTAATAATAAAGCATAGAAATCACCTTGCATCATGAGAAGTAACACAAATAAAAGATCATGAATAACAATGCAGCGGAAGATATATGTTTGTTTCAAGTATAGAGAAAACATGTCAAAGTGATATTTCGCTAGTGTTTAAGAGTGGGGAAAACATAAATGCCAGGACACCTTCAAAGTTCATGAGGAAGACTAGAACAAATAATTCGAGAACAAGCAATAACACATCATGAATCACTTAATAATGTTTCTGGGACAAATGCACATAAAACTCAGAATGGAAACTATCCTCTCTCAACCGTGCATAAAGTTAGAAGATGGAGACTCAACATAAAAGTAAAAGAAAGGCCCTTCGCAGAGGGAAGCGGGGATCACTCATGTGCTAGAGCTTTTATTTTATTAAACAGAGGTATAAAAAACTTGACACTCCTCCCAACCATCTTTCACAAACCATGGCTAACCGAATCCTCGGGTGCCTGCCAACAATCACATAACATGGAGGAGTGTCTACATTTTAAGATAGGTGTATGCTTATGTCAACGAATGGTAAACAGAAAATACAGTACGTCACAAGCCAACTAGACTTCACAAGAGTGGCTCCCATAGAAGGACGCATCTGGGTAGAAGGTCATCCCTCTTTCTCTTTTGTTTAAACAATTATGCTTTGACTGATAAATCAGGGGCAAAAATAGTGAAGAGAATTTGTGTTGTTAATTTGGGGCTGGGCACCCCGCTGCCAGCTCTTCTATCATTGGATAAGCGGATAAAGCCACTAGTCCAGGGTGTGAAAGTCCAGTCAACAAGTGATATAAAGATTCTCTATTTACGTCCTCATGAGCTAAAACAGGAGCACAAAACAAGAGTAATTTTAAAAGTTTTAAAGGTAACACATGAGCAATTTACTTTGGAGTGGCGGTCAATTACCACATGTAGGTAGGTATGGTGAACAAAATGGGACAACTTTGTTTTTTGCGAGTTGGATATACGAGTAGACCTCAAACTCAGTACAGGTGGAGGCTAGCAAAAGACTGAGAGCGACAAATCAAGAGAGCATTAGAGCCATAATCATGCATAGCGACATAAACATCATTAATCAAAGCATAAGTGGTACCACAAGTTCAAAAACTAAATGATCATGGAGGCTATTTGTGACTGGTTCATAGTCATAAACATGGTGTGAGCATGCGCCAAGTCAACCAAATAAAACATTCAAAGGAGAACACCACAAATTTATGCTTCAATATGACAAGAACAACTAATGATTCTTTCAAAGGAACATTAAACACTCTCAGCTATTTGTGGCTAATCATGCTACTAAATAACCACAATGCTTTAGAACTAAAATAGCATCTAGCATGATATGAAAAAGTCTAGCCACAGTCTATACAAGCTTCTACTTGCACCGTTAAAAATTCTACCTCAAGCATAAGTTTCTTTTCCCAACAAGCACCATACAAAACATGCTTTAACAAAAACAGCAATAAAACATGAGAGGTCTCACATAACACTACTAAAACTAACAGCTCTGAACAAGAGATGCAATGAAAACGAGAGCTAAACAGGAATTTTTGCAGCAGCTAGAAGAAAAACTAAGAATACTAGCATAGAAAGTATTCAAACTAAAAAGAGGAGCGTGTCTCTCTCCCAAACAAAGAATGCTAGGGTCCAACTATATTATTGCAGCAAGGAAAACAAAGGAAAACAAAAACAAAACAAATAGACGCTCCAAGTAAACTTCATATGATGTGACCGAATAAAAATATAGTTTCATGAGAAGTGACCTGGTAGATTGTTGATGAAGAAGGGGATGCCTTGGGCATCCCCAATTTAGATGCTTGAGTATTCTAAAAATATGCTTGGATGAACCACGGGGGCATCCCCAAGATTTGAACTTGCACTCTTCTTGATCACATATCTCACTTCTTCTCTTGACCCTTGAAAACTTCCTTCACACCACACTCAAACAGTGATTCGCATTAGAGGGTTAGTGCAACAATTAAAAATCCATTGGTTCTATATGGCACAAGTGATATTGATACTTTTAAACATTATCTACAGCCATTGATGTTTCGTGAAGCAAAGAAATCCACTTGTCATCGCAAAAGAGCAAATGCAAGAAAAATGGCAGAATCTGTCAAAACCAGAAAAGTCTGTAAAGATGAATTTTTTCTAGGCACTTACGTTGCTCAGATCGAAGAACTTAAAGAGCGAAAAAATTGCGAAATTAGCCTAGGAATAAGCATAAGAAATTCAGGTCATTCCCATTTTTCATGATTTATACGATTTTTTACGGTGGACACCAGAAATCTGTTTCCTACGCAGAAATCCGAAAACCAACTCCAACTCCCGTCAGAAATCTTACTTGGCACTACTAAAACATGAAAAGAAAGATACAAAGGAGTTGCTACAGAAGTATACAACCCCTTGACTCAAAGAAAACAGAGAAAAACAAAGCAAAAAATAAAACCATGGGTTATCCCAAGAAGTGCTTTTCTTTAATGCCTTTTAGCTAGGCCCAGAAAAGTGGAATCAAGTATTTTCAAGTGAAGGGGTATTCAAATTAAGATTTGGAAATTCCTTAATAATACATTGTATTTTATCTAAGTGAGTTTCAAAGGCTCCTGACTTAGAACTTTTAGGTTTACTATTCTCATAAAATAAATTCTCATGAACTATCCCATCAAAACTCTTCTCTTGGGATTCATGCAGTGCTACCAATTTAAAGGGAATTGGTATTTTATCCTCCTTTTCATTATTAGATTCAGTTTTTTATAAAGCACCAACAATATCTACACACGAGCCAAGTATATTGAAACGATCAAAGACTTTTCTAGCTTCTATAGCAACATCTCCAAATTCTTTAAGCATGGTTTCTAAGATAAAGTTCCTTTTCTCATCATCTTCAATGTTATTAAAGTTGAGGAACATATGTTGTAATATGGGATGAAGGTTAACAAACCTTGCTTCTAACATGTGAACTAAAGAAGTTGCAGCAATCTCATAATTTGGAGCAAGTTCTACTATAGATTTTTCCTCAAAATTATCATGCTTACTAACATGATCAAAGAATTCTTTAGTGGTATCCTTTCCAAGTATAGAATCACTTACTACCGGTAGATATTTCAGGGTAAACTTAGGGAACAACATGACGAAAAATAACAACGAAGTAACAAAAGTAACAACTAGAATAAGATTTTTTTTGTGTTTTGATGAAGAGAAGCAAACAAGACAAAATAAAATAAACTAAGCAAAACAAAAACAAAGTAAAGAGATTGGAGGTGAGGGACTCCCCTTGCAGAAATTCTCTTCCTCCCCGGCAACAGCGCCAGAAAAAATGCTTGATGGAGTGTAGACACACGCTCTTTGGGAGACCCCAAGAGGAAGGTATGATGAGCACATCAGCAGTTTCCCTCGGTAAGAAACCAAGGTTTAATCGACCCAGTAGGAGGAAGGAGTAACTTCAGAAGGTTGAAGCAGCTGAGATGCCAGGGCGTACTACCGGGTCAAAAGCATCATGGAACCTACACAACACTATCAAATCACTTTGCCCCAACGAAGCAGTGAGGTTGTCAATCTCACCGGTTTTGCTGAACACAAATAGGTTAATCGTAGGTGTGGAAAACAGTAGGAACAATATGAAAGCAGTAGGTGTTTTATCATTATGAGGAAAATGGACCGGGGTCCATAGTTCACTAGTGGTGTCTCTCCGTGAAAGATAAATAACATGTGTGGTTGATACGTCTCCAACGTATCTATAATTTCTGATGTTCCATGTTGATATTATGCCAATTCCTACATGTTTTCTCCCTTCTTTATAGCATTTTTAGACGTTTTCCGGGACTAACCTATTAACAAGATGCCAAGTGCCAGTTCCTTGTTTTCTGCTGTTTTTTATTTCAGGAAAGTTGTTCTGGAAATATTCTCGGAATTGGACCCCACGAATCCCGAAGATCCTATTTCCCCCGGAAGCATCTAAAAGTCCGAAGAGGAGTCGAAGACGGGCACCGGGGGGGCCTCACCATAGCCAGGCGCGGGCCCCCCTTGGCCGCGCCTAGGGATGGTGAGGCCACCCTAGTGGCCCACCAACGTCGCCCTTTCGCCTATTTATTACCCTCCGAAGGAAAACCCTAGGTACCCGATAAAATATCCCCGAAAAGTTCCGCCGCCGCCGTCGTCGTCAACCCTAGATCAGGGGGGTTCTGAAGCTGTCTCCCGCCACCATACCGGAGAGGATATCATCACCGGAGGTTCTTCGTCACCATGCCTGCCTCCGGAGTGATGCGTGAGTAGTTCATCCTTGGACTACGGGTCCATAGCAGTAGCTAGATGGTTGTCTTCTCCTCCTATGCCTCAATGTTTAGATCACGTGAGCTGCCTAACATGATCGAGATTGTTCTAATGTAAT
The DNA here is from genome assembly GCA_028641055.1 of Alopecurus myosuroides. Taxonomy (NCBI): domain Eukaryota; kingdom Viridiplantae; phylum Streptophyta; class Magnoliopsida; order Poales; family Poaceae; genus Alopecurus; species Alopecurus myosuroides. Next base: position 362,252,310 of record CM054059.1, on the reverse strand, counting down.
TATGTGTGTTGTGTTTGCTGGGATCTGATGAATATTGAACTTATGCCAAGTTGATTATAGTCTTTATTGAATATGTTATTTGTGATCTTGCATGCTTTCCATTGCTAGTGGTTGCTCTGGCCAAGTAGTTGCTAGTAACTCCAAGAGGGAGTATTTATGCTCGATAGTTGGGTTCATGCCTCCGTTTCGCCTGTGCTCGAGTGACAAAAACATGACGGGGGAGGATGTGCTGTTGCCACTAGGAAGAAAACAGCGGTGTAAGCGCCCACGTGCATAATCATTGCTTACATTACACACATTGCTTAATCCGATTATCTGTTGCTTGCAACTTAATACCTAAGGAGGTTCTGATGATAACCTGAGGGTGGATTATTAGTCATAGATGTAGTTGTATTACGGTCTATGTATATTGTTGTAATGCCCGCACTAAATATCATAGTAGTCGTCATGTCATGAATGTGCACTACGGTGCAACCTTTATTTGTCAATTGTCCAGCTATAATTTGTTCACCCAGCATGCTATCTTTTATGGAGAGACACCACTAGTGAACCTATGAACCCCGGTCCATTTTCCTACACTATTAAACAAACCACTACAATTCCCTACTTTCTTTACTTACTGCAAGCACACACCATTTTCCACACTATACGTCTAATCTTTGTTTTCAGAAAGACCGGTGTGATTGAAAACCTCACTGTACCGTTGGGACAAAGTATTTTGGTTGTGTTGTGTGCAGGTTCCGCGTTCTTGCTGACACCGGTGAGGCGCCATCACCACCGTCAGTGGCATCAACCTTCCGAAGATCCTCTTTCTCCTACTGGATTGATAACCTTGGTTCTTAACTGAGGGAAATTCTTACCGTTGTACTCATCACACCCTCCTCTTGGGGTACCCAACACGCCATTGCCAGTAGCAAGATTTCCTGGCGCCATCATATAACCGAGTGCGAGCATCAAGAATTTCTGGCGCCGTTGTCGGGGACTTAAATTCATGATCATCAAGAAGTCTCCCCATCAAGGCACCATCAAGGCGTAGCAAAGAAGTTTTGGCGTTGTTGCCGGGGAACAAAACAAACATACATAAGAAGACTTCCTCCTGCAACGGTCGCCATCCATAGCAGCAAGAATTTCTGGCGCCGTTGCCGGGGGAAGTTTTCTGGCAAGGGGAGTCTCTCACTCTCAACCTCTTTATTTTTTTTATTGTCTTTTTTTTATTTTTGTCTTGTTTTGCTTCTTTATATCAAAAACAAAAAAATCTGTTATTTTTGCTTTTATGCTCTTAGTTTAATCTCTAATCATGATTCTACCCAAGTTTACCTTGAAAGACGTACCAATAGGTAGAGGTGATATAATTGGGAAAGATAATATTGGAGAGTTCTTTAATTATGTTAGTAAACACAAAGAATTTTAGGATAGATCCTTAGCTGAAGTTGCTCCAGATTATGAAACCGCTGCAACATCTCTAGTTCGTATGCTAGAAGCTAGGTTTGTTAACCTTAATCCCATAATACAAAAAATGTTACTCAGCCTTGATAACATTAAGGATAGCAAAAAAAAGAGTTTATTCTAGAAACTTTGTTTAAAGAATTTGCTGATGTTGCCATTGAGGCTAGAAAAGTTTTTAACCGATTTGAGATGTCAGGCTCATGAGTAGATGTTAATAGCACACCGGGTAAAGCTAATGATAAGGAAATTAAAATACCAATACCCTTTAAATTGGTAGGAATGCATGAAGCTCTAGAAAAGAATTTTGATTGGATTGTTCCTGCAAACCCATTTGATGAAAGTAGTGTGCCTAAAAGGGCTAATAAAGGGACATCTAAAACTTCTATAGATGAAATACAATTAATTTTTGAGGAAATTTCTAAGATTAATTTTGATTCTTCCTCACTTGAAAACACTTCAGTTGCTTTCTATGCCTAGCTGAAAGGCGTTAAAGAAAAGCGCTATCGGGAGACAACCCGTTTTATTTCTCCGTTTTCAACCCGTTTTCTGTCGTTTCTTTCTGTGTTCTTTGCACCTGGGTGTTGTCTACTTCCTTAGCAACCCCTCTGTATCTTTTCTTTTGTGCCTTTGTTGAGACAAGTAAAGACTCTAGTGGAAAGTTGAGACTATATTTCGGATTTCTGCGCAGGAAACATATTTCTTCTGTCCACTGTTAAATTCGTATAAAATCACATAAAATTCAAAATAACCTGAGTTTTTTTGTGCTTAATCCAGGGCTATATACGCAAATTTTCTTAGTTTAACACTTTTTGATTTGAGCAATATAAGATTTTCGAAAAAATCATCTTTACCTGCTGTCATGTTTTGACAGATTTCTGCCAATAATTGCATTTGCATCCTGATCTCTTTCTTTTGGTGTTCTTTTGAGAAAAAGAGTTTTGAAAGAAGTTGTGACAGTAGATAATGTGTTTATGAGCGTTAGGATTGTGTTGAAACTGAACCATTTGAATTTATTATTTCGATTGCACTAACGTTGCTAATAAAAATTGTGAGAAGTTCGGTGTGAAGGAAGTTTTCAAGGGTCAAGAGAAGAGGATGATATGACGTGATCAACAAGAGTGAACAGACTAAGCTTGGGGATTCTCCGGAGGTACATCCCAGCAAATCCCAAGAATACTCAAGCGTCTAAGCTTGGGATGCCCAAGGCATCCCCTTGTTCATCGACAAATTATCAGTTTACTTCTAGTGAAAATATATTTTTATTCGGTCACATCTTATGTGCTTTACTTCGAGCGTCTTTTATTTTTGCAATAAGCTTGGTTGGACCCCAGCATTATTTTATTTGAGAGTGACACGCTCCGCTTTTTCATGGAATACTTTGTATTCTTAATCTTTGTCTGGCTACTGCATTTATTTAGCTCCTGTTTTGCATTCATATTTTATTCAGAGCTATTAGTACTCTCTAGTTTTCATTGATATATGCTTAAAGAGAGTTTTTGTTGTCATATATATGTGCTTGGTTGAGAATAGAAATGCTTATGTGGTAGTTGGTATAGTGAAAAAATTCGCATGGTCTTGTAGATCACTAAACTGCTTCACTTGAATCACTGTTGTTGTTTTGAGATATTAATTTGCTTAATGGATAAACGGGAAGTACTAGTAAGTATAAAATTTTAATGGTTGGTCTAAGAAACTTGAAATTGTGCCACACTTAAATTACCAGCTGATAGAAACAATGGTATATGATTGCTACGAGTGATACATTTCTAATCGGCCTTTTGTTACGCGCTACGGTCGGGGTAGCTAACAGTGACTTGTCACTGCCACGGACCCTCTTGGAGTGATTTGCGTTGTGCCTTGTAAAGATGATTTGCTTGCTGCAACCTTTTAACTCGTGAGTCTATGTTGTGGTTCCTGGCACTTCCAACATCCATATTTGCTAGCCTCTTCGGTATTGTGCATTGCCCTTTCTCACATTGAGAGTTGGTGCAAACTTCGCCAGTGCATCCAAAACCCCAGGGAGGACTTTGTTCTCCTACACATAAGCCCATATATTCTTCCTCAAAACAGCCACCATACCTACCTATCATGGCATTTCCATAGCCATTCCGAGATATATTGCTGCACAACATCCACCTCCATTATGTTACTTGATGATGAGCTTCATGGTTATTTATGCACACTGTTACACTGGCAGGAGCATGCAGTTGGATACATCAGAGATATTCCATTATGAGTTATGATTACTAAAAGTGTGATGATGCATTGTAATATAGGATGTTGCCCCTACCGGTGAGGATATATAAAATAAAAAAATAAAAATAAAAATAAAAAAATAAGCACAAAAAGAAAAGAAAAAAGGGCCAAAGAAAGAATAAAGAGAGAGGGGCGCATCACTATCCTTTATACCACACTTGTGCTTCATGTTTAGCACCAATACTTCAGTTTGGAGAAAGTTTTCATATTATCATTCATTGATAACTATGTGGGGAATTTGACATTATAGAACTTGGCTTGTATATTCCAATGATGAGCCTCCTCAAATGAGCTCTAGGTCTTCGTGAGAAAGCAAGTTGGATGCACCCCCACTAGTTCCATTGGAGAGCTTTCATACACTTATAGATCTATGTGCATCCGTTGTGTTGCAATCCCTACTCCTTGCATACCTTCGGTTGTAAGACTTTCTCTTGTCTAATGACCACTTTCAGCTTTGTGAGCATTTGTTCCATTGACCTTCCAAACCCCCCATAATGTTCTCTTTTCCATAACATCCCGGTGCCAGGGACCAACACATAACACTTGCTTATTTTTAGTGCGCAAATAGTTTAAGATTCAAGCATTGCATCGTGTGGAAAACTTGACTTGATCCTAACAGGGGTTGTGAAGATCGTTTGACGTGCATGATATTGTTTTTCTTGAAATCTTAAATCATCTCTAATAAACTTTGCACGGTTGATAGTGTTTTAGTATTGATTCATTAAAAGTTGTACTTCTTTCTTCTTTGTTTATGCATTACTTGTTGATATAAAATATAGATCACAGCTTTAGTTCATTTGATCCTAGTTTACATGCTCTGCTTTACATATTATGATCAAGATTGTGTGGTAGCATGTTACCTCAGAAATTATTATGTTTTATCGTTTACCTACTCGAGGACGAGTAGGAACTAAGATTGGGGATGCTTGATACGTCTCCTACGTATCTATAATTTCTGATGTTTCATGTTGATATTATGACAATTGCTACATGTTTTATACCTTCTTTATAGAATTTTACACGTTTTCCGGGACTAACCTATTAACAAGATGCCAAGTGTCAGTTCCCTGTTTTCTGTTGTTTTTTATTTCAGAAAAGTTGTTCTGGAAGTATTCTCGGAATTGGACCCCACGAATCCTGAAGTTCCTATTTTCCCCGGAAGCATCTAGAAGTTCGAAGAGGAGTCGAAGACGGGCACCAGGGGGCCCTCACCATAGCCAGGCGCGACCCGTGATACATCAAAAATGTATCTCCTTTTCTGAACACTTTTCTTATTGTTTTCCTCTAAACTTGTGTGTTTTGAATACAACTAACACGGACTAACGATGTTTTCAGCAGAATTACTTTGGTGTCTTGTTTTTGTGCAGAAAAATCAACTTTCGGGAAAATGCCCAGAAAAGAGCCCATTGATGTTTTCACCCCGGAAGACCCCGGGAGCTAGAAGGGGGCCAGGAGAGGAGCCAGAGGGTGGCCACACCCCTTGGCGCGGGTCCCCCTAGGTCACGCCACCTAGGGGTGTGGGCCCCCCAGAGCCCCCTCGGACTCCCCTTTCGACTACAAGTAGCCTCCAACCCTAAAACCCGGGGGGGGGGGGTTCGTCATATTCCACAGCAACACAACAGAGCACCGCCGTCGTCCTGAACCTTGATTCGGGGATCAGGAGTTCCTGTTCTGGCACCCTGTCGGGACGGGGAAATGGAGAAGATCATCGCCATCGTCATCACCAAGGCCTCTCCATCGACCATCCATGTTTTCCCCATCCATGTGTGAGTAATTCCCCGCTGTACGCTGAAGGGGATGGTAGGGATTGGATGAGATCGTTCATGTAATAATGCCGTGATTGTTAGGGCATAGTGCCTAGTATCCTCTATTAGTGCTATTGACGTTGTTACAACTTGTTATGCTTAATTCTTGCCACTTTTGGGCCGAGTCCCATGATCTCAGATCTGAACATGTTATTGAATCACGATGATAATTATTGTTTCTTGATCATACATGCAAGTTGTTTACACATATTGTTGTCCGGAACCCGAGGCCCCGAAGTGACAGAAATTGGGACAACGGGAGGGCATGGCTGCGATGTGAGGATCACATGTGTTCATGGAGTGTTAATGCTTTGCTCCGGTGTTCTATTAAAAGGAACACCTTAATTACCAGTAGTTCCCTTGAGGCCCCGCTGCCACGGGCTGGTAGGACAAAAGTTGTTGTGCAAGTTCTCATTGCGAGCACGTACGACTATTTACGGAACACATGCCTATGGTTACTTAGTGCTTGGATGCTTTATCTTATTTATCTGCAATTCCTATGTCTTGATTACTATATGAATTATCATATCCATGCAACGCCCGTTCATCCATCCCTATGCATGCAGTATTTAATCCGATGTTTACTTCAAACACTACTGTTGTTGTTTTCATTCCACTGTTGTTGCTATTTCACTGGTGCTACTATAAAACTGTTACTGCTGATAAACCACTGCGAACTAGTCAACTTTTAGGTGCAAGTGAGTTGAAAACTCACTTGTTAAGGCTCACAAATATTCTTTGGCTCCCCTTGTGTCGAATCAATAAATTTGGGTTTTACTTCCCTCGAAGACTGTTGCGATCCCCTATACTTGTGGGTCATCAGCCCCCCTTGGCCGCGCCTGGGGGTGGTGAGGCCACCCTGCTGGCCCACCGACGTTTCCCTTTCGCCTATTTATTCCCCTCCGAAGGAAAACCTAGGTACATGATCAAAAGTCCCCGAAAAGTTCCACAGCCGCCATCGTCGTCAACCCTAGATCAAGGGGGTTCTGAAGCTGTCTCCCGGGAATCTACCGGAGAGGAGATCATCACCGGAGGCTTCTTCATCACCATGCCTGCCTCCGGAATGATGTGTGAGTAGTTCATCCTTGGACTACGGGTCCATAGCAGTAGCTAGATGGTTGTGTTCTCCTCCTATGCCTCAATGTTTAGATCTCGTAAGCTGCCTAACATGATCTAGATTGTTCTTATGTAATTTTATGTGCAGTGTTTGCTGGGATCCGATGAATATTGAACTTATGCCAAGTTGATTACAGTCTTTATTGCATATGTTATTTGTGATCTTGCATGCTTTCCGTTGCTAGTGGTTGCTCTGGCCAAGTAGTTGCTAGTGACTCCAAGAGGGAGTATTTATGCTCGATAGTTTGGTTCATGCCTCCTTTTCGCCTGTGCTCGAGTGACAGAAACGTGGTGGGGGAGGATGTTTTGTTGCCACTTGGGATAAAACTGCGGTGTGAGTGCCCGCGTGCACAATCATTGCTTACATTACGCACATTGCTTACTGCGATTATCTGTTGCTTGCAACTTAATACCTAAGGGGCTTCGGATGGTAACCTGAGGGTGGATTATTAGTCATAGATGCAGTTGGATTACGGTCTATGTATATTGTTGTAATGCCCGCACTAACTATCATAGATTCATCATGTCATGAATGTGCACTGCGGTGCAACCTCTATTTGTCAATTGCCCAGCTGTAATTTGTTCACCCAGCATGCTATCTTTTATGGAGAGACACCACTAGTGAACCTATGAACCCCGGTCCATTTTCCTACACTCTTAAACAAACCACTACAATTCCCTGCTTTCTTTACTTACTGCAAGCATACACCATTTTCCGCATTATACGTCTAATCTTTGTTTTCAGCAAGACCGGTGAGATTGACAACCTCACTGTACCGTTGGGACAAAGTATTTTGGTTGTGTTGTGTGCAGGTTCGACGTTGTTGCTGACACCGGTGAGGCGCCATCACCACCGTTAGTGGCATCAACCTTCCGAAGATCCTCTTTTTCCTACTGGATTGATAACCTTGGTTCTTAACTAGGGGAAATTCTTACCGCTGTACTAATCACACCCTCCTCTTGGGGGTCCCAACACGCCATTGCCAGTAGCAAGATTTTCTTGCGCATCATATAACCGAGTGCAAGCATATAGAATTTCTGGCGCCGTTGCCGGGGACTTAAAATTTCATCATCATCAAGAAGTCTCCCCGTCAAGGCACTATCAAGGCGTAGCAAAGAATTTCTGGCGCCGTTGCCGGGGAACAAAACAAACATATATAAGAAGACTTCCTCCCGCAACGGTCGCCATCCATAGCAGCAGTGGTGAACAAATTATAGCTGGGCAATTGATAGAAATGAAGGCTGCACCGTAGTGCATATTCCAAACATATAGATTACTATGTGATTCGTGCGGGCATTACAACAAAATACATAGACCGTCATCCAACTGCATATATGTCTAATAATCCACCCTCCGAATATCATCCGAACAAACGTTGGGTATTAAGTTGCTAGCAACAAATTATAACAGTAAGCAAAGTGTGTAATGTAAACAATGTAAACTAGGTAAACACCATTGTTTTCTCCCTAATGGCAAAAACACATACTCCATCCGTCACGTTTCTGTCACTCGAGCACAGATGCAAATGAGGCATGAACCCACTATCGAGCATAAATACTCCCTCTTGGAGTTACTAACATCTACTTGGCTAGAGCATCTACTAATAACGGAGAGCATGCATGATCATAAATAACATATGCATGAAGATAACATGATAGATTTATAATCAGAAGGCATAACATTCAACATTCATCAGATCCCAGCAAACACAACATGTAGCATTACATAAAGACGATCTCGATCATGTGAGGCAGCTCACCAGATCTAAACATGAGGTACAAAGTGGAGAGAACAACCATCTAGCTACTTCTATGGACTCGTAGTCCAGGGATGAACTACTCACGCATCACTTCAGAGGAGGGCATGGTGGTGTAGACCCCTCCGGTGATGAATTCCCCTCCCGACAGGGTGCCGAGGAGAGCTCCAGAACCCTCCCGGTCTCGGGATGATGATGACGGCGGCCTCGGGTGTTTTTCGGGACGAAGTGGTATATCCTTAGGGTTTACATCTCGGGGGGTATAAACAGGCGAAAGAGCAAAGGCGGTGTCGGTCGGGGGGGCCCACACCACCCCATGGCGCGGCCAGGGGGCGCACCGCCCTATGGTGTGGGGCCCCTGAGGCCCCCCTCCGGGTCTCTTGGGGACTCCGTGGAACCTTCGGGAATTCTAAGACTTCCGGGATTCGAATTTTCCGATTCCGAGAATATTTCTAGAACAAATTTATTGAAACTAAAAACAGCAGAAAACAGGGAACTGGCTCTGTGGCATGTTGTCAATAGGTTAGTCCGGAAAATCGATAAAAATGAGTGTATAGAAAACATGTGGGAAACAATAAGAAAACAACATGGAACATCAGAAATTAAGGATATGTTTATGACGTATCACCGCCTAACTGCTAAGGGACTCATTTATAGGGGCATTATTGCTACACGTATAATAACTGCTCTAGGCCTTCCTATTGCTTCTTATGATGAATTGATAGCTCCTTATAGACTTAATCTTGCTGCCATGAAGGCTCATCATTTTATTACTGCTAACTCTACTGCTGAACATTTAGTATATAGAGTTTTATTTGTTGACGGAGATGAGAGGGAAGTTATTTTGCCGTAGCCTGTTTTGTTCAAAGTTGACAGGATGCCATGGCCGCGCCCCAAGGGAGAGATAGACGAGCTACTGCGCTTGATGGAGTTCCATAGGTAGCAGATGAGGCAAGATGTGCCTTCCGAGGACTACACCACGCAGTACACCGGGGCATCCTCGAGCACATGTCAGGAGGAGGGCTCATCCTCGGCACACTACGGGGGCGCCACCTCATGGTCCCTTTGGGATTGATCTCCACTTAGGACAAAAGCCTAAGCTTGGGGGGTATACGACATCACACTCATCTTTATATCATGTTTCTGTCGGTTCTTTGTATATCCATGTTTCCGTTTCTTTCGCTTCTTTTTATTTTTAATTTTTAGTTCTCCCTTTCTAAAACACAAAAGTACCAAAAATATTTCTGTTGTTTCTCTTTTTTTTCTTTTGTTGGTTTGCTTTACTTTCTCGTTTTGGTTTAATATTCAAAAATCCAAAAATATTTTGCTTTGTTTGCTTGTTTCTTTCAGTTCTTGTTAAATTCGAAAACCCAAAAAATTTGTTGTTCTTCTTTGGTTTTGTAAAGTTTGTTGTAGAGTTCATCAATCTTCCGTGTCTCCATTGGAGCTTGGTTATCATTATATTTTATTCAATCCACAAGTGAAGAGCAATAATGATGATTTACGACAATTCAAGTTGTGGTGAGAGGCTGGTATGAACTCTATTTGTTTTATTTTTGTACATATACTCATCCATGTGGACATGCTTAGTTTGTTTGTGTAAGTTGTATGTTATTTAATTGATGCTTAGTAGTGCGTGCTCTCACATTTTTAGTTCCAACTTATTAATATAAGATAGCATGTCGTATGAATGTTTGCTTGTATTGTTTTACTCATAGAAGGGTATGACATTGTGGTATCTTCCTCTGATTGTTTCGCTTGAATCGACTTGGCACATGCTCACGCTTGCATATGACTGAAAACAAAAAAGTCAATTAAGACTCGATGGTTTATTTTGCCTTAGAGTATTTATATCACTTTTATGCCCCTGTTAATTTTGTTTGTCGCAAGCATGATCATGGCAGTTGTTGATCTCTTGATTGTCGCCCCCATCTATTGCTAGCCTTCACATGTACTGAGTATGAGCTCTACTCATGCATCCAACTCCCAAAAACCGAAGTTTTCGAAATGTGTCCACTATACTGACCTATATGTGGTATTTAACCGCCACTCCAAGTAAATTTCTCATGTGCTACCTTTAAAACCTTCAAAAAAAATATTGATGTTTTGTGCCCATATTTTAGCTCATGAGGACGTAAATAGAGAATCTTTATCTCACTTGTTGATTGGATTTAACACCCTGGACTAGTGGCTTCATCCGCTTGTGCAAATGATAGAAGAGCCGATAGCGGGGTGCCCAGCCCCAAATTAATACAACAAATTACACTATTTCCCCCCCTGATTTATCAGTCAAAGCATAATTGTGTAAACAAAAGAGAAACAGGGATGCTCTTCTACCTAGATGCGCCATTCTATGGGAGTCGCACTTGTGAAGTCTAGTTGGCTTGTGACATACTGTATTGTTTGTTTACCATTCGTTGACATAAGCATACACCTCTCTAAAAAATGTTTTCAATACCTTTGTTTAATAAAATAAAAAGCTCTAGCACATGAGTTATTCCCTGCTTCCCTCTACGAAGGGACTTTCTTTTATTTTTATGTTGAGTCTTCACCTTCTCACTTTATGCACCTTCTTGAGAGCATGGTTGTCATTCTTAGTGTGATGTGCTTGTACCAAAACGCGGTTGATTGTGGTATAACTTTGATGCTTGTATCTTTGATATCTTTAATTCTAGTCTTCATTTGAACTTCAGAGGTGCCCTAGCATTTTTGTTTTGCTCCATTATTAAGGGCAAGCGAGTACACTCTATCATACCCTATTATGAGCATTGCAATCTTGCAGATTGATATACTTTATGTTGTTTGTTATTAGCTTGTTGGTATCTCTTCATGGTTTGCATAACTGCTAGTGACTTTTAGCTTGCATACATCTTATTATGAATTGCCTGAGCACTTTATCATATAGTGAGTATATTTACATCATATGAAGCAATTGTGTTTGTAAAAGTTCTTGCCCCCACACCACCAGGTGGCATGGCCTAGGGGGCGCGCCCAGTGGTGGTCTGGGCTACTCCTTGCACCCCTCCAGGTCTCCCTCTGGCCCCGGGGTCTTCTGGTGATATAAGCTCAATGGGATCTTTTTCCGGCAATTTCCTGAAAGTTGATTTTTTCTGCACAAAACGAGACACCGAGGTAATTCTGTTGAAAACAATGTTAGTTCGTGTTAGTTGTATCTAAATATCACAAGTTTAGAGGCAAACACTAGCAAAAGTGTTCGGAAAAGGAGATATGTTTTGGACATATCAACTCCCCCAAGCTTAGCTTATTGCTTGTCCTTAAGCAATTCAGTGACAACTGAGTGCGATAAAAGAACTTTTACAAACACATTTGTTTCATATGATGTAAATATTCTCACTATATGATCAAGTTCTTAGGCAATTCATAATAATAAGTATGCAAGATAAAGTCACCTAAAAGTGATGCAAACCATGAAGAGATACCAACATACTAATATTAAACAACATGAAATATATCAATCTGCGGGATTGCAATGTCCATAATAGGGTATGATAAACTTTAATCGCTTTCCCTTAATAATGGAGCAAAACATAATTGCCAGGGCACCTCTGAAGTTCAAGTGAAGACTAGAAGTAAAGATGTCAAAGATAAAAGCATCAAAGTTATACCCCAATTAACCGTGTTCTGGGACAAGCACATTACACTAAAAATGACAGCCATGCTCTCAAGAAGGTGCATAAAGTGAGAAGGTGAAGACTCAGCATAAAAGTAAAAGAAAGGCCCTTCGTAGAGGGAAGTGATACGTCATAAACGTATCCTTAATTTCTGATGTTCCATGTTGTTTTCATGTCTTTCCTACATGTTTGCTATACACTTTATGTCATTTTTATTGATTTTTCGGATTAACCTATTGACAAGATTCCATAGAGACAGTTCCTTGTTTTCTGTTGTTTTTAGTTTCAGAAAATTTGTTCTGGAAATATTCTCAGAATTGGAAAATTCAAAGTCCAGAGGTCCTAAAATTCCCGAAGGTTCCACGGATTTCTGAAGAGGCCCAATGGGTGGCCACACCATAGGGCGGCGCGCCCCCTGTCCGCGCCATGGGGTGGTGTGGGGCCCCCAGGCCTCCACCGCCTTTGCCCTTTCGCCTATTTATACCCCCGATACGTTAAACCTAAAAATATACCAATTCATCCCGAGAAATACCTGAGGCCGCTGTCATCATCATCCTGAGATCGGGAGGGTTCTCGAGCTCTCCTCGACACCCTGTCTGGAGGGGAATTCATCACCGGAGGGGTCTACACCGCCATGCCCTCCTCCGAAGTGATGCGTGAGTTGTTCATCCCTGGACTACGGGTCCATAGCAGTGGCTAGATGGTTGTTCTCTCCACTTTGTACCTCATGTTTAGATCTCGTGACCTGCCTCACATGATCGAGATAATCTTTATATAATGCTACATGTTGTGTTTGCTGGGATCTGATGAATGTTAAATGATGTGTCTTCTAATTATCAATCTATCATGTTATCTTCGTGCATATGTTATTTATGATCTTGCATGATCTCCATTATTAGTAGATGCTCTGGCCAAGTAGATGCTAGTAACTCCAAGAGGGAGTATTTATGCTCGATAGTGGGTTCATGCTTCCTTTGCATCTGTGCTCGAGCGCCAGAAACATGCCAGATGGAGGATGTGCGATTTTCATTAGGGAGAAAACAACGGTGTTTACCTAGTTTACATTTTTTACATTACATACTTTTCTTACTGCGATAATTGGTTGCTTGCAACTTAATACCCAACGTTTGTTCGGATGATATTCGGAGGGTGGATTATTAGTCATACATGTGGTTGGATGACGGTCTATGTATTTTGTTGTAATGCCCGCATGAATCACATAGTAATCTTTATGTCTTGCATATGCACTACGCTGCAGCCTTCAATTGTGTCAATTGCCCAGCTGTAATTTGTTCACCACGCATGCTATTTATCTTTCACGGCGGGACACTACTAGTGAAATGTGGACCCCGGTCCATTTTCTCATACTAATAATACACACACTACTTCCACTGCTTTCACACTGCTGCTACTGCTTTCATACTGTTTTCCTACTGTTTTCCACACCATACGTTTAAACTCTTTGTGTTCAGCAAAACCGGTGAGATTGACAACCTCACTGCTTCGTTGGGGCAAAGTTATTTGATTGTGTTGTGTAGGTTCCACGTTGCTTCTAAACCGGTAGTGCGCCCTGCCATCTCAGCTGCTTCAACCTTCTGAAGTTACTCCTTCATACCTTCCTCTTGGGGTCTCCCAACGAGTGCAAGATCTGCACCATCAAGCTAGTTTCCGGCGCCGTTGCCGGGGAGGAAGAGAATTCTGCAAGGGGAGTCTCTCACCTCCAAATTTTTTACTTTGTTATTGTTTTGCTTGTTACTTTCTTTATCATGCTTGCTAGCAATTTTTGATGCCTTTGAAACTAGATCTTATAGGCAAGGTGGTTCATAGATGAACAACAAAAATATTATAAGGAACACCGCTTGTCACAAAAAGGAATAGACTTATGGGAGCAAATTAATAAATTGCATGACCGTGCTAAAAACTTGTGCTCTACTTATAATGTTACTTATTTCATTGATAAATCTTGTTTTTGTAGGAGGTATAAACACCTCCCTTTTCAATGTGAGTATAATGATTATGTTACCATATCTTGGAAGGGTGCATTCAAAATTACTTATTTTCCGAACGTATTAATGATGCACCTTATAAATATGAAATTGCTTATAATGATGACGTTAAGGGAAATTATGAATTATATGATGTGGAACAAATTGAAGAATTTATTGCTTCGAAGGGTGCATTCGAAATTGCTTATTTTCTTGAAAGTATTGATAATGCACCTTATGAATACGAGATTTATGCTATACTTGAATATTGCTTTGATAATTACAAGGATTGTAATTACTACATAGTGGAATTAATAAATTATCTCCACCAAAGGGAGAGACTAATGCCTTGCAGGAATCTATGGAAGAAGAAACTGCTGAATGTGGAAGCTCGTTGGATGAAAAAGAGGGGGAGAGTGATGATCAAGAGGAGGAAGAATGGAACCCATGTCTACCTCCCAATGATAGTAACTCTTTAACTCATACATTATTGGATGAAATTGATACTTTATATACTTGTGACCTTGATACTACTATGAATGAAACTTGTGGGGATGATATTGCTACTGTTATTTATGATAATCCATGCTACTTGGATAAATCTTATGATAGTGCTTTTGATGATGGTCATATGTTACTTGGTGTTATAAATTATAATGCTACTGAAAATAGGATTGCTATAATGTTTCCTATACGTTTTATGAGTGATCAATCATCTTGTTTTGCTATTGGTAAAAGTGGGAACAATGAGGAGCTGATTTTTAATTTTAATCCCACTATTTTGGAGCTTGATATGAATTGTGTGCTTTTAGACCATGACAAACATGCTTTACGTGATAATTATGTTGTTGAGTTTGTTCATGATTCTACTAAAAATTATTATGAGAGAGGCAAATATGGTTCTAGGAATTTTCATGTTACTAAAACACCTCTCTTTTTGTTGAAAGATTTGAAATTGCTCTTGTTCTACCTTCCCACGATTTCTAGTTTGAGCTTCTTTAATTTATTTATTTACAAGATTCCTATGTATAGGAAGTGGTTTAGACTTAAATTTGTTTCATACTTGATTCTTGATTCTCTCTTTTTAATGCATACTTCTTATGTGAGCATCTACTTGATTCCACTTTTCTGGGCCTAGCTAAAAGGCGTTAAAGAAAAGCACTTCTTGGGACATAACCCATGGGTTTTATTTTTGCTTTGTTTTTCTCTGTTTTCTTTGAGTCAAGGGGTTGTATACTTATATATAAACTCCTTTGTATCTTTATTTTTATGTTTTAGGTGTGCCAATTAAAGTTTCTGACGAGAGTTGGAGTTGGTTTTTGGATTTCTGCGCCGGAAAATAATTTCTGCCGTCCGTCGTAGAAAAATCATATAATTCACAGAAAAATCAGAATGACCTGACATTTCTTCTGATTATTCCTAGGCTAATTCCGCAACTTTTTTGTTATTTAATTTTTTTGATATGAGCAACGTAAGTGCCCCGAATAAATTCGTCTTTACAGACTGTTCTCGTTTTGACAGATTCTGCCATTTTTCTTGCATTGCTCTTTTACGATGTCAAGTGGATTTCTTTGCTTCACGAAACATCAGTGGCTATAGCTAATGTTTAAAAGTATCAATAGCACTTGTTCCCTTACATAACCCATGGATTTTTTATTGTTTCACTAACCCTCTAATGCGAATTACTCTTTGAGTGTGGTGTGAAGGAAGTTTTCAAGGGTCAAGAGAAGAGGGTGATATATGTGATCAAGAAGAGTGCAAGTTCAAATCTTGGGGATGCCCCCGTGGTTCTTCCAAGAATATTTTAAGATTACTCAAGCATCTAATCTTGGGGATTCCCAAGGCATCCCCTTCTTCATCAACAATCTATGAGGTCACTTCTAGTGAAACAATATTTTTATTCGGTCACATCATATGAAGTTTACTTGGAGTGTCTATTTGTTTTTCTTTTGTTTTATTTTGTTTTCCTTGCTTCAATGATATAGTTGGCCCTAGCATTCCTTGTTTGGGAGAGAGACATGCTCCTCTTTTTCGTTTTAATACTTGTTATGCTCGTATTCTTAGTTTTTCTTCTAGCTGCTGCAAAATTCCCGTTTAGCTCTTATTTTCATTGCATCTCTTGTTCAGAGCTGTTAGTTTTAGTAGTGTGGTGTCGTGTGAGTACTTTCATGTTTGCTTTCTGTATCATTTAGAGAGTTTTTGTTAAAGCATGTTTTTTATGGTGCTTGTTGGGAAAAGAAAATGCTCCTTGTAGTAGAATTTATAAGATGGAAGTAGAAGCTTGTATAGACCGTGGTTAGACTTTTTCATATCATGCTAGATGTTATTTTAATTCTAAATCCTTGTGGTTATTTAGTAGCATGATTAGCCTCAAATATCTGAGAGTGTTTAATGTGCCAATGAAAGAACCATGGGTTGTTCTTGTCATATTGAAGCATAAATTTGTGGTGTTCCCCTTTGAATGTTTTATTTGGTTGACTTGGCGCAGGCTCACACCATGTTTATGACTTGAAACCAGTAACTTATAGCCTCTATGACCATTTATTTTTTGAACTTGTGGTACCACTTATGCTTTGATTAATGATGTTTATGTCGCTATGCATGATTACGACTCTTATGCTCTCTTGATTTGTTGCTCCCAGTCTTTTACTAGCCTCCACATGTACTGAGTATGAGCTCTACTCGTGCATCCAACTCCCAAAAACCAAAGTATGCCAAATATGTCCACCATACCTACCTACATGTGGAATTTAACCGCCACACCAAATTAAATTACTCATGTGTTACCTTTAAAACTTTCAAAATTACTCTTGTTTTGTGCTCCTGTTTTAGCCCATGAGGACGTAAATAGAGAATCTTTATCTCACTTGTTGATTGGAATTTCACACCCTGGACTAGTGGCTTCATATGCTTATCCAATGATAGAAGAGATGGCAGCGGGGTCCCCAGCCCCAAATTAATAACAACAAATTCTCTTCACTATTTTTGCCCCTGATTTATAAGTCAAAGCATAATTGTGTAAACAAAAGAGAAAGAGGGATGACCTTCTACCTAGATGCGTCCTTCTATGGGAGCCGATCTGGTGAAGTCTAGTTGGCTTGCGACGTACTGTATTTTCTGTTTACCATTCGTTGAGATAAGCATACACCTCTCTTAAAAATGTTTTTTTATACCTCTATTTAATAAAATAAAATAAAAGGCTCTAGCACATGAGTTGATCCGTGCTTCCCTCTGCGAAGGGCCTTTCTTTTACTTTTATGTTGAGTCTCCATCTTCTAACTTTATGCACAGTTGAGAGAGCATAGTTGCCATTCTGAGTTTTATGTGCATTTGTCCCATAAACATTATTAATTGATTCATGATGTGTCATTGCTTGTTCTCTAATTATTTGCTATAGTCTTCCTCATGAACTTTGAAGGTGTCCTGGCATTTATGTTTTGCCCCACTCTTAAGGACTAGCGAAATATCACTTTCACATGTTTTCTCTATACTTGAAGCAAACATATATCTTTCGTTGCATTGTTATTCATGATCTTTTATTTGTGTTACTTATCGTGATGCAAGGTGATTGATATGCTTTATTGTTAAAATTCGATTTCTCATGCTTGTGTTGAAGTTCTATGATCTCATCTTACTTATGCTTTTACATTATTGATGATCAAGTTTACGTTGGTAGCACGTCACCTCCGAAATTATGTGTTTTTATCGTTTATCTACTCGAGGACGAGTAGGAACTAAGCTTGGGGATGTTGATACGTCATAAACGTATCCTTAATTTCTGATGTTCCATGTTGTTTTCATGTTTTCCTACATGTTTGCTATACACTTCATGTCATTTTTATCGATTTTCCGGACTAACCTATTGACAAGATGCCACATAGCCAGTTCCTTGTTTTCTGCTGTTTTTAGTTTCAGAAAAGTTATTATGGAAATATTCTCGGCATTGGAAAATTCAAAGTACGGAGGTCCTAGAATTCCCGAAGATTCCACAGAGTCCCGAAGATGCCCAGAGGGGGGCACACCATAGGGCGGCGCCCCTGGCCGCGCCATGGGGTGGTGCGCCCCCCCCCCCGGTCCTCCACCGCCTTTGCTCTTTCGCCTATTTATACCCCCCCCCGATATGTTGAACCTAAAAATATACCACTTCGTCCCGAGAAACACCCGAGGCCGTCGTCATCGTCATCGTCATCCCGAGATCGGGAGGGTTCTAGAGCTCTCCCCAGCACCCTTCCGGGAGGGGAATTCATTAGTGGAGGGGTCTACACCACCATGCCCTCCTCTGAAGTGATGCGTGAGTAGTTCATTCGTGGACTAAGGGTCCATAGCAGTAGCTAGATGGTTGTTCTCTCCACTTTGTACCTCATGTTTAGATCTTGTGAGCTGCCTCACATGATCAAGATCATCTTTATGTAATGCTACATGTTGTGTTTGCTGGGATCTGATGAATGTTGAATGTTATGTATTCTGATTATCAATCTATCATGTTATCTTCATGAATATGTTATTTATGATCTTGCATGCTCTCCGTTATTAGTAGATGCTCTGGCCAAGTAGATCCTAGTAACTCCAATAGGGAGTATTTATGCTCGATTGTGGGTTCATGCTTCCTTTGCATCTGTGCTCGAGCGCCAGAAACGTGACAGATGGAGGATGTGCGGTTTTCATTAGGGAGAAAACAACAGTGTTTGCCCAATTTACATTGTTTACATTACACACTTCGCTTACGGCAATAATATGTTGCTTGCAACTCAATACCCAATGTTTTTTCGGATGATATTCGGAGGGTGGATTATTAGTCATAGCTGCAGTTGGATGACGGTCTATGTATTTTGTTGTAATGCCCACATGAATCACATAGTAATCTTTATGTCTTGCATATGCACTACGGTGCAGCCTTAATTTCTGTCAATTGCCATGCTGTAATTTGTTCACCACGCATGTTATTTATCTTTCACGGAGACACACCACTAGTGAACTATGGACCCCGATCCACTTTCTTATACTGATAATACACACACTTCTTCATACTTCTGCTACTGCTTTCATACAATTTTCCTGCTGTTTTCCACACCATACGTTTAACCTCTCTGTGTTCAGCAAAACCGGTGAAATTGACAACCTCACTGCTTCGTTGGGGCAAAGTGATTTGATTGTGTTGTGTAGGTTCCACGTTTCTTCTGAACCGGTAGTGCGCCCTGCCATCTCAGATGCTTCAACTTTCTGAAGTTACTCCTTCCTCCTACTGGTCGATTAAACCTTGGTTTCTTACTGAGGGAAAACTGCTGTTGTACTCATCATACCTTGCTCTTGGGGTCTCCAAACGAGTGCAAGATCTGCACGATGAGGAAGCAGGGATTAACTCACGTGCTAGAGATTTTTATTTTGTAAATAGAGGTATTGAAAACATTTTTGTAGAGAGGTGTATGCTTATGTCAACGAAGGGTAAACAGACAATGTAGTACGTCACAAGCCAACTAGACCTTACAAGAGCGGCTCCCGTTGAAGTACGCAACTGGTATAGAAGGTCATCCCTCTTCTCTTTTGTTTACACAATTATGCTTTGACAGATAAATCAGGGGCAAAAATAGTGAAGAGAATTTATAGTAACCAATTTTGGGGTTGGGCACCCCGCTGGCAGCTCTTCTATCATTCGGATAAGAGGATGAAGCCACTAGTCCAGGTGTGCAAAGTCCAATCAACAAGCAAGATAAATATTCTCTATTTACGTCCTCATGAGATAAAATAGGAGCACAAAACATGAATACTTTTTGAAGATTTTTAAGGTAGCACATGAGAAATTTACTTGGAGTGGCGGTGAAATACCACATGTAGGTAGGTATGGTGGACACATTTGGAAAACTTTGGTTTTTGGGAGTTGTATGCACGAGTAGAGATCATACTCAGTATAATTGAATTCTAGCAATAGACCGGGAGTGACAATCGAGAAAGCAACAATTGTCATAATCATTCTTGCAACAAAACAAAAATAACGGGTGGGTACTCTGAGGCAAAATAAATCATCGACGCTTAATTTACTTTTCGTTTTCAGTCTTATGCATGCGTGAGCATGTGCCAAGTTGATTCAAGCGAAACATTCAGAGGGAGATACCACAATTTCATACCCTTCTATGAATAAAACAATACAAGCAAACATTCATACGACATGATATCTAATATTAATAAGTTGGGACTAAACATGAGAGAGCACGAACTACTAAGCATCGATTAAATAACATACACCTTACACGAACAAACTAAGCATGTCCACATGGATGTGTATATGTACAAAAATGAAAACAAATAGAGTTCATACCAGCCTCTCACCATAACTTGAATTGTCGTAGATCGTCATTATTGCTCTTCACTCATGTGGATTGAATAATATAGAATGATAACCAAGATCTAATGGAGCCACGGAGGACTACTGAACTGTAACATCCCAAGTATGAAAAATAAGCCTTTAGAATCTTTGCTCTCTGTTATTTTATGTTTTGCATCATGCCATCATGTTCATTGCATTTGTTTTGATTGTTTTCCATTTGTTTTCCTTTGTTTTCTATTTGAATTTCAAACCAAAATTCAAACCTTTTGTTTCATCCTTGTGATGTTACAATTTCCAAAATGATATTTCAAAATAAAACAATCAATTGTTTCCATAAAAGTTGTGATTCCAAACTGTTGTTTTGTTTCTAACAAAAATTCATTTAATATCAAACCCTTTTCAAATTCAATTATGATTTTTCTTCCAAATAACAACCATGTTGAAAGTTATGAAAATTGCAAAACAAATCAATCACTTGTTTCCAATTAAACCATAAGGTTCAAACCATTAAATTATGGCTTTTAATAAGTTAATTAATCCAAACTTAATCCAATTGTTATTTCAAAATTCAAATCAAATCTCCAAAACAGCACCCAATTGGATTTATGAAAATTTCAAAAGCATTTCAACCCTTTGTTCTAACTAAATAATAGGGTTTACCCTATTAAGAAGTTGTATGCAATAATAATCATTTTAATACTCAAAATCATCCCACTTTGAATTAATTAACAAACAGCAAGCTAATTTGAAAACTTTTGGAAAAACAAGTTAGCAGTTAGTTGCTAAGTCAAAAACTAACCTAACCATATTTTTTTCCAAATTTTTACTAACCTAAAACCTACCTTTTTCTTCCAATTTGTTTTCTGCAAAAAAATAATAATAGAACATAAACAATAAAAGCAACAGCAGAGAGGAGAGAGGCCCAACTCTCTCCCCCCATCCCACTTCTCCCTTGGCCCATACCCCCCTTGTCGTCTTCCTCCTCCCTCTGTACGACTGTATCAACCACCACCCGATCACCCCTCCTCCGCTCGATTGCTTGCCGTACCAAGCTCTCCCTCCCCATAAAACGACCACCTCCCCTCCCTCTGCTTGCTAGACCTAACCCTAGCCCTAGCGCCGCCATCCTCTTCCTCCCCTCCATCTCCCTGCAACCTCCTCTGAATTTCTCCTGTAACTGACACCCACCCGAGCTCCACCTCTCCTCCGGTGATCGCCGCCGCCAGCCACCTCCTCCGGCCGGGCAAGGCATGGGAATGGAACCCCCAGGGCTCCATCTCCCTCCTCCACCCCTCGGCTTGGGCCGAGGAGCCCCGGAGCTCCGCCACCGTCGAGGTTTCCCGCCGCCAACCTCCCTGTCCGCCTGCAGCGACCCATCGCCCCGACCTGCTCCTGTCGCTCGAGGTGAGCTCCTCGGCCACCCCCTTCCTCCTCTCGCCTCCCTCCTCCTCCACAGGCACACCGCACCCCACCCCCTCGCAGCAGCCCCCCACGGCGCCCCCTCCGGCGAGCGAGCAGCGAGCCGCCAGAGCCCTCCGTCCGCCCTCTGTCTGCCAGCGATCTGGAAGTTCAGTTAACACACCGCCAACCACACCTTTTACCCCCCCCCCCCCGTTCTGCCTATCCTATCACAAAACAGCAGCAGCCGCACTGGCAGAGGCCCTATGCGCGCACCAGGAGGGTGTGGGTTCGATCCCCACCTCCTCGATTTAAAACCAACTTTTTGTTTTGTTTTTCCAGAGCCAGAACAAACTGCAGAATCACAACCCAGTCCTTGTAAATTATTTCTAGCCCCTGCAAATTTTTTTTCTAAGTCCCTAGTGCACTAAAAATGGCACATTGCACCCCAAATTTGTAAAATGCATAATTAATTCATCCCAACTCCAAATTCAACATTTTTAATATGTTTTCTGTCCCAAATTAAATGTTCTATCCAAATATAAAATTTGTTTACTGTTTTGAATATTTTAAATTGGTGCAATATTTGAATTCTTGTTTAAATCACTTAATTTTGCAAAATTCATAACTTGAGCATAAAAATTCCAAATTCCACAAACTAAATATGTTTTCCAATCAACTTTTCATGTAATTTCCAAATATAAATTTTGTTTGCTGTTTTGAATAATTTAAATTGCTGAAAACAACTGTTTCTTAATTATTGCATTTAAAATTGCCAAAATAATAACTTGCTCATTTTAAATCCAATTTCAACAAATGAAATATGTTTTCCATGCAAAATTAAACCACCTTTTCAAATATAAAATTTGTTCCATGTTTTGAATAATTAAAATTGGTTAAATGATTTAAACCTTGTTTAAATCATTTAATATTGTTAAATTCATAACTTGATCAAGTTAAATTCTTTTGGGACATATAAAATATGTTTTCAAACCACAAAAGTATAATCCTTTCAAATATGAACTTCATCTAATGTTTTGAACAAATAAAAATTCACATAAGTTCATGTTTGAATTAAATTCATTTAATTCTTGCTTAAACTTGCTTAATTCATAAATAATTTATTTGAAATCCTTTTTCAACAAGTGAAACATGTAATCCACCTAAAATTTGGTGTTCTTTCCAAATATGAACTTTGTTATCTATTTTGAACAATTAAACTTGATGAAAACAACAAATGCTTGTGTGACACCTTTAAGTAACCAAAATTCCAAAACTTAATAAATGAATTTCCAAACTTGTTAAACCTTATTTCCAATTGGTTCTATTGTTGTTATTTTGCTGTTTTCCTCATCCATGCATCATGCTAATTCACTTCCACCTGATGATTAGTTGTAAACCAATTAATTCAACCATAATTCATGGGCTTTCCATATGCAATCCAAATTGCATGTGGGTCCATTTAATCATGTTGTTATCTTGTCAACTAGTTTATTCTGATGCATCAATTAAATGGTCATGCATCATCCCATGTTTGTGCACTATGCCATGTTATTGATTGTTTGCCTCTGCGTTGTTTGTTTGCTTCTTCCCGGATACACGACGACGTTGAGACCGACGATACTTACGACACCCCTTCTAAGGAGTTAGCTTAGTACCAGGCTACTGGGTTTGCAGGCAAGTATTCACTCACATGAACCATCGTGTTCCTTTCAACATTGGATACCGATACTTTTCCGTTGTCTATTCTTCTAGCCCTATGAATAGCTGTTTTTGTTACGAACCTATCACATGTATCCTTTAACCCTGATATTGCCTCACCTCCACACCTATAACCATTGCTTGTTGCCCGTGTCTTACTAGCATGCTTAGGGTTGTTTTGCTCGAGTCTGTTACCCGTTACTTTCTGTTACTATTTCATTATGTTCTGGGGGCTCGATGTTTAATCAATCAATCATGCTAATGTTATTATTAAATAATAATTTGATGATAAGGCACCGGCAGGAGGCCCTTTGTGGTTTTGAGGCCTGCTAGTGTCGACCCTAATAGGAAAAGGGTCTTGTCTACTGATCCATGATGAGCGCACTACCCGCATGTGGGAAGCGAGTATGGGCGCCCCCCTCAATTTGACTCGATTCGCATCTCGTCCAAATCGTCTCATTTAGTTCGGGTTTTCCATTTGCTGCATGCATGATCTTGCGAGCCCTTGGTACCCGGGTGGAACTTTTGTAGTCGGCATATAGGGGGACACGGTCTTAGAGTGCTATGAGGGTCTATTTTCTTCTGGGCTCGATTAGCCGTGCGCCCAAGGTGCTTTGCGCTTGATGCGGAGATGAGTTGAGTTGTGTTGAGTGACCCGCTTGGTGGAAGGGCCTTTCCATCTGGCGGGTTATTCATACGTGTACGGCCAAATTGGTGCAACCCTGCAGGGATAAATCTTCTCGAGAAGCCGTGTTTTCCGCGGTTATGGTTAACTTGGTGAAAGTACTGGCTAACAAGTACTCAGGACAACTTAAACCTAATGATCCACAATCTCACACCCAATGATTAACAACTTGACTAGTAATAGGATTATTGACACAATAATCTGCTTCATCTTTAATCCAACTGTGTGAGTTATCCTCGGATTGCTTCTTCGGATAAGGGGCGAGATCCAGGATGGGTTTGTTTGAAGTTATCTTTCAGTTGGTTACAATACTTGATTTTATCCCCTTTCTGTTAGTTGGAAGTTGTAGTTCTCTGTAGTTGGTTAGCGCAGCCAGTTGCAGCATCTTTTATATCCCCTCTCTTCCGTTGAACCCAAGGCATCTGTGCTTGGTGTTGATGGGCTACACTTTGGTGAACTGTGAGTCTTGCTTGCCAGTACGTTTATGTACTGACCCCTTTGGGGCTGTGGTTTCCGCAGACCTACGTTTCCGAGGATCTACATGGTGGCTACTACGTGGAGTATGACGAGACTGCTGACGAGTAGATAGCGGACCCGGGCAGGATCCGAGACTTCGTGGATGGGCTCCGTCTTTTCGTTTCCGGCCTCTTAGGCCTATTTGGATCTTGTCTGTACTCAGACATGTTGAATGCTTCCGCTGTGATGTAATGATGATATGTTGGGACATGTGTCCTCTGGATGATTGTATTTGCAATCTCTGCTCTAATGAGAGCTATTTGCAACTTATTTCCATCTTTTGTGTCGTAGAGATCTGCTGTGATATCACTTGTTCAAATGCCGTTGACGTACCATGTGTGTATGTTTTGAAGTACGTCAACGGAAGTATCTGGATTTCTATGGGATGGTTTGCGCAGACGTTGAATAGTAAGAGAATGGTTGTCACACGTTTACGTGTTGGCCTGCTCATATTGAGATGCGGGTGCCAGTATGCCCCGTAAGCCATTTATCTGCTGTTCAACGGACTGTGAGTATCCCCTAGAAGTCTGGGTGCGACAAATGGTATCAGAGCCTGTCTGCCTGTAGGATCCCTTTTACTGGTCGCAGTTGAGTCTAGAATCTATTTTGTAGCTATATAGGAAAAATGAAACGTGAGAGTAGGAATTCTGATCTTTTTCTTCTTTCCCCACCCACCCTCCCTTTTCTGGTAAGGAAGTGTAACGTTGTTTTCTATTCTCATCTAAAACTTTCAAGTTAGGATTTCACGAATTCTGGTTTCTCTAGGATGGTTATATCTACTAGACCATAGGAATGGAGGTGGTTGTGACATGATTTATCATGTTGCCTACTCACGATTGAGAACGGAGGCGTGTAAGCCCCGGAAGCAGATCCTCTATTCCTTAAGCAGTAGATATTGATCCTTTAGAAGCCCGGATGGGTTTTCCGTAGTACCTCAGGAGTTTTGTTCTCGTTTTCCCCGATGTTGATATCCTGTTCTTCTCAACATCCTTTTCGTCCGTTCAAATCTTGTTGTTGTTTTCCATTTCAGTTCTTCTACCGGCGTCTAATCAAAACTTCCCAAATTTCAAGTCTATCTGGCCAAAAAGGTTGTTGTTGTTTCGAAAACTACCAGGCTATGAGAGCTGGCATTCCTATCACCTGGGGTTGTTTCGAGGAAGCATTCCTGAATCACCACATTCCAGATAGTCTATTCTACGAATGAATCAAGTCTATCCAGCTATACACCCTCAATGCAAAACCTCTCCCTTTACTTGAAAATGTTCCGGTGGTTTGTGAATTCCCTGACATTTTTCCAGAAGAGTTGCCAGGAATGCCTATCGTCTTGAACTTCCAGAAGAACTATCCAAGGTGCACGATGTGTTTCACGTGTCACAGCTCAAGAGGATCTTCGCAAGAAGTATCCGGACCTTTTCTTTTCTCAGTAGGAATCTCGGGGCGCGATTCCTTCAAGGGGGGGCGTTTTTAACATCCCAAGTATGAAAAATAAGCCTTTAGAATATTTGCTCTCTGTTATTTTATGTTTTGCATCATGGCATCATGTTCATTGCATTTGTTTTGATTGTTTTCCATTTGTTTTCCTTTGTTTTCTATTTGAATTTCAAACCAAAATTCAAACCTTTTGTTTCATCCTTGTGATGTTACAATTTCCAAAATGATATTTCAAAATAAAACAATCAATTGTTTCCATAAAAGTTGTGATTCCAAACTGTTGTTTTGTTTCTAACAAAAATTCATTTAATATCAAACCCTTTTCAAATTCAATTATGATTTTTCTTCCAAACAACAACCATGTTGAAAGTTATGAAAATTGCAAAACAAATCAATCACTTGTTTCCAATTAAACCATAAGGTTCAAACCATTAAATTATGGCTTTTAATAAGTTAATTAATCCAAACTTAATCCAATTGTTATTTCAAAATTCAAATCAAATCTCCAAAACAGCACCCAATTGGATTTATGAAAATTTCAAAAACATTTCAACCCTTTGTTCTAACTAAATAATAGGGTTTACCCTATTAAGAAGTTGTATGCAATAATAATCATTTTAATACTCAAAATCATCCCACTTTGAATTAATTAACAAACAGCAAGCTAATTTGAAAACTTTTGGAAAAACAAGTTAGCAGTTAGTTGCTAAGTCAAAAACTAACCTAACCATATTTTTTTTCCAAATTTTTACTAACCTAAAACCTACCTTTTTCTTCCAATTTGTTTTCTGCAAAAAATAATAATAGAACATAAACAATAAAAGCAACAGCAGAGAGGAGAGAGGCCCAACTCTCTCCCCCCAGCCCACTTCTCCCTTGGCCCATACCCCCCTTGTCGTCTTCCTCCTCCCTCTGTACGACTGTATCAACCACCACCCGATCACCCCTCCTCCGCTCGATTGCTTGCCGTACCAAGCTCTCCCTCCCCATAAAACGACCACCTCCCCTCCCTCTGCTTGCTAGACCTAACCCTAGCCCTAGCGCCGCCATCCTCTTCCTCCCCTCCATCTCCCTGCAACCTCCTCTGAATTTCTCCTGTAACTGACACCCACCCGAGCTCCACCTCTCCTCCGGTGATCGCCGCCGCCAGCCACCTCCTCCGGCCGGGCAAGGCATGGGAATGGAACCCCCAGGGCTCCATCTCCCTCCTCCACCCCTCGGCTTGGGCCGAGGAGCCCCGGAGCTCCGCCACCGTCGAGGTTTCCCGCCGCCAACCTCCCTGTCCGCCTGCAGCGACCCATCGCCCCGACCTGCTCCTGTCGCTCGAGGTGAGCTCCTCGTCCACCCCCCTTCCTCCTCTCGCCTCCCTCCTCCTCCACAGGCACACCGCACCCCACCCCCTCGCAGCAGCCCCCCACGACGCCCCCTCCGGCGAGCGAGCAGCGAGCCGCCAGAGCCCTCCGTCCGCCCTCTGTCTGCCAGCGATCTGGAAGTTCAGTTAACACACCGCCAACCACACCTTTTACCCCCCCTGTTCTGCCTATCCTATCACAAAACAGCAGCAGCCGCACTGGCAGAGGCCCTATGCGCGCACCAGGAGGGTGTGGGTTCGATCCCCACCTCCTGCGATTTGAAACCAACTTTTTGTTTTGTTTTTCCAGAGCCAGAACAAACTGCAGATTCACAACCCAGTCCTTGTAAATTATTTCTAGCCCCTGCAAAATTTTTTTCTAAGTCCCTAGTGCACTAAAAATGGCAGATTGCACCCCAAATTTGTAAAATGCATAATTAATTCATCCCAACTCCAGATTCAACATTTTTAATATGTTTTCTGTCCCAAATTAAATGTTCTATCCAAATATAATTTTTTTTACTGTTTTGAATATTTTAAATTGGTGCAATATTTGAATTCTTGTTTAAATCACTTAATTTTGCAAAATTCATAACTTGAGCATAAAAATTCCAAATTCCACAAACTAAATATGTTTTCCAATCAAATTTTCATGTACATTCCAAATATAAATTTTGTTTGCTGTTTTGAATAATTTAAATTGCTGAAAACAACTGTTTCTTAATTATTGCATTTAAAATTGCCAAAATAATAACTTGCTCATTTTAAATCCAATTTCAACAAATGAAATATGTTTTACATGCAAAATTAAACCACCTTTTCAAATATAAAATTTGTTCCATGTTTTGAATAATTAAAATTGGTTAAATGATTTAAACCTTGTTTAAATCATTTAATATTGTTAAATTCATAACTTGATCAAGTTAAATTCTTTTGGGACATATAAAATATGTTTTCAAACCACAAAAGTATAATCCTTTCAAATATGAACTTCATCTAATGTTTTGAACAAATAAAAATTCACATAAGTTCATGTTTGAATTAAATTCATTTAATTCTTGCTTAAACTTGCTCAATTCATAAATAATTTTTTTGAAATCCTTTTTCAACAAGTGAAACATGTAATCCACCTAAAATTTGGTGTTCTTTCCAAATATGAACTTTGTTATCTATTTTGAACAATTAAACTTGATGAAAACAACAAATGCTTGTGTGACACCTTTAAGTAACCAAAATTCCAAAACTTAATAAATGAATTTCCAAACTTGTTAAACCTTATTTCCAATTGGTTCTATTGTTGTTATTTTGCTGTTTTCCTCATCCATGCATCATGCTAATTCACTTCCACCTGATGATTAGTTGTAAACCAATTAATTCAACCATAATTCATGGGCTTTCCATATGCAATCCAAATTGCATGTGGGTCCATTTAATCATGTTGTTATCTTGTCAACTAGTTTATTTTGATGCATCAATTAAATGGTCATGCATCATCCCATGTTTGTGCACTATGCCATGTTATTGATTGTTTGCCTCTGCGTTGTTTGTTTGCTTCTTCCCGGATACACGACGACGTTGAGACCGACGATACTTACGACACCCCTTCTAAGGAGTTAGCTCAGTACCAGGCTACTGGGTTTGCAGGCAAGTATTCACTCACATGAACCATCGTGTTCCTTTCAACATTGGATACCGATACTTTTCCGTTGTCTATTCTGCTAGCCCTATGAATAGCTGTTTCTGTTACGAACCTATCACATGTATCCTTTAACCCTGATATTGCCTCACCTCCACACCTATAACCATTGCTTGTTGCCCGTGTCTTACTAGCATGCTTAGGGTTGTTTTGCTCGAGTCTGTTACCCGTTACTTTCTGTTACTATTTCATTATGTTCTGGGGGCTCGATGTTTAATCAATCAATCATGCTAATGTTATTATTAAATAATAATTTGATGATAAGGCACCGGCAGGAGGCCCTTTGTGGTTTTGAGGCCTGCTAGTGTCGACCCTAATAGGAAAAGGGTCTTGTCTACTGATCCATGATGAGCGCACTACCCGCATGTGGGAAGCGAGTATGGGCGCCCCCCTCAATTTGACTCGATTCGCATCTCGTTCAAATCGCCTCATTTGGTTTGGGTTTTCCATTTGCTGCATGCATGATCTTGCGAGCCCTTGGTACCCGGGTGGAACTTTTGTAGTCGGCATATAGGGGGACACGGTCTTAGAGTGCTATGAGGGTCTATTTTCTTCTGGGCTCGATTAGCCGTGCGCCCAAGGTGCTTTGGGCTTGATGCGGAGAAGAGTTGAGTTGTGTTGAGTGCCCCGCTTGGTGGAAGGGCCTTTCCATCTGGCGGGTTATTCATACGTGTACGGCCAAATTGGTGCAACCCTGCAGGGATAAATCTTCTCGAGAAGCCGTGTTTTCCGCGGTTATGGTTAACTTGGTGAAAGTACTGGCTAACAAGTACTCAGGACAACTTAAACCTAATGATCCACAATCTCACACCCAATGATTAACAACTTGACTAGTAATAGGATTATTGACACAATAATCTGCTTCATCTTTAATCCAACTGTGTGAGTTATCCTCGGATTGCTTCTTCAGATAAGGGGCGAGATCCAGGATGGGTTTGTTTGAAGTTATCTTTCAGTTGGTTACAATACTCGATCTTATCCCCTTTCTGTTAGTTGGAAGTTGTAGTTCTCTGTAGTTGGTTAGCGCAGCCAGTTGCAGCATCTTTTATATCCCCTTTCTTCCGTTGAACCCAAGGCATCTGTGCTTGGTGTTGACGGGCTACACTTTGGTGAACTGTGAGTCTTGCTTGCCAGTACGTTTATGTACTGACCCCTTTGGGGCTGTGGTTTCCGCAGACCTACGTTTCCGAGGATCTACATGGTGGCTACTACGTGGAGTATGACGAGACTGCTGACGAGTAGATAGCGGACCCGGGCAGGATCCGAGACTTCGTGGATGGGCTCCGTCTTTTCGTTTCCGGCCTCTTAGGCCTATTTGGATCTTGTCTGTACTCAGACATGTTGAATGCTTCCGCTGTGATGTAATGATGATATGTTGGGACATGTGTCATCTGGATGATTGTATTTGCTATCTCTGCTCTAATGAGAGCTATTTGCAACTTATTTCCATCTTTTGTGTCGTAGAGATCTGCTGTGATATCACTTGTTCAAATGCCGTTGACGTACCATGTGTGTATGTTTTGAAGTACGTCAACGGAAGTATCTGGATTTCTATGGGATGGTTTGCGCAGACGATGAATAGTAAGAGAATGGTTGTCACACGTTTACGTGTTGGCCTGCTCATATTGAGATGCGGGTGCCGGTATGCCCCGTAAGCCATTTATCTGTTGTTCAACGGACTGTGAGTATCCCCTAGAAGTCCGGGTGCGACATGAACTCTGCAGCAAACTTTACAAAACCAAAGAAGAACAACAAATATTTTTCGGTTTTTGATTTTAAAACAAGAACAGAAGGAAACAAGCAAACAAAGCAAAATATTTTTGGATTTTTGAATATTAAACCGAAGCAACAAAGTAAAGCAAACCAACAAAAGAAACTAAAGAAGCAAATAAAGAGAAACAATAGAATTATTTTTGTTCTTTTTGTGTTTTGGAAAGCAAGAACAAAACAATAAAAACAAAAATAAGCGAAAGAAACAAAAACAAGCAAAAGAAACGAAAACATGGATATACAAAGAACCGACAGAAACGTGATATATACATGAGCGTGATGTCGGCATACCTCCCCCAAGCTTAGGCTTTTGGCCTAAGTGGAGATCAATCATGGCGCGGGAAGTATCCCGACGCTGGTGGGTCGTCCGTAGCATGGTCATGCGCAGGAGCCCATGAAGAAGATGAAGCAACATGCAAATAATCATAACAGGGGTGTTGGTATGGAAACCCCGCAGTGTCGGAGGGCTGGACGAAATCATTTTTGTCCCTGCTCCAGCATCCTCTACATGCTGGGGATGCTGCTCAATGTATGCATCCAACTCGCTCTCTGAGAGTGACCATCCTTCCCACAATCTCCTATGAAGCTTCTACCTCGGCAAATTTCTTCATATAGATCCATCAATGGTTTGGGCTGCCCTCTTATCTTCCCACATGATCCCCATTGTGGCACTTTGATAGCTGCACAAAAATCATCGAAAGGCAAGTCGACAACTTTATTATAAATTTTATAATGGACCATGGGGTTAGGCAAGGACCAGCTAAAGCGAAAATCCTGCACCACAGACATAGTTTGTTTAATATGTTTGGTAGGTTCATCCTCAATAAAATGTTCCAATCCTGCAGAATTCATGTAGCGTGCATGAATTTCTGGCATGGATAAATTGATAGAAATACTCTTTCTTCACGGTGTACGGGCATGACGTCATGCAATTCCAACTCATGCTGGTTACGTTGATATACATTGTACTCCATCTCTAAAAAAATTCAACAAGCATTACAAAAGTTGATTTCAAGCAACTATATGATAGGAACTACTATAGGGACTTAGAGGGCTAAACATGCATCAAAACTAAATTAATTCACACAAATCAAGCATGCTAGCTCACATAAGTTGTCACCTACAGTACCAAAATACTAAAGAAATACTCCACCAAATAAAATTCATCTTGGATAATCGGAGGAGTCACATACCGGAGAGCAAATGCACCAAATTTCAGCAACAAAGGTGGGCTGAGCGAAGAGATCGAAAAAAATCCGTGGAAGAACAGTAAGAACTCGGGTTCTAGTGACGTTTTCAAGTTTAGGTGAGAGAGAGCAATGTTTGGCAGGGAGGAGAGCTACTGGAGGGCTAGGAGGCCCACACCATGTGCAGGCACCACCAGGGGCTGGCCGCGCCCAGGCACGGTGTGCCTGCATGGTGGGTCCCCCTGGGGTCTAGCAGGTGCCTCTCTGCCTCATTTTTGACGTAAAAATTTAATATAATTTTTCTGCAATATTTAGAGAAACTTCATTTTCGAGCAATTTCCAGAATTTAATAAATAATTAAAAACCAGAAAAAATATTGAAAGGCGGAAAACAAAACGAAAAACGGAACTACTGAGTTTCTAAGCCACTCCAACGTGCAAATAACCGGTGAAAACAAAGGTGGAAGTGGTGAAAACAAAATTATGGGTGGTGAGCTTTATTAACCCTACTGAAATAACAGACCTTTTAATCTGTTATTGAATGCCCATCTAGCCTGAGCCGATTCCTCCTTAGAAGAGGGAAAGTTCGTTGACCGCTAATGCCGCATCCACAGGAGGGTAACATGCATAACCACAGTAATCAAGATGAAAACATGACTATGGATGGTGGAAATCATAATTATACTAAGATAGCAAGGTGAGAACATGGTGAAAATGGGGAAGATGAAAACAAAGTGAAAACATTTTCCTCTTCATTAAAAATCACTTTGTTAACAAGGTTGATCAAGTCTTGTTACCAAAACAATTTTTAAATGAAGCAAAACTTTGCTTGTTGATACGTCATAAACGTATCCTTAATTTCTGATGTTCCATGTATTTTTCATGCCTTATGCTACATGTTTGCCTTACACTTTATGTCACTTTTATCGATTTCCCAGGACTAACCTATTAACAAGATGCCACAGAGCCAGTTCCCGTTTTCTGCTTTTTTTAGTTTCAGAAAAGTTGTTCTAGAAATATTCTTGGAGTTGGACGATTCAAAAGCCAGAAGTCTTAGAAGTCCCGGAGGGTCAAGGAGGTCCAACAGAGACCTGGAGGGGGGCCCCGGAGCCCCCACACTATGCCTGGGCGCGGGTGGCCCCTAGCCGTGCCTGGGGGTGGTGTGGGCCCCTCGAGCGCCCACCGCCATTGTCCTTTCGCCTATATATGCCCCTCGATGCATAAACCCAAAGGAGATCACCCCCCATCCACGAAAAGTTCTGTAGCTCCTCCGCCCCTACGACAAGTTTCGAGGGACAGAAATCTCTGTTCCGGCACCCTGCCGGGATGGGGAAGTGCCCCCGGGAGCCATCTCCATCGACTCCACCGCCATCTTCATCGTCGTTGCTGTCTCCTATGATGAGGAGGGAGTAGTTCTCCCCTATTGCTGAGGGCTCTACCGATATCTATGTGTTTCATCTCTCTCTCCCATGGTGTGATCTTTATGTGATCGTGAGCTTTGTAATCTAGTTGAATAATTAGATGTTACTCTTCATCTGTTCTGCTACTCAAGTGGTTTTGTTATGAGATCTCCGTAAACACTTTGATCACGGTGTAAAGGTGACAGTGTGTGCACTGTGTGGTTTAGCATGATATTTATATCTTGTGTTGGATGACCCTTTGAAATTGTGGTGTTTCTCTAGTACCTTCTAGAGCGCTCAAGTTGGAAGTGTGGGGTTAACTAAACATAGGAATGCGACTTTGAGGAGTGCTGTTACAGCCCTACGCAATGAGAGTGGTTCGGAATAGCATAGTGAAGAGAGATATTTATGCATTCAATTATGTTATCATTGTTGAGAGTGTCCACTAGTGAAAGTAGGATCCCTAGGCCTTGTTTCTAAGCATTGAAACACCATTTACAATCAGTTCTG
The DNA here is from genome assembly GCA_028641055.1 of Alopecurus myosuroides. Taxonomy (NCBI): domain Eukaryota; kingdom Viridiplantae; phylum Streptophyta; class Magnoliopsida; order Poales; family Poaceae; genus Alopecurus; species Alopecurus myosuroides. Next base: position 362,218,347 of record CM054059.1, on the reverse strand, counting down.
CTACATGTTTGTTTGTTGCCATTTTTATTTCAGATTGCTATTATCACTTATAGTCATCCATATTACTTGTATTTTACTCTCTCTTCGCCGAACTAGTGCACCTATACAACTGACAATTGTATTAGGTGTGTTGGGGACACAAGAGATTTCTTGTATCGTAATTGAAGGATTGCTTAAGAGGGATATCTTTGACCTCTATCTCCCTGAGTTCGATAAACCTTGGGTGATCCACTTAAGGGAAACTTGCTACTGTTCTACAAACCTCTGCACTTGGAGTCCCAACCTTGTCTACAAGAATAGAAGCGTGCGTAGACATCAAGCTCTTTTCTGGCGACATTGTCGGGGAGGTAAGGTAAAAGGTACTCACATCTTCTGTGAGTTCTCGAATTTATTTCCTTTAGATTCTGCAATTATATCTTTTTGTTTCTTGTTTTTATTTTCACTAGTTAGGCTTAATGGAAAACAACAAAAATATGAGAGAACTTTATAATATTTATCTTGAGTTAGGACATGAAGTGTTTGAAGAGAAAATTAAAAAACCTAAGGAACTTTATTTGCATTATAGTAGCAATTTTATTAGTGTGAATTCTTTAAACACCATTATTGCTAATGCTATGAAAAAATCTACGCTTGGGGAAGCTGGTTTTGATGAATATGATATTTTTAGTCCCCCAGGTTTTGAGGAGGAAATTTTCTTTGATGATACTTTGCCTCCAATATATGATAATTACAATGATGAATATGTTATTTTCAGTCCACCTACTATTGATGAGAAAATTAATTATGATTACAATATGCCTCCTATATTTGATTATTATGGTGATGAGAATGATAATGATAGTTATTTTGTTGAATTTTCTCCCACTACTATTAATAAGAATGACTATGCTTATGTGAAGAGTATTAATTCTTTTATGCATGTGGCTCATGAATGTTTCTTGTGATAGTTATATTTTTAATTTCAATCATGATTTTACTGAAAGTTATTATGATAGAGGGAAACATAATCTTATGCATCTCAACAATATCAAGTTTCCCCTCTTTATGTTGAAATTTTTGAAGTTGCACTTGTTTTGCTTTCCTATGCTTGTTGTCTTTTGCTTTCATGACTTGTTTTTCTACAAGATTCTTTTTCATAGGAGCTGGATTAGACTTAAATTTGTTTTACATTTTCTTCTTGATGCTCTCTTTTGCTTCAGTTAATATTCTTATGTGAGCATCTTCTCAAATTAGCATGCCTAGCTAAAAGGCGTTAAATAAAAGCACTTCTTGGGAGATAACCCATGGTTTTGTTTTTTGCTTTGTTTTTCTATGTTTTCTTTGAGTCAAGGTGTTGTATACTTATGTATAAAATCATTTGTATCTTTATTTTCATGTTTTAGTTGTGCCAAATAAAGTTTCTAGCGAAAGTTGGAGTTGGTTTTGGATTTCTGCGCAGGAAACAGATTTCTTCTGTGCACCGTAAACAATCGTATAAAATTCCTCAGCTAATACTCAAACTTTTTTGTTCTTTAAGTTTTTCGAACTGAGCAACGTAAGTGCAAGGAAAAAATTCGTCTTTATAGACTGTTCTGGTTTTGGCACATTCTGCCATTTTTCTTGCATTTGCTCTTTTATGATGTCAAATGGATTTCTTTGCTTCATGAAACATCTGTGGTTGTGGATAATGTTTAAAAGTATCAATAGCACTTGTGCCCATACATAATCCATGATTTTTTTATTGTTTCAATAACCCTTCTAATGCGAATTACTCTTTGAGTGTGGTGTGAAGGAAGTTTTCAAGGGTCAAGAGAAGAGGGTGATATAATGTGATCAAGAAGAGTGCAAGCTCAAAGCTTGGGGATGCCCCCGTGGTTCATCCCAGAAAATTCTAAGAAGACTCAAGCATCTAAGCTTGGGGATGCCCAAGGCATCCCCTTCTTCATCAACAATTTATCAGGTCACTTCTAGTGAAACTATATTTTTATTCGGTCACATCATATGAAATTTACTTGGAGCGTCTGTTTATTATTATTTGATCTCCTTTGTTTTATTTTGTTTTCATTGCTGCAATAATATAGTTGGAACCTAGAATTCTTTGTGTTGGAGAGAGACACGCTCCGCTTTTTCATTCGAATATTTGTTATGCTTGTATTCTTAGTTTTTCTTCTAGCTGCTGCAAAATTCCTGTTTAGATCCTGTTTTTCTTGCATCTCTTATTGAGAGCTATTAGTTCTAGTAGAGTTATGTTAGTAATATCTTGTTTTCATTGCTATATCATTTAGAGAGTTTTTGTTTCAACATATTTTGTATGGTGCTTGTTGGAAAAAGAAACTGCTACGTGTGGTATATGGTATAACGAAAAAAGCTTGCATATTCTTGTAGATCACTAAACTGTTTCACTTGATTAGTTGTTGTTGTTTTGAGATATTAATATGCTTAATGGTAAACTTTCTGGTCTAGTATAGTAAAAACAATTAATGGTTGGTCTAAAAGCTTGAAACTGTGTCACACTCAAATAACCAGTTGATGGGATAATGGTACATGTCTTCCTTTGCTGATAGCAATTGTAATGGTTTTTTGTTACGCGCTACGGTCGGGGTAGCCAACAGTGAATTGTCACTGCCACGGACCCTCTTGGATTGATTTTCATTATACCTTGTGAGATCATGATTTTATTTGGAATCTTCTAACTTGTGAGTTCTATGTTGCGGTTTTCTGGCACTTCCACCATCCATATTTGCTAGCCTCTTTGGTACTATGCATTGCCAATTCTCACATTGAGAGTTGGTGCAAACTTCGCCAGTGCATCCAAACCCTATGGGAGAACTTTGTTCTTTCACACATAAGCCAAAAAATTATCTTCCTCAAAACAGCCACCATGCCTACCTACCATGGCATTTCCATAGCCATTCCGAGATATATTGCCATACAACATCCGTCATCATTATGTTACTTGTCATGCTTCATTGTTATTTTCCATACTGCTACACTGAAAGGAGCATTTAGTTTTATTTACATCAGAGATATTTCAGTTTGAGTTATGAGTACTAAAATTGTGATGATTCATTGTAAAATTGAGTGTTGCCCCTACCAGTGTCAAAAAATTAAAAAAGGAGAAAACGCCCCCAAAAAATTAAAAAAAGAGAAAGGGCAAAAGAGAGATGATAAAGAAAGAGGGGGCAACATTACTACCATTTATTCCACACTTGTGCTTTGTTTAGCATCATTACTTCAGTTTGGAGAGAGTTTTCATATTATGACTTTGTTTAGCATCATTACTTCAGTTTGGAGAGAGTTTTCATATTATGACTTGCATAACTCTGTGGGGAACTTATATTATAGAACTTGGCTTGTATATTCCAATGACGAGCCTCCTCAAAAGAGCTCTAGGTCTTCGTGAGTAAGCAGGTTGGATGCACCCCCCCCACTAGTTCCATTGGAGAGCTTTCATACACTTATAGCTCTATGTGCATCCGTTGTGTGGCAACCACTACTCCTTGCATAACTTCGATTATAAGACTTCCTCTTGTCTAATGATCACTTTCAGTTGTGTGAGACTTTCTTTCATTGACCATCCAAACCCCCCATGATGTTCTTTTAGTCATAACATCCTGGTGCCAGGAACCAATACAGAATGCTTGCTTGTTTTGAGTGCACAATTATTTGAATGATTTTCCTATGTGCATATTTTTTTCACTTGACTTGATCCTAGTTTACATGCTTTACAATATTATGATGATCAAGTTTATGTTGGTAGCATGTCACCTTAGAAATTATGAGTTTTTTATCGTTTACCTACTCGAGGACGAGTAGAAACTAAGCTTGGGGGTGTTGATATGTCATAAACGTATCCTTAATTTCGGATGTTCCATGTTGTTTTCATGCCTTATGCTACATGTTTACTTACACTTTATGTCATTTCTATCGATTTCCCGGGACTAACCTATTGACAAGATTCCATAGAGCCAGTTCCTGTTTTCTGCTGTTTTTAGTTTCAAAAAAGTTGTTCTAGAAATATTCTCGGAATTGGGCGATTCAAAATAAAGAAGTCTTAGAAGTCCCGGAGGGTCAAGGAAGTCCAAAGGAGACCCGGAGGGAGGCACGGATCCCCCACACCATGCCTGGGCGTGGGTGGTCCCCTGGCCGCGCCTGTGGGTGGTGTGGGCCCCTCGGGCGCCCATCGCCATCGCCCTTTAGCCTATATATGCCTCCCAATGCGTAAACCCTAAGGAGATCGCCCCCCATCCACGGAAAGTTCCGTAGCTCCTCTGCCGCCGTCGACAAGTTTCGGGAGACAGAAATCTCTGTTCCGGCACCCTGCCGGGATGGGGAAGTGCCACCGGAGCCATCTCCATCGACTCCACCGCCATCTGCATCGCCGTTGTTGTCTCCTATGATGAGGAGGCAGTAGTTCTCCCCCGGGGCTGAGGGCTCTACCGGTAGCTATGTGTTTCATCTCTCTCTCTCCCATGGTATGATCTTTATGTGATCGTGAGCTTTGTAATCTAGTTGAATAATTAGATGTTACTCTTCATCTGTTCTGCTACTCAAGTGGTTTTTTATGAGATCTCCGTAAACACATTGATCACGGTGTAAAGGTGACAATGTGTGCACCGTGTGGTTCAACATGATATTTATATCTTGTGTTGGATGACCATATGAAATTGTGGTGCTGTCTAGTACCTTCTAGAGTGCTCAAGTTGACAGTGTGGGGTTAACTAGACATGGGGGTGTGACTTTGAGGAGTGTTGTTACAGCCCTACACAATGAATTGGTGTTTGTTGTCCAACCGGAGAGTGGTTCGGAATAGCATAGTGAAGAGAGATATTTATGTATTCAATTATATTATCATTGTTGAGAGTGTCCACCAGTGAAAGTAGGATCGCTAGGCCTTGTTTCTAAGCATTGAAACACCATTTACAATCAGTTCTGCTACATGTTTGCTTGCTGCCATTTTATTTCAGATTGCTATTATCACTTATAATCATCCATATTACTTGTATTTTACTCTCTATTCGCTGAACTAGTGAACCTATACAACTGACAATTGTAATAGGTGTTTTGGGGACGCAAGAGACTTCTTGTACCGTAATTGCAGGATTGCTTGAGAGGGATATCTTTGACCTCTATCTCCCCGAGTTCAATAAACCTTGGGTGATCCACTTAAGGGAAACGTGTTGTTGTTCTACAAACCTATGCACTTGGAGGCCCAACACTGTCTACAAGAATAGAAGCGTGCATAGACATCACTTATCACTAAATAATTATGTTACCTCAACCTTGATAGACATAGTCCCAATCATAATAATTTCATATTCATTTGGTGGCATTGGAATGGGACAATAGAATTCTCCAATCTTGATGGTCTCAATATTTTCAATGGAATTTAGGCCATATCTCCTATCAATCTTCTTGGGAAAATAAATTGTGTGCTCTTTATCATTAACATTAAAAGTTACTTTTCCTTGATTGCAATCAATAACAGCCCCTGCAGTGTTAAGAAAAGGTCTCCCAAGAATAATAGACATATTATCATCTTCAGGCATTTCCAACACAACAAAGTCAGTTAATATTAAACAATTAGTAGTCACTTGAACAGGAACATTCTCACATATACCAATAGGAACAACAGTAGATTATCGGCCATTTGCAAAGATATATCAGCGTGTATCAATTTTTCAAGAGAGGGCCTCTTATAGAGAGAAAAAGGCATAACACTAACTCTTGCTCCCAAGTCACATAAAGAAGTTCTAACATAATTATTTTTAATAGAACAAGGGATAGTAGGAATACCAGGATCTCCAAGCTTCTTTGGAACCTTCCCACTGAAAGAGTAATTAGCAAGCATAGTGGAAATTTCCTCATTAGGAATCTTCCTTTTGTTAGAGACAATATCTTTCAGATATTTAGAATAAGGAGGCAGTTTAATAGCATCAGTCAAAGGAATTTGCAAAAACAAAGGTTTCATCCATTCATAGAATTTATTATAATGTTCATCTTCCTTTGGTTTGTGTTTCTTATTAGGAAAAGGCATTGGTTTTTGTACCCACGGTTCTCTTAAATTACCATGTTTATTAGCAATGAAATCCTCCTTGGTATAGTTTGCGTTTTTAGTTTGCTTTTCAGGTTCAACTTTGGTTTCTTCTTTAACAGAAGCATCACTTATATCATTACCACTTTCAGTTTTAGCATCAGAGATAGATATACTATTAGGATCTTTAGCAGGTTCAAAAGATTCTACAACAGCTTTATGTCTCTACTTATTTTTCTTAGAAGGAGAATTTTTGTTTTTAGGTTGTTGAGAATCTTGTTCAATCTTTTAGGATGTCCTTCAGGATACAAGGGGTCCTGAGTAGAAATATCACTTCTAGTAATTATTTCACAAACATGTTTTTCTCTAGAAGCATTAGCTAGCAAATCTTTTTGCACTTTAGTGAGTTGATCAATTTGAGTTTGAACCACATGAAAATGTTTAACAAGCATTTGAACATCATTAGAGGTTCTCTCAATAATACCATGCAAATTATCAATAGCTCTAGAGTTTTCCATTAGATGATTCTGCACTCTCATATTAAAGTTTTCTTGCTTAACAACATAATTATCAAATTCATCTAAGCGTTGATCAGGTGGTTTAGAGTAGGGAATATCTCTATTATCAAAATATTGGAGAGAGTGTACCTCAACTGTTGATGGATGGGGAATTGGCTTACATAATTCTTCTATAGGTGGCAGATTCTTCACATCTTCAGATTTAATACCCCTCTCTTTAAGAGATTTCTTGGCTTCCCTCATCACTTCATCATTTAATTCAATCATTCCCCTCTTCTTGGGTGTTGGATCTGGTGTTGGTGTAGACTCAGGTACAGTCCAATCATCATGATTTTCGGATATTTTAGCCAATAATTCCTCGACTTCTTCCGGAGTTCTTTTTTTTTTGAAAACACAAGCAGCACAACTATCCAGGTATGTCATAGATTCAACAGTTAGTCCATTATAAAATATATCTAGGAGCTCATTTTTAGTTAATGGATTTCCAGAGCTAGCTCTTATTAACGAACAAAACCTTGACCAAGATTCAGGCATTTTCTCTCCTTCAATTTTCTTAAAGTTAAAGATATTTTGCAAGGCAACATGTTGAGCACTAGCAGGAAAATATTTTTGAAAGAAAGCATTAACCAAACCCATAGGACTATCAATAGACCCAGGTGACAAATTGTTAAACCAAGTTTTAGCTTCATCTTTCAAAGACAAGGGGAAGATCTTGGTAACAAAGTAAGTGCGTATCTTAATATCATTAGAAAATAAACTACTCAAAGGTGAAAGATCATTCATATGTTCGATAGCACTTTTACCTTCAGTACCACAGAAAGGTTCTTTCTCAATAATAGATATGTAAGATAAATATAGAGATAAATCATAATACTTGTCTTTAATGTGTATGGGAGATGTAGCAAACTTAGCATCAGGAGAAGATTTATATTTAACAGCATGTCTTGCAAGAATACTCTTAAGAGCACTGGCACTAGTAGTAGCTTGAACTTCCTCAATAAAGTCATCATTAAGTTCAATGGAGGTTTCCTCAAGACCATAACTAGACTCAGGTGAATTAACAGGTGTACCAACATTTTCAACAGGAATTTCAGTGTTTTCAATTTGTTTAGCTCTAGCAATTGTAGCATCTAGGAAAGAACCTAGTGAACCAATATCATCTGGCATAGTAGAAGCATCATCAAAAGTATCAGAAGCATTTTCAGACTCAGCAGGAGTAACAGTGTGTGTAGAATGTGGTGGTGTAAGAAGCTTACTCATTACAGATGGTGAATCAAGAGCAACAGAGGTGTTTAGAGTTGCACCTCTCCTTGTAGTGGATGGTAATACAGAGACTTTTCCATCACGAGTTTTTGTATTACTTGTATTTCTCTATCTCTTCGTCCAACTAGTGCACCTATACAACGGACAATTTTATTAGGTGTGTTGGGGACACAAGAGACTTCTTGTATCGTAATTGCAGGGTTGCTTGAGAGAGATACTCTGACCTCTACCTCCCTAAGTATGATAAACCTTGGGTGATCCACTTAAGGGAAACTTGTCGTTGTTCTACAAACCTCTACACTTGGAGTTCCAACACTGTCTATAAGAATAAAAGCATGCATATACATCAAGCTCTTTTCTGGCGCCGTTGCCGGGGAGGTAAGGTAAAAGGTACTCACATCCTAGTACTGTTGCTGGTGTGTGATTTATCGAAGCTATTTCCTTTAGATTCTGCAAGTATATCTTTTTTTTACTTGTTTTTATTTTCACTAGTTAGGCTATTTTTACTTGTTCCTTGTTTTTATTTTTACTAGTTAGTCATAATGGAAAACAACAAAAATATGAGAGAGCTTTATAATATTTACCTTGAGTTAGGACATGAAGTGTTTGAAGAGAAAATTAAAAAACCTATGGAACTTTATTTTCATGCTAGTAGCAATGCTATTAGTATGAATTCTTTGAACACCATTATAGCTAATGCTATGGAAAAATCTAAGCTTGGGGAAGCTAGTTTTATGAAAATGATCTCTTTAGTCCCCCAAGCACAGAGGAACAAATTTACTTTGATGATAATATGCCTCCAATATATGATGATTACAGTGACGAATATGATATTTTTGGTCCACCTACTATTGAGGAGAAAATTAATTATGATTACAATATGCCTCCTATATTTGATGATTATGGTGATGAGAATCATAATGATATCTATTTTGTTAAATTTTCTCCCACTACTATTAATGAGAATGACTATGCTTATGTGGAGAGTATTAATTCTTTTATGCATGTGGCTCATGATAAGAATGTTTTATGTGATAGTTATATTTTTAATTTTATTAATGATGCTACTGAAAGTTATTATGAGAGAGGGAAACATAGTTTATGCATCTCAACAATATTAAGTTTCCCTTACGTTGGAATTTTTTAAGTTGCACATGTTTTGCTTTACTATGCTTGTTGCTTTGTGCTTTCATGACTTGTTTATTTACAAGATTCTTTTTCATAGGAAGTAGGTTAGACTTAAAAGTGTTTCTTATTTGCTTTTTGATGCTCTCTTTTGCTTCAACTCTTATTTCTTACATGAGCATCTTTTAAAATCACTATGCCTATCTTAATAGCTATAAAGAAAGAGATTTTGGGAGACAGCCCATTATATTTTTGCTTTCAGTTTATTTTTATTTCTTCGAGTCTTGGAAGTTGTTACCTCTGTAGCAACCTCTCATTTCCTTTTTATTTCGTTTTTTGTGCCAATAGTAGCCTCTAATAGGGAGGAACTAAGATTTGGGGAAGTTGTTGTCCCGAAACAGATTCTGTGCTGCCACCAAAAAAATTAATTCTCTCAGCCAGAACGTCGAATTGATCTGAAATTTTTTGTGCACATGCCCCAGGTTATTATCTAACTTTAATTAGTTTTGAACTTTTTGCTTGAGCAATAGAAGATTTTCCAGAAAATTGATCTTTACCTGTTGTTCTGTTTTGACAGATTTCTGCCAATATTTGCATTTGCCTCTTACAAAGTTGTGAGCATCGTGATTCTGAATCGGATCAGAACCTTTATGGTAGGATCGCAAATAATAGAATAAAAACTTTCAGAATCGTAAAATCTTAGATTCTACCTAGTAGAATTGTTCCAGTAAATTTGGGTTGTAAAATCGTATGGTAGAATCATGATTCTGACAACTATGGCCTCTTAATCTTTTTCTTTTGGTGTTTCTTTTAGGGGAAGAGTTTTAGAATAAGTTGTGACAGTAGCTAATGCTTTAATAGGTGTTAGAATTGTGTTGAAACTTAACCAAAGTGGATTTATTATTTTGATTACACTAACGTTGCTAATGAAAAGTGTGAGAAGTTTTGTATGGAGGAAGTTTTCAAGTGTAGGGAGAGAAGAATGATATGATAAGATAAAGGATGGACAAAAGCTAAAGCTTGGGGATGCCCATGTCACCCCAATAAATACAAGCTTCAAAGCTTGGGGATGCCCAAGGCATCCCCTTCTTCATCAACAAAAATATCAGGTCGTCTTTCAAGACACTATATTTTTATTGCTTCATATATTATGTGTTATTCTTGGAGCGTAAATTATTTTTGCTTTCAGTTTGTTTTGTTTTCTGTAGTATATGGTTGGATCCTATCATATTTTGTTCGGAGAGAGACACGCTCTATTTTCATTGCGTAGAACACTCTAGTTTTCAGTTTTCACTCTTATTGTTCTATGCGTGTTCACTTTTTGCTAGCACTACGTTTAGCCCTTGTTTTCCACTCGTATTTTGTTTAGGGCTTGTTGGTTTGCTTCAGTTTTATATGATTATCTCTCTGGTCTATGATGAATATTATCTATGAGCGTTGTTTCAAACAAGTTGATTGGTGTTGGAGAAGAGTAAAATATTTCATGCTTATAGTGGTGCAATGGAAAGCTTGTTTAGACTATGGCTTAGACTTTATGATGTCATGTTAGATATTATTTTAATTCTATGCTTAGTAGTTATTGATGTAGCATGAATTGTCTCAAATATCTGAGAGTGCTTAATGTTCCATTGAAAGAATCATGAGTTGTTTTTATCACATTGAAGCATAATATTGTGGTATTCTCCTTCGAATGCTTTATCTGGTTGACTTGGCGCATGCTTACACCATGTTATGACTACAAACCAATCACCTCTAGCATCTATGGTCATTTAGTTTTTGACTTGTAATACCGTTTATGGTTTGATTAATAATTTTTTTGTCGCTATGCATGATTATGGCCATTATTGTTCTCTTAATTTGTCGCTCCCAGTCTTTTGCTAGCCTCCACCTGTACTGAGTATGAGCTCTACTCGTGCATCCAACTCCCAAAAACCAAAGTTTGCCAAATGTGTCCACTATAGCTACCTATATGTGGTATTTAACCGCCACTCCAAAGTAAATTTCTCATGTGCTACCTTCAAACCTTCAAAATTATACTTGTTTTGTGTTCTTGTTTTAGCTCACGAGGAAGTAGTTTAAAGTTTATTGTGGTTCATGTCAAGAAAAGGACTTCTCCCTCTTTCACCTGATGAGTATGGAATCTATGCTCATTTAAATTTGCAGAGAGTTGGTGCCAATTAATATAACCAAAAAGGCACTTTGATACGTCATAAACGTATCCTTAATTTTTGATGTTCCATGTTGTTTTCGTGTTGTTTCCTACATGTTTTCTATACACTTTATGTCATTTTTATCGATTTTCCGGACTAACCTATTGACAATATGCCACAGAGCCAGTTCCATGTTTTCTTCTGTTTTTAGTTTCAGAAAAGTTGTTCTGGAAATATTCGCGGAATTGAAAAATTCGAAGCCCGGAAGTCTTAGAATTACCGAAGGTTCCACGGAGTCCCGAAGAGGCCCGGAGGGGGCCACAGGGAGGCACACCATAGGGTAGCGCACCCCCTGGCCGCGCCTGGGGGTGGTGTGGGCCCCTCGGGCGTCCATCGCCATCGCCCTTTCGCCATTTATACCCCTCGATACGTCAACCCTAAAGATATACCACTTCCTCCCGAGAAACACCCGAGGCCGCCGTCATCGTCATCCCGAGATCGAGAGGCTTCTGGAGCTCTCCCCGGCACCCTGCAGGGAGGGGAATTCGTCACTCGAGGGGTCTACACCAGCATGCCCTCCTCCAAAGTGATGCGTGAGTAGTTCATCCCTGGACTATGGGTCCATAGCAGTAGCTAGATGGTTGTCTTGTCCACTTTGTACCTCATGTTTAGATCTTGTGAGCTGCCCTACATGATCGAGATCATCTTTATGTAATTCTACATGTTGTGTTTGCTGGGATCTGATGAATGTTGAATACTATGTCTTCTGATTATTAATCTATCATGTTATATTCATGCACATGTTATTTATGATCTTGCATGGTCTCCGTTATTAGTAGATGTTGTGGCCAAGTAGATGCTAGTAACTCCAAGAGAGAGTATTTATGCTCGATAGTGGGTTCATGCCTCCTTTGCATCTGTGCTCGAGTGACAGAAACATGACGGATGGAGGATGTGTTGTTGCCATTAGGGAGAAAACAACGGTGTTTACTTAGTTTACATTGTTTACATTACACACTTTGCTTACTGTGATAATCTGTTGCTTGCAACTTAATACCCAATGTTTGTTCGGATGATATTTGGAGGGTGGATTATTAGTCAGATGCAGTTGGATGAAGGTCTATGTATTTTGTTGTAATGCCCGCATGAATAACATAGTAATCTTCATGTCTTGCATATGCACCACGGTGCAGCCTTCATTTCTGTCAATTGCCCAGCTGTAATTTGTTCACCACACATGTTATTTATCTTCTACGGAGAGACACCACTAGTGAACTGTGGACCCCGGTCCATTTTCTCATACTGATAATACACACACTGCTTTCACACTGCTTTCATACTGCTACTACTGCTTTCATATTGTTCTCATATTGTTTTCCACACCATACATTTAACCTCTTTATGTTCAGCAAAACCGGTGAGATTGACAATCTCACTCCTTCGCTGGGGAAAAGTGATTTCATTGTGTTGTGTAGGTTCCACGTTGCTACTGAACCGGTAGTGCGCCTTGCCACCTCAGCTGCATCAACCTTCAGAGATTGCTTGTCCTCCTACTAGCCGATTCAACCTTGGTTTCTTTTCTGATGGAAAACTTGCTGCTGCACTCTTCACACCTTGCGCTTGGGGTTTCCCAACGAGCGTATGTCCACACTCTATCACACTTCCCCGTGGATTTATGAAAGTTGGTGGGCACCCGTGGATACGGCTAGCCCTGGTTTGTGAATAGCATGGTGGGGGAAGTGCCGAACTAAATAAACAACGGAAACCGCTCTCAAAAGTTTAAAACCTTGCTTGGCATGAGTTATGATAAGTTTTTCATTTCCATTCGTTGACATAGACAGACACCTCTCTTAAAAAATTGTTTTCAATACCTCTGTTTTAATAAAATAAAAAGCTCTAGCACATGAGTTAATCCCTGCTTCCCACTGCGAAGGGCCTTTCTTTTACTTTTTATGTTGAGTCTTCATCTTCTAACTTTATGCACAATTAAGAGAGCATAGTTGTCATTCTGAGTATAATGTGCATCAGTTCCAAAGATTGCTATTGATTGATTCATGATATGTTATTACTTGTTCTTAAATTATTTGTTTCTAGTCACCACTTGAACTTTCAAGGTGTCCTGGCATTTATTTTTTGCTCCACTTTTAAGGACAAGGGGAATACCGCTTTTCTACGTTTTCTTTATGATCTAAACAAACGTATAAATTTCAAGTGCATTATTATTCATGATCTTTTATTTGTGTTACTTTTCACGTTGCAACATAGTTGCTAAGTTTCATTATTGAAATTATATCTGTGATGCCTATGTTTAGAGTACTATGATCTCATCTTACAAATGCTTTTACAATAATGTTGATCAAGATTGTGTTGGATGCATGTCACCTCATAAGTTATTTTGTTATCACTTACCTACTCGAGGACGATAAAAAGTTAAGCCTCTGTATGCTTGATACGTCTCAAACGTATCTATAATTTTTGAAGCTCCATGCTTGTTTTCTATCCGATACCTTTATGTTTTCACATGTTTTCCTTCGTTTTCCAGATGTTTTCTGGACTAACCTATTTACAAGTGCCACAACGCTAGTTCCTGTTTTCTGATGTTTTCTTTTCCAGAAAAGTTGTTCTGTAAATATTCTCGGAAATTGACGAAACAAAATCTCAGCGTCTTATTTTTTTTGGAGACCCGAAGGGGGGCAATGAGGTGGCCACACCACCTGGTGGCACACCCCTGGCCACGCCACCACATGGTGTGGGCCCCTCGGGCGCCCATCAACATCGCCCTTTCGCTTATTTACCCCCCCCCCCCGATGCAGAAACCCTAAAACATCCAGCCTCCATCCAGGAAAAGTTTCGTACCTCCGCCGCCATCGCTGACAAGTTTTGGGGAATAGAAATCTCTGTTCCGGCGCCCTGCCGGGACGGGGAAGTGCCCCCGGAGCCATATCCGTTGACTCCACCGCCATCTTCATCGCCGTTGACGACTCCCATGATGAGGATTGAGGAGGGAGTAGTTCTCCCCTGGGGCTGAGGGCTCTACCAGTAGCTATGTGTCTCTCCCATGGTGTGATCTTTGTGTGATCATGAGCTTTGTAATATAGTTGAATAACTAGATGTTACTCTTCATATTTTATGCTACTCAAGTGGTTCTTTTAATGAGATCTCCGGAGAGACTCCCATGGTGTAAACGTGACAATGTGTGCATCGTGTGTGGCTTATCATGATATATATTTTTTTGTGTTGGATGACCCTATGAAATTGTGGTGTTTGTCTGGAACCATCTAGGACTCAAGGTGACAGTGTGGGGTTGCCTAGTGGGGAATGCAACTTTAAGGTGTGCTTTCATAGCCCTACGCAATGATTGGTGTTTGTTATCCAACCGGAGAGTGGTTCGGAGTAGCATAGTGAAGAGATGATATTTATGTTTTCAATTATGTTATCATTGTTGAGAGTGTCCACTTGTAAAAGTATGATCATAGGCCTTGTTTCTAAGCATTGAAACACCATTTACAACCAGTTCTGCTACATGTTTGCTTGCTGCCATTTTTATTTCAGATTGCTATTATCACTTATAATCATTCATATTACTTGTATTTCACTATGTCTTTTCCCATCTAGTGCACCTATACAACTGACAATTGTATTAGGTGTATTGGGGACTTCTTGTATCGTAATTGCAGGGTTGCTTGAGAGGGATATCTTTGACCTCTACCTCCCTGAGTTCGATAAACCTTGGGTGATCCACTCAAGGGAAACTTATTGATGTTCTACAAACCTCTGCACTTGGAGGCCCAACACTGTCTACAAGAATAGAAGCATGCGTAGACATCACTAGGCCTCCTAGGAAGACAACTGTTAACAAAAATTCCGTATGTGTGAAGAAGTCTGCCCCCAAGAGGAAGGGCAAGGCTCCTAGGCAGAACTATAAGAATGATCTGATTATTGCTGAGTACACTCTGATTCGTTAGAAGGACTTGTATGCTCACCCAAGAGATGTTGAGATCGAGGATGAAAAATTCTGGTGCATAGACTAGTTATATATATATATATATATATATATATATATATATATATATATATATATATATGTATATGTATATACTCAGACATCTATTCTGACTATAAGTCTCCTATCTGTCCCATGAACCCAATAAAGCTCCAGCGGGTCGGGGCAAAGGAAGCATTTGCTCAATGTGCTATATTTATTGAGGGGTTTGCTTTGGATGACCTCATGGAGATCTAGTGCCCATATAATGTTTCTCTTGTGCTTCAGTTCATGTCCACCTTAGTGGTTTGGAATGATATGCACCATTGTTTGAAGTGGATGACTAGCTCAACCTTCTGTGAGACCATTCACAAGATTGCTCGTGTTCTTGGGTACAGGTGGCGGGATCATCCTCCTATTGGTCACCGTATGCATGAGGAGAAGCCCAACCGGGAACAGCTGATAGTTGATATGTATTGCCCAAATGGTGTTATTGGCAAGGTGGAAGGTCTCCTTCCCTTCTACAGTCAGCATGTGCACATTTTTAGGTCCTTCATTGCACCGAGTGGAGGTAACAATGATCCCTCACTAGCCCTCTTTGCAACCTATTGATTCTGGCTAAGTAGTGCATTGAGGATCCTGACACTGAGAATATGTATCATGTGGATGTTATGGACTTCATATTCAATGATCTATACAATTCCATGGTTGGTGGAAATACTATTCCATATGCTCCATATATCATGCTTCTCATCAAGGACACCCTGACGACTTGGGATTTCAGTAGGCTGGCTATGGAGGACCATCATTTAAAGAAGTTGTACATCACTAGGGAGAAACATCCAGTGACCCCTGCTTCTGCTTCTCACAGTGGGTTCATGAGAGATGCCCGCACTAGTTCCACTGCTTCCCGTCATACTCCTCCTATGGATACTTCATTTCTGCCTCAAGTTAGGAACCTCTCCTGGTTTCAGCGCAACATCTTATGCATGAAGGTGGACATCCACAAGGAGCAGTATCAAGCCTACCGCAGAGATATTCCCATATCTAGCTCACAGCAGCAGATCCTTCACCATGTGAGTGGTGCTACAGGAATTCCTCCCACACCTCCTGCTCCAGATACCTATGCTCAGTGGTCCTCTCAGGATGTTACACCTTGGGCCAAGATAGAGTCTGCTATTCGTCTTACTGCTCCTTCTAGTGCTCGTGCTACTGATGATGAGGAGGAGGAGGAAGATGATGAGAATGGTCAGGGCGAGGACTCGGCTGAGGAGTCTCCGGAAGAGTCTGGCGACTAATTCGTCATGGGACGTGATGGCTGAAATTGGTAAACCCCAAGAGAAAGGTTGTGAAGTGTGCAACGACAAGTTTTCCCTTAAAAAAGAAACCAAGGTTGAATCGACCAGTAGGAGGACAAGCAATCTCTGAAGGTTGATGCCGCTGAGATGGCAGGGCGCACTACCTTTTCAGCAGCAATGTGGAACCTACACAACATAATCAAATCACTTTGCCCCAACGAAGCAGTGAGGTTGTCAATCTCACCGGTTTTGCTAAACACAAAGAGGTTAAACATATGGCGTGGAAAACAATATGAGAACAATATGAAAGCAGTAGCAGCAGTGTGAAAATAGTGGAAGCAGTGTGTGTATTATCAGTTTGAGAAAATGGATCGGGGTCCACAGTTCACTAGAGGTGTCTCTCCATAAAAGATAAATAACATGTGCGGTGAACAAATTACAACTAGGCAATTGACAGAAATGAAGGTTGCACCGTAGTGCATATGCAAGACATAAACATTACTATGTGATTCATGCGGGCATTACAACAAGATACATAGACCGTCATCCAACTGCATCTATGACTAATAATCCACCCTCCAAATATCATTCGAACAAACATTTGGTATTAAGTTGCAAGCAACAGATTATCGCAGTAAGAAAAGTGTGTAATGTAAACAATGTAAACTAAGTAAACACCGTTATTTTATCCCTAATGGCAACAATACATCCTCCATCTGTCACTCGAGCACAGATACAAAGGAGGCATGAACCCACTATCGAGCGTAAATACTCCCCCTTGGAGTCACTAGCATATACTTGGCCAGATCATCTACAAATAACATAGAGCATGCAAGATCATAAATAAAATATGCATCAAGACAACATGATAGATTGATAATCAGAAGACATAGCATTCAACATTCATCGGATCCCAGCAAACACAACATGTAGCATTACATAAAGATGATCTCGATCATGTAGGGTAGCTCACGAGATCTAAACATGAGGTACAAAGTGGAGAAGAAAACTATCTAGATACTGCTATGGACCCAAAGTGCAGGGATGAACTACTCACGCATCACTTCTGTAACATCCAAGTATGAAAACCCTTAGTTGTTTTACTTGTTGTTTTTATTTAAGCAATGCATCATATCATCATCCTCATATTTATTTCTGTTTGCATTGTTTTCATATGAAATTTAAACTTGTTATCAACTTCTGTTTTTCACACTTGTCTGTTACAACCTTTCAAATAAAGAAGTGCAAACTAAAAACCTCTTTTGTTTTCAAGCAACTCATTATAATTCACCTTTTAAGTTGTTGCTAAAATCAATTGCTCAATTTAATCAATTATTTCCAAGTCTTTCCCAAACTCAAAACAATTCTCAAATCATCAATCCTTTGAATCCATGAAGTTATCACAACTTGGTATTCTTCAAAACATTCTAAACCCTAGGGGAAACCCTATTGAAAACACCTTATTTTCTAAATATTAATTACTATGGCAATTATCACTTAAATTGGTTCAATTTTGAAACAGCAATCAAACATTTGTAATTTTGAAAACCAAAACTACCAAGTGGTTTCTTTTCACCTAAGAAGCTTACCCAAATTTTTTCCAAAATTTTATCTAAGTTAAAACCTATTTATTTCTTCCAAAAGCATTTGCTACAAAAAAATAAAAAAAATAAAATAGAAAGAATAAAAAGGAGAGGAGCAGCAGCAGCTAGACCCAGCCCAGCCCACCTGTGTTGGCCCGATACCCCCTCTTCTACCTCCGTACAGGAGGTGACGCAATGGAGGACAGCGACAGGAGACCCTCCCTCAACCACTCGATGGTCCATCCCTCTCCTATATCTTCTCCCCTCCCCTCCCGAGCCAAACCCTAACCCTAGGTCGTATCTCTTCCCTCCTATCCCCCAGCCGCCGCCACCATCGAGGGAGAGATCCTCCTCTGTACTGTGCCACGGCCATCGCCGCCGGAGCACATCGCCGCCGCACCTGTCCGCCTCCGGCCATCCCGAGGACCCCCACGCGAAGCCGGT
This sequence comes from Alopecurus myosuroides, assembly GCA_028641055.1. Classification (NCBI taxonomy): domain Eukaryota; kingdom Viridiplantae; phylum Streptophyta; class Magnoliopsida; order Poales; family Poaceae; genus Alopecurus; species Alopecurus myosuroides. The sequence goes on along the minus strand of CM054059.1, from coordinate 362,199,971 downwards.
ACCATCTTCTTTCCATTCCCACTCCTTCCCTCTCCTTTTTCCTGCGGATCGGTCACCGATTTCTTCCACGAAGATCACCTCGAGTGCCCTCTGTTCGTTCATGTCTGTAACGATCTGCAGTACGTGCGCTTGCAGGTTCAGATAACATCTCGTTGGCAAAGGTTAAAACCAACCAGCACCTCATCCAATCAACAAACGCAGCGATACCCTACTGGTTTGGAGCGCGCCCAGCTAACCCGCAGGTCTCGAGTTCGATCCCCAGCCCCAACACCCCTTTTTCTCGTTTTATTTCAGTACAACCGCACCCAACACCTTAACCTGTTCAGAGGTGCAGTCCCACCAACAAAAACCGCATTAGCCTAGTGGTGGTGTTCCTTTGCATCAACCAGGAGGTGGAGGGATCAAGTCCCCTCTCTCCCAAATAAAACCAAGTTTTATTTTTTACAATGGTTTGGTACTGGAATTTTTAGCAAATCACCACTAAGCCCCTGGCCCTTATTTCTAGCCCCTGGAAATTTTTTTCCTAAGTCCCTAGAGGCATTAAAATGGCAGATTGCACCCTATACTTCTAAAATGCATAACAAATTCATTTTAACTCCAAAATTAACTTTTTAAATATGTTTTCAATACCAAATTAAATGTTCTATCCAAATATAAAATTTGTTTACTGTTTTGAATATTTTAAATTGGTGCAAAATTTGAATTCTTGTCAAATTCCCTTAAATTTGCAAAATTCATAACTTGTTCATAAAAATTCCAAATTTCACAAACCAAATATGTTTTTCAATCAACTTTTCATGTACTTTCCAAATATAAATTTTGTTTTCTGGTTTGAATAATTTAAATTGCCTAAACAATTTAAATCTTGTTTAATTCAATTAAAAATTGTTTAATATTGTTTAATTCATAAATAATTAATTCTAAAGTCCAATTTAAAAATGTGAAACATGTAATCCAACTAAAATTTGATAACCTTTTCAAATATCAACTTTGTTATTTGTTTTGCACCCTTTAACTTGATGAAAACAACAACTACTTGTTTAATGCCATTAAGTAACAAAATTTCCAAACTTGATTAATGTTTTCTAAAAATGGTTAACTATCATTCCAATTGCATTTAAATTGTTATCTTCTTGTTATTCATCATGCATGCATCATGCTAACTCACCAACACCTGATGCTTAGTGTTAGAACAATTAATTCAACTCTAAGGCATGGGTTTGCCATATGCAATCTTTGCATATGGAATCCATTTAAACTTGTGTATCATATCCACTAGTTTATTTTGGTGCATCTATTAAACATGACATGCATTATCCCAATGTTTGTGCACATATGCCATGTATTGATTGCCGTCTTCCTTCGTTGTTGTTTTTGCTTCTTCTCGCTTAGACGACGACGTTGGTACCGACGAGCCTTACGACACCACTACCCAGGACCTAGCCCAGTACCCGGCTGCTGAGCTTCCAGGCAAGTTATCACTCACATGAATCATCGAGTTCCCTTCCACACTTGTTGTCGATACTATCCTTTTGTCTACTATTGCTAGCCCTATGTATCGTTGCTATTCCCCGAACCCATCACATGATTCCCTGAACCAATGATATTGCCTCACCTCCATACCCACAGCCTTTGTTTGTGCCTGTTCTTATCTAGCATGCTTAGGGTTGCTTTTGCTCGAGCCTGTTGTCGGTTACTTCTTTTATTATCGTGCTATTATTATCTGTTACCGTTCCGAGGGCTCGAATGTTAATCAATCAATCCTGTTAATGCTGCTGTTAATAATAATTTGATGATAAGGCCCTTTGTGGTTTTGAGGCCTGCTAGTGTCGACCCTAATAGGAAAAGGGTCTTCTCTACTGATCCATGATGAGCGCACTACCCGCATGTGGGAAGCGAGTATGGGCGCCCCCCTCAACTTGACTCGATTCGCATCTCGTCCAAATCGCCGTACTAGTTCGGGCTTCCCATTTGCTGCATCATATGCAGGTACGAACCCGAGGCCAGGGTGGAACTTTTGTAGTCGGCATTTAGGGCGGCGTGGTCTTCCAGTGCTATGAGGGTCCTCCTTTTCTTCGGGGGGCTCGATTAGCCGCGCACGCACAGCACGCGGTGCTTTGGGCTTGATGCGAAGAACAGTTGGTTGTGTTGAGTGTCTCGCTTGGTGGGTTTGATTCCCATCTGGCGGGATATTCTTACGTGTACGGTTACTATGGTGCACCCCTGCAGGGATAAATCTTCTCGAGAAGCCGTGTTTTCCGCGGTTATGGATTACTTGGTGAAAGTACTGGCTAACAAGTACTCAGGACAACTTCAACATAATGATCAATCATGTTCACCCAATGACTAATAACTTGACTAGTAATAGATTATTCACACAATAACTTGATTCACCTGATTACAACGGTGTGAGTTATCCTCGGATTGCTTCTTCGGATAAGGGGCGAGATCCAGGATGGGTTTGTTTTGAAGTTATCTTTCAGTTGGTTACAATTCCTCGATCTTATCTTTTCTATTAGCCGGACACAAGTAGTTATCTCTGTAGTTGGTTAGAGCAGCCCGCTGCAGCTTTTATTATACCTATCTTCTTCCGTTGATCCCAAGCATCAATGCTTGTGTTGACGGGTAACTCCTTGATGAAGTGTGAGTCTTGCTTGCCAGTACGTCAAATGTACTGACCCCGTTGGGGCTGTGGTTTACGCAGAGTACGACTACGGCTACGATGATCCCCAGGATGGCTACTTTGTGGAGTTCGACGACACTGCAGACGAGTAGTTGGCTGGACCCCGGGCAGGATCCAGGACCTACGTGGATGGGCCTCGTTTTTCGTTATTTTTCTCCGGCTTCTTAAGCCTTGGATTTGTCTGTACTCAGACCCATTTGATTGCTTCCGCTGATGTAATGGATGATATGTTGGGACATGTGTCCTCTGGATGAGTGTTTTGCTATCTCTGCCTTAGTGAAGGCTATTTGCAAACTTATTTCATTCTTTTGTGTCTTAGAGACAGTTTGTGCTATCATTTCGTTCAAAGCTGTTGACGTACAGTGCGTGCTTGAATATGAAGTACGTCGACAGTAGTGCCTTAGGTTCCTAGCGGATAGTTTACTTCGACGGTGGGAGCAGGGCTTGTGTTGTCGCGCATAAGCGCAGGCCTACCAGGAAGCTGGGACGTGGGAGCAGGTATGCCCCATAATCCAAGCACCTGACTTCCAGTTCGTGCGATGAGTATCCTCTAGAAACCGGGGTGCGACAAATGGTATCAGAGCCTGTCTGCCTATAGGATCCTTTTTACTGGTCGCAGTTGAGTCTAGAAACTATTTTGTAGCTATATAGGAAAAATGAAACGTGAGAGTAGGAATTCTGCCATTTTTCTTCTTTCCCCACCCACCCACCCTTTTCTGGTAAGGAAGTGCAACGTTGTTTTCTGTTCTCACCTAAACTTTCAAGTTAGGATTTCACGTGTTTTGGGTTCTCCTTAGTACCTCAGGACTGTTGGTCTCGTTTTCCCGATGTTGCTTCGATATCATGTTCTTTTCAACATCCTTTGCGTCCGTTGAACCTTGTTGTTGTTTTCCACATCCTTTTTCATCTACCGGAGTCTAATCAAAACCTTTCCCAATCATCTGCAGATGGGTCTCAGCTACTACCCGCAGGTGGTTCGCATGACTCGCTGTGAGAGCACCGCAGGTTTTCCGGAGATGCTGAGAGACATGGTTACCTATCTGGGGTTCTGTTGGGCACCAGAGTACCAGGTCTACGAGCACCAGCGGGAGTTTGACCAGACCTTCTACCGGGCTATCGTCTACATTCTGTCGGATGATGGCAGGAGCATTGTCCACCAGTACGAGGCAGTAGGGTCCACAGTGGATATGGCAGTGCAGCAGGCAGCGTACGTGAGTCTCACCGTCCTCCGTGCTGACTACTGGGGGTTTGATAAGTCCAGTTTTCGTCACATCCCCCGTGGTTACATTACGGCAGCGGGAGTTCACTTCACTGTCCACCGCGACCTAGATACCTACGAGACTGATAGCTCCAGGCTGCAGACCACTGCACAGTTCGCTAGTCACAGTGATGCTGTTGCTTCCACACTTGCTCAGGAGTTAGCCTCAGTCAGGGAGCAGCTCTGTCTGGCTTTGACTCGTCTGGCGACGTACACCATAGACTTCGTTGGAGACGAGCACTTTGCACGTTTCCAGCAGACACTGGGTTTTCCTCTGCCAGATGCTGGAGGTTACGAGCCGATCAGAGGCCCACTTCTCGACCTCGGAGCTGGTTACGCAGGGATTCCCCGCTTTGGAGCACAGGGAGAGGACGCTTTCTACTTCACCACACCGAGAGTTGCTCTCAGAGCAGTTCCTATCTACATGGATCGTCGTGATACCTACTTCCGTGGGGTTCCTCCTCACCGTATCTCTCGTCGTACTACTCACCGCCGTCCTGCGTGATGAGCATGGGAGTACCGATGTATCCGTTACTAGCTGTGTCTAGTTTATCCTTTCGTTTTCGAACCATGTATTGGTCTGTTGGATATTCTGATGTATTTGAACTCATGATGTACCTGTTGGTTATCTATTCATGCGTCGGAATAATCTCTCTTTCGGTTGCTGAGTTTATTCCTTCCTATTGTTGTGCTAAAATGCATTTCTGTTCAGGATGCCTCCAACAAGGAACACGCCTGAGCCACCGCCGATCGCTGAGCTCTTGACTCAGATGACTCAGGTCATGGCTCAGATGGTCCAGGTTTAGAACCACCAGAACAACCACCACCAGACTGCTCCAAGGGTCACCATCAAGGACTTCCTCAGTGTGGGTCCCAAGGCTTTCGTGGCAACACGCGAGCCGCTGGATGCTGATGACTGGATCCGTGACGTAGCAAGAGCCCTGGAGATTGCTCATGTTGCGGAAGAGGACAAGGTCAACTATGCTGCTTACCTACTGAAGGGTCAGGCAGCCTCGTGGTGGGAGAACTACCAGGCCATGAGAGCTGGCTATCCTATCACTTGGGGTTGCTTCAAGGATGCCTTCCTGAAGTACCACATCCCCGATGGTCTCATGGAGAGGATGCGTGAAGAGTTTTGCTCGCTGAAGCAGGGCAAGCTCGACGTCATCGGCTACCAGAACGAGTTCAATCGCCTCGCTCGGTATGCTGGAGACGAGGTGTCTACTGAGACCAAGAAGATGGCAAGGTTCCGCCGAGGTTTTAACCCGGAACTGAAGTACGCTCTCACAAACATCAAGTGCAAGGACTTCGTCGAGCTCGTGAACACCGCGCTCAATGAGGAGAATGGGCGCAAGGCGTTCGAAGAGTCGCGCAAGCACTCGCGTGAGGGTGGTTCCTCCTCCAACATGACCACCCCTCCGCAGAAGCGCCGCATCTGGGTGCCAAACAGTGCTGTCACTAGGGCTCCAAATGCCCAAACTTCTCCAGGCTTTGGTCCCCGCCCACCCAACCCAGCTCAGATGCATGGGCAGAGGTTTGCAATGGCGCAGCCAAGGCCAGATCCTCCGCGTGTCGTCACTTGCTTCAAGTGCAAGGAGACTGGGCACTACGCTGATAAGTGCACTCAGAGGATGCTGCCTTCTCCACCACCTCGCCCCAACACCAACCAGGCGATGGTCCGCGCTCCTCCGCATAAGGCCTTCAACACCAACAACAGGCATGTTGGGAGGACCGCAAGGGTGAACCACGTCAAGGTTGACACAGCTGAGGAATCTGCCGACGTTGTTGTCGGTACATTACCCGTAAACTCTAACCCAGCTAAAGTGTTGTTTGATACCGGAGCATCGCATTCGTTCGTGTCAAAGATCTTTGCTACAGCAGTTAAACTACCTTTTGTTGGTTTGGGTTCCCCGCTAGTAGTAAACTCTCCTGGAGCAACTATGCAAACTTCCAAGATCAGTCATGAGAATCAGATCTTAATTGGAGGTCACATATTCCTTGCTTCCCTCATCCTGCTTGGAAATTCTGACATTGATGTCATCCTTGGCATGGATTGGTTAAAGGCCAATAAAGCTACGATTGACTGTGCTCAAAAGTCAATAACTCTCTCCCACACTTCAGGCCAGATAGTCTATTCTCCATATGGATCAAGTGTTGTTCAGCTGTTCAACCTCGATGCCAAACCCCTTCCTGCAATTGAAAATGTTCCGGTGGTTTGTGAATTCCCTGACGTCTTTCCAGAAGAGTTGCCAGGGATGCCTCCGGACAGAGCAGTTGAGTTTGTGATCGAGCTTGAGCCAGGTACTGCTCCAATCTCTAAGCATCCATATAAGATAGCTCCTCCTGAACTGAAATTGTTGAAGGAGCAAATCGATATGTACATGGACAAAGGTTTCATTCAGCCTAGTTCCTCCGCTTGGGGTTGCCCAACTCTGTTTGTTGCCAAGAAGGATCAAACTAAAAGACTCGTGGTTGACTATCGTCCTCTCAACGAGAAAACCATCAAGAACAAGTATCCACTTCCTCGTATCGATGATCTTTTTGATCAACTTGCTGGAGCCTCAATATTCTCAAAGTTGGATTTGAGGATGGGGTACCATCAGATAAAGATCAGAAAGGAAGATATTCCTAAGACAGCTTTCACCACTCGCTACGGTCTATATGAATACACCGTCATGTCCTTTGGTCTCACCAATGCACCGGCGACCTTCTCTCGACTGATGAATTCTGTCTTCCACGAATACCTCGACAAGTTCGTTGTGGTATATCTTGACGACATTCTAGTCTACTCCAAATCCGAGGAGGAGCATGGAGAACATCTTCGTCTCACTCTCATGAAACTCCGCGAGCATCGTCTATATGCCAAATACTCCAAATGTGAGTTCTGGATTCCAGAAGTTGCATATCTTGGTCATATCATCTCTGCCAAAGGCATTGCCATTGATCCTGAAAAGGTTAAGGCAATTGTTGATTGGAAACCCCCTAAGACGGTGAAGCAAGTTAGAAGCTTTCTTGGCTTGGCTAGCTATTGCCGTCGTTTCGTCCAAAACTTTTCCAAGATTGCTAAACCTCTCACTGATCTCACAAAGAAGGACAAAAAGTTCGTTTGGACTCCACAATGTGATGAGAGTTTCAACCTCCTGAAGACTAAACTCACTTCCACACCTGTTCTAGTTGGCCCCGACACTACCAAACCTTTCCAGATATTCTGCGATGCATCTCTTCAAGGTATAGGTGCAATTCTTATGCAAGAACGTCAAGTTGTCGCTTATGCTTCACGTCAGTTGAACCCACACGAGCAAAACTATCCCACTCATGATCTTGAACTTGCAGCAGTTGTGTTTGCCCTCAAGAAATGGAGACAATACTTGTTGGGTAACAAAACTGAGATCTTTTCCGATCATAAGAGTCTGAAATACATCTTCACTCAGCCAAATCTGAACCTCAGGCAAAGGAGATGGATTGAGAAGATTAAAGACTTTGATCTCACCATTTCTTATACTCTAGGCAAGGCTAATGTTATGGCCGATGCTCTCAGTCGCAAATCCTATTGCAATAATCTCATGATCATGGAAAGCCAACCTCCACTTCATGAAGAATTCCAGAAGCTGAACCTTGGTCTTGTTCCTCAAGGCTATCTTGCTAGCTTGACAGCCAGTCCAACTCTCGAGGACAAGATTCGTTCTGAACAACTTCGTGATAATGAAATCAAGAAGATGGTAGAGCAAATCAAAGAGGGCAGTGATAAGTTCAAGTCCTTCTCTATTGATGACAAAGGAACTGTGTTCTTTGAAGGACGCATTGCAGTTCCTCAGGTTCAAAGTCTCAAGGATATCATTCTCAAGGAGGCTCATGAAACTCCCCTATCCATTCACCCTGGAAGTACAAAGATGTACCAGGATCTCAAGACTCTGTATTGGTGGTCTGGCATGAAACGTGAAATTGCTCAATACGTTTCTGAATGCGACGTTTGTCAACGTGTTAAGGCAGTCCATCAGAAGACAGCAGGTCTACTCCAACCTCTGAAAATTCCTGAGTGGAAGTGGGACATGATTGAAATGGACTTCGTTACTGGGTTTCCAAAGTCCAAGAAGGGCAACGATGCAATCTTCGTTGTTATTGATCGTCTCACTAAGGTTGCTCACTTCTATGCTGTAAAGGAAACTATCTCAGCTAGCCAGTTAGCAGAGCTCTACACAGCAAAGATTGTTCCCCTTCATGGTGTTCCATTGGAAATAAGCTCAGACCGTGGAAGTATCTTCACTTCTCATTTCTGGAAGAGCTTTCAAGAAGCATTGGGCACCAAACTTCTGTTCAGCACAGCTTACCACCCTCAGTCTCAGGGGCAAGTCGAAAGAGTCAATCAGATTCTCGAGGATATGCTCAGAGCATGTGGTCTCTCCTTTGGCATGAAATGGGAGGATTGCCTTCCATATGCTGAATTCTCCTACAACAACAGCTACCAGGCAAGCCTAGGCATGGCACCATTTGAGGCACTGTATGGTCGCAGATGCAGGAGTCCAATCAATTGGTCTGGAGCTGGTGAACGTTCACTTTTAGGCCCTGACATTGTTAAGGAAGCCGAGGAGAAAGTTCGTATCATTCGTGACAATCTCAGGATTGCTCAATCTCGTCAGAAGAGCTATTATGATAGCAAGCACAGGGATATGGTCTATGCACCTGGTGACAAGGCATATCTCCGTGTAACTCCCCTCAGAGGTACTCATCGTTTCGGTGTGAAAGGAAAGCTTGCACCAAGATACATTGGCCCTTTCAACATCCTCTCAAGACGTGCAGAGAATGCTTATCGTCTTGAACTTCCAGAAAAACTATCCAAAGTGCACGATGTGTTCCACGTGTCACAACTCAAGAAGTGTTTCAAAGATCCAGATCGTGCAGTTGATCATGATTCCATTGAACTGCAAGATGATCTATCTTATGAGGAGCACCCTATTCGAATTCTCGATGAGACCGAGCGTAAGACTCGCAACAAGAGCACCAAGTTCTTGAAAGTCCAATGGTCGCATCATTCCGATAAAGAGGCAACGTGGGAGACCGAAGAGGATCTTCGCAAGAAGTATCCGGACCTTTTCACTTCTCCGTAGGAATCTCGGGGCGCGATTCCTTCAAGGGGGGGCGTTTTGTAACATCCAAGTATGAAAACCCTTAGTTGTTTTACTTGTTGTTTTTATTTAAGCAATGCATCATATCATCATCCTCATATTTATTTCTGTTTGCATTGTTTTCATATGAAATTTAAACTTGTTATCAACTTCTGTTTTTCACACTTGTCTGTTACAACCTTTCAAATAAAGAAGTGCAAACTAAAAACCTCTTTTGTTTTCAAGCAACTCATTATAATTCACCTTTTAAGTTGTTGCTAAAATCAATTGCTCAATTTAATCAATTATTTCCAAGTCTTTCCCAAACTCAAAACAATTCTCAAATCATCAATCCTTTGAATCCATGAAGTTATCACAACTTGGTATTCTTCAAAACATTCTAAACCCTAGGGGAAACCCTATTGAAAACACCTTATTTTCTAAATATTAATTACTATGGCAATTATCACTTAAATTGGTTCAATTTTGAAACAGCAATCAAACATTTGTAATTTTGAAAACCAAAACTACCAAGTGGTTTCTTTTCACCTAAGAAGCTTACCCAAATTTTTCCCAAAATTTTATCTAAGTTAAAACCTATTTATTTCTTCCAAAAGCATTTGCTACAAAAAAATAAAAAAAATAAAATAGAAAGAATAAAAAGGAGAGGAGCAGCAGCAGCTAGACCCAGCCCAGCCCACCTGTGTTGGCCCGATACCCCCTCTTCTACCTCCGTACAGGAGGTGACGCAATGGAGGACAGCGACAGGAGACCCTCCCTCAACCACTCGATGGTCCATCCCTCTCCTATATCTTCTCCCCTCCCCTCCCGAGCCAAACCCTAACCCTAGGTCGTATCTCTTCCCTCCTATCCCCCAGCCGCCGCCACCATCGAGGGAGAGATCCTCCTCTGTACTGTGCCACGGCCATCGCCGCCGCACCTGTCCGCCTCCGGCCATCCCGAGGACCCCCACGCGAAGCCGGTACCATCTTCTTTCCATTCCCACTCCTTCCCTCTCCTTTTTCCTGCGGATCGGTCACCGATTTCTTCCACGAAGATCACCTCGAGTGCCCTCTGTTCGTTCATGTCTGTAACGATCTGCAGTACGTGCGCTTGCAGGTTCAGATAACATCTCGTTGGCAAAGGTTAAAACCAACCAGCACCTCATCCAATCAACAAACGCAGCGATACCCTACTGGTTTGGAGCGCGCCCAGCTAACCCGCAGGTCTCGAGTTCGATCCCCAGCCCCAACACCCCTTTTTCTCGTTTTATTTCAGTACAACCGCACCCAACACCTTAACCTGTTCAGAGGTGCAGTCCCACCAACAAAAACCGCATTAGCCTAGTGGTGGTGTTCCTTTGCATCAACCAGGAGGTGGAGGGATCAAGTCCCCTCTCTCCCAAATAAAACCAAGTTTTATTTTTTACAATGGTTTGGTACTGGAATTTTTAGCAAATCACCACTAAGCCCCTGGCCCTTATTTCTAGCCCCTGGAAAATTTTTTCCTAAGTCCCTAGAGGCATTAAAATGGCAGATTGCACCCTATACTTCTAAAATGCATAACAAATTCATTTTAACTCCAAAATTAACTTTTTAAATATGTTTTCAATACCAAATTAAATGTTATATCCAAATATAAAATTTGTTTACTGTTTTGAATATTTTAAATTGGTGCAAAATTTGAATTCTTGTCAAATTCCCTTAAATTTGCAAAATTCATAACTTGTTCATAAAAATTCCAAATTTCACAAACCAAATATGTTTTTCAATCAACTTTTCATGTACTTTACAAATATAAATTTTGTTTTCTGGTTTGAATAATTTAAATTGCCTAAACAATTTAAATCTTGTTTAATTCAATTAAAAATTGTTTAATATTGTTTAATTCATAAATAATTAATTCTAAAGTCCAATTTAAAAATGTGAAACATGTAATCCAACTAAAATTTGATAACCTTTTCAAATATCAACTTTGTTATTTGTTTTGCACCCTTTAACTTGATGAAAACAACAACTACTTGTTTAATGCCATTAAGTAACAAAATTTCCAAACTTGATTAATGTTTTCTAAAAATGGTTAACTATCATTCCAATTGCATTTAAATTGTTATCTTCTTGTTATTCATCATGCATGCATCATGCTAACTCACCAACACCTGATGCTTAGTGTTAGAACAATTAATTCAACTCTAAGGCATGGGTTTGCCATATGCAATCTTTGCATATGGAATCCATTTAAACTTGTGTATCATATCCACTAGTTTATTTTGGTGCATCTATTAAACATGACATGCATCATCCCAATGTTTGTGCACATATGCCATGTATTGATTGCCGTCTTCCTTCGTTGTTGTTTTTGCTTCTTCTCGCTTAGACGACGACGTTGGTACCGACGAGCCTTACGACACCACTACCCAGGACCTAGCCCAGTACCCGGCTGCTGAGCTTCCAGGCAAGTTATCACTCACATGAATCATCGAGTTCCCTTCCACACTTGTTGTCGATACTATCCTTTTGTCTACTATTGCTAGCCCTATGTATCGTTGCTATTCCCCGAACCCATCACATGATTCCCTTAACCAATGATATTGCCTCACCTCCATACCCACAGCCTTTGTTTGTGCCTGTTCTTATCTAGCATGCTTAGGGTTGCTTTTGCTCGAGCCTGTTGTCGGTTACTTATTTTATTATCGTGCTATTATTATCTGTTACCGTTCCGAGGGCTCGAATGTTAATCAATCAATCCTGTTAATGCTGCTGTTAATAATAATTTGATGATAAGGCACCGGCAGGAGGCCCTTTGTGGTTTTGAGGCCTGCTAGTGTCGACCCTAATAGGAAAAGGGTCTTCTCTACTGATCCATGATGAGCGCACTACCCGCATGTGGGAAGCGAGTATGGGCGCCCCCCTCAACTTGACTCGATTCGCATCTCGTCCAAATCGCCGTACTAGTTCGGGCTTTCCATTTGCTGCATCATATGCAGGTACGAACCCGAGGCCAGGGTGGAACTTTTGTAGTCGGCATTTAGGGCGGCGTGGTCTTCCAGTGCTATGAGGGTCCTCCTTTTCTTCGGGGGGCTCGATTAGCCGCGCACGCACAGCACGCGGTGCTTTGGGCTTGATGCGAAGAACAGTTGGTTGTGTTGAGTGTCTCGCTTGGTGGGTTTGATTCCCATCTGGCGGGATATTCTTACGTGTACGGTTACTATGGTGCACCCCTGCAGGGATAAATCTTCTCGAGAAGCCGTGTTTTCCGCGGTTATGGATTACTTGGTGAAAGTACTGGCTAACAAGTACTCAGGACAACTTCAACATAATGATCAATCATGTTCACCCAATGACTAATAACTTGACTAGTAATAGATTATTCACACAATAACTTGATTCACCTGATTACAACGGTGTGAGTTATCCTCGGATTGCTTCTTCGGATAAGGGGCGAGATCCAGGATGGGTTTGTTTTGAAGTTATCTTTCAGTTGGTTACAATTCCTCGATCTTATCTTTTCTATTAGCCGGACACAAGTAGTTATCTCTGTAGTTGGTTAGAGCAGCCCGCTGCAGCTTTTATTATACCTATCTTCTTCCGTTGATCCCAAGCATCAATGCTTGTGTTGACGGGTAACTCCTTGATGAAGTGTGAGTCTTGCTTGCCAGTACGTCAAATGTACTGACCCCGTTGGGGCTGTGGTTTACGCAGAGTACGACTACGGCTACGATGATCCCCAGGATGGCTACTTTGTGGAGTTCGACGACACTGCAGACGAGTAGTTGGCTGGACCCCGGGCAGGATCCAGGACCTACGTGGATGGGCCTCGTTTTTCGTTATTTTTCTCCGGCTTCTTAAGCCTTGGATTTGTCTGTACTCAGACCCATTTGATTGCTTCCGCTGATGTAATGGATGATATGTTGGGACATGTGTCCTCTGGATGAGTGTTTTGCTATCTCTGCCTTAGTGAAGGCTATTTGCAAACTTATTTCATTCTTTTGTGTCTTAGAGACAGTTTGTGCTATCATTTCGTTCAAAGCTGTTGACGTACAGTGCGTGCTTGAATATGAAGTACGTCGACAGTAGTGCCTTAGGTTCCTAGCGGATAGTTTACTTCGACGGTGGGAGCAGGGCTTGTGTTGTCGCGCATAAGCGCAGGCCTACCAGGAAGCTGGGACGTGGGAGCAGGTATGCCCCATAATCCAAGCACCTGACTTCCAGTTCGTGCGATGAGTATCCTCTAGAAACCGGGGTGCGACAAATGGTATCAGAGCCTGTCTGCCTATAGGATCCTTTTTACTGGTCGCAGTTGAGTCTAGAAACTATTTTGTAGCTATATAGGAAAAATGAAACGTGAGAGTAGGAATTCTGCCATTTTTCTTCTTTCCCCACCCACCCACCCTTTTCTGGTAAGGAAGTGCAACGTTGTTTTCTGTTCTCACCTAAACTTTCAAGTTAGGATTTCACGTGTTTTGGGTTCTCCTTAGTACCTCAGGACTGTTGGTCTCGTTTTCCCGATGTTGCTTCGATATCATGTTCTTTTCAACATCCTTTTCGTCCGTTGAACCTTGTTGTTGTTTTCCACATCCTTTTTCATCTACCGGAGTCTAATCAAAACCTTTCCCAATCATCTGCAGATGGGTCTCAGCTACTACCCGCAGGTGGTTCGCATGACTCGCTGTGAGAGCACCGCCGATTTTCCGGAGATGCTGAGAGACATGGTTACCTATCTGGGGTTCTGTTGGGCACCAGAGTACCAGGTCTACGAGCACCAGCGGGAGTTTGACCAGACCTTCTACCGGGCTATCGTCTACATTCTGTCGGATGATGGCAGGAGCATTGTCCACCAGTACGAGGCAGTAGGGTCCACAGTGGATATGGCAGTGCAGCAGGCAGCGTACGTGAGTCTCACCGTCCTCCGTGCTGACTACTGGGGGTTTGATAAGTCCAGTTTTCGTCACATCCCCCGTGGTTACATTACGGCAGCGGGAGTTCACTTCACTGTCCACCGCGACCTAGATACCTACGAGACTGATAGCTCCAGGCTGCAGACCACTGCACAGTTCGCTAGTCACAGTGATGCCGTTGCTTCCACACTTGCTCAGGAGTTAGCCTCAGTCAGGGAGCAGCTCTGTCTGGCTTTGACTCGTCTGGCGACGTACACCACAGACTTCGTTGGAGACGAGCGCTTTGCACGTTTCCAGCAGACACTGGGTTTTCCTCTGCCAGATGCTGGAGGTTACGAGCCGATCAGAGGCCCACTTCTCGACCTCGGAGCTGGTTACGCAGGGATTCCCCGCTTTGGAGCACAGGGAGAGGACGCTTTCTACTTCACCACACCGAGAGTTGCTCTCAGAGCAGTTCCTATCTACATGGATCGTCGTGATACCTACTTCCGTGGGGTTCCTCCTCACCGTATCTCTCGTCGTACTACTCACCGCCGTCCTGCGTGATGAGCATGGGAGTACCGATGTATCCGTTACTAGCTGTGTCTAGTTTATCCTTTCGTTTTCGAACCATGTATTGGTCTGTTGGATATTCTGATGTATTTGAACTCATGATGTACCTGTTGGTTATCTATTCATGCGTCGGAATAATCTCTCTTTCGGTTGCTGAGTTTATTCCTTCCTATTGTTGTGCTAAAATGCATTTCTGTTCAGGATGCCTCCAACAAGGAACACGCCTGAGCCACCGCCGATCGCTGAGCTCTTGACTCAGATGACTCAGGTCATGGCTCAGATGGTCCAGGTTCAGAACCACCAGAACAACCACCACCAGACTGCTCCAAGGGTCACCATCAAGGACTTCCTCAGTGTGGGTCCCAAGGCTTTCGTGGCAACACGCGAGCCGCTGGATGCTGATGACTGGATCCGTGACGTAGCAAGAGCCCTGGAGATTGCTCATGTTGCGGAAGAGGACAAGGTCAACTATGCTGCTTACCTACTGAAGGGTCAGGCAGCCTCGTGGTGGGAGAACTACCAGGCCATGAGAGCTGGCTATCCTATCACTTGGGGTTGCTTCAAGGATGCCTTCCTGAAGTACCACATCCCCGATGGTCTCATGGAGAGGATGCGTGAAGAGTTTTGCTCGCTGAAGCAGGGCAAGCTCGACGTCATCGGCTACCAGAACGAGTTCAATCGCCTCGCTCGGTATGCTGGAGACGAGGTGTCTACTGAGACCAAGAAGATGGCAAGGTTCCGCCGAGGTTTTAACCCGGAACTGAAGTACGCTCTCACAAACATCAAGTGCAAGGACTTCGTCGAGCTCGTGAACACCGCGCTCAATGAGGAGAATGGGCGCAAGGCGTTCGAAGAGTCGCGCAAGCACTCGTGTGAGGGTGGTTCCTCCTCCAACATGACCACCCCTCCGCAGAAGCGCCGCATCTGGGTGCCAAACAGTGCTGTCACTAGGGCTCCAAATGCCCAAACTTCTCCAGGCTTTGGTCCCCGCCCACCCAACCCAGCTCAGATGCATGGGCAGAGGTTTGCAATGGCGCAGCCAAGGCCAGATCCTCCGCGTGTCGTCACTTGCTTCAAGTGCAAGGAGACTGGGCACTACGCTGATAAGTGCACTCAGAGGATGCTGCCTTCTCCACCACCTCGCCCCAACACCAACCAGGCGATGGTCCGCGCTCCTCCGCATAAGGCCTTCAACACCAACAACAGGCATGTTGGGAGGACCGCAAGGGTGAACCACGTCAAGGTTGACACAGCTGAGGAATCTGCCGACGTTGTTCTCGGTACATTACCCGTAAACTCTAACCCAGCTAAAGTGTTGTTTGATACCGGAGCATCGCATTCGTTCGTGTCAAAGATCTTTGCTACAGCAGTTAAACTACCTTTTGTTGGTTTGGGTTCCCCGCTAGTAGTAAACTCTCCTGGAGCAACTATGCAAACTTCCAAGATCAGTCATGAGAATCAGATCTTAATTGGAGGTCACATATTCCTTGCTTCCCTCATCCTGCTTGGAAATTCTGACATTGATGTCATCCTTGGCATGGATTGGTTAAAGGCCAATAAAGCTACGATTGACTGTGCTCAAAAGTCAATAACTCTCTCCCACACTTCAGGCCAGATAGTCTATTCTCCATATGGATCAAGTGTTGTTCAGCTGTTCAACCTCGATGCCAAACCCCTTCCTGCAATTGAAAATGTTCCGGTGGTTTGTGAATTCCCTGACGTCTTTCCAGAAGAGTTGCCAGGGATGCCTCCGGACAGAGCAGTTGAGTTTGTGATCGAGCTTGAGCCAGGTACTGCTCCAATCTCTAAGCATCCATATAAGATAGCTCCTCCTGAACTGAAATTGTTGAAGGAGCAAATCGATATGTACATGGACAAAGGTTTCATTCAGCCTAGTTCCTCCGCTTGGGGTTGCCCAACTCTGTTTGTTGCCAAGAAGGATCAAACTAAAAGACTCGTGGTTGACTATCGTCCTCTCAACGAGAAAACCATCAAGAACAAGTATCCACTTCCTCGTATCGATGATCTTTTTGATCAACTTGCTGGAGCCTCAATATTCTCAAAGTTGGATTTGAGGATGGGGTACCATCAGATAAAGATCAGAAAGGAAGATATTCCTAAGACAGCTTTCACCACTCGCTACGGTCTATATGAATACACCGTCATGTCCTTTGGTCTCACCAATGCACCGGCGACCTTCTCTCGACTGATGAATTCTGTCTTCCACGAATACCTCGACAAGTTCGTTGTGGTATATCTTGACGACATTCTAGTCTACTCCAAATCCGAGGAGGAGCATGGAGAACATCTTCGTCTCACTCTCATGAAACTCCGCGAGCATCGTCTATATGCCAAATACTCCAAATGTGAGTTCTGGATTCCAGAAGTTGCATATCTTGGTCATATCATCTCTGCCAAAGGCATTGCCATTGATCCTGAAAAGGTTAAGGCAATTGTTGATTGGAAACCCCCTAAGACGGTGAAGCAAGTTAGAAGCTTTCTTGGCTTGGCTAGCTATTGCCGTCGTTTCGTCCAAAACTTTTCCAAGATTGCTAAACCTCTCACTGATCTCACAAAGAAGGACAAAAAGTTCGTTTGGACTCCACAATGTGATGAGAGTTTCAACCTCCTGAAGACTAAACTCACTTCCACACCTGTTCTAGTTGGCCCCGACACTACCAAACCTTTCCAGATATTCTGCGATGCATCTCTTCAAGGTCTAGGTGCAATTCTTATGCAAGAACGTCAAGTTGTCGCTTATGCTTCACGTCAGTTGAACCCACACGAGCAAAACTATCCCACTCATGATCTTGAACTTGCAGCAGTTGTGTTTGCCCTCAAGAAATGGAGACAATACTTGTTGGGTAACAAAACTGAGATCTTTTCCGATCATAAGAGTCTGAAATACATCTTCACTCAGCCAGATCTGAACCTCAGGCAAAGGAGATGGATTGAGAAGATTAAAGACTTTGATCTCACCATTTATTATACTCTAGGCAAGGCTAATGTTATGGCCGATGCTCTCAGTCGCAAATCCTATTGCAATAATCTCATGATCATGGAAAGCCAACCTCCACTTCATGAAGAATTCCAGAAGCTGAACCTTGGTCTTGTTCCTCAAGGCTATCTTGCTAGCTTGACAGCCAGTCCAACTCTCGAGGACAAGATTCGTTCTGAACAACTTCGTGATAATGAAATCAAGAAGATGGTAGAGCAAATCAAAGAGGGCAGTGATAAGTTCAAGTCCTTCTCTATTGATGACAAAGGAACTGTGTTCTTTGAAGGACGCATTGCAGTTCCTCAGGTTCAAAGTCTCAAGGATATCATTCTCAAGGAGGCTCATGAAACTCCCCTATCCATTCACCCTGGAAGTACAAAGATGTACCAGGATCTCAAGACTCTGTATTGGTGGTCTGGCATGAAACGTGAAATTGCTCAATACGTTTCTGAATGCGACGTTTGTCAACGTGTTAAGGCAGTCCATCAGAAGACAGCAGGTCTACTCCAACCTCTGAAAATTCCTGAGTGGAAGTGGGACATGATTGAAATGGACTTCGTTACTGGGTTTCCAAAGTCCAAGAAGGGCAACGATGCAATCTTCGTTGTTATTGATCGTCTCACTAAGGTTGCTCACTTCTATGCTGTAAAGGAAACTATCTCAGCTAGCCAGTTAGCAGAGCTCTACACAGCAAAGATTGTTCCCCTTCATGGTGTTCCATTGGAAATAAGCTCAGACCGTGGAAGTATCTTCACTTCTCATTTCTGGAAGAGCTTTCAAGAAGCATTGGGCACCAAACTTCTGTTCAGCACAGCTTACCACCCTCAGTCTCAGGGGCAAGTCGAAAGAGTCAATCAGATTCTCGAGGATATGCTCAGAGCATGTGGTCTCTCCTTTGGAATGAAATGGGAGGATTGCCTTCCATATGCTGAATTCTCCTACAACAACAGCTACCAGGCAAGCCTAGGCATGGCACCATTTGAGGCACTGTATGGTCGCAGATGCAGGAGTCCAATCAATTGGTCTGGAGCTGGTGAACGTTCACTTTTAGGCCCTGACATTGTTAAGGAAGCCGAGGAGAAAGTTCGTATCATTCGTGACAATCTCAGGATTGCTCAATCTCGTCAGAAGAGCTATTATGATAGCAAGCACAGGGATATGGTCTATGCACCTGGTGACAAGGCATATCTCCGTGTAACTCCCCTCAGAGGTACTCATCGTTTCGGTGTGAAAGGAAAGCTTGCACCAAGATACATTGGCCCTTTCAACATCCTCTCAAGACGTGCAGAGAATGCTTATCGTCTTGAACTTCCAGAAAAACTATCCAAAGTGCACGATGTGTTCCACGTGTCACAACTCAAGAAGTGTTTCAAAGATCCAGATCGTGCAGTTGATCATGATTCCATTGAACTGCAAGATGATCTATCTTATGAGGAGCACCCTATTCGAATTCTCGATGAGACCGAGCGTAAGACTCGCAACAAGAGCACCAAGTTCTTGAAAGTCCAATGGTCGCATCATTCCGATAAAGAGGCAACGTGGGAGACCGAAGAGGATCTTCGCAAGAAGTATCCGGACCTTTTCACTTCTCCGTAGGAATCTCGGGGCGCGATTCCTTCAAGGGGGGGCGTTTTGTAACATCCAAGTATGAAAACCCTTAGTTGTTTTACTTGTTGTTTTTATTTAAGCAATGCATCATATCATCATCCTCATATTTATTTCTGTTTGCATTGTTTTCATATGAAATTTAAACTTGTTATCAACTTCTGTTTTTCACACTTGTCTGTTACAACCTTTCAAATAAAGAAGTGCAAACTAAAAACCTCTTTTGTTTTCAAGCAACTCATTATAATTCACCTTTTAAGTTGTTGCTAAAATCAATTGCTCAATTTAATCAATTATTTCCAAGTCTTTCCCAAACTCAAAACAATTCTCAAATCATCAATCCTTTGAATCCATGAAGTTATCACAACTTGGTATTCTTCAAAACATTCTAAACCCTAGGGGAAACCCTATTGAAAACACCTTATTTTCTAAATATTAATTACTATGGCAATTATCACTTAAATTGGTTCAATTTTGAAACAGCAATCAAACATTTGTAATTTTGAAAACCAAAACTACCAAGTGGTTTCTTTTCACCTAAGAAGCTTACCCAAATTTTTTCCAAAATTTTATCTAAGTTAAAACCTATTTATTTCTTCCAAAAGCATTTGCTACAAAAAAATAAAAAAAATAAAATAGAAAGAATAAAAAGGAGAGGAGCAGCAGCAGCTAGACCCAGCCCAGCCCACCTGTGTTGGCCCGATACCCCCTCTTCTACCTCCGTACAGGAGGTGACGCAATGGAGGACAGCGACAGGAGACCCTCCCTCAACCACTCGATGGTCCATCCCTCTCCTATATCTTCTCCCCTCCCCTCCCGAGCCAAACCCTAACCCTAGGTCGTATCTCTTCCCTCCTATCCCCCAGCCGCCGCCACCATCGAGGGAGAGATCCTCCTCTGTACTGTGCCACGGCCATCGCCGCCGGAGCACATCGCCGCCGCACCTGTCCGCCTCCGGCCATCCCGAGGACCCCCACGCGAAGCCGGTACCATCTTCTTTCCATTCCCACTCCTTCCCTCTCCTTTTTCCTGCGGATCGGTCACCGATTTCTTCCACGAAGATCACCTCGAGTGCCCTCTGTTCGTTCATGTCTGTAACGATCTGCAGTACGTGCGCTTGCAGGTTCAGATAACATCTCGTTGGCAAAGGTTAAAACCAACCAGCACCTCATCCAATCAACAAACGCAGCGATACCCTACTGGTTTGGAGCGCGCCCAGCTAACCCGCAGGTCTCGAGTTCGATCCCCAGCCCCAACACCCCTTTTTCTCGTTTTATTTCAGTACAACCGCACCCAACACCTTAACCTGTTCAGAGGTGCAGTCCCACCAACAAAAACCGCATTAGCCTAGTGGTGGTGTTCCTTTGCATCAACCAGGAGGTGGAGGGATCAAGTCCCCTCTCTCCCAAATAAAACCAAGTTTTATTTTTTACAATGGTTTGGTACTGGAATTTTTAGCAAATCACCACTAAGCCCCTGGCCCTTATTTCTAGCCCCTGGAAATTTTTTTCCTAAGTCCCTAGAGGCATTAAAATGGCAGATTGCACCCTATACTTCTAAAATGCATAACAAATTCATTTTAACTCCAAAATTAACTTTTTAAATATGTTTTCAATACCAAATTAAATGTTCTATCCAAATATAAAATTTGTTTACTGTTTTGAATATTTTAAATTGGTGCAAAATTTGAATTCTTGTCAAATTCCCTTAAATTTGCAAAATTCATAACTTGTTCATAAAAATTCCAAATTTCACAAACCAAATATGTTTTTCAATCAACTTTTCATGTACTTTCCAAATATAAATTTTGTTTTCTGGTTTGAATAATTTAAATTGCCTAAACAATTTAAATCTTGTTTAATTCAATTAAAAATTGTTTAATATTGTTTAATTCATAAATAATTAATTCTAAAGTCCAATTTAAAAATGTGAAACATGTAATCCAACTAAAATTTGATAACCTTTTCAAATATCAACTTTGTTATTTGTTTTGCACCCTTTAACTTGATGAAAACAACAACTACTTGTTTAATGCCATTAAGTAACAAAATTTCCAAACTTGATTAATGTTTTCTAAAAATGGTTAACTATCATTCCAATTGCATTTAAATTGTTATCTTCTTGTTATTCATCATGCATGCATCATGCTAACTCACCAACACCTGATGCTTAGTGTTAGAACAATTAATTCAACTCTAAGGCATGGGTTTGCCATATGCAATCTTTGCATATGGAATCCATTTAAACTTGTGTATCATATCCACTAGTTTATTTTGGTGCATCTATTAAACATGACATGCATCATCCCAATGTTTGTGCACATATGCCATGTATTGATTGCCGTCTTCCTTCGTTGTTGTTTTTGCTTCTTCTCGCTTAGACGACGACGTTGGTACCGACGAGCCTTACGACACCACTACCCAGGACCTAGCCCAGTACCCGGCTGCTGAGCTTCCAGGCAAGTTATCACTCACATGAATCATCGAGTTCCCTTCCACACTTGTTGTCGATACTATCCTTTTGTCTACTATTGCTAGCCCTATGTATCGTTGCTATTCCCCGAACCCATCACATGATTCCCTGAACCAATGATATTGCCTCACCTCCATACCCACAGCCTTTGTTTGTGCCTGTTCTTATCTAGCATGCTTAGGGTTGCTTTTGCTCGAGCCTGTTGTCGGTTACTTCTTTTATTATCGTGCTATTATTATCTGTTACCGTTCCGAGGGCTCGAATGTTAATCAATCAATCCTGTTAATGCTGCTGTTAATAATAATTTGATGATAAGGCACCGGCAGGAGGCCCTTTGTGGTTTTGAGGCCTGCTAGTGTCGACCCTAATAGGAAAAGGGTCTTCTCTACTGATCCATGATGAGCGCACTACCCGCATGTGGGAAGCGAGTATGGGCGCCCCCCTCAACTTGACTCGATTCGCATCTCGTCCAAATCGCCGTACTAGTTCGGGCTTTCCATTTGCTGCATCATATGCAGGTACGAACCCGAGGCCAGGGTGGAACTTTTGTAGTCGGCATTTAGGGCGGCGTGGTCTTCCAGTGCTATGAGGGTCCTCCTTTTCTTCGGGGGGCTCGATTAGCCGCGCACGCACAGCACGCGGTGCTTTGGGCTTGATGCGAAGAACAGTTGGTTGTGTTGAGTGTCTCGCTTGGTGGGTTTGATTCCCATCTGGCGGGATATTCTTACGTGTACGGTTACTATGGTGCACCCCTGCAGGGATAAATCTTCTCGAGAAGCCGTGTTTTCCGCGGTTATGGATTACTTGGTGAAAGTACTGGCTAACAAGTACTCAGGACAACTTCAACATAATGATCAATCATGTTCACCCAATGACTAATAACTTGACTAGTAATAGATTATTCACACAATAACTTGATTCACCTGATTACAACGGTGTGAGTTATCCTCGGATTGCTTCTTCGGATAAGGGGCGAGATCCAGGATGGGTTTGTTTTGAAGTTATCTTTCAGTTGGTTACAATTCCTCGATCTTATCTTTTCTATTAGCCGGACACAAGTAGTTATCTCTGTAGTTGGTTAGAGCAGCCCGCTGCAGCTTTTATTATACCTATCTTCTTCCGTTGATCCCAAGCATCAATGCTTGTGTTGACGGGTAACTCCTTGATGAAGTGTGAGTCTTGCTTGCCAGTACGTCAAATGTACTGACCCCGTTGGGGCTGTGGTTTACGCAGAGTACGACTACGGCTACGATGATCCCCAGGATGGCTACTTTGTGGAGTTCGACGACACTGCAGACGAGTAGTTGGCTGGACCCCGGGCAGGATCCAGGACCTACGTGGATGGGCCTCGTTTTTCGTTATTTTTCTCCGGCTTCTTAAGCCTTGGATTTGTCTGTACTCAGACCCATTTGATTGCTTCCGCTGATGTAATGGATGATATGTTGGGACATGTGTCCTCTGGATGAGTGTTTTGCTATCTCTGCCTTAGTGAAGGCTATTTGCAAACTTATTTCATTCTTTTGTGTCTTAGAGACAGTTTGTGCTATCATTTCGTTCAAAGCTGTTGACGTACAGTGCGTGCTTGAATATGAAGTACGTCGACAGTAGTGCCTTAGGTTCCTAGCGGATAGTTTACTTCGACGGTGGGAGCAGGGCTTGTGTTGTCGCGCATAAGCGCAGGCCTACCAGGAAGCTGGGACGTGGGAGCAGGTATGCCCCATAATCCAAGCACCTGACTTCCAGTTCGTGCGATGAGTATCCTCTAGAAACCGGGGTGCGACAACTTCGAAGGAGGGCATGGTGGGGTAGACCCCTCCGGTGATGAATTCCCCTCCCGGCAGGGTGCCGAGGAGAGCTCCAGAACCCTCCTGATCTCGGGATGACGATGACGGCGGCCTCAGGTGTTTCTCGGGACAAAGTGGTATATTTTTATGGTTGACGTATCGGGGGGTATAGATAGGCGAAAGGGGGATGGCGGTGTACGCCCGAGGGGCCCACACCACCCCTAGACGCGGCGAGGCCAGGGACGCGCCGCCCTATGGTGTGGCCCCCCTCCGGGCCTCTTCGGGACTGTGTGGAATCTTCAGGAATTCTAAGACTTCCGGGCTTCGAATTTTCCAATTCCGAGAATATTTCCAGAACAACTTTTCTGAAACTAAAAAACAAAAGAAAACAGGGAACTGGCTGTGTGGCATCTTGTCAATAGGTTAGTCCGGAAAATCGATAAAAATGACATAAAGTGTATAGAAAACATGTAGGAAATAACATGGAACACCAGAAATTAAGGATACGTTTATGACGTATCAGGACGCTAGCATCACTGCGTGTCTCCTTTTTCGTGTCTTGATGCCAAACGGGGAGAAGTGGTCTATTAGGTCTACAGGTTTTGCATGGGTTTGGGCACAAGCATGTTCTTTTACCGTTCTTTGAGAGCTTGTGTCTCTTTATATTTTATGTTGTGTTTGCTCTGGACTGTTTGTTATTTCATGTGTGGAACTATGTGGTATCCTAGGATCATTATTGTTTATCTATGTTGAGGATGATCTTACTGTGCATTGTTTATTATCTCCACATCTATTGTATGCACAAGGTATGGTTTCAACTCTATCTCTCAACATAGTTGTTACTTTGGTCTCAATTTTGTATCGTGTTGTTATCTTGGTGGAAATTGTTCCCCTCATAAGTGTGTACTTGCATATCAAAGGCAAACAAACTTTATGCACACTTCTAGGGGGGAGTAATCTCCAATTCCTTTACAAACATGATCACGATATTATTTTATTTGCAAATTCTAGTATTGTCATCTAACACCAAAAATGGGGGAGATTTAAAGAGCATTTCTTGATCCCTTGCGTTTTGTGTGTTAGTTAAAAATACTAGCGATATATTTGATCAAGTGTTAAGTGGTGCAGGTCATTAAATTCATCCTTTGCATCGAACACCAATTTGAGTGAAGATATATCAGATTTTGCAAGTTTTAGAAGGTAAACGGAAATTTTTGGGTAACCGGATTATCTGGTTTTGGAAAGCACAACGAAACGGCTAAGAAAAGTTATCTCTCTGGCACTGGAGGTAGCCAAAATTTTCCAACTAGAAATTTCTGGCAAACCGTATTATCCGGTTACCTCGAGGGCATGGAGAAAAGGGCTAACGACCAAGCGTTTTTGGGACAGAAGTCGGCCGAAAATTTCCAACCAGAAATTTCCAGGAAAACGGATTATCCGGTTTGTGGAGATGGACTCAGAGTTTGGCCAAGTCCCAGGAGCTATTTGGCACTGAACCCTACCGGATATCTGCTACCGGAAATTTCCAGGAATCAGAATTTCCGGTTTGGTCAACGGCACCCAGAATATCCGGTTCAAGTTTGAACCGAAAATTTCGGTTGTTTCTTGCACTCCAACGGCAACATTCTGAGAGGGGGTATTTATACCCATCCTTCTTTCCCAAGAGCTCTAGTTCTTCGAAGTCTTCAAGATCCATTTTTAGAGCTCACCAAAAGCAAGATTTGTCTCAATCCCTCCACCGAAACTTGTTGATCTTTGGAGGATTGAAGGAGAAGGCCCCGATCTGCATCTTCGCAAAGTCGTTCATCATTTCCCCCTTATTCACTTGAGGGATTTGAGTCTAGGGTTTCTTTGTGGAAAACCTAGACTCCATTGATGCTTACTTGTTGATTGAAGCAAGATTGTTGGTGATTCTTGGGAGCCCCCAATTCGGTTGTGGGTGTGTGCCTCAAGCTCATTGTGAAAGCTCTGATTTCCATCTCAAAGGGAATCAATAGTGGAAGGTGAACTAGGCCTTTGTGGAGAGGTTCATCAGAGAATAGGGTGAGGCCTTTATGGCGAAACTCACATCCCTGCAACGAGACGTACTCCCCTCCCTCAAAAGGAGGAACTCGGGATTACATCCTTGTCTCTACATGCTTCCATTATTCATTACCTCGTTCCCTCTCCTTTACTTTGTGTTTGTATCTTGTTTAGTGTTGTGCTTGTCATATAGGTAAATTCACCATAGTTGCATATCTAGAGAATTTACCTTTGTGTCAAGCCTAAATTGAAAAACAGTTAAAATTTGAAGTAGCACCTATTCACCCCCACCCCCTCTAGGTTTCCATACTATCCATTCAACATTGAAGATCTACCTCGATGCTCAAAAGCAGAAGCTAGATGTGGATGCCGCCACGGCCGAAGCAAGGAGGAACAAGGTCCATATTGCTTATCGTTTTATCGAGTCTAGAACGAACCTGAGTCTTTTGCTGAGCCGACCCATCGTGCATCGTGTTTAGCCCAACGCCTAGGGGAGGTCCTTCGAGATGGTCCATGTGCATTGGAGTCTTGTGGTCCGACTCGCGGGCCTGGACATACCCTATTCGGTATTCCCTCATAAGAGTGTGACTGGGGATACGCTCTACCCTTTCATCCGGACAACCCAAATCTTGATCCGGCCTCAATCCGGACAAGAATTTGAGGGAGGGGGGTGCGCGCGAGTGGAGATGATTGATACGTCATAAACGTATCTATAATTTCTGATGTTCCATTTTGTTTTCATGCCTTATGCTACATGTTCTCCTTACACTTTATGTCATTTTTATCGATTTAGGACTAACCTATTGACAAGATGCCATAGAGTCAGTTCCCTGTTTTCCGTTGTTTTTAAGTTAAGAAAAATTGTTCTGGAAATATTCTCGGAATTTGAAAATTCGAAGCCCGGAAGTCTTAGAATTCCCGAAGGTTCCACAGAGTCCTGAAGAGGCCCGGAGGGGGCCACACCATTAGGCGGCGCCCCTGGCCGCGCCTAGGGGTGGTGTGGGCCCCTCGGGCAGCCACCGCCATCACCCTTTCTCCTATTTATTCCCCAAATACGTCAACCCTAGAAATATACCACTTTTATACGAAAAACACCCGAGGCCGCCGTCATCGTCAACCCGAGATCGGGAGGGTTCTGGAGCTCTCCCTGGCACCCTGCCGGGAGGGAAAATCGTCACCGGAGGGGTATACACCACCATGCCCGCCTCCTGAGTGATGCATGAGTAGTTCATCCCTGGACTACAGGTCCATAGCAGTAGCTAAATGGTCGTTCTCTCCACTTTATGTCTCATGTTTAGATCTCATGAGCTGCCCCACATGATCGAGATCATCTATTTGTAATGCTACATGTTGTGTTTACTGGGATCCGATGATTATTGAATGCTATGTTCTTTGATTATCAATCTATCATGTTATCTTCATGTGTATGTTATTTATGATCTTGCATGCTCTCCGTTGTTAGTAGATACTCTGGCCAAGTAGATGCTAGTGACTCCAAGAGGGAGTATTTATGCTCGATAGTGGGTTCGTGCCTCCTTTGCATCTGTGCTCGAGTGACAGAAACGTGACAGATGGAGGATGTGTTGTTGCCATTAGGGAGAAAACAACAATGTTTACTCCGTTTACATTGTTTACATTACACACTTTGCTTACTGCGATAATCTATTGCTTGCAACTTAATACCCAACCGTTGTTCGCGTGATATTTGGAGGGTGGATTATTAGTCATAGATGCAGTTGGATGACGATCTATGTATTTTGTTGTAATGCCCGCATGAATCTCATAGTAATATTTATGTCATGCATGTTTAATTATCTATCAATTGCCCAGCTGTAATTTGTTGACCACGCATGTTAGCTATCTTTTATGGAGGGACAACTCTAGTGAGCTGTGGACCCCGGTCCATTTTGTCATACTGATAATACAACCACTGCAATTACTGTTTCCACTGTATTCACACTGCTCCTATTGTTTTCCTATTGTTCTCATACTGTTATCCACACCATATATTTAGCATCTTTGTTATCAGTGAAACCAGTGAGATTGACAACCCCACTGTTGCGTTTGGGCAAAGTGAATTAATTGCGTTGGGTAGATTCCATGTTGCTGCTGAACCGGTAGTGCGCCCTACCATCTCAGCTGCATCAACCTTCAGAGATTGCTTGTCCTCCTACTGGTCGATTCAACCTTAGTTTCTTTTCTAGGGGAAAACTTACTGCTGCATGATACGTCATAAATGTATCCTTAATTTCGGATGTTCCATGTTGTTTTCATGTTGTTTCCCACATGTTTTCCTTACACTTTATGTCATTTTTATCGATTTCCCGGGACTAACCTATTGACAAGATGTCACAGAGCCAGTTCCAGTTTTCTGCTGTTTTTAGTTTCATAAAAGTTGTTCTGAAAATATTCTCGAAATTGGACGATTCAAAATTCAGAAGTCTTAGAAGTCCCGGAGGGTCCAAAAAGTCCCGAAGAGCCCCGGAGGGGGCCACAAGTTTCGGGGGACATAAATCTTTGTTCCGGCACCCTGCCGGGACAGGGAAGTGCCCCCGGAGCCATATCCATCGACTCCACCACCATCTTCATCGTTGTTGTTGTCTCCTATGATGAGGAGAGAGTAGTTCTCCCCCGGGGCTGAGGGCTCTACCCGTAGCTATGTGTTTCATCTCTCTCTCTCTCTCTCCCATGGTGTGATCTTGATGTGATCATGAGCTTTGTATCTAGTTGAATAAGTAGATGTTACTCTTCATCTGTTATGCTACTCGAGTGGTTTTGTTATGAGATCTCTGTAAACACATTGATCACGGTGTAAAGGTGACAGTGTGTGCACCGTGTGGTTTAGCATGATATTTATATCTTGTGTTGGATGACCCTATGAAATTGTGGTGTTTGTCTAGTACCTTCTAGGGCGCTCATAGTGACGGCGTGGGGTTAACTAGACATGAGAATGTGACTTTAAGGAGTGCATTTTGCAGCCCTACGCAATGATTTGGTGTTTGTTATTCAACCAGAGAGTGGTTCGGAGTAGCTTAGTGAAGAGAGATATTTATGCATTCAATTATGTTATCATTGTTGAGAGTGTCCACTAGTGAAAGTAGGATCCCTAGGCCTTGTTTCTAAGCATTGAAACACCGTTTGCACTTAGTTCTGCTACATGTTTGCTTGCTGCCATTTTTATTTCAGATTGCTATTATCACTTATAAACATCCATACTACTTGTATTTTACTCTCTCTTCGCCGAACTAGTGCACCTATACAACTGACAATTGTATTAGGTGTGATGGGGACACAAGAGACTTCTTGTATCATGATTGCAGGGTTGCTTGAGAGAGATACCTTTGACCTCTTCCTCCCTAAGTTCGATAAACCTTGGGTGATCCACTTAAGGGAAACTTGTTGTTGTTCTACAAACCTCTACACTTGGAGGCCCAACACTGTCTACAAGAATAGAAGCGTGTGTAGACATCAAGCTCTTTTCTGGCGCTGTTGCCGGGGAGGTAAGGTAAAAGGTTCTCACATCCTTTGTGAGTGCTCGAAGTTATTTCCTTTAGATTCTGCAATTATATCTTTTTGTTTCTTGTTTTAACTAGTTAGGCTTATTTTTACTTGCTGCTTGTTTTTATTTTTACTAGTTAGTCTTAATGGAAAACAACAAAAATATGAGAGAGCTTTATTTGCATGCTAGTAGCAATGTTATTAGCATTAATTCTTTGGATACCATTATTTCTAATGCTATGTAAAAGTCTAAGCTTGGGGAAGCTGGTTTTGATGAATATGATATTTTTAGTCCCCCAAGCACGGAGGAACAAATGTACTTTGATGATACTTTGCCTCCAATATATGATGATTACAATGATGAATATGATATTTTCAATCCATTTACTATTGAGGAGAAAATTAATTATGATTACAATATGCCTCCTATATTTGATGATTATGGTGATGAGAATGATAATGATAGCTATTTTGTTGAATTCGCTCCCACTGCTATTAATAGGAATGACTATGCTTACGTGGAGAGTAATAATTCTTTTATGCATGTGGCTCATGATAAGAATGTTTCTTATGATAGTTATATTTTTAATTTCATTCATGATGCTACTGAAAGTTATTATGAGAGATGGAAACATAGTCTTATGCATCTAAAAAATATCAAGTTTCCCCTCTTTATGTTGAAATTTATGAAGTTGCACTTATTTTGTCTTCCTATGCTAGCCACTTTGTGCTTTCATTACTTGTTTTTCTACAAGATTCTTTTTCGTAGGAAGTGGGTTAGAATTAAATTTGTTTTATGTTTTCTTCTTGATGCTCTCTTTTGCTTCAATTAATATTTATCATGTGAGCATGTTCTGAAATTATCATGCCTAGATAAAAGGCTTTAAAGAAAATCACTTCTTGGGAGATAACCCATATTTTTATTTTTGCTTTGTTTTTGTCTGTTTTCTTAAAGTCAAGGGGTTGTATACTTCTGTATCAACTACTTTGTATCTTTCTTTTCATGTTTTAGTAGTGCCAAGTAAAGTTTCTTATGAGAGTTGGAGTTGGTTTTCGGATTTCTGCGCAGAAAACAAAATTCTGCTGTCCACCGTAAAAAATCGTGAAAAATCCAGGAAGATCAGAATGAATTGAATTTTTTTCTTATTCCTCGGCAAATTCCGCAACTTTTTCATTATTTAGGTTTTTCGATCTGAGCACCGTAAGTGCCTCGAAAAAATTCGTCTTTACAGGCTGTTCGGGTTTTGACAGATTCTGCCATTTTTCTTGCATTGGCTCTTTTGCGATGTCAAGTGGATTTCTTTGCTTCACGAAACATCAGTGGCTGTAACTAATATTTAAAAGTATCAATAGCACTTGTGCCATACAGAACCCATGGATTTTTGTTTGTTGCCTAACCCTCTAATGCGAATTACTGTTTGAGTATGGTGTGAAGGAAGTTTTCAAGTGTCAAGAGAAGAGGTGATATATGTGATCAAGAACAGTGCAAGGTCAAATCTTGGTGATGCCCCCGTGGTTCATCAAAGCATATTTTTAGAAGACTCGAGCATCTAAGCTTGGGGATTCCCAAGGCATCCCCTTCTTCATCAACTATCTATCAGGCCACTTCTCGTGAAACTATATTTTTATTCGGTCACATCATATGAAGTTTACTTGGAGCGTCTGTTTGTTTTTATTTTGTTTTATTTTGTTTTCCTTGATGCATTAATATCACTGGAACCTATCATACTTGTGTGGGAGATAGACACACTCCATTTTCATTGCTTAGAATACTCTAGTTTTCATTCTTATTGTTCTGTGAGTGTTCACCTTTTGCTAGTACTGCGTTTAGCCCTTGTTTTCACGCATTTGTTATTTAGAGCTATTAGTTTTAGTAGAGTTATGTGAGTACTCTGATGCTTGCTTGCTATATCATTTATAGAGTTTTTGTTAAAACATATTTCGTATGTGTTTGATGGAAATAGAAAATGCTACATGTGGTAGATGGTATAACGAAAAAGCTTGCATAATCTTGTAGATCACTAAACTGTTTCACTTGATTATTTGTTGTTGTTTTGAGATATTAATTTGCTTAATGGTAAAATTGCTGGTTTAGTAAAGTAAAAACAATTAATGGTTGGTCTAGAAGCTTCAAACTGTGCCACACTCAAATAACCAGTTGATAGAATAATGGTATATGACTTCCCTTGCTGATAGAAATCGTGATAGCTTTTGTTACGCGCTACGGTCGGGGTAGCCAACAGTGACTTGTCACTGCCACAGGCCCTCTTGGAGTGATTTTCATTATGCCTTGTGATATCATGATTTTAGTTGGAATCTTTTAACTTGTGAGTTCTATGTTGCGGTTTTCTGGCACTTCCACCATCCATATTTGCTAGCCTCTTCGGTACTGTGCATTGCTCATTCTCACATTGAGAGTTGGTGCAAACTTCGCTAGTACATCCAAACCCCTTGGGAGAACTTTGTTCTTCTACACATAAGCCAAAATTTATCTTCCTCAAAACAGTCACCATACCTACCTACCATGGCATATCCATAGCAATTCTGAGATATATTGCCATAAAACATCCATCATGATTATGTTACTTGTCATTCTTAATTGTTATTTTGTATACCGCTACACTGGTAGGAGCATTTAGTTTTATTTACATCAGAGATATTTCAGTTTGAGTTATGAGTACTAAAAGTGTGACGATTCATTGTAAAATAGAGTGTTGCCCCTACCAGTGAGGTTATAAATCAAAATATAAAAAAAGCCAAAAAGAAAAAAAAAGGCAAAAAGAGAGAAAATAAAGAGAGAGGGGGCATCACTACTATCATTTATTACACACTTGTGCTTGGTTGGAATCATTACTTCAGTTTGGAGAGATTTTTCATATTATGACTTACATAACTATGTGGGGAACTTACATTATAGAACTTGGCTTGTATATTCCAATGCTGAGCCTCCTCAAAAGAGCTCTAGGTCTTCGTGAGCAAGCAAGTTGCATGCACCCCCACTAGTTCCATTGGAGAGCTTTCATACACTTATAGCTCTATGTGCATCTGTTGTGTGGCAATCACTACTCCTTGCATAACTTCGATTGTAAGACTTCCTCTTGTCTAATGATCACTTTCAGTTGTGTGAGACTTTCATCCATTGACCATCCAAACCCCCCATAATGTTCTTTTAGCCATAACATCCTGGTGCTAGGAACCGATACAGAACGCTTGCTTGTTTTGAGTGCACAATTATTTGAATGATTTTTCTACGTGCATATTGTTGTCACTTTACTTGATTCTAACAAGGGTTGTTGTGAGAGTTTGATGACTTGGATGATTATATTGTTGTTCTTGAAGCTTAAATCATCTCTAATATACTTTGTGCAGGGGATTCTCTTTTAGTATTGATTCATTGAAAGGTTTTACTTTGTTATTTCTAATGTTTTATACATTACTCTTTGATATCAACTATAAACCATAGCCTTTATTCATCTGATTCTAGTTTACATGTTTTACATTACTATGATGATCAAGTTTATGTTTGTAGCCTGTCACCTCAGAAATTATTTGTTTTGTCGTTTACCTACTCGAGGACGAGTAGTAACTAAGCTTGGGGATGTTGATACGTCATAAACGTATCCTTAATTTTTGATGTTGCATGTTGTTTCCCACATGTTTTCCTTACACTTTATGTCATTTTTATCGATTTCACGGAACTATCCTATTGACAAGATGCCACAGAGCCAGTTCCTGTTTTCTGTTGTTTTTAGTTTCTGAAAAGTTGTTCTGGAAATATTCTCGGAATTGGACAATTTAAATGCCAGAAATCTTAGAAGTCCCGGAGGGTCCAGGAACCATAGGGTGGCGCGGGTCCCCCTGGCCGCGCCACCTGGTGGTGTGGGCCCCCTGGACACCCCCCGGCATCGCCCTTTCGCCTATATATGCCCCTCGATGCATAAACCCTAGATCAATCAGCCTTTTCGACCAAAAATATCCGTATCTCCGCCGCCGCCGCCGACAAGTTTCGGGGGACAGAAATCTCTGTTCCGGCACCCTGCCAGGAGGGGGAAGTGCCCCCGGAGCCATATCCATCGACTCCACCACCACCTTCATCGCTTTTGTTGTCTCCTATGATGAGGAGGGAGTAGTTATCCCCCGGGGATGAGGGCTCTACCGGTAGCTATGTGTTTCATCTCTCTCTCCCATGGTGTGATCTTGATGTGATCATGAGCTTTGTATCTACCTTAATAAGTAGATGTTACTCTTCATCTGTTATGCTACTCGAGTGGTTTTGTTATGAGATCTTGATACGTCTCCAATGTATCTATAATTTTTGATTCTCCATGATAATGTTATGCCAGTTGCTACATGTTTTCTCCCTTCTTTATGTCATTTTTATCAATTTTCCGGGACTAACCTATTAACAAGATGCCAAGTGCGAGTTCCCTGTTTTTGTGTTGTTTTTTATTTCAGAAAAGTTGATCTGGAAATATTCTCGGAATTGGACCCCACAAAGCCCGAAGCGCCTTTTTTCCCCGGAAGCATCCAGAACACCGAAGAGGAGACGAAGAGGGGCATCAGGGGGCCCACACCATGGGGTCGCGCCCCCCCCTTGGCCGCGCCAGGGGGTGGTGTGGGGCCCCCAGGGATCCACTGCCTCTGCCCTTTCGCCTATTTATTCCTCCCGGATAGAAAACCCTAGACACCTGATCAAAAATCCCCGAAAAGTTCCAAATCCGCCGTCACCGTCAACCCTAGATCAGGGGGTTCTGAAGCTGTCTCCGGCACCCTGCCGGAGAGGAAATCATCACCGGAGGCCTATACATCACCATGCCTGCCTCCGGAGTGATGCCTGAGTAGTTCATACTTGGACTACGGGTCCATAGAAGTAGCTAGATGGTTGTCTCCTCCTCTTATGCCTCCTTGTTTAGATCTCGTGAGCTGCCTAACATGATCGAGATTGATCTTATGTAATTCTATGTGTTGTGTTTGCTGGGATCCGATGAATATTGAACTTATGCCAAGTTGATTATAGTCTTTATTGCATATCCTATTTGTGATCTTGCATGCTTTCCGATGCTAGTGGTTGCTCTAGCCAAGTAGTTGCTAGTGACTCCAAGAGGGAGTATTTATGCTCGATAGTGGGTCCATGCCTCCTTTTCGCCTGTGCTCGAGTGACAGAAACGTGACGGGGGAGGATATGTTGTTGCCACTAGGGAGAAAACAGCGGTGAGAGTGCTCGCGTGTACAATTATTGCTTACATTACACACTTTGTTTAATGCAGTATCTGTTGCGTGCAACTTAATACCTAAGGAGGTTTGGATGATAACCTGAGGGTGGATTATTAGTCATAGATGAAGTTGGATTATGGTCTATGTATATTGTTGTAATGCCCGATCTAATTATCATAGTAGTCATCATGTCATGAATGTGCACTACGGTGCAACCTCTATTTGTCAATTGCCCATCTATAATTTGTTCACCCAGCATGCTATCTTTTATGGAGAGACACCACTAGTGAACCTATGAACCTCGATCCATTTTTCCTACACTGTTAAAACAAACCACCACAATTTCCTACTTTCTTTACTTACTGCAAGCATACATTATTTTACACACTGTACGTCTAATCTTTGTTTTCAGTAAGACCGGTGAGATTGACAACCTCACTGTACCGTTGGGACAAAGTATTTTGGTTGTGTTGTGTGCAGGTTCCACGTTGTTGCTGACACCGGTGAAGCGCCAACACCACCGTCAGTGGCATCAACCTTCCAAAGATCCTCTTCCTCCTACTGGATTCATAACCTTGATTCTTAACTAAGGGTAATTTCCTACCGTTGTGCTCATCACACCCTCCTCTTGGGGTTCCCAACAAGCACCATCAGATCTTCGTAAACACTTTGATCACGGTGTAAAGGTGACAGTGTGTGCACCGTGTGGTTTAACATGATATTTATATCTTGTGTTGGATGACCCTATGAAATTGTGGTGTTTGTCTAGTACCTTCTAGGGCGCTCATAATGACAGCGTGGGGTTAACTAGACATGGGAATGCGATTTTAAGGAGTGCTTTTTGCAGCCCTACGCAATGATTTGGTGTTTGTTATTCAACCAGAGAGTGGTTCGGAGTAGCGTAGTGAAGAGAGATATTTATGCATTCAATTATGTTATCATTGTTGAGAGTGTCCACTAGTGAAAGTAGGATCCCTAGGCCTTGTTTATAAGCATTGAAACACCGTTTACACCCAGTTCTGCTACATGTTTGCTTGCTGTCATTTTTATTTCAGATTGCTATTATCACTTATAAACATCCATACTACTTGTATTTTACTCTCTCTTCGCCGAACTAGTGCACCTATACAACTGACAATTGTATTAGGTGTGTTGGGGACACAAGAGACTTCTTGTATCATGATTGCAAGGTTGCTTGAGATGGATACCTTTGACCTCTTCCTCCCTGAGTTCGATAAACCTTGGGTGATCCACTTAAGGGAAACTTGCTGCTGTTCTACAAACCTCTGCGCTTGGAGGCCCAACATTGTCTACAAGAATAGAAGCGTGCGTAGACATCACTGCACTCTTCAAAACCTTTCTCTTGGGGTTTACCAACGTCTGCTCACATCAAGCTTTCTGGCGCCGTTGCCGGGGAGGAAGAGAATTTCTGCAAGGGGAGTCTCTCACTTCCAATCTCTTTACTTTGTTTTTGTTTTGCTTAGTTTATTTTATTTTGTCTTGTTTGCTTCTCTTTATCAAAAACACAAAAATATTAGTTATTATTCTAGTTGTAGTTTTTATCATGTTTTTAGTCTTGCTAAAATGACTACTCCTGAGAACACTAAGTTGTGCAACTTTAGTAGCACCAACAATTAATTCATTAGCACACCTATTGCTCCACCTTCTCCTACTGCTGATTTTTATGAGATAAAGCCTGCCCTGTTAAATCTTGTTATAAGAGAGCAATTTTCTGGTGTTAGTACTGATTATGCTACTGCCCATCTTAATAATTTTGTTGAACTATGTGAGATGCAAAAATATAAAGATGTAGATGGAGATATTATTAAACTGAAATTGTTTCCTTTCTCTTTGAGAGGAAGAGGTAAAGAATGGTTGCTATCTTTGCCTAGAAATAGCATTGATTCTTCAACTAAGTGTAAAGATGCTTTCATTGGAAAATATTATCCTCCTGCTAAGATTATATCTTTAATAAGTAGCATTATGAATTTTAAGCAACTTGATAATGAGCATGTTGCTAAAGCTTGGGAAAGAATGAAATCTTTGGTAAAGAATTGTCCCACTCATGGACTGACTATTTGGATGATCATCCAAACCTTTTATGCATGTCCGAATTTTTCTTCAAGAAACCTTCTGGATTCAGCTGCTGGAGGAACCTTTATGTCCATTACTTTGGGGGCAGCAACAAAGCGTCTTTATGATATGATGGTAAATTATTCTGAATGGCACACTAAGAGAGCTACAACTGGTAAGAAGCTAAATTTTGTTGAAGAAACCTCCTCTTTGAGTGATAGAATTAATGCTATTATATCTATGCTTGTTAATGGCTATGATCCTATTGATCCAAACAATGTTCCTTTAGCCTCTTTGGTTGCTCAAGAAGAGCATGTTTATGTGAACTTCATTAAAAATAATAATTTCAACACCAATGCTTATAGGAATAATTTTGGTAGCAATAATTATAGGCCATATCCTTTTAATAGTGGTAATAATGATAGAACTAGAATGTCTAATGAAAGAATTTCAGAAGTTGGAAGAGCCACTATAGACTTTATGCAAAAGCAATATGAGCAAAATAAACTATTTACTAAGACCATGGAGGAACAATCTGTAATACTAAAGAATATCAGTTATCAACTTGAGAGTTTAAATAGAGAAATATTTGGTTTGCAAGTTAAAATCTCTTGTGCCGAAACTTCCATTTAATCCATGTCTGAATCTCAATCTTCTTTGATCAATAGAATGACTGCTAAAACTGAAACCATAGATGAGAATCCTTTTGCTGCTACAAATGTCATCCAAATTCGAATTGATGACAATGTTAGGATGTTAGCTGAATTGCATGCTAGATGGGAAAAAGGAGATGAAATGGCTAGAAAGAATAATATAGCTAATGTTTGCACCATTACCACCACTAGTAAAATTGAAGCTTCTCATGCTAGTAAACCTTCTACTATCAATGGTAAAGTAATTGGTGTTGGCAATACTCCCACTTCCGCTATTAAAAATGCAAAACTACCTGAAACTGCTAAAAATGTTCCCGATAAAAGTGCTGAAATTGTTAGAAACATGGAAGACAATGGTCCCATTACCTTTGATAAAAATGACCTTGACTTTGAGAATTGCAACATAACTGAAGTGATTAAGTTCTTACAAAAGCTTTCTAGTTGTCCTAATGCTAGTACTATGAATATTGCTTTCACAAAACATATTACAAATGCTCTCATGCAAATTAGAGAGGATGAATTAAGATGTGAAGCCACTATCCCTAGGAAGCTAGATGATGGTTGGGAACCCATCATTAAAATGAAAGTGAATGATTTTTATTGCAATGCTCTATGTGATCTTGGTGCTAGTATCTCTTTTATGCCTAAGAAACTCTATGATATTCTTGATTTGCCACCTTTGGAGCACTATTATTTGGATATTCGTATTATTGATAATGTTAGAAAGAAACCTTTGAGGATAGTTGATAATGTTATTATCATGTTTAATAATAATCTTGTCCCCGTTGATTTTGTTGTTATGAATATTGAAATCAATGCTTCTTTTCCAAAAAATTTGGGAAGACCTTTTCTTAGAACTGTTGGTGCTGTTATTGATATGAAAGAAGGGAATATTAAATTCTAATTACCACTCAAGAAAGGCATGGAACACTTTCCTATAAATATAATGAAGTTTCCTTTTGATTCTATTATTCTAACAAATTACAATTTTGATGCTTCTTCACTTGAAAACATTTGATTCCACTTTTCTGGGCCTAGCTAAAAGGCGTTAAAGAAAAGCACTTCTTGGGAGATAACCCATGTTTTTATTTTTGCTTTGTTTCTCTCTGTTTTATTTTAGTCAGGGAGTGTTATACTTCTTTAGAAACTCCTTTGTATCTTTATTTTCATGTTTTAGTTGTGCCAATTAAAGTTTCTAGCGAAGGTTGGAGTTGGTTTTGGGTTTCTGCGCAGGAAACAGATTTCTTTTGTCCACCGAAAAAAATCGTATAAAATCCATAAAGATTAGAATGACCTGAAATTTTTTATGCTTATTCCCCAGATAATTCCAAAAGTTTTCCATTATTTAAGTTTTTTGATCTGAGCAACGTACTTGCCCCCAAAAAAATCGTATTTACAGACTGTTCTGGTTTTAGCAGATTCTACCATTTGTCTTGCATTTGCTCTTTTACGATGTCAAGTGGATTTCTTTGCTTTACGAAACATCAATGGATGTAGCTAATGTTTAAAATTATCAATAGAACTTGTGTCCATGCAGAAACCATGATTTTTTTATTGTTGCACTAACCCTCTCATGTGAATTACTATTTGAGTCTGGTGTGAAGGAAGTTTTCAAGGGTCAATAGAAGAGGTTGATATAATGTGATCAAGAAGAGTGCAAGGTCAAAGCTTGGGGATGCCGCCGTGGTTCATACCATAAAATTCTAAGAATACTCAAGCATCTAAGCTTGGGAATTCCCAAGGCATCCCCTTCTTCATCAACAATTTATCAGGTCACTTCTAGTGAAACTATATTTTTATTCGGTCACATCATATGAAGTTTACTTGGAGCGTATGTTTGTTTTTCTTTTGTTTTCCCTTGTTTTATTTTGTTTTTCTTGCTGCAATAATATAGTTGGAACCTAGCATTCTTTGTATGGGAGATAGACACGCTCCGCCTTTTCATTTGAATACTCATTATGCTCGTATTCTTAGTTTTTCTTCTAGCTGCTGCAAAATTCCTGTTTAACTCCTGTTGTTCTTGCATCTCTTATTTGGAGTTGTTAGTTTTAGTACAATTGTGTTAGTACTCTCTTGTTTCATTGCTATATATCTTGGAGATTTTTTGTTGTTTGGTGTTTGATGGAAATAGAAAATGCTACGTGTGGTAGATGGTATAACGAAAAAGCTTGCATATTCTTGTAGATCACTAAACTGTTTCACTTGATTATTTGCTGTTGGTTTGAGATATTAATATGCTTAATGGTAAAATTGCTGGTTTAGTAAAGTAAAAACAATTAATGGTTGGTCTAGAAGCTTCAAACTGTGCCACACTAAAATAACCAGTTGATAGAATAATGGTATATGACTTCCTTTGCTGATAGAAATCGTGATAGCTTTTGTTACGCGCTACGGTCGGGGTAGCCAACAGTGACTTGTCACTGCCACGGACCCTCTTGGAGTGATTTTCATTATTCCTTGTGAGATCATGATTTTAGTTATGATCTTTTAACTTGTGAGTTCTATGTTACGGTTTTTTGGCACTTCCACCATCCATATTTGCTAGCCTCTTTGGTACTGTGCGTTGCTCATTCTCACACTGACAGTTGGTGCAAACTTTGCCAGTGCATCCAAACCCCGTGGGAGAACTTTGTTCTTCTACACATAAGCCAAAATTTATCTTCCTCGAAACAGCCACCATACCTACCTACCATGGCATTTCCATAGCCATTCCGAGATATATTGCCATACAACATCCATCATCATTATGTTACTTTTCATACTTCATTGTTATTTTGCATACTGCTACACTTGCAGGAGCATTACATACATCATAGATATTTCAGTTTGAGTTATGAGTACTAAAAGTGTGTTGATTCATTGTAAAATAGAGTTTTGACCCTACGAGTGAGGTTATATATATATAAAAAGCCCAAAAAAGAAAAGAAAAATGGCAAAAGAGAGATAATAAAGAGAGCGGGGGGGCATCACTACTATCATTTATTCCAAACTTGTGCTTGTTTAGCATCATTATTTGAGTTTGGAGAGAGTTTTCATATTATGACTTGCATAACTATGTGGGGAACTTACATTATAGAACTTGGCTTGTATATTCCAACGATGAGCCTCCTCGAAAGTGCTCTAGGTCTCTATGAGCAAGCAAGTTGGATGCACCCCCACTAGTTCCATTGGAGATCTTTCATACACTTATAGCTCTATGTGCATCCGTTGTGTGGCAATCACTACTCCTTGCATAACTTCGATTATAAGACTTCCTCCTGTCTAATGATCACTTTCAGTTGTGTGAGACTTTTTCCATTGACCATCCAAACCCCCCATAATGTTATTTTAGCCACAACATCCTCGTGCCAGGAACCAATACAGAACGCTTGCTTGTTTTGAGTGCACAAATATTTTAATGATTTTTCTACGTGCATATTGTTGTCACTTGACTTGACCCTAACAGGAGTTCTTGTGAGAGTTTAATGCCTTGGATGATTATATTGTTGTTCTTGAAGCTTAACTC
Organism: Alopecurus myosuroides; assembly: GCA_028641055.1. Classification (NCBI taxonomy): domain Eukaryota; kingdom Viridiplantae; phylum Streptophyta; class Magnoliopsida; order Poales; family Poaceae; genus Alopecurus; species Alopecurus myosuroides. Next base: position 362,159,655 of record CM054059.1, on the reverse strand, counting down.
ATCTTCAATATACTTTGCACAGTTGATTGTCTTTTAGTATTGATTCATTGAAAAGTTTTACTTTGTTCTTCCTAATGGTTTATACATTATTCTATTTGATGTCAACTATAAACCACACCCTTTATTCATCTGATCCTAGTTTACATACTTTACATTACTATGGTGATCAATTTTATGTTGGTAGCATGTCACCTTAGAAATTATTTGTTTTGTCGTTTACATACTCGAGGACGAGTAGGAACTAAGCTTGGGGATGTTGATACGGCATAAACATATCTATAATTTCTGATGTTCCATGTTGTTTTCATGCCTTATGCTACATGTTTTCCTTACACTTTATGTCATTTTTATCGATTTCCCCGGACTAACCTATTGACAAGATGCCACATAGCTAGTTCCCTGTTTTCTGCTGTTTTTAGTTTCAAAAAAGTTGTTTTGGAAATATTCTCGGAATTGTAAAATTATATGCCCGGAAGTCTTAGAATTCCCGAAGGTTCCACGGAGTCCCCAAGAGGCCCGGAGGGGGGACACAGGGGGGCCACACCATAGGGCGGCGCGCCCCTTCCTAGCCGCGCCTGGGGGTGGTGTGGGCCCCTCAGGCGTCCACCGCCATCGCCCTTTCGCCTATTTATTCCCCCCTGATACGTCAACCATAGAAATATACCACTTTTCCACTAAAAACACCCGAGGCCACCGTCATCGTCAACCCGAGATCGGGAGGGTTCTGGAGCTCTCCCCGGCACCCTGCCAGGAGGGAAAATCATCACCGGAGGGGTCTACACCACCATGCCCGCCTCCGGAGTGATGCGTGAGTAGTTCATCCCTTGACTACGGATCCATAGCAGTAGCTAGATGGTCGTTCTCTCCACTTTATGTCTCATGTTTAGATCTCGTGAGCTGTCTCACATGATCGAGATCATCTATTTGTAATGCTACATGTTGTGTTTGCTGGGATCCGATGATTATTGAATGCTATGTCTTTTTATTATCAATCTATCATGTTATTTTCATGTGTATGTTATTTATGATCTTGCATGCTCTCCGTTGTTAGTAGATGCTCTGGCCAAGTAGATGCTAGTGACTCCAAGAGGGAGTATTTATGCTCGATAGTGGGTTCATGCCTCCTTTGCATATGTGCTCGAGTGACAGAAACGTCACGGATGGAGGATGTGATGTTGCCATTAGGGAGAAAACAACGATGTTTACTTTGTTTACAATGTTTACATTACACACTTTGCTTACTGCGACAATTTGTTGCTTGCAACTTAATACCCAACTGTTGTTCGGATGATATTCGGAGGGTGGATTATTGGTCATAGATGCAGTTGGATGACGATCTATGTATTTTGTTGTAATGCCCGCTTGAATCTCATAATAATCTTTATATCATGCATGTTTAATTATCTATCAATTGCCCGGCTGTAATTTGTTCACCACACATGTTAGCAATCTTTTATGGAGAGACATCTCTAGTGAACCGTGGACCCCGGTCCATTTTCTCATACTGATAATACAACCACTGCAATTACTGTTTCCACCGTTTTCACACTGCTACTACTATTTTCATATTGTTTTCATACTGTTTTCCATACCATATATTTATCCTCTTTGTTATCAGTAAAACCGGTGAGATTGACAACCTCACTGTTGGGTTGGGGCAAAGTGATTGCTTGTGTTGTGTAGGTTCCACGTTGTTGCTGAACCGGTAGTGCGCTCTGCCATCTCAGCTGTATCGACCTTTGGAGATTGCTTGTCCTCCTACTGGTCGATTCAACCTTGATTTCCTTTCTGAGGGAAAACTTGCTGCTGCACAATTCACAACCTTTCTCTTGGGGTTTACCAACGTCCGCTCCCATCAATGATCCAAAAGCATCTCCAGCCGCCCCCCGGGAGCCTTTTTTGCGATGGCGCTCGTTTTTTCGCCCAGTCACGCCACCAGGAGCCCAAATAGCTCCGGTTTGGGCCAAATTATCGGCCGATGAATTTAGGCCGAACCCAGCGTGCCGGGGGGGGGCAATTGGAGCGTCGGATGAAGGGAAAATGGCGCGAAAACAATTCCCTGCCGTTTATCCCGTCTGCGGGCCTGTCCTGTCAGTGAGATAAATCCATGTCGTCCTCGTCGCCTCGGCTGCCGCGCGCATTGACGCCTTCGGTCTCCAGACGACACGCAGCGCGGCGGAGCAGTCCAATCGCCCACGCGGCGAAGTTATGACATTACCGCCGCCGCTTCGTCTATCCCGCCCGCTTGCCGCTACATAAACCCGGCCTCCGGAGGCAAACCTCTCGCCATTCTCTTTTGCTTCCCCTCACCTTCGCCATTCTTTTCTGCTACCCCGCACCTTCCCCATGGTTCACGGCTACCCCCTCGGCGGCGCCGTCGCCAATGGATTCGGCCACCGCACCCTGCACCTCTGGGAGGTCAGTCTGTGTAACATCCCAAGTATGAAAAATAGCCATTAGAATGTTTGCTCTCTGTTATTTTATGTTTTGCATCATCACATCATGTTCATTGCATTTGTTTTGCTTGTTTTCCATTTGTTTTCCTTTGTTTTCTATTTGAATTTCAAATCAAATTGCAAACCTTTTGTTTCATACTTGTGATGTTACAATTTCCAAAATGATATTTCAAATCAAAACAATCAATTGTTTCCATTAAAGTTGTGATTTCAAAACTGTTGTTTTGTTTCTATCAAAAATTCATTTAATACCAAACCCTTTGCAAATTCAATTAATTTCCAAAACAGCAACCCCCTTTTGAAAATTATGAAAATGACAAAACACTTCCATCTTTTGTTTCCATTAAACTAAGGTTCAAACTAATTAAATTATTGGTTTCAATATTTCACTTAATAGTCAAAATTCATTCAAATTGCATTCAAAATTCAAATCACATTTTCCAGGCAGCAACCATTTGGAATTTATGAAAATTACAACACAGTTATAATCATTTGTTTCCACTTAAACTTTAAGGTTCACCCTATTTAATTTTTGTTTTCAATAATCACTTAATCTCAATTTTCATTCAAAGTTCAACCAATTTACAACCAGCAAAATATTTTGAAATATTTGGAAACCCAAGCTTGCACATGTTGCTATTACAATAAGGAGTTGTTACAAAAATTTCCCTAAAAATTTCTAACTCAAAACCTTATCTATTTCTTCCTTTTTTCCATTTCAGCAAAAAAAAAAGCAGAAGAAAAAATAACAGAACAAAAAAAAACAGCAGCGAGGAGCACAGCAGGCCCAGCCCACCCTTTACCTTCCCCCCTCGGCCCGATACCCTTTCGGTCATATTCTACCTGTACGGCGTCATCTCCCACCTCCACGTCGATGACAGTATCGCAGGAACGGCCATCACCACCTCCTCCCCCTCCATAAGACCTAGCCCAAGGCCCCCCTGCCCTAACCCTAGTTCCCTTCCCCCTCTCTTCCCTCTCCCCGCCTCCATTTTCTCTCCTCCCCCTCTGCTCTTTTCTCTTTGCATCTCTCCATCTCTCTGAATTTCTACACACCCGACCACCACCTCCCCTTTGCTCCGGCGATCGCCGCCGGGAGGGCCACCCTCCGGCCAGGGCGAGGCCGGGAATGGAAACCCCCCGGCGCCCTCTCCCTCCTCGACCCCTCGGCGGCCACCGGGAGGCCTCACTGCGCCGCTGCCATCGACGTTTCACCGCCGGCCAACCACCGCTGCTCCGTCCCGAGCGCTGCTCCCTCCGATCCCCCGAGGTGATTCTGCCCCCCTCTCGCTACCCCTCTCCTCTACCCCCTCTGCACCACGACCCAGCGCACGCACCACGCCTCGAGCCCACGCGAGCACAGCAGCAGCCGCAGCAGCGATCTCGCCGGCGCCCTGCAGCTCGACCTGACGGAAGTTCAGAGAACCTGAACTTTGCTGTTCAGTTAAATCCCGCGATCTACACATTAACCACCCCGCGCCCCCTTCCTGTCACAAACACGCAACACCACCGCAGTGGTTCTGCTCTCTGTGCGCGCACCCAAGCGCTCGCGGGATCGAATCCCAGCCCCCACCTTTTCTGTATCCTTTTTTATGAATTGAATTCAGTGCGTTCTCTGAACCATAACCACCCTGCGAGCTGTTCCCTGTCACCAACACAGCAGTAGCACACTGGTTACCTCAATGCGCTGCCAGCAGGAGGGCAGGGGTTCGAATCCCCCCCCCCCGGCATCTAAAAGCCATCTTTTTTTTCATTATTTTCCTAGATCCAGATCTATTCCAAATTGCACCCAAGTCCCTGCTAGCTTTTTCTAAGTCCCTGTATTATTTTTCCAAGTCCCTAGCTGTAATAAAAATGGCAGAATACTACTTAAACTTCACAATTGCATAAATAAATCATCTCAACTCCAAATTCAACTTTTTAAACATGTATTCTGTACCAAATTGAATTGTCTACCTAAATATAAATTTTGTTTACTGTTTTGAATATTTTAAATTGGTGAAATATTTGAAAACTTGTTTAATTCACTTAATTTTGCAAAATTCATAAATTGGGCATAAAAATTCCAAATTCAACAAACTAAATATGTTTTCCATTCAATTTTTCATGTACTTTCCAAATATCAACTTTGTTTGCTGTTTTGAATAATTTAAATTGCTGAAAACAACTGTTTCTTAATTATTGCATTTAAAATTGCCAAATTAATAACTTGCTCAAATTAAATTATTTCTGAACATATAAAATATGTTTTCAAACTAGAAAAGTATAACCTTTTCAATTATGAATTTGAATTTATGTTTTGAACAAATAAAATTCAAATAATATTCACACTTGAATTAAATTCAATTAAATCTTGTTTGAACTTGTTTAATTCATAATTAAATCATTGTAATTCCTTTTCGAATAATTGAAACATGTAATCCACCTAAAATTTTGTGATCTTCTCAAATATGAACTTTGTTATCTGTTTTGAACAATTTAACTTGATGAAAATAACAAATGCTTGTGTGACACCTTTAAGTAACCAAAATTCCAAAACTTAATAAGTGAATTTCAAAATGGGTAAACCTTATTTCCAATTGGTTCTATTGTTGTTATTTTGTTGTTTTCCTCATCCATGCATCATACTAAACCACTTTCACCTGTTGGTTAGTTGTAAAACAATTGTTTCAACCTTAATTCATGGGCTTTTCATATGCAACTCAAATTGCATATGGGTCCATTTAAACATGTTATCATGTCAACTAGTTTATTTCTATGCATCCTTAAACTTGTCATGCATCCATATCTTGATCATGCTGGATCTTTTGCCGTAGTAGTAATTGTTGCATCCGGTGTTTGTTCGAGGTTTGTTGCTTCTTCCCGGATAGGACGTTGAGATGGTGTGAGCAACGACAAGTTCTGCGGATGTACCTCTACTTGCTGGATTCCAGGCAAGTATACTCACTTGCTGCCTATGGCTGCCTTTCATCACTTGTTACCGATTCTTTCCGTTGTTCTTATTCTAGCCTTATGATTTGATGCTTGTGTCTCGATCCCATCGTATGTTTACCATGCAGCCATGATATAGCCTTCCTCCCACTTCCTATTAACTGTTGTTTGTTTACCCTGTTGGCCCTCGTGTCGTAGTTGCATGCTTAAGGTTGTTTTGCTCGAGTCTGTTGTCCGTTACCTTTCTGTTACCATATCTATTATGTTCTGGGGCTCGATGTTAAAGAATCAACCTGTCAATGTTTTGGGTAATAATAATTTGATGATAAGGCACCGGCAGGAGGCCCGGCGTGGTTTTGAGGCCTGCTAGTGTCGACCCTAATTAGGAAAAGGGTCTTGTCTACTGATCCATGATGAGCGCACTAACCGCATGTGGGAAGCGTGTATGGGCGCCCCCCTCAATTTGATTCGATTCGCATCTCGTCCAAATCGCCACACTTAGTTCGGGCTTTCCATTTGATGCATGCATGTGCAGGTGCGAACCCTTGGCGCCAGGGTGGAACTTTTGTAGTCGGCATTTAGGGCGGCGTGGTCTTAGAGTGCTATGAGGGTCCCCTTTTCTTCGTGGGGCTCGATTAGCCGCGCACGCACAGCATGTGGTTCTTTGGGCTTGATGCGAAGAAGAGTTGGGTTGTGTTGAGTGCCTCGCTTGGTGGAAGTGCATTTTCAATCTGGCGGGGTATTCTTACGTGTACGGCCAAATTGGTGCATCCCTGCAGGGTTAAATCTTCTCGAGAAGCCGTGTTTTCCGCGGTTATGGTTAACTTGGTGAAAGTATTGGCTAACAAGTACTCAGAACAACTTAATCCTAACTAATGCTAACTTTGACTAGTAATAGTCTTATTGACACAATAACCTGATCCATCATTAATCCAACAGTGTGAGTTATCCTTGGGTTGCTTCCTTAGTAGGGGGTGACATTGGATGGGTATTGTTTGGTGAGTAGTTGTAGTTGGTTACGATACGCTATCTTATCCCCCTCTTTTAGCCGGATGTTGTAGTGAGTCTCTGTAGTTGGTCAGTGCAGCCCGCTGCCGCTTATTTGCAATAATACCTTCCTTTCCGTTGATCCCAAAGAATTTGTATCTTGTGATGATTGGCTACGCCGGTAATTTGTGAGTATGGTTTATCCACTTGCCAGTACTTAACCGTACTGACCCACGAATCCTTTTTCGTGGCTGCATATTCAACAATGCAGTCAACAGGTTCGAAGTCTGACGACGTTAGCTTGGGAATCCCTCCGGCTTGGCCTGGGCAGGGATTGGACGCTCTCGGTTATCTTCAGGACTCTTAGTCCAATTTGTATCTTGTCCGTAGCCGGACGCTATGTTGATTCTTCCGCTGTTATTTGGATCTTTGTATTGTATCAGTTGTATCCTTGGCTCGTTTGAGTCTTCTTGTATATATCTTTTCTGTTGTTGTGGCGGAATATTCGTGATCTGTTGTAATGTTATCACAAGTGGCAACCTGGAATCGGTTATTATGTGGATTTTGGCGGGAATGCTGAAATCTGCATAGTGCCCGATCGCGGGGCTGTCGCACCCGGACTTCTATGGGATACTCACAGTCCGTTAAACAATAGATAAATGGTTTACGGGGCATACCGGCACCCGCATCTCAATATGAGCAGGCCAACACGTAAACGTGTGACAACCATTCTCTTACTATTCATCGTCTGCGCAAACCATCCCATAGAAATCCAGATACTTCCATTGACGTACTTCAAAACATACACACATGGTACGTCAACGGCGTTTGAACAACTGATATCACAACAGATCTCTAAGACACAAAAGATTGAAATAAGTTGCAAATAGCTCTCACTAGAGCAGAGATAGCAAATACAATCATCCAGAGGACACATGTCCCAACAATTCATCATTACAACACAGCGGAAGCATTCAACATGTCTGAGTACAGACAAGAACCAAATAGGCCTAAGAGGCCGGAAACGAAAAGACGGAGCCCATCCACGAAGTCTCGGATCCTGCCCGGGTCCGCTATCTACTCGTCAGCAGTCTCGTCATACTCCACGTAGTAGCCACCATGGGGATCCTCGGAAACGTAGTCTGCGGAAACCATAGCCCCAACGGGGTCAGTACATAAACGTACTGGCAAGCAAGACTCACAGTTCACCAAAGTGTAACCCGTCAACACCAAGCACAGATGCTTTGGGTTCAACGGAAGAAAGGGTGATACCAAAAGATGCTGCAGCGGGCTGCTCTAACCAACTACAGAGTTGCTATAACTTCCGGCTATCAGAAAAGGGATAAGATAGCGTATCGTAACCAACTACCAACTAACTCCAAACAAACCCATCCTGGATCTCGCCCCTTATCCAAAGAAGCAATCCGAGGATAACTCACACCGTTGGATTAATGATGGTTCAAGTTATTGTGTCAATAAGACTACTACTAGTCAAGTTATCATTAGTTAGATGTAAGTTGTTCTGAGTACTTGTTAGCCAGTACTTTCACCAAGTCAGCCATAACCGCGGAAACACGGCTTCTCGAGAAGATTTATCCCTGCAGGGGTGCACCAATTTGGTCGTACACGTAAGAATAACCCGCCAGATGGAATGGCCTTTCCACCAAGCGGGAAACTCAACACAACTCAACTCTTCTTCGCATCAAGCCCAAAGAACCACATGTTGTGCGTGCGCGGCTAATCGAGCCCCATGAAGAAAAGGGGACCCTCATAGCACTCTAAGACCACGCCGCCCTAAATGCCGACTACAAAAGTTCCACCCTGGCGCCAAGGGTTTGCACCTGCACATGCATGCATCAAATTGAAAGCCCGAACTAAGTGTGGCGATTTGGACGAGATGCGAATCGAATCAAATTGAGGGGGGTGCCCATACACGTTTCCCACATGCGGTTAGTGTGCTCATCATGGATCAGTAGACAAGACCCTTTTCCTAATTAGGGTCGACACTAGCAGGCCTCAAAACCACGCCGGGCCTCCTGCCGGTGCCTTATCATCACATTATTATTAATCATAACATTAACAGGTTGTTGTTTATCATCGAGCCCCAGAACATACTAAAATATGGTAACAGAAAGTAACGGACAACAGAATCGAGCAAAAACAACCCTAAGCATGCTAGTAAGACACGGGCAACAAGCAATGGGGTTATAGGTGTGGAGGTGAGGCTATATCAGGGTTAAAGGATAACATGTGTTAGGATCGAACAGAAGCAACGATTCATAGGGCTAGCAGAATAGACAACGGAAAAGTATCGGTATCCAATGTTGAAAGGAACACCATGGTTCATGTGAGTGAATACTTGCCTGCAAACCCAGTAGCCTGGTATTGAGCTAGATCCTTAGAAGGGGTGTCGTAAGTATCGTCGGTCTCAACGTCGTCGTTTATCCGAGAAGAAGCAAACAAACAACACAGAGAGACAAACAATCAATAACATGGCATAGTGCACAAACATGGGATGATGCATGACCATTTAATTGATGCATCAGAATAAACTAGTTGACAAGATAGCAACATGATTAAATGGACCCATATGCAATTGGATTGCATACGGAAAGCCCATGAATTAAGGTTGAAATAATTGTTCTATCACTAATCATCAGGTGTAAGTGAATTAGCATGATGCATGGATGAGGAAAACAGCAAAATAACAACATTAGAATCAATTGGAAATAAGGTTTACACATTTTAGAATTTTATTTATTAAGTTATGAAATTTTGGTTTCTTAAAGGTGTTACACAAGCATTTGTTGTTTTCACCAATTTTAATTGTTCAAAAATAGATAACAAAGTTCATATTTGAAAAGAACATAAAATTTTAGTTGGATTACATGTTTCACTTGTTGAAAAGGATTTAGGATGAATTACTTATGAATTAAACAAGTTTGAACAAGTTTTAATTGAATTTAATCCAAACATGACCTTATTTGAATTTTTATTTGTTCAAAACATTAAACCAAATTCATATTTGAAAATTTTATACTTTTATGGTTGGAAACATATTTTATATGTTCAAAAATAATTTAATTTGAGCAAGTTATGAATTTAGCAAATTTAAATGAATTAAACAAGGTTTAAATTATTTAACCAATTTTAATTATTCAAAACATGAAACAAATTTTATATTTGGAAAGGTGGTTTAATTTAGCATGGAAAACATATTTTATTTGTTGAAATTGGATTTAAAATGAGCAAGTTATTATTTTGGCAATTTTAAATGCATTAAACAAGAAACAGTTGTTTTCAGCAATTTAAATTATTCAAAAGAGCAAACAAAGTTGATATTTGGAAAGTACATGAAAAATGGGATGGAAAACATATTTAGTTTGTTGAATTTGGAATTTTTATGCCCAAGTTATGAATTTTGCAAAATTAAGTGAATTAAACAAGAATTCAAATATTTCACCAATTTAAAATATTCAAAACAGTAAACAATTTTTATATTTGGGTAGAGAATTCAATTTGGTACAGAATACATATTTAAAAAGTTGAATTTGGAGTTGGAATGATTTATTTATGTAATTTACAAAATTAAGGTGTAATTCTGCCATTTTTTATTAACTAGGGACTTAGGAATATTTTACAGGGATCTAGAAAGAAATATACAGGGACTTGGTTGTGATTTCTGTCAAGTTCTTGGATTAAACAAAAAGGATAAAAAAAATGGGTTTAATCCCGTGGGGGGTGGGATTCGACCCCACCCCCTCTGCTGCGAGCGCAAGGGGTAGAACCAGTGGGGTAGTGGTGCGAGTTGTGATAGGAGAGGGAACTCGGGGTGGTTAATGTTCAGAAATGGCGTTTCTTTTTCTGAAACTGAAACTGCACATGGGTTCAGTAACCTGAACCTAGCGCTGGCAGAACGGAAGGTCGCCGGCGGGCTGCTGCTCGCGGCCGTGCTGCGGCGTGGGGTGGCCGTGGGTGCTGGTGGCGTGCGGACGTGTGCGAGAGGGAAGGAGGTGAGGGAGCGAGAGGGATCGAGGGGAAGGGCTCACCTCGAGCGGACAGAGGAGAGGCAGGCGGCCTGGCTCGGTGGGCGACCAGCGGCGACAGGTGGAGACGGCGGCGGCGCTGTGGGGCCTCTCGGCCCGCGCCGAGTGGCCGAGAAGGAAGAGGGTGGCCGGGGGAACGCATTCCCGGCCCTAGCCTGGCCAGAGGGGGACCCCATCGGCGGCGATCACCGGAGGAAGAGGGGGATTTCGGTGGGGTTCAGAGTTACAGAGGGAGTTGCAGAGCAGCGACGGAGAGGAAAAAGGAAGAATGGAGGCGGGGGAGAGGGAAGAAAGGAGGAGAGCTAGGGTTAGAGGGGCTAGGGCACCCTAGGGTTTAGATATAGGAGGGGGGGAGGTGATGCACCGTTCCCTGCTCCTCTCTGTCACGTGGACATCGTGGATGCTCCTCCGTACAGAGGAACAAGAAAGGTGGGGGGTCGAAGGGGTACCAGGCCAAGGGGGGAGATGGGCTGGGCCTGGCTGCCCCTCTCTCCCTGTGTTCCTTTTTTTTTATTCTTTTTGTGCTGTTAGTTTTTTTTTTGCTGAAATAGAAATAGGGAGGAAAGGGCTAGGTTTGGATGTTAGAAAAATTTAGAAAATTTTGATATGGTTCAAAATATGTAACAGCAACACTTGCCAAGTTTTGTTTTCCAAAAGTTCAAATTAAAAGTGTTGTTTGTAATTGATTCAAATTTGAATGAATTTGATTATTAAGTGAATATTGAAAACAAGATTTAAATAGTTGAACCTTAGAGTTTAATTGAAACAAAAAGGATTAGAATTTGGTTTGTAATTCTCATAAATTCAACATGGTTGCTATTTGGAAGAAATTGTAATTGAATTTGAAAAGGGTTTGATATTAAATGAATTTTTGATAGAAACAAAACAATAGTTTTGGAATCACAACTTTAATGGAAACAAATGATTGTTTTGATTTGAAATATTCATTTTGAAATTGTAACATCACAAGTATGAAACAAAAGGTTTGATATTTGATTTGAAATTCAAATGGAAAACAAAGGAAAACAAATGAAAACAGAGGAAAACAAATGGAAAACAAGCAAAACAAATGCAATGAACATGATGTCATGATGCAAAACATAAAATAACAGAGAGCAAACATTCTAATGGCTATTTTTCATACTTGGGATGTTACAAAACGCCCCCCCTTGAAGGAATCGCGCCCCGAGATTCCTACTGAGAAGAGAAAAGGTCCGGATACTTCTTGCGAAGATCCTCTTGAGCTGTGACACGTGAAACACATCGTGCACCTTGGATAGTTTTTCTGGAAGTTCAAGACGATAGGCATTCCTGGCAATTCTTCTGGAAAGACGTCAGGGAATTCGCAAACCACCGGAACATTTTTCGAGTAAAGGTAGAGGTTTTGTATCGAGGGTGTATAGCTGAATAGAACTTGATTCATTTGGAGAACAGACTATCTGGCCAGAAGGGTGGAACAGAGTTATTGATTAGACGCCGGTAGCAGAACTGAAGTGGAAAAAAACAACAAGGTTTCAACGGACAAAAAAGGATGTTGAGAAGAACAGGATATCGAAGCAACATCGGGAAAACAAGATCAAAACACTCCTGAGGTACTACGGAAAACCCATCCGGGCTTCTAAAGGATCAATATCTACTGCTTAAGGAATAGAGGGTCTGCTTCCGGGGTTTACACGCCTCCGTTCTCAATCGTGAGTAGGCAACATGATAAATCATGTCACAACCACCTCCATTCCTATGGTCTAGTAGATATAACTATCCTAGAGAAACCAGGATACGTGAAATCCTAACTTGAAAGTTTAGATGAGAAGAGAAAAACAACGTTGCACTTCCTTACCAGAAAAGGGAGGGTGGGTGGGGAAAGAAATAAAAGAACAGAATTCCTACTCTCACGTTTCATTTTTCCTATATAGCTACAAAATAGTTTCTAGACTCAACTGCGACCAGTAAAAAGGGATCCTACAGGCAGACAGGCTCTGATACCATTTGTCGCACCCGGACTTCTACGGGATACTCACAGTCCGTTAAACAGTAGATAAATGGTTTACGGGGCATACCGGCACCCGCATCTCAATATGAGCAGGCCAACACGTAAACATGTGACAACCATTCTCTTACTATTCATCGTCTGCGCAAACCATCCCATAGAAATCCAGATACTTCCATTGACGTACTTCAAAACATACACACATGGTACGTCAACGGCATTTGAACAACTGATATCACAACAGATCTCTAAGACACAAAAGATTGAAATAAGTTGCAAATAGCTCTCACTAGAGCAGAGATAGCAAATACAATCATCCAGAGGACACATGTCCCAACAATTCATCATTACAACACAGCGGAAGCATTCAACATGTCTGAGTACAGACAAGAACCAAATAGGCCTAAGAGGCCGGAAACGAAAAGACGGAGCCCATCCACGAAGTCTCGGATCCTGCCCGGGTCCGCTATCTACTCGTCAGCAGTCTCGTCATACTCCACGTAGTAGCCACCATGGGGATCCTCGGAAACGTAGTCTGCGGAAACCACAGCCCCAACGGGGTCAGTACATAAACGTACTGGCAAGCAAGACTCACAGTTCACCAAAGTGTAACCCGTCAACACCAAGCACAGATGCTTTGGGTTCAACGGAAGAAAGGGTGATACCAAAAGATGCTGCAGCGGGCTGCTCTAACCAACTACAGAGTTGCTATAACTTCCGGCTATCAGAAAAGGGATAAGATAGCGTATCGTAACCAACTACCAACTAACTCCAAAATAAACCCATCCTGGATCTCGCCCCTTATCCAAAGAAGCAATCCGAGGATAACTCACACAGTTGGATTAATGATGGTTCAAGTTATTGTGTCAATAGGACTACTACTAGTCAAGTTATCATTAGTTAGATGTAAGTTGTTCTGAGTAATTCTTAGCCAGTACTTTCACCAAGTCAACCATAACCGCGGAAACACGGCTTCTCGAGAAGATTTATCCCTGCAGGGGTGCACCAATTTGGCCGTACACGTAAGAATAACCCGCCAGATGGAATGGCCTTTCCACCAAGCGGGGCACTCAACACAACTCAACTCTTCTTCGCATCAAGCCCAAAGAACCACATGTTGTGCGTGCGCGGCTAATCGAGCCCCATGAAGAAAAGGGGACCCTCATAGCACTCTAAGACCACGCCGCCCTAAATGCCGACTACAAAAGTTCCACCCTGGCGCCAAGGGTTCGCACCTGCACATGCATGCATCAAATGGAAAGCCCGAACTAAGTGTGGCGATTTGGACGAGATGCGAATCGAATCAAATTGAGGAGGGCGCCCATACACGCTTCCCACATGCGGTTAGTGCGCTCATCATGGATCAGTAGACAAGACCCTTTTCCTAATTAGGGTCGACACTAGCAGGCCTCAAAACCACGCCGGGCCTCCTGCCGGTGCCTTATCATCAAATTATTATTAACCATAACATTAACAGGTTGTTGTTTATCATCGAGCCCCAGAACATACTAAAATATGATAACAGAAAGTAACGGACAACAGACTCGAGCAAAAACAACCCTAAGCATGCTAGTAAGACACGGGCAACAAGCAATGGGGTTATAGGTGTGGAGGTGAGGCTATATCAGGGTTAAAGGATAACATGTGTTAGGATCGAACAGAAGCAACGATTCATAGGGCTAGCAGAATAGACAACGGAAAAGTATCGGTATCCAATGTTGAAAGGAACACAATGGTTCATGTGAGTGAATACTTGCCTGCAAACCCAGTAGCCTGGTGCTGAGCTAGATCCTTAGAAGGGGTGTCGTAAGTATCGTCGGTCTCAACGTCGTCGTTTATCCGAGAAGAAGCAAACAAACAACGCAGAGAGACAAACAATCAATAACATGGCATAGTGCACAAACATGGGATGATGCATGACCATTTAATTGATGCATCAGAATAAACTAGTTGACAAGATAGCAACATGATTAAATGGACCCATATGCAATTGGATTGCATACGGAAAGCCCATGAATTAAGGTTGAAATAATTGTTCTATCACTAATCATCAGGTGTAAGTGAATTAGCATGATGCATGGATGAGGAAAACAGCAAAATAACAACATTAGAATCAATTGGAAATAAGGTTTACCAATTTTAGAATTTTATTTATTAAGTTATGAAATTTTGGTTTCTTAAAGGTGTTACACAAGCATTTGTTGTTTTCACCAATTTTAATTGTTCAAAAATAGATAACAAAGTTCATATTTGAAAAGAACATAAAATTTTAGTTGGATTACATGTTTCACTTGTTGAAAAGGATTTAGGATGAATTACTTATGAATTAAACAAGTTTGAACAAGTTTTAATTGAATTTAATCCAAACATGACCTTATTTGAATTTTTATTTGTTCAAAACATTAAACCAAATTCATATTTGAAAATTTTATACTTTTATGGTTGGAAACATATTTTATATGTTCAAAAATAATTTAATTTGAGCAAGTTATGAATTTAGCAAATTTAAATGAATTAAACAAGGTTTAAATTATTTAACCAATTTTAATTATTCAAAACATGAAACAAATTTTATATTTGGAAAGGTGGTTTAATTTAGCATGGAAAACATATTTTATTTGTTGAAATTGGATTTAAAATGAGCAAGTTATTATTTTGGCAATTTTAAATGCATTAAACAAGAAACAGTTGTTTTCAGCAATTTAAATTATTCAAAACAGCAAACAAAGTTGATATTTGGAAAGTACATGAAAAATGGGATGGAAAACATATTTAGTTTGTTGAATTTGGAATTTTTATGCCCAAGTTATGAATTTTGCAAAATTACGTGAATTAAACAAGAATTCAAATATTTCACCAATTTAAAATATTCAAAACAGTAAACAATTTTTATATTTGGGTAGAGAATTCAATTTGGTACAGAATACATATTTAAAAAGTTGAATTTGGAGTTGGAATGATTTATTTATGCAATTTACAAAATTAAGGTGTAATTCTGCCATTTTTTATTAACTAGGGACTTAGGAATATTTTACAGGGATCTAGAAAGAAATATACAGGGACTTGGTTGTGATTTCTGTCAAGTTATTGGATTAAACAAAAAGGAGAAAAAAATGGGTTTAATCCCGTGGGGGGTGGGATTCGAACCCACCCCCTCTGCTGCGAGCGCAAGGGGTAGAACCAGTGGGGTAGTGGTGCGAGTTGTGATAGGAGAGGGAACTCGGGGTGGTTAATGTTCAGAAACGGCGTTTCTTTTTCTGAAACTGAAACTGCACATGGGTTCAGTAACCTGAACCTAGCGCTGGCAGAACGGAAGGTCCCCGGCGGGCTGCTGCTCGCGGCCGTGCTGCGGCGTGGGGTGGCCGTGGGTGCTGGTGGCGTGCGGACGTGTGCGAGAGGGAAGGAGGTGAGGGAGCGAGAGGGATCGAGGGGAAGGGGTCACCTCGAGCGGACGGAGGAGAGGCAGGCGGCCTGGCTCGGTGGGCGACCGGCGGCGACAGGTGGAGACGGCGGCGGCGCTGTGGGGCCTCCCGGCCCGCGCCGAGTGGCCTAGAAGGAAGAGGGTGGCCGGGGGAACCCATTCCCGGCCCTAGCCTGGCCGGAGGGGGACCCCATCGGCGGCGATCACCGGAGGAAGAGGGGGATTTCGATGGGGTTCAGAGTTACAGAGGGAGTTGCAGAGCAGCGAGGGAGAGGAAAAAGGAAGAATGGAGGCGGGGGAGAGGGAAGAAAGGAGGAGAGCTAGGGTTAGAGGGGCTAGGGCACCCTAGGGTTTAGATATAGGAGGAGGGGGAGGTGCTGCACCGTTCCCTGCTCCTCTCTGTCACGTGGACATCGTGGATGCTCCTCCGTACAGAGGAACAAGAAAGGTGGGGGGTCGAAGGGGTACCAGGCCAAGGGGGGAGATGGGCTGGGCCTGGCTGCCCCTCTCTCCCTGTGTTCCTTTTTTTTTATTCTTTTTATGCTGTTAGTTTTTTTTTTGCTGAAATAGAAATAGGGAGGAAAGGGCTAGGTTTGGATGTTAGAAAAAATTAGAAAAATTTGATATGGTTCAAAATATGTAACAACAACACTTGCCAAGTTTTGTTTTCCAAAAGTTCAAATTAAAAGTGCTGTTTGTAATTGATTCAAATTTGAATGAATTTGATTATTAAATGAATATTGAAAACAAGATTTAAATAGTTGAACCTTAGAGTTTAATTGAAACAAAAAGGATTAGAATTTGGTTTGTAATTCTCATAAATTCAACATGGTTGCTGTTTGGAAGAAATTGTAATTGAATTTGAAAAGGGTTTGATATTAAATGAATTTTTGATAGAAACAAAACAATAGTTTTGGAATCACAACTTTAATGGAAACAAATGAATGTTTTGATTTGAAATATTCATTTGGAAATTGTAACATCACAAGTATGAAACAAAAGGTTTGATATTTGATTTGAAATTCAAATGGAAAACAAAGGAAAACAAATGAAAACAGAGGAAAACAAATGGAAAACAAGCAAAACAAATGCAATGAACATGATGTCATGATGCAAAACATAAAATAACAGAGAGCAAACATTCTAATGGCTATTTTTCATACTTGGGATGTTACAAAACGCCCCCCCTTGAAGGAATCGCGCCCCGAGATTCCTACTGAGAAGAGAAAAGGTCCGGATACTTCTTGCGAAGATCCTCTTGAGCTGTGACACGTGAAACACATCGTGCACCTTGGATAGTTTTTCTGGAAGTTCAAGACGATAGGCATTCCTGGCAATTCTTCTGCAAATACGTCAGGGAATTCGCAAACCACCGGAACATTTTTCGAGTAAAGGTAGAGGTTTTGTATCGAGGGTGTATAGCTGAATAGAACTTGATTCATTTGGAGAACAGACTATCTGGCCAGAAGGGTGGAACAGAGTTATTGATTAGACGCCGGTAGCAGAACTGAAGTGGAAAACAACAACAAGGTTTCAACGGACAAAAAAGGATGTTGAGAAGAACAGGATATCGAAGCAACATCGGGAAAACGAGATCAAAACACTCCTGAGGTACTACGGAAAACCCATCCGGGCTTCTAAAGGATCAATATCTACTGCTTAAGGAATAGAGGGTCTGCTTCCGGGGCTTACACGCCTCCGTTCTCAATCGTGAGTAGGCAACATGATAAATCATGTCACAACCAGCTCCATTCCTATGGTCTAGTAGATATAACTATCCTAGAGAAACCAGGATACGTGAAATCCTAACTTGAAAGTTTAGATGAGAAGAGAAAAACAATGTTGCACTTCCTTACCAGAAAAGGGAGGGTGGGTGGGGAAAGAAATAAAAGAACAGAATTCCTACTCTCACGTTTCATTTTTCCTATATAGCTACAAAATAGTTTCTAGACTCAACTGCGACCAGTAAAAAGGGATCCTACAGGAAGACAGGCTCTGATACCATTTGTCGCACCCGGACTTCTATGGGATACTCACAGTCCGTTAAACAGTAGATAAATGGTTTACGGGGCATACCGGCACCCGTATCTCAATATGAGCAGGCCAACACGTAAACGTGTGACAACCATTCTCTTACTATTCATCGTCTGCGCAAACCATCCCATAGAAATCCAGATACTTCCATTGACGTACTTCAAAACATACACACATGGTACGTCAATGGCATTTGAACAACTGATATCACAACAGATCTCTAAGACACAAAAGATTGAAATAAGTTGCAAATAGCTCTCACTAGAGCAGAGATAGCAAATACAATCATCCAGAGGACACATGTCCCAACAATTCATCATTACAACACAGCAGAAGCATTCAACATGTCTGAGTACAGACAAGAACCAAATAGGCCTAAGAGGCCGGAAACGAAAAGACGGAGCCCATCAACGAAGTCTCGGATCCTGCCCGGGTCCGCTATCTACTCGTCAGCAGTCTCGTCATACTCCACGTAGTAGCCACCATGGGGATCCTCGGAAACGTAGTCTGCGGAAACCACAGCCCCAACGGGGTCAGTACATAAACGTACTGGCAAGCAAGACTCACAGTTCACCAAAGTGTAACCCGTCAACACCAAGCACAGATGCTTTGGGTTCAACGGAAGAAAGGGTGATACCAAAAGATGCTGCAGCGGGCTGCTCTAACCAACTACAGAGTTGCTATAACTTCCGGCTATCAGAAAAGGGATAAGATAGCGTATCGTAACCAACTACCAACTAACTCCAAATAAACCCATCCTGGATCTCGCCCCTTATCCAAAGAAGCAATCCGAGGATAACTCACACAGTTGGATTAATGATGGTTCAAGTTATTGTGTCTAAGACTACTACTAGTCAAGTTATCATTAGTTAGATGTAAGTTGTTAAGAGTACTTGTTAGCCAGTACTTTCACCAAGTCAACCATAACCGCGGAAACACGGCTTCTCGAGAAGATTTATCCCTGCAGGGGTGCACCAATTTGGCCGTACACGTAAGAATAACCCGCCAGATGGAATGGCTTTTCCACCAAGCGGGGCACTCAACACAACTCAACTCTTCTTCGCATCAAGCCCAAAGAACCACATGTTTTGCGTGCGCGGCTAATCGAGCCCCATGAAGAAAAGGGGACCCTCATAGCACTCTAAGACCACGCCGCCCTAAATGCCGACTACAAAAGTTCCACCCTGGCGCCAAGGGTTCGCACCTGCACATGCATGCATCAAATGGAAAGCCCGAACTAAGTGTGGCGATTTGGACGAGATGCGAATCGAATCAAATTGAGGAGGGCGCCCATACACGCTTCCCACATGCGGTTAGTGCGCTCATCATGGATCAGTAGACAAGACCCTTTTCCTAATTAGGGTCGACACTAGCAGGCCTCAAAACCACGCCGGGCCTCCTGCCGGTGCCTTATCATCAAATTATTATTAACCATAACATTAACAGGTTGTTGTTTATCATCGAGCCCCAGAACATACTAAAATATGATAACAGAAAGTAACGGACAACAGACTCGAGCAAAAACAACCCTAAGCATGCTAGTAAGACACGGGCAACAAGCAATGGGGTTATAGGTGTGGAGGTGAGGCTATATCAGGGTTAAAGGATAACATGTGTTAGGATCGAACAGAAGCAACGATTCATAGGGCTATCAGAATAGACAACGGAAAAGTATCGGTATCCAATGTTGAAAGGAACACAATGGTTCATGTGAGTGAATACTTGCCTGCAAACCCAGTAGCCTGGTACTGAGCTAGATCCTTAGAAGGGGTGTCGTAAGTATCGTCGGTCTCAACGTCGTTGTTTATCCGAGAAGAAGCAAACAAACAACGCAGAGAGACAAACAATCAATAACATGGCATAGTGCACAAACATGGGATGATGCATGACCATTTAATTGATGCATCAGAATAAACTAGTTGACAAGATAGCAACATGATTAAATGGACCCATATGCAATTGGATTGCATACGGAAAGCCCATGAATTAAGGTTGAAATAATTGTTCTATTACTAATCATCATGTGTAAGTGAATAAGCATGATGCATGGATGAGGAAAACAACAAAATAACAACATTAGAATCAATTGGAAATAAGGTTTACCAATTTTAGAATTTTATTTATTAAGTTATGAAATTTTGGATTCTTAAAGGTGTTACACAAGCATTTGTTGTTTTCACCAATTTTAATTGTTCAAAAATAGATAAAAAATTTCATATTTGAAAAGAACATAAAATTTTAGTTGGATTACATGTTTCACTTGTTGAAAAGGATTTAGGATGAATTACTTATGAATTAAACAAGTTTGAACAAGTTTTAATTGAATTTAATCCAAACATGACCTTATTTGAATTTTTATTTGTTCAAAACATTAAACCAAATTCATATTTGAAAAGTTTATACTTTTATGGTTGGAAACATATTTTAGAAAAATAATTTAATTTGAGCAAGTTATGAATATAGCAAATTTAAATGAATTAAACAAGGTTTAAATTATTTAACCAATTTTAATTATTCAAAACATGAAAAAAAAATTATATTTGGAAAGGTGGTTTAATTTAGCATGGAAAACATATTTTATTTGTTGAAATTGGATTTAAAATGAGCAAGTTATTATTTTGGCAATTTTAAATGCATTAAACAAGAAACAGTTGTTTTCAGCAATTTAAATTATTCAAAACAGCAAACAAAGTTGATATTCGGAAAGTACATGAAAAATGGGATGGAAAACATATTTAGTTTGTTGAATTTGGAATTTTTATGCCCAAGTTATGAATTTTGCAAAATTAAGTGAATTATACAAGAATTCAAATATTTCACCAATTAAAAATATTCAAAATAGTAAACAAATTTTATATTTGGGTAGAGAATTCAATTTGGTACAGAATACATATTTAAAAAGTTGAATTTGGAGTCGGAATGATTTATTTATGCAATTTACAAAATTAAGGTGTAATTCTGCCATTTTTTATTAACTAGGGACTTAGGAATATTTTACAGGGATCTAGAAAGAAATATACAGGGACTTGGTTGTGATTTCTGTCAAGTTCTTGGATTAAACAAAAAGGAGAAAAAAATGGGTTTAATCCCGTGGGGGGTGGGATTCGAACCCACCCCCTCTGCTGCGAGCGCAAGGGGTAGAACCAGTGGGGTAGTGGTGCGAGTTGTGATAGGAGAGGGAACTCGGGGTGGTTAATGTTCAGAAACGGCGTTTCTTTTTCTGAAACTGAAACTGCACATGGGTTCAGTAACCTGAACCTGGCGCTGGCAGAACGGAAGGTCGCCGGCGGGCTGCTGCTCGCGGCCGTGCTGCGGCGTGGGGTGGCCGTGGGTGCTGGTGGCGTGCGTACGTGTGCGAGAGGGAAGGAGGTGAGGGAGCGAGAGGGATCGAGGGGAAGGGCTCACCTCGAGCGGACAAAGGAGAGGCAGGCGGCCTGGCTCGGTGGGCGACCGGCGGCGACAGGTGGAGACGGCGGCGGCGCTGTGGAGCCTCCCGACCCGCGCCGAGTGGCCGAGAAGGAAGAGGGTGGCCGGGGGAACCCATTCCCGGCCCTAGCCTGGCCGGAGGGGGACCCCATCGGCGGCGATCACCGGAGGAAGAGGGGGATTTCGGTGGGGTTCAGAGTTACAGAGGGAGTTGCAGAGCAGCGAGGGAGAGGAAAAAGGAAGAATGGAGGCGGGGGAGAGGGAAGAAAGGAGGAGAGCTAGGGTTAGAGGGGCTAGGGCACCCTAGGGTTTAGATATAGGAGGAGGGGGAGGTGCTGCACCGTTCCCTGCTCCTCTTTGTCACGTGGACATCGTGGATGCTCCTCCGTACAGAGGAAGAAGAAAGGTGGGGGGTCGAAGGGGTACCAGGCCAAGGGGGGAGATGGGATGGGCCTGGCTGCCCCTCTCTCCCTGTGTTCCTTTTTTTATTCTTTTTGTGCTGTTAGTTTTTTTTTTTTGCTGAAATAGAAATAGGGAGGAAAGGGCTAGGTTTGGATGTTAGAAAAATTTAGAAAATTTTGATATGGTTCAAAATATGTAACAGCAACACTTGCCAAGTTTTGTTTTCCAAAAGTTCAAATTAAAAGTGATGTTTGTAATTGATTCAAATTTGAATGAATTTGATTATTAAGTGAATATTGAAAACAAGATTTAAATAGTTGAACCTTAGAGTTTAATTGAAACAAAAAGGATTAGAATTTGGTTTGTAATTCTCATAAATTCAACATGGTTGCTGTTTGGAAGAAATTGTAATTGAATTTGAAAAGGGTTTGATATTAAATGAATTTTTGATAGAAACAAAACAATAGTTTTGGAATCACAACTTTAATGGAAACAAATGATTGTTTTGATTTGAAATATTCATTTGGAAATTGTAACATCACAAGTATGAAACAAAAGGTTTGATATTTGATTTGAAATTCAAATGGAAAACAAAGGAAAACAAATGAAAATAGAGGAAAACAAATGGAAAACAAGCAAAACAAATGCAATGAACATGATGTCATGATGCAAAACATAAAATAACATAGAGCAAACATTCTAATGGCTATTTTTCATACTTGGGATGTTACAGGGATTGGACGCTCTCGGTTATCTTCAGGACTCTTAGTCCAATTTGTATCTTGTCCGTAGCCGGACGCTATGTTGATTCTTCCGCTGTTATTTCGATCTTTGTATTGTATCAGTTGTATCCTTGGCTCGTTTGAGTCTTCTTGTATATATCTTTTCTGTTGTTGTGGCGGAATATTCGTGAACTGTTGTAATGTTATCACAAGTGGCAACCTGGAATCGGTTATTATGTGGATTTTGGCGGGAATGCTGAAATCTGCATAGTGCCCGATCGCGGGGCGTCA
Organism: Alopecurus myosuroides; assembly: GCA_028641055.1. Classification (NCBI taxonomy): domain Eukaryota; kingdom Viridiplantae; phylum Streptophyta; class Magnoliopsida; order Poales; family Poaceae; genus Alopecurus; species Alopecurus myosuroides. The sequence continues at coordinate 362,136,952 of CM054059.1, read as the reverse complement.
CAAATGGTATCAGAGCCTGTCTGCCTGTAGGATCCCTTTTACTGGTCGCAGTTGAGTCTAGAAACTATTTTGTAGCTATATAGGAAAAATGAAACGTGAGAGTAGGAATTTTGTTCTTTTATTTCTTTCCCCACCCACCCTCCCTTTTCTGGTAAGGAAGTGCAACGTTGTTTTCCCTTCTCATCTAAACTTTCAAGTTAGGTTTTCACGAATCCTGGTTTCTCTAGGATAGTTATATCTACTAGACCATAGGAATGGAGGTGGTTGTGGCATGATTTATCATGTTGCCTACTCACGATTGAGAACGGAGGCGTGTAAGCCCCGGAAGCAAATCCTCTATTCCTTAAGCAGTAGATATTGATCCTTTAGAAGCCCGGATGGGTTTTCCGTAGTACCTCAGGAGTGTTTTGATCTCGTTCAACCGTTGTTGCTTCGATATCCTGTTCTTCTCAACATCCTTTTCGTCCGTTGAAACCTTGTTGTTGCTTCCCATTTCAGTTCTTCTACCGGCGTCTAATCAATAACTCTGTTCCACCCTTCTGGCCAGATAATCTATTCTCCAAATGAATCAAGTTCTATTCAGCTATACACCCTCAATACAAAACCTCTACCTCTACTCTAAAATGTTCCGGTGGTTTCCAAATTCCCTGACATCTTTCCAGAAGAGTTGCCAGGAATGCCTATCGTCTTGAAATTCCAGAAAAACTATCCAAGGTGCACGATGTGTTTCACGTGACACAGCTCAAGAGGATCTTCGCAAGAAGTATCCGGACCTTTTCTTTTCTCAGTAGGAATCTCGGGGCGCGATTCCTTCAAGGGGGGGCATTTTGTAACATCCCAAGTATGAAAAAGAGCCATTAGAATGTTTGCTCTCTGTTATTTTATGTTTTGCATCATGACATCATGTTCATTGCATTTGTTTTGCTTGTTTTCCATTTGTTTTCCTTTGTTTTCTATTTGAATTTCAAATCAAATTGCAAACCTTTTGTTTCATACTTGTGATGTTACAATTTCCAAAATGATATTTCAAATCAAAACAATCAATTGTTTCCATTAAAGTTGTGATTTCAAAACTGTTGTTTTGTTTCTATCAAAAATTCATTTAATACCAAACCCTTTGCAAATTCAATTAATTTCCAAAACAGCAAGCCCCTTTTGAAAATTATGAAAATGACAAAACACTTCCATCTTTTGTTTCCATTAAACTAAGGTTCAAACTAATTAAATTATTGCTTTCAATATTTCACTTAATAGTCAAAATTCATTCAAATTGCATTCAAAATTCAAATCACATTTTCCAAGCAGCAACCATTTGGAATTTATGAAAATTACAACACAATTATAATAATTTGTTTCCACTTAAACTTTAAGGTTCACCCTATTTAATTTTTGTTTTCAATAATCACTTAATCTCAATTTTCATTCAAAGTTCAACCAATTTACAACCAGCAAAATTTTTTGAAATATTTGGAAACCCAAGCTTGCACATGTTGCTATTACAATAAGGAGTTGTTACAAAAATTTCCCTAAAAATTTCTAACTCAAAACCTTATCTATTTCTTCCTTTTTTCCATTTCAGCAAAAAAAAAGCAGAAGAAAAAATAACAGAACAAAAAAAACCAGCAGCGAGGAGCACAGCAGGCCCAGCCCACCCTTTACCTTCCCCCCTCGGCCCGATACCCTTTCCGTCATCTTCTACCTGTACGACGTCATCTCCCACCTCCACGTCGACGACAGTATCGCAGGAACGGCCATCACCACCTCCTCCCCCTCCATAAGACCTAGCCCGAGGCCCCCCTGCCCTAACCCTAGTTCCCTTCCCCCTCTCTTCCCTCTCCCCGCCTCCATTTTCTCTCCTCCCCCTCTGCTCTTTTCTCTTTGCATCTCTCCCTCTCTCTGAATTTCTACACACGCGACCACCACCTCCCCTTTGCTCCGGCGATCGCCGCCGGGAGGGCCACCCTCCGGCCAGGGCGAGGCCGGGAATGGAAACCCCCCGGCGCCCTCTCCCTCCTCGACCCCTCGGCGGCCACCGGGAGGCCTCACTGCGCCGCCGCCATCGATGTTTCACCGCCGGCCAACCACCGCTGCTCCGCCCCGAGCGCTGCTCCCTCCGATCCCCCGAGGTGATTCTCCTCCCCTCTCGCTGCCCCTCTCCTCTACCCCCTCTGCACCACGACCCAGCGCACGCACCACGCCTCGAGCCCACGCGAGCACAGCAGCAGCCGCAACAGCGATCTCGCCGGCGCCCTGCAGCTCGACCTGACGGAAGTTCAGAGAACCTGAACTTTGTTGTTCAGTTAAATCCCGCGATCTACACATTAACCACCCCGCGCCCCCTTCCTGTCACAAACACGCAACACCACCGCAGTGGTTCTGCTCTCTGTGCGCGCTCCCAAGCGCTCGCGGGATCGAATCCCAGCCCCCACCTTTTCTGTATCCTTTTTCCGAATTGAATTCAGTGCGTTCTCTGAACCATAACCACCCTGCGAGCTGTTCCCTGTCACCAACACAGCAGTAGCACACTGGTTATCTCAATGCGCTGCCAGCAGGAGGGCAGGGGTTCGAATCCCCCTGCATCTAAAAGCCATCTTTTTTGTCATTATTTTCCTAGATCCAGATCTATTCCAAATTGCACCCAAGTCCCTCCTAGCGTTTTCTAAGTCCCTGTATTATTTTTCCAAGTCCCTAGCTGTAATAAAAATGGCAGAATACTACTTAAACTTCACAATTGCATAAATAAATCATCTCAACTCCAAATTCAACTTTTTAAACATGTATTCTGTACTAAATTGAATTGTCTACCTAAATATAAATTTTGTTTACTGTTTTGAATATTTTAAATTGGTGAAATATTTGAAAACTTGTTTAATTCACTTAATTTTGCAAAATTCATAACTTGGGCATAAAAATTCCAAATTCAACAAACTAAATATGTTTTCCATTCAATTTTTCATGTACTTTCCAAATATCAACTTTGTTTGCTGTTTTGAATAATTTAAATTGCTGAAAACAACTGTTTCTTAATTATTGCATTTAAAATTGCCAAATTAATAACTTTCTCAAATTAAATTATTTCTGAACATATAAAATATGTTTTCAAACTAGAAAAGTATAACCTTTTCAATTATGAATTTGAATTTATGTTTTGAACAAATAAAATTCAAATAATATTCACACTTGAATTAAATTCAATTAAATCTTGTTTGAACTTGTTTAATTCATAATTAAATCATTGTAATTCCTTTTCCAATAATTGAAACATGTAATCCACCTAAAATTTTGTGATCTTCTCAAATATGAACTTTGTTATCTGTTTTGAACAATTTAACTTGATGAAAATAACAAATGCTTGTGTGACACCTTTAAGTAACCAAAATTCCAAAACTTAATAAGTGAATTTCAAAATGGGTAAACCTTATTTCCAATTGGTTCTATTGTTGTTATTTTGTTGTTTTCCTCATCCATGCATCATACTAAACCACTTTCACCTGTTGGTTAGTTGTAAAACAATTGTTTCAACCTTAATTCATGGGCTTTTCATATGCAACTCAAATTGCATATGGGTCCATTTAAACATGTTATCATGTCAACTAGTTTATTTCTATGCATCCTTAAACTTGTCATGCATCCATATCTTGATCATGCTGGATCTTTTGCCGTAGTAGTAATTGTTGCATCCGGTGTTTGTTCGAGGTTCGTTGCTTCTTCCCGGATAGGACGTTGAGATGGTGTGAGCAACGACAAGTTCTGCGGATGTACCTCTACTTGCTGGATTCCAGGCAAGTATACTCACTTGCTGCCTATGGCTGCCTTTCATCACTTGTTACCGATTCTTTCCGTTGTTCTTATTCTAGCCTTATGATTCGATGCTTGTGTCTCGATCCCATCGTATGTTTACCATGCAGCCATGATATAGCCTTCCTCCCACTTCCTATTAACTGTTGTTTGTTTACCCTGTTGGCCCTCGTGTCGTAGTTGCATGCTTAAGGTTGTTTTGCTCGAGTCTGTTATCCGTTACCTTTCTGTTACCATATCTATTATGTTCTGGGGCTCGATGTTAAACAATCAACCTGTCAATGTTTTGGGTAATAATAATTTGATGATAAGGCACCGACAGGAGGCCCGGCGTGGTTTTGAGGCCTGCTAGTGTCGACCCTAATTAGGAAAAGGGTCTTGTCTACTGATCCATGATGAGTGCACTAACCGCATGTGGGAAGCGTGTATGGGCGCCCCCCTCAATTTGATTCGATTCGCATCTCGTCCAAATCTCCACACTTAGTTCGGGCTTTCCATTTGATGCATGCATGTGCAGGTGCGAACCCTTGGCGCCAGGGTGGAACTTTTGTAGTCGGCATTTAGGGCGGCGTGGTCTTAAAGTGCTATGAGGGTCCCCTTTTCTTCGTGGGTCTCGATTAGCCGCGCACGCACAGCATGTGGTTCTTTGGGCTTGATGCGAAGAAGAGTTTGGTTGTGTTGAGTGCCTCGCTTGGTGGAAGTGCATTTCCAATCTGGCGGGGTATTCTTACGTGTACGGCCAAATTGGTGCATCCTTGCAGGGTTAAATCTTCTCGAGAAGCCGTGTTTTCCGCGGTTATGGTTAACTTGGTGAAAGTACTGGCTAACAAGTACTTAGAACAACTTACACCTAACTAATGCTAACTTTGACTAGTAATAGTCTTATTGACACAATAACCTGATCCATCATTAATCCAACAGTGTGAGTTATCCTTGGGTTGCTTCCTTAGTAGGGGGTGACATTGGATGGGTATTGTTTGGTGAGTAGTTGTAGTTGGTTACGATACGCTATCTTATCCCCCTCTTTTAGCCGGATGTTGTAGTGAGTCTCTGTAGTTGGTCAGTGCAGCCCGCTGCCGCTTATTTGCAATAATCCCTTCCTTTCCGTTGATCCCAAAGAATTTGTATCTTGTGATGATTGGCTACGCCGGTAATTTGTGAGTATGGTTTATCCACTTGCCAGTACTTAACCGTACTGACCCACGAATCCTTTTTCGTGGCTGCATATTCAACAATGCAGTCAACAGGTTCGAAGTCTGACGACGTTAGCTTGGGAATCCCTCCGGCTTGGCCTGGGCAGGTATTGGACGCTCTCGGTTATCTTCAGGACTCTTAGTCCAATTTGTATCTTGTCCGTAGCCGGACGCTATGTTGATTCTTCCGCTGTTATTTGGATCTTTGTATTGTATCAGTTGTATCCTTGGCTCGTTTGAGTCTTCTTGTATATATCTTTTCTGTTGTTGTGGCGGAATATTCGTGAACTGTTGTAATGTTATCACAAGTGGCAATCTGGAATCGGTTATTATGTGGATTTTGGCGGGAATGCTGAAATCTGCATAGTGCCCGATCGCGGGGCGTCACAGTCTGCTCCACGAGGCAAACTTCCACGCGCCGCCTGGCATGAGCGCGCTGAGGACATGGCGGCTCAGCGCAGGCAGCGTCTCTGTTCCTCCGCCTCCCACCGGCCCCGAGCGCGCCGCCGAAATCGAGGAGATCAGGGAGCGCCTGCCGGAGGAGGAGCGGCGCCAGCCGCAATGGCATACAGCCAACCACGCCTCCTGGACGGCGTACTTCCAGGAGCGTTTGGAGGCGGAGTTGGCCGAGATCCCCGCCGGCGGCGCAACAACACCGGGGGGCATTTGGAGGCGGAGTTGGCCGAGATCCCCGCCGGCGGCGCAACAACACCGGGGGTCGCCGCGTCTGGTGGAGCAAACCCGAGCGCACCCTCTCCCGGGTGCTTGCCCACATCGAGCGGCAGATGAGAAGGGGTAGGGAATGCCGCTCGCCGCCGGCTGCTGCCGTTCATGTTGCCGTCGTTAAGGCGGAGCCAGAGGAAGTGCCACCGCTTCGCCGGACTCGGAGCCAGACCCTTGTCATCAATGAACGGCGAGCTCCTTAGGCCGCCGACGACGTCATCGTCCTCTCCGACAGCGACGACGATGATAACGCCTACCCTTCCCGTTGTTGTTCGTCGGCGACCCAGGGCAGAGCACCAACAGCGCCTCGAAGCCCGAGCCACCGAGCGACGCTGATGACGACGACAGCGGCGACTACACCAAGAAGTACAAGGCGCTCGGCATGAATTAGCCTTTTTTTAAATCGCATCCACTATATAAAAATCGCCTATATTTGACCAACTTTAATGAAATCATGTAGATTTCACCAAATGTTCGCCGTTTTCGTAGTTCTTGTCCCCGGATCTTTCCAAAAGAGTATGGTGGTGACGCGTGAAAAGGGACCGGAAAGAGCCTTGTCTTTTAGCGAGAATTTTGACGAGCCCTCACATGCAGCTGCTGTACTGATCGACAGGGCGGCTCCTTATGTCGGTCACGTACGAGGTGTTTTAGATCATCAGCTTCCTAATGAGCTTGGCACGAGACGACCCAGCCTAGCCAGAGCAAGGTGCAGGCGATCCGGGTAAGCAGGATCCGATGCCAATGCTTTGTTCACGAGTGCTTTATGTACGTACGTACTACCAATAGTCCGCTCCTCTGTTTTTCTTTCTCCGCTGTCTGGTCTCTGCTTGGTCGCGTTCGATTTCTACAACAGTACTGTGTTGGCGGCATTACTTCTATAAAGGCTCAGAGATTGTGAGCGTTCTCACGCGTCCAGCCGAGAGCCCTCCGAGCTGCCACGTGGCCGGTTTTCGTTCGTCCATTTATTTGCTCCCAGCCGTTCGATGGCTCGCGCAGTGGAAGCAGAAACGGCCGCGCTCGTCGCTGGGTCGTTGCTTCTTAGCCTTTCGCCTTGCGTCGTAGCGGAGAGAGCATGCGGGTCCCCCTGCTGCAGAGGCGTGCGTGAGCCACAGCGGCCACTGCCATGCCTTTCCCGTCGCGTGGACTTTCGTGGCCACTGCCCGGCGTCCTCTCGGTTCTCGTTTCCTCTCCTTCCTGGGTGACTGCCCGTGGCCCTTGTTTACGCTGCCCCCACTTGTCCGTCTGTGGCTCTGTGGCTCTGGCCGGTCGTTCTTTGCAGCCTACAAGGCCCACGCCCGCTCCCACGCGCACTGGCACTCCTCGCCTGCTCGTCTTCTACTCCTCGCCTGCCCCGTCCTCGGTTGCTTCTCTCCCTCGCTTTTCTCTCGTTCGCGTTTGGATCCTCTGCTCTGCTCTGTGACGCTGCCTAGGGCTCCTTCGATCTGCGCGCACGATGCCGTTCTCGGCGGATACCGCGGTCGGTTGAGGTAGGGTACCGCTTCCGTTCCTCGCCGTTGATTTTCCCGTTGGTGTTTCGGGGGCCTGATTCCTGCCTTCTCTTGCGCAGCTAGGTGCAGGGTTCAGTTCAAGATTCCTCCGCCATCTTCCCTGCTTGTTTGTTTGGGTGAGCTTTCCTGTTGGTTATCCTTGCTTACGTCTTGCACCTTCTCTGTTTGATGAAATGTGTGTGCTGATTTCTTGTGTGTGTTGGTTTCTTTTCCCATGCCCTTCCTCTCAAGGTCTCCTCTTCGCTGTCCCTGTCGCTGGATTTAGGTATGTGTTGTTTGCTCCTTGCCGCTCCTAAGTGTTGCACGTCCTCTGTTTGATGGAATGTCTGTGCTGACTTTTTTTCCCGTGTCCTTCTTCTCAGGGCCTCCTCTTCCCTGTCCCTGTATCTGGAAGTCTGCATATAGGTGCGTGCTCTTCGATCGTCGATTCACGTAGTTTAGTTATCGTGTGCTATGAACTGGACTCATATGTTTTTCCCGTTCCATTACATCCCTGGCATGGCTGATGAACATAGCCTTTCCGTATGTGAGCTATGAGTAATACTTTAGTTTTGTATGGGATTATCGCTGTATCAGCAGCAGACTAGCAGGTTGATGCCCTTTTATTTTAGTAGTTTCCCATACTGTGTATGCCATAATATGTGTTGATCGAGGTTTCCACTGTTTCAGATGGTTACCGGTTATAGGTTATTCCATTTATTATATTACCTCTTAAGTTTCGTTTCTTTAGTGCCCTTGAGATAAAAAATATTCAATATTTTTATAAGCAGTGGCTCAGTCGTCTGCTTGGCGATAAAAAGAGAATATTGGTTCTCATACAAATGGGGCGCTTGTTGTTGTACCATGTATGCTGCCTAATTTCTTTACCGTGTCTTCTTACCTTTTTTTTTGGCAGAGTGAACTTGGTAGAATTGCTTTCTGATGGCTCAGTCGTCTGCTTGGCAATAAAAAGAAAAATATTGGTTTTCATAGAAATGGTGTACTTGTTGCTGAAAAATATTGATTTTCATAGAAATGGTGTACTTGTTGCTGTAGCATGCATGCTGCCTAATTTCTTCCCCGTGTCTTCTTACCTTTTTTTTGCCGAAGTGAACTTGGTACAGTTGCTTTGTGATTTTGTGGTTTTCCTTTAAAATGGTATATGTGGTACTTTTACATCTCAAGTGGAAAATAGGCTCTGTGGTATCTAAAAGAAGATTTAAGAGCTTTTAATATGGATTAGTTAAAATGAATGGATATAAAATTTGCATAGTTTGTGTCTGTATTTACCCTTCTTCGATCTACTCAAATTATTTCATTTTCTTCTTTTGCCCTTCAAAATCTTCTCTTTAAATTGGCTTGGTTTATGTTAGATATGTAGTCGAATTAATATATAAACTCACGTTTTCTTTGCCCTTTTGCAGGTTGTGCTGTTCTCGCGGTGTCGCCTATTCTTCTCTGCTCCTACTCTCGTGGTCTGCTCATAGGATTCAGTCTACTCAGGGTCTCACGATTTGCTTATTCCGAGGATTCAGTCTGCTCAAGGTCTCAAGGTCTGCTTCCTCCTCTTTCGCTTTCCTGGTTTCTTAGCCAGTTACTCTATATTGATGTGGCTTGTTCTCAGGATCATAAATATTTGTCTATTTGTAGCCGCTGCTATGGTGGTTCACATGTATTTAAAATCTATTATGCTGCTTGATAAAGAAAAAGATATGCTAGCCACAGCTTGTTATTATTTTTTTAAACATGGCTGCTGAAGGCAATAACATTAAACTTGGTTTCCTTGGGTTGATGTTGATCACTGTGTTCTTATTTTCCTATCGGTGCCTAAAAATGATTCCTCCATTCCATTAGTAACAAGGTTTCCTTCCCATAAATTTTGCGTTGTAGAATTTATGTTTGGACCGTGATCGCCCAGTTCAGTCAAATTTGATATTTAGATTAGCACGTTGATAATCTGCACAGGTAGTGTTGTTCTATGCATTGAATTTTCGGAGGGTGGTTTCGGGCGTGTTCGAATGCTTGCTCTTATTGCTTTTAGCTGTTTTTCCCATTCGGGTTTATGTTTGGACTGCGGTTTCGGGCTTGATGTGCTCAGTGGTTCCTTAAAGTTTACTCGGTTCTTCTTGCTCGGCTTATCTTAGGGGTCTACGGAGGTGGACCTGGCCTATTGATTTTTTCCTTACAGTACATCAAGGAGCCTCTTTTGCTTACGTGTTATATCTGGTTTTCTGAGACAGCGGCTTCTGCTTGGCCCTTACTTGCCCTATGTCTTAGCGGTGGTGCCATGCTTCGTCGACGTGCTACACGGCGCAGGGTCCCTTTGGCAGCCGCATCGCCTATACCGCCGGCTGTGTTTCTTGCTTTGCCCGTTCGAAAAAGAAAATGTATGTGCCATCCTTCTTTGTTGTTTCTGAGGTTTCTCTTTTCGCCTTTGCTCAGTGATGTGTGCCTATGTCGTGTGTGTTGCTGCTATAGATGATGGTTTTTTCCCGGTCGTAAGTCGAGAGATCGCTGCTTTCAATCGGAAAAGGCGCAAGGCTGTACGTGATAGGGAACATTCTCATCTGCGGGGGTTTCGGCACCCCGGTCTCCCTTTGGCGCCGGCGGCAGTTATACCAGCCGCTGTGTTTCTTGCTTTGCCCGTTCGGAAAAGAAAATGTATGTGTTGTTCTTATTTGTTGTTTGTGATTTCTTCCTTATGCCTTTGCTCAGTTCTTTTGCCGTACATTTTTTGTGCTGCTGTTATAGATGATGGTTTCTTTCCGGTCGTGACCCGAGAGATTGCTGCTACCAATCGCAAAAAACGCAAGGTTATACATGATAGAGAACGCGGGAGGGGACCAGGTGCCTAGCCTATTTCCCGATGCTGCCTGTTAGATCCACGATTGTTCGCTCTGTGTGCGTGCAGTGAGGTTTCTCTACACGTTTTTTTGTTGCAGCTGTTCCTATACGGTCTCCCTTAACATCTGGTTGGGTAGGGTTTACGGCTGATGAGGCGGACCTTTTAAAAGGTACAGTGTGCCTTCTGTTGAATCTGCTGGCTGCCTTTGTTCTTCCTTTTGCTTGCTTGCGGTTGTCCTGAACGTGGGAAATGTTTGTTAGCTTCCTATCGTGCCAGGTCATACTATGGAGGACCAGGCTATACCTGTCGTAGGTGTAAGGCATGCTTCTGGTACCAGGAGAGGGTGAAGACGGAATCGGCTATTACAAAGAGGCGTGTCGTCTATAACCAGTGCTGCAAAGCTGGCAAAGTCTTTGTTCAGCCATTTAAGGAACCTCCGGCGTTTCTCAAAGACCTGATTAACTATAGTGGGCCACCCCGTAGCATAGACTTCATCAACAAGTTACGTCAATACAATTGTCTATTTGCTTTTACTTCAATGGGAACAACCATAGATCGATCGGTGAATGATGGTAGGGGTCCTAACATTTTCAAGATATCAGGTGCTCTTTGCCATAAAATTGGGTCTCTTCTGCCTAAAAGAGGTGAAAGGCCAAAGTTTGTAGAACTTTATACGTATAATACTGTCAATGAGGTTGCTAATCGAATTCAGGCTTTAAGTAAGGATGACAAATCAGAGGGTTATTTAGACGAGGCTATAGTTAATGGTCTTAGGCTGATGTTGAACTCTGAAAATTCGCTGGTTAAGCAGTTCCGTATGGCTGAAGAGATTTTTAAAGAAAATGAACATGCTGAGCTTGCTATTCGTATACTTGCTCCTGGTCCAGATGATGGCCCTCAATTCAATCTCCCATCGACGGAACACCTGGCAGGCCTTATGGTTGGTGATTTTACGTTAGAATCCCCCTGTCGCGACATAATTATTCGTAGCAGGGAGGAGAGGCTCCAATACATATCTTCTTTGCACCCTGCTTACATGCCTTTACAGTACCCTCTTCTTTTTCCTTATGCTGAGCGTGGGTTTCAGTTGGGTGTTCGCTATATTGGAGTGGATTCACTCAATTCAAACAAGCGGCTTAAAATGACCATGCAAGATTTTTATTCTTTTTGCTCCCATTATAAGCCAGGCCAGCATAATCCCTACCTATGTTGTGGTTTGTTGTCTGATCAGGCTATAGTGGATTCCCGTGCTTGCATTGATGAATGTAGGCTGCACTTCATTCTGAAATGCAATGATGACTTGAGGGCTGAAAATCTGCAGGGCCTTGTAGACGCCGTAGGAGAAGGCCGCTTCGACGGTTCTTCCGTTGGGAAAAAAAATATACTGCCATCTTCTTTCACTGGTGGCCGACGTTATATGGTTGAGAACTTTCAGGATGCAGTAGCTATCTCGCGTGTTCATGGTCCTCCAGACATTTTTTCTACTTTAACTTGCAATCCTAAATGGCCAGAAATCACTGAGGCTCTTATGCCCGGTCAGAAAGCACATCACAGACCTGATATTGTTGTTAGGGTATATCATATGAAACTTACTGAATACCTTGATCAGATTAAGACCGGTAAAGCATTTGGCCCCATCGTTGCAGGTGAGTTAGACTCCTGCTGGCTATTTGTTTCCTTTATCGTTCAGCTTTTTCATTTCTTTTACTTAGGTCGTGTCCCTTCTTTTCAGTGTTGCACACCACAGAATTCCAGAAGAGAGGGCTGCCTCACTCACATATCCTTATCTGGCAAGACAAGAAAAAACGTGGGGAGGTGACCCTTTCTATGATCGATTCATTTGTCTGTGCAGAGATCCCTGACCCCGTTGAGGACCCTCTTGGTTATGCCCTCGTTGCGGAGTTTATGATGCATGGCCCATGTGGAGATGACAATCCTAAATGCCCTTGCATGAAAGCCGGTGTATGCTCAAAGAAATTTCCTAAACCATTTCAGGCTGAAACTTTTATTGACGAACAGGGCTTTCCCATTTATAGGCGTCGCGATACCGGTCATTTTATCATAAAAAACAAGGTTAGGCTAGACAACAGCTTTGTTGTTCCTTATAATATGGCGTTGCTTAAAAAGTATCAGGCCCATTTAAACGTTGAGTGGTGTAACAGTACTCACGTAGTCAAATACCTTTATAAGTATGTTACCAAGGGTCCTGACTTTTCAAAAACTCTATTTGAAAGGATTAAAAAAGGAATTGATGCAGATGGTGAAGGTGTAGATGAGATTCAGGAATACCGCGAGTGCCGTTACATATGTGCTTATGATGCTTTTTGGAGGCTATATGGATATGAATTGCATAGCAAGATGCCTTCTGTTGAGAGATTGGTTGTTCACCTTCTAAATAAGCATATCATTCGTTTTCGTGCGAAAGCTAATCTCCCATCGCTTGTTAATAATGACATGCTCCAGAAAACTATGCTCACTCAATGGTTTGTTGCCAATGCAAAACATAAAAGGGCCAGAAGTCTAACGTACTGTGATTTCCCTACTAGATGGTCTTGGGTAGCAGATACTAAGGAATGGGTCTATAGGAAAAAAAAGGATAGGATTGGTAGAATATATTATGTGCATCCTTCTGTTGGCGAGCTTTATTATCTTAGAATGCTGTTAATGCTTGTCAAAGGCGCAAGGTCTTATGCTGATGTTAGAACTTATGGTGGTGTTGTGTACGAGACATTTAGAGAGGCCTGTTCAGCCAGGGGGTTGCTTGGGGACGATGCTGAATGGTACATCGCTTTCGACGAGGCTCTAAAATGGGGTATAGGGGACCAGTTACGCCAATTGTTTGTCACTATGGTTATATTCTGTGATATCATTGACAAAAATGGTTTCTTTGAGAAATACTGGGTATATTTGGCTGAGGACATTCAATATAGGCTTCGTTGTTCCCTTCGCGATCCAACCTATGTTGTGCCGGCTGAGGAGCTGAGGGATATGCTGCTGGATAAATTGGCGGTTTTATTTGCTAAAAATGGCTGTAGTATTCTAGATCATGGTTTGCCTTTGAAAAGTGTTCGTGATACACCTTTTTGCCAGGGCGATATGCTTAGCGATGAGTTGTGTCAGGATTTTCAAAAACTCCTTGAAACTGCTGCCGTGCTACGTGGGAAATTAAACGAGGGTCAAAAGATTGCTTTTACAGCTATTGTTGAACGCGTGAGGACTGGAAAACCTGGGTTATTCTTTGTGTCAGGGTTTGGGGGTACCGGAAAGACTTTCCTGTGGAATGCCATTTGTTCTCATCTTAGAGGTCATGAGAGAGTTGTTTTGGCAGTTGCATCTTCAGGCGTTGCGTCGTTTTTGTTGCCTGGAGGTAGAACAGCTCATTCTAGGTTCAAAATACCTCTCGATCTTGATGATAATGGGTTGTGTGACATCAGGAGATGTGGAATGCTTTCCTCTTTAATTGAGTCAGCGTCTCTTATTATATGGGATGAAGCTCTAATGACCCATAGAAGGTGTTTTGAGGCGCTAGACCGGACCCTTAGGGATGTTTTATCAGTGCGGAATCCTTTGTTGGCTGCTGTACCTTTTGGTGGTAAGGTTCTTGTTTTGGGTGGCGACCTGAGGCAGATCTTGCCGGTTATTGAGGGTGGAACTCGGTCTCAGGTCGTAAATGCTGCGATTACTAATTCCCCTCTTCGGCATGGGATTGAGATCCTCCACCTTACTGAGAACATGCGGTTGGCTGTTAAGACAGCTGACCCGGATGTGCAGGCAGAGGCTGAATCCTTTGCACAGTGGGTCCTGGATATAGGCGATGGCGTGGTCCCTACTGTGGTTCATAAAGGCGAGTCTGACCCAACCTGGATATCAATTCCTGATGAACACTTGCTGCGTACGGACGGCGAAAAAATCCCGGCTATTGTTGAGTCTATCTATGTGGATTTTATAAACAGGTTTTCTGATCCTGCCTACCTAAGAGAGAGAGCTATTTTAACACCCACAAATGAAGTTGCTGAAGACATAAATAAATATGTACTTTCTCTGGTCCCTTCCGAGGGAAGAGAGTACCTAAGTTACGATACCATAGGAAACCCTGCTGACGGTGTACGTAACATGGATGTCTTCTATCCTGTTGAGGTGTTGAATACTATTAAAGTTAACAACTTTCCTTACCATAGTTTGGTGTTAAAAACAGGTGTTCCTATTATGCTTCTTCGAAATATAAGCCAGGCAAATGGTCTGTGCAATGGTACACGCTTAATTGTTACTAGGCTCGCAGAAAAAGTCATTGAGGCTGTTGTTTTGACGGGTTCTCATATTGGTGATGTTGTCTACATACCAAGAATTTGCCTTACCACTAGAGATCCTAAGTGGCCTTTCACCTTGCATCGCCGTCAATTCCCTATTAGGATTTCTTATGCTATGACCATTAATAAAAGCCAAGGCCAGACTCTTGCGGCTGTTGGTTTGTATCTCAAAATGCCTGTTTTTACACATGGCCAACTTTATGTGGCGGTTTCTCGCGTGACTTCCAAAAAGGCTCTTAAGATATTGATCGAGGATGAGGACGGTGCTTGTGGTTCAGAGACTAGGAATATTGTCTTCTCTGAGATATTCCATGCCCTTAGTTCTTCGTTAGCCTGATACGTATCTTCCTATGTATATACTGATTTGTACTTTTGAGATAGGATTCTGCCTTCTAACCATTATAGCCTCTTCTATGCTGTTCTAAGGTTACTAATTTTGTGTTGTGCACACTGGTTACCATGATGCCTTATATTTATGCTACATATGCCTGTGCTGCTTTGTTGCTCTTTTCGAGGCTGCTATCACCTTTTGAAACTTACTACCGGTTCAGTCTATGCATATTGGTTCCTGGTTCGTGTATTTTGGGATCTTCGGAGATTCTCATTTTGGTTTTGCTTGTGCTTATTGGGAAAGTGTCGTTTCTTCCTGCTGTGTGATGCGTGTAACCTCCGGTTCGCCTTTTGTTCGGTGCTTATTTTTTCCTACCTGGTTTCCGTGCTATATTTTTGTTCACTGTCGTCTTGTCTTTACAGATGGCACACAGCCTGCTCTCCGAGATTCATGACAGGAGCAAGCAGTGGACTATTTGCGCCCTCGTGTCTCGTATGTGGCACTACCGGGGAGGAACTGATGAAGGAGCTATCATACATACTGACTTGGTCCTGCTCGATAGACAGGTTGGTCTAACAGCCTAGCTATTTCTAGATGCCATCTTACATCGGTGCGGTGTCTTGGATCTTGTTTCCCTATTTCTCACATAAGGTCTATACTCTTCAGGGTACCCACATGTATGGGCAGATTCCTCCTCAGCCAGCGGAGCGGCTGAAAGACGTGCTCAAAGAAGGAAAGGTGTATGTCATAAAAAAATTCCTTTGCACCCCATCTAAGACAGCCTTCAGGCCAGTAGAGAGCCCGTATATGGTCCAGTTTACAAGGTATAGCGTGGTGGAAGAGAAACCTGGGATGGAGGAAGCTTTCCCATTCTGTACTTATAGCCTAACACCTTTCGCGGATATCCCAAAGCCCACTTCGCCTCCTGAGCGTTTCATTGGTGAGTTTGCTTCTGTTTTAAATACAGCCGCGCGGCTTTCGCCTGTGTTGTTTACATTTTTTTTTTCATTGTGTACATTTCTTATTTTACTTGCTACTTTCTCCTGCCTCGTGTTGTTCATACTGTGTGCATTTTTTATTTAGATGTTATTGGAAGGATTACTATGGTCTCAGATGTTATCCCGGTTCAGTCCATGCATCAGACAGTAGCTTCGGATACTAGGACAGTGGTGCTTACAGATTTGTTGTGAGTGATCTTGCCTGCTTCTTGTCTCCCTTCATGTTCAGACATGGTCTGTATCTACAGGAGTAGTTTCTGTGTTTGCTTACTTTCTGCGTCGTGCATATACAGAGGTCAGGAGATGAGAATCATTCTCTGGGGTGCCCGTGCTGCTGAATTTGACGCAGAGGCAGTCCGTGCTATGGGAGCTAAAGAACCAGTCATTGCTATATTTGTGGGAACATTGCCTAAGATGGCTCATGGTAATCGCTTTGCTTGTTTCTTTCTGTTACCTCCTTTTTCTTGCAATGACCTTGTACTGCTATGCATGCATTTTCGTGTTCTTGCCCTTGTTTCATGTCAGCTAGAGTGTTCCTCATCGTTTCCTTACCGTGCTATGATCAACTTATAGGTACTAGGAGCTTGAGCGGTAGTTCCGCCTGTCGTTGGTACATTGATGAAGACATACCTGATATCAACTCCTTCCGTTCCAGGTTCGCAATTGAATTTGCCAGTTTCGCTGTTGGGTGATCTTCATTGCCATCAGTGTTGATTCTTACTTGTTTTTTCTTGCAGCCTTGGAAATGAGTTTACTGCCCTAGATGCCTATGTGCCTTCGGGCCCGGATGCTTTCCAGGCTCGTGTGCAGCCAGATCCAATTGAGACGACCGTTGTGGAACTCAACAAGCTTGATCCATTTGAGGACCTGGTCAGTGCATAGTCTTCTTGCGTTTTTCTTCTTGTGGCCAATACTTTGTGTAGCCTTTTGATGCTATTGCTATTATCTTTGACGTACCATGCAGGACAAGCGGTTCTTGTGTACCGTCACTGTCAATAGGATTAGCGCTGATCAGCGCTGGTGGTTTGCTTCCTGTTCCAGCTGTCGTAAGTCTGCTAGGATCACCAGTTACCAGTTTCAGTGCACCGGCTTTGGTTGTACCTCAGTGGATGCAGATCTAACGTGAGTTGTCCTCATCGTCTATTGTACAGGCCTTCTTGCTAGGTGCCGAATTCTTACTCCTTCAGGTTTACATGTGCAGGTACTGTGTTTCCCTACATGCTTCTGATGGTACTGACGAAGCTGAGTTTGTTCTCTTCGACAAGGTCGCTGCCGGGCCTATAGGAAAGCCAGCCATTACTTTGATGCATCAGAGGTACCCAGGCCATCGTACGAGTCATGACATAGCATGCGTTGCCAGGTTTGACACAGCTACTCCGCCGGAGATTGCTCGTCTGGTTGGCCAGAAATACAGGTTGCTTGTTGCTATATCCAAGAAAAGCTTTTCGGCAACCAGCACAACAATATCCTTCCAGATCAACAGGATAGAGGAAACGTTTAAACCTGAGCTTCCACCATGTGTCTTCTCTGGCGCTCCTGGATCCAGTGGAACATCCTCGGTTGCCAAGGGTTTAGACCTGCTGTCTTCTCCTGTTGGTGCAAGCATAGTTCCTCTTCCTACCACGCCTTCGGCCCTTGATTCCCGGTTTTACCGGGCTCCTGTTGCTAGCCAGCAAATGCCCGTGCTTCAGGTGCCTTTCGTGAGCTATAGCCAAATATTTCTGTATGTGCTCGTATTACTTGTCGTATGGTTTTTCTTATCCTTCTTTGACTGTTTTGTTTTGTTTTTCAGCCACACACGCCTCCTTCCTACGCTAGCGGGACTGCTGCTTCGGCTCATAAATCAGGGTGCAGTACCCTGGGCTATAACTACAGTATATTCCTTCTGTTCGTGCTCTTTCCCCTGCTTACGTTGTGTTCCTGTTCTGACAGCTCGTCTGCTCCTATGCGTGGCGCGAGGCGCTCTCTTTTCAGCAATATGGCAAAAGACAAGGATGTTCTTTCAGTCCAAGCTGTACCTTTACTTGAAAAGGTGCGCTCTGTTTTGTGTCTATACTTTTTGGGTTTGCTTTTCTATCTGCGGGAACCTGTTTCTAATGTTCATTGCTTTAGGGTTTGGCTGGAGGTCCAGCTACCGCCGTGGAGCGTGGCATGGAGGCAAAGGTCGATGAGGCGGCCCAGGGGGGCAAGATTGCTGAGGCCGCTGCAGTGGGAAATGTTGATCAGGTCACTACAGAAGGAAAGGTTTCTGATGTCCCCGTGGAAACCACAGAGGAAGACGTCGCTGAGGGCACCACCATAGGAAAAGCTGCTGGGGCCATGGCGCCTAAAGCAAAGAGGTACTTGCTACTGTGTCGATGCCGATTTTTGGCACTGCTGTTTTACCGATGCTTTCTCATGTCGGTTTAGGTTCAGCTACATGCCATACTCCTTTCACTAGATGCTGAGTGTTTGCGTTAGTTCAATTGTTGCTCCACCACTGCCATTAGCTCCCAGTTAGATCAGCTGGGATGTTGTGTGGTTATCTTCTTCAGCCAGTTCTACTCTCAGAAGTATCCTTCTTTATGTATTGGCTCTTTTTAATTAGGAATGCCCAAGGTGGAAAGGCCGCCAAGGACGGGAAAAAGCAGAAGCCGTGAATCGCCTCGTGTGTTAATGTTCACAGTTTGTATATAAAGGTACAAAATCCTTGGCTCTCATCTACATGGCCTTCTTCTTTATTCATTGTAAATCTTTCTTGGTTTGCACAGGTACTTATGTGCATATCGTTCTGATCTGGATGGGTGTCTCTTGCGGGCTGAACTCGCAAGGGAATATAGACCGCCTACCAGCGCAACTTAGTACTCCTCGGGTCGACGTCCCCTGATAACCAGCGTGCTCTCTTTCGTGCATCGTCAAACCAGTGGAACAACATTGTGACATCGGCTCCCGTTGCCGCCTGTTGTTTCCCTTTTGCTTGAACATCCAAGTAGTTTGCTCGCTCCTGAAGTGATTCGTGCTGTTTTGTTTAGACTTAGACGCAGCCACTGCTTAAACACCCTGTTTCGTTGATGTGCTCTTCGTATGTGCGACTTTGACTGCCTGAAGATCCTTGCTAGACCATCCAGTGAACTTAAAGGATGGCCTGGACTTTATAATCATGTTTGTGATCTGTGTCCTGTTATGAAGTTAAGCTATGCTATTGTACATGGTCTGGAGTTTAGCAACCTGTTCCTTTACTTGCTTGCTATCGGTTTCATTCTGTTTTCTGTATCGTTATGTCTCTGGTTTGAAGTGACCCAGTAGCTAGATGATGTATGCCAAGAAAATTAAGTTAGTGCCTTTTGGCTCTCACGCCTCCTTGAGTAGCCCTTCTATGCTTGCCAGAAGCTTAACAATTTCAGTTTCGGTTTTTCCTGTATCGGTTTCGGAATTCTAGGATCTGGCAGTGATATCAGACTTTGTTCACAACCTTTCTGCTGGCTCCCATGGTCAACCTCTTTTGGAGCTGTCAATGAGACATTGGAAAGAAAAATGAACATCCGGACCAGCTCTCTTGCTAGGGAGTTCTTAGCTCCCGCAGTTGTTGAAGATTTACTCAGTCCGTTCTGTATGTTCGATACGGATGGCTACTGTCCAGGCCCATCGCCGGATGTCTACGACTATAGAAGTGTTGTCTGGACTAACAAAAAATGGGCTATCCCCTGGGTTATATTTGTGCATGCAGCACCCCCGTTTTGCGAAACTGTAGACCATCCAAAAGGAAAAGTTGTTCCACTAACGGTTATGACAGCCCAGAATACAGGACCAGGAATTGAGATGCACGGCTATGCTTGAGCTAGAGGACTTCATGGAGAACGCAGAAAAAAATAGTCCCTGGAAAATTTAACTTAATAGCTTTTGGATGTAGTACAATTATATGTAGAGCTATATAATTAAAACTGTTCCAGCCTTTGTTTGTCAACCCTCATGTTCTTTTAGATTCGACGGAGTCAAGTATATGTAAACCTCTGTTGTTTAGACAGAGTGTTGAACCTCTGTTGGTTTGATGGAACGTGGGCCGAATGGGGCCTTTCTCAGTTCAGTCAGTTTTGTTTTGTGTATTGCCATATATAATATGCTGCCAGGTTTTGCTAGCTTAAACGACACATTTTCAGTATACAGACATGAATACATGTAGCCGCTGCTTCTAGCGGACTAGACACACACAAAAGTGATTGCGGGTTTCGGTTTTCCTTATGATCCGGAACTTATCTATCTCAGACTTTTCGTGACAAAAATACGGAGTAGGGCTGCTATCAGCCGCAGCAGTATCACTTCAAATCCACGTGACTTAGAATAGGAACATAATTCAGTACACAAGGTCTATCCATGATTGATTGTTAAGATTAATTTACAAGATCTTCTCTAGCCAGTCCTTTAATAACAGAAGAGTTATACTCCACAAGGCTTATCAACGAATTAAGACGAACGGCTACATCTTGTGCTGATGTAGAGGCTGCGTCTGCATCTAACAGTTCATGGTCTTCTTTCTTGGCTCCAGCCTTTGGTACAAGATTACGAGAGTGCTGCATAAGAACACACATTCGTCTACGAAGTCGAGAACAACAGCCGAAAAGCCGACGGATTTCTTTTAGGAGACCCTTGTTCTCACATTCTAAAGAAAAACGCCTGCCATAGTTCACATCATCTATTTCAAACCTTAGGCGACGCTGCAAGTATCTAATAGCATCATCAGCCACGGCGTCTTCTGCGTCCTCTACTTGCTTATGAGGTATGCTATGGATCGTCTTATACGCCCCAGAAACTGCCGGCTCCAGATGTCCTAGACAGATTACTGTGGAAGCTACATACAGACCATTGGTGCACACTGTGGGATAATGCTGAACTTGAGGAAGACAGAGCTGTTTAGTGACATCGTCCAGAAGAACCCTGCGATTCAGACGGATAGTGCGTCCTATCATTCCTGCTACGCAAAAACAAAACAACAATGAAATAGTAGGAAGTGTATTCAAGAATAGAAATAGTATACAAAATAGATTGATGCAAAGATAATGGAATATACAATGCATGTAGCTAGATTTGTACAGATAGGTGTTCCTTCCATTACAGCTCAGGACTTCCAATCCAAAACAGGCTTACACCCCCTTACTATGCCTACTACTGGAAACATTTTCCCTTCTACACCAGCTACAAAACATAGAGATGATTCGCACCAGGAAACTAGAAGCAAGCTACAGTCCTTCCTGTGCCCTGCTAAGCGCCTCACAGGCTGCGGTAATAACCACTTTCAGACTATCTTCCATGCCTGAGTCTGAACCTGTACCATTCATGTCCACCGCATGATTGATGTCAGCATCTGGATTGTCTTCAAATATACGGAGACTCATATTTTCGAGCAGTCCCTCCACCTGCTCGATTGTGCAGTTCCACCCAGCTTCCAATCGAGATACATACTTAGTTAACGACGCTATGGTCTGATCCTTAAGCTTGGCATCTCTTTCGAGCTTACTATTCTCAGATTGTAGTGTAAACCACTCAGCATAGTTTATATCTTTCACATCGACATGGAGTCTACATGAAATTAACTTTATAGCATCAAAGGCAGCAGACTCCTCAGCTTTCCCCGGTGTCGCCGCTGGAGGGCCATAACAGGTTTCGCTCCCATGTGTATCAGAATTGCCATGACCTCCAGTTAGAAAAGACACAGACCCAACAAACATTCCTCCGCTTATAGCATAAACATCGTACTTCTGGAAAGTGTAGCCAACGCCTTTAAAAACTTCAGCTAAGATCGCCTTACGAGATATCCAAACAGAGGCCATACACCCTGAAATAGCTACATTCTTCCATCAAGTCAGACTATAGATAAGGTCCCTACAATACCATGTTTAGCTTCTAAATATGATGTCCGAAACTCCATTCCACTATTAGGAAAGTAAGAAATAAAGGAGTCGTACATCTGCTCAAGAAGAATAGCCTCGCGGCCAGACTAAACACCCGAACTTCAGTGTCTTAATTTTCAAGGCCCGAAACAAAAGAAATGATACCAGAAGACGCTAACAGAACTTAGTTTATATCTCAAAATCACGCCCTGATACCAGCCTTTAAATAGTATATAGTAATTTAGCGCCTCTAGATATTTAAGCACATGACCGCCCACACAACTAGAATTAGATATGCATGTATCACGTTCTATTTTTCCTCCCACATGAATAAATCTGTGGGTTTCTCCTCCAATTGCTAATCAAATAAAATGCATTCTTCATTCTATGAACTACTGTGTGCCAGCAGAAACCAGATCTGGAACCAATGCTAGACAACAGATCCAGCCAGCTCCGAATTTTGTTCTTTCAGCATTATTATAAGTGAATCGGCGGCAAAAGAAAATGTCCAGCGGCTGGGAGAAGAAAATTAGATACCTCGCAGCTTTTGTATAGCCAAAGATTTACACCAGAAACCAGTGAAGACGCCCTCGGAATCCTGTGCGTGTACGGCAAAGAGAAAGAAAAGGGCCTCTTCCAAGCCAGCGGAGACGCTCACGGTTCGGCAGCAGCAGCCGCCCGCTTAGGTCAGAAGAAAGCAGGAAAGAGAAGAAATGGTTAGAGGACAGAGCACGTCTGAGCCGAGAAAGAAGAGGGGGCTTTCAGACTTTTTTTAGTCGATGCTGATGAGATTATACTCCTGTGATGTGCTACGGCACTACCATTGTACATGGGCCGTTGAGTCCAGTTCATCACCATTGTACATGGGCCAGGCATTACATCCGTTCATGGCCTACCGTCCTCATCTATTTAGAGCGACACTGTGGTATTCTAAATACCCTTAAAAAAGGTAGTACTCTAAATAAATTTCAAAAGAAGGTAGTATTCTAAATATCTTTTAGTTTCGGTATCGAATAGTATTTTTCTATAAGAGACTAACAAGTGTAATGTATAGATGTTTTGCTTCTTCTACTGTTTTCTACGCTTTATATTTCGTAAAGTAAACAATAGCACTCAGTTTGGGGAGTGGCCAAACATTGTTTTCTTATGTAATAAAATTATATCATGAATCTAATATTTGCGCCAAGCGGGCGCAACGGGTCATCTAGTAAACAAAAGAGACACATGCATGTAATCAACCTGGCCGGCTGGCCGTCTTAATTCTGATCGGGGATAGGATCAGATGCTAGCTGATGAAGTACTTGAGCCAGAATGCTAGAGCGTGAGCGTGAGTGTGAGTGCAGAAGAAGCCGTGTATGTGCGTGGGGGGGCCTCTCAAGCACTCTGCCTATGCCGGATCAATTCCAATGCTCCAGTCGACCTTTGTTCTTTCGTGAGATCGTACGTACACTAGTACGATCCGGTACAACACATCTGATTAATTAAGTATGTTTATTTAAACTAACAATGTGTGCTCTAGAATCTAGCTTTTGATAGCATAGAACTAGCAACTGCCTAGTTGTATTAATCTTTGATGAAGCCAGCTGTTTGCGTGGTTAGGTATCTGGAATTTGCTAACCAGAGAAGTTAATGAACGGCACGTACGACCCGGGGAACGGAGATGCACCAACTCCGGGTGAGCAGATCCATCACTCTACCGTAAAATGGTAACAAGACATCACCCGCTCGTCTCAGCTCAACCGACAGCTGGTGGTGCAGCAGCAGCGCGTACGTACGTGCAAACAGCGACCATGTCTACCACAGATCGTCGCTCGTTTAGAGCCTCTCCACGGCACCCGACACCCCCAATTGATCTTCCTTTGGGGTGTCCGCGGTTTTGGTGGGAGTGCTCCGTAGCGGCGCCCTCCGAACATGATCCTCATTTGCCCGCCATTAAAACAAACATATTGTGGGCATGCCGGACGAACGGCATGGTGCCATTAAAACAGAACACGGTTTAAGCAAATACAGAACAAGGTTTAAATATAAAAACAAAAAAAACAAAGTCTGGCGACGTCGCCGTCGGAGTGGTCCTCCTCCTCGCTCTCCTCCTCGCCGTCGAAGTGGACCTCCTCGCCTTCCGTGCAGCAGGGGGTGGCGGATGCATGTGCCATCGTACGTCTTGATGCGCAACTTGCCTACCCCGGTGTAGCGGAAGGTGAGCATGCAGCCCTGCTGCAGCTGTTGCATGCGGGTGAATGTCGTCCAACTGTCGTTCCTGAACACGACGGCCACGCAGCGGTGGGGGCACCCTTCCAGCTGGAGGGTGAAGGAGTCCGGCTCCCTGCCTTCGAGCAGGACGCCGATCCTATCTGGCAGCCGCAAGTAGTTGCCCAATAGCTGCCAGAGTAGGAGGAAGAACTCGGGGAGTCCAGCTCCGCCGTCGCTGTCGGTGTCGTCGCCTCTGTGGGCCACCTCCACGGGCGGCGCGACGACCAGGCCTCCTTGCCCTCCACGCCCTCTGCGGCCTCCACGGGCCATCGTCGGAATGATGGGGAAGGGGCAGGAATGATCCCCTCTCCGGCGAGAGGGGATTTTATAGCTCCCGTGGGCAGGCTCCTCGGTCGTGGGGACATGCGCAGAGTGGGGAAATGGGGGCGTGCGCATTGGGAAGGCGTGCCTCGAGCCACGTCGCGTCGCGTCGCCTGCCTGCATCCGCCTCGCGTCCCGTCGTGTCGCCTCGCCTCGGGATACGGCGCCAAGACCTTCTTTTAAGCGCAGCCACGGCGCTTGCACGCCCACGATCTGTCACGCCGGTTGCACGCCCACAACGATGGCGCTTCCAAAGAACGTGCTGTCGGAGGAGCCGCTGCCATAGGAGCTGTTGGAGGAGGAGGAGGAGGAGCCGGTGGAGGAGGACGCCGACATGGCGGAGGCGGATCAGGAACCCTGGCCGACGCCCAACGCGGCTGAAGCCCGTTGGGACCCTTGGCTATCATGGGAGGACGCCCGACGCGGTGCAGACCCGCGGTTTTTTGCACCGCCACCAGGAGTTCTCGCGGCTCCTGCGGTGCCGCTTCCCGGAACACACTTCCAACGCCGGAGCAAGAGGTCACTCCGCCGTCGCCACCATCGGACGACGAGGATTAGTTCCTGCGGTAGGCGCAGGCGTCACGTCGTTATTTTTCAAATTTTGTTCTATTTATATGTAAAAAAGGGCATATACCTCTACCTTCAATTTATGAACAAAGTTTTTCAAATTTTATTTGTGTCACTGACGGGCGGGGACCGCCTATCGGGTGGGGTGACCGGACAATGTCCGGCGCCCCCAGGCAGGCCCCCAAGTTTGGCGGGTGGGCTGGGGGTCCCGGACAGAAACTTCGCGGGTGGACACCATTGGGGGGTGCCGCTGTGGCGTTTTTTTTGGTCCGGACCCCATTGGGCCTTTGGGGGGGCGTTTGGGGGTGCCGGTGGAGATGCTCTTAGTCACTCTACCATATAATAACGTCACTAATTCAGTCTCGGATAAAAGATTACGGCTGCTAATGCTTTAGAGCATCTCCGACAGAGAGAGCTAAAATGGCGCCGCGCGGGGAAAATTTCGGCGCTCCAGTACACACTCTAAATCTAGGCGCGTGGTCAATTTAGTCCGGCATGCGGAGAAAATCCCTATCTGGCGCGTCGTATTCTCGGCGTCCACTCCCACGCACTAGACAACGCGAGTGAGCACGTGAAGACCAAACCGTCAATCAGAAATCTCCACGCGCCTCCGCCCTTTCCCTCCTAGCGCCAGCGTAGACGATGGAGAGCATCTCGGACGCACCGCCAACACCCCGCTGCGCCGTCGGCACTCCACCTCTGGTTGCACCGCCAAACCCTAGCACCGTCGCCCCCGCCGCCGCACCAAGCCCTACTGCCGGACTCGCAGCTCCCTCTTTGTCGCGCCACGGGCGAACACGCAGGCGGGCTTACAACGCCATCGACCGCCGTGTCTCCGCCCGTCCAGACAGCGCAGAAGTGCGTGTCGAAGCGCCCGGTGGCCTCCTCGGTGGCCGCCACGACGTCGAGCCAAAAGAAGGCGAATGTCGGCGCTCCGCGTCGGATGCAGCCCCCACTACCTCCCCCCTTAGTGACGTTGCCGTAGTTCTGTCCTCCGCCGCCTTCCCATCCTCCGTTCCAAGCGCAATCAACTTCAGATGTTGGTGCGCCGACATGTGCGTCCAACATGTTTGGTCAAATGCACCCAAGGTATAAAATTTTGGTAACATGACATATCGATGATTTACAATTTCATATTTTGACATGTGTTCACCTTTGTACATTGTAGTGTTGATGACGAGACATATTTGACAACTATGAATATTGGTCTCAAAACTATGTCTTCCAATAAGATTAGTCTCAATCATATGGATATCAACAAAATTATGAAGAAGTTGACGAGGAAGTGGAGGGTATACTCAACATACTGAAAGGAAGAGCGGCGAACTACACCGCCGAGGAAGATGTATGGCTTTGCAAGACATATTGCAATGTGGGCATGGATCCATCCGTTGGCATGATCAAACAAGGGACGCCTATTGCTTGAGGATGAAGGAGTAATTTGATAAGCTCAACACGAGTGAAAATGATATCTCCGAATGATCTCTTCGGTCTCATTGGTCCGTTATTTCAACAGATTGTCAAAAGTGGATGGGAGTGTTGACGGAGGTTGACACCATGAATCCAAGTGGCATAAATGATCAAGATAGAATAAGTTGGTATTTGTTTTCCGCGCCTTCTTTGAATGATCTTGCACTAGTTTGTTCTCTATGACTAATTTATGCTCTCTTGAACTCTTTGGTTGTAGGTAAACATTGCTCAAAATTTATACGAAAGGGAAGATAAGAAGACTAAAAAGAGGAAAAGTTGCTAATGGGAAGCCATTTATCTTGCATCATTCTTATACGGGCTAGAGAATGAAAAGAAATGGAAGAACCATGATGATATTACAAAATATGCAAAGAAGACACAAATCACAGAGGATGAGGATGATGGAGCATCAAGTAAATATGGAAAGATAAGCCCCACTTTTAACTTGGTTGCCAAGATAAAAAAGGCCCATTGGAAGAAAACAAACAAAATATAAAGGGAAGAAAAATGGAGATGATTACATCAAGCAATCCATGGAGGCTATTGTGAATGCAAGGTTGGAGCACAATAAGGAGGGAAAGGCGTCTAAGATGTCAGCCTTGGCGTCTAGGGAGAGGAGGGCGGTGGCCGAGGAGTGATGACTTACAAGTATAGAGGGTGTATCGCAATACTTTCGATAAATAAGAGTGTCGAACCCAACAAGGGGCAGAACGTGCTGGCAAGTAGTTTTGAACAAGTATTCACTGTAAACACTTAGCAGGCATATTTTTAGTAGTTTCCAAAGCAGTAGATAAAATAGTACGAGTAAATAAACAAACGGAATAATAATTGCAGCGAGTGGACCAATCTTTTTCAGTGCAAAGGACAAGCCGGTTGTGTTACTTATGATTACCAAACGTTTCTAAGGACACATGAGAATTTCGTCTAGTGCTTTCATTTCTGAGGACACATGTTGTGTGGGCGAATCTATGCTAACGCACTGCCCTTTCTAAGACTAATACGTACTTCCTCTGTTCCAAAATAGATGACTTCTATTTTTTCATATATGCATGTATGTAGACACTAAAACATGTCTAGATACACGCATGTATGGACAAATGGAAGTCATCTATTTTAAAACGGAGGGAGTACTTATGATTATACCCCTTGCAAACGTCCGCAACTACAAGAAAATAATTAAGATAAATATAACCACAACCTTAAACTCTCGGATCCTACACTTCCTCGTGCACCAACTTACCAACGGGGGTTCAGATATCTGTCGCTCCGGCAACCCCACAATTAACAAGTTAAATACACGATGCATTCCCCTTGGTCCATAAAGGTGAAGTACCATGTAGTCGATGTTCACATGACACCACTAGAGTAATAACACCACAACATAAATATCAAACTATTAAATATTACTCAACATTATTTCACTACTAACAAATAGATTTCTCCCATGTCCTCAAGAACTAAACGAACTACTCACAAGACATCATATGGATCATGATCAGAGGTGATATAATGATGAATAGAAATTTGTACATAAACCTTAATCCACCTATTAAACTCAATAGCGTCAAATACGGAGAGTAATCAACACTGGGAGAGTCTCCCCCAATGAACTAGACAAGATATGGCCCTAGATGTTACTCCCTCCGTTCCATATTAGATGACTTACATATAGATGTATCTAGCCAGCTAGATACATCTATGATACATCTATATGTAAGTCATCTAATATGGAACGGAGGGAGTACAACGGAACGGAGTGAAGCTGTGGAGATGATGATGGCGGCATGGTGGATGATGAAGATGACGATCCCGATGAAGTCCGGCATGGTGGCGGTGACGATGGGGACGATTTCCCCCTCCGGGAAGGGATTTCCCAAGCAGTTTTCTCTTTGCCAGAGAGCTTTTTCTCTCTCGGTGGTTTCTGTCGCGTGGAGGCAGCGGAAAATTGTGTGGACGGCCTCCCGGATAATTTAGGTCTTCGGGAAAGATATACACGAAGGGGCAGCATCGGGAGCCGACCAAGGGGACCCACGCCACATGCCAGCGCGGCCAGGGTAGGGCCCGCGCCCTGGTAAGGCCCCATTTGGCTTGTTTCATCATCGAAAAAATAAGATCTTTCGCGAAAGTGTCAGTGTCTTCGGAGTTTTGCAGATATGGTATCCCGACGACGTTTTTTCCAGCTGAAATCTGACTCCAGAGGATAAGTCCTTAATAATCATCAAACATGCAAAATAAGATAAAATAACATAAATAGTGCATCATAATATGAAATCAATGAATAACAATAAATTATAATATAAAATTGTGATGCAAAATGGACGTATCAAGGAACCGAGGACAGGAAGGTGCCTTTGGAGGAGAATAAGTGGCAAATGGAAGAAAATAGCCAACACACCGAGTATGAGAAAACTCTCTTCTTCATGGACACTAGCAATCTCGATGAAAAGCAAAAAAGAATATATAAAACTTTGTCATGATCAAGTTTTGACTCAAAAGAAGATGACTAGCATGGGTGCCTATGGTGGCATGGGAGCACCTCCGGGAGCATCCATGGGTGACTATGGAGGCATGCGAGGCATGGGTGACTATGGAGGCATAAGATCACCTCCAATAGGTGGCTATGGTGCCATGGGAGGCATGAGAGCACCTCCAATGGGTGGCTATGGTGATGTCGGAGGCATGGAATCACCTCCAATTGATGGCTACGGACGCATGTAAGACATGTGTGGCATGGGAGCACCTCCAACGGGAACCATGGGAGGCATGGTTGGTTTGTACCACCTTCGGGTGAATTCATGGTTTGCATGGTTTCTCCCATGCCTTCTATGAATGATGGGCTTGAGGACTCAACGCTTCGTGCCACTAGTGCAAAGAACGTGCGAATTTCCAATGACAATGAAGCGCAAGTGTTAGTATGAACTTAATTTGTCATAAACCGTGGAATTGCTCATGAATTATGTGGAATTGCTTTTGAATTATGAATGCTATGTTGATGATCTTGAATTTTACTTGTTATGTTTTTATCTATTGTTGGTCGTTTTTTGATATTTGCTATTGCATATATGTTTGTTTGGTGATTTAAACAAGTGCGGGCCATGCAGTTTTGTGCACCTAGTAAAACGCTGCTATGCGCTCGTGGAATTTAAGCGTCTCTGTAATCACTGTCGCACCATGAACAATGTACTGACACCGTAAATACTCGCTCCGATCCATATTAATGGTCGCTAAATCGGATGTATCTAGTACTAAAATATGTCTAGATACATCCGATTTAGCGACCATTAATATGGATCGGAGCGAGTATGATTTAGCGCGTCTAAATATTACAGCTCTGTTGGAGATGCTCTCGGTGGACTACAGACGCAGCTTGATGCCTTTTTGACCTAGAGCATTTTATAAACGAATATCTTTGCGATTTCGTTCAAGTTCTCTCTTGCACTTGAATCTCTTTCCGGCTTTCCTCACTCGGCGACGACGCGACACGCCACGATCGCCGCACCCCCACCCCCCGCACGCTTGCGCCAACCACCGCCATGTCCCTGCCGGGCCGGTCCCACCAACCGTCGTCCCCGGTAGACCAACTCGTGTCAGTGATACAGCCAACGTTCGCGTTTTACCTTTCCCCAACGACGGCTGCGTTTTAAAGCGACGTGGCACCCGTCCATCTCTCTCTCTCCTCAGTCGTCGTCACTCGCTGAGCAGCTGCCGTGCTTCTGCTACCGCCCACTTCGCCTCGCTTCCACACTACTCAAGCTAGGCTGCTGCTCCGCTCCGCCGGCGATGCCCAGCTCCCGCCGAACCACCGGCCGTGGTGCAGCGGGCCCTGCAGCCGCGGCTGGAGACGGGGACGGCGGGGGCGAACCGCAAGTTCCGCCCTTCGCGAGGAACAACACCGACCACAACCCGCGGGACCTGCGCTCCTGGGCGCGCCGCACGGGCTTCCACCCCTCCGCCTTCTTCTCCGGCGAGTCCGCGGTCTCCAACTCCTCCACCGCCACCGCGCATCCCCCGCCGCCGCCGCCTCCCCCGGCCTCCTCCCGCCGCCCGCCGCGGCCGCCAGAGCGGGAACCGGAGGCCGATCCCGCGCCGCCGGTCGACCTCGAGCGCGGCCGCGCCCGCGGAGCCCGCCCCCGCCGCCGCATCGACCTCCGCGGCGAGCTCGAGATCCCCCCGGCCGCTGCCGCCGCAGTACCTGCCCCCGTCGAGGTGTCGGTGGAGCCGGAAGCGCCGAGGAGAGGGCGCGGGGACGAGAGGAGAAGGAACGGCGCCGAGCGCCTGCTTGGCGAGACGGAGCCGCTCAATGCTGGCAGGAAGCCGAACGGCGTCCGCGCTGACGCGGATGCGAGGAAGAAGCCGGAGGAGGCGGAGGCGAAGCGGAAGGCAGAGGAGGCTGAGGCTGAGGCGAGGAAGAAGAAAGAGGACGAGGAGAGGGACGCGGAGCTGGCAGCGTACTACCAGGAGCAGTGGGCGAACGAGGAGGACGGTGTTGCCGACGGCGTCGAAGGCGAGGCCGCGCCTCTTAGTCGGGCATCTGGGCTCCGGTGCGCCGTCGCCGAGAACCCCGGATGGGGTGAGTTCCCTCTTCGTCTGCTTCAAACTATTCCTTGTGATGCGCTGGCTTAGTGACGAACACAGAGCTACAGTTTGCACGCACGCTCTACACTTAGTCTTTCTGATTGCGATAGTGATGTTTGAGAATAATCATGCTGATAATGATGGCGGCCATACTCTCTTCAAGCAAATTGTTATTTATTACGAGTGCCTACCACTACACTAAGGATATACATTTAGGACCTTGCTCAAGTTGATCCTTCACATCTGGAATGTGGGATTAATTGGAACCCCTTGCTTCTGGACATGCCAGTTGATTTTTTTTTTCTTTTCGAAATGCCGGTTGATTCTAAGTGGCTAATTCTGCTCACTGCATTTTGGAGCTTGATTCTACCCCAAATGTTTATTACACTAGCCTCATTAAGGGCTGTCTGATCAGACAAGCACATATTTGCAATTAAAGCTGTTAAAGTTAGTTTTGTTCTACAGGCGATTGCTAGTTTGTGTGTTTTTAATCATTTTATATTCCTATATAAATATCAAATACCAAAATAGCTCAAAATGGAATTAAGGCTCCGTTTGGTATCAAAGTATTTTTGAAGTATACATGGAATACTTCGGTTTCTGAAAATACTAAAGTATTGAATACTTTAACATGTTTGGATGTAATAAATAATGTGGTTTTAATACTGAAGTATGCTCTAAAAATGCAGTTTTTTTTAAGTATTAGAGAAAGAGGTCTCACCCCCTTTTTTCTAAAATGAAGTATTTTCCAAAACTGAGGGCTAGTTTGGCACCTCAGTATTTCCAAAACCAGAGTATTGCAAAACCATAGTATTTTGTTGCCAGGCAAAGCAATACTTCAGTTTTGGAAAATACTTCATTTTAGAAAAAAGGGGGTGAGACCTCTTTCTCTAATACTTCAAAAAAAACTGCATTTTTGGAGCATACTTCAGTATTAAAACCACATTATTTATTACATCCAAACATGTTAAAGTATTCAATACTTTAGTATTTTCAGAAACCAAAGTATTCCATGTATACTTCAAAAATACTTTGATACCAAACGGAGCCTGAAGTATTGCTTTGCCTGGCAACAAAATACTATGGTTTTGCAATACTCTGGTTTTGGAAATACTGAGGTGCCAAACTAGCCCTAAGTAGGGGAAATGAAGCTTGGTTAGTTAACCCCTAGTTGCTCTAATGCATGATTTTATATATGAACCAAACATTTTTTTTAATTCATTCTGTTACCTGATGGCATCTACATTGCCTACTTTAGCCAGCTTTAAATTTTCAAATGCAAAAGTATGAAAAGGATGCCAAAAACACGTCAACCCCCCAAATGTTTATGTGCAGGTGTGGTGTTTGCTTTCTGTGTATTCCTCCTAAGTGGAAGGACATAAAAATATTTCTAGTCATTTTGCTGGATAGATTGTGATATAGTCAATAATCCTGTAAAAAAAACTACTGAAAAATGTTATGTTAGGGGAAAAAGGGTTCAGCGCATCATCTTTTTTTATATTCTCGTCCCTTTTATGGATATTAATCTTTTGGGCATGTTAGATTGACTAGTTGAATGCCCGTGCGTTGCTACGGACAAAAAAAATCTAGTGGTTCAAATTTATTCTTGTAAAAAACTGAAAATATAGAATCCGCATCATTATATAGGACAGGGAAAAACATAATTCTAATTGACTGTATTTACTTTTAACCAAAAAAAAGCTGCAATGCCTTACAAATACGTGTTAAAAAATATTGCCAAAATTTACAATTCAACCGGTAAATACGGAATGAGAAGCACACAATTCTGACCTCCCAGAGCTAACTAACAGTGTGCAACTACCATTTGTAACCACACAACCTATTTTGTGAAATTTATTTCACATCCTAACTGTAATAAAAGAGAATCATGTACTTAGTAGACCATCTTATGTAGCAAATCAAGAGTTTGGAAATGCTTGGGGCATCGAGAATTATTCCCTGACAAACAGTTATGAGTACCCCTTTAGAGGCTCGGACGCCTTATAGCTTTTGATAAGACAAGAACAATGTTTTTTCTATTAGTCTGGCCAAAGAGAAAATTAGGGAAGCTGACCTCAAATGGCACAGAATAATAAACCAAAACAAGCCAGAAGATCAAGTAACATTAGTAGTCCAGGCCAAATGAAATATAAATTGTTCTAACCTCCCAAAATAGAATGAAAACTCACCCTAAAATGTTAATATCAGTCTTGGAGACATGGAACTGCATTATATTTACTAAAAATACGAACATGGGTCCCTCAACTGTTACATTATAGAGTTTGATACTCTACGAGGTGATACTTCTGCATATATTCACAATCCTCTATGCTTCATCCATCGGAATCAACATAAGGTATCTGCTCTCCAGTGTTTCGTTATTGAGATTCACATCCATCGGAATCAAAATGAGTTATCTCCTCCAGGGTTTTGTTATTGGGCTTCACCTATAACTGATGTCCTGCCAGTGCTGGCTTCGCATCCGGAAGGCATACATGATGAACTGTTCAATAACATTGTGATTGTTGAGAATGAGACATGCTAAATATCACTATGAGTTAAAACATAATGCTCAAGAACAATGGCAAATCAGTTACCTTTTAGAAAAATTAACCATATAGAATGAAAGGTTTGTTAAGCATTATCTTGTACAATGTATTCATCGAGTGAAATCCCCAGCTTATTCCTACAAATTTAATAACATTTAACCATTATTTTGTACAATGTATAATAATGACT
Source organism: Alopecurus myosuroides (assembly GCA_028641055.1). Lineage (NCBI taxonomy): Eukaryota > Viridiplantae > Streptophyta > Magnoliopsida > Poales > Poaceae > Alopecurus > Alopecurus myosuroides. Next base: position 362,103,484 of record CM054059.1, on the reverse strand, counting down.
AACCACATCATAGAAAGGAGGTTTTAAAAATATCTAGAAAGAAGCAAAATGTTTTCAAACTGAGGAATGCATAACTGTTGAGATGCTAGAGATATTTCAACATACAGCTAAGTTTAGTGTCCTTCGGTATAGCACGAAAAACACAAGACAATACTTCATGTTGTAGGAGATTATCCGTAGTCTGAAAATAAAAAAAAAGTTTCATAATAGTGAAAAATATTTAGAAAAAACATTATGCGGTTCTAGGAACAGAAACACATACATAGATGTGGCTAACACCGGAAATAATACTTCTGCACAATGACTTAGTGGGTAGTCCAACATCGATCGCATCTTTGTTGCAAACCCAAGCTCAGCAAGCTGGCATACAAAAGCCGATTTCCATGTACATGATTAGACAAGTCTGGATATACCTAAGAGAGATTTGAAAAAAGGTTAGGAGTGCGTCAAACAAAAGACTACGAGCAAGATATATACCTAAGAGAGATTTGGAAAAAGGTTAGGAGTGCATGAATATTGAAACTCTCATGGTAAAGGTTTTCCATTTCAGTTCTTGGTGCCTGCGTTGGCAACAACAACAAAATTAGGTCATTAAAATGTACAACAGAAAACCGTAGGCAAAATAATAAGAACTCACAATTTCATGAACTGAAGTATCACACCACCGGCGACATGTCCCTGGCACAGAACATATCAGATTGCCTCGCCCTCTTCTTACATCTTGTAGTAGGAGTTCGAGAACGTTGGGTGGTAGCATCAGCGATGGCCCGTTAGTGGCACGAGACGACAAGTACGCTAATGAGGGGACGTGTGGCGGCGTATCGGTTTCAATTGATCTGCCGTATCGGCGGCGCGTGGAGGATCTAGAGCATTGGTGACGGATCCCCATACAGTCGACCTCCATCCCGTGCGACAGCTCCTCGGATGCCTCTGCCACCGCCGCCCGCGGCATCTCCATCCCATCTCCATCTCCATCCTGTATGCCAGCTCCAAGAAGGCATCATCAACAATAATCTGTACACAGTCCACCTGCGGCTAAATTAGTTTCATTTTATTTTTAAAGATTTGATAAAATCCTATGAGACTAAGATAGCATTTATCTCATCACCTAGGTTCATATTAATCATTCACATACATATGACTTAATCTCTCTGAGTAGAAGCATCCCATGAATTGTAGTATTACCACTTTGTCAGGTCACAACCAAGTGAGATTTTATTTGGAGAATACAACATTTATTATACAGAAAGGGCATTGATCTGGTAAGCAAAAACAACACAATTTTCATTTTAACAATACTAACGTCCTTCAACTTCTACTTATAAATCTGCTCATCATCTACACAAAGAAGATTCACAAAGAAAAACATTTAGTATCTTCTAAACTTGAGAGAGGGGTCAAATGATGCCTTTCCAATGCTAGGAATAACCTGCGCTGAGATGGCAGTACACACGGGATGGATCAGGAACTGCTGGTCTTAAAGCAGCAGTACAAGAGAATTGAACAACCTAATTTGATTTGTGAATCTCCCCGCAAAAAATAAATTGTGAATAAAAGTTAAATCATGACACTGTCAAACGTGAAAAAAACTCTTTAAGACAAAAAAATATTAGAACAATACAGAGAAAGCTTAAGTATAAGTGATCAGATTATTACAATGCAGCCACATGTGAGACTACTGACTGTGAGAACTCATCCACACAATATCCATGTTGAGTATACCAGTCTGCTTTTGACAGACCTATACATCGATGGGGGTGATTATTGTAGAGGACGACTGGGGATCTGCTTTTGCCTGGCAGCAGCGGGCACTCCTTGAGAGGGTTGCAGCGGCTGTGGAACATAGTTGATAAAAATAAATTAATAAAAATCCTGACATTTTTATCAGCACCCTTGCATTAAGTGATTGATCAGATAAGTAGTTTAAATCTCAATTCACATCCCATTCTACCAGACAATTACTACACCAAGAAAGCAGAGTATAGTTCAGGGAAACAAATCACGACTCGCGGCCAGTGCTAGGAGAATGGGTTTACCTATGTAAATGCCCGAGCAACAAAGATGCATGAAGTGTGGCGGCAGATTGAGCACGGAGGTCCTTAGCGACCGCTCTCGATCTGGACATGGCTATGATAGCAAGTTGAGGTCAAGGGCGATGAGTGAAGGGGACGGCAAGAGGTCAAAGTCGATTCAGGCATTCACGTCGGCACCGAACGGGAAGGCGCCGGCGGTCCTTGCGTCTTCTTCCTTGAGTGCTTGGTCTCGTCCTCCGGTCTTGCTCCGTGATCGGGAAGCGAGAGGCGACGAACGACACGGACGCAACTTGGGGATGGGGATTCTGCATCAGGTTAACCAATTTCGTTCCTCCTACCAGAGGAGAGAGGTGAGGCCATATGAGCTCAACCCGGTGGCAGCGGGGAACGAGCCCTAGATGTGGCTTCTGCCTGAGACGAGCTTTGTTCCCTGAAGGAGAGGCAGAGACCAGAGACATACGTGCTGGGAAGAGAGAGTGATTTATTTTTCTGGGCTTGGCCCATGTGGCCATGTGCGTGCGCTTGCAGGGTCGGGAGAAATTTGTCACAAGCAGACCATCACACGACGTACCGAAGTATGTTGGAGTCAGGTTTAATGCTAAAGATAGAGATAGAGAAGTAGGGATTTGTTGAGTAAATTAAGGAGAGGAGCACACTATTTTTACGGTTGTGTGGACCATTTTTTGTTAGGAGAGGTTAGAGATGAGAGAATATTTAGGGCGGTGGCATATTTCTCGTAATTATCTACAAGCGGATAGTTGGTTACGCGGTGGCATTTATCCGGTAATTTCCTAGATGTGTGACACCGCCTCACGACCACTGTAACCTTAATAGTAAAGATTATGGCCCTTTTGGACTATTCGCATCCTACATTAAGCAGGAAGCACCAGAAGTGTAGAAGTATTGCATGTGTCCTTCGTCCACTTACATTATCGTTACTCTTATAAAGATCTGAATTGGTGGGGGTCTGTTCACTCTCATGGGATTACCTCTTAAGCTGACGTGAAAATAAATTACCACAATTATCACAAACTTTTGATTAATTGTTTGGATTGATGTATACTTTTTACATATTTTTTAAATTTTGTATAAAGTTAGGAATTATGATGATACATGAGTTTAAACAACCTGTGGAATGCAAAAAAAAAATGTAAGCAGCAGCGCACGGGTATTTGGTTAGTGTTCAAAAAATGGTAATGTTGTTCTGCCCAGCCTGGATCTAATAATAGTGTTACCTGATACTCATATTGGTTCAGTTATCTCTGAATAATCGAAGGATAGCGACTAGTGATTGCTTTGGCTTTATGATGTCTCCCCTAGATATCCAAGTCAAGTAGGTCTTGGGCTGCTTCTGTGGGCTCATATTTACTTCAACTTTAAGGGGCATCCAATATTTAATGCTTTTAGGCTAGCTGACAGCCTGATTTTACCTTGTGATTTCTAAGGATGAAACATCGTTAGTATATTGTAGGGAACACATTAGATCGCAAAATTTAAAACCTTGTGCTGTAATGTAAACATTTGACCTGCTTTTCTCTTACTTTTTGATGAATTTGATGTCAGTTTGATAGGAACTGCAGCGCAGTTATTAACTAATTTTTCTCTTTTTGTTGCAGCACTCCTCGTATTTTATGGCATACAACATTACTTTTCAATAGCTGGTTCACTTGTTTTTATTCCTTTGATATTGGTGCCAACCATGGGCGGATCTGGTGTATGACCTTCCCTGCCTTTCTTTATTCCTCTAATTTGCATTTAGCTGGAGAACTTCCTTGAAATAACAAGCTCCTTTCATGTGACAGGTGGATACAGCAACAGTCATATCCACCATGCTGTTAGTGTCTGGTCTTACAACAATACTGCATACTTTTCTTGGTTCTCGGCTTCCATTGATTCAAGGAAGTTCCTTTGTATATTTGGCTCCTGCACTGGTGATCGCGAACTCTGAGGAATTCAGAAATCTAAGTGAAGATGTATGCTCGAATTCTAGATCCCCATTTTATTTTATTTTATTTTTTGTTCTTTTTTTCAAGCGTTCACGTGTTATCAGATAATGCAATGGACGCCATGCTTCTGATCTCAGAAAACTTAAATAAGACAATATCATAGAATGAAAATTCACCTGGATGTACCATTAGGTTTTATAATACAATATTGAACCTATACAACCTGTGCTGATGAAGTGCTAGGGAAGTAGACATTCGGTTGTGTGAGGCTGACAATATGTAGCTTGTGGCGACAAGATGTCTGGTGTGGACTGTGCTTGCATTATGTAGTTTCATATTTAGTGGCAAATGACATTCCACACCAAATATATATGTGCTGGGTTGATTTTTCACCCAAGTGAGGACTTACCATCGTATTGTTACAAAAAAAAGTTCCACCGTTTAGATCTTTGGACCAAGAGCCTATGTCTCTTAATTTAGCGTTTATTCTTTATGACTTGCAGAAATTCAAGCACATAATGAGGGAATTACAGGGGGCTATACTTGTTGGTTCAGTTTTCCAGATAATCTTGGGGTACAGTGGTCTTATGTCACTGCTTCTGAGGTATGAGAAGAAAGCCGTCATCTGATATTACAAGCCTAGAACATACACAATGAAAAAATATTGTATATTTACGTCTAATTGCTGTATTACAGGTTGATAAACCCAGTCGTTGTGGCACCAACTATTGCTGCAGTTGGTTTGGCGTTTTTCAGTTATGGGTTCCCTCAGGCTGGTAGTTGTGCAGAAATCAGCATGCCCCTCATTGTATTGCTTCTTCTGTGCACCCTGGTATGCCTTCGAGATTTTCTTCTTGTAACAAGTGAAAATTGCAGATTGTCTCATTTTATTTTATTTGCTTCTGCATTTTAATGTATGTAGTGTTATTGATCACTGAACTTCTGCATTGCAGTACCTGAGAAAAATATCCCTGTTTGGAAACCGTATCTTCCTTATCTACGCGGTACTTCTCTATTCCTCTATCCCTGAGACTGGTTGCTGTGTAGATGGTCTACTAGCATCCATGAATCAGTGTTTTGCTGCCTTCTAACTGCATTGGAATCTGTTGTTGGCAGGTGCCATTCAGTGTTGGCATCATATGGGCGTATGCATTCTTCCTAACTGCTGGTGGGGCATATAACTTCAAGGGATGTAGTTCAAATATACCCAGTTCAAATATATTATTGGATTCGTGCAGAAGACGTGCAGAGATTATGAGGCGTTGTCGAACTGATGTTTCTGATGCTTGGAGAACTGCTGCCTGGGTGAGGGTTCCATATCCGTTCCAGTGGGGTCCTCCTACATTCCATTTCAAAACAGCTATCATTATGATGATAGTTTCAGTAGTTACATCAGTTGATTCGGTAAGTACTTTCTGTCAACCGGCCAGCAAAGCAGATATCCTTCATCTCGAATTAATGTATCCATGACATATCGCAGATAATGAGCGAACTAACATCCACTGGCACTTGTGCAGCTTTCATCGTATCATGCTGCTTCGTTGCTGGTCAATTTAAGCCCTCCGACACGTGGAGTTGTCAGCAGAGGGATTGGGCTTGAGGGGATTTCTACTTTTATCGCTGGACTATGGGGCACAGGAACAGGATCGACAACATTAACAGAGAACATCCATACCCTTGACACAACCAAAATGGCCAGCAGAAGAGCTTTGCAGCTTGGGGCAGCCTTGCTGGTCATTTTTTCCTTCTTTGGTATGGTCTAACATTTTTGCGCGGTTGTTTTTTTGGCGTTCAGTAGCAGTAGACTGCTTACATCCGAATTCCCTGGTTGCAGGAAAAATTGGAGCTCTCCTTGCTTCCATCCCTGTTGCCTTGGCCGCCTCTGTTCTTTGCTTCACCTGGGCTCTTATTGTTGCGCTTGGCCTGTCCACACTCCGATATACTGAAGCTGTAAGCTCAAGGAACATGATAATCGTCGGATTTACCCTGTTCATCTCCCTGTCCGTCCCTGCGTACTTTCAGCAATATGAGCCCAGCTCCAATCTCATTCTACCGGGCTATCTGCTTCCGTACGCTGCAGCGTCGAGTGGACCAGTTCGCACGGCCAGCGATGGGGTAAGGCTTTTCTTTCTGAACTGAGCTGCAATAGTGAGAGAAAAACCATCTACCATTGAGTTGGTTAATCTAGATATCTGAAACTTGAACTTGCCTGATACTCGGATCGTCCTGCAGCTAAATTATGCAGTGAACGCTCTTCTATCTATCAACGTGGTGGTGGCTCTTGTTGTCGCACTGATCCTTGATAACACGGTACCCGGGAGCAAGCAAGAACGAGGGGTGTACATCTGGTCAGATCCCAAATCCCTGGAGATGGACCCTGCATCTTTGGATCCGTACCGATTGCCCAAGAAGATCTCGTGCTGGTTCAGATGGGCAAAGTGCGTCGGCATCTAATCTAGCATAACATGCACTGTCTGGCTAGTGCAGTGCTGCTGGGAGGTGCGGATTATATATTTATTCTACTGCAGCGTGTTGTAGGCCTTCTTGCTGCTGTTAGTTCTCAGGTTGTAAATTGAAATCGGTTCTTTAGAGGCAGTTACATACGGAGTATGTATTTACAAGTTGGTTGAAATGGTAAATGCACTACATGCAATCATTCTTCTGAGGAAAAATGTAAATGTTGCTCAATGATGATTAATTAAAAAGATCTATCGGCTTGGGTCAGATGGCAGCAACAGTGACCAGCCCTGAGACTTGGACCGGGGCATCAGTCCAAGGTGAGCTGCAGTGCAGCAGTTTGAGTTTTGGTCAGCTGGTTGCTGGAACAACACGAGAGGTAGAAGAAAGTAGGGATGAGGCTGTGTAGTGGGGAAGGGAGAACGTAGAAGTGCATTCACGCTGCATTGCGAGGCCAAGATCAGCGAGACAGTAGTTCCCAGAAACTGCACTATGTAGCTGATATGAATGTTAAATCTGTGCATACTGGTAGGGCAAGTCTAAATGCCGGTTCACTGTCAATGGAATTTGGAAGGTACAATCAAACACAATAGAGCTTTGTCTACACGGAGCAGACTCTACATGTAACCCGGTCTACAGTTAACTTGTGTGAGACTTGGGTACAACAATGTTTCGACGATAATTGTCATCATGTTTGCAGCGAAGGACTAGTTGTTTGACGAGGTCGGCTTACTACTTGAGCATCCTTTCCGATTGCACACCGTGCGGAAAGGGTAGTTCAGGTTATTGCACTCAGTACAGGTCCAGCTCCCTTCTGGAGCATCCTTGTCTTTGCGAACTGAGCTTGAGTTAGCTCCCTGCCACAGCAGAAAACCATAAGTACATGCAAGAATACACACGAGTTTCACAATTTACATTTACAAGGGGCGCAGTTTTATCATAAAAACTTAGTGAGATGGTTTAATTAGTTAGAGCCAAAAGATTGGGAAGGAGTTATGTTTACAGGGGTCGGTCTTGGAGCTCCACACTTCTTCATGTTGCAAGTGTTTCTGAAGGCAAAATTGATATTTTGACACATGGGGCATTCCCAGTCGCCCTCAGACAGTCCATCTGGGCCTATAAATGAGAACTTCCGTAAGAAACAATTCAATATACAGTGGTAAACTGAACGGCTGGGTCTACTGCAAGAAAAAAAGAATACACAAGAATATAAAAAATATTGAGATAACTTACCTCCCCGACGCTTTCGTGAAGCAGTGCTGTCATTATTTTCCACTATTGCTCCACCAGACCATGGGCTAGAAACCTTCATGCACACATAAGAAGGTCAAATATTCCACCAGAAGAGAAGTCCAATATAAAGAGCATAAAATGTTTATGGTTGATAGTGAATACAAACCGGCATTGGGGATCCTCTAAATCCATAGTTGTATCTACTCAAGTCAGGGCCGTATCGGCCCATGTCGGGGCCATAACGACCCAACTCAGGTCCATGTGCATAACCCATACCTACAGCAATTACCAAGAGGAATCATGAACCATTCTGAGTAATAAACAGTGAAATGACTGAAACTATCATTTGAGGAAGAGACAGACCACCCATTGGACCTCCCATTTGACCAGGTTGACCATACGAAGAAATGAGGCCATATGAGCCAGGAGGTCCGACTGGTGGACCATAACCATATCGCAATCCAAGAGGTGGATATGGAGCACTATAGCCGGCAGTTCCAGGAGGCATGTGAGGAGGGGCACCAGCGCTGCCGTAAAATAGAGGCGATCGATCATATCCACCAGCAGCAGGCGCTGGAATCATTCTCTGCAATACAAACAAGCGCTTATTCAATCTTGCAGAGATGGCAGCATGACTTTGTGCCCCTTCATGCGGCTTTCATATCAAACATTACTTCTAAGAGACCACTACTCAAAACGCATACAGTCGACCTAACCTAGTAGGCATGCGCATATTATATAGGCACCACCGCACCATTACAGGATAAATATTTTCACATGCCTACTATATAATGCACATGCCTTTGCAAAAAATAATGTTTTTGCCTTATACCAATAAAGGAAAAAGCTCATCTGAACTTGGTTATTATGCCAGGTAGGAAAAAAGGAAAAGGTCAAGACCAATGTTTGTACATACAGATTAGTTATTACAGAAGTAGCGAAGCTATAAAGAATGACCAAAGACGATGTACGAATGTCTACCCAGGATAAAGAGGAAAAAGGAAATTACAATAATCTCTAATTTTGTTTCATCAGACACCGCATATCAATAATGACATTACTTGGGGAATCTACAACAACTTACTGGGCTTGGACTCGGTGATGGACGGGGTGCACCACACGCTCCACGGTTGCAAACATTTCTAAAACTGAAGTTGACATTACCACACTGAAGACAATTCCAGTCCCCCTCCCTTACAGACACTGAAAATGGTAGAATTTTCTTTTAACCAACAAGACTCGGTAAAAACAAGAGAGGACGGTGAGTATCCTCTCCGAAAGAGAGAAAACTGCAGGACAGTAAAATACGCAAAGGAAACTTAAGTATGGTATAAAACACAGAGAACATTTAACTCTAGGAGTGTTCCTCCACCAATGCCGACTGAATCATGGTATTGACGATGTAATAACAATGAAACCACACTCCAAGCCACATGAACCGACCTTCCTATGGCACATGGCTTTACGCATTTACATTTTTCTTTTGGGTAAAAATATAGTTACAATCTTCTGGGAACTAGTTTACAAAGGTGGATTTTTTGACACAAAGGACCACTTATCCGGGTGCAAAGCCAAAAAGCACCACCTCCCGATTGAATTGCCGAAACTACCGTGGCGGCAGCCTCGCCAGGCGACACGTGGCATCTGAGGCGGCAAGGCCACGGCGACACGTTATCGCGAACGGGTTTTCTCCGCACCAGACGAACGGAAAACGGAGCGAGTGGGACATGCCGCCACTGAGCGAGGCGGCACACACCAAGGCGGCAGGTCTCGCCGACTGTCTACAATAGGGTGCCACCTCCAGCCTTGAAGGCAGCTTGGCCCCACCTTTTCCGTTTCCCGTACCTGCAACGTATGAAAACCAGTTTGCTTGGACGTGCCGCCTCCCTCCGTGGCGGCACGTTCCACGTGTTGCCCCGCCACGGTACTTCTAGCAATTCATTCGGGGCAGGGTCTTTTATGGCATTGCACTTGGGCAAGTGGTCCTTAAATTTCTACAGAGGTGAACCTTAACCACACAAAGGACTAACGAAGTTACTCAAACAAGATTACAATAATAGACAACCCTACATTCCTTTAATTCATGTACTCTGCTCATACGGTCCAAGCCACATACAAACCATTGGACGCCCTTTCCACGACGAATCCCTCCTTAACAAAACCCTACCCCCAGGAGATCCCTTACTCAACCCAATACCCAACCCTAGCAGAAATGGCAACAGTACCAAGCAGCAAAGTCAGAGGAGGGCGTTTTGTGTCGAATCTCACCATCATTGCGCGACCTCTTCGATCCGAACGCGCCGCGGTTCTCCATCTGCGGGACAGCACCAAACTACTCACGAATCAATCGAACCCAGCCATAGAACAGACAGACCGAAGCGGAGCGGAATCGAATGCCACCGAAGCAGCGCGTACCTTGGCAGACGCCATCTGAGGGGAGGAGAATACGGCGGCGGCGGCGGCGGCGGCGGCGGAAGGAGAGAGAAGAACCGCGGCGAGCAAAGCGAGAGGGAGAGGACAGAGGGGAGAGAGAAAAGATGGGAGCGTGATTATTATTTATTTTTGGCAGGCGTGAATTATTTTGAGCCTTTTCGAGAGAGAAGAATTGTTATGAGCTGTGGACTCGCTGACTCGCTGGGCGCCACCTGCAGCCAATGAGCCCGACGTGATGTGGGCCTTTACAGGGGCAACGACGCGAGTGGTTCTTCTCCATTCCAAACAAGCATAAATTTCGCTAAGAAAACGTACCGTATAATTTTTGTTTCCCACTTGGATATCTCTATATTTGAATTTATTAAGTGTGGTATATTTCGTGTTTAAAGCCGTATATCTTTACATAAGTTGTTTACCAACTACCTTGTGAGTGCTCATCGTATTTAACTTCTGTTATTGGTGAACTTAGTTAAGCATATCAATTTAGGATTTATATTTAAAAACCAAACGATTAGTTTATTTCTCTAATATTCAAACCAATTTCATAACTTTTTCTAAATGCGCATATTTGCTCCCTTTAGGCGGCGTTTTGATATTTCAATTGGGATCAAATCGAGATTGTTGTAGCATAGGCTTCAATGCCTACGGTGGGGTAGTGGTATAGTGCATAATGGTATCGTTCGTTTTGATGGCATAAATTATCCTTATGGGGAAAGCACATGATTTGTGAACTTCGGGTCTTGTTTCAAATATAGAGTGATTTATATGCAGGTTTTTCTTTTCGAGAGATCCAAAAATATATCTTTAAAGGATGGGAAAAACTTACATCTTAATTACATGTTCTTGCTGATGTGCTCAGGAGATGTGGACCAAATTTGAAGATTTATTTTGTGGTATAATCTTCGTTACCGACATCTATGCATTTTTTTTGTGTCACCGTGTTTATGAGAAATAGATCAAGTGGAAATAGATCAAGTGGACTCATGAATCGTCTAATTTTCACCACAAGAAAATCCATTTACTTAGCTCTACATGCATTTTTATTTTCTATTTTATTTAGTTCCTAAAATAAATTGAAAACAATAATTGCACCATTGGATAGTTTTATTCATACATTGCTAGATGGAGAGAAGATGTTCACATATCCTCTCCGTTGATACGATAAACGTTGACTCGCCCATTTAGACCATCTTTGGATCGTAGGAATTTAATAGCATTTTTTTTCCTATCAAATCATTATAGGTTTGAGGTCACCAAATTTCTATGTAATCTATTTCTATGTCCTCGGTTCCATAGAAATCTTAATAAGAGCTCAAACCTCGTTTTTTTCATGCGAGAAGTCTAATGCACTTAAACTCTATCATCTCTACTCTCTCTCCCCTGGATCATGTGGAATTCCTAGGTTTGATGCCCGTGCACCATACAAAGACACATCTCATGTATTTCTATGTTTTCAAATCATGTAGTAATTCACCATACATGACATCTCGGTCCTATATTTTCCTATTCCTATGTTTTAAATTCCTGCAAAATAGGACCTAAGGGGAAAAAATACTTCTACTACAAAAACTCACAATGATATGCCCAATAAATGAATTAATGTGCAATCGAGCCAACATTAGCATAGATTTACTACGAGATTTTTGGGAGAGCTCACTTACGGCTTGGAGGCTAGCCTGAATCACGTCGAGAGCCTTCAGACCTGACTTTGGGTAACAAAGTGATACCAAAGGCATGTTCCTTGATGTTTGTACTTAGGCATGTGTTTCTCCTATGTATATCTGGTGTTGAATCGTCTTTCAAATCTTTGAACCCTGCACTCAAGAAACTGCGAAATCATGCATGAAATTTGAAGATGTCGTCTTCTCATTATCTTTATAAGGGTCACCAACCATCAAGTTTAATTATTAACTCCTATCCTAGCACCACCACCGCGAGAAATAGAGGGAAAATAAATAAATAAGAACAATAAACCACCGGTTCGAGCTCTTTTGCTCATAGCCCACCGAACAACAGTTGTCGCGCAAACCGACCTACAAAGGAAACACATTTTACACATACAGATGGGATCCGCACGGTAAAAACACGTGAATAAACGACATCACTCCATTTCTTCCGAGACTACTGATTGGAAAAGGTGTGGTCTAAAACCAGTCCAATATACTAATATCAAACATTGTTCAGGGATAGGATAATCCCCACCAATTTATAAAATCCACTAGTACCAAACAAGTCTTAAAGGAACAAAACGTGGGTGCTCACATTAAAGCATCTCTAGCAGTACCCATATAAACTGGTCAAACCCGTAAAAATTCGGCCTTTACACTTTGTGTTGCAAAAAAAACGCATATAATAGAGCCCGTAAAAGTGGTCAAACCCGTAAACCGTTTAGGTGTCACCGAAAATCCACCCCCACAGCCCTTGTATTCCTTGTTTTGGAGGCGAGACCAAGAAGGCATGATGGCTGACGTTGGTAAACCTCAAGAGAAAGTTTGTGAAGAGTGCAGCGGCAAGTTTTCCCTCAGAAAAGAAACCAAGATTGAATCGATCAGTAGGAGGAAAAGCAATCTCTGAAGGTTGATGCAGCTGAGATGGCAGGGCGCACTGCCGGTTCAGCAGCAACGTGGAACCTACGCAACACAATCAATTCACTTTGCCCCAATGAAGCAGTGAGGTTGTCGATCTCACCGGTTTTGCTGAACACAAAGAGGTTAAACGTATGGTGTGGTAAACAGTAGTAAAACAATATGAAAACTGTAGCAGCAGTGTGAAAACAGTAGAAGTAGTGTGTGTATTATCAGTATGAGAAAATGGACCGGGGTCCACAGTTCACTAGAGGTGTCTCTCCATAAAAGATAGCTAACATGCACGGTGAAAAAATTACAGCTGAGAAATTGACAGATAAAGAAACATGCATGACATAAGGATTATTATGAGATTCATGCATGCATTACAACAAAATACATAGACCGTCATCCAACTGCATCTATGACTAATAATCCACCCTTCGGATATCATCCAAACAAAAATGTAAACAAAGTAAACACATTGTTTTCTCCCTAATGGCAACAACACATCCTCCATCCGTCACGTTTCTGTCACTCGAGCACATATGCAAAGAAGGCATGAACCCACTATCGAGCATAAATACTCCCTCTTGGAGTCACTAACATCTACTTGGCCAGAGAATCTACTAACAACGGAGAGCATGCAAGATCATAAATAACATACACATGAAGATAACATGATAGGTTGATAATCAAAAGACATAGCATTCAATAACCATCGGATCCAGCAAACCCAACATGTAGCATTACAAATAGATGATATCGATCATGTGAGGCAGCTCACGAGATCTAAACATGAGGCATAAAGTGGAGAGGACAACCATCTAGCTACTGCTATGGACCCATAGTCTAGGGATGAACTACTCACGCATCACTCCGGAGGCGGGCATGGTGGTGTAGACCCCTCCGGTGATGAATTCCCCTCCCGGCAGGGTGCTGGGGAGAGCTCTATAACCCTCCCGATCTCGGGTTGATGATGACGGCGGCCTCGGGTTTTTCTCGGGAAAAAGTGGTATATCTTTAGGGTTGACGTATCGTGGGGAATAAATAGGCGAAAGGGCGATGATGGTGGACGCCCGAGGGGGCCCACACCACCCCCAGGCGTGGCCAGGGGCGCCGCCCTATGGTGTGGCCCCCCTCCGGGCCTCTTCGGGACTCTATGGAACCTTCGGGAATTCTAAGACTTCCAGACTTCAAATTTTCCAATTTCGAGAATATTTACAGAACAACTTTTCTGAAACTAAAAACAGCAGAAAACAAGGAACTGGCTCTATGGAATCTTGTCAATAGGTTAGTCTCGGGAAATCGATAAAAATGACATAAAGTGTAAGGAAAACATGTAGCATAAGGCATGAAAACAACATGGAACATCAGAAATTGTAGATACGTTTATGACGTATCAACATCCCCAAGCTTAGTTCATACTCGTCCTCGCGTAGGTAAACGACAAAACAAATAATTTCTAAGGTGACATGCTACCAACATAAACTTGATCGTCATAGTAATGTAAAGCATGTAAACTAGGATCAAATGAATAAAGGTTGTGGTTTATTGTTGATATCAAATAGAGTAATGTATAAACCATTAGGAAAAATAAAGTACAACTTTTCAATGAATCAATACTAAAAGACAATCCACTGTTCAAAGTATATTAAAGATGATTTAAACTTCAAGAACAACAATATAATCATCCAAGGCATCAAACTCTCACAACAACTCATGTTAGGATCAAGTCAAGTGACAACAATATGCACGTAGGAAAATCATTCAAATAATTGTGCACTCCAAACAAGCAAGTGTTTTGTATTGGTTCCTGACACCAGGATGGTGTGGCTAAAAGAACATTATGGGGGTTTGGATGGTTAATGGAAGAAAGTCTCACACAACTGAAAGTGATCATTAGACACGAGGAAGTCTTATAATCAAAGTTATGCAAGGTGTAGTGATTGTCACACAACGGATGCACATAGAGCTATAAGTGTATGAAAGCTCTCCAATGGAACTAGTGGGGGTGCATCCAACTTGCTCGCTCATGAAGACGAAGAGCTCTTTTGAGGAGGCTCATCATTGGAATATACAAGCCAAGTTCTATAATGTAAGTTCCCCACATAGTTATGCAAGTCATAATATGAAAACTCTCTCCAAACTGAAGTAATGATGCTAAACAAGCACAAGTGTGGAATAAATGATAGTAGTGTTGCCCCCTCTCTCTCTTTATTTTCTCTCTTTTGTCTCTTTCTTTTTTGTTCTCTTTGGCCTTTTTCTCCTTTTTTTATATATAACCTCACTGGTAGGGGAAACACTCTATTTTACAATGAATCAACACACTTTTAGTACTCATAACTCTGAAATATCTTTGATGTAAATAAACTAAATGCTCCTGCCATTGTAGCAGTATGCAAAATAACAATGAAGCATGACAAGTAACAAGATGGTGGATGTTGTATGACAGTTTATCTCGGAATGGCTATGGAAATGCCATGGTAGGTAGGTATGGTGGCTGTTTTGAGGAAGATAATTGTTGGATTATGTGTAGAAGAACAAAGTTCTCCCACGGGGTTTGGATGCACTGGCGAAGTTTGCACAAACTCTCAATGTGAGAATGAGCAGTGCACGGTACCGAAGAGGCTAGCAAATATGGATGGTGGAAGTGCCAGAAAACATCAACATAGAACTCACAAGTTAAAAGATTCCAAATAAAATCATGATCTCACAAGGCATGATGAAAATCACTCCAAGAGGGTCCGTGGCAGTGACAAGTCACTGTTAGCTACCCCGACTGTAGCGCGTAACAAAAAGCCATTACGATTGCTATCAGCAAAGGAAGTTATATACCATTATCATATCAACTGGTTATTTGAGTGTGGCACCGTTTCAAGCTTCTAGACCAACCATTAAGCATATTAATACCTCAAAACAATAACAAATAATCAAGTGAAACAGTTTAGTGATTTACAAGAATATGCAAGCTTTTTCGTTATACCATCTACCAACGTAGGATTTTCTGTTTCCATCAAACACCAAACAACAAAAACTCTCAAAGAGATATATCAATGAAACAAGATAGTACTAACACAAATCTACTAAAACTAACAACTCTAAATAAGAGATGCAAGAAAAACAGGAGCTAAACAGGAATTTTGCAACAGCTAGAAGAAAAACTAAGAATACGTGCATAACGAGTATTCAAATGAAAAATCGGAGAGTGTATCTCTCCCACACAAAGAATGATAGGTTCCAAATATATTATTGCAGCAAGGAAAACAAAATAAAGACAAACAGACGCTCCAAGTAAACTTCATATGATGTGACAGAATAAAAATATAATTTCACTAGAAGTGACCTGATAAATTGTTGATGAAGAAGGGGATGCCTTGGGCATCCCCAATCTTAGATGCTTGAGTATTATTGGAATTTGCTGGGATGAACCACGGGGGCATCCCCAAGTTTTTACCTTACACTCTTCTTGATCACATTATATCACCCTCTTCTCTTGACCCTTGAAAACGTCCTTCACACCACACTCAAGGAGTAATTCGCATTAGAGGGTTAGTGCAACAATAAAAAAAATCATGGGTTCTGCATGGTCACAAGTGTTATTGATACTTTTAAACATTAGCTACCGCCCCTGATGTTTCGTGAAGCAAAGAAATCCACTTGACATCGTAAAAGAGCAAATGCAAGAAAAATGACAGAATCTGCCAAAATCAGAACAGTCTGTAAAGACGAATTCTTTTGGGGCACTTATGTTGCTCATATAGAAAAATTTAAAGAATGAAAAAGTTTCAAAATTATCTGAGGAATAAGCAAAAAAAAAATCAGTTCATTCTTATCTTTCTGGATTTTATACGATTTTTTACGGTGGACATCAGAAATTTGTTTCCTACGCAGAAATACAAAACCAACTTCAACTTTCGTTAGAAACTTCACTTGGAACAATTAAAACATAAAAATAAAGGTACAAATGAGTTTCTAAAGAAATATACAACCCCTTGACTCAAATAAAACAGAGAAAAGCAAAGCAAAAAATAAAACCATGGGTTATCTCCCAAGAAGTGCTTTTCTTTAACGCCTTTTTGCTAGGCGCGGAAAAGTGGAATCAAGTGTCTTCAAATGAAGAAGATGCTCACATAATAAATATGAATTAAGCAAAATAAAGCACCAAGAAGCAAGTATAAAACAAGTTTAAGTCTAACCCACTTCCTATGCATAAAAATCTTGTAAAGAAATAAATTAAAAAAAGCTCAAACTGGGAATCATGGGAAGATAGAACAAGAGCAACTTCAAAACTTTCAACAAAAAGAGAGGTGTTTTAGTAACATGAAAATTCATACAACCATATTTTCCTGTCTCATAATAATTTTCAGTAGCATCATGAACAAACTCAACAACCTAATTATCACATAAAGCATGTTTGTCATGGTCTAAAAGCACACAATTCATATCAAGCTCCAAAACAGTGGGATCAAAATTTAAAATCAGCTTCTCTTTTTCCCCACATTTAGCAATATTAAAAAAAGATGATTGATCACTCATAAAAGGTATGGGACACATTATACCAATCATGTTTTCAGTAGCATTATAATTTATAACATCAAGTAACGTAGGACCATCATCTAGAGCAGTATCATATAAATTGTCTAAACAAACTTCCTCATTATCATGCATATCAATAGTTGGAATAAATAGAGGAATATCATAAGATTTATCAAAGTAGCATGGATTATCATAAATAACAGTAGCAATATCATTCTCACAAGTTTCATTCATAGTAGTATCAAGGTCACAAGTATAGCAAGTATCAATTTCATCAAAAAGGAATATTTCAAAAGAATCAATAGGATCATCACAATTATGAGTTAAAGAGTTACTCTCATTGGGAGTTAGACATGGGTAGCTACTCCATTCTTCCTCCTCTTGATCATCACTCTCCTCCTCTTTTTCATCCAATGAGCTTCCAGATTCGGCAATTTCTTCTTCCAAGGTTCCTACAAGTCATTATTCTCTCCCTTTGGGGGAGAGCATCTATTAAGATATTTAAGTATGTAGTAGTTACAATCCTTGTAATTATCAAAGCAATATTCAAGTATAGCATAAATCTCGTATTTATAAGGTGCATCATCAATACTTTCAAGCAAATAGGCAATTTCGAATGCACCCTTCCAAGCAATAAATTCCTCAATTTGTTCCACATCATAAAATTCATAATTTCCCTTAACATAAGAAGATATGGTAACATTATCATTATAATCATATTGAAAATTGAGGTGTTTATACCTCCTACAACAACAAGCTTTATCAAAGCAATAAGTAACATTATAAGTAGAGCACAAGTTTTTAGCATAGTCATGCAATTTATTAATTTGCATCCATAAGTGTATCCCTTTTTGTAACAAACGGTGTTCCTTATAATATTTTTGTTGTTTGACATTAAACCTACCTAGTGAAAATAAAAACAAGAAACAAAAAGATATAATTGTAGAATCTAAAGGAAATAGCTTCGAGCACTCACAACCGAGGATGTGAGAACCTTTTACCTTACCTCCCTGGCAACGGCGCCAAAAAACTTGTTGATGGCTGACGTTGGTAAACCCCAAGAGAAACGTGTTGAAGAGTGCAGCGGCAAGTTTTCCCTCAGAAAAGAAACCAATATTGAATCGACCAGTAGGAGGACAAGCAATCTCTGAAGGTTGATGCAGCTGAGATGGCAGGGCGCACTACAGGTTCAACAGGTGAAGGATCGAGAGGTTAACTAGAGGGGGGGTGAATAGGTTAACTACAAATTTTAACTTCTTTTTCAAGTTAACAAGGCAAAGCTCAAATATAGATTATCTAGAGTATGCAACTAGATGGACAATCCTAAATGTTGAGCAATTACAACTAGCACAAGGTGAGTGATATGACTAAGCTAGTAGTAACAAGTAAAGGTAAGTTGAGGAATAACCGAACATAATGACGCGAAGATTTATCCCGAAGTTCACTTCCCAATGGAAGCTAATCTCCGTTGGAGCCGTGCGATGCCACCAAAGTGGAACACCGAGTAGGCCTCAAATGCCACACCGTATCTCCTTCGAGACCTTCCACCGATGTGGATAGGCTCGAATCACTATGTTGCCGTTGAGGTTGACAACTAGAACCTTTACAAGGATGAGGCACACTCCACAAGATTGGAGGGTCCTCACCAAATCCCGAGAGCCGCCAAGACTCCGAGAAGCAAGATCCACGGGGACAAAAGCACCGGGGATATCAACAAGGCTCCAAGCTCCGATGAACTAAGAGCAACAAGATCCCTAGCTCCAATGAACTAAGAATGACAAGATCCCTATGGGATGAGTGGGTGGATTTCTAATCGACTCGGTGGAGTTGTAGATCGGGGGTGTCTCCTTCAAATCCCAAAGTATCACGAGCTTTGGTTGGGGATTTGTGGAGATCTAGTTCTTGAGCTTGAGCTTGGTCAATCAATGGTGGTGAGAGAAAGTGTGGGTGAGATTGACAAAGCAAGGAGGTAGGTGGAGGCGTCGTATTTATACACATGTCGAAAATACGGTCGTTAGGGGGCATTTCCCCTTTCCTGCGTGCCGGCGTGGCCGGCCTGGGGGCTGCCAGGGCCGGGCCAAACCCACCCCGGCCTGGGGGCCGGCCTGGGGCCGGCGTGGGCACCAGTGGAGGCCGGCGTGGAGCAGCCAGCCCGGCCTGGGGCCGGCGTGGGTCTGGGGGGAGGCCGGACCCCCACCCGGGCACCCCGGCCTGGGGCCGGCGGGGGCAGAGGGGCGAGGCCGGGCCTCCACCCGAACAGCCCAGCCTGGGGGCCGGCCAGGGGCTACGCCAGCCCGGCCTGGAGCCCGGCCAGGCCGGCCACCCCTTATTCTTCGTCCCCTTTTCCCTTTTCTTCGCCGTTTCTTTTCTCCTCTTTCTCATCTTTTCCCGTAACTTTTTCTCACTTATTGCTGCAGCTTGTATGATATTTACGGGTCTATATTTTCTGAGTACACTTAGCAAAACACACTAGTCCATCTATATGTTGTAATCAAACACTCAAAACAGGATTTAGAAACTATGTTCTTTCAATCTCCCCCTTTTTGATGTTTGATGACAACATACGGATTTGCATAAGAGATAATTTTGCATGGCTATTTGTGAGAGAATTAACATATATTCGTACTCCCCCTATTTGTGTGCCCATAACAATTGACATGTATATTTGATAATCATGATGATGATGAGACTACAACATATTTATGTGAAGTGCAAGAAATTAGTTCAAACATGATTTTACCATTGAAGATACACATGTATGAACACAAGTGAGCAATAATGTTTACCACTAGGAAGATCTTACCATAGCATTCTTCTTATGAATAACAACTACCCTCATTATGGCTTCAACACATCGAAATAGTGAGTAGATGAAATAACTTGATAGGCTTGCTATGATCTTCAATAACAATTGTCACACGCATAATAGAGATTACGATAGATAAATAAAGACATAGTCTTACAATAACACCAAGGTTCAACAAACCACACAAATAGTTTCAACTAAAAATGATGAAAGCAAATCATGAAGATAAGACGCAAATGAATGCATGAAATGCAATGCTATGCGTGAGTGTTTCTCCCTCTTGGCATCATACACCAAAAAGGGAGAAAAATGCAACCCGGTCACTCGTCGCCCATCTCATCCTCATCCTCATGGAAGTCCTCTGGAGGAGCCTGACTGGAGCTAGCCTCAGCGGTGGTGTATGGCCCCGCAAAAGAGCCGAGAGAGCTAGCATCATCTCCACACCAATAAGTATGCTTAGACTTCCACTTCTCCTCGGAAATCTCTTCGGAGCTGGGAGGACTAAGAGGAATCTTGAGAGCAGTCTGGATGGCGCGCTGACGGCGACTAGAGGCCTTCCCTTTGCGATAAGACTCATAATCCTGATGTTGCTTATCAATGAAAAAGCGGTTCATCTTCTGAAGAATCTTCTTAAGATTGAAGGTCTCAGGAGGAGGAGAAGGTAAAGGGGAGCGGTGAGTAACTGACTCGGTGCGGGTGCGCTTAGGCCTTGGCTCATGAGCAGACTCAATGGGAGCATCATACATAAGAATGTTCTTCTTGGGAGTTACTTTGGCATAGTTGTTGAGGAGACCTTCTGGGATGCGGGTCTCAATAAGACGCTGAATATATGAGCCATAGATGGGTACTCGCTTTTCCTTAACCACATTCTGCATCTCCTGCCACATGTAGTCCAGTACATCCAATTGCTTCTTTGCCTGCATCCGAGACTCAATGTGGAAGAGAAGGTTGATCATCCACTTGCGTACCTCGCCCTTCTCACCAAATTTGGCGTTGATGGTGTTGCGAAGAATGGCGTGTATCATGTACCAATGCTCAGAGAAGAACTTGATCTTAGGAATATGCATGGAGCCGGTACCCTCGGGATAGCAATGACGAAGCCCCTCCTTGGCCTTCATAATCTTGTTGGACTCCCCATGAATGCGGAAATAGAATGTATAGTCAAACCGATACTCGGGAATACCCAGAATAGTACCAAACTCATCCATGGTAGCCTCACACTTGGAGCCACCGCTCATCCATATCAATGTACGCGGGAGACGCGTGGGACCTCCAGATGTGAAGTGAACGGTGGAGTAGAACTCCCTGAGCAACTATGGAGAGTACGGATGAGCAAGGGTGTCACCCATGAGAGGAGTGAGGTTGTGGAAGTCCATGATGGTCATAACTTCAGGCCACTTGTTGCGAGCATACTCAATGTCAAAGTAATGTTGATCCACGTGACTGTGCTGAAGCTTGCCAAGAATAAATTCATGCATGACTTGATGCATCTTGCAATAGAACCGAGGATCCAAGCACGTCCTTTGACCAAACTCATAAGGATTAAATTTCAGCCTAGCTTCCTCAAAATCGGCGGTACTGAGGCCACCCCAGTTTTTGATCACGGGCTCCTTCGGATTGATTGGAAGGGGGGAGCCTGTCTCCGTGAGGGAGTAGAACCAGCAACCTCCAAGGCACTCTTCTTGCGAGAGGTGCGAGGGCGGAGAGAGCAGGAGGCATCGGACTCATTGTGAGGAGGAGAATCACCTGAAACATATGATGCATGGATATGGAGCATGATAATGAGTGCACATGGTCGTTGTTTAGGAGAGAAAAAAAATAATAAAGCCATGAATCAATTGGACAACGACATGGTAAACGAAATACTAGCCCAATAGTTAGTGAACACAATATTATGGGTGTTTGCATATTATCATATCATGTGTATAGAATTGTGTGATGTGAAACAAAATATTGGGCATGTAATCATACGAGAGGCCATTAGGATGTAAAAGTTAGGTTATATCATACACATTATGGCACAATGAGAGGACAATCGCATCAATAATGGGGAAAATTGTAGTATTTAGCCATGGCCAACTATGAAATTGGATGTGCAAGACTAGGTGAGGCATGGTATCAGAGGGCTAGGGCTAGAATACAAGGAGCATGGAACATCAACATGGCATACATAAGAATAGATGGAACCCATGTCATGAACAAATCATAATATATCATAGCGGTATGAACCCTAGCATGAATAGATGGAGGAAAAAATTTAGCACATGAACACTAGTACTAGCACACCGATAGAGAGCACTCACATACACCTAAACCATAGAAAAGCCCAAAGAAAATTACCCGAGTTCGAAGCCATCTTCAAACAAAAAGCACGAAGCAATCAAGTGTCCCGATCTCCTCCAATAAGGGGTTAATGTGAAATCCGTGTGGAGGAGAGGGAGGAGAGGGCCGAGGGCTTGCGGATCCGTGAATTTTGGCGGTGGGGATGGGCTAGGGAGGTGGGGGGAGGGGGGGCAAGAGCACCAAGGTGCTCTAATGGAGGTGGAGGGAGGAGGAAGAAGGGGGTGTGGGGAATTGGGTGCGGTTGGGGGTGGCGTGCGTGTGTTGGTGTGTGTGGGGGTGGGGCAGCGCCCACCCCGGCCTGGGGCCGGGCGGAGAGGCCGGCCAGGCCGGCGCGGTGCGTGAGCTGCGGGGGAACCCGGCCTGGGGCCGGTGCGCGGGGGGGCGGGGCCGGCAGCAAGGCCGGCGTGGTGGCCGACTGCCCCGGCCTAGCCCCCGGCCTGGGGCCGGCGCGGCGGCGGCTGGGGCCGGGGTGGGATGGGTGCACGCAGTTTTTTTTTTTATTATTATTTTTTTTCGGCAGTTGGTTTGGATTTGTGTGTGTTGTGTTTGTGTTGTTTTTTTTTGTAAAAATAAAGTAAAAAAAAGTAAACCTACACAACTACCAAGCCACAATACGCAATATAAATAGCACAAAGCGATATTCCAATTTAACGATTTTCGTGAGATATGTTTTAGCAAACAAAACGTCAAAGTGAAACTCATGTATTAATTAGAACATTGTCATGTGTTTGTTTCTTAAAGCAATTTTATTTGACCATGTGCACGAATGAGATGAGAATGATGACATGCATATGATGTTTTCACTTGTATCCAATGGAGAGAAAAAAAATGAGAAAACGAAATGAGCAACATTGGATACTCATGAAATATGAAACCAAGTGAAAAAGCAAATGAGTGACCACTCGAACACAACTATCGTATTGAAAGATTTGCGGTGGCCGTAGCCACCATGTATGAGTATGTTCGATATGTCACCGCGAAGATGTATCTTGGGTGCATTGTCGAGACTCATCATTGAAGCGCATGATGTCATTAAAAATGATCACTTAGGCATGATTTGTTTATTTATGCATTATAAAGGTAGTGTTGACTCATTGATTGAGCTACACTCCCCCTATGTCTATGCGTGCATCTAAATCCAAATAAGAGTCTAGTAGGGGTGTGTATGCAAGATTTTCAATCAACTAAAATTGCTTGCACATATGATGTTGAGCTCACTCCTCAATTCCTTGAATCTCTTCACATCTAGAGGCTTGGTAAGGATGTCGGCAAGTTGATCTTTAGTGTTGACATAAGAGAGTGAGATATCACCATTGGCCACATGATCCCGAATAAAATGATACCGAATCTCAATATGCTTGGTCTTGCCATGAAGTACCGGATTGTGACCAATCTTAATGGCACTCTCATTATCACATAAAAGAGGCATTGTCTTAATCTTAATTCCAAAATCCTTAAGACATTGCCTCATCCATAAGAGTTGAGAACAACAACTTGCGGCGGAAATATACTCCGCTTCCATGGAGGAGGTGGCAATACAATTTTGCTTCTTGGAAGACCAACACACGAGAGACCTACCAAGAAATTGGAAAGCACCCGAGGTTGATTTTCTATCCACTTTGTCACCTCCCCAATCCGCATCCGAGTATCCCACAAGATCAAAAGTTGTGTTTGATGGATACCAAAGACCATGAGTGGGAGTGTCAACCAAGTACCTAAGAATCCTCTTGACCGCAATCATATGGCTTTCCTTGGGGTTAGATTGAAATCTTGCACACAAACCCACACTAAACATAATGTCCGGTCTAGATGCACAAAGGTAAAGCAAAGATCCAATGATGGATCGATAAAGTTTGGGGTCTACCGGTATACCTTCATGATCCAAAGAGAGATTTGTGGTTGTTGGAATTGGATAAGGTAATGGTTTGGCATTGATCATATCGAATTTCTTGAGCATGTCTTGAATATATTTGGCTTGACAAATAAAAGTCCCTTCATGATATTGCTTGATCTCAAAACCTAGAAAGAATTTTAATTCTCCCATCATAGACATCTCAAATTCACTTGTCATTAGTTTGGCAAATTGATCTACAAAACTCACGTTAGAGGATCCAAATATAATATCATCAACATATACTTGACATACAAAGAAATGTCCATCTACACTTTTGGTAAAGAGAGTGGGATCAATTACCCCAAGTACGAAACCACGATCTACTAAGAACTCCTTTAAGTGATCATACCAAGCACGTGGGGCTTGTTTGAGGCCATACAAAGCCTTATGGAGGAAGTAGACATGGTTAGGATACTTGGGATCCTCGAATCCCGGAGGTTGTTTAACATATACCATTTCATTTAAAGGTCCATTTAGAAAGGCACTTTTAACATCCATTTTATGCAAGATGAAATTATGACTAGTGGCAAATGCAAGTAATATACGAATGGATTCAAGCCTAGCTACGGGAGCGAAAGTTTCACCGTAGTCAAGTCCTTCGACTTGAGAGTAGCCTTGAGCAACCAATCGTGCTTTGTTGCGAATCACTTGCCCATGAGAATCTTGCTTATTCTTGAACACCCATTTAGTTCCAATGATATTGTGATCCTTGGGTCTTTCCACTAGAGACCAAACTTTGTTTCTCTCAAAATTATGGAGCCCTTCATGCATAGCTTGAACCCAATCTTCATCTTCAAGAGCATCATACACTTTGATGGGTTCAACATGAGAGACATATGAGTGAATACCACAAAACTTGAGTACTTGTACACGAGTGGAGACACTTCTTCCCAAGCCACCAATGATATTCTTTTGATATAGTGACTTTTGTTGCAATCTTGATGCTTGACGAGACATGATACGAACTAGAGCATCATCGGGATGTTCATTAGGTGGAATATCCTCATCATTTCCTTCATCAAGACCATTGTCCACCCTTATTGGAGTTCTTGGTGAAGTATCACCAAGACCATTTCCACCATTATCATTGGGTGGATCTTGATCACTTTCTTGATGGGAGGTATCCACATGAAGATCTTCTTCTTGTTCTTGGTTTACCATTTGATTGGTGGTTGATGTAGAGGGCTCCACTTGCGTAGAGCTAGTTCCATCCTCATTTGCCACAAGGTGTCCCTCAATGGGTATAAGTGGACCTACACCCATTCTTCCTATGGCTATGGAGGATGGTTCATCACCTACATCATCACAATCAATTTCCTCCACTTGGGAGCCATTATCCTCATGAAATTCCACATTCATAGATTCTTCAACACACCCGGTGGATATGTTGAAGACTCTATAAGTGTGGGAGTTCGTGGCGTAACCAACAAAAATACCTTCAAAAGTTCTAGCATCAAACTTAGACAATCTAGTTCCCTTTATGTATACTTGGCATTTGCACCCAAAAACTCGAAGATATGAGAGGTTGGGTTTGTTACCGGTTAGAAGCTCATATGGAGTCATGCCAATCATCGGACGAAGGAAGAGTCAGTTAGATAGATGACAAGCGGTGTTGATAGCTTCGGCCCAAAAGTTATATGGGGATTTGAACTCGGCCATCATAGTTCTTGCCATATCAATAAGTGTGCGATTCTTCCTCTCCGCAACACCATTTTGTTGAGGGGTGTACGCGGCGGAATATTGATGTCTTATCCCCTCATTACCCAAGAATTCATCCATGGTGTAGTTCTTGAACTCGGAACCATGGTCACTCCTAATGGATAAGATCTTGGTGTCATATTGGCGTTGCACTTCGGTAGCCCAAGTAATGAATCTTTCTTGAGTTTCACTCTTCTTCTTGATATAGAAAACCCAAGTGTATCTTGTATAATCATCAACAATATCCAAACAATATTTCTTGCCACCAAGACTATCATATGTGGGAGGACCAAATAGGTCCATGTGAATGCGCTCAAAAGGTCTTGTTGTGGCGATGATTGATGTCTTAGGATGATTCTTCTCATGCATCTTTCCGGCAATACAAGAGCTACAAGGACGATATTTGGAAAAATTCACACTTGTTAGTCCTACCACATGCTCACCCTTCACAAGAGTTTGTAGATTTCTCATACCGACGTGGCCTAGGTGACGATGCCAAAGCCACCCCACATCGGATTTAGCCATTAGACATGTGGCAATATGTGTAGTTTCTTTCGAGAAATCCACTACATACATACCGTTTTCCACAAATCCAACAAAGGCTACTTTAAGAGAAATAGTGTGAAGGACAAGCACATGGTGACGCCCAAATACACATGTAAAATTGCACTCACAAAGTTGCAATACGGAAAGAAGATTATAGCCAAGGGACTCAACAAGGAGGACTTTCTCAATGGATGAATCCGGAGAAATGACCACCTTGCCATGTCCCAATACCTTAAGTTGTGAGCGATCACCAATAGTTACATGAGCAAACTTGAGAAGTTGGAGTTTCAAGTCTTCTAATACTTCTTTGCTTCCGGTCATGTGTGCGGAACAACCGCTATCAATCATCCATGATGTTCCACCGGAAATGCAACCCTACAATGAATCAACTTCTTGTCTTAGGTACCCATTTTTGGATGGGTCCTTTTTTGTTAGTCACAAGGGTCTTGGGAACCCAAATAGCATGCTTGTAATCATCACCATATGAGGTGCCTACATACTTTGCATAAACATGACCATCAATAGATTTAAGAAGCACATAGGATGGGTTATATTTTCCCGCAAAGTTGTTGTGAGTAGTAGTGTCCTTAGGAACAATACTTTTAGCAATAATATCAAACTCATCTTCCTCATTAGCCAACTCCCCCTCCTTCACAAAAACAATAGAGTTAGTGGAGGGAGTTGACTTCTTCTTGTAGGCCACCTTCGATGTGGAACCAAAACCAAGGCCTTCTTTACGAACAACTCTCTTATGATTACTCAAAAGATCATTGAGGTTCTTTTGGCCTTGGATGCATGTGGCAAGGCCTTTGTTGAGTTGTGTCTTCAACCTATTGTTCTCCTCAATGAGAGTTGCCTTGACACACAAAGGGTTAGTAGCACAAGAGTTTTCATTCACAACTCTAACTCCTTTTAAGGTTTTGAGCTCATTTGAGATAGTACGATGATCAATTTTAAGCTTATCAAAATCCTTAATGAGTTCATTATACCCTTGGTTAGTTGCATCATTTAAACTCATGAATTCCGTTACCTTAGCAAAAGCATGTTGACAATCAAGTTTAACTTTAGCTATGTCAATTGCAAAGGTT
The DNA here is from genome assembly GCA_028641055.1 of Alopecurus myosuroides. Lineage (NCBI taxonomy): Eukaryota > Viridiplantae > Streptophyta > Magnoliopsida > Poales > Poaceae > Alopecurus > Alopecurus myosuroides. The sequence goes on along the minus strand of CM054059.1, from coordinate 362,075,904 downwards.
TCTTCAATGCTCTCTTTAAGGCAATGTGATTCATCTAGAGCTTTCTCAAGCTCCTCAATTTTACTAGCATCATCACGAGCAAACTTTTCAAGTAACATTATTCTCTCCTCATGTTCATCAATGAGGCCATGTGCCTCACTTAATTGATCCATGAGAGAGACAAAGATGGATTTAGTTTCTCCTTCTAGTTTTTCAACAAAGTTTGTCAAGGGGTCTTCCTCGACACAATTTAGTAGTGAAGGAATAGAGGAGTTAGCAAGTTTAAGTGTAGGGGTCACCTTTGGGGGTATACCCTTGGCCATGAAGCACTTGTGAATCGAGGGGCCCTTGTTGTCATTTGGGTTGGAGAAGAGAGAGCTTAAGTTAGGAGGTATGACGCCCCTAGCCATGGCCGCCATACCTACTTGTTCGCCTTCACCATCACTCTCTTCACCACCGGAGGTGTACTCGACTTCTTTAGCAATCATTGCCCTAGGAGGGCCTCTCTTGATGAAGTTCTTGGACTTGGGAATGAAGGTGGATTTCTTGATAAGTCTTCCTCCATTCTCAATTCTACTCTTGAAGGGACACTCGGCAACGAAGTGCTCGGAATCTCCACAATTGAAGCAAGTTCTTGCTTTCTTCGTGCTCGAGGATTCCTTCCCTTTGTTCTTGGTGGCATTGGATCTAAAGTCTCCTTTCTTCCACCACTTGTGTTGAGCAAGAGCCAAGCATTCTTCATGCGAAGTCTTCATCTCTCTCTCGGAGACCTCATGAGTGGATCCACCATCATCACTTGAATCATTATCTTCATGGGAGATGACATTGGCCTTCAAGGCAAGAGATGCTTTCTTTGCTCCGTTTACACGAGCCATGACATCATCGGAAGTTTGCTTCATGACCTTTAGAGTGATAAAGAGACCCAAAACATCATTGGGGGATAGGTCCAAGTAGTCGGCCCTTGCTTGTACATTCATCACCATATTTTCATTGTATGGCATCAAGGTGAGTAGAAATTTCTCCTTGACCCAATTCTCCGTGCAATCCGTGAATCCACTATCTCTCATATCATTTACAAGAGCCTTGAGTCTTCTAAACATGTCTTCTATGTTCTCTCCATCACCCAAGTGAAAGTGTTCAACTTTTCTTTGAATGATTGACTTCTTGGATCTTTGGAGGTTGACATTGCCGTCAAACATATCAACAAGACCATCATAAGCTTTCTTTGCACTAGTGAAGGACCGGATGTGCTCAACTCCTTCCTTTTCCATTGCCCTTTCCAACATGTGCAAAGCATGAGCGTTGAGTTGCTCATCAATGATGTCACTTGAGCTTAGATTTGAGGGATCCTTTGGCTCATATCCATTTTCAACAATTCTCCATATTTGCATTGAAGAGCTGCACATGTAAGACTTCATGGAAGCTTTCCAATTAGTAAAACGATGCCGATCCACCAAAGGAGGTGGACCTAGATGAGTAACATGTGGATGTTGTACATTAGGAGCATTGTTATATGCATAGCCAAAAGAATTGCCACCACTACCATTTGATGGTGCACCATTATTTAAAGGTGAAGTTGTATCACTTCCTTCTTTAGTTGTCAAGGGGTTTCCATGTTCATCTAAGATAATCTTTTCACTAGGTTGCTTAGATGGAGATGTCAATTCTTTTATTAGTCCCTCCATCTTCTTCTCGGAAGATTCAATCGTAGCTTGGATTAGCTTTTGAATCCCATCCATGGTGACGGGATCATCGGCCATCCTTACCTCCTCTTTAGGCGGTAAAGCCTTTTATAAAGAGACGAGGCTCTGATACCAATTGAAGGATCGAGAGGTTAACTAGAGGGGGGGTGAATAGGTTAACTACAAATTTTAACTTCTTTTTCAAGTTAACAAGGCAAAGCTAAAATATAGATTATCTAGAGTATGCAACTAGATGGACAATCCTATATGTTGAGCAATTACAACTAGCACAAGGTGAGTGATATGACTAAGCTAGTAGTAACAAGTAAAGGTAAGTTGAGGAATAACCGAACATAATGACGCGGAGATTTATCCCGAAGTTCACTTCCCAATGGAAGCTAATCTCCGTTGGAGCGGTGCGGTGCCACCAAAGTGGAACACCGAGTAGGCCTCAAATGCCACACCGTATCTCCTTCGAGACCTTCCACCGATGTGGATAGGCTCGAATCACTATGTTGCCGTTGAGGTTGACAACTAGAACCTTTACAAGGATGAGGCACACTCCACAATATTGGAGGGTCCTCACCAAATCCCGAGAGCCGCCAAGACTCTGAGAAGCAAGATCCACGGGCACAAAAGCACCGGGGATATCAACAAGGCTCCGAGATCCGATGAACTAAGAGCAACAAGATTCCTAGCTCCAATGAACTAAGAATGACAAGATCCCTATGGGATGAGTGGGTGGATTTCTAATCGACTCGGTGGAGTTGTAGATCGGGGGTGTCTCCTTCAAATCCCAAAGTATCACGAGCTTTGGTTGGGGATTTGTGGAGATCTAGTTCTTGAGCTTGAGCTTGGTCAATCAATGGTGGTGAGAGAAAGTGTGGGTGAGATTGACAAAGCAAGGAGGTAGGTGGAGGCGTCGTATTTATACACATGTCGAAAATACGGCCGTTAGGGGGCATTTCCCCTTTCCTGCGCCCCACCCCGGCCTGGGGGCCGGCCTGGGGGCTGCCAGGGCCGGGCCAAACCCACCCCGGCCTGGAGGCCGGCCTGGGGCCGGCGTGGGCACCAGTGGAGTCCGGCGTGGAGCAGCCAGCCCGGCCTGGGGCCGGCGTGGGGCTGGGGGGAGGCCGGACCCCCACCCGGGCACCCCGGCCTGGAGGCCGGCCTGGGGCCGGCGGGGGCAGAGGGGCGAGGCCGGGCCTCCACCCGAACAGCCCAGCCTGGGGGCCGGCCTGGGGCCGGCGTGGGGCCAGCCAGGGGCTGCGCCAGCCCGGCCTGGAGCCCGGCCCGGCCGGCCAGGAGGCCGGCCACCCCTTATTCTTCGTCCCCTTTTCCCTTTTCTTCGCCGTTTCTTTTCTCCTCTTCCTCATCTTTTCCCGTAACTTTTTCTCACTTATTGCTACAGCTTGTATGATATTTACGGGTCTATATTTTCTGAGTACACTTAGCAAAACACACTAGTCCATCTATATGTTGTAATCAAACACTCAAAACAGGATTTAGAAACTATGTTCTTTCAGCAGGAACGTGAAACCTACACAACACAATCAATTCACTTTACCCCAACGAAGCAGTGAGGTTGTCAATCTGTAGCGCCCTACCTTTTGATAAAGATAGAACATCTGTGTAACCTGCTATTCCCGGGATCACTGATAGCATACACATGACAAAATGAAATATTCATTGCAATAGCATCATTCTACAACGTTGGTCCAGTGGATATGAAATAAAAATAGTCTTACAAATGGCATAGTCAACACGGACTAGCCCAAATAACAAAGTTTCAAAGTAAACACAGCGAAAATATATCTTCAATGAGGCTTCTTCACTTCATGCGCCATAGGCAGAACATGTTGGCGATAGACTCGAGATCCTAAACGAAATCCTCACTCGTCTTCAGATTCATCTGCACGTTGGAATATGCAGCCCCACGCGGGAGGACGTAAGTACAAACAATGTACTGGCAAGTGACACTTGTATGGTGGCATTTTTGAGGAACAGACTAGCTACATGATATTTGGATGGTAGTCTGGGGCTATTTGCATAAAGCCAATTTTGTCCTATATTTGTGATTCATTTTCATAAAAATGAAGCCAATGGTACAACCATCATGGCTAAAACCACCATGAAGGTTGATAGTTCATCATGGCTAAATCCACCATGAAATTTGATAGATCATCATGGTTAAATCCACCATGAAGTTTGAAAATTCGTCATGGCTAAATCCACCATGAAGTTTGATAAATCATCATGGCTAAATCCACCACAAGGTTTGATTGTGGCATCATGGCTAAATCCACCATGTTCCCTAAAAGGGGTTTCTACCATGTTTTATTTCATTCATAAAAGATGAGGAGATCCTTCGGCACCAACTTTGTCTAGTTGCTCAAATTGCCCATAACCGGGGACGCGGCTAAGATCTTAGTTTTTTACTCTGCAGAAGTTGTGCACTTTCACCTTGAGACTCACCTCCCCAAGGAAAAAATGAGACAAGATCTTTGGGAAGAGGGATTCAACCATACCAGCATGACTCTATGTTCCTAAAATTCTACCACCCCATGTCATACAACAGGATGAACCCCCACAACTTACTTAATCTTAGCAGAGCCCATATTACCTCAAGTCTGCACTGGAAGCTAACTATATAGTGAAGACCTACAAATCTCTTTATTCCTGGGTGGCAATCCACAAGTGTACCCTTAGGTGACAACCACCACATCCATGGCTAAATCCACCATGAACATGGCCCTGAGTAGCCACTCAACATAAACCAACCAATTACCAATCCACCCAGGTGTTTCATTGGGTTGTTAATTTTCAATTTTCAAAACACCACAACCCAACAAGTAACAAGAACAGTTGTGATAGTATTCTAGTATAGCTAAACTAGTACCTAGCAGGGGTTTCAGGTTGGCTACACACTACTAGGTGTTCTGAGCATAGCATATACTTAGAAAATAATAAAAAAACACCTATGATGCATACACTAATGCAATTGAAAACAAAAATGGGACATGGAGTATCACTTGCCTTGTGGAAGTTGGTATAAAGACACTATCTTTACAAATAGAACGTTGCTCTTCGTACAATCTATACAATACAAATAAATAACAATAAACAAGACATTCACAAACACAAAGCATACAAAAACAACCAGGCACAACAATGTATTCATATCAGGCTGGTTTCAGATTATTTCGTTTCTGGTAACATATTCAGTTTAAAACACAAAATTAATGTGATTGGGATTAGGGTTTTCCATTGGTGGTCAATTGAGGTATAAAGTCTGATTTGAAAATTCAAATTTGTATAGGTTGCGTGGTGTCCCAGTGATTAGACAAGATCAATGAGGTCACACATGGGCTTTGGTCAAAAGGGCTTAATGCATTTTAAATTATGGTTAGAAATTTTATATCATTAAAATGTGTTTAGCTCTAATTTAAAGGTTAATGCTGCGAAAGGTCTTAGTAAAATTTGGTTTTCTCTCTCGATAGACAATAATATTTGTGCCATTTTGCAAAACAGATTTTGTTTTCATCTCACAATAATTTTTAGAATTTAAACTGTACTAATATATTCAATTAAGTATATGTGTTTTCATCAATAAATTTATACTTGTCAAAATAGGGAACTCACAATGGAAAATTATCCTACATGTCTCACGAATTTCAGGGACTTACTGTATGCGTTTATTTTGTGTAAACATGTGTACAGTTGTGATGTTTCTAAGGTACGGATGTTATTCCCCACAACTGCAATTTATTTATTCCATGGGAAAATGTTTGAAATCACAGGAACACAAGTTGATGTCCTACTGGTTAGTGTCGCATTGGAAGGTGTTTAAAATACGACCATCAGATGCCCACACCATGGATGGCTCAGATGTGTCGTTTCGTTTTGGCATAACCAAAAAACCAGGTTGCACGATTTTGTGAAGAGGGACGGTTGTCATGCGGTCACGTCACCGATAGGGTTTATGTTAAAAATAATCCAACCTTGGGTAACTGAGTTTGAGGTGGAGGCGTCCATAGTAGTAAGTTTTGAGTCTGATTAGGTAAAGAGTTATTCGTAATAGGCTTGAACGTTGGGGCAACTGCATGCGTGTACATGTTCTAGTAGTATTTTCCAGAGCCTGTGAGTCTAGCTTGGTGAGATGAGTTAGTTTTCAAGCAGTAGGGCTTTGTATGCCATAACTTGAATCCAAGTTCTTTGTCTAGTTAGCATGGCTCTCTATGCTCATGCGTGAACTAAATATGCAATTTTCGCCGGCTGAAACTTTGCCAGTGGCCATAAATCACGACTATGACACTACAGCTTCACACAGAAAGGACGCTGGGGGTAAACTGGGTTGCATGGTTTATACCTTCTGACACCAGACGGAGATGAGGTGAGGATGGTGTGCTTGTAGACGGTAGAGGCGCATAAGGATGCCAGCAACTCCATGCCGGAGTCGAGCGTGCAAACGTGAGTTTCGAATCACGGATGGGCATAAATCGACTGCGCACAACAGTGGATGTTCTGCGGCGCTCCTCGCCCGAAACGTGCTTGCGGCGGCGGTGGCAGGCATGGACTCGGTCGTATACTCTTTTGTCGATGTAGCGGACCTAGGGCACGGGACATCGACGAATTGTGGAGGCCGAGGCGCTCGGGTGGGCGGCGTCCTCGTCGATTCGGCGAGCTGGTAGCATTGACGGACGACGGCGATCCGAGGCGGAGGTTGATACGCATCTATAATTTCTGATGTTCCATGATAATATTACGCCAATTGCTACATGTTTTCTCCCTTCTTTATGTCATTTTTATCGATTTTCTGGACTAACCTATTGACAAGATGCCACAGAGCGAGTTCCATGTTTTCTGCTGTTTTTAGTTTCAGAAAAGTTGTTCTGGAAATATTCTCGGAATTGGAAAATTCGAAACCCGGAAGTTTTAGAATTCCCGAAGGTTCCACGGAGTCCCGAAGAGACCCGGAGAGGGGCCTCAGGGGGGCCACACCATAGGGTGGCACGCCCCCCTTGGCCGCGCCGGGGGGCGGTGTGGGGCCCCAGGGCTCCACCACCTTTGCTGTTTTGCCTATTTATTCCCCTCCGAAGAAAAACCCTAGGCACCTGATCAAAAATCCCCGAAAAGTTCCGCAACCGGCATCGTCGTCAACCCTAGATCAGAGGGGTTCTGAAGCTGTCTCCCGGCACCCTGCCGGAGAGGAGATCATCACCGGAGGCCTCTTCATCACCATGCTTGCCTCCGGAGTGATGCGTGAGTAGTTCATCCTTGGACTACGGGTCCATAGCAGTAGCTAGATGGTTGTCTTCTCCTTCTATGCCTCAATGTTTAGATCTCGTGAGCTGCCTAACATGATCGAGATTGTTCTTATGTAATTCTATGCGCTGTGTTTGCTAAGATCCGATGAATATTGAACTTATGTCAAGTTGATTATAGTCTTTATTGCATATGTTATTTGTGATCTTGCATGCTTTCTGTTGCTAGTGGTTGCTTTGGCCAAATAGTTGCTAGTGACTCCAAGAAGGAGTATTTATGCTTGATAGTGGGTTCATGCCTCCTTTTCTCCTGTGCTCGAGTGACAGAAACGTGACGGGGGAGGATGTGTTGTTGCCACTAGGGAGAAAACAACGGTCTGAGTGCCCGTGTGCACAATCATTACTTACATTACACATATTGCTTAATGCGATTATCTGTTGTTTAAAACTTAATACCTAAGGGAGGGTCGGATGATAACCTGAGGGTGGAGCCGGCGTTGTCGGTGACGAAGTCGAAGGAGCCGAATCTGTGGACAAGGCCACAGACCACGCGCTCCGCTGAAGAAGATCCCGTCCGAACAGAAACTCCAGCCAGCGCCGGTGGTTGCCCCACGGTGGGCGCCAACTGTCGTGGTGGTGTCACGGCAGATGCCATGGGATGGCTAAAGATGTGGGGACGAAGGACGCTGGAGGTGCTCGGGGAGGGATCACGCGACGAGTAGCCGCGTGAGATAAGAACAACACACTGCAAACAACACGATCTACCCAGGTTCAGGGCCCTCGTGAGGAGGTAAAACCCCTACTCCTGCCTCTCTGTATGTATTATGATGTTTCTCCGAGTAGCCACAGTACAAAAGATATCGCTACCGAGTAGCCACTCTCCTCTCTCCGAGTAGAGCTAGGTCAAGAACTTAGGGTTTTAGGGTTTATGCGTGACCCAGTATGCGATCGATCCTCACGCAGGAGGCGGCGGGGCACCTTATATACCTGGTGCCCAGCCGGATACGTCCAATTCTAGACTAGTGTCGACATAGTGTGCACACCGTCCTTCTTCCGGGTTCCCGCTGACAGCTTTGGTTCCTAACCTTGGCTTCATCTGGAAAGTCGTTGGGCAAAACTAGGGGACAGACTGGTATCACTGTACCTAGGCACAGAGTAGGCCCCCCTTATCCTGCCACGGCCTGCTTCCATGCTGTCACTGTCAGGCAGGCCGGTCCCAGATGAACAGTAGTTCGAATGCTGCCAAGTACGGACCCAGGATACGCGGGATCCTGTGTCAGAACGGCTCCTTTGACTTTTTGGCCCGAGTAGGTTCCCGCCAATTGTTCCCGCCAATTGTACTCGGACCAACTCCTCTACTCGAAAGGATAGAACTTGATTGATATCTCCTTCTGGTCATCTTGAGGTGAGACCGAGTAGCAGTCGACCGGGTAGCGAGTACCAGTTAGTCGGCTACTCGACCAAACCTATCTTCTGTAAGCCGCCTTTACCACTTGCCTTTACCCTACTCGGGGGTAACCCCCCGACAGCAGTCCCCGAAGCTGGTTGAGTCTTGCGAACTCGTTCACTAGGCTCTGCCAGCTTAAAACCAATTTTTGCCTCATAGCCCTTGAACCTCAAGATGCCGAGTAAAAGGCCTCCGAGTAGTACTCTGAAAAGTACCTTGAGTCTTGTGTCTTCCGAGTAACACCAGCCTTCTATTCGGCAACCGAGTAAAAGGACTTAGAGAATTTCTCCTTTGGCATCTCTGCAGCGCAGAGCACCATCCAGCCGTCCGTGCCACAACCGGACGCGTGTCAAGCATCCACGACCCCGTCGTTTCGCTGCCCACGACTCATCGTGCCACGCGCCCAGTTTTCACGGGGCGGGCCCACCGGCTCGTTATGTCCCATCAATCGTAATAATAGGCCACGATCTGATCGTGGGATCTACTGTGGCCGTTACGCGCGCGTTCCGCGCTTACGTGCGTTTCTATTCGGCCACAGGCCCCACCACACAGCAATCATGGCCACGATTGATCCCACTACGCCGATGGTAACGGTAAAATCGCGGAGAGGGTATAAATACCCCCGCGGGTAACTTCCTTTTCCCGTTCCCTTGCACTATTCCTCTTTCGTCCTCTGCTTTCCTCCGCCACCGAGCTCTCCGCCGCCGCGCAAGCTTTCGCGCCGCCGCGGACTCAACTCGCCCAACCAACTCCGTCCAATTTCTTCCACTCCTCCTACTCGCGACGATGGCTAAAGCCGGCTGGGCGGGCTCGACCGTCACCACTGAAGATTTCGCCTGGCTCGTGAACACCAGGAGAGTTCCTCCCGGCGTGGAGTGCCGGGCGCCTGACGATGAACTCGTGCCAACCCCACGGGAGGGTGAGCGCGTCGTGTTCATGTCGCACTTCGAGCGCGGCTTCGGACTACCGGCCTCCGATTTCCTCCGTAAGTTCCTTGACCACTTCGGCCTTCAGATGCATCATCTGCCGCCCAACGCCGTCGTCTTCCTCGCCTACCACGCCGTGGTATGCGAGGCCTTCCTCGGCATCCACCCGACGACAGATACCTGGCTGAGGTATTTCCACCTCCGCCAGCAAACCGTCGGGAAGAGGGAAACCGCAGGCGTGGCCGGCCGCGCAACCGACACCGGCTGCGCCATGATGGTGCAGCGGTCCCAGACGAATCATCCCCGCGTCAAGGGGCTGGACTCCGTCCGACTGTGGCAGAAGACGTTCTTCTACGTCAAGAACATCCCCGCCACCGAAGGAGCCGTGGTAAACGACAGGATCAATCTTCCCGCCTGGAGCCTCCGTGCTCCCACTCAGAAGAACTGGAAGGAGAAGCCCGCCAATGACGACAACGCCATCGAGATAGAGAATAGGCTTGGCTGGCTGATAGGGCAAGGCCTCAAGAATGATGATCCGGTGGCTTGCTGGATCCAGCGCCGAGTGCTGCCTCTGCAGGAGCGCTGCCATCTCATGTGCTACATGGGAGGCCCCCGCGACTGTACCAGGACGACAACCATCGAGATCGACAACATTGATGTTCCCGGGCACGCAAGGGCCATCTTGATGACAGGCCTCAGCGACAATTGGCAGTACGGGTTCGTCCCGTATAGCCGCACGAAGCCGATTGAGCGGGTACGTCCTCCTTACTCTGTTTTTGCATATGCTTTCCGAGTAGATTAATCTTCTTCTTGCCGCGAGTAGCAATTGCCTTCTGCGCCGAGTAGGATACTTAGCCGAATCGCCTAGGCTTAATGTGCTTTTGTGCTTGCACGCCTTGTCGGGTAGCCTACTCGGGAACAATTCTTAGGCTTAGTGTGCTTTGTGCCTGCACGCCTCTCCGTGTAGGATATTCAGCAATCATGTTTAGGCCTCGTATGCTTTGTGTTTGCACGCCCATCCGGGTAGAAACAATCAGTGAGCTGCCTAGGCTTAGTGTGCTTTGTGTCTGCACGCCTATCCGAGTAGAATTCCTTCCCGGTACTCGGCTAATCTGTGACCCTTCTCTGTTTTTCAGATCCTTACTCGCCAGAAAATTGAAAGCTGCGAGCGCTTCGATGGCAACTTCTCTGCCGATCGCGAGGAGGACGATGTGCCCTCCTTCGATGCTGCGGATCAGATCAATCTCCCACGCTCCCCAACGACGGAGAAACGCGAGGCCGAATCATCTCTCTGCGACTGGCCGGAGGACGAATCTGAAGGTAATTGCGCACTTGCTTTGCTTGTTCTCAAGAAACACCAATCCACCGATTATTGTTTCTGACTTGCTCCTTTTCTTTCCTCTGTCCGTAGATGATGTTGTTGATGAGCACGAGGATGAGGACGAAGACGAGAACGAGGACGATGCGGTCCTTGTCGTCAAACCTCTGTCCGTCGCAGCCCCCAACACCCGCAAGCGGACAGGCAGTGACGTCCAAGAGCCTCCAGCCAAGAAGAAGAAGCCAGCCGAGAAGAAGAAGCCGACCAAGGCGGTCGCGAAGAAGCCGAGGCGGACGCTCCCTTCCACCACTGCGTAAGTTTTCTTCTCGGTCGTCTCTCCTCTCGCGCTGTGCTGTTTTCCCCAATCTCCTTCTAATTTCTGATTCTTTCTTTCTCGGCAGCCCTGCCATGGACGCGAATGCCGTTCTCGCGCCCGACCAGGCCAAGAAACCACCAGTACCTCTGATTAACCTTGACGATGACGAGGGCGACACCGCCGACGCTGCCGCCGCGCGAGCACAGGCCACTTCTGCTCAAGGAGCAGATTCAGAGCAGCAGTCCCGTGCGGAATCTGCAGCACAGGACACCGCTGCACATCATGAGAGACCCCCTTCTCCTCCGGCCAACAGCGCCGAGGAGACCCAAGATGAAGAGATACAGGACAACACCGCCCTTGAGCGGCCAGAAACTCAACAAGAGCAGCCAAGCCCCGGAGCTGCTGACCAAGTGAACCCCGCTGCCGAGCAGCGGGTAGAAGACGCCACCGCCACGGATGCCACTATGACAGATGCCTACCCATTGAGTGATGCGCACACAGGCGCCGCACCGACTAGCGCCCAACCAGATACTGCGCAAGGTGATGGGTCCGTGGCGCCTCCAATCGATCCTGCCAGGCAGCAAGCCCTTGATGCTTTGAGGGAGGAGATCGAGAAGAGGGCAGCCGAGAAAGAAGCTGCCGAGAAGACCGAGGCTGAGAAAGAGGCAGCCGAGAAGGAAGCCGCCGAGAAGACCGAGGCTGAGAAAGAGGCAGCCGAGAAGGAAGCCGCCGAGAAGGCGAAGGCGAGAGCTGAGGAAAAGAAGCCCGAAGACTCCGAGAAGCCGAGAGCCAAAAAAGAGAAGGCGAAGAAACGGGCCAGAGATCAGAATCAAATGCCGCCGCCAGCCTCGGGTGGAGCACTGGTTATTCGCGCTCCCGGCCCGGTTGCTACTGCTACCTCCGCCGCTCTTGCTGCTGCTGGTCAACCTTGCTTCCCGGACTACATGGTTCAGGTTAGCCATCAAAACACCATCGGCTTCTCTCCCAAGGATAAGCAGCTAGCCCTTCTGAGGGGAAGAAAGGCCGTAGCCGTGAACTCCCCTCCCCCAGATCCAAATCAGAACCAGTCCGTCACTATTGCTTCTCGGGGAGTCCAAGATCCAACGATAAAATCCCGGAGCCTTGAGCAGGTACTCGACACCATTGGCTTCATCGACGCCAAGTGGGACAGCAAGGTTCTCGGCACGGATAACTGGCACGGTCTTGGTCTCGGCGCAATCGACCATATGCGCGTCGACTGGAACAAAGTGGATCTGGGATACAAGCCCATGACCGTCTCCACCGCCACCGCCACTCTCGCCGCCAAGATGTTCCTGCACCGCAAGAACGCCGAGGACATCGAGCAAGCGTATGCAGTAAGTCTCAGCTTGCCCTTCTCCGAGTCGAATTTTTCTTCTCTTCTATTCGCCTTCATTCTTCTTTACCATCACCCAGTCCCCGAGATTCTGGCCGAGTAGGCGGATACTCTCCGAGTAGCCTCCTACTCGGGTTGAATCTTTTCTGCTCTGTCTAACTTGTTTTCTTCTCGCTTCTCAGGATAGCGTCCTGAAGCGGACCAACTTATACCGCGTGCTTCTCTGGAATCACTCTATCGCCAGGAGGCGAATCGCTGCATTGGAGAAGGAAAAGGCAGCTGCGGAGGCTGCGAGCAAGAATGCCAACGACAGCACTCAGCAGCTGGCTGAAGTGAAAGGTACGCTTTTAGCTATGCGGTTACTGCGTTTCTTGTTTACGCCCGCGTCTGCTTTCTTTTGCGCTAACCTTTCCTACTCTGCAGAGAACCTGAAGAACTTAGCTGAGGAGCACGAGAAGTGCCGTGCGTTTGTGGAGAACGGCGAAGCCACCATCAAGAAATTAGAAGGTGAGTAGCCGTCCACTCGGCTTCATTATGTTTCTGTTTCTTCTCTGCTTCTCTGCTAACCTTGCTTGTCTCTCCGCAGAAGATCATAAATTGTTCGCTGAAGAACACCAGGACTGCATCAAGCCGGAAGAGGTGCAAAAACAGCTGTCCAACCAGGCCGTCGAGCTGGTGAAGGACCACACCACCGAGATGGAGGAACTGCAGCTCCAGCTGCAGAAAGCACTCGAGGACGCCATCAACATTGGCAAGGAGAGGGACAGAGCGATCGCCGAGAAGGCCAAGGCCGAGACAACCTTCAGAGCCAAAGAGAAGGCCCTTGAGCTGGAATGCGAGACGCTGAAGAAAACCAACGCTGATCTCTTTGCTCAGATGACCACTCTGCGCGAGATTCAGAATAGACATATTTCCAACGAAGAGTCTTGGAGGACCCAGCTGCAGCATCTGCGCCGTGAACTGACCCGTGAGTCTTTTCTTCACTGCATCTTTTCTTCTCGGTCGATTTTCTTCTCGGTTTTGAATCTTTCCCTTGCTATTGCAGAAATCTGGCCTCATCTTGATTCCACTAGCGCGCCTGCTGTGGCAAAGGCCCAGGCAGCTCGCCTTGCGAAGGGTGAGGCAGCTGATACTAGGGCCGAGATCGAGGACAGCCTGCTGGTGCTGCGAGGGTATTTCGAACAGCTAGCCGGCGTTGGTACTGACTTGGTGCATGTGAGCTTTGAGCTCCACAAGCTCTTCTGGCCTCAGGAGCCTGAGCCAACCACCATGCGGGGTCTCGCCTTCAAGCTGCAGAATGTGAAGGCCGAGTTGAAGAAATGGCGTGCCTCGGGAGCTCGGGCTGGCGCGGACATAATGCTCCTCTGCATTGCCTCCTGGTATGAAAATCTTAACATGCAGCTCATCCGCGGGAAGCGCAACGACTCCAGGTGGGAGACAGACCCCAGCTCCGTGGCCACGCGCAAATCGATCGCGTATGAAGTGGCGGAGTGCGCTGAGACGGAGATCTTCATCGATGGTCCCCCCGAGCCCGACACCGAGCTGGAGGAGGAAGAAGGAGAAGGTGACGACACGGAGTCCGACTTGGACGGCTTCTTCGAATCGCCTGAAGGCAAGGCCGGGAAAGGGAAGAACGTCGCCGTCGCGAGTAGCGATGAGGACGAGTACGCGCATATCGACACCGCGGCACTCGACTTCGGCACCTCCTCAGGAGCTGCTCTTGACGACACGGTGCTCGCCCCCAGCCGAGCCTCCGGTTCCTCTTCAGCTCCAGGGCCCATCTCGGTGGCCACGGCCACTTCTGATCTGGCCGCCACCGAGCAGGACGCCGAGATGGAGGAGTCCGCCACCGTCCAGTCAGAAGCGGATGCCACCCATGCCAGCGCCGAGGAGGATGCGGCAGCTAGGGCCACCACAGAAGATGCAGCAGCCAATGCCAGTACCGACAACACTGCCACCTCCACCTGATTTTACCTGCATACTTTTTTACTCGAACACTTATCAGATCCCCGGGATGCCGGGAGCATATGTATCAGACTTATTTATGCTTGCTACGCAGTTTTTATCCCCTCTTTGTTTATTTCGACATTAATCAATTTGAGCAACACTGGCTCAATGCCGAGTTGCGTTTCCATGCGAGTCCCCGAGTTGCATTTCTTATTCACCCTATCTTTCATCTCTGCTCTACCCGCAACTTGTTGCTTTTTTGGTATTCGAGTCACAAGAATCAAGGAGTAGGGCTGCAAATACTTAGCCGCTAGAAACAATCATGGTAACGCAGCCCACCACTTAGCCGAGAAGACGAAACAGGGAACAAAAGTAACAACCAATCTACTCGGTTCCTGCACTCTTTCTTCCTTAGCGATTTTCGTGTGCTCATTGACCTTTTGCTTGTTCTCTTGCTTGCCATGAAGCCGGGTTTCGGACAGCAGCAGAGTCGAAGAGTTGGCATATAGGTTTAAACACAGTACTCAATACGCTTATGAGTTCTGAAGTGGAGCAACCGAATAGACAAAGGGTCAAGCCGAGTAAAAACACTTAGAACAATTTTGGACGAGGGCAGTCCCCGAGAACAATTTCAGATTGCAGAGTAGAATTTCAACTCGGATAAGAGGGTACATACACATCTTTGCTTACGAATGAAAACGACGAAGTAGCGCTACATTCCAGGGGCGCTTGGTTTCCTCTCCAGCTTTATCTGCCCTGTTCGCCTGCGATGGGCGCACATCTACAAGGTAGTACGCATCATTGTGCAGCGCTTTGCTCACAATGAAAGGCCCCTCCCATGGAGGAGACAATTTGTGCATCCCGGCTGTGCGTTGCACAAGCCTAAGGACCATGTCTCCTTCCCGGAAAACCCTTGGGTTCACCTTTCGGCTATGATAATGCCGCAGGTTTTGCTGGTAGATAGCCGAACGTGACAGAGTCAGCTCTCTTGCTTCTTCAAGCAGGTCAACGTCGTCTTCTCAAGCTTCTCTCGCCTCCACCTCTGTGTAGAGGGCTACTCGGGGGGAGTCATGCTCTAAGTCTATTGGCAACACGGCCTCAGCCCCGTATACCAAGAAGAATGGCGTGTAGCCGGTTGACCGGTTAGGGGTAGTCCTTAGACTCCACAACACCGCTGGCAACTCTTCTAGCCAACACCCAGGTGTTTTCAGCAATGGCTCAATCAGCCTTGGCTTTATGCCTGCCAGTACCATTCCATTTGCTCTCTCAACTTGCCCATTGGAGGCAGGGTGTGCGACTGACGCAACGTCTAGTCGGATATGCTTATCTCTGCAGAATCGCACCATTGCCCCCTCTGCAAAGTTGGTGCCGTTGTCGGTGATGATACTATGCGGGTAGCCGTATCTCATGATCACATCCTTCACGAACTTCACAGCTGTAACCCCATCACACTTCCGAATAGGCTTCACCTCAATCCACTTGGTGAACTTGTCCACCATGACCAAGATATGTGTCATGTTGCCTTTAGCCGGCTTGAAGGGGCCAACCATATCCAAGCACCAAACAGCGAATGGCCATGTGATAGGAATTGTTTTCAACTCGGAAGCAGGCATGTGAATCTTACTTGCGAACATCTGGCAGCCGTTGCACTTCCTCACGATATCTTCAGCTTGCTGCAGTGCAGTGAGCCAGTAGAAGCCATGCCGAAAAGCTTTCTTGACCAATGCCCGAGAAGAGGCGTGATGCCCACATTCCCCTTGATGTATCTCCATCAGAATTTCTTCTCCCTCTTCTGGGCTCACACAGCGTTGCAGCACGCCGGTGGCACTTCTCTTGTGCAGCACATCTCGGACAATAGTGTATCCCTTGGATCTTCTCTGAATCTGCCTCGCAGTTACCTCATCTTCAGGTAGAGTGCCGTCCCTTAGAAAGGATAATATGGGCATGGCCCAACTCGGTGTCTCCCGTATGGGAAACACTGGTTCGTCCAGTTCCATTGGGACGGGCTCTTGCGGTTGCACAGGAGGAGCAGGAGCGCTTCTTTGCAGCCCAGACCGATTGGCGAGAACTTCTTCAATGAATGCGACAGCCTCTGGGTTGAGGGCGGCAGTCCCCGAGTAAGGAGTGGCAGTCCCCGAGTAAGGATTGGCAGTCCCCGGGTAGGGAATGGCAGTCCCCGAGTAGAGGGCGGCAGTCCCCGGGTAGGGAGTGGCAGTCCCCGAGTAGAGGACGGCAGTCCCCGGGTTTCCTGTAGCATTCTCCCAGTCAATGTCCATAGGATCAGATTCCTCACTCGGCAGAGAAGGAACAAAGATGGATTCCGAGTTGGGGGAAGGCTTGATGGATGGCTTCCTCAAATGCTCCAAGGCAATCCCTGCCGGGATGGACTGCCGAGAAGATCCCAACTTGGACAACTCATCTGCTGCTTCGTTCTCTGCTCGGTGAATGTGCTGGAACTCACAACCCTCAAAGAACCCAGTCATAGACTGCACCAGGAAGCGATACGATGCCATGTTGGCATCCAAAGCATCCCAGGTACCCGAGACTTGCTGTACCACCAGATCTGAATCGCCATAGCATATAATGCGCTGCACACCAACCTCCTTTGCTACTCGCAAACCATGCACCACTGCCTCGTACTCGGCTACATTGTTGGATGCCTTGAAATGAATCTGCAGCACATACTTGAGCTGATCTCGCTTGGGTGACGTGAGCACGACACCAGCACCAAGGCCTTCCTTTACTTTCGAACCATCAAAGTGCATTTTCCAGTAATTTGAAACTGGAGCAGGAGGTTCATACTGCATCTCGGCCCAGTCCACAAGGAACTCCGCCAGGACCTGAGACTTGATGGCTTCTCTTCTCGTATATGCGGGAGCATATGCTGCTAGTTCGATTGCCCACTTGGCTACTCTGCCACTCGCCTCCTTGTTACCCATGATATCCGAGATGGGAGCAGAACTCACAACAGTGATGGGGTGCTCCTGGAAGTAATGTTTCAGCTTCCTGGCGCCCAGGTACACACCATATGTCATCTTCTGGTAGTGCGGATAGTTTTGCTTGGAACTGGACAGCACTTCACTGAGATAATAGACTGGGCGCTGCACACTCTTGCCTTCTTCTTCTCGCTCCACCACTATCACCACGCTGACTACTCGGTTAGTCGCAGCAATGTACAACAGCATAGGCTCCTTGGGTAGCGGACTAGCCAAGACGGGAGCGCTAGCCAGCATTGCTTTCAGCTCATTGAATGCCACGTCCGCTTGCGGAGTCCAGACAAACTTGTCACTTTTGTTCATCAGCTGGTATAGAGGCAGAGCCTTCTCGCCCATTCGGCCCAGAAAACGGCTCAGAGATGCCAGACAACCCGTGAACTTCTGCACATCTTTCAGTGATCTCGGTAAAGACATGCTCTCAATAGCTTTTATCTTAGAAGGATTGGCTTCAATGCCCCGACTAGAAACCAGAAAACCGAGTAGCTTCCCAGCCGGTACACCAAAGGTGCACTTACTCGGATTCAGTTTCATTTTGTACTTGCGTAGGTTAGCAAAGGTTTCCTCCAGGTCGGCAAGCAGAGTATGTGTTTTATTCGTTTTGATGACAATGTCATCTACGTACACCTGAACATTCTTGCCGAGCTGGTCGTGCAAGCATTTCTGCATGCATCTCTGATAGGTTGCACCCGCATTCCTCAAGCCAAAACACATGACACGATAGCAATAAGCCCCGTACGGGGTAATGAAAGCAGTCTTTATTTGATCAGCAGGGTTGAGTGCAATCTGGTGAAAACCAGAGTAGGCATCTATGAAAGACAACAGTTCACAACCAGCAGTGGAATCGATCACCTGATCGATGCGAGGTAGCGGGAAAGGATCCTTGGGGCATGCCTTGTTCAAGTCGGTGTAGTCGACGCACATGCGCCATGCGGTGGCAGCCTTGGGATCCTCCTTCTTCTTCTCGACCATGACCGGGTTGGCTAGCCAATCCGGATGCAGCACCTCCATGATGAAATTGCTTATCAGTAACTTGGTGTGATCTGGTCACCAATGGCCTTCCTTCTCTCATCCCCGAAACGGCGCATAGCCTGCTTCACTGGTTTGGCGTCAGGACGCACATGCAAAGAGTGCTCAACCAACTCCCTCGGGACTCCTGGTAGATCTTCATTAGTCCAGGCGAATACATCCCGATTCTCACGGAGGAAGTGGATGAGCTCGCTTTCCTATTTCTCCGCCAACCCGGAACCAATGATGGCTACGCGGTCGGGGAACTCGGGGTCGACCTGGACTGTCTTGGTCTCCTTGGCAGCTTGGAAGGCAATACCATGCTGGGTACTCGGCACACCTTGTGCGCCAGCTTGTGCGGACTGAGCCATGGCCACCACCTCGTACATTTTCTTCTTCTCGGCCTCGATCACCATCGACTCTGCCAGCTTGGAGCTAGCTGAGGCACACTCCATGGACTTCTTGTAGTCGCCAGCGATAGTGATGATGCCATTGGGACCAGGGATCTTCATCTTCAAGTATGCAACATGGGTAGAGGCCATGAACTTGCTCAGAGCAGGCCTGCCGAGTAGAGCATGATAGGGGCTCTGATGATCAACCACCTCAAACTGCAGTCGCTCTGTGCGACAGTTCTCCCGAGTACCGAATAGCACATCAATCCACACTCGGCCAATCGGGTTGCACGAGATCCCGGGCACAATGCCATGGAAAGTGGTCTTGCTAGGCAGCATCATGTTCTCGGCTAGGCCAAGCTTCTCGAGTGTGTCCTTGTACACAATGTTGATGCTGTTGCCGTTGTCGATTAGCACCTTGCTGAACCTCACATTCTTCTCGGGACCCAGGAAGGTAGGATCTAGCACCAAGGCATATGTACCCGGGTTGGGCATCACCTTGGGATGATCTACTCTGGACCACCTGATCTCCTGGTCGCACCAGTACATGTAGTGAGGAACAGCAGGAATCACTGCATTGACCTCCATGGCCCGCCTGTGCTGTGATTGCTTGTCGACTGCCTCGGACGTGAAGATCATATAGCTCTCATGGTGCTCTTGGTACTGGTTGGAGCCATTGCCCCCATTGTTGCCATTGTTGTTGTTCCCCTGGTAGTTGTTGTTGTTGCCTCTGTTGTTGTTGTTGCGGTTGTAGTTGTTGTTGTTGTTGTTGCGGTATCTCTCGTTGTTGAAGTTCTGGTTGGCTCCTAAAGCCACTTGGTTCACATTCTCCCTTCTCGGGTACACTGGCGGCCGAGTTGCGGGTGCGCGAGTAGGCTGAACAGTAGCATTGGCGGCTGGCAGGGGAGGAGGAGGAGGCAAGCCATCACTCTTGATCACATCCCACCACTCGCACTGCCGAGTAGTGTGGTTAGCAGGCCTCGAGGGATGGTGAGTGTGAAAGCTGCATGGGCCATCCTTCATGTCATCGAAGACAAACTTCTTCGGCTGCTCGGAGTTCCCGCTACCCGACTGAGAGGCGCGAAATGGCTTCTTGTTGCCTTGGCCCTGGTTCTGGTTCTGCCCATAGGCTCCAGCAGGTTTCTGCCTTTGGCCACCACCGCCTCCGACATTCACTGCATTTACCTCTTCAGGATCATACCGAGTATCTACTCGACGCTTGTTGCGGAACTCGTTGCGCTTGCTGCTGTTGAAGTTTCTTCTCGGCTCAGAGGAGTCCATCAGTGGCTGAGTGGGATCACCGAGTGCGTACTGATCCGCAATCTTGATGGTCTCTGCCAGAGTGTTCGGCATCTCCCTCTGCAATCTCTGCCAAAGCATGCTGCCATGTCGGCAACCCTGCGCAAACCAAGTGATGGCCTGTGCTTCATTCACACCCTCACAGGTGTTCCTCAAGGTGCTCCACCGAGTAAGGTACTCGCGGTCCGTCTCGTCTTCTCGCTGCCTGCAAGCTGATAGCTGCTGTGGCCTATTCGGCCTCTTGTATGTACTCGTGAAGTTGCTGATGAAGGCATCCGAGAAGTCCAGCCAGCAATTAATGCTGTTCTTGGGCAAGTTGTTGAGCCAAGTGCGAGCTGGACCCTCTAGCATCTGCGGCACATAGCGCACCGCCCATCTCCTGTTGCCATTCGCGATATGGACCGCGGTGACGTAGTCATTGAGCCAATCTTCAGGCTTGGTGCTGCCATTGTAGCTCTTGGTGCCTCTTGCAAGCTGGAAGCCCTTCACGGAAGGCTCGTTCATGATGCGCGGGCCAAAGCACTCGGGGCCAGGAGGACCCGTGCTCTCAAGCCGCGCCGACAAGCTGATACGGTCCAGCTGGTGCCTTGCATCTCCAGGCGCCAACACGCGCTCACCAACACGGTCATGAATATCGTAGCCAGCCATCTCCATAGCCGAGTAGCCATCATCATACCTATCCACCTGCACAGCTGCGGGCTGCTCCACCGGGTTGGCGACTTGTGCCACTGGACGCGGCTGCTGCCTCTGCCGAGTAGGCTGAGCTGCGGGTTGCCGAGAAGAACCTGGACGCGCGGCATCTCGGGCACGGCTTTGAGCTTGATGGGCTTGAGAGCCTGCTCTTGCAGCGTTGTATCCCGCCCGGGCTGCTGCGGCACAGCAACCTGTTTCGCGGCAGCAGCCGGGTCATACACCTGCATTTGCCTGTCTCTACCCGAGCGCCCGCTGCGGGTCTTCTCGCGGCTAGGATGCGGAGACGAGGCCTGATCGTTAGATCTGGCCGCGTGCGAGTGAACCACCTGCGAAGCTCCAGCTCCCGGGTTGGCCTTCCGGAACTCCTCGTTCTGCCTAGCGGCCTCCAACACCAACTCGTTGAGCCTCTCCTGCTGCCTGAGACGCGCCTCTCCATCCAGGCGCGGCAACTCGGCAGCCACGGCCTCTGCAGCCCTGAGCGTCTTGGCGGGTGTGCTGTACCTTGGCCTAGTGAAGGTGTTCGCGGTGGCGGACTGAGCGGGCACCTCCGCAACCGTCGCCATCTCGACACCCAAGTTACGCCGCGTAGCGCCTACTCTGCTAGGCCTCCTGGCGACCGGCGTGAAGCCGTGAGCCTTGTTGTACTCGAGCTGGTCTAAACTCAGCTCAAGCCTGATCTTCTCCAACTCCGCCTGCTCGGCAAGCAGCTCCTGGCGTTGCCGCTCGAGCTGCTCCCTCGCGGCTAGGAGCTCGATGTCGGTGGGAGTGGGCATACCGGCTCGCGCAGCAGACGCGGGGATGACCGTAGAGGTGGAAGGCGGCAAGTTGTTCTCCCTCTCGTAGGGCCGGTGAGTCCTGCCACCAGCAGGCGGTTCGTCAACCTCCTCGACGACGGCCGCAGCGCCAGTAGCAGCTGCGCCAGTGTTTGCCGCCAAACCCGTCACCATCACCTCAGTGCGGCTCGCAGAGCTGCATGCGGGCCTTCCGCGAGCAGCAATCACCGCGGGAGGATCCTCCGCGTCCTGCACCAGCTCGGGGTACGCGCTGTTGGCGACGGTGGCGACGTAGACAAGGTGAGAGCCGAAGGAGATCACCGAGCCGCCCTCAGGCATGGCCATGCCGCCGAAACAGCCGGCGTTGTCGGTGACGAAGTCGAAGGAGCCGAATCTGTGGACAAGGCCACAGACCACGCGCTCCGCTGAAGAAGATCCCGTCCGAACAGAAACTCCAGCCAGCGCCGCTGGTTGCCCCACGGTGGGCGCCAACTGTCGTGGTGGTGTCACGGCAGATGCCATGGGATGGCTAAAGATGTGGGGACGAAGGACGCTGGAGGTGCTCGGGGAGGGATCACGCGACGAGTAGCCGCGTGAGATAAGAACAACACACTGCAAACAACACGATCTACCCAGGTTCAGGGCCCTCGTGAGGAGGTAAAACCCCTACTCCTGCCTCTCTGTATGTATTATGATGTTTCTCCGAGTAGCCACAGTACAAAAGATATCGCTACCGAGTAGCCACTCTCCTCTCTCCGAGTAGAGCTAGGTCAAGAACTTAGGGTTTTAGGGTTTATGCGTGACCCAGTATGCGATCGATCCTCACGCAGGAGGCGGCGGGGCACCTTATATACCTGGTGCCCAGCCGGATACGTCCAATTCTAGACTAGTGTCGACATAGTGTGCACACCGTCCTTCTTCCGGGTTCCCGCTGACAGCTTTGGTTCCTAACCTTGGCTTCATCTGGAAAGTCGTTGGGCAAAACTAGGGGACAAACTGGTATCACTGTACCTAGGCACAGAGTAGGCCCCCCTTATCCTGCCACGGCCTGCTTCCATGCTGTCACTGTCAGGCAGGCCGGTCCCAGATGAACGGTAGTTCGAATGCTGCCAAGTACGGACCCAGGATACGCGGGATCCTGTGTCAGAACGGCTCCTTTGACTTTCTGGCCCGAGTAGGTTCCCGCCAATTGTACTCGGACCAACTCCTCTACTCGAAAGGATAGAACTTGATTGATATCTCCTTATGGTCATCTTGAGGTGAGACCGAGTAGCAGTCGACCGGGTAGCGAGTACCAGTTAGTCGGCTACTCGACCAAACCTCTCTTCTGTAAGCCGCCTTTACCACTTGCCTTTACCCTACTCGGGGGTAACCCCCCGACATTACACATATTGCTTAATGCGATTATCTGTTGTTTACAACTTAATACCTAAGGGGGGGTCGGATGATAACCTGAGGGTGGATTATTAGTCATAGATGCAGTTGGATTACGGTCTATGTATATTGTTGTAATGCCCGTACTAAATATCATAGTAGTCATCATGTCATGAATGTGCACTACGGTGCAACCTCTATTTGTCAATTGTCTAGCTGTAATTTGTTCACCCAGCATGCTATCTTTTATGGAGAGACACCACTAGTGAACCTATGAACCCCGGTCCATTTTCCTACATTGTTAAACAAACCACTACAATTTCTTGTTTTCTTTACTTACCGCAAGCATACACTATTTTCCACACTATACGTCTAATCTTTGTTTTCTGCAAGACCGGTGAGATTGACAACATCACTGTACCGTTGGGACAAAGTATTTTTGTTGTGTTGTATGCAGGTTCCGGGTTGTTGCTGACACCGATGAGGCGTCATCACCACCGTCAGTGGCGTCAACCTTCCGAAGATCCTATTTCTCCTACTGGATTGATAATCTTGGTTCTTAACTGGGTGAAATTTTCTTACCGCTGCACTCATCACACCTTCCTCTTGGGGTTCCCAACGCACCATCAACGTTTGCATCAAAGAATTTCTGGCACTTGCCGGGGATTCAAAGCCATTCACAGTAGCAGAGGTGCGGCTCGTAAAGTCGGCAACTCGTAAAGTCGGCAGCCCGGTGGACTAACTGGGGCACGCATGATGGGCAAGTAGAGTGGACGAGTGCGAAACTTAAACGGCGAGGTACGGGTGCCGTTGCTGGACTCGAGGGCGTGCAGGGAGTGTGCTTCATGGGCAGTTCATGTGCAGCGTGCAGAGATCGTGGGGAGCACCAGAGGTTGACGACCACGGGTTATGAGCTGTGGTGCTAGGCCTTGGGCTGAAATCCATGGGTTCTGTACGCGAGTGCTCCACCTAAGCTGGCTTCGAATATTTATTTTATTTTATTTTATTTGCGTGCTAGGTACGAGTGTCGTGGTGGTGTCACGGCAGATGCCATGGGATGGCTAAAGATGTGGGGACGATGGACGCTGGAGGTGTCCGGGGAGGGATCACGCGACGAGTAGCCGCGTGAGGTAAGATCCACACAACGCAAACAACACGATGTACCCAGGTTCAGGGCCCTCGTGAGGAGGTAAAACCCCTACTCCTGCCTTGCTATATGTATTACGATGCCTCTCCGAGTAGCCACAGTACAAATGATATCGCTACCGAGTAGCTTCTCTCTTCCCCCCGGGTAGAACTAGGTCAAGAACTTAGGGTTTCTAGGGTTCACTGTGAGCATGTGTGAGCGTCTATGAGCATGCCTCGCGCAGGAGGCGGCGGGGCACCTTATATACACGGTGCCCAGCCGGATACGTCCAAATACGAACAAGTGTCGACATAGTGTGCACATCGTCCTTTCTCCGAGTACCCGCTGACAGCTTTGGTTCCTAATCTTGGCTGCTTCTGTAAAGTCGTTGGGCAAAACTAGGGGACAGACTGGTATCACTGTACCTAGGCACAGAGTAGGCCCCCCTTATCCTGCCACGGCCTGCTTCCATGCTGTCACTGTCAGGCAGGCCGGTCCCAGATGAACAGTAGTTCGAATGCTGCCAAGTACGGACCCAGGATACGCGGGATCCTGTGTCAGAACGGCTCCTTTGACTTTCTGGCCCGAGTAGGTTCCCGCCAATTGTTCCCGCCAATTGTACTCGGGCCAACCCTTCTACTCGAAAGGATAGAACTTGATTGATATCTCCTTCTGGTCATCTTGAGGTGAGACCGAGTAGCAGTCGACCGGGTAGCGAGTACCAGGTAGTCGGCTACTCGACCAAACCTCTCTTCTGTAAGCTGCCTTTACCACCTGTCTTTACCCTACTCGGGGGTAACCCCCCGACAGCAGTCCCCGAAGCTGGTTGAGTCTTGCGAACTTGTTCACTAGGCTCTGCCAGCTTAAAACCAGCCTTTGCATCTCAGCCCTTGAACCTCAAGATGCCGAGTAGAACCTCCGAGTAGCTATCTGGAAAGTACCTTGAGTTTCCTCTCTTCCGAGTAGCACTTGCTTTCTACTCTGTAACCGAGTAAAAAGACTTAGAGAAATTTCTTAGATTGAGTCTCTGCAGCGCAGAGCACAATCCAGCCCTTCGCGCAGCAACAGCACACGTGTCAAGCATCCACGACCTTGTCGTTTCGTTGCCCAGGACACGACCTGCCACGCGTCCAGTTTTCACGTAGTGGGCCCACCGGCCGTCATGTCCCATCAAGTGTAGTTATAGGCCACGATTCGGTGGTGGGATCAACTGCGGCCATTACGCGCGCAACCGGCGCTTGTGTGCGTTTCTAGCCGGCCACAGGATCCACCACACGCCACAATCGATCCCACTTCCACGACGGTAACGGTAAACTCGCGGAGGAGATATAAATACCTCCGCCGGTAACTTCCTTTTCCCCTTCCCCTGCACTATTCTTCTTTCGTCTTCTGCCCTTCTCCGCCACCGAGCTCTCCGCCGCCGCGCAAGCTCTCGCGCCGCCGCAGACTCAATCCCCCAACCAACTCCTTCGATTCCTCCCACTTTCCCTACTCGCAACAATGGCCAAAGCTGGCTGGGCCGGCTCCTCCGTCACCGCCGAAGATTGCGCCTGGCTCGTCAATACCAGGCGAGTCCCTCCCGGCGTGGAGTGCCGGGCGCCAGACGGTGAAATCGTGCCATCCCCGCGGGAGGGTGAGCGCGTGGTCTTCATGTCGCATTTCGAGCGCGGCTTCGGATTGCTGGCCTCTGATTTCCTCCGGAAGTTCCTCAATCACTTCGGCATCCAGATGCATCATCTGCCCCCCAATGCCGTCGTCTTCCTCGCCTACCACGCCGTGGTCTGCGAGGCCTTCCTCGGCATCCGGCCCACGTGGGAGACGTGGCTCAGGTACTTCCACTTGCGCCAGCAATCCACCGGGAAGAAAGACTCCGCGGGCGTCGCCCGCGCCACCGACACCGGCTGCGCCATGATGGTGCAGCGGTCCGGGACGAACCACCCCCGCATCAAGGGGCTGGACTCCGTCAAGCTGTGGCAGAAGACGTTCCTCTACGTCAAGAACGTTGCCGCCGCGGAAGGAGCCCAGGTGGACGATCGAATCAACTTGCCTGTTTGGAGCAATCGCGCTCCGATCGGGTTGTACTGGAAGGAGAAGCCCGCCAATGACGAGGACGCCATCGAGATGGAGAATAGACTTGGCTGGCTGAAGGCGCAGGGCCTCAAGAATGACGATCCGGTGGCTTGCTGGATCCAGCGCCGAGTGCTGCCCTTGCAGGAGCGCTGCCATCTCATGTGTTACATGGGAGGCCCCCGCGACTGCACCAGGACAACCACCATCGAGATCGACAACATCGATGTTCCCTGGCACGCAAGGAACATCTTGACGACAAATCTTGGCGACAACTGGCAATACGGGTTCGTCCCGTACAGCCGTACGAAGCCAATTGAGCGGGTACGCTTTTCTCACTTTGCTCTCTGCATCTACTTTCCGAGTAGTTAATTCCTCCTCCTGCCGCGAGTAGCGATCATCTTCTGCACCGAGTAGGGTACTTAGCCGAATTGCGTAGGCTTAATGCGCTTCGTGCTTGCACGCCTTGCCGGATAGCCTACTCGAGAACAATTCTTAGGCTCGATGTGCTTTATACCTGCACGCCCTTCCGAGTAATACCTTTCAGCAAACATGCTTAGGCTTAGTATGCTTTGTGTTTGCACGACTATCCAGGTAGAATGCTTAGTAAACTGCCTAGGCTTTGTGTGCTTTGTACCTGCACGCCTATCCGAGTAGAATTCCTTCCTGGTACTCGGCTAGTCTGTGATCCTTCTCTGTTTTTCAGGTTCTCACTCGCCAGATAATCGAGAGCTGCGAGGTTTTTGAGGGCAACTGGTCTCCTGATCGTGAGGAGGACGATGTGCCCTCTCTCGATGCCGCGGAGCAGTCCAACCTCTCTCGTTCCCCCACTACTGACAAGCGCGACGCTCTCCGCACCTGGTCTGATGAAGACTTTGACGGTAACTACACTTTCATTCTGTTTGCTTCCGAGAAGCGCCAGTCCCTCGTTTGCTGTTTCTGATTCTTTCCTCTTTTCTCTTGGATTCTCAGATGAAGTTGCCGCGGAAAAGGACGACGAGGACGAAGACGAGAACGAGGGCGATGCGCCCCTAGTCGTCAAGCCTCTGTCCGTCGCCGCTCCTGAGACCCGCAAACGGACTGGTAGCGGAGCACCAGCGCCTCCTGCCAAGAGGAAGAAGCCCGCCGAGAAGAAGGTGGTCGTGAAGAGGTCCAGACGAGAGCTCAAGTCCACCACCGCGTAAGCCCTCTTCTCGGTCGTTTCCCTTCTCGCGTTGTGCTATTCTCCCCAAATTCCTTCTAATTTCTGGTTTCTTCCTTCTCTACAGACCTCCCATGGATGCGAGCGCAGCTCTCGCGTCCGACCAAGCTAAGGAATCATCAGTACCTCTGATCAACATCGATGATGATGAGGACCACACTGCCAACGCTGCTGCTGCCAATCCACAGACCGCCGATGCGCAAGGAGCAGCGTCAGAGCCAGCGGCGCAGGACACTACCGTCCACCATGAGAGACCCCCTTCTCCTCCGGCTAGCAATGCCGAGGAGAACCAAGATCAAGAGATGCAAGACAACACCGCCGACGAGCGGCCAGAAGCAGAGCAAGAGCAGCCCACCACGGGGGCTGCTGCACAAGAGAATCTCGCTACCCAGCAGCGAGTAGAAGACACCACCGCCACGGATGCCACCACAAGAGATGCTTATCCATTGAGCAGCGTGCAGCCGGGCGACGCACCAAGTAGCGCCCAGCCAGGAGCTGCAGCAGGCGACGGATCCGTGGCGCCACCCACTGCGCAAGGCCCTACACCGCCGAACTCCTCCTCGCCGCCGCAGACCAAGGATACATCCAGCCCTCCTGCCGGGCGAGTAACCAGGCAGCGAGCCCTGGATGCTCTGAAGGATGAGGTTGACAGAAGGGCAGCCGAGAAGGAAGCTGCTGAGAAGGCCAAGGCCGAGAAGGAAGCTGCTGAGAAGGCCAAGGCCGAGAAGGAAGCTGCTGAGAAGGCCAAGGCCGAGAAGGAAGCCGCCGAGAAGGCGAAGGCCAAAGCTGACGGGAAGAAAACTGAAGATCCCGAGAAGGAAAGGACGAAGAAGCGGTCCAGAGACCAAGTGCCGCTACCAGCCTCAGGTGGAGCACTCGTGATCCATGAGTCTGGCCCGATTCCCGCCGCGCTCTCAGCTGATGCTCGCGCTGCTGGCCAGCCTTGCTACCCGGAGTACATGATTGAGGTTAGCCATCAGCACTCAATCGGCTTCCCTCCCAAGGACAAAGCTTTAGCTATCCAGAAGGGAAGGAAGGTTGTAGCCATGAACTCCCCTCCTCCAGATCCAAGCCAACACCAGCCTGTCAACATTGCTTCTCGTGGAGTCCAAGACAAACCAATAACTTCAAAAGGCCTTGAGCAGGTACTGGACACCATTGGCTTCATCGACGCCAAATGGGATAGCAAGGTTCTCGGCGTGGAGAAGTGGCACGGTCTTGGCCTTGGCGGCATCGACCACATGCGCGTGGACTGGAACAAGGTCGACCTGGGACACCAGCCCATGTCCGTCTCCACCGAGACCGCGACACTCGCAGCCAAGATGTTCCTTCATCGCAAGAATGCCGAGGACATCGAGCAGGCCTACGCAGTAAGTTTTCCTTATCTTTTCCGAGTTGAATTTTCTTCTCTTCTATTCGCCTTTCTGCTCCTTTCCATCACTCCCAGTCCCCGAGATTCTAGCCGAGTAGGTGGATACTCTCCGAGTAGCCTCCTACTCGGGTTGAATCTACTCTGCTTTTTTTTTAACTTGCTTCTTCTCGCTTCTCAGGATAGCGTCCTGAAGCGGACCAACCTATACCGCCATCTTCTCTGGAACCACTCTATCGCCAGGAGGCGAATTGCTGCTTTAGAGAAGGAAAAGGCAGTTGCGGAGGCAGCCAGCAAGAACGCCAACGATAGCACCCAGCAGCTGACTGAAGTGCAAGGTACGCTTTTAGCTGTGCGGTTCATGCGTTTTTTGTTTACGCTCGCTTATGCTTTCTTTTGCGCTAACCTTTTCTACTCTGCAGAGAAAATGAAGAGCCTAGCCGAAGAGCACGAGAAATGCCGCACTTTCGTGAAGAACGCCGAAGCCACTATCAAAAGGCTGGAAGGTGAGTTTGTTGTTTACTCGGTTTGATCTTGAATCTGTTTCTTCGCTGCTTCTCTATTGACCTTGTCTGGCTCTTCGCAGAAGATCACAAGTTGTTTGCTGAGGCACACCAAGATTGTGTCAAACCAGCAGAGGTGCAGAACCAACTGTCCAACCAGGCCGCTGTGTTGCTGAAGGATCACGCCACCGAGACCGAGAAGCTGCAACTCCAGTTGCAAAAGGCACTCCAGGATGCCATCAACATTGGCGCCGACAGGGACAGAGCAATCGCCGAGAAGGCCAAGGCCGAGACCACTTTCAGAGCCAAGGAGAGGGCCCTTGAGCAGGAATGCGAAACTTTAAAGAAGACCAACGCTGATCTCTTCGCTCAGATGGATTCCTTGCGCCTGATCCAAGAAAAGCACATAGCCAACGAAGAGTCCTGGAAGGCCCAGCTGCAGCGGCTGCGCCGCGAACTGCCCGGTAGGTCTTCTCCTCCCTGCCTCTTTTCTTCTCGGTTTTTTTTCCTACCCGGTTCTTTTCTTCTCGATTCTGAAGTTGTCACTTGCTATTTCAGAGATCTGGCCTCATCTTGATTCCAACTGCGCGCCTACTGTGGCCAAGGCCCAAGCAGCTCGCCTTGCGAAGGGTGAGGCAGCAGACACCCGAGCTGAGATCGAGGACAGCCTGCTGTTGCTCAAAGATTATTTCGAGCAGCTGGCCGGTGTTGGCACTGACTTGGTGCACGAGGGCTTCGAGCTCCATAGGCTGTTCTGGCCCCAGGATTCTCAGCCAACTTCCATGCGGGGTCTCGCCTTCAAGTTGAAAAATGTGAAGAAAGAGTTGAAGAAATGGCGTGCTTCGGGGGCCCGGGCCGGTGCGGACGTGATGCTTCTCTGCATAGCATCCTGGTATGAAAACCTCAACATGCAGCTCATCCGCGGGAAGCGCAATAATTCCAAATGGGAGGTAGATCCCGACTGCGTGGCCACACGCAAGCAGATCGCCTACGAGGTCGCGGAGTGCGCTGAGACGGAGACCTTCATCGAGGGCCTCCCCGAGCCCGACACCGAGTACGAAGAGGAAGAGGAAGAGGACGACGAAGTAGAATCCGACTTGGAAGGCTTCTTCGAATCTCCTAAGGGCAAGGCCGGGAAGGGGAAGAACGTCGCCGTCGCGAGTAGCGATGAGGATGAGTACGCCCACATCGACACCGCCGCACTCGACTTTGGCACCTCCTCAGGTGCTGCTCTCGACGACACGGTACGCCCTCCTGGCCAAGCGCCTGGCTCTTCTCCGGCTCCAGAGCCCGTCTCGGTGGCCACGGCCACCTCTGACCCGGCAGCCCCTGATCGCGATGCCGAGATGGAGGAATCCGCTACCGTCCAGACGGAGGCGGATGCCACCAACACCGAAGAAGAAGCCGAGAAGACCGTCACCGAAGAAGCGGCAGCCAAGGCCAGCACCGACAACGCTGCCACCTCCACCTGAATCTCCCTGCAATCTTTTTTACTCGAAAACTTATCAGATCCCCGGGATGCCGGGAGCAGATGTAATAGACTATCTTTGTTTTGCTTGCTACTCAGTTTTTATGCCCACTCTGTTTATTTCGACATTAATCAATTTGAACGACGCTGGATTAATGCCGAGTTGCGTTTCCATGCGAGTCCCCGAGTTGCATTTCTTATTCACCCTATCTTTTCATCTCTGCTCTACCTGCGACTTGTCGCTTTTTTGGTATTCGAGTCACAAGAATCAAGTAGTAGGGCTGCAAATACTTAGCCGCTAGAAACAATCATGGTAACGCAGCCCACCACTTAGCCGAGAAGACGAAAACAGGGAACAAAAGTAACAAACAATCTACTCGGTTCCTGCACTCTTTCTTCCTTAGCGATTTTCGTGTGCTCATTGACCTTTTGCTTGTTCTCTTGCTTGCCATGAAGCCGGGTTTCGGACAGCAGCAGAGTCGAAGAGTTGGCATATAGGTTTAAACACAGTACTCAATGCACTTATGAGTTCTGAAGTGGAGCAACCGAATAGACAAAGGATCAAGCCGAGTAGAAACACTTAGAGCAATTTTGGACGAGGGCAGTCCCCGAGAACAATTTCAGATTGCAGAGTAGAATTTCAACTCGGATAAGAGGGTACATACACATCCTTGCTCACGAATGAAAACGACGAAGTAGGGCTACATTCCAAGGGCGCTTGGTTTCCCCTCCAGCTTTATCTGCCCTGTTCGCCTGCGATGGGCGCACATCTACAAGATAGTACGCATCATTGTGCAGCGCTTTGCTCACAATGAAAGGCCCTTCCCACGGAGGAGACAACTTGTGCATCCCGGCTGTGCGCTGCACAAGCCTAAGGACCATGTCTCCTTCTCGGAAAACCCTTGGGTTCACCTTTCGGCTATGATAACGCCGCAGGTTTTGCTGGTAGATAGCCGAACGTGACAGAGTCAGCTCTCTTGCTTCTTCAAGCAGGTCAACGTCGTCTTCTCGAGCTTCTCTCGCCTCCACCTCAGTGTAGAGGGCTACTCGGGGGGAGTCATGCTCTAAGTCTATTGGCAACACGGCCTCAGCCCCGTATACCAAGAAGAATGGCGTGTAGCCGGTTGACCGGTTAGGGGTAGTCCTTAGACTCCACAACACCGCTGACAACTCTTCTAGCCAACACCCAGGTGTTTTCAGCAATGGCTCAATCAGCCTTGGCTTTATGCCTGCCAACACCATTCCATTTGCTCTCTCAACTTGCCCATTGGAGGCAGGGTGCGCGACAGACGCAACGTTTAGTCGGATATGCTTATCTCAAAGAATCGCACCATTGCCCCCTCTGCAAAGTTGGTGCCGTTGTCGGTGATGATACTGTGCGGGTAGCCATATCTCATGATCACATCCTTCACGAACTTCACAGCTGTGACCCCATCGCACTTCCGAATAGGTTTCACCTCGATCCACTTGGTGAACTTGTCCACCATGACCAAGATATGTGTCATATTGCCTTTAGCCGGCTTGAAAGGACCAACCATATCCAAGCACCAAACAGCAAATGGCCATGTGATAGGAATTGTTTTCAACTCGGAAGCAGGCATGTGAATCTTACTTGCGAACATCTGGCAGCCGTTGCACTTCCTCACGATATCTTCGGCTTGTTGCAGTGCAGTGAGCCAGTAGAAGCCATGCCGAAAAGCTTTCTTGACCAATGCCCGAGAAGAGGCGTGGTGCCCGCATTCCCCTTGATGTATCTCCACCAGAATTTCTCCTCCCTCTTCTGGGCTCACACAACGTTGCAGCACACCAGTGGCACTTCTCTTGTGCAGCACATCTCGGACTATAGTGTAGCCCTTGGACCTTCTCTGAATCTGCCTCGCAGTCACCTCATCTTCAGGTAAAGTACCATCCTTTAGAAAGGATAATATGGGCATAGCCCAACTCGGTGTCTCCCGTATGGGAAACACTGGTTCGTCCAGTTCCATTGGGATAGGCTCTTGCGGTTGCACAGGAGGAGTAGGAGCGCTTCTTTGCAGCCCAGACCGATTGGCGAGAACTTCTTCAATGAATGCAACAGCCTCTGGGTTGAGGGCGGCAGTCCCCGAGTACGGAGTGGCAGTCCCCGAGTAAGGAGTGGCAGTCCCTGAGTAGGGAGTGGCAGTCCCCGAGTAGGGAACGGCAGTCCCCGAGTAGAGGACGGCAGTCCCCGGGTACGGAGTGGCAGTCCCCGAGTAGAGGACGGCAGTCCCCGGGTTCCCTGCAGCACTCTCCCAGTCAATCTCCATTGGGTCAGATTCTTCACTTGGCAGGGAAGGAACAAAGATGGATTCCGAGTTGGGGGAAGGCTTGATGGATGGCTTCCTCAAATGCTCCAAGGCAATCCCTGCCGGGATGGACTGCCGAGAAGATCCCAACTTGGATAGCTCGTCTGCTGCTTCGTTCTCTGCTCGGTGAATGTGCTGGAACTCACAGCCTTCGAAAAATCCAGTCATAGACTGCACCAGGAAGCGATACGATGCCATGTTGGCATCCAGAGCATCCCAGGTACCTGAGACTTGCTGCACCACCAGATCTGAATCGCCATAGCATATAATGCGCTGCACACCAACCTCCTTTGCTACTCGCAAACCATGCACCACCGCCTCGTACTCGGCTACATTGTTGGATGCCTTGAAGTGAATCTGCAGCACGTACTTGAGTTGATCCCGCTTGGGTGATGTAAGTACAACGCCAGCGCCAAGGCCTTCCTTTACTTTTGAGCCATCGAAATGCATCCTCCAATAGTTGGAAACTGGAGCAGGAGGTTCATACTGCATCTCGGCCCAGTCCACAAGAAACTCTGCCAGAACCTGAGACTTGATTGCTTCTCTTCTCGCGTACGCGGGAGCGTACGCGGCTAGCTCAATCGCCCACTTGGCTACTCTGCCACTCGCCTCCTTGTTACCCATGATATCCGAGATGGGAGCAGAACTCACCACAGTGATGGGGTGCTCCTGGAAATAATGTTTCAGCTTCCTGGCGCCCAGGTACACACCATATGTCATCTTCTGGTAGTGCGGATAGTTTTGCTTGGAACTGGACAGCACTTCACTGAGATAATAGACTGGGCGCTGCACACTCTTGCCTTCTTCTTCTCGCTCCACCACTATCACCACGCTGACTACTCGGTTAGTCGCAGCAATGTACAACAGCATAGGCTCCTTGGGTAGCGGACTAGCCAAGACGGGAGCGCTAGCCAGCATTGCTTTCAGCTCATTGAATGCCACGTCCGCTTGCGGAGTCCAGACAAACTTGTCACTTTTCTTCATCAGCTGATACAGAGGCAGAGCCTTCTCGCCCATTCGGCCCAGAAAGCGGCTCAGAGATGCCAGACAACCCGTGAACTTCTGCACATCTTTCAGTGATCTCGGCAAAGACATGCTCTCAATAGCTTTTATCTTAGAAGGATTGGCTTCAATGCCCCGACTAGAAACCAGAAAGCCGAGTAGCTTTCCAGCCGGTACACCAAAGGTGCACTTACTCGGATTCAGTTTCATTTTGTACTTGCGTAGGTTAGCAAAGGTTTCCTCCAGGTCGGCAAGCAGAGTATGTGTTTTATTCGTTTTGATGACAATGTCATCTACGTACACCTGCACATTCTTGCCGAGCTGGTCGTGCAAGCATTTCTGCATGCATCTCTGATAGGTTGCACCCGCATTCCTCAAGCCAAAACACATGACACGATAGCAATAAGCCCCGTACGGGGTAATGAAAGCAGTCTTTATTTGATCAGCGGGGTTGAGTGCAATCTGGTGGAAACCAGAGTAGGCATCTATGAAAGAAAACAGTTCACAACCAGCAGTGGAATCGATCACCTGATCGATGCGAGGTAGCGGGAAAGGATCCTTGGGGCATGCCTTGTTCAAGTCGGTGTAGTCGACACACATGCGCCATGCAGTGGCAGCCTTGGGATCTTCCTTTTTCTTCTCGACCATGACCGGGTTGGCTAACCAATCCGGATGCAGCACTTCCATGATGAAGTTACTTATCAGCAGCTTGGTGATCTGATCACCGATGGCCTTCCTTCTCTCATCTCCGAAGCGGCGCATAGCCTGCTTCACTGGCTTGGCGTCAGGACGCACATGCAAAGAGTGCTCAACCAACTCCCTCGGGACTCCTGGTAGATCTTCATTTGTCCAGGCGAACACGTCCCGATTCTCACGGAGGAAGTGGATGAGCGCGCTTTCCTATTTCTCCGCCAACCCGGAACCAATGATGGCCACGCGCTCCGGGAACTCGGGGTCAACCTGGACTGTCTTGGTCTCCTTGGCAGCTTGGAAAGCAGTACCATGCTGGGTACTCGGCACACCTTGTGCGCCAGCTTGTGCGGACTGAGCCATGGCCACCACCTCGTACATCTTCTTCTTCTCGGCAGCAATCACCATCGATTCCGCCAGCTGGGAGCTAGCAGAGGCACACTCCATGGACTTCTTGTAATCTCCCGAGATGGTGATGATGTGTAACACCTGTGGTGTTACCTGTTTGTTTTGTTTGCATCATATGCATCACATTGCACTGCATCATGTTTGCATCAACTGAAAATTTCAAAACAATTTAAACTTTCACCCTTGCTCAAAAATTTCCAAATTCAAACTTGCAAACTAAACCACTCCTTGTTCTTCAATAGTTTGAAAATTGTTTAATCCAATTGCTTGTTGATAACTTCCCCCTCTTGTTAAAACCCTAATGGCTAACTCAAAAAGTTTAAACCAAATCATTCATTGAATTGTTGGGTTTAATCAAACACCTATTTTCAATTAATTAATTAAATCACCTCCATCTTCTAATCAAATACCTCAAACATAAACACTTTTGAAATTCATAACTTAACAAGTCAATCAACTAATTTTCAATCAAATTCAATCTTAGGGGTAACCCTATTTAAAAGCATGTTTTCATAATGATTTATTAATATTGAAAATCCTCTAAATTGGTTTCAAATACAAACTTTATTTTAAATATTAAATTTTTGAAATCCAATCTTACAATATGGTTTCTAATTACATAACAAGGCTAAACTAATTTTTTTCTGTAATTTTACTAACTAAAACCTTAACTTCATCTTCCAAAAGCAATCTACAAAAAAAAAAAAAAATATAAAACAAAAAAAAAAAAAAAAATTAGAAAAGAGAGGAGAAGAGCAGCCCACCTACCCAGCCCAACCCCCCTCCTCTTATTTTCTTTTTCCCCCAGCCCAGCAACCAGCCCAGTACCCTTTCGCACACCTTTCTTCCTCCTTGGTGATGTCATACCAGTACGACCACCTCCTGCTCCGTTTGATCAGCCCTTGCCCCCCTGGATGAGCTGCCGTACAGCTCCTCCCCCCCTTATAACTACCAAACCTCTGCCCTACCCTAGCCACACTGGTTCCCTTCCTCTCCATCCCATCGCCGCCACCTTCCCTCCCATCTCTGCTGGTGCTTGCTTCCCTGAACCAACTGAAACCACCTGAAATCACCTGAAACCACCGAGACCATCCTCGCCTCCCTCAGCTCCGATCGCCACCGTCCACCTCGAGGAGGATCTAACCCCGGGAATGGAACCAGCCCACATCCCTCCCCAAGATCTCTGAAGGCTCCATCACCAGGTACTGCCTCGATTCGTCGCCCTCTTCCTCTGTTCGTCGTCGTTTGCCTCTGTTCCCGGTTGTGTTCGTCGTCAGAACCGATTAGAGCAGCAGCGATACCTTTCTGTTTGACTCGAGGTGCATCAGCAATCGGGAGGCGTTCTAGCGATAGGACTCCTCGTGTTACTGCCGTAGACCGAGATCGATCCCTCCCTGGCGCGCAGCTTTGCTGCTCTGCGCTGTTGCGAACTGACGGAGAAGAAAACCCTGCCGATTGTTCAGTTAGTTCAGTTAGCGTGCAATGATGTACCACATCTCCCACCCTACCCGTATCCTATCACAAACTGGGCAGCAGCGCAGCGGTAGCGAGCACCCGCGCGATTGCAGTCGGCCTGGGATCGAATCCCACAGGCCGCACAAGGCCACCTCCTTTTTCGCCTTTTACCGCGCGCGGGGATTTGGGCCCACAGGTCATAGACCTGGCAGGCCACCTCAGCCGCACCCGCCTCGCTGTCACCCCGCGTGGCCCCGGGCCCGCGCGGCAGCCTCTGTGGCTGGGGTGCGCTT
The DNA here is from genome assembly GCA_028641055.1 of Alopecurus myosuroides. NCBI lineage: Eukaryota > Viridiplantae > Streptophyta > Magnoliopsida > Poales > Poaceae > Alopecurus > Alopecurus myosuroides. The sequence goes on along the minus strand of CM054059.1, from coordinate 362,039,233 downwards.
CGGTGCACCACCTGATCCAGATCTGGATCTGGCTGGTTTGCACCAAGCCCCCTGCGTGTTTTCTTTTTCGCACCAAGCCCCTGTTCCAACGTTTCCTTCACAGTTAAGCCCCTGTTTTTTTTACAGAAATAACCCTAAACTTCAAATGCTCCTAATTTCCAAACCACACATCCAAATAACACAAATTTTATATGTTTTCCAATCCAAATCTCCTGAACTTTTCAAATATGCATTTTGTTTCCTGTTTTGAATTTTCAAAATGCAATCTAAATTCAAATTCAAATAATTCAAATGCAAATTGAAATAATTCATAACTAATTCATTCTGTTTCCAAATAATTCAAATAAAATATGGTTTTCACACCTTTTTGAATAACCTATTCAAATATAAACTTTGTTTTCTGGTTTGAATAATTTAAATTGCCTAAACCATTTAATTCCTGTTTAATTCAATTAAAAATTGTTTAATATTGTTTAATTCCTAATTAATTAATCCAAAGTCCAATTTCAAAATGTGAAACATGTAATCCAACTAAAATTTGATAACCTTTTCAAATATCAAATTTGTTAATTGTTTTGCACACTTTAACTTGTTGATAACAACCAATACTTGTTCATCACCATTAAGTAACTAATTTTCCAAACTTGTTAATGTTTTCTAAAATGGTTAACTATCATTCCAATTGCAATTAAACCTGTTATCTTATTGTTCCTCATCATGCATGCATCATTCTAACTCACTTACACATGATGCTTAGTGTTAGAACAATTAACTCAACTATAAGGCATGGGTTTGCCATATGCAATCTTTGCATATGGAATCCATTTAAACCTGTGTATCATATCCACTAGTTTACTTTGTTGCATCTATTAAATTGTCATGCATCCATATCTTGATCATGCTGGATCTTTTGCCGTAGTAGTAATTGTTGCATCCCGGTGTTTGTTCGAGGTTCGTTGCTTCTTCTCGGATAGGACGTTGAGATGATGTGAGCAACGACAAGTTCTGCTACCTTGCGGGATCTCAGGCAAGTATACTCACTTGCATGCCATATGGCTGCCTTTCATCACTTGTTACCGATACTTCCGTTGTTCTTTTCTGCTAGCCTTAATAGTAGATTGCTTCTGTTACGAACCTATCACATGATACCTTGAGCCCTGATATTGCCTCATTCCCATACCTACAGCCATTGATTGAGCCTGTTCCTATCTAGCCTGCTTAGGGTTGCTTTTGCTCGAACTCGTTGTCGGTTACTTCTTCACTATTACTATTGTTCCGGGGGCTCGTTGTTAATCAATCAAACCTGATAATTGCTAATGGTAATAATAATAATAATTTGATGATAAGGCACCGGCAGGAGGCCCTTTGAGGTTTTGAGGCCTGCTAGTGTCGACCCTAATAGGAAAAGGGTCTTGTCTACTGATCCATGATGAGCGCACTACCCGCATTTGGGGAGTATGGGCTCCCCCTCAGTTTGACCTGATTCGCATCTCGTCCAAATCGCCTCATTTAGTTCGGGTTTTCCATTTGCTGCATGCATGATTTTGCGAGCCCTTGGATCCCGGGTGGAACTTTCGTAGTCGGCATATAGGGGGACACGGTCTTAGAGTGCTATGAGGGTCCATTTTCTTCTGGGCCCGAGTAGCCGTGCGCCCAAGGTGCTTTGGGCTTGATGCGAAGAAGGGTTGGATTGTGTTGAGTGCCCCGCTTGGTGGGAGGCATTCCATCTGGCGGGATATTCATGAGTGTGGTTACTTTGGTGCATCCCTGCAGGGTAAATCTTCTCGAGAAGCCGTGTTTTCCGCGGTTATGGATTACTTGGTGAAAGTACTGGCTAACAAGTACTCAGGACAACTTAAACCTAATGATCAACCATGTTACACCCAATGACTAATAAGTTGACTAGTAATAGGTTATTCACACAATAACTTGACTCATCTTTAATACCACGGTGTGAGTTATCCTCGGATTGCTTCTTCGGATAAGGGGCGAGATCCAGGATGGGTTTGTTTGACGTTATCTTTCAGTTGGTTACTATTACTCGATCTTATCCCCTTTCTGATAGTTGGAAGTAATAGAATCTCTGTAGTTGGTTAGTGCAGCCTGTTGTCGCTTATTTGCAATAACCCCTTCCTTTCCGTTGATCCTAAAGTGTTTGTATCTTGTGATGACTGGCTACGCCGGTAACTTGTGAGTATGGGCTTTATCCCCCTTGCCAGTACTTAACCGTACTGACCCACGAATCTCTTTCGTGGCTGCAAATTCCAACTTGCAGTCAACAGGTTTGAAGTCTGACGACGTTAGCTTGGGAATCCCTCCGGCTTGGCCTGGGCAGGGATTGGACGCCTTCGGTTATCTTCAGGACTCTTAGTCCAATTTGGATCTCGTCCGTAGACGGACGTTTGTTTCTCCCGCTGTTATTTGGATCTTTGTATTGTATCAGTTGTAACCCCGGCTCGTGTGAGTCATCTTGTATCTATCTGTTTCTGTTGTAACTGTGGATTATTCGTGAAACTGTTGTAATGTTATCATAGATGGCAACCTGGAATCGGTTATTATGCGGATTTGGCGGGAATGCTGAAATCTGCATAGTGCCCGATCTCGGGGCGTCACAAATGGTATCAGAGCCTTGGTTCCGATTCCCGAGATTGTTTCGATACGAATGGTTATCGAAGCAACGGGTCCGCAAAGCCTGTAGGTTAACCTCGCTAACGGTCGTTGTTTCTAGAGTGTCAAAAAACTATTTCTGCTAAACTATTTTGGAAAAACATCTCAATAGGATTCTTGTTTTTCTCCTTATCCCTATTCTATTTCCCCTCCCAATCTTACTTGTTTTGGAGTCTCCCCTCTGGTCTATCTTTCAAAGTGTTAGGATCCTACGTGGGTGGACGTTTTCTGAGCCTTTAACCTAATAGGTACGATCATCGGAAGATTCCTGGTGGAAGAACATCGTCGTCACTCCGAGCAAGAATCCCTTGTTAGTGGTGTCGAGGAGATCAACTGGAAGCACGAAGAATCGATAGTCGAACTTCTTTCCCCTCCCGGGTTAGCAGGTGGATTGCGAGGGCGCAATCCCTTGTTAGTGGTGTCGTCTGTAACACCTGTGGTGTTACCTGTTTGTTTTGTTTGCATCATATGCATCACATTGCACTGCATCATGTTTGCATCAACTGAAAATTTCAAAACAATTTAAACTTTCACCCTTGCTCAAAAATTTCCAAATTCAAACTTGCAAACTAAACCACTCCTTGTTCTTCAATAGTTTGAAAATTGTTTAATCCAATTGCTTGTTGATAACTTCCCCCTCTTGTTAAAACCCTAATGGCTAACTCAAAAAGTTTAAACCAAATCATTCATTGAATTGTTGGGTTTAATCAAACACCTATTTTCAATTAATTAATTAAATCACCTCCATCTTCTAATCAAATACCTCAAACATAAACACTTTTGAAATTCATAACTTAACAAGTCAATCAACTAATTTTCAATCAAATTCAATCTTAGGGGTAACCCTATTTAAAAGCATGTTTTCATAATGATTTATTAATATTGAAAATCCTCTAAATTGGTTTCAAATACAAACTTTATTTTAAATATTAAATTTTTGAAATCCAATCTTACAATATGGTTTCTAATTACATAACAAGGCTAAACTAATTTTTTTCTGTAATTTTACTAACTAAAACCTTAACTTCATCTTCCAAAAGCAATCTACAAAAAAAAAAAAAAATATAAAACAAAAAAAAAATAAAATTAGAAAAGAGAGGAGAAGAGCAGCCCACCTACCCAGCCCAACCCCCCTCCTCTTATTTTCTTTTTCCCCCAGCCCAGCAACCAGCCCAGTACCCTTTCGCACACCTTTCTTCCTCCTTGGTGATGTCATACCAGTACGACCACCTCCTGCTCCGTTTGATCAGCCCTTGCCCCCCTGGATGAGCTGCCGTACAGCTCCTCCCCCCCTTATAACTACCAAACCTCTGCCCTACCCTAGCCACACTGGTTCCCTTCCTCTCCATCCCATCGCCGCCACCTTCCCTCCCATCTCTGCTGGTGCTTGCTTCCCTGAACCAACTGAAACCACCTGAAATCACCTGAAACCACCGAGACCATCCTCGCCTCCCTCAGCTCCGATCGCCACCGTCCACCTCGAGGAGGATCTAACCCCGGGAATGGAACCAGCCCACATCCCTCCCCAAGATCTCTGAAGGCTCCATCACCAGGTACTGCCTCGATTCGTCGCCCTCTTCCTCTGTTCGTCGTCGTTTGCCTCTGTTCCCGGTTGTGTTCGTCGTCAGAACCGATTAGAGCAGCAGCGATACCTTTCTGTTTGACTCGAGGTGCATCAGCAATCGGGAGGCGTTCTAGCGATAGGACTCCTCGTGTTACTGCCGTAGACCGAGATCGATCCCTCCCTGGCGCGCAGCTTTGCTGCTCTGCGCTGTTGCGAACTGACGGAGAAGAAAACCCTGCCGATTGTTCAGTTAGTTCAGTTAGCGTGCAATGATGTACCACATCTCCCACCCTACCCGTATCCTATCACAAACTGGGCAGCAGCGCAGCGGTAGCGAGCACCCGCGCGATTGCAGTCGGCCTGGGATCGAATCCCACAGGCCGCACAAGGCCACCTCCTTTTTCGCCTTTTACCGCGCGCGGGGATTTGGGCCCACAGGTCATAGACCTGGCAGGCCACCTCAGCCGCACCCGCCTCGCTGTCACCCCGCGTGGCCCCGGGCCCGCGCGGCAGCCTCTGTGGCTGGGGTGCGCTTCGGTGCACCACCTGATCCAGATCTGGATCTGGCTGGTTTGCACCAAGCCCCCTGCGTGTTTTCTTTTTCGCACCAAGCCCCTGTTCCAACGTTTCCTTCACAGTTAAGCCCCTGTTTTTTTTACAGAAATAACCCTAAACTTCAAATGCTCCTAATTTCCAAACCACACATCCAAATAACACAAATTTTATATGTTTTCCAATCCAAATCTCCTGAACTTTTCAAATATGCATTTTGTTTCCTGTTTTGAATTTTCAAAATGCAATCTAAATTCAAATTCAAATAATTCAAATGCAAATTGAAATAATTCATAACTAATTCATTCTGTTTCCAAATAATTCAAATAAAATATGGTTTTCACACCTTTTTGAATAACCTATTCAAATATAAACTTTGTTTTCTGGTTTGAATAATTTAAATTGCCTAAACCATTTAATTCCTGTTTAATTCAATTAAAAATTGTTTAATATTGTTTAATTCCTAATTAATTAATCCAAAGTCCAATTTCAAAATGTGAAACATGTAATCCAACTAAAATTTGATAACCTTTTCAAATATCAAATTTGTTAATTGTTTTGCACACTTTAACTTGTTGATAACAACCAATACTTGTTCATCACCATTAAGTAACTAATTTTCCAAACTTGTTAATGTTTTCTAAAATGGTTAACTATCATTCCAATTGCAATTAAACCTGTTATCTTATTGTTCCTCATCATGCATGCATCATTCTAACTCACTTACACATGATGCTTAGTGTTAGAACAATTAACTCAACTATAAGGCATGGGTTTGCCATATGCAATCTTTGCATATGGAATCCATTTAAACCTGTGTATCATATCCACTAGTTTACTTTGTTGCATCTATTAAATTGTCATGCATCCATATCTTGATCATGCTGGATCTTTTGCCGTAGTAGTAATTGTTGCATCCCGGTGTTTGTTCGAGGTTCGTTGCTTCTTCTCGGATAGGACGTTGAGATGATGTGAGCAACGACAAGTTCTGCTACCTTGCGGGATCTCAGGCAAGTATACTCACTTGCATGCCATATGGCTGCCTTTCATCACTTGTTACCGATACTTCCGTTGTTCTTTTCTGCTAGCCTTAATAGTAGATTGCTTCTGTTACGAACCTATCACATGATACCTTGAGCCCTGATATTGCCTCATTCCCATACCTACAGCCATTGATTGAGCCTGTTCCTATCTAGCCTGCTTAGGGTTGCTTTTGCTCGAACTCGTTGTCGGTTACTTCTTCACTATTACTATTGTTCCGGGGGCTCGTTGTTAATCAATCAAACCTGATAATTGCTAATGGTAATAATAATAATAATTTGATGATAAGGCACCGGCAGGAGGCCCTTTGAGGTTTTGAGGCCTGCTAGTGTCGACCCTAATAGGAAAAGGGTCTTGTCTACTGATCCATGATGAGCGCACTACCCGCATTTGGGGAGTATGGGCTCCCCCTCAGTTTGACCTGATTCGCATCTCGTCCAAATCGCCTCATTTAGTTCGGGTTTTCCATTTGCTGCATGCATGATTTTGCGAGCCCTTGGATCCCGGGTGGAACTTTCGTAGTCGGCATATAGGGGGACACGGTCTTAGAGTGCTATGAGGGTCCATTTTCTTCTGGGCCCGAGTAGCCGTGCGCCCAAGGTGCTTTGGGCTTGATGCGAAGAAGGGTTGGATTGTGTTGAGTGCCCCGCTTGGTGGGAGGCATTCCATCTGGCGGGATATTCATGAGTGTGGTTACTTTGGTGCATCCCTGCAGGGTAAATCTTCTCGAGAAGCCGTGTTTTCCGCGGTTATGGATTACTTGGTGAAAGTACTGGCTAACAAGTACTCAGGACAACTTAAACCTAATGATCAACCATGTTACACCCAATGACTAATAAGTTGACTAGTAATAGGTTATTCACACAATAACTTGACTCATCTTTAATACCACGGTGTGAGTTATCCTCGGATTGCTTCTTCGGATAAGGGGCGAGATCCAGGATGGGTTTGTTTGACGTTATCTTTCAGTTGGTTACTATTACTCGATCTTATCCCCTTTCTGATAGTTGGAAGTAATAGAATCTCTGTAGTTGGTTAGTGCAGCCTGTTGTCGCTTATTTGCAATAACCCCTTCCTTTCCGTTGATCCTAAAGTGTTTGTATCTTGTGATGACTGGCTACGCCGGTAACTTGTGAGTATGGGCTTTATCCCCCTTGCCAGTACTTAACCGTACTGACCCACGAATCTCTTTCGTGGCTGCAAATTCCAACTTGCAGTCAACAGGTTTGAAGTCTGACGACGTTAGCTTGGGAATCCCTCCGGCTTGGCCTGGGCAGGGATTGGACGCCTTCGGTTATCTTCAGGACTCTTAGTCCAATTTGGATCTCGTCCGTAGACGGACGTTTGTTTCTCCCGCTGTTATTTGGATCTTTGTATTGTATCAGTTGTAACCCCGGCTCGTGTGAGTCATCTTGTATCTATCTGTTTCTGTTGTAACTGTGGATTATTCGTGAAACTGTTGTAATGTTATCATAGATGGCAACCTGGAATCGGTTATTATGCGGATTTGGCGGGAATGCTGAAATCTGCATAGTGCCCGATCTCGGGGCGTCACATGATGCCATTGGGACCAGGGATCTTCATCTTCAGATAAGCCACATGTGTAGAGGCCATAAACTTGCTCAAAGCAGGCCTGCCGAGTAGAGCATGATAGGGGCTCTGATGATCCACCACTTCAAACTGGAGGCGCTCTGTGCGGCAGTTCTCCCGGGTACCGAATAGCACATCAATCCACACTCGGCCAATCGGGTTGCATGAGATCCCGGGCACAATGCCATGGAAGGTGGTCTTGCTGGGCAGCATCATGTTCTCGGCTAGGCCAAGCTTCTCGAGTGTGTCCTTGTACACAATGTTGATGCTGCTGCCGTTGTCGATTAGCACCTTGCTGAACCTCACATTCTTCTCGGGACCCAGGAACGTAGGATCTAGCACCAAGGCATAGGTACCCGGGTTGGGCATCACCTTGGGATGATCCGCTCGAGTCCATCTGATTTCCTGGTCGCACCAGTACATGTAGTGAGGGACAGCAGGAATCACTGCGTTGACCTCCATGGCCCGCCTGTGCTGTGACTGCTTGTCGACTGCCTCAGAAGTGAAGATCATATAGCTCTCATGGTGCTCTTGGTACTGGTTGGAGCCATTGCCCCCATTGTTGCCATTGTTGCCATTGTTGTTGCCCTGATAGTTGTTGTTGCCTCTGTTGTTGTTGTTGCGGTTGTAGTTGTTGTTGTTGTTGCGGTATCTCTCATTGTTGAAGTTCCGGTTGGCTCCTAAAGCCACTTGGTTCACATTCTCTCTTCTCGGGTAGACGGGCGGCCGAGTTGCGGGCGCGCGAGTAGGCTGAACAGTAGCACTGGCGGCTGGCAGAGGAGGAGGAGGAGGCAAGCCATCACTCTTGATCACATCCCACCATTCGCATTGCCGAGTAGTATGGTTCGCAGGCCTTGAGGGGTGGTGAGTGTGAAAGCTGCATGGGCCATCCTTCATGTCATCAAAGACAAACTTCTTCGGCTGCTCGGAGTTCCCGCTACCCGACTGAGAGGCGCGAAATGGCTTCTTGTTGCCTTGGCCCTGGTTCTGGTTCTGCCCGTAGGCTCCAGCAGGTTTCTGCCTTTGGCCACCACCGCCTCCAACATTCACTGCATTCACCTCCTCAGGGTCATACCGAGTATCTACTCGGCGCTTGTTGCGGAACTCGTTGCGCTTGCTGCTGTTGAAGTTTCTTCTCGGCTCAGAGGAGTCCATCAGTGGCTGAGTAGGATCACCGAGTGCGTACTGATCCGCAATCTTGATGGTCTCGGCCAGGGTGTTCGGCATCTCTCTCTGCAATCTCTGCCAAAGCATACTGCCATGTCGGCAACCCTGCGCAAACCAAGTGATGGCCTATGCTTCATTCACACCCTCACATGTGTTCCTCAGGGTGCTCCACCGAGTAAGGTACTCGTGGTCCGTCTCGTCTTCTCGCTGCCTGCAAGCCGACAGCTGCTGTGGCCTATTCGGCCTCTTGTATGTACTCGTGAAGTTGCTGATGAAGGCATCCGAGAAGTCCAGCCAGCAGTTAATGCTGTTCTTGGGCAAGTTGTTGAGCCAAGTGCGAGCTGGACCCTCTAGCATCTGTGGAACATAGCGCACCGCCCATCTCCTGTTGCCATTCGCGATATGGACCGCGGTGACGTAATCATTGAGCCAATCTTCAGGCTTGGTGCTGCCATTGTAACTCTTGGTGCCCCTTGCAAGCTGGAAGCCCTTCACGGAAGGCTCGTTCATGATGCGCGGGCCAAAGCACTCGGGACCGGGAGGACCCGTGCTCTCAAGCCGCGCCGACAAGCTGATACGGTCCAGCTGGTGCCTTGCATCTCCAGGCGCCAACACACGCTCACCGACACGGTCATAGATGTCATAACCAGCCATCTCCATAGCCGAGTAGCCATCATCATACCTATCCACCTGCATAGCTGCGGGCTGCTCCACCGGGTTGGCGACTGGTGCCGCTGGGCGCGGCCGCTGCCTCTGCCGAGTAGGCTGAGCTGCGGGTTGCCGAGAAGTACCCGGACGCGCGGCTTCTCGGGCACGGCTTTGAGCTTGATGGGCTTGAGAGCCTGCTCTTGCAGCGTTGTGTTCCTGCCCGGGCTGCTGCGGCACAGCAACCTGTTTCGCGGCAGCAGCCGGGTCGTACACCTGCATTTGCCTGTCTCTACCCGAGCGCCCGCTGCGGCTCTTCTCGCGGCTAGGATGCGGAGACGAGGCCTGATCGTTAGATCTAGCCGCGTGCGAGTGAACCACCTGCGAAGCTCCAGCTCCCGGGTTAGCCTTCCGGAACTCCTCGTTCTGCCTAGCGGTCTCCAACACCAACTCGTTGAGCCTCTCCTGCTGCCTGAGACGCGCCTCTCCATCCAGGCGCGGCAACTCGGCAGCCACGGCTTGTGCAGCTCTGAGCGTCTTGGCGGGTGTGCTGTACCTTGGCCTTGTGAAGGTGTTCGCAGTGACGGACTGCGCGGGCACCTCCGCAACTGTCGCCATCTCGGCACCCAAGTTACGCCGCGTAGCGCCTACTCTGCTGGGCCTCCTGGCGACCGGCGTGAAGCCGTGAGCCTTGTTGTACTCGAGCTGGTCTAGACTCAGCTCAAGCCTGATCTTCTCCAACTCCGCCTGCTCGGCAAGCAGCTCCTGGCGTTGCCGCTCGAGCTGCTCCCTCGCGGCTAGGAGCTCGATGTCGGTGGGAGTGGGCATACCGGTTCGCGCAGCAGACGCGGGGATGACCGTTGACGTGGAAGGCGGCAAGTTGCTCTCCTTCTCGTAGGGCCGGTGGTTCCTGCCACCAGCAGGCGGTTCGTCAACCTCCTCGACAACGGCCGCAGCGCCGGTAGCAGCTGCGCCAGTGTTTGCCGCCAAACCCGTCACCATCACCTCAGCGCAGCTTGCAGAGCTGCCTGCAGGCCTTCCGCGAGCAGCAATCACCGCGGGTGGATCCTCCGCGTCATGCACCAGCTCAGGGTACGCGGGGTTGGCGATGGTGGCGACGTAGACGAGGTGAGAGCCGAAGGAGATCACCGAGCCGCCCTCGGGCATGGCCATGCCGCCGAAACAGCCGGCGTTGTCGGTGACGAAGTCGAAGGAGCCGAATCTGTGGACAAGGCCACAAACTACGCGCTCCGCTGAAGAAGATCCCGTCCGAACAGAAACTCCAGCCAGCGCCGCTGGTTGCCCCACGGTGGGCGCCAACTGTCGTGGTGGTGTCACGGCAGATGCCATGGGATGGCTAAAGATGTGGGGACGATGGACGCTGGAGGTGTCCGGGGAGGGATCACGCGACGAGTAGCCGCGTGAGGTAAGATCCACACAACGCAAACAACACGATGTACCCAGGTTCAGGGCCCTCGTGAGGAGGTAAAACCCCTACTCCTGCCTTGCTATATGTATTACGATGCCTCTCCGAGTAGCCACAGTACAAATGATATCGCTACCGAGTAGCTTCTCTCTTCCCCCCGGGTAGAACTAGGTCAAGAACTTAGGGTTTCTAGGGTTCACTGTGAGCATGTGTGAGCGTCTATGAGCATGCCTCGCGCAGGAGGCGGCGGGGCACCTTATATACACGATGCCCAGCCGGATACGTCCAAATACGAACAAGTGTCGACATAGTGTGCACATCGTCCTTTCTCCGAGTACCCGCTGACAGCTTTGGTTCCTAATCTTGGCTGCTTCTGTAAAGTCGTTGGGCAAAACTAGGGGACAGACTGGTATCACTGTACCTAGGCACAGAGTAGGCCCCCCTTATCCTGCCACGGCCTGCTTCCATGCTGTCACTGTCAGGCAGGCCGGTCCCAGATGAACAGTAGTTCGAATGCTGCCAAGTACGGACCCAGGATATGCGGGATCCTGTGTCAGAACGGCTCCTTTGACTTTCTGGCCCGAGTAGGTTCCCGCCAATTGTTCCCGCCAATTGTACTCGGGCCAACCCTTCTACTCGAAAGGATAAAACTTGATTGATATCTCCTTCTGGTCATCTTGAGGTGAGACCGAGTAGCAGTCGACCGGGTAGCGAGTACCAGGTAGTCGGCTACTCGACCAAATCTCTCTTCTGTAAGCTGCCTTTACCACCTGTCTTTACCCTACTCGGGGGTAACCCCCCGACAACGAGTTAGTAGCTCCAGGTGAGCTGCTCGTTCTTTTTTTTTCTCGATGCTTGCTGGTTGAGCTAGTAGCAACGTACTAGCTAAGTTAGCTAGCTTGGGTGTATATATTAATTTAATTTTCTATTTCCTGTTTTTATTTCTTAATAACTTTTGCATGAAAGCTCGAAATATCCTCAAACAAGTTTCTAATCCTTGTAACATAATTCTCTTTCAAATATGAACATGAATGTGTCGGACAACACATTTCAAATTTGAATTTCGAAAATATGGATAATGCGTTAATAGTACTAAAATCATTTTTAAATAGAAAATAATAATTAATTGGAATTAGGGTTTAATAAAATTAAGAGAGGTGGTCTCAAATATAAATATTGGTTTTCAAGGTCTTTTATTTGTTTTAAAAAACAAAATAATTTATATAAATATTCTATTGGTTGTTACTTGATATAATATTTGAAAGGCTGTATGAAAACGTTTTTATTCACATGAAATGTTTTTTGAGGCATGAAGAAAATATTAGACATAGTAATTGTCGAGACATCGTAGTAAGAATCATATACGGGGGTGCCATGAGCCTACGGGTAGAGACGTGGGGTACGTGGTAGCACGACAATTGGGAACACCAGGTTTTACCTAGGTTCGGTACGTCGCAACTAGGCGACGTTCCTACTCTGCAATCTCACTAAATCAGGGCTGAAGTCTAAAGTATACAAATGTGAGTATAGATTCGCTAACTCGGCGAGGATCAACTTCTCGGCGAGTTGGCTTCTAGCTAATTATATGTGTGTTTCGTCTCTCCCCTCCGGCTTTATATAGATAACCGGGTTAGGGCTTACAGAAAGAAAACCTAGAAGACTACATAAAGTATCTAACTTATAAAGTAAGAAATCCGTCTTCTTCTCCAAGCCGCACCACTTTGGGTCGTGGTCCGGGTTCTTCTAGAATCAGGGCTTCCTGCCCATCAGCCTACTGGGCCGCCCAATGGACCGTGATCCATTACCAACATGCCACCCTGGTAATCCGGCTCTTGAGGCCAATGCCGGATATACCCCTAATTGGTATATATCCGACAGTAGCCCCCAAGAAGGATTGATACTTCATTCTGCCAGCTTTCATCATTCTTTTCCGAGAAATGTTGGTGTTTGGTCTTGATTCTTCTTTTTCCCAAAATTTGTTAACTCAAAACTCGGATTTTATTAAAGTCCGGCTTTTCTTCCACGAGCCTTCGTAGAGAAGGAACTTCGTGACGTCAGCGACGAAATCGTGCTGACATCACGGACGTTTGGGCTCAGTCAAAACCCTGCAACGTATCTTCTGACAGATTCTCGTGGGAAACGAGGAGATAACACTTATCACTTCGTCCCTTTATTTCCCGGAAATCTCGGGCGTAACACGCGTCGATCATCCAACGGTCAAATAGCCATTGGAGCTAATCTCCACGCGCCCGGCTATAAATAGTTGCCTCGGGGCCTTCGGCTCCTCTTCCGTTCCATCTTCAATCTCAAGCCCCCAGCGCCACTTCAACCAGAGCGAGCCCGAGCGCAAGTTACGAGCGGAGAGAAAACAAGCTCCAAACCGTCTCCGGAGTTCATCATCGGAGGCTCAACTTCACGGCTGCGCCGCCACCCAATGGCCACCGGAGATCCCCCCCCGCGCCTCGGAGGTGGAGACCGCCGCCGTGGATATCGAATCCATCATCAATGACATGGATCCGCAACTCAACTCTCCCGTCTGCGCCACCGCAAGCACGCCGGAGGGAACCGCCGGCGATTCGGCCCGCGGAGATCTGCCTCCCGCGGATGAGAACGTGCCGTCGTCGTCGTCTGCTCCTCCTCTGCCTCTCGTCACCAAGCCCACAGAGGGAAACACCTCTCTCGGCGGCGAGGAGGTCGCAGCTTCCGGTGCCGCCGGAGTCGAAGAAGAAACGGAGGAGAACTCCGGGAATTGGAGCCACTGCAACGTGGTTCCAACCCTCCTTCCAGCAATGGAGAAGGAAGGGTTCGTGCTGGAAGGAAAGTAGCGGTACGATGAGGAAGACTCTGAGCCTTCCCCAAAATCCGGCGAACGGGTTCTCCTTTCCTCGCACATAAACAAAGGTATGGGTTTTCCGCCGTCCGCCTTTTATCTTCAAATTCTCGACCACTACCAAATCCAGCCCCACAACCTTCCTCCCAACTCCATCTTATACTTAGCCGGGTTTCAAGCCCTCTTTGAAGGGTATCTAAGAATAGAACCTAGGTTAGACTTCTGACAGTATTGTTTTGGGGTGAAACGCAACCCCTCTGAGGGCGCCCTCCCCACCTGTGGAACCATTTCCTTCACTTTACGTAGGTTTAGGGAGGACTAGTTCCCGAAAATCAAAACTTCGGAATCCGTCAAATTCTGGACGGGTTCCTTCTTCCCGTTTCCTAGAAAGGAAATGGGCGTTCCACCTTTTGTCAATTTCCCGGCCACTCCCCAAGACAATTGGGTAGTGGACGTGGTCCAGACACTGCCGACAGATCTGATGAGGATCAAGCGACAAATTGCCAAGCTTGTTTCCGCCAATGCCCCCTTGACCGGCACAGATACCGTGTTGTGTTGGCTCGAAAAGATAATCCAGCCTTTGGCCCATCACGGCAAACGACTCATGTGTGAGTACTCGGGTACGGAGGACACTATAAGGGCGACAAACAAGGATTTGTCAAAAAGAGACCTCAAGAAGCGGCTAAACCAACTGGTTTCCACTCGGGACCAGTATGAAGAAAGCCGACAAATGTATCATGCTGGCAATCCAGCTCCAAAGGTAAAATTCTTTCTCTTTGGGCATTTTCTTGGTTTTGTCTTTTCTCGGATTTTTATCTTACTCGAACTTTATTTCTTTTCAACAACTTCTCGACCTTCCTGATGCCGAGCTCGCAATCGACGCTGAGTTGGACGCACTTCGTGCCAACTTTCAGTCAGGCAGACGGAAGCGCAAGAAGCCCTCCGCCACTCAGGAGGTGATCGACCTTGACGGCTTTGCCGTCGCAACTTCCAGGTAAAAAATCCTGGGGTTTTATTTCTATGCTTGTTACCGCATGTTTTTCACTTCTCGGAATCTTATTTCTCGGATTTTTGTCTTCTTTTTCTTTCTAGCCTTGCCCCTACCACGTTGAAGGGAAAGGGCCGCAAGAAGCACAATGTTGCTACTCACAGAGGAGCAAAGCCGTCTCCTGCTGCTACGCCAGATACTCTTATAGCAGCAGGTGAAGAATACTCGGCTGCCCGGGAGGACGAGCACCCTTTGCCGTCCAGCCAACCCATTGCATCCAACTCGGATGCGAGGGAAAGGGCGGAGCCGGAAGTGGGAGGCCCTTCAAACGTTCCATAGGAGGAGACCATCCCAAATTTTGACAAAGACTTCAAGGTAAAAGAAGAGCATTTTGACAATCACGGATATATTCATCCGTGGGCGACAAAATACTTCGCTCTAGCTCCTTTAATCCGTCCATGGCCGCAAGGCGGGCTTATAGTTAGGAATAATTACGTGTTCTTGCCTCGGCGGGTCATACAACACGGCCTTTGCCATGTTGGAATCCTCTTTGCCGAATACGCAAAGGAATTTAACGACAATCTGGCAAATCTTACAAGAATGATCCAGGTACATATCTCTAGCCCCCAAGCATTTATCCAATTTTATTCTTTTTTGACTGAATGCTTTCTTCTTATTCTTGCTTGATTTTGACTTAAGCGTTACTTCTTTTGTCCGTGTTTCAGCAAACTGCCGAGACGATTAATATGGAAGTTTTCAATAAACTTACCATCAAGAACAAGGAGGTGAAAACTCTCCTTAGTATTCTTGAAGACAAGGACTCGGAGTTGGCTTCCGTTCAGCAAGAGCTGAAAAACTCGGCAGGTAAATGTTTTACCATTTGAACTGCTTAAATTTTCTAAGTCATTTTCCGAGTATTGGTTTCTCAACCTTGTATTCTTTTCAGCTTCTTTGGCGAAAGCCAAGCAGATAGCCGAAGATGCTGGCAATCCCGAAAACCTCCGGAGGGAGAACTCGGAGCTTTACAAAATCAATGTAAACCTCCAGAAGGACCTGGAGGCCAGCCAGCTGGCTGTCGGGATTGCCGAGTCCAAGGCTTCTGCCCAGGCCGAGAAGGACAAGTCCACCATCCTGGACCTGGAGAATGCTCTAAATCAACACCTTGAAGAAGGCATTGAAATGGACAAGATTCTCGGTAAGATTTAACTCTTTTACCGGATTTTTCCTCCTTATACTTTTTACAGTATGTTTCCTTTTTTCTCCTCTGTTTTTTCTAACTTTTCCTTGTTGATTTAAACAGAGGGAAACCCCTTGCTTACCCGGATTGACAGAATCTGGGCTTTCGGGAGAATCTTCGCCGCGCTGAAGACTACGGGGATGTTAATTGTGAACAAGTACATTCCTGACAAAGCAGGAGAAATCTCGGAAGTTAGCAAGCTTCTAGAAGCAATCGAGGAGGTGGCGAACTAGAAGGAATCCTGGTTCCGCTCCGCGGCTCGCGGTGGTGCACGCATGGCCCTTGGGCTAATGCGTATGCACTACACTACAGCCAAGTCTTGGCGCGTGGCGACCGGTATGCCCTAGGGATACACGGAATCGTAGAGAGCCAGCATCTTCGACTCTGTCAAAGGGCACGCTACAAAGATAGCGCAAATGGTGTCGATTTCCACCTTCTACCCAGAGGAAGAGATTTCGGCACTCCCGAGGACCCCAGCAGCGAAGAGGAGGACTCGGATTCTGAGGAGGCCGCTTGATTCCTGAGTAGATAGCAGGAACAAAATAGAAGCATTACTATTCTTTTAATGTAACATCCATTGTAATTCTATCTATCTTTTGTATAAACAAGTATTCCCTTTTGCAGTAAATTTTTTAGTCTTTGCAACTTTTCTGGGTTTTAGTTCCTTTTCCTTCTAAGTTCTCTGGCTCATACGTTTTGACTGTCCTTAGTGTTGAAATGGCTTAATAGTACTTAATCTTCATGCCAAGTGACTGGATTCAAGTCTATCAGTCGAAACTCGGAAACATGGATCGTACTTAGGCATTTTTACTTACTAATTTCAGTGACCCAACATATAAACTATCATATAATACTTAGGAAAAAGTAAGTAACTTTGAAAAATTATTAAACTTAGGCACGCAGGAACAATCTGGGTTTCCTAAGCCTTCTTAGGCCAGAAAAGCATCCAGATTTATAGCTCTGAGCACGCAGGAAAAATTCGGGTTAACATTGAAGCAATTTGAAAAATCAATGGGAAATAGATAAGACGGCACTTATGCTTTGAACAATAACAACAAGGCAGATAAAAATGCATGGATTCTGACAACTTTATTTCATGATCTCAAAGATGTTTACATATAATTTGAACTAAGTGTAAAAGAGACGTAACTGCTGGATGCTCCAGGGTCTCTTTGTTTCTCCCAGTTCTACATCTATCTTTCTCTTTCTTTTGCGATTTAGTCTTTTAGGATCTTCTTCTGTATCCCGAATGTCTACAAGATAATAAGATCCATTTTTCATAGCCTTGCCAATGAAAAATGGTCCCTCTCAAACTGGGGCTAATTTGTGCTTCCTTTCCTGCACCAATCTTAGGACTAAGTCACCTTATTTGAAAGAACGGTGTCTGATTTTCCGACTATGATAGCGTCGCAGTCCTTGCTGATAAATGGCGGATCTTTGTAGCACAAGTTCTCGTTCTTCTTCTAAGAGATCGACGATATCTTGTCCTGCGTTTTCGGCATCTGAGTCTTTGTATGCTAGCACTCTTGGGCTATCATGGAGCATGTCCGTAGGAAGCATTGCTTCTGCCCCATAAACCAGGAAAAATGGAGTTTGTCTAGTTGATCTATTTGGCGTTGTTCGAATGCTCCAAAGCACGGAAGGCAATTCTTCTACCCATTCTCCAGCTGCTCTATGAAAAGGAGATTTGATTCTTGGGTGTATTACCTGCAGGATAGAACTATTCATTCATTCAACCCGTCCATTGGATTGTGGGTGTGCCACAGATGCTAGATCTAGGCGAATTCCCGTTTGTCGGTAATATTTTGCCAACTCTCCAATGGAGAAATTTGTCCCGTTATCCGTGATTATGCTGTGTGGAACGCCGTATCACATGACTATGTCAATGATGAAATTTCTGGCAGTCACACCGTCAAGTTTTTTGATGGGTTTCGCCTCCACCCACTTGGTATACTTAACTACTGCAACGAGTAGATGTGTAAGTCCGCCTCTTGCAGTTTTGAATGGTCCCATCATATCTAACCCCCAGACTGCAAATGGCCATGTTATCCTATATAACTAAGTAGATCAGCCCCACTATCTTATTTCTCTCCACATGCAACTATGCCACCTCATTGATCTATTTGTCTAAACATGCATCCATCCACGTCATCTATTGTGCCAACTAATCTCAAAAAATAAAATTGGGCCAACTCAGAAAAGAAAATAAACCGACTTTTGCCAATGACATCCAGATCCAACTCATCCCCTCAACTGCTCTCCATTAACTGCCCCTTTATTGCCTCCCCGATCTGCAACTCCTATTTTCCATTTAGTCTTTCCCTTCTCCCGTAGTATTACCACCAAGGGACGCCTCCTTTCGTCTCCCCGGTCATCGTGTATCTGTATAAACGAGTCCTACAGACTAGCCGGAAAACTTCCAATGCAGTGGTGTATTTCTTCTTTCTTCTATTGATACTGCCGCAGCTCCATCCGATCTTCCATATATCCATCGGATTTCACTCCTGTTATTGTGCTACAGCGGTGCCAAGATTAATCTCCTCTTCTAAGTGTTCTAAATTTTTAACTGCCACGAAGAAAGCATTGGGTGTTCATGGACTATTTGTTTATTCTTCGCAAATGTCCTTGCTGATGACGGCGCGTGTGCTGAGTGTATATTAGGATCATTACTCTCTCTGCTCGACCCGGCGGCTCCTTGCACGGTACAGACAGTGGTGGGCATGACCGATCCTTTCCCCACCTAACATTTGCCAGTGGTGGTACGTACATGATTTATTCTGGAATTTGACCTCTCTGTCAAGTGTCAAATTCTACTCCTTCATATACATGGAAGTTGCCACTTACCGTGAATATTTTCTGCCAACGCTGGCATGGGACATTAGAATAACCTCATGCATCTTCATGGCGAGCATCTCACCTCCGTGCATGTCTTCCCCGCTGTTACTGCTTCTACTTGATGCTACTATTTGATTTCCTCTCTTATTATCTATATAAAACAAACCTCTCGCACACTACTTTAGTTGTTTTGCAGTGCAAATTTTATGACACTATCATTTTGTTGTTGTGCCTAATGTTCCCCAAAAATCGATGGCAGATATACATGCTCATCCGCCCCTCAAGCTGAGCACTACCCAACAACCAGTGAAAATGGGATTTCCAATGGGAGGCGAGGTAAAGAATAAAACTAGGCTAACATACATGTTTCTGACATACTTGGTCATTTCTGATTAACTGTTCCTATTCACATTGATGCATCCACGTCGCATCAATGCTCTTCCATTACCGCTGCAAGGCCAGACCGTCAAGCAATCCTGAGACGTTGATGCACACGTCAGGAAGTCAGATGGTGATGATGCAAAGGCCAGACACCCAGCTTCTTATGTTACCGCAAATTCTGAATAATCGGCAACAATGTCATGCAGTTCGTCCTTCTCAAAATTCCTTACTGTTTCATTGTCCAACTTTTTTGTCTGATCTTTCAGTGGTTTGAGTTCTAAAAGGGAAACGGAGTAGTGGAAGGAGGCTACAACAATATGTATAATTAATACAAACATTGCACCGCACTCTCAAAGGAGTATTTCGTTTAGCACAAAACAACTGAACTCCTTCATTAAATGTTTTGGCATTATGACCATTGGCTGTTAAAATGATTCAGGCTCACCTTAGTTTTGGTAGCAAGTCAGTTATTCTACTCTCATTGTGTACTCGATCAATATAAAAAATATTCAATGTATTTGCCTCTAAGATAGGTCCTAGAAAAATAAGGTAAAGAAAAACATTTTCTATTTTCTGTACTCTATTCCGTAACTCCAGTCACATGCAGATGGTGCAAGCTTCAATCCTGCATTTCACTTCAATAATTGGCGGCAGGATTATAAGTCCATCTGTTTCCGAACAAAAATATTTGCTGATAAGCAAAAAATGTCACTTTTACTTAAACATTTCTGAGCTTATGAGTTTTCAGTTTGGGCATACGAGTTATTTGTATTGCTTTAAATCCTTTGTTGATAAGCACTTTCAGGAGGTAAATATAATGTTCTTTCAGTGATGCTCATTTCTCCATTGCCATTTCATGTAAAGCTACAATTGTATTGGACTCACTGACTGTATTTTCTCAAATAAGTCTATGATGTATTCAAAATGCGTAATAGTTTGAGCATATAATTTCCGCAGCAACGCGCGGATAGCTTTGAGTGCTTGAGCTGGCATATTTGTATGCTTGGCGTAATACTGGCATCCGGCACATATGTTTACTATGTGCTCTGCATCTGTCTTGGATGTGAGCCAAAAAAAACTCGCGTGGAATGCTTTTTTGACTATGTTTTTTGATTGAGCATGATGTCGCACCCGGACTTCTAAAGGATACTCGCCGTTCCGTTGAACAGTAGTAGATTGGATTACGGGGCTTACCGGCACCCGCGTCCTCTTACGAGTAGGCCAACACACGTATGTGTGACAACCAACCCCTATCTGTTCATCGTCGACGTAAACTATCCCATAGAAATCAGGATACTACCATTGACGTACTTCATACCATACACACATGGTACGTCAACGGTTTCTAACAGAATGATAGTACAACATATCTCTAAGACACAAAAGATTGAAATAAGTTGCAAATAGCTCTCACTAGAGCAGAGATAGCAAATACAATCATCCAGAGGACACATGTCCGAACATAACATCATTACATCTCAGCGGAAGCATTCAAAGGGTTTGAGTACAGACAAATCCAAATAGGTTTAAGAAGCCGGGAACTGAAAGAAAGACGGAGCCCATCCACGTAGTCTCGGATCCTGCCCGGGTCCGCTACCTACTCGTCAGCAGCCTCGTCAAACTCCACGTAGTAGCCGTCACTGGGATCCTCGTAAGCGTAGTCTGCGGAAACCACAGCCCCAAAGGGGTCATTACAACAACGTACTGGCAAGCAAGACTCACAGTTCACCAAAGTGTAGCCCGTCAACACCAAGTACAGATGCCTTGGGTTCAACGGAAGAAAGGGGATATAAAAGATGCTGCAACTGGCTGCTCTAACCAACTAAAGAACATACTACAACTTCCGGCTAACAGAAAGAAGATAAGATAGCGTATCGTAACCAACTGCAACTAACCACCAAACAAACCCATCCTGGATCTCGCCCCTTATCCAAAGAAGCAATCCGAGGATAATTCACACAGTTGGATTAATGAATAATGGATCAAGTTGTTGTGTCAATAAGCCTATTACTAGTCAGGTAGCATTAGTTAGATGTAAGTTGTTCTGAGTACTTGTTAGCCAGTACTTTCACCAAGTCAACCATAACCGCGGAAAACACGGCTTCTCGAGAAGATTTATCCCTGCAGGGGTGCACCAATTTGGCCGTACACGTAAGAATAACCCGCCAGATGGGATGCCCCCCACCAAGCGGGGCACTCAACACAACTCAACTCTTCTTCGCATCAAGCCCAAAGCACTTTGGGCGCACGGCTAATCGAGCCCCGAAGAAAGGGGACCCTCATAGCACTCTAAGAACGTGTCCCCCTATATGCGACTACAAAAGTTCCACCCTGCGCTGGGCTCGCAAAAACATGCATGCGGCAAATGGAAAACACGAACTAAATGAGGCGATTTGGACGAGATGCGAATCGAATCAAATTGAGGGGGGCGCCCATACACGCTTCCCACATGCGGATAGTGCGCTCATCATGGATCAGTAGACAAGACCCTTTTCCTATTAGGGTCGACACTAGCAGGCTTCAAAACCACACAGGGCCTCCTGCCGGTGCCTTATCAACATATTATTATTAACAGGTTGATTGATTAACATCGAGCCCCCAGAACGTGATAGAATATAGCAACAGAAAGTATCGGGTAACAGACTCGAGCAAAACAACCTAAGCATGCTAGTAAGACACTGGCTCAAACAATGGGGTTGTAGGAGTGGAGGTGAGGCAATATCAGGGTTAAGGGATTCATGTGATAGGTTCGTATCAGAAAAAACTATACATAGGGCTAGCAAAATAGACAACGGAAAGTATCGGTAACCAATGTTGAAAGGAACACGGTGGTTCATGTGAGTGATAACTTGCCTGCAAACTCAGCAGCCTGGTACTGAGCTAGATCCTCAGAAGGGGTGTCGTAAAGATCGTCGGTCTCAACGTCGTCGTCTATCCGAGAAGAAGCAAACAACCAAGACAGAAATATAAACAATCAATATCATGGCATAATGCACAATCATGGGATGATGCATGTCAAGTTAAGAGATGCATCAAAATAAACTAGTGGACTTGGTAACACAATTTAAATAAACACATATGCAATTTTGAGTTGCCTATGAAAAGCCCATGGATTTTGGTTGAAACAGGTGTTTTCCAATTAACCAACAGGTGAAAGTGGATTAGTATGATGCATGGATGAGGAAAACAACAAAATAACAACAATAGAACCAATTGGAATTAAGGTTTACCAATTTAGAAATTTATTTGTTAAGTTAGGAAATTTTTTGGTTCCTTAAAGGGCTTACACAAATAGTTGTTGTTTTCATCAATTTAAATTGTGCAAAATAAATAACAAGATTCATATTTGAAAATAATACCAAATTTTAGTTGGATTACATGTTTCAAATATTGAAATAGGAGTTAGGATGAATTTATTATGACTTAAACAAGATTAAACAAGTTTTAAATGAATTTAAAACAAGTTTGAATATTATTTGTATTTTATTTGTGCAAAACATAAATTCAAACTCACATTTGAAAATTTTATACTTTGATGGTTTGAAAACATATTTTGCATGTTCAAAAATAATTTAAATTGAGCAAGTTATGATTTTATCAAATTTAAATAATTTAAACAAGGTTTAAATTATTTAAGCAATTTAAATTATTCAAAACATGAAACAAAATTTTTATTTGAAAAGGTTATTTGAAATAGCATGGAAAACATATTTTATTTGCATTAATTGGATTAAGTATGAATTAGTTATGGATTTTAGCAAATTGCAATTGAATTATTTGAATTCAAATTTGAATTGCATTTGGAAAATTCAAAACAGAGAACAAATGATATAGATAGATAGACAATTTAATTTAGAGCAGTGCACATATTTTATTTTTATTAATTGGAGTTATAAAATAAAAGTTATTCACTTTTTAAGTTTAGGGACCAATCTGTAAATTGGAGGGACTTGTTTTGAAAACAGAAAATTAGAAAAACATTTTATACGCACAGGGGGTCTACCCTGGCCACTGCCAGTGGCTGCTTGCGTGGCCATGGTGTGGCTGACAGGGGGGCCACCCTGTCAGCGCTGCGGTGCAAAATGTGGTTTTTATCGCGGAGCCAGGGACTCGAACCCTGGATCTCCCCGTGCGCGCGCTGTGCTCTGAACCAGTGCGGTGTTTGGCGTTTGTTGTCAGTATACGCATCGCTGACAGGATAAGGTGTTGCTGCGTTACTGAAATTTTAACTGAAACTCGCGCGACTGAAACCCGACAGGGGCTACCGGCGGCGATCACCGCGGCTGCTCGTGGTGCTTGCGCGTGCTGGGTGGTGGTGATGTGCGCGTGCTTGCGGGCATGTAACAGAGAGGAGGAGGATTTCATGGTGGCGCTCACTGTCGTTGTCGTGGAAGCAGATGGTCGAGGGGGGCGCGGCCGGCGGCGACGTCGAAGATGGCGGCGGCGATGTGGTTGATCTCCGGGGTAGCTAGGGTGTCGAACAGATAGAGGGGAAGGTGGTGGTTTGGTTCCTGTAGATAGGTGGGTGGAAGGCGCGGCGAGGTGGAGGTGATCAACGGGGTTTCAG
Organism: Alopecurus myosuroides; assembly: GCA_028641055.1. NCBI lineage: Eukaryota > Viridiplantae > Streptophyta > Magnoliopsida > Poales > Poaceae > Alopecurus > Alopecurus myosuroides. Next base: position 362,015,743 of record CM054059.1, on the reverse strand, counting down.
ACACGGCGTCTCCGGCGAGGTGACAGAGAGGTGGGGAAGGTGGCCGCGAGAGGGAAATCGGCGGCGGAACGAGGGAGAAAAAGGAGCAGGGGCTAGGGCTAGGTCTCCGGGGTCCTAGGGGGGTCTTATAGAGGCCAGGGGAGCCCTGGTGGCCGTCTGCTCGGCCGCGGCGGCGACGTGGCACAGGTGGGATGTCCGCCGTACAGTTAGACGAAGGGGGGAAAGCGCGAAGCGGTATGCAGGCCGCTGGGGTGGGCTGGGCCTGCGCTAGGTTAGCTGCCGCGCGCGCTGCTTTTTTCCTTTTTCTAATTTTTGTTTTTCTGTTTTTTTTTTGCAGCAAAAGAAAATAGAAGAAATAGATAGGTTTTTGAGTTGATAAAAATTTGGAAAAATTCATGTGAGTTTATTAGGTCAACATCCACCAAATGTCAACTTTGGTTTTTTGAAAAGTTCAATTTTATTTGCTGTTTTGTAATTGTTTGAAATTGGATGAATTTTGGGGATTAAAATTGATTATTGCAACAAGATTTTAAATAGGGTTATCACATAACTTTAATTGGAAACAAATGAGTTTATTTGTTTTGGTATTTTTCATAATTTTCAAATTAGGTGCTGTTTGATGATTTGATTTGAATTTGAAAGCAATTTGGAATTTATTAATTGAAATAAAACCCACCATTTTATTAGTTGATTCATTATGGAATGATTGGAAATAAAATGAGACTTTGGATTGCAATTTTGATTTGAAAAAATATTGTAACATGACAAGTATGAAACACATCATTTGAAATTGTTTGAATTTCCATTATGAAAACAGAATAAAAACAGATGCAAAACAAATAGTAACAAATGCAAATAAGAAAATAAATATGATGACATGATGCAATACTTTAATTAAATAGGAAATCAAACATCCTAAGGGATATTTTCATACTTGGGATGTTACAAAACGCCCCCCCTTGATGGAATCGCGCCCCGAGATTCCTTACTGAGAAGCGAAAAGGTCTGGATACTTCTTTTGAAGATCCTCTTTGGTCTCCCACGTTGCCTCTTTATCGGAATGATGCGACCACTGCACTTTCAAGAACTTGGTGCTCTTGTTGCGAGTCTTACGCTCGGTCTCATCGAGAATACGAAGAGGGTGCTCCTCATAAGATAGATCATCTTGCAGTTCAATGGAATCATGATCAACTGCACGATCTGGATCTTTGAAACACTTCTTGAGCTGTGACACGTGGAACACATCGTGCACTTTGGATAGTTTTTCTGGAAGTTCAAGACGATAGGCATTTTCCGCACGCCTTGAGAGGATGTTGAAAGGACCAATGTATCTTGGTGCAAGCTTTCCTTTCACACCAAAACGATGAGTGCCTCTGAGGGGAGTTACACGGAGATATGCCTTGTCACCAGGTGCATAGATCATATCCCTGTGCTTGCTGTCATAGTAGCTCTTCTGACGAGACTGAGCAATCTTGAGATTGTCACGAATGATATGAACTTTCTCTTCGGCTTCCTTAACAATGTCAGGGCCTAAGAGTGAACGTTCACCAGCTCCAGACCAATTGACTGGACTCCTGCATCTGCGGCCATAGAGTGCCTCAAATGGTGCCATGCCTAGGCTTGCCTGGTAGCTGTTGTTGTAGGAGAATTCAGCATATGGAAGGCAATCCTCCCATTTCATGCCAAAGGAGAGACCACATGCTCTGAGCATATCCTCGAGAATCTGATTGACTCTTTCGGCTTGCCCTTGAGACTGAGGGTGATAAGCTGTGCTGAACAGAAGTTTGGTGCCCAATGCTTCTTGAAAACTCTTCCAGAAATGAGAAGTGAATATGCTTCCACGGTCTGAGCTTATTTCCAATGGAACACCATGAAGAGGAACAATCTTTGATGTGTAGAGTTCTGCTAACTGGCTAGCTGAGATAGTTTCCTTGACAGCAAAGAAATGAGCTACTTTAGTGAGACGATCGATAACAACGAAGATTGCATCGTTGCCCTTCTTGGACTTTGGAAACCCAGTAACGAAGCCCATTTCAATCATGTCGCACTTCCACTCAGGAATTTTCAGAGGTTGTAGAAGACCTGCTGTTTTCTGATGGACTGCCTTAACACGTTGACAAACGTCGCATTCAGAAACGTATTGAGCAATTTCACGTTTCATGGCAGGCCACCAATATAGAGTCTTGAGATCCTGGTACATCTTTGTACTTCCAGGGTGGATGGAGAGAGGAGTTTCATGAGCCTCCTTGAGAATGACATTTTTGAGACTTTGAATCTGAGGAACTGCAATGCGTCCTTCGAAGAACACAGTTCCCTTGTCATCAATTGAGAAGGACTTGAATTTATCATTGCCTTCTTTGATGTGCTCTACAATCTTCTTGATTTCAGCATCACGAAGTTGTTCAGAACGAATCTTGTCCTCGAGAGTTGGACTGGCTGTCAAGCTAGCAAGATATCCTTGAGGAACAAGACCAAGGTTCAGCTTCTGGAATTCTTCATGAAGTGGAGGTTGGCTTTCCATGATCATGAGATTATTGCAATATGACTTGCGACTGAGAGCATCGGCCATAACATTAGCCTTGCCTGGAGTGTAAGAAATGGTGAGATCAAAGTCTTTAATCTTTTCAATCCATCTCCTTTGCCTGAGGTTTAGATCTGGTTGAGTGAAGATGTATTTCAGACTCTTATGATCGGAAAAGATTTCAGTGCGGTTAACCAACAAGTATTGCCTCCATTTCTTGAGGGCAAACACGACTGCTGCAAGTTCAAGATCATGTGTGGGATAGTTTTGCTCATGTGCATTCAACTGACGTGAAGCATAAGCCACAACTTGAGGTTCTTGCATAAGAACTGCACCTAGACCTTGGAGAGATGCATCGCAGAATATCTGGAAAGGTTTGGTAGTATCTGGGCCAACTAGAACTGGTGTAGAAGTGAGTTTAGTCTTCAGGAGATTGAAACTCTCATCACACTGTGGAGACCAAACGAACTTCTTGTCCTTCTTTGTGAGATCAGTGAGAGGTTTGGCAATCTTGGAAAAGTTTTGGACGAAACGACGGCAATAGCTAGCCAAGCCAAGAAAACTTCTGACTTGCTTCACCGTCTTAGGAGGTTTCCAATCAACAATTGCTTTAACCTTTTCTGGGTCAATGGCTATGCCCTTGGCAGAGATGATATGACCAAGGTAAGCAACTTCTGGAATCCAGAACTCACATTTGGAGAACTTGGCATATAGACGATGCTCGCGAAGTTTCATGAGAGTGAGACGAAGGTGTTCTCCATGCTCTTCCTCGGATTTTGAGTAGACCAGAATGTCATCGAGATATACCACAACGAACTTGTCGAGGTATTCATGGAAGACAGAATTCATAAGTCGAGAGAAAGTCGCCGGTGCATTGGTGAGACCAAAGGACATGACGGTGTATTCATATAGACCGTACCGAGTGGTGAAAGCTGTCTTAGGAATATCTTCCTTTCTGATCTTTATTTGATGGTAACCCATCCTCAAGTCCAACTTTGAGAATATTGAGGCTCCAGCAAGTTGATCAAAAAGATCATCGATACGAGGAATTGGATACTTGTTTTTGATGGTTTTCTCGTTGAGAGGACGATAGTCAACCACGAGTCTCTTTGTTTGATCCTTCTTGGCAACAAACAGAGTTGGGCAACCCCAAGCGGAGGAACTAGGCTGAATGTAACCTTTCTCCATGTACATATCGATTTGCTCCTTCAACAATTTCAGTTCAGGAGGAGCTATCTTGTATGGATGCTTAGAGATTGGAGCAGTACCTGGCTCAAGCTCGATCACGAACTCAACTGCTCTGTCCGGAGGCATCCCTGGCAATTCTTCTGGAAAGACGTCAGGGAATTCACAAACCACCGGAACATTTTCAATTGCAGGAATAGGTTTTGCATCGAGGTTGAACAACTGAACAGAACTTGATCCATATGGAGAATAGACTATCTGGCCAGAAGGGTGGGTGAGAGTTATTGACTTTTGAGCACAGTCAATTTTAGCTTTATTGGCCTTCAACCAATCCATGCCCAGAATGACATCAATGTCAGAATTTCCCAGCAACATGAGTGAAGCAAGGAATATGCGACCTCCAATTAGGATTTGATTGTCCATACTTATCTTGGAAGTCAACATTTGAGATCCCGGAGAGTGAATAGTGATTTGATTGCTTAGTGGAACCAGAACTAGGTTGTACGTTGTAGCAAAGATCTTTGACACAAAAGAATGCGATGCTCCGGTATCAAACAACACTTTAGCTGGAAAAGAGTTTACGGGTAATATACCGAGAACGACGTCAGCAGACTCCTCAGCTTTGTCGGCCTTGATATGATTCACCCTCGCGGTCCTCCCGACAGGCCTGTTGTTGGAGTTGAAGGCTTTAGCCGGGGGAGCACGCACCATTGCCTGGTTGGTGTTGGGGCGAGGAGGTGGAGGTAGCTGCCTCTGAGTGCACTTGTCGGCGTAGTGTCCAGTCTCCTTGCACTTGAAGCAAGTGACGACACGAGGAGGACCTGGCCTTGGCTGCCCCATTGGAACCCTCTGACCATGCATCTGAGATGGGTTGGGTGGGCGGGGAGCAAAGCCTGGAGAAGCTTGGGCATATGGAGCCCGAGTGACAGCACCATTTGGCACCCAGATGCGGCGCTTCTGCGGAGGGGTGGTCATGTTGGAGGAGGAACCACCCTCACGCGAGTGCTTGCGAGAATCCTCGAACGCCTTGCGCCCATTTTCCTCATTGAGCGCGGTGTTAACGAGCTCCTCGAAGTCTTTGCACTTGATGTTGGTGAGTGCGTACTTGAGTTCCGGGTTAAAACCTCGGCGGAACCTTGCCATCTTCTTAGCCTCAGTGGACACCTCATCACCAGCGTATCGAGCGAGGCGATTGAACTCATTCTGATAGCCAATGACGTCCAGCTTGCCCTGCTTGAGAGAGCAAAACTCTTCACGCATCCTTTCCATGAGACCATCTGGGATGTGGTGCTTCAGGAAAGCATCCTTGAAACGGCCCCAGGTGATAGGATAGCCAGCTCTCATGGTCTGGTAGTTCTCCCACCAAGTAGCTGCCTGACCCTTCAGTAGGTAGGTGGCATACTTGACTTTGTCTTCCTCGGCAACGTGAGCAATGTCCAGAGCCCTGGCCATCTCCCGGATCCAGTCATCAGCATCCAGAGGCTCACGTGTTGCCACGAAAGCTCTCGGACCCAGACTGAGGAACTCCTTGATGCTGACCCGTGGAGCATTCTGGTTGTTGTGCTGGTTAGCCTGGAACTGGGCCATCTGCGCCACGACCTGAGTCATCTGAGCCAACAGCTCCGTGATCGGAGGTGGCTCAGGCGGGTTGTTCCTTGTTGGCGGCATCCTGAATAGACATGCATTTTAGCACAACAACAGAAAAAGAATAGACTTGGTAACCGAAAGATAGATTATTCCGACGCATGAATAGATAACCAACAGGTACATCATCACATGTTCAAATACATCAGAATATCCAACAGACTAATACATGGTTCGAAAGCCAAGGGATAACTAAACATAGCTAGGAATGGATACATCGGTACTCCCATGCTCATCACGCAGGACGGCGGTGAGTAGTACGACGAGGGGTACGGTGAGGAGCACGCCCATGAAAGTAGGTAGAACGACGATCCACATAGATCTGACGTGGCCTGAGAGCGACTCTAGGTGTGGTGAAGTACATAGCGTCTACTCCCTGTGCTCCAAAGCGTGGAATCCCGGTGTAACCAGCACCGAGGTTGAGGAGTGGACCTCTGATCGGCTCGTAACCTCCAGCATCTGGCAGACGACGACCAACTGGCTGATCGAAACGTGCAAAGCGCTCATCTCCAACAAAGTCTGTGGTGTACGTCGCTAGACGAGTCAAAGCTAGGTAGAGCTGCTCTCTGACTGAGGCCAACTCCTGAGAAAGTGTGGTGGCAACTGCGTCACTATGCCTCACAAACTGAGCGGTGGTGTGCAGCCTGGTGTTATCATGCTCGTAGACATCCAGGTTGTCGTAGAGAGTGAAGTGAGCTCCCTCCGAAGTGATGTAACCACGGGGGATGTGGCGATAGATGGAATCGTCAAATCCCCAGTAGTCAGCACGAAGGACGGTGAGACTCACATAAGCTGTCTGCTGCACGGCCATATCCACTGTGGAACCTACTGCCTCGTAGAGGTGGACAACGCTCATGCCATCATCTGACAGAATGTAGACGATAGCCTGGTAGTAGGTCTGGTCAAACTCTCGCTGCTGCTCGTAGACCTGGTACTTTGGTGCCCAACGGAACCCCAGATAAGTGACCATGTCCCTCAGCATCTCCGGATAACCGGCAGTGCTCTCGCAACGAGTCATCCGAACCACCTGCGGGTAGCACCTGAGATCCATCTGCAGATGATCGGGGAAGTTTTGATTAGACGCCGGTAGAAGAACTGAAGTGGAAAGCAACAACAAGGTTTCAACGGACGAAAAGGATGTTGAGAAGAACAGGATATCGAAGAAACATTCGGGAATCACGAGACCAAAATCCTGAGGTACTACGGAGAACCCAAAACACGTGAAAACCTAACTTGAAAGTTTGGGTGAGAAGAGAAAACAACGTTGCACTTCCTTACCAGAAAAAGGGTGGGTGGGTGGGGAAAGAAGAAAAATGGCAGAATTCCTACTCTCACGTTTCATTTTTCTTATATAGCTACAACATAGTTTCTAGACTCAACTGCGACCAGTAAAAGGGATCCTACAGCAGACAGGCTCTGATACCATTTGTCGCACCCGGACTTCTAAAGGATACTCGCCGTTCCGTTGAACAGTAGTAGATTGGATTACGGGGCTTACCGGCACCCGCGTCCTCTTACGAGTAGGCCAACACACGTATGTGTGACAACCAACCCCTATCTGTTCATCGTCGACGTAAACTATCCCATAAAAATCAGGATACTACCATTGACGTACTTCATACCATACACACATGGTACATCAACGGTTTGTAACAGAATGATAGCACAACATATCTCTAAGACACAAAAGATTGAAATAAGTTGCAAATAGCTCTCACTAGAGCAGGGATAGCAAATACAATCATCCAGAGGACACATGTCCCAACATAACATCATTACATCTCAGCGGAAGCATTCAAAGGGTCTGAGTACAGACAAATCCAAATAGGCTTAAGAAGCCGGACTGAAAGAAAGACGGAGCCCATCCACGTAGTCTCGGATCCTTCCCGGGTCCGCTACCTACTCGTCAGCAGCCTCGTCAAACTCCACGTAGTAGCCGTCACTGGGATCCTCGTAAGCGTAGTCTGCGGAAACCACATCCCCAAAGGGGTCAGTACAACAACGTACTGGCAAGCAAGACTCACAGTTCACCAAAGTGTAGCCCGTCAACACCAAGTACAGATGCCTTGGGTTCAACGGAAGAAAGGGGATATAAAAGATGCTGCAACTGGCTGCTCTAACCAACTAAAGAACATACTACAACTTCCGTCTAACAGAAAGAAAATAAGATAGCGTATCGTAACCAACTGCAACTAACCACCAAACAAACCCATCCTGGATCTCGCCCCTTATCCAAAGAAGCAATCCGAGGATAACTCACACAGTTGGATTAATGAATAATGGATCAAGTTGTTGTGTCAATAAGCCTATTACTAGTCAGGTAGCATTAGTTAGATGTAAGTTGTTCTGAGTACTTGTTAGCCAGTACTTTCACCAAGTCAACCATAACCGCGGAAAACACGGCTTCTCGAGAAGATTTATCCCTGCAGGGGTGCACCAATTTGGCCGTACACGTAAGAATAACCCGCCAGATGGGATGCCTCCCACCAAGCGGGGCACTCAACACAACTCAACTCTTCTTCGCATCAAGCCCAAAGCACTTTGGGCGCACGGCTAATCGAGCCCCGAAGAAAGGGGACCCTCATAGCACTCTAAGAACGTGTCCCCCTATATGCCGACTACAAAAGTTCCACCCTGCGCTGGGCTCGCAAAAACATGCATGCGGCAAATGGAAAACACGAACTAAATGAGGCGATTTGGACGAGATGCGAATCGAATCAAATTGAGGGGGGGCGCCCATACACGCTTCCCACATGCGGATAGTGCGCTCATCATGGATCAGTAGACAAGACCCTTTTCCTATTAGGGTCGACACTAGCAGGCTTCAAAACCACACAGGGCCTCCTGCCGGTGCCTTATCAGCATATTATTATTAACAGGTTGATTGATTAACATCGAGCCCACAGAACGTAATATAATATAGCAACAGAAAGTATCGGGTAACAGACTCGAGCAAAACAACCTAAGCATTCTAGTAAGACACTGGATCAAACAATGGGGTTGTAGGAGTGGAGGTGAGGCAATATCAGGGTTAAGGGATTCATGTGATAGGTTCGTATCAGAAACAACTATACATAGGGCTAGCAAAATAGACAACGGAAAGTATCGGTAACCAATGTTGAAAGGAACACGGTGGTTCATGTGAGTGATAACTTGCCTGCAAACTCAGCAGCCTGGTACTGAGCTAGATCCTCAGAAGGGGTGTCGTAAAGATCGTCGGTCTCAACGTCTTCGTCTATCCGAGAAGAAGCAAACAACCAAGACAGAAATATAAACAATCAATATCATGGCATAATGCACAATCATGGGATGATGCATGTCAAGTTAAGAGATGCATCAAAATAAACTAGTGGACTTGGTAACACAATTTAAATAAACACATATGCAATTTTGAGTTGCATATGAAAAGCCCATGGATTTTGGTTGAAACAGGTGTTTTCCAATTAACCAACAGGTGAAAGTGGATTAGTATGATGCATGGATGAGGAAACAACAAAATAACAACAATAGAACCAATTTAGAAATTTATTTGTTAAGTTAGGATTTTTTTTGGTTCCTTAAAGGGCTTACACAAATAGTTGTTATTTTCATCAATTTAAATTGTGCAAAATAAATAACAAGATTCATATTTGAAAAGAATACCAAATTTTAGTTGGATTACATGTTTCAAATATTGAAATAGGAGTTAGGATGAATTTATTATGACTTAAACAAGATTAAACAAGTTTTAAATGAATTTAAAACAAGTTTGAATATTATTTGTATTTTATTTGTGCAAAACATAAATTCAAACTCACATTTGAAAAGTTTATACTTTTATGGTTTGAAAACATATTTTGCATGTTCAAAAATAGTTTAAATTGAGCAAGTTATGATTTTATCAAATTTAAATAATTTAAACAAGGTTTAAATTATTTAAGCAATTTAAATTATTCAAAACATGAAACAAAATTTATATTTGGAAAGGTTATTTGAAATAGCATGGAAAACATATTTTATTTGCATTAATTGGATTAAGTATGAATTAGTTATGGATTTTAGCAAATTGCAATTGAATTATTTGAATTCAAATTTGAATTGCATTTGGAAAATTCAAAACAGAGAACAAATGCTATAGATAGATAGACAATTTAATTTAGAGCAGTGCACATATTTTATTTTTATTAATTGGAGTTATAAAATAAAAGTTATTCACTTTTTAAGTTTAGGGACCAATCTGTAAATTGGAGGGACTTGTTTTGAAAACAGAAAATTAGAAAAACATTTTATACGCACAGGGGGTCTACCCTGGCCACTGCCAGTGGGCCACAGGGCCACTGGTGCTTGCGTGGCCATGGTGTGGCTGACAGGGGGGCCACCCTGTCAGCGCTGCGGTGCAAAATGTGGTTTTTATCGCGGAGCCGGGGACTCGAACCCTGGATCTCCCCGTGCGCGCGCTGTGCTCTGAACCAGTGCGGTGTTTGGCGTTTGTTGTCAGTATACGCATCGCTGATAGGATAAGGTGTTGCTGCGTTACTGAAATTTTAACTGAAACTCGCGCGACTGAAACCCGACAGGGGCTACCGGCGGCGATCACCGCGGCTGCTCGTGGTGCTTGCGCGTGCTGGGTGGTGGTGATGTGCGCGTGCTTGCGGGCATGTAACAGAGAGGAGGAGGAGGTCATGGTGGCGCTCACTGTCGTTGTCGTGGAAGCAGAGGGTCGAGGGGGGCGCGGCCGGCGGCGACGTCGAAGATGGCGGCGGCGATGTGGTTGATCTCCGGGGTAGCTAGGGTGTCCAACAGATAGAGGGGAAGGTGGTGGTTTGGTTCCCGTAGATAGGTGGGTGGAAGGCGCGGCGAGGTGGAGGTGATCAACGGGGTTTCAAACACGGTCTCCGGCGAGGTGACAGAGAGGTGGGGAAGGTGGCCGCGAGAGGGAAATCGGCGGCGGAACGAGGGAGAAAAAGGAGCAGGGGCTAGGGCTAGGTCTCCGGGGTCCTAGGGGGGTCTTATAGAGGCCAGGGGAGCCCTGGTGGCCGTCTGCTCGGCCGCGGCGGCGACGTGGCACCGGTGGGATGTCCGCCGTACAGTTAGACGAAGGGGGGAAAGCGCGAAGCGGTATGCAGGCCGCTGGGGTGGGCTGGGCCTGCGCTAGGTTAGCTGCCGCGCGCGCTGCTTTTTTCCTTTTTCTAATTTTTGTTTTTCTGTTTTTTTTGCAGCAAAAGAAAATGGAAGAAATAGATAGGTTTTTGAGTTGATAAAAATTTGGAAAAATTCATGTGAGTTTATTAGGTCAACATCCACCAAATGTCAACTTTGGTTTTTTGAAAAGTTCAATTTTATTTGCTGTTTTGTAATTGTTTGAAATTGGATGAATTTTGGGGATTAAAATTGATTATTGCAACAAGATTTTAAATAGGGTTATCACATAACTTTAATTGGAAACAAATGAGTTTATTTGTTTTGGTATTTTTCATAATTTTCAAGTTAGGTGCTGTTTGATGGTTTGATTTGAATTTGAAAGCAATTTGGAATTAATTAATTGAAATAAAACCCACCATTTTATTAGTTGATTCATTATGGAATGATTGGAAATAAAATGAGACTTTGGATTGCAATTTTGATTTGAAAAAATATTGTAACATGACAAGTATGAAACACATCATTTGAAATTGTTTGAATTTCCATTATGAAAACAGAATAAAAACAGATGCAAAACAAATAGTAACAAATGCAAATAAGGAAATAAATATGATGACATGATGCAATACTTTAATTAAACAGGAAATCAAACATCCTAAGGGATATTTTCATACTTGGGATGTTACACATGATGTCCACAATCTCCTGCATGGATTTAAGCAATATTCCGCGTTAAAATGTATTTGTAGTACATATTCTATTATGTCACCTTTTGGAGATTTAAGCACTACACCAGCTCTAGCGCCTTCCATCATTTTGGATCCGTCAAAATTCAAATCCAATATTCCGACTCCGACATTGGTGTGTTTTCCATTGCTTCTGTCCAATCAGCGACAAAATCTGTCAACACCTCGGATTTAATTGATGTCCGGGGTTGGTACTTAATGTCGAACGCAGCTAGCTCAATGTCCCATTTGGCGACTCGGCCTGTTACGTCCGCATTGTTAATGATATCCCCTAGTGGTGCTTTGCTTACCACTGTTATGGAATGTCCTTGGAAATAATGGCGGAGTTTTCGAGATGCAAAAAACACGCCATATGCCAGTTTTTTATAATGTGGGTACCTTTGCTTTGACTCGGAGAACACTTCGCTAACGTAGTACACTTGATGTTATGTATGCTTTGCTCATCTTTCCGCATTTCCACAATTATCACCGTGCTAATAACTCCGTTTGTTGCTGTAAGATACAGTAACATGGGTTCTTCGTCTTTTCGGGATGCCAAAATCGGAGCTTTCATCAAGGTTTCTTTTAGCTGGGTTAATGCTTTGTCTGCCTCTTCTGTCCATTTAAATTTGTCGGATTTCTTCAGCAGTTTGTATAATGGCACAACTTTGTCGCCTAGCCAGCTTATAAACCTGCTAACTGCGGCTGCAGAACCCGTCAGTCTTAGGACATCTTTTAGGCACGTAGGCCTTGTGATATTTAAGATTTCCTTGATCTTTTCCGGGTTTACTTCTATTCCTCTGAGAGAAACAATAAAACCCAGAAGCTTTCCTGAGGGAACCCCGAATACACACTTTAATGGATTCAACTTCATTTTATAAGTGCGAAAATTTTCGAAAGTTTCTCGTAGATCTTCAAGGAGTGTATCATTTTCCTTGGAAACTACGACAATGTCATCCACGTAAACATGGAAGATTTTTGTCGATTTGACTATGCAAGCATATTTGCATGCAACACTGGTAACTTGCACCGGCGTTCTTCAAGCCAAAAGGCATGATTATGCAATAGTATGTTCCATACGGGGTTATGAAGGAAGTTTTTATTTGATCCTCCTCATTCATACGTATTTGATGGTACCCGGAATAAGCATCCAAAAAGCATAAAAGTTCAGAGCCAGTAGTGGCATCTATTATTTGATCGATTCGCGGTAACGCGAACCTATCTTTTGGATACAATTTGTTCAAGCCAGTGTAATCTATACACATCCTAAGAACAATATTGTATTTCTTCGGGACTAATACTGGGTTTGTAGACCAATCAGTATGTATAACTTCCCGGATGAAATCAGCTGCTAAAAGCCGGATAATTTCCTTGCCTATAGCATTCCGTATTCTTCCATCGAAACGACGGAGACCTTGTTTGACGGGTTTTGAACCTGGAATTACTTTGAGTTGGTGCTCAGCAAGTTCCCTGGGTACACCTGGCATATCAGCAGGACACGAGGCGAAAATGTCCCAGTTCTCACGAAGGAACTTGATGAGCGCGTCTTCCTATTTGTCAGTCATCCTAGTTCCCACTACGATAAACTTTGTCGGATCTTTGGAATCTAGGATAAACTGTCTTGTATTTTCTGAGGCCTTGAAGCTATCTACCGGCTTCCGGCTTTCTTTTCCTGACGGCATTTCCATCGGCAAAACTTCCTTAGCTAACTCCTTCAATTCCTCCTTCCGAATCACCTGTTCGGCATAGAGGGCATTTCCTTTCTCCAACTCGTTCACCAATTTGTAATCTCTAGTTATTGTAATTACTCCCCCCTTTGGCCCTGACATCTTCATCTTGTTATAGATATAACATGATCTTGCCATGAATTTGGCGAAAGCCGGTCGTCCGAGTATTGCGTGATAAACGCTTTCGAACGGCACCACCTCGAATGAGATCTTTTCCTGTCGGAAGTGTTCTCTTTTTCCAAAGGTTACATCTAGGGAAATTTTTCATAGGGATTGTGCTTGCCTGCCAGGAAAAATACCATAAACCGTATATTACTGTGCCTGAGTTGGGTCTCGGAAATGTGCAGTTGTTTCAATGTACTCAGGTACATGATATTGATACTAGATCCTCCATCCATCGGCACTCTTTTGAGCCTAGTGTTTTAAACAATAGGGCTTACGACCAAAGCATGTGTGCCGGGTTCTGGGATGTTTCCGGGATGATCTGACTGATCCCAGGTAATTGGCGTATTTGAATACTTCAAGTACTTTGGTGTTGGTGGAAGTGGAACAACCGCGTTGATTTCTCGAAGCGTCCTTTTTGCCTGCTTTGCTAAGGGATTTGCCAGGAAAGTTAGGTTACATTCTCCTTCAACTCTCTGGAATTTTGGCTCGTCTTTTCGCTGTTGTTCCTGGATTTTATCGTCAGTGTCCGATTCAATTTCTTGTTTCTCAGCTTCTGGCTTTTGCTTTTTGAAATTCCTCTTGGAATTCTTTCCTTTATTCCCGGATCCTGCAGTGCCCTTCATATGTTTATTGAGGCGGCACTGCGCATTTGTATGGGTAGGCTTCCCAAATTGCGAATGGTGGACACAGTTTTCAGACTTTATCTTTTCCCACTCTTCCTTAGAGTAGGAGATTGGTTTTGTGCTTCTTCCTTTCCATTTGCTGCCATTATCCTTCCCAAAGGTTGCGTTTACTTCTTTGGGTTTTGCCTGTGCCTATGGAGTAGCCTTCTTTTCAGAACGTGGTGTCTTTTTGGCCTGAGCCAAAGCATCAATATTTCCACCTCTTGCCCTGATATCATCTTCGGCCGCTGCGTGCTCATTGGCGGTGGTAAGCATAGATCCGAGATCTTTGTGCTCTTTCAAACCAACCATGAACGGTACAGGGCCGGGTTTTAGGCCATTGATGAAAGCATGCATTGCTTGTACATCACTTACTCAAGAGCAACTATTCTTTATTGTTGTCCATCTTGAGATAAAGTCGACATACGACTCGTCTTCATATTGGATGCAATAGTTCAGCTGGTTTATACTCTTAGGACGTTTGTACGTGCCTCGAAAGTGCTGAGCGAATACTTTCGCAATATCTTCTTAGTTGTCGACAGTTCTTGATTGTAACCCATTGATCCAATCTCTCGCTCCGTCTAATAACATAAGGGGAAGAAACTTCACAACCTCCAAATCTGTCCCTTTGTTAATCTGGACGGCGGTATAGTAATCTGAAAGCCACGCATCCTGGTTTGTACTTCTGGTATACTTTTGATAAGTTGGACCAACTTTGGGAAACCAGAATGTAGACTAATTCTTCGGATCCTGTCAGTGAAGCGGTCCAAAGTATAGATCGTCTTTTTCCACCTTATTGACGTGTGCGGAATATCTGCCGGCTCAATGGATAGAGGGGGATCTGCTCCTTTCTGGCCCATTGTTGCGCGAGCGCGCTCTTCCCGGATTGTCCCTATTTCGTCTGTTGTCATGTCCTTTGGAATAAGGTGGAGTTCTACTCCTTGGTGAAAGATCATCTTCCGTTTTGATAGTTGATGACAACATAACTATAGGACTAATATCTATCTAAGAGTATTTGCAGGTCCTATTGATATATATATGAAAATGCCCAGGTTCTTCAAGTACACAATCTCAATGGGTTACAGGAATGATTCTAATGAAAAGAGCTCGAAGAAACAAAGTTGGGATGATATTTTTGCAAGCAACGGAGGCTCCGGTGAAACCACCGGAACCTCCTCCCCGTTCTTTTCCCATCTCCTCTAGGCACCAGGCTCCAGTGCAACCTCCGCTAAAAACACCTTCGGGTGCATAAGAGCGGAGGCTGCAACGGAGCCTCCGCCGAAACCACCGGAACCTCCGCTAGTTCCACTGCCCCACTGTGGGGCTGGCCTCTGGTGACACCTCTGGTGCAACCTCCGCTCAAAGTTCCTTCGGGTGCATACGAGTGGAGGCTACACTGGAGCCTTCGGTGAACCTCTGATGGGCGGAACCTCCACCGGCACCACCGGAGCCTCCGCCCTGAAGGATCCAGAATGAATCAAAAGAGCTGCGCGTGTGCGCGCAAGTGAAGACCACCGTGCTGCGTGGACTGCTTAACGGCCACATTGGGGAACGGGTATTTAAAGCCCTTCCCATACCTCATAAATGCGAAGATTTTCCTACTCTCTCTTCTAGCCATTAATGAAAGCTTCAACCTCCTAGATTTCCCTCTCCAACCACCCAAACACTCTGAAACTTTGTGGAGAGCTAGAGGAGACCTAGATCCGTGATTCCACCAAAGGAATTTCAAATCCATCCACCACATCCTAGTAGATCTATAATCCTACTTGAGGCTTAGAAACCTTAGTAGATCTTGTGCTTGTAGCTTCCACCTTGTTGCAAGAAGCTTTAGATCCGTTGAGAGCCTCCATCCATCTTGTGCAGTGTCCTCAACCTCGTGTAAAGGTTTGGTCAACCCCTTCAAGTCGACCTCATAGTGGAAACGAGAATCTCCCTCACCGGAGAAGGTCAAGGAGAATAAGGTGTGCACAACCGTGCTACTGAGGAGCGCCTAGGTGGCTCCCCACCTCTCCAACGTAGACGTACTTCTCTTGAGAAGGAACTACGGGAAACATATCCTTGTCTCCTTGTTTACACTTGTGGTTTATCTTGTTACCTTTCGTTTTACTTCTGTTGCGTATCTTATCTTGTATCACTTAGGTTGCTCACCTAGTTGCACATCTAGAGAACCTTATATTATGTCGCTTAGCCCTAATTAAAAGGAAACGAAGAAAAAAATGGTAGTTAACCTATTCACCCCCTCTAGTTGACCATAGTGCACTTTCACTTGGCCTTTCTTTGTTCCTAGGAGGAGTACGGGATCTCTCACGCCTGTGAGGATTATCAGATCTTCCGGCTTTTTCAGCTGGGCGTCTCGGAGGCGGCATTATTTTACCGTCCTTACGGTTTTGTTCCTCCCGATCCTTGTGATCACGGGGATTATTTCCATCTTTCGGCAGGTGGGATCCCGTTCTGGACGCTTCATCCCTATTGTTCGGGGTTTTCTTGTCCTTCTTAGGACCTCCCTTCTTTTTCTTAGAATCGCCTGAATCTCCAGCTTCGCCAGGTCCAGGTGCTCCAGTGTCGCATGAGACAGTTTTGCATAGGGCCGAGTCGTCGTGCAACTTCCCTAATCTTGCCTGTCCTCGCTGTTGCTATTGTAATGCTTTTCCTAGGAGAGCATACACTCCCTGAAGTTTTTTGTTGTTGGAGTACATATCATCATTGAGGATGGAGAACGTGGCTTCCGCGTTTTTAGTTGCGGTTTTGTAGATGCGTTCGCCCTTAGCGTTTATGTTGTTAACCTGTCTTTGCCAAGAAGGGTTTTGTAACCGTTCTTTTGCTGGCAGTGCATCCGGCCTTGCGATTCCGGGTAATCTCGTGGGTTTTATCCCGGACATATTCCGTCTTTCGAATTCTTCAATTTCCTCCCGCTTTGCTTTTACAGTAGCTTGGGCTTTGAGGAGGTTTTTTTGAGATCGGAATAGGTGTTGCTGCTGCCGCATAAGGGCTTGCCTTCTGGCTTCCAGCACTTCTGGTGATTCGTATGGTCCAACCGGGGTTTTGATCAGATCGATCTCGTCCTGTTCCGACATTTGAGGGACATGGATTTCTTTCCTTTTCTTCTCCACAGGTGTGACTCCGCTTCCTCCTCCTACTTCCAGGTTTTGATTAGCAATATCTGCCAACTTTTTCTTCTGGAGTTTATACCAGAGTTTCTTGGCAGTCTTCTTTTTCTTCTTGGAAGAAGGCGGCTTTTTTCCAGGTTCTTCCTCTGTCAATTCCTTGACGTCGGGGTAAGTTGGACTAGTTTCGCCATCCTCTCTTTCCTCATCTGGTGGAGGTGTTTTGGAGTCTTCATCTTCTTCGACATCTGACTTTTCGGTCGGTTTTGCCATGAGTACTTCGTGGAAGCTCCCCTGCATAGATTTGACCTTTCTTTCCAAAGAGTCTTAATCTTCATCTTCATCTTCCGAATCTATGTCTTCAG
This sequence comes from Alopecurus myosuroides, assembly GCA_028641055.1. Taxonomy (NCBI): domain Eukaryota; kingdom Viridiplantae; phylum Streptophyta; class Magnoliopsida; order Poales; family Poaceae; genus Alopecurus; species Alopecurus myosuroides. Next base: position 361,998,524 of record CM054059.1, on the reverse strand, counting down.
ATCCGGGTTCATACTCCAACCTTGCTTCTATAGCAGCTAACACAGAGTTGGCTTCCGAGTTCGTCGTTTCACTGACGGGTATCGGATCTTCCACTTGTTTTGTGGGAATATTGTTCTCTGCTTCTTCCACGGGATTGGTTTCTTCTGTGTTATCCACGACTTCAGATTGCACCATGCCGATAAAGTGTGATCTGATTGCAGGCATCTCCGAAGAGGCGGCAATTTCAGTACAGTTTTGGCGATTTGAGCAGAAACCGATATCGTAGTTTTCCTCAATAGGGTATAGGGCGGGTGGGATAAATTTGCTTCTACCACGGAATCCTATAGCCTTAGCTGTTAATCCGATAAAAATATTTGCAGATCCAATCGGTAAAACGCAGGCACTTACCAGGTGATTCCGTGCTGGCATGTATGACCCGTTGTCGAGGAAACGCCCGACGTCGCCATCGAAATCCAAGCTTCCGACAGTTATTGAACTGCCGATTCCGCCGAGTATCCCCGATCGAAACGTAACTCCTGACGTCGCTGGTCCACAGTGGGCGTCAACTGTCAAAACATCGTAGTAAGGATCATAAACGGGGGTGCCATGAGCCTACGGGTAGAGACGTGGGGGACGTGGTAGTACGACAATCGGGAACACCAGGTTTTACCCAGTTTCGGTATGTCGCAACTAGGCGACGTTCCTACTCCTGCAATCTCACTAAATCAGAGCTGAAGCCTGAAGTATACAAAGTACAATGTGAGTATAGATTCGCTAACTCGGCGAGTATCAACTTCTCGGCGAGTTGGCTTCTAGCTAATTGTCTGTGTGTTTCGTCTCTCCCCTCCGGCTTTATATAGATAGCCGGGTTAGGGCTTACAGAAAGGAAACCTAGAAGACTAAGGAAAGTATCTAACTTGGAAAGTAAGGAATCCGTCTTCTTCTCCAAGCCGCACCACTTTGGGTCGTGGTCCGGGTTCTTCTAGGATCCGGCTTCTTGCGCATCAGCCTATTGGGCCGCCCAATGGACTGCGATCCATTACCAACAGGCCACCCTGGTAATCCGGCTCTTGAGGCCAATGCCGGATATACCCCTAATCGGTATATATCCGACAATAATTCTCTGGTTTTAAAAATCATAAACATTTTCATAGTTATAAATGGGTTGAAAACATGTTTGTAAAGATGTTTGCTAAGAAGAAATATTTTCTCTTTATAATGAAAACTAATTTGAAATAGGTTTAGGGTTTAAGGGAGAAACCTAGTTTGGATTCTTAATTTCAATTTTGTTGAAATGTGTATTGTTTTCTTTTGTTTCTTGCATCTCATTCGTTTTTTGGTGACTTGTTTAACATGAAAACAAAAAGTTTCAATTTTTGTGATTTTTGCAGTTTCCAAAAATCAGGGATGTTACACAATCTCACCGGTTTTGCTGAACACAAAGAGGTTAAACGTATGGCGTGGTAAACACTAGTAAAACACTATGAAAACAGTAGCAGCAGTGTGAAAACAGTGGAAGAAGCGTGTGTATTATTAGTATGAGAAAATAGACCATGGTCCACAGTTCACTACAGGTGTCTCTCCATAAAAGATAGCTAACATGCGTGGCGAACAAATTACAGCTGGGCAATTGACAGATAAAGAAACATGCATTGCATAAAGATTACTATGAGACTCATATAGGTATTACAACAAAATACGTAGATCGTCATCCAACTGCATCTATGACTAATAATCCACCCTTCGAATATAATCCGAACAAACGTTGGGTATTAAGTTGCAAGTAACGGATAATCGCAGTAAGCAAGGTGTGCAATGTAAACAATGTAAACGAAGTAAACATCGTTGTTTTCTCCTTAATGGAAACAACACATCCTCCACCCGTCATGTTTCTGTCACTCGAGCACAGATGCAAAGGAGGCATGAAACCTCTATCGAGCAAAAATACTCCCTCTTGGAGTCACTAGCATCTACTTGGCCAGAGCATCTACTAACAAGGAGAGCATGCAAGATCATAGATAACATACACATGAAGACAACATGATAGATTGATAATCAAAAGACATATCATTCAGTAATTATCGGATCCCAACGAACACAACATGTAGCATTACAAATAGATGATCTCGATCATGTGAGGCAGCTCACGAGATCTAAACATGAGGCATAAAGTGGAGAGGACAACCTTCTAGCTAATGCTATGGACCCGTAGTCCAGGGATGAACTACTCACGCATCACTCCGGAGGCGGGCATGGTGGTGTAGACCCCTCCGGTGATGAATTACCCTCCCGGCAGGGTGCCATGGAGAGTTCCAGAACCCTCCCGATCTCGGGTTGACGATGATGGCGGCCTTAGGTGTTTCTCGGGGAAAAGTGGTATATCTTTAGGGTTGACGTATCAGGGGGGGACAAATAGGCTAAATGGCGATGGCGGTGGAAGCCCAAGGGGCCCACACCACCCCTAGGCGTGGCCAGGGGGCGCCGCCCTATTGTCTGCCCCCTCCGGGCCTCTTTGAGACTCCGTGGAACCTTCGAGAATTCTAAGACTTCCGGGTTTCGAATTTTCCAATTCCGAGAATATTTCCAAAAAAACTTTTCTGAAACTAAAAAACAACAGAAAATAGGGAACTAACTCTATGGCATCTTGTCAATAGGTTAGTCCCGGGAAATCGATAAAAATGACATAAAGTATAAGAAAAACATGTAGCATAAGGCATGAAAACAACATGGAACATCAGAAATTATAAATACGTTTATAACGTATCAGAGCATCGTAAACCGGTCAACGCTCGCGAGATGAAAATCCCACCGTTCATTTCCCATCCCGTCACCGCGCGTCCCATGGCTCCGCCGTCGGCCACCTCGTTTCAGTTGACGTGGCTCGCACTTCCTCCATCCCAGACCCACAAGCAAGTTGGGTCGTCGTGGCCGGGCATGCCTGCCCGCTCGCAGGGGCTTCCTCTCTCCTCGCGGGGGTCTTCGCAGCTACCTCGTTGTGGTCGTCCGTGCCTGCGCGTGCTTGCGGGGGCTTCATCGTGGCTAGCTGGCCGCGCTCGCGGGCTTCGTGTTAGGCTGCAGGTGGCTCGCTCAGTCGGAGGTTTTACAGGCAAAAGCTAGCTCAATGATTTTCTACCGATTGGTGATTAGCAAAAGCTAGCTCAGCTCGATTGGTAATTATGAGCTAGTATACTAATTGATTACAATGTGCCACAAAAGGTAGCTCAGCAGTATGCTATTTTTACCGATCTATACGCGGAGGAATTGGGGTAAGCACGAGGAAGAAGGAGAATATTCTGTTTTACAATTTGCTTTTCGGGCTCTGCTACGTTGCGAACAAATTCAACCCTAACATGCTTTTTGCGTTTTGTGATTTACGGGCTCTAATAGAGATGCTCATGGGACTCAATAAACCAAAAATCTGAAAATAAAAATGGAAAAGGAATTGGGAAGCGGACACACAAACAGGCCCATCAAGCCCAAAGTTACCACCGCCAGCGCCGCGGCTCTCCTTCCTTTTCTTTTTCCTCCTTTCCTTTTTTTCATTTCCGGAAGGTTTTTTACCTTCCTTCTTGTCCGTTGCGGCTGCCTTCCTCTCCTCTGCTCTCCTCCGAGTAGCCGCTGGCCGCTGCCGCCGTCGCCGTCTCTGACAGAGTAGAACCGACGGGTCCGCGATGTTTTCCTGGATTCTCCGCGGCTGCCGCGACGAGTGCTCCGCCACCGACCAGCTCAAGCAGGTTTGACCTCCAAATCCTCTTCCTTTCTCCCAGATATTCGAGATTAGCAGGGAACAAGGGCTGAATAGAAGAGGGAACAGTCCCCTAAAAATAGGCATGTACTGCTTCATGCCAGTTAGCCAAAACGCATCAGTCTGTGCTTTGTTTCTCCTGGGGGAAAGGTGTTAGGGTGAGCGGGCTTTGTGTTGGTTCTCATCTTAGACCTATTGCGGGTTTTGTGTCTGTTCTCATCTTAGACTTATTGCGGGATAGAGACAGACGAATCTGTGGAAGCTCTTGCAAACTTGGAGGATTCAGTAATGTTGCAGGAAATTTGTATTGCCCTACGTGTGAATCTAGTCCACTCGCTGATTCGCTCCCATCCTGAGACCTCTCTGGTGTCATCATAGAGTAGAAGTACAGTAGGTGAAGAGGGTGCATCGTGTGTAAATGTGGCTGTTGTAATTTTCTTCTTTTGGTTGATCAATGTGTCGGTTTTCCTTCTGTTCGATTTGCTTATTTTAGTAAAGACTTGTCCTTTTTGATTCGCCTCCATGTTTGGAGGGTGTGAAGGTTGGCTACACTGCTAACCTTGTGCAAAACCAGTCACTGTCATAGCATATCCTGATATGACTGAGAGAACTGGCGTATCATAGTGATCCCATCTGAACACTTTGTGAATGGACTTTGGAAATAAAAATAAAGGAGCTGGGCGCTTCTGCGGTGATCTGAAATCTCAGTGCGGATGATGAAACTAATTGGGGAAAAGTGACACTGTCGATATAATTCGTAAAAAACTTACATGGTATATAAATAGGTTATTCTGGGTTATATATAGTGTGTACCAGACAAGCATCTCAATAAAGTTGTTAGGGTTTTCCATTGCTGGGACAAGGCTTCTTGCAAATTTTTCTCTTTTCTTTCTCGAGCTCTATAAATAGGTTTTCTCTTTTGAGTTATATAATAAATAGGTTGTTTTCCTTTTCTCTATAAATAGGGGAAAGTTGACTTAGCTAGAGCAAACTTATTTATGTGGAACACATCAAGATTGCTCCTTTGATTCATGGGATTTTCACAGGATTTGTGTAGGATTGAGATCCTCTGGAATTTTTCCTGCAGAGGCGGTTTGTTCTCAGGATTGTATCCCGTAGGAAGTTAGCCTATAGGAATTCTGCAGCGTAATTTCAAAGGAAATTTTGCATTAGGTCAGACCTCACATAAAATTCCTTCACTACATTCTCAAAGAGAAATCCTCTGCCCATAGGGTTCAAGTAGACAGGAAATCCCAATCCTATATGTTTCCTATTCCTGTACGTTTCATATCCTATGAATCAAAGATGCCCAGCTTCTCCGAGAGCTATTTTTCTTTCTCTCGTTTTTTGGTCGCCGTTAGCTAATCTTAAGTCTGACAGTGTTTAACTGAATTAAAGAATTGTATGGTATGCAGGAGTGTTGGTAACCCGATAAATACATCCTATTTCTTACCTACTGACTTGATTGATTACCTTCATTATACTGTAGGCTCGTGATGTCTTTGTGGCTAAAGAGGCGGTCTTGCAAAAGAAGATATCACAAGAGATGGAACGTGCCAAGGAGTTCACAAAATCAGGAAACAAGCAAGCAGCAATGCAGTGCTTGAAAAGGAAAAAGTACTACGAGAGCCAAATGAGCCAGGTTGGAAGTGTCAGGTTGCGCATTAACACCAAGGAAAAGATGATTGCTGATAACATGGGGAACAAATAAGGCAAGTGAAATGATAGTTCTGCAGCTATAACTCATCTTTCCCCTGCTCAGATCCGTTATCTTGTGAAAAGGGTCTTCTTGCTGTGATCGGAGTAACATTATTATTCTCTATATTACACTGCAGAATATACTTAACACTAATGTGACATATTTGTTAGTTCAAGAGAGTTTCTGAATAGATCTTGCAAAGTGTGCAATTGTCACAAATTGGATAAGACGTATATTTTGACAAGACCTTTCGTACGCAAAACTTGCCATTGTCAATACTACCTCCAATCCATAAGAAGTGCCGTAGTTTTGAACTAACCACAGTTCAAATCTTTGACACTTGGTTTGGATCAGAGGGAGTACCTCTTTTCTTTTCTTGAACAGCTATTGTCAATACTTATCCTTTTTAGTTTCAGCTATCAGTTTGTTTTCTTCTTGCAATTTCAGGGAAAATTCTCCCATTTCAAAACAGAGCATTATCCGATAGGCAGTGTATATGGTGTGATCCATAATCGTTAAATTATCCCACTTGTATTCTTATAGACTCGACCTGGTAAAAAACCACTTGATGTTGTAATTTTGTGCACGGTTCTCCAATTGCAAATATTTTCTTCAAGATAAAGGGCATTTATCTTCTCTATGGGCTGTTTCTTGGCAACAACAGTATATATCTAGGAATGTATCGCTAGTGTGAGCTTTTCTTCTCATAACTGATTAGGAGTATGTTAATGCCCCTCTGAATGGACCAGTTACAGCCTTTCTTTTTTGGTTCTTTTCTTTCTCCTCTGGTCTCTGGATGTTAATTCCTGTTTCTGAAGTATGTACCTCGCACTCGTGTGCAACTTTTGTTATGTGAGCTTTGGCATTTGAATATTCCTGTATTCTATTTTGGTACCTGACTCAGAATGTGCATAAAAAAAGTCTATGCTGCATCTTGCATTTGTCCTTTATCTTGTTCTCATTTGCAGGTTTCCAACCTTTTTCTGTTTTACTCTCTTTTCTAAAATCATATATCCAATTTTATCTTATTTGCAGAGTATGACATCCCTCTTCTACCTGAGTAGCTACCTTAACATCTGTAACAGCAAGGAAGGAATGGTGGCGACTTTAAGATATCTGCCATGTGTATATGTAGTGATAGCATTTTTCTATGTCATCGTTAGTAAAATACTGTAGTGATCATGTCAACTTTCTGGTCTCCATTTTTGTGTGAATTATTCGACTTGTTTGAGTTGCAACCTGGCATTGTATCACACACCTTCTCTACTATCTAAAAAGAACCATTGGTTCCTCTTTCTGTCCACCTCCGTTTCGCTCCTTCCTTCGTCCAACTCGCCTACGTACACATCCCTTCAATGGTTTTCCCTCCTCCGTGTTTTTCCATATATATATTCGGCATTAGCTAAAAGGATCAGCAGCTATAAATCAGCAGTATAACACGCTTTCGGCTTTAACAGCTGCGACCAATCAGCAGCGGAACGCTCGCCCCGCGAGTGAATACTGCCCGTGCTCTTCTCTGCCTCCTCCATCCCAACATTCCCGCTTCGCCGCGGTCACCGCCGTGCCCCTCATCGCCATTCAAGACGGGCCAGCCGTACTCCTTCGTCTCGCGTCCGGCGCAGAGCCGCGTCGACCTGGACGACCCCGCCTTGAAGACGACGAGCGGCTCTGACGCACGGGCACCGCGTGTCCTGTTCTTCGGATCTTGTTGGCACCGATGAACTTGAGCCGGGACGGAGCTGGGATCGTCATAATAGGACAAGGACATCGACGAGCTGCCGAGAACCATCTACATCATAATCATGTAAGTGCCATACGATCTGACAGTCTTCTCCAGCCACACACCTTATAGGTGTTTGATCAAATGCTTAAATAGAAGGTTACCTGGTGCAGCATTATATTTCTCCTAGGCTCGTAGGTTCTTTCTATTTTTTGTTTCCAAGGATTTGAGAATGTTTGATGGAGAGAAATTTGTGTTAGACTCTGACATATGGTTTGTATTAGACAAGGATGTACACGCAAAGTAAGCTCCCTAAGATAGCAATCTTGGAATATTGCTAATATATGTCTGGTGTAAATAGTCTGATTGAGTTCATGATATGCTACTGCGTGCTTGCTCATGAGACGTGACATGAGAACTAATGGTGATTTGAGGCAACTGCATCTACTCCAGATTAGTCCATTGCTGAGAACATGATGTTGCAATGTTGATTATTCTGTCCTTTAAGATGGATATATGCTTATAACAATTTATCTTTGTCAGTAGCCATATTCAGTGAAATAGTTGGTCACAACATACAATTTCGATGGTGTATGTATGTAGCAGAGAATAATAGATTGCGAGACCATCTGCAAAACGGGCTGACGGACTTCAGGTTTACGGGTACCATTCAGAAAATAAGATATGTGGCAAGTAAGAGTTGTGTGTTTCCTTCTATGCGAACAGCAAGACATGAGGTTTCCGATAGATTCACTGGTTCGGTGGAAACATTTTCTATAAGAATGGGCTCTTTTACTGTCCATTATGGGGAAAACACGAAGCACATAACTCTATAGGATTTACTGTTGGCATCCAAGATGGTTAGCGATGCTAATTTTTTAAAATATTTGATCTATCTTATCTAAAATATCTGATGCTTGTTGAACATGCACTATGCGCATACTTGATCTATGGATGTGGTTTCTTTGCTTTCATTACTGCACCTTGTAAAGATCCCATGCTCTCGGCGAGCAATTTGAGTAGCAGAATTTAATTAGTTAAACATAGAATTGTAATGTGATCTTTCAGGAATTTATTCAACCTGGGTTGCTGGCGAACTAAAAAAAAAATCAGACAATTAGCCCGCAAATCAGTATGTATGGTTTCTTTGCTTTAATTACTGCAACTTTTACCTATTCATCTAGGGCATTTAGAAAATATGGTACCTAGAGTGTTCTTATATATATAAAATACGTAGTACTTTGTGTCATGTGTTTGTTTTCTTGACATGGCAAGTGTGTAAAAGTTGTGTACCTTCCAAGGTTTAACTTTAAGAATGCTAAGCTGTTGATTTAGCTTCGTTATCTGCTCTTTTGCTCTGTTAATCCCTTTCTTTGTTGTTTTGTATAGCAGACTGTTTCATTATGGTCCTGACTATGTACTTTGCGCCTCTTGGTGTTATTTCTAATACAAATGATGCCAAATTTTGATATCTGATAGAGAAAAAGGCATAGTTTTAAGTTTAAACTGGCTTTAGCTAATTTTCCCTCTACTCTCAGAACCAAAGTGAATGTTGTGTAATGACTGAACACTGCCGTGTTTTACCAATTCTTGCAAATGTGTTATGGCCGTCTTTGACACATTTGTAAAACATAATCTGTACCCTCTAATGCTCAGATGTTCGAATGAGGTGTATTCTTATTATCGCAAGCTACATCTGACAAGCCATGTCCAATGACATGCACTATGCTTGGATATATTATTTATTTATTGTGTCTGCTTTCTATAGTGATGAAGATATCTTAATTACTTTGGGTACCATGCGTAGAAATAACTTAAAGGAATTGTGAGTATTATATTGTTCACATGCTCTAAATGTGGATAGGATGTGCTAGAATGATATTTTGATTTTAGGATATAATTTTCCACTAGATCATAAAGGATCTTTGCAACTTGACAAAGTGTCAGTCATCCTCGATGGTATGGTTTCCAAAATCCTCCGTTATTAAGTCTTTTTTGTGGAACAATCTATACCTGACCTCTTTGGCCATTGGGGATACATGTAGTAGTGACTAAAGTATTTTCAGAGAACTGTGTTTTTAATACCGGAAGATTAGAGTTACACCAAGCGAGCGCGTGCGGTCAGCCGACCCGCTGCAGTGGCTGTCATTGGCGCGGCGCCGAGAGCCAAGAGGCCGGTGGCACAGGGCCGATGGGAACGCTGACAGCGGCGCAAAGTAAGACGAGGAGCAAGACCCCATCGGTGGATAGAATTAGCATAGGGATGTTGGGGATTTTTTTAGTATTTCAAATTGTATGATCTATTCAGGTAGCGAGGAATGAAATCCGAAAACCGAAGGAACCGAATCCGAATTCAGTTTGTATGTTTGGATATACCACCACAATATATAGTTTGATCATTTGCAATGTGCATGCTTTTGCTTCATATCTTGGATGTTTTGATAGACTAACGTTAATATAATACCAGTATATATAGCGGTCGCAACATGCTTTAGATATTTCACCCATTGGTAAATGTTGGCTACATGAAATTCCCTTGAATAACGTGGAATTTAGCAACTGATACACTCTACACCTTCTTGCTAACATCACATTTCTTGTATACACAGATGGTTTTCTTAATGATTTGATGGGTTCCCGTAGCAGCGCACGGGCATATGTCCTAGTTGGATATAAAAATTAATCCTTTTTCTGTACGCCTATGTATCATACTATCGTTTTGTTGTACTTCAAAAATAAATAAATTGTTTTGTCATCTTGTCCCACCGAAATTGCACCATTGCAACTCGAAAAAGAAGACATTGGATTGTTAATGAGGACATCCCTGTCATCGACAGGGACGAAGCTAGAAAAAAATGCCAATCGGGTCATGTCTACATTCCATCTATTATCATCTTCTATAAAAACTTAGTTGCTAGTGTTAATTAGTGAAGCTGACCCTGATGAAGGTGTTGACCTCTAAGTTGGCCCGATCTTCACGAATCGACAAGAACGAACGAAGAACGCACGAAGAACGCGATGAACACGATGAACACGAGAGGGGGGAATCGAGGGGAAATCGAGGGCAAACGCGTGGAAACACAAAAAGGGGAAGATAACTCGTGAAGCCTACGAGGGATCGCAAACCCAAGTCAACAACACGCTAATTGAAACCGTTTCTCTTACCGGCCGGTCCACCGATCCAACAGAAGCCCAAAAGGGGAAGGTTGGCAAGCGCTACTAGAATCACTATGTGAGAGAGTAGCTCCTTGGAGAGATCTTGATACAATCCTAGATGAACATCATCAACATAGGAGTGGCCTCATAAGAGGAGTCACCTCAAAAGAGGGATACAAGGGCAAAGCCCGAAACTCTCGAAAACAATGCTCAAAACTATTCCTATGCCTAGATCTAGCCACCGGGGTCCCTTATATAGCTCGGGGTCGAAACGGGGGTCAAAACGGTGCAAAAACGGACCAATTCCGGGCATTTCGGGGCCACCCCGGCCTGGGAGCCGGCCTGGCCGGCCTGGGTCCCGGCCTGGGGCCAGGGTGGGGCGCAGAGGCTGGCCTGGAGGCCGGGGTGGGAAAGGGCCAGGCCGGCCTTGAGGCCGGCCCCCTCTGTGGGGTGCCCGGCCTGAGGCCGGGGTGGGGGGAGCTAGGCCGGCCTTGAGGCCGGCCCGTTCGGCCAGGGGTCCGGCCTGAGGTGGAGGGGGAGGCCGGCCTGGCCGGGGGTGAGGCCGGGAGGCACCATTTTCCCCCGTTCTTCCTCCTCGGAGCTCCGAACTTGACGCCGTCTTCACCTGCTTCTTCCCTAGCTTCATGTGCACCTTCTTGGATGTGTTCTTGAGCATCTTGGGCACCATCTTGGGTCTCCATGTGGTGATCCCACCTATGCATGTAGAGGGGTATTTCATGAGGTAGAGCACCGTTCACCAAGTCACCGGAAACGTACGGAGGTAGGAGTGAGTTCACCTTGTTGCGTATCGATGTTGTGCTTGGTGGAATACGGTGGGCTACATCAGACCCCAACGCCTCCAAGGTAGCTCCGTCCCTCAATATAGCCTTGTCAGGCCAATTATATAAAAAAAAATGTTCCAAACAAATAAGTGATCAGGTAAATGGTAACCTGAGTTTGTCTAATGACTTCTAGACCATGAAAGCGTGTGTTGCCACGACCGTCAGTTTTGACTATAGGTCCATTTGAATAATTTTAAAGACAAAATTTGTATGAACTAATTTATATATTGAAACATATATACAAACTAAATTCACATAACTCACCTATATGGAGTACATGTTCATAACGAAAGGCTCAAAGTAAATAATATATTGAGCAAAGTGATTTAAATTGTAGCCAACATAATTTACTGGGACAAATGCATGGTCAAGCTTTTGATGGTCCTTGACGATTTGCTGCTTTCCCTGGATAAGGAAGGCAACCTACATTTTTTCATAAGAAATGACAGATGTTTAGCTAGCTATGTGGATTTTTAATATATTGTATAGATATAACCGATTAGATATGTGATCAATTCACCATGATCTGGAGATTCAAGTACAGGGTGAGTGCAGCAAAGGGGTACGTACCCACGTAGTTCGGGAGAGCCTCCAAGTCTGAACAAGAGCGTGGAATACCATCAATGTGGCTAGGATGAGAGGCAAATAGGACATAGACTGTAAACTTGACAGTAGAAAAGTTGAACTACTTCTTGAAAACAATTACAAGCACTTGAATTACTTAGATACTCCATGCACAAGGTAGACTATATGTACATGTACAAAGGAACTCACATGGCTGCCGTCCACGCTAATGGTCATTTCAAATCCCCCCAAAAAATAAATTAGACCAGACTACGAAGTTTGTCTCAACGAATTGAGTGAAACAGGATCAACACAACCTGTACAAAATGGAGATCAGAAACAACCAATTACAGCACAAGATAGACATAATTTTGTTATGGAAGAACTGATTTTACCCAGAAAGAAGAGGACACAAACAAAATAGCTGAGACTATATAGGCGCTGAAGGGGCTGAGGAAGCAGAGCAGTAACGTGCCTTCATCACTCGCAGCCGGCGAGTGGCGCGCCAAGCTGCCATTAGTGGCTTCAGTAAGGGCCTGTTTGGAACACGGGATAGGAACCACAGGAATTGAGATGTCATACCCTAGCTATCATATGGGAAATGAAGACACAGGAATTGAGATGTCATACTCTTGCCCTTCTTTTTGCCTGAGAAGAAGTCGTTGCCTTTCTTTCTTCAAACTAGCCGTTGTCACCTACTGCTCTCACTTCTACATATACACATGCATTCTGTTAGGAATTTAGGCAATTTACAGATTAAATTAATCCAAGTATAAATCACGATCATGACGTAAGCATACTGATAATTAACCATATTCATGCATACTAGGTTGACAGTAGACACATCTACGCAAACTACTAGTATCGCACATATGGAAATAACAAGGGCAGGGATAAACGTGTTATACTCTCCAGTTGGCCAATTGGCAGTAGTCGTAGCAGAGGCGGCGGCCGCGGCGGCAGCAGCAGCGTTGGCGGCCTCAGCAGCAGCAGCAGCGGCCTCGGCGGCAGCAGCGGCTCGTTTGGCTTCGGATGCCATGTTGATGACGAAGGCGACGCGGTAGTAGACAAAGTAGACGTACATCAGCAGCGAGCAGTCGCGTAGGAGACGCTCCCCAAAAACCTAATCGCCCCTCTCCCGTACAGGATCTGGAGAGGCGGGGTTTCAGAGGCCTGCTCTCCCGTCGGCCGTGTACGCGGTAGACGGGATGGGATCACCGGAGGCAGCAACAGGCGGTGGAACGACAGTGGGCGCAAAGAGGGTATGAGTTGTGTGTTTGTGTCCGCCCCTGCGCCCCTAATATATAGGCACGGCCGGGTAGGAGAACGGTCAGCTCACGAATTCATTTGGCGTTTACTATAGCCGTTACCACGTAATCAATGCGGCGTTTTACTGCGCGTGGTTACCACGTGATCAATGCGGCGTTTTACTGCGCGCGGCTGTTACCAAAATAAATGTGACAACAATCAATATGACGTCTCATATTATTGGCGTGTCTGTTGACTCTCCGTTTCCAACTGCCAAAATAAAGGCATCGGCTCGGCTCATTCCCGCAACCCGCGGCGCGTCGTGACGAGGCGAGGCGTGGCGAGGCGTGCGGCGGAGGAGGAGGAGCGCGCGTGTGGAACACCTCCACTACTCCTCTCTCTTCATACCAACTCACACTAGTGGGGAGAGAGCTCACCTTATAAACTGGTGCAAAACTCTCCCAACTAGCAATGTGGGACTAAACTCCCACCATTTGCTATGGCAGCATGGGCCTTTGGGATTAAGTGGAAATTGGCTAATGGGCCACATAGGTCCATCCGAATTTCAGCAATCCCCCACCAGATCCCGAAGACCCATGGTGTTGTCCTCTGTTCCATTCACTGTTTTTATATACCGGCATTTTCAGTGGAGACCCGTTAAGGTTGAACTTCCACCTAGAACAAGTAGCTACACTACATCACAACTGAACAATGGACTATGCCTTGAATTGTCAGTTTGGCGTAAAATACTTTTACTAAATGTCTTGCCAGTACTAGACTGTCGAAGGCTGACCCCTCGGGTGGAGCATATTAGTCATACTCCTGGCCTATTCATGAACTTATTAGAGATCACCCAATCTCATAGACTGTGACCAGCAGTCAGGATCATATAGGTGTGTTCCTCCAAAGATCGCTCTGTAGGATAGCATCTTGCTTATACAAGCCTTGGAACACATTAAGACAAAAGTCAACCTGCCATACAGTTTTTGAGAGTACTGCATCTCCAGTGGAGTGGGTTAGTAAAATTACTCTCCTCAGTTAACCACTAGCTTGTTTTCCCAGGTCCCACTTCACGGGATCTCCGATCACATAGGTTGGGTTACTGCCATGGCAACTCATGTGGGTCTCATACCCATCTCCCTCGATGCACTTTCTATCACAACACGTGATAGCCCTTTAGTAAAGGGATCTGCCAGATTCTTAGCTGACTGGATATAATCCACCGCTATCACTCCGGAGTTTCTTAAATGTCTGACAGCTTTTAATCTCATTTTTATGTGCTTTGTGGACTGTGCATTGTCCTTTGAACTCTTCACCTTGACAATTACTGTTTGATTGTCACAGTTCATAAGGATAGCCGGTACTGGCTTTTCAACCACAGGCAAGTCCATCAAAAGATCTCGAAGCCATCCTGCTTCGACACTAGACGTGTCTAATGCTGTTAATTCTGCTTCCATTGTCGATCTTGTTAAGATCGTTTGCTTGCAAGACTTCCAGGAAACAGCACCACCTCCAAGGGTAAACACATACCCCGTTGTGGCTTTCATCTCATCAGCATCAGAGATCCAATTCGCATCACAATACCCTTCAAGTACCGAAGGATATCCACTGTAGTGAAGTCCATGGTTCACGGTACCTTTCAGATAGCGCATAATTCTTTCTACAGCATGCCAATGCACATCACCCGGATTGGAAACAAACCGGCTTAGTTTGCACACAGCAAACATGATGTCAGGCCTCGTAGCGCTCGCTAGATACATGAGTGAACCAATTACTTGAGAGTACCTCAGCTGATCCTTAGCTGTGCCTTCGAACTTTCGAATCCGCACACTAGGATCATATGGCGTTGGAGAAGTTTTGCAGTCCGAATATCCAAAACGATTCAAAACCTTCTCAACATAATGGGATTGCAGAAGTGTAATCCCACCCTCATTGTTTCTCAATAGCTTGATGTTCAAGATAACATCAGCCACACCAAGATCTTTCATCTCAAAGTTCTGGGATAGAAATGACTTAACCTCATTGATTACTTTGAGGTTGGTCCCAAATATCAGTATGTCATCAACATACAAACACAAAATAACTCCTTCGCCCCCACCATGGCGATAGTATACACATTTGTCAGATTCATTAACAACAAAGCCAACAGATGTTAAACTTGTATTGAACTTCTCATGCCATTGCTTAGGTGCTTGTTTCAGCCCATATAAAGATTTTAGTAACTTACACACCTTTCCTTCTTGGCCATCTAACACAAAGCCATCTGGCTGTTGCATATAGATTTCCTCGTCTAACTCTCCATTTAGGAAAGCCGTCTTAACATCCATCTGATGGACGAGAAGACCATGCGAGGCCGCCAACGAGAGTAATACTCGAATGGTGGTCAGTCTGGCCACAGGTGAATAAGTGTCAAAGAAATCTTCATCTTCTTTCTGGGAATAATCCTTGGCCACAAGTCTAGCCTTGTACTTTTCAATCGTACCATCAGGCCTAAGCTTCTTTTTGAACACCCACTTACATCCTAATGGTTTACAGCCATAAGGACGTTCAGTGATCTCCCACGTTCCATTAGCCATGATGGAATCCATCTCGCTACGGACCGCTTCTCTCCAGTAGTCAGCATCTGGAGATGCATAAGCTTCTGAAATAGAAGTGGGAGTATCATCCACAAGGTACACAAGGAAATCATCACCAAAGGACTTTGCAGTCCTCTGTCTCTTGCCCCTACCAAGGGTTTCCTCGTCATCCTTCTCAGGATTCTCATCATGTGTTTGTTCATAATATTCCATAGGAATGGCAGATTCAGGAGTCTCCTCTGATTCCTGTCTAGAAGTGCTTTGCATATCTCTCATAGGAAAAATATCCTCAAGGAATGTAGCATCTTTAGACTCCAAAATCGTACCGACCTTCACGTCAGATACCTCAGATTTCACTACTAGAAATCTATAGCCAACGCTATTCTTAGCATATCCCAAATTAACGCAATCCACGGTCTTTGGTCCAAGTTTATGCTTTTTGGGGATCGGCACATTGACTTTTGCCAAACAGCCCCAAGTACGTAAGTACGAGAGTGTTGTTTTTCTCTTCTCCCATTGCTCATAGGGAGTGACCTCATTGTCTTTCGTCGGAACTTTATTCAGGACATGACATGATGTCAATATAGCCTCCCCCCATCATGCCTTGGATAAACCCGATGTATCTAACATGGCGTTAACCAAATCTGTTAGAGTACGGTTTTTCCTTTCGGCAACCCCATTTGACTGAGGTGAATAGGGAGGCGTCCTCTCGTGAATAATGCCTTGTTCCGCACAGAAAGAGCCAAACTCATTAGAGAAATACTCTCCACCACGATCTGACCGGATTCGTTTAATTTTCTTTTCAAGTTGATTCTCAACTTCTGCCTTATAGATTTTAAAGTAGTGTAGAGCCTCGTCTTTAGTGTTTAACAGATATACATAGCAAAACCTAGTGGAATCATCTATTAACATCATGAAGTATCTCTTTCCACCTTTAGTCAACACACCATTCATCTCACAGAGATCAGAATGTATGAGTTCTAATGGCGCCAAGTGTCTCTCCTCCGCAGCCTTGTGGGGCTTGCGAGGTTGCTTTGCTTGTACACACGAATGGCACTTAGAACCTTTGGCTAAAGTGAAATTTGGAATTAAATTTAGTTTTGCTAACCGCGTCATGCAACTGAAACCAACGTGACAAAGACGTGAATGCCAAACTTCTGTTTCATTAACACTCGAATGAATATTGTTCACGACTTTATTACAAAAAACAGCGAGGGAAAAGCGGAACAAACCTCCGCACTCATACCCTTTTCCAACAAACAGTCCATATTTCGTTACAACTACTTTATTGGACTCGAAAACCAACTTAAATCCTTCTCTACATAGAAGGGAGCCACTAACGAGATTCTTCTTGATGGCGGGGACATGCTGCACGTTCTTGAGCTGCACGATCCTTCCCGAAGTAAACTTCAGATCGACCGTGCCAACACCAAGTACAGAAGCACTTGCGCCGTTCCCCATCAATACGGACCCGTTCCTTGTGACCTGATAAGAAGAAAACAATGAGATGTCAGCACACACATGAATGTTTGCACCTGTGTCAATCCACCAATCAGTAGACTGACAAACTGAAAATACAGTAAACAAATTACCATACCCAGATGCCCCATTCTCATTGTTGCTCACGATCATGTTGACAGCCTTGGAATCCTGTCCTGGCTTCACATACTTCTTTGGGCACTTCCCAGCCCAGTGTTCCAGTGAACCACAAGTGAAGCAACCATCTTTCTTCTTATCCTTCTTGAAGGTCTTCTTAGCCTTCTTCTTAAAGTCGGTATTCTGCTGGACACCAGTCCTCGCCTTGTTCTTGTGGGAGTTGTAGTTCTTCTGTACCATATTGGCCGCAGAAGTCCCTTCATTCCCTTTTCCATGCGAGTCCTTTGCCCTCGAATTCTGCTCAACACTCAGATGGCCGATGACATCCTCTACTGAGAATTCACGCCTCTGATGTTTCAGAGTAGTGGCAAAGCTCCTCCAGGAATTAGGCAGCTTGGCGATTATGCATCCCACGACATACTTGCCCGGTAACACGCACTTGAGAATTTCAAGCTCCTTAGCGATGCACTGTATCTCATGAGCCTGCTCCAAAACAGAACGGTTTTCGACCATTCTATAGTCATGGAACTGCTCTATACTGTACATCTCGCTGCCAGCATCGGTTGCGCCGAATTTGGATTCGAGCGCCTCCCACAAGTCCTTGGCAACCCGCACATGTAAATATGCGTCAACAAACTTATCTCCGATCACGCTTAGAACGCATCCAACAAAGACGACGGTGGCATCCCTAAACGCCTTCTCCTGATCAGGAGTAATCGTTTCCGTGGGAGTGACACCGACGACCCAGAACACGTTCATAGCCATGAGCCATAAGAATGTTTTGGTCTGCCAACGCTTAAAGTACGTCCCCGTAAACGGGTCCCGTTTCAGTGCAGTAGCAAAACCATGAATCGAAAATTGCCTACACATATTAGGTTTTTGGATTGTTAGGAATTTAGGCAATTTACAGATTAAATTAATCCAAGTATAAATCACGATCATGACGTAAGCATACTGGTAATTAACCATATTCATGCATACTAGGTTGACAGTAGACACATCTACGCAAACTACTAGTATCGCACATATGGAAATAACAAGGGCAGGGATAAACGTGTTATACCCTGCAGTTGGCCAATTGGCAGTAGTCGTAGCAGAGGCGGCGGCCGCGGCGGCAGCAGCAGCGTTGGCGGCCTCAGCAGCAGCAGCGGCCTCGGCGGCAGCAGCAGCTCGTTCGGCTTCGGATGCCATGTTGATGACGAAGGCGACGCGGTAGTAGACGAAGTAGACGTACAGCAGCAGCGAGCAGTCGCGTAGGAGACGCTCCCCAAAAACCTAATCGCCCCTCTCCCGTACAGGATCTGGAGAGGCGGGGTTTCGGAGGCTTGCTCTCCCGTCGGCCGTGTACGCGGTAGACGGGATGGGATCACCGGAGGCAGCAACAGGTGGTGGAACGACAGTGGGCGCAAAGAGGGTATGAGTTGTGTGTTTGTGTCCGCCCATGCGCGCCTAATATATAGGCACGGCCGGGTAGGAGAACGGTCAGCTCACGAATTCATTTGGCGTTTACTATAGCCGTTACCACGTAATCAATGCGGCGTTTTACTGCGCGTGGTTACCACGTGATCAATGCGGCGTTTTACTGCGCGCGGCTGTTACCAAAATAAATGTGACGCAATAGACAGCAATCAATATGAGGTATCATATTATTGGCGTGTCTGTTGACTCTCCGTTTCCAACTGCCAAAATAAAGGCATCGGCTCGGCTCATTCCCGCAACCCGCGGCGCGTCGTGTCGTGACGTGTCGTGACGAGGCGAGGCGTGCGGCGGATAAGGAGGAGCGCGCGTGTGGAACACCTCCACTACTCCTCTCTCTTCATACCAACTCATACTAGTGGGGAGAGAGCTCACCTTATAAACTGGTGCAAAACTCTCCCAACTAGCAATGTGGGACTAAACTCCCACCATTTGCTATGGCAGCATGGGCCTTTGGGATTAAGTGGAAATTGGCTAATGAGCCACATAGGTCCATCCGAATTTCAGCACATTCATCATGCTAGCGATCTCTCTACATTCAGCTATTCAACATGCTCTCCGCAACAGGCACGCCAAGCTGGAGTCGTTGAGCCAAGAGCTCCACCACCGATGCGAGCAGCCGGCCGGCCGCATCGGCAAGGGCAACAAACACACCATCGGCAATGAGAAGCGTGGTGGCATAAGTGACCGGTTAGAATATCTTCCCACCAGCAACTCCCTGCAAATCTTTGTTCTCATTATTTCTCAGCTTATACAAGTAACTTTTATCAGGTTATATATCTGCTGATAGATCAAGCAACCCTATTCGTAATACTCTTTGCTGGTTTTAGTGCTCATTGTCATGGATCCGAACTACAGACGTAGATCACAATTCATGTTATTTGTTTTGCTGACCATAGAAGGAACTGAGAAAGAACCAATGCATACATCCATGCTACCAGGTGGTATGTATGTCAATGAAATTCTAACTGGACATGCATGCAAAAGGCAATTCCGAATGGAGGTTGACATTTTTCATGCTTTGGTTCGGAAGCTGCGTGAGAAAAAAAAACTGCTTGTTGATTCAAGAGAACTCCCAATAGAAGAAAAAGTTGATATATTCTTATACACAGTAGCAAGAAATGCTAGTAATCGAACATTACAGGACAGGTTTCAGCATAGTCCAGAAACTATCAGCAGACACTATGGAGCAGCGCTTGATGCAATTACAAAGCTTACATGCATCTACATATGCCCACCTTCTCTTCAACCACATCATATCTTGAGAAGACCGCACTTCTATCCATATTTCATTGTAAGAATATATTTTATTTTATTTTTTTCTTTCACAATGATAAAATAAGATGATAGTTCCAGGTCTTAAAAGATATCTCACAAATAAATTGTATGTATGCATGACTGTATTGGTGCTATTGATGGTACGCACATCACATGAACAAGAACCCTCGCTCTCACAAAATGTTATGGTTGCATGTGATTTTGATCATAAATTTGTGCATGTGCATGCTGGCCGGGAAGGATCAGCCTCTGATGCAAGAGTTCTGCAAGATGCAATTAACAATGGGTTTCAAGTCCCACCTAGAAAATTTTATCTTGTAGATGCAGGTTATGGATGTACATCACAATTTTTGGCCCCATACCGTGGAACTAGGTATCATTTGCAAGAACAAGGGAGAGCTCGTCGAAGACCACAAAACTACAAGGAGTTATTTAACCTTCGTCATGCACAGCTACGAAACCATATTTAAAGAACTATTGGCATACTGAAAATGAGATTTCAAATACCGAAAGCTGCTACACTTTACCCACTGGACAAACAAGTCGACATATGTGTTGCTTGTTGTGGTCTGCACAATTTTACGGCACAAAGGAAATATTTCCTACAAAGTTCTTATCATACCAAATTCCTACAAAAATTTTGTGTTCCAAACGGGCCCTAACTGACCCATAAGTGCTTGAACGACGAATTGTCTTCAATCGTGAGTGCCCCTTCGTATATTGTGCCACATCGCCTCGTATCTCGCCATCTCGTAGCCACTACCTTGAACCGCTCTTCTCTCCTACCCTGTCTCATCGCACCCCCTTTTTTATTTATTTCTATCCGTATCTGTGCTCTCCGAAGCAGTTCAGCTCCTACACGGGCTTCAACGGTTTTATAGGGGGGCAATTTAACTATAGTAGGCAACCTCGATTAACAGTTCGTTAGCCCAATTGATCATGTGACAACCATGTAGATCGTCGGAGTAGCAGTCCTCTAGACGCTGGGATGGCCAGGTTGGGCGGACTAAGAGCATCTCCAACCTGCGTTCTAAACGGAGCGCGCACCAATAAACCGCCTTTTTAGTGCGCGCGACGGAACGTGGCGCTCCAGCGGCCGCGCGAAAACCGAGTGCGCTGCAAAATTTGGCCATCGCGCGCCGAAAAGCCCCATCCAACGCCCATAATCTGCAGCGTCCAGTCCAACGCGCGTCTGTCGAGCGAGCGCGCGAACGAGCAACGACCGGTGAAATTTCCACGCACGCTCGCGACTCCCCCTTCCCCTCCGACCGCTAAAATCTGGCCGTCGCTGTGCCACCCCGTCGCCGCGCCCAACTCCCATTCACCGACGCACCACCCCGTCCCCGCGCGCTGCTCCCACGCCTTCCCTCCCTGTTGCCACGCCCAGCTCGCAGTCACGGCAGCGCCACTCCTCTGCCACCGGTTCGACGCGCCCAGCTCCCAGTCACCTGTCGCAGCAGTGCAACGACCCACCGCGTGCAAGGTGTTCGACGCAATTCCTCAAAGGTATTGTAGCCGAATTGTTAATTTCAACGTCTATTTTTGTAGTTTGAACACTAAATCGTGAATCAATTTTGTTTTAGATGAGTTCATCCTATGATTCGTGTGATGAAGAATGGGATTTGCAAGAGGAATAAGACGTAGCCATTATTTTGGCTTTGCACCACGCCAACAAGAAGCCGAAGCACGACGGGTTAGTTGTTGGTCGACAGAGGTTGTGGAGAGAAAGGATTGATGGCCACAACAGGTTGATGCGGAACTATTTTGCGGAAAATCCCGTATATCCTGAGAAATATTTCCGTCGCCGTTTTAGGATGGGCACCGAGTTGTTCAAGAAGATCTCGGAGGAGATGATGAAGCATGACCGATTTTTCATGCAAAGGAGGAATCCGCCGGAGAGCTTGGCCATAGCACCTACCAGAAGGTGACCGCCGCATTACGTATGTTGGCATATGGTATTTCAGCGGATCTTGTTGATGACCATTTGGCAATGGGTGAGAATCAAACTATCAAATGTGTGAAGCGCTTTGCGGTAGCCATTGTGGATGTGTTCGGTGACGAATACTTGAGATCCCCCAATGATCAAGACACGGCTAGACTGTTGGAATTGAACAAAACTCGTGGATTTCCAGGCATGCTTGGCTCTGTTGATTGCATGCATTGGGTATGCAAAAATTGTCCAGCGGCTTGGCATGGACAATTTCAGGAGCACAAGAAGGATGCCACTATAATCCTTGAAGGCGTGGCTGATTATGAGACTTGGATTTGGCATGTTTTCTTTGGACTGTCTGAATCTCTCAATAACATCAATGTTCTTTACCGGTCACCACTAATGAACCAGATTGCTAACGGTGAGTTGCCACTGGTGCAGTTTGAAGCAAACGGGCATACATACAACTATGCCTACTATCTCGCGGACGGCATCTATCCAAGGTGCGAACATTTGTGAAGCCGGTGAAGCAACCACAAGGTAAGAAACAATGTGTTTTTCATAATGCACAAGCGGCAGCTAGAAAAGATGTGGAGAGAGCATTTGGTATTTTGCAATCCTAATTTGCTGTTGTTAGAGGGCCGGCTAGATTTTGGGATCAAGAAATGCTTTGATACATTATGACCGCTTGTGTGATCATGCATAACATGATCATAGAGAACGAGCGGGGGCAAGATTTAGACTACTCGTCTACGATTTGATGGGGCGGCTCGTATGAGTGAGAAGAAGAGAAGAGAGAATTGCCTGCTTTGTTGCATCGTATCATGCCATTCGCGACAACGATGCGCATGATGATCTTCAAGAAGATGCCATGGAGGAGTGGTGGAAATGGTATGCAGAATAAAACCGGTAGTTTTATGTTTTTATTCGACGACTACTTGTTGAACAATTTTTTGTATTGTTGATGAACTATTATTTTTATTGTTGTGTACTATTTTATTGTGTTGTAAGAATAATTTACGATTTTTTATTTTTATTTTCCGTGCCTTTGTTTGATCTTCTATGATGTGCATATTTTTTGGTGAGAGGTTTCTGCGTGCGCGTGCGCGGTATTTTTGGGCGCCTGGTAAACCACAGCCCCGAAGCGCGCGCAAAATTTAGAGTCATTGGATTTTCTTTCACCCGCGCGGGGCTGCAAACACGTTTTTGGGCGCCAGATTATAGCGCGGCTATTGGAGATGCTCTAACGCACTCAAAGGACCCCAAAACATTATGGTGACTCCTAACTGGTTAAGTTATATTGTCTCTTAATATAAAAAAGTTGTGTATATCTCTCTGATGCAGAGACTGATATTTCCAATTTAAAATAAACTTTGGTAATACGGATATGTTACGAGTACTAAACTTGGGTGCCCCTTTCGCGTTTTAGTCTACCAGTACCATATAATCACGGTCAGCAGCTTGCTGGATGGAACTCATATCGCAAGGAACATGGACACATACAAAAGAGTTTTTTTAGAGAATTGTGCGCTTTATTGATCAATAATCATAATGTCATTACAAATATCCACTCGATGCAACCAGAGGACACCACACCACACTGAAACTACAGAAGAAACACAAGCTTTAGCTAAATTGTGCGTGACAACATAGAGCACACGGTAAACATGATAAAAAACACAAGAATCAAAGGATTTGGCCGCAACTTCACGTCTTCTATGACCGGGCCGCAAAGAGAACAATCCGTCAGAGATGAACGGATGTGTTGTGTGATAGATAAACAACCAGACCCAATGATGATCTTCGAGTACCCCTCCTCCAAGGAAAAGGAGACAACACGTCGAACAACCATGGATTCAGCTAGCTCCGGGATCACCACACCATCGTACTTTCCACCACATGCAGCGATAAAAGCACCTGTGTGATCTCGGACAACGACACCGGCATCCATTTGTCTAGGAGAATCAAACAAAGCAGCATCAACATTAACCATAAACGTACCTTCCGGCGGGGAAACCCATTTCGGTGATGAATATGAGGGTTCACGTATGTGGTCAGTGCTTGACCTGTATAAGTTTGTCATAATCATATTCATATCAATATAAGCTTTGCTTTTGGCAGCTACCGCGTGCGTATGTGTCGAACCTTCACACTCCTTGAGCTTGCTCCAAGCATCCTAGATGTACCACATGGTCACTATGAGGCAGGTAGCTTCAATATTTGTACATTTTTCCATGAAAGCAAGGGTCCATGATCTAGGAGAGGTGAAGGTCAAATTCTATAGGTGGATAGGGTAATCTTCCTTAATCTCTTGCCAAACCTTAGTGGCAAATGGGAAGAACAACAGAGAGTGTTCGATCATCTCGTATTGGCTGCATAACTCACATGTGAAGGAAGCAAGGATATGTCGTTTCTGAAATTGGTGGCCGCACGGCAAACAGTCATGTGCGAACCTCCAAAGGGTAATTTTCATATTCCTATGTGCTTTGTTTGACCATAGTTTCTTCCAAGAGCGGGAGTTGTCAGCTATTGCAGAAGAGGAACCTCTTCCATTCTTGCATCTGCCAATTGCTACCCGGTTGGAATGTGCGAGTTGGTATGCTGAACGGACAGGATATTTGCCGAACCGAGAATAGGGCCATGAAGCAAAGTCAGCGCTGCCATGCCGGCTGATAGGTACTTGAAGGACCTTAGCCGTCACCTCTTCTTTGAAGATTTCCCAAACCAGATCGGTATCCCAAGCTCTTGCATCACTAGTCATCAATGTATCGACCATTTGATCAGGCAGCAAGGGAACTTGTGTACGCAGGTACAAGGGGGAACATCAGGAATCCACTTGTCCAACATAATCTTGGTCTGATCCCCGTTCCCAGTGGCCCATTGTACCCGCTTCTTTTAGTAACATCACACCATATTGGATGCTCTTCCAAGTATATGAAGATGTTCTAGGTTTAGGAGCATCCCAAAAATCACAGTTCGGATAGTACCTGCCTTTGAGCACTCAAGCACACATGGAGGAGGGAACCGTCAATAGGCGCCAGCACTGCCGACCTAACATGGCATGGTTGAATAGCCCCAAGTTACGAAAACCCAAACCTCCCATTGCTTTTGGTGTTGATAGCCACTCCCATGATCACTAATGCAATTTATTCTTACCATTTTCAAAGCCCCACCAATGATTAGCTATAGCTCTTCTCCTAGACTCATGGGTTGAAATAGCTAGCTGGAAGAAACTCATCATATAGGTCGGTATGGCCTGGATGACTCACTTAAGTATAATTTCTTTCCCCACGCGAGAGAGGGGGCGATCCGAACAACCATTCATACGCCGCCACATGCGAATAATGAGGTATTTGAATATGTAAACCAGTGAACGTCCCACCTCCGTTGGCATCCCGAGGTATGTGTCCTGAAGCACCTTTGAGTGAACACCAAGTTGTTGCATCACAAATGTTTTAAAAACATCACGGCATCGAGATCCAACGAAGATGAGGATTTGTCAAGATTGATCCTCTGTCCAGATCCCTCACAATACCCCCATCAGGGTCCTATGTAAAGCCTCTACACTCTTTGCATCACTCTAGGCAAAGAGAAATAGGGGGTCCAAGTCGTCCATTACGTAAACCTTGTAGTTCACTTTGGGCCTCCCTCTGTTGCAGAAGACAAGATAATCCCTCCGTGCAAAGAATAAATAGGTAGGGGCTAATACCCCCCCCCTCCGCCCGATTCCCCGAGTAGTAAATCACATAATCTGTTAGGTTTCCATTAACCTCAACTACATATATCCCCTTTGTGACACATCGCATAACAGAACTAATCCAGCTCTGCTCAAAACTCAACTTCTGAAGGCATCCTCGGAGATATTCCCATTCAACACGGTCATATGCCTTCATCATGTCCACCTTGAGAGCAAAATATGGTTGCTTGGCTTGTTGTTGTCTGATTGTGTGCATGCAATTAATGCATTTTCCATAATCAAATGTCCAGGGAGAAAGGCACTCTAAAAGTCGCATGTAACTGTCGGCAAAATAAGTTTTAGATGATTATCCAAAACCTTGGAAGCTATATTATAAAGCACATTATAGAGACTGATAGGCAAAAAGATTTTTAGTTGACCAGGATTGGTTGTTTTCGGGATCAGAACATAACAGAATTACATAAAGCATCTGGTAGAGGGCTGCCATCAAGAAAACTCCTGACAACCTGACAAATGGCTTCCTGCAAAAATTCCTTGTGGGTTTGGTAAAACAAGGCCGGGTAACCATCAGGTCCCGAAGCTTTAGTTGGCCCCATATGGAAGAGAGATGTCTTGATTTCATCATTAGTATACTCATTAGTTAAATCTATGTTCATCTCCTCGGTTACTTTGCATGGAATCGAGTTAGTAACAGCAGCCCTTAATTTCCATAGAACTGTTGCACGAAAATAAATTACCATAAAACTATTGAACCATACCCTTAATTTCCGATGAATCTTCACACCGTGAGCCATAACCCCGCTTCAGAAATTTGAGCTTGTTTGCACGTTTTCGCGCAGATGTTCTTGCACAGAAGAATGATGTGTTCCGATCTCCCTCACGCAACCAGTCCACTCGAGATCACTGACGCGCCATTACCTCCTAAAGCTCGAAAAGCTCACAGAGATCCTTCTCAAGTTGTCGGACCTCGTCAACAACTGAGCCATGGGCCGACATGTATGGTTTCGTATCTGAATAACAAAAAAAAATCCTAGCAACAATAATCGAAACATAGCCAAGATCTATCACTATGAAAATATGAAGTAACAGAGGAGATCAGTGTTCATACCTTTGAAGACTGATAGCGGGGATTACGATCCCGCACAAGCGTCAATGATGAAGTTGTACGTAGCCGACTGATACGTCATAAACGTATCCTTAATTTCTGATGTTCCATGTTGTTTTCATGTTGTTTCCCACATATTTTCCTTACACTTTATGTCATTTTTATCAATTTCCCGATACTAACCTATTGACAAGATGCCACAGAGCTAGTTCCTGTTTTCTGTTGTTTTTAGTTTCAGAAAAGTTGTTCTGGAAATATTCTCAGAATTGGACGATTCAAAAGCCAGAAGTCTTAGAAGTCCCAGAAGCATTCAGAAGTCCCGAAGAGCCCCGGAGGGGGGCCATAGGGTGGCGCCACCACCCCCTGTCTGCGCCACCTAGGGGTGTGGTCCCCTTGGCCACCCCCCCGGCATCGCCCTTTCGCCCATATATACTCCCCGAGGCATAAACCCTAAAACAATCAACCTTTTCCACAAAATACATCTGTAGCTCCACCGCCGCCGCCGACAAGTTTCGGGGGACAGATCTCTGTTCTGGCACCCTGCCGGGACGGGGAAGTGCCCTCGAAAGCCATCTCCATCGACTCCACTGCCATCTCCATCGCCGTTGCTGTCTCCTATGATGAGGAGGGAGTTGTTCTCCCCCGAGGCTGAGGGCTCTACCGGTAGCTATGTGGTTCATCTCTCTCTCCCATGGTGTGATCTATATGTGATCATGAGCTTTGTAATATAGTTGAATTCATAGATATTATTCTTCATCTATTATGCTACTCAAGTGGTTTTTGCTATGAGATCTCTGTAAACGCTTTGATCACGGTGTAAAGGTGACAGTGTGTGCGCCGTGTGGTTTAGCATTTTATTTATATTTTGTGTTGGACAACCCTATGAAATTGTGGTGTTTGCGTGGAACCATCTGGGTCCATGGTGATAGCATGGGAGTTACTTAGTTGCGAAAGTGCTTACTCTGAGGAGTGTTGTTACAACCCTACGCAATGATTGGTGTTTGTTATTCGACCGGAGAGTGGTTCGGAGTAGCATAGTGAAGAAATGATATTTATGCATTCAATTATGTGATCATTGTTGAGAGTGTCCACTAGTGAAAGTAGGATCCCTAGGCCTTACTTCCAAGCATTGAAACATCGTTTTCTGCCTGTTCTGCTACATGTTTGCTTGCTGCCATTTTTATTTCAGATTGCTATTATCACTTATTATCATCCATATTACTTGCATTTTACTCTCTCTTCGTCGAACTAGTGCACCTATATATCTGACAAGTATATTGGGTGTGTTGGGGACACAAGAGACTTCTTGTATCTTCATTGCAGGGTTGCTTGAGAGGGATATCTTTGACCTCTATCTCCCTGAGTTCGATAAACCTTGGGTAATCCACTTAAGGGAAACTTGCTGCTGTTCTACAAACCTCTGCACTTGGAGGCCCAACACTGTCTACAAGAATAGAAGCGTGTGTAGACATCAATCTCTTTTATGTCGCCATTGCCGGGGAGGTAAGGTAAAAGGTTCTCACATCCTCGGGTGTGAGTGCTCGAAGTTATTTACTTTAGATTCTGCAATTATATATATATATATTTTTTACTAGTTAGTCTTAATGGAAAACAACAAAAATATGAGAGAGCTTTATTTGCATTCTACTAGAAATGTTATTAGCATTAATTATTTGGATACCATTATTTCTAGTACTATGGAAAAGTCTAATCTTGGGGAAGCTAGTTTCTATAAACTTTTTATTTCCCCAGCTTTAGAGGAGAAAATTTGCTTTGATGATACTTTATCTCCCATATGTGATAAACCTAATGATTCTTGTGATATTTTAAATCCTCCTACTAAAAGCATTCCTTTTAAAATACCCAAGAAAATTGTTGAACTTGTCATGGATAACCGTTATTTTGGAGATGGAACTGTCCATCCTCGTGATCATTTACTCTTTATACATGAATTATGCAGGTTGTTCAAGTGTGCAGGTATTTCAATGGACCAAGTTAAGAGGAGTTTATTCTCTTTATCTCTTCAGGACAAAGCAAGGGAGTGGTATGAGCTGCTAGATGATCCTCATCATTTGGAGTGGAAGGAGCTTGAATCTCTATTTTATTCTAAATTTTTATTCCTCTCATCAACTGTATTTGGATAGGATTTACATTTATAATTTTTGGCCTCATGATGGAGAAAGTATTTCTCAAGCTTGGGGAAGACTGAAAACATTAATACTTAAATGTCCTAACCATGATCTTCCTAAGGAAATAATTGTTACTAATTTTTATGCAAGACTTTCAGGACATTACATGGATTATCTAGATGCATGTTCAGAGGGTTCTTTCGTAAGTAAGAAGGTTGAAGCTAAATGGGATCTTCTTGAAATAATTGAAACCAATAGTGAAGGTTGGAATAATGACAAAGGTAAAGAATCAAGTATAAACTATGAGTATGATTGCATTAAGTATTTCGCTGAAACTGCTGATTTTCAAGAGCTTAGTGCTAAATATGGTCTTGATCCTCAAATTATTATTGGTTGGTATAGATCCTTTGCTTCATATATTAATGTTCCTAAATCAAATGGGGACATATATCATGAAACTTTTAAATACACTTGCATGAAAAATGAAACTGTTATTAATGATTGCAATGAACATGCTCAAACTTATGAAAGTACTATTTCTTATAAGCATGTTAATTTCTGTGGAGCACTTAGACCTTGTGAAAAGAATCAAATCGAAGAAGAATATTGTATCCATCATAGGAATGAAAAAACTAGAAAGTGGGATAGGGCTATAAATGATCTTGGTGAAAAAGTTTGTGCCCTCTATCCTTTTATTTGTGAACTTTGCTGTCAGGTGGGTCATTTTAATTTTCATTGCTCAAGCCATGATAGTAGCCTTTCGAATCCTATGAGTATTGCAAGTTTTTATTGTGATGACATGATCACCCCCAATGAGCATGATGAACTTACATTATTTTTCGGGTGTGAAGAGTTATTAAGAAAAACTTCTTTGATTGATATGAGTGCTTTTGATATGAATAGTGTCTTGCATGAATGCCATCTTTATTGTGTTGAAAATTGCCATGCAAATACTTACATACAAAATATTCTAAAAGAGGACACTTTACCCAAAATATGACAGGGCTAATATTGGTTTTCATCTTATTAATGAAGAGGAGGAATCCTCCAAGAGTTGTTCTATTGTTTCTGACAATAAACCAGGGTATGTGGAGAAGCTTCCTTTCAAGCCTCTCCCTCCTATAGAGAGTAAGAAGAAGAAGAAGAAGAAGAGGAGGAGGAGTAAAAAGAGAGAGGTAACGGTATCTCTCCCTAAGCATGTTTCTCATATTACAACTTTTTCTGATGAGTCTGAACTCGATGATTTTCCTATGCCTGCTATTTATGGAAGTGACCATGATTGGGAGAAACACACTACTTTTGATATTGAAAATCTCTTTGGTACCAATTCTGAAAATGATGATAATTGTTGTACTATTAGTACCATCCATTTTCCTTCCAATTATGATAAGGAAAGCTCTGAGCTTGTGGATGATGTGTTTGAAAATCCTTTTTCTACTGATGATTATATGCTTGATACATCTATTTCTGGTAAAAATGATGATATTGCTTATGATGATACTATGCCTCGAGTCTTTGATAACTATTATAAAAGATTCTATAACATAGGCTATGATTACAATGAAACTTTTCACAGTTATGGAGGGATTACCCAAAACCATCTCCCTAATATACAACTTCTCTATCATGTTGGAGTTCTTTATGATGATTGCATTGATAAATATGATATTTTCACTCCACCTACTATTGAGGAGAAAATTTATTTTGATGATACTATTCCTCCTATATTTGATGATTATGATGATGAGAATAATAATGATAGCTATTTTGTTGAATTTGCTCCCACTACTATTAATAAGAATGACTATGCTTATGTGGAGAGCATTAATTCTTTTATGCATGTGGCTCGTGATAAGAATGTTTTATGTGATATCTATATTGTTAATTTTATTCATGATGCTACTGAAAGTTATTATGAGAGAGTGAAACATGGTTTTATGCATCTCAACAATATTAAGTTTCCCCTCTTTATGTTGAAATTTTTGATGTTGCACTTATTTTGCTTCCTATACTCGCTACTTTGTGCTTTCATGACTTGTTTTCCTACAAGATTATTTTTCATAGGAAGTGGGTTAGACTTAAATGTGTTCTATATTTTCTTCTTGATGCTCTCTTATTGTGCTTCAACTCTTATTCTTATGTGAGCATCTTCTCAAATTATCATGCCTAGCTAAAAGGCTTTAAAGAAAGGCACTTCTTGGGAGATAACCCATGTTTTTATTTTTGGCTTTGTTTTTCTCTGTTTTGTTTTAGTAAAGGGGTTGTATACTTCTGTAGAAACTCCTTTGTATCTTTCTTTTCATGTTTTCGTAGTGCCAAGTAAAGTTTCTGACGAAACTTGGAGTTGGTTTTCGGATTTCTACGCAGAAAACAGATTTCTGCTGTCCACCGTAAAATATCGTATAAAATTCTGGAAGATCAGAATGATCTGAAATTTTGTGTGCTTATTTCTCAGCTAATTACGCAACTTTTCTTAGTTGAGAACTTTTTTATTTGAGCAACAGAAGATTTTCGAAAAAAATCATCTTTACCTGATGTCCTGTTTTGACAGATTTCTGCCAATAATTGCATTTGCATCTTAATCTCTTTCTTTTGGTGTTCTTTTGAGAACAAGAGTTTTAATAGAAGTTGTGACAGTATCTAATGTGTTTATTAGTGTTAGGATTGTATTGAAACTGAACCATGTGAATTTATTATTTCGATTGCAATAATGTTGCTAATGAAGATTGTGAGAAGTTTTGTGTGAAGGAAGTTTTCAAGGGTCAAAAGAAGAGGATGATATGATGTGATCAAGAAGAGTGAAGAGCCTAAGCTTGGGGATGCCCCGATGGTACATCCCAGCAAATTCAAAGAATACGCAAGCGTCTAAGCTTGGGGATGCCCCGATGGTACATCCCAGCAAATTCAAAGAATACTCAAGCGTCTAAGCTTGGGGATGCCCAAGGCATCCCCTTCTTCATCGACAAATTATCATGTCACTTCTAGTGAAACTATATTTTTATTCGGTTACATCTTATGTGCTTTACTTGGAGCGTCTTTTATTTTTGTTTTCAGTTTGTTTAGTTTTCTTTGCTGTAATAAATGGTTGGATCTTATCATACTTGTGTGGTAGAGAGACACACTTCGTTTTCATTGCTTAGAACACTCTAGTTTTCATTCTTATTGTTCTGTGAGTGTTCACTTTTTGCTAGTATTGCGTTTAGCCTTTGTTTTCATGCATCTCTTATTCAGAGCTGTTAGTTTTAGCAGTGTTATGTGATTACTCTCATGTTTTCTTGCTGTATCATGTAGAGTATTTTTATTAAAGCATGTTTTGTATGGTGCTTGTTGGGAGAAGAAAACTGCTGCTTGAAGTAGAATTTATAACAGTGCTAGTAGAACCTTGTATAGACTGTGGCTAGAAATTTTTTATGCCATGCTAAATGTTATTTTAGTTTTAAAGGCTTGTGGTTATTGAGTAGCATGAATAGCCTCAAATATCTGAGAGTGTTTAATATGTCTTGAAAGATTCATGAGTTGTTCTTGTCATAGTAAAGCATCAATATATGGTATTTTCTTTCGAATATTTTATTTGGTTGACTTGGCGCATGCTCACACCATGTTTATGACTACAAACCAGTCACGAATAGCCTCCATGACCACTTAGTTTTTGAACTTGTGATAGTGCTTATGTTTTAATTAATGATGCTTATGTCGCTATGCATGATTATGGATCTTATGCTCTCTTGATTTGTCGCTCCCATTCTTTTGCTAGCCTCCACCTGTACTGAGTATGAGCTCTACTCGTGCATCCAAACTCCCTTAAACCAAAGTTTTCCCATTGTGTCCACCATACCTACCTACATGTGGTATTTAACTGCCACTCCAAGTAAATTGCTCATGTGCTACCTTTAAAACTTTCAAAATTACTCCTACTTTATGTTCCTGTTTTTGCTCATGAGGACGTTAATAGAGAATATTTATCTCACTTGTTGATTGGATTTAACACCCTGGACTAGTGGCTTCATCCGCTTATCCAAATGATAGAAGAGCTGGTAGCGGGGTGCCCAGACCCAAATTAATAAAAACAAATTCTCTTCACTATTTTTGCCCCTGATTTATCAGTCAAAGCATAATTGTGTAAACAAAAGAGAAAGAGGGATGGCCTTCTACACCAGTTGCGTCCTTCACCATGGGATCCGCTCTTGTGAATCCAGTTTACTTGTGACGTAATGTATTTTCTGTTTACCATTCGTTGACATTAGCATACATCTCCCAAAATATAGACACTCCTCCATGGTATGTGATTGTTGGCAGGCACCCGAGGATTCGGTTAGCCATGGTTTGTGAAAGATGGATGGGAGGAGTGTCAAACTTTTAATACCTCTGTTTAATAAATTAAAAAGCTCTAGCAGATGAGTGATCCCTGCTTCCCTTCGCGAAGGGCCTTTCTTTTACTTTTATGTTGAGTCTCCATCTTCTAACTTTATGCACAGTTGAGAGAGTGAAAGTATAGTATGGGCACCTAGAGGGGGTGAATAGGTGCTACGACCAATTTTAATTTTTCTTTCACAATTAGGCTTGACACAAAGGTAAATTTTCTAGATAATGCACTACGGTGAATTTACCTATATGAAAAGGAAAACAAAAATCACAATACAAGTGCAAGTAAAGGGAGAAGGGAACGAGGTAACCGATATGAAGCACGCGGAGACACGATGCAATCCCGAGTTCCTCCTTGTTAAGGGAGTACGTCTTGTTGGAGGGGTGTGAGCTCGCCACGAAGGCCTACTCAACGCCACAAAGGCCTCACCCTATTCTCCGATGAACCCCGCCACAAAGTCCTAGTCCACCTTCCACTATTGATCCCCTTTGAGGCAGGAATTGAATCCTTTATAAACAACTTAGGGCACACACCCACAACCAAATTGGGGGCTCCCAACAATATTTAATCACCAAGAGTAGCAAGATGCCTAGGTTCTCCACAAGAGGAAACCCTAGGCTAGATCCCTCAAGCTAGAGAGGGGGAAATGAAGAACAACTCGGTGAAAATGTAGATCGGGGCCTTCTCCTTCAATCCTCCAAAGATCTTCGAGTTTGGTGGGAGGGATTGTGAGTTATGGCGGATTTGGTGAGCTCTTAAATGCTATTGAATGCCAAGGGGAAGAACTAGAGCTCAATGTGGAAGAGGAGGGGTATTTATACCCCCTCTTCAAAACTAGCCGTTTTGCAGGAAAACTCATACCGGAATATCCGGTCCAAGTTTGGACCCGGAATATCCGGTCCTCAGATCTGCTCGAGCTCGTTGACTTAAACCGGATTATCCGGTAGCTGCTGAATAATCCGGTACCAAAAATCCGGTTGGCTTCTGTCCCACGCAGGCAGCTGAACCGTATATTCCGGCTCCTCCGGAATAATCTGGTTCAAATAATGCGGCTCACTTCTGTGAGTCACAACTCCAGTCCTTAGCCGATTTTCGAGCACAAACTTCTCAACCGGAATATTCGGTATGGTTTGAATAATCCGGTACCAATAATCCAGCTCATCTCTGTCCCAAATTTGGAACAAAACCATCCTAACCGGAATATCTGGTTCCTCTGAATAATCCAGTACAAATAATCCCGTTGCTCATTGTCCCAAATTAGGCCCATCTTCACCGATCTTTTCGGGGATCGATGCCGATGTTAAGTATAACACCTGCACACTAAACACCTCGATAAATAGTGTACTTAGTATTGTTAACTAACACACAAAACACCAGGAAAATGAAATGCGCTTTCAATCTCCCCCTTTTTTGTGTTAGATGACAATACTAAGATTTGCAATAAAACTTTGACGAGTACATGTTTGAAACCAAATGGAAATGTCTCCCCTTATCTATATGCACATCTTTTGTTTGACTCAAATGCAAAAGGCGCAATATCATACGGAGAGCAATTTCCAATAAGTAACAAACATGCCAAAGTAACACTATCACCAATATGTTGAGAATAAGGGAGAAATATATACCTTATGCGAAGAGATGATAACAAGAATATCCAAGCACAAGAATAGATAATATCCTCAACATATAAGATAGATAATCCATGATAACCAATGACATACGATAAATAATCCATGATAACCAATGACGTAGTCTCACAACACATGATAGCACATAGTTTTAAACGAGACAATAAAACGCAAATAGTTCACGAAGAAGACTAAATGGACACAAGCTCCAAATAAATGATAAAAGCATACGCTTGTGCCCAAACACATGCAAATTTCCGTAGTCTAATACTACTTCTCCCCCTTTGGCATCGAGACACCAAAAAGGAGAGAAACAACGGTGCTAGCGTCCAAACAATGATCTAAGCATCAGAATGCTCCGACGACTCTCCAGCTGACGCGTCAGAGGCACCCTCGGCCTCCCTCTCCAGATCCTCATCCTCAACCTCATCTTCCTCCTCAAAGTCATCTCCATCATGAGCATGGGAAGAAGCATCTGTGGCACGAAGAGCCTCCTCAATCCGCTCCCAAGGAGTACGGTCTCTGGCACACCACTGAGAGTAGGACTGTGGAACAAGCGGGGCAGGGAGATCACCAGAAGCACCACTCACATGGTGAAGGATCTGACTCTGGGTGCTAGCCATAGCTGCGTCCCTGCGGTAGGCCTGGTACTGTTCCTTGTGTATATCCACCTTCATGCAGAGCACATTACGCTGAAACCAGGAGAGCTTCCTGACATTGCGCAAGGTGGAGGTAGGATCAGCCTGGGGAGCACTAGAAGGGGCCACACCTCCTCTCGAGGAACCACCCTCAGAAGGAGGAACAGGAGCAGGAACAACCTTCTTCCTCTTGATGTACAATTTCTTGAACTTGTGCTGCTCCATGGGTAACTCATCAGAATCCCTCTTCATCACATCCTTGATCAGCATCATGATATAAGGTCCATATGGTATGGTGTTTCCACCAATCACAGCATTGCGCAACTCATGGAAGATGATGGCAGTAGCGTCCTCATCCTCATAACACTACTTAGCCAAAATGAGAAGGTTGCACAAAGGACTGGTGAGAGCATCATTGTTACCTCCACTTGGCACTAAGAAGGACCAGAAGAGGCGCACGAGCTGATCATAAAAGGGGAGGATCCCTTCCACCTTGCCAATAGCAAAACCTGGAGCATACATTTCTGCGATAGATCTCTCCCTCTGAGGCCTCTCAACATCATGCATGCAAGGGAGGGTGAGAGTTGTATTGGTAACCAAGTAGGCGTGCCAATCTGTGGAAAGGAATCTCAGAGGGAGTGGTCTGAGTCATCCACTTCAAATAGCAAGGAACATTATTGTCAAACACCACTGTGGACATGAACTGGACAACAAACTCGGTGTTGTAGTGGCACTGAGTCTCCAGAAGCTTCACAAGCCCAAACCTCTCAATGATACTGGCAGCATCCGCAAACTCCTCCTTGTCCCTGATCAACTGAAATCTGGTAGGATGCATCTCACAGATAGGAAACTTGTAGTCGGAGTAGATGTCAGCATAGATATATGACTGCTCCAAGTTCCAGAAACGAGCATCCTCACACTCCACATCACGAGGAGTGTTGTACCAATCCTTCTGTCTGATCTGGGCATAGTCCTGAGTGGATATATCTGACTTCTTAGATGTCTTTCCCTTCTTCTTCTTAGATGTCTTCGAGGCGAGAGACTTGCTCTTGGCAATAGCTTTCCTGGGAGGGCGGTCACCGGGATCCTCATCACTAGTGTCCTTGTAGGAAGGGCGCTTGCGAGGGCCCAACTGGTCAGTGTGAGAGCCACCTGTGAAGGAGAAATAGAGAGGAAGAAAAAAGGGATAAGTGCACAAATGTCAGGCAAAAGAGGGATCATACGTCAAAACAATAGAGAAGATTCCATGTAATGGTCGAGAAACAAGTCTAGCTAGGTTCAAATAGTACTCGAGAAATTTGGGACAGAATTCAACCGGATATTCCGGTTCAATTATGTACCGGATTTTCCAATTTCGTGACAGAACCTAGCCGGATATTCCGGTTCAAAACTGAACCGGATATTCCGGCTGCTCGGCTGCTCTAACAGAACACAGCCGGATATTCCGGTCCAAAGCTGAACCGGATATTTCGATAGCACGAAAACAACACTAAATTGAATCTCCACTAGATTTAACAACTAGATCGGTGACAAGTGAATCTAAATTATTGTCTCTAGCATGCAAATGGTACCCTAGGGAGCAGTTTATACCAAGCAATGACATCAAAAGCACAAATCCATGGAAGGGTACGATTATGGCACCAAGATTCAACGAGATCGAACTTTACCGGCGTCCATGGATGAAGATACTTGGATGGAAACGCTCCCGAGGACGAGGGGAACAAGATTTGGGCAATAGCTCGAAGATCCCGCGGAGGAAGTGGCCCGAGGGATCGAGAATCAGAGCGGCGGCGTTTGGGGGAGGAGGAGAGGAGTTGGGGAAGAAAGGGCACGAACTACCCCTTCCCTGTGCCTCTCCAGAATAAGTGAAAATCGCAGGACCGGATATTCCGGTTCAAGTTTGAACCGGATATTCTGGTACCACCCGGATATTCCGGTTCAAAACTGAACCGGAAATTCCGGCTACCATCTGATCTGCAACTTCCTAGTTTCAAAGGAATGACAAATGTGCTAGATAGAGTTTGGCTTTTGGGTAGGAGGGCTTAGAATAGAAACACCAAACTGAAAGTAGTACTTAACCCGCTCAATTGCAAGAATCAAACCCATAAAAATCCAATTGAGTGAGATTTTCCTACGAAAGAACACTTAGGGGGGAAACAAGAAAAGCAATGAAATATCAAATAAACCCCAACTAAGATCCAACTCTTAACAAAGAAGAGGTTGGTGGCCTAAGCCACCATGTAAGAGATCATGGTATGACACCGGGAAGATATATCTTGGGTGCATGGCCAATACTCGACATTGAAGCTCCCAATTCAACATTAGAAAAAGAGAGATAACAATGAATTTTTGCTATGGGCATAATGGGGGGGAGGGAGAACCCAATGTGTTAGGATAACACTTCCCCTATGTCCATGCCTACACCTAAACCCAAACACGTTTCATATATAGGGGTGTGTGCAAGATCCTCAAGTCAAACTCCTAGAATCAATGATGTTTAGTTCATTCCTCAAGAACATGAATCTTGCATTGTCGAGTGGCTTCGTGAAGATATCCGCAAGATTGTCCTTGGTGGGCACATATGCGAGAGAAATATCACCTCTTGCCACATGGTCACGGATAAAATTATGATGAATCTCAATGTGCTTCGTTCTTATGTGTTGCACGGGGTTGTAGGCGATCTTGATGGCACTTTCATTGTCACACATGATAGGCACCTTATCCAAATGAACATCATATTCCTTGAGAGTTTGCCTCATCCATAGCAATTGGGTGCAAGCACTTGCGGCGGCTACATACTCGGCTTCGGCGGTGGAGAGAGATATGCATTTTTTCTTCTTGGAATACCAACTCAGCAAAGACCTACCAAGAAATTGCCAAGCCCCGGAAGTCGACTTCCTATCATCTTGGTCACCCGCCCAATCGGAATCCGTGTAGCCCTTGAGAGAGAATTGTGCCCCCTTTGGGTACCACAAACCAAACCTTGAGGTATGAACCAAATACCAAAAGATCCTATGGACCGCCACTAAGTGGCTTTCCTGATGTAGCCCACCCAACTCCACCAAGTGCATCGATGACAAGATCACGCGCAAAGGCTATTCAGGATAAGGTGAACTCGCTCCTCTCGCTCCATACTTTCGGTAACTTGGCGGATGGTGCGCTACCTCATGGTTCAACACTTTGCGTGCTCAGGTTCAAACCCACCACGGAGGTCCCGGAAAGCACCCAAGAAGATGCGCGAGAAGGAATCGAGAAGGGCGGAAGAAACGGCATCGCATTTGGAGCCCCGACGGAGAAGATAGGGGGGAAACCACCCTTCCCGGCCTCAAACCCCGGCCAGGCCGGCCTCCCCCTCCTCAGGCCGGCCCCCCAACCGACCGGCCAGGCCTCCACCCCGGCCTCGGGCCGGCCACCTCTCCTCCTCAGGCCGGCCTACCTCCAGAGAGGCCCGGCCTCCACCCCGGCCTCGGCCCGGCGCCCCCCAGGCCGGCCTCCCCTCCCCACCTCGGCCTCAGGCCGGCCGCCTGCCAGCCCCAGGACGGCCACCTCCCAGGCCGGCGCGCTGCGCCCACCCTGGCCCCAGGCCGGGCTCCAGGCCGGCGTGGGCCTGGAGCGCCCATCTGCCTCCACCCCGGCCTCATGGCCGGCCAGGCCGGGCCCCCAGGCCGGCGTGGGCCAAAAGACACGGAAATGACGCGTTTTCGCTCCCGTTTTCACCTGCTTCGACCCCCGGCTATATAAGGACGACCCCGAGCTAGATCTAGGGTTTTAGAGTTGAATTTAGAACATTTGGAGCCTAGCTCTCTTGTATCCCTCTTTGAGGAACTACTCCTACGGTGTGTACCTAGGAACGTATCAAGGCTACTCCTCCGACTTCGTCGAGGATCGTATCAAGGCACATCCCAACTACTTGTCCTCTCCCTATCGGGTTTCAGTCAAGAGTTGTCCAATCTTCCTCTCGTTATCTTGAGGTTCTATTGGCGTAGTGGTACCGACTACGGGTGTGAGACGGTTTGTATCAAGGTGAGTTCAGTTGGATCGATTATTCCGTAGGCGGCCCTCGGGGCTTAGTTGACGGGAGGTTGGATCTTTCGGTTTTTGCGATTTATCCCGATTTGTGTGTTGCCCCGCGTTTCCCCCACGTTCCCCCTCGATTCCCCATCTCGTGTTCTTCGTTCGTTCTTCGTCGATTCGTGAAGATCGGGCCAATCTAGGAGGCCAACTCCATATCATCTGGTATCCAGAGCTAGATTGACACGAATCCGACACCCCACCCCCTCCCCTACCACCAATTTTTCTTCTATCCACCATAAAATCGAAAATTTCACAAAAATAGCCACAAAGGGATTTCGACCGATCTGTTGATTCCTTGAGTTTTTCGTGGTTTTGTTTCATAGATTTGTTGCCAAACACCACCCCACACCTTCCTATTCAGCCATTTTTCCCAAATTCGCACAATTTTTTTCTTGATTTTGAAGGAATTTCGAATTTGAGCCAAAATCTCAGCTCTTCGATTTCCGGATAGATTTTGAAACTTGTTTTTCTTTGTCGTTTTTTATCCGAATTGAGTGCAACAAAGTGCTACGCGACGCCCACGACATCACCTACGCTTCCACGTCAACGGATCTCCACGACATCGACTCCCCCACGGCCGCAAGTCCGTGATCATCAATAAGAGAGGTATAACTTGCTTCCGCTTGAACCACCACACCCTATTGTGTTACTTACCTATTCGGACTAGTTCTTTTTACACCGCTTGGCATCGCATTTGTGGCATCGAGAGTGCGAGGTTAGCGCTTGTGAGAGATTAGCTACGAGTAGGCATTGGCACTTTGGAATCCATCAAAAGAGAAAATCAAAAAAAAAGAAAAAGAGAAAATAGAAAAAGAAGCAAAGGATCGGTGCCAATTGCTTTCCATTGTAGGAACGTGTAGCATTGCGTCGCAAAAGAGAAAGAGTGACCGATTGCCACGGTGCGAATCTTGTTGCCTTTTCAAATTTGCGGTTTGAGCTAGTGTCCTCCTTGTGTTAGTGTGGCATTGAGCATTAGTCTACGTTAGGTACATTTTGTCTTCGCTCGTCCATTGGTTGCACTAACCCCATTTTCCCCTTATGTGTGTGTTCCACCATATTTTCATCCTATAGGTTTGGTTTTTGTGCTAACTTTTCTTTGATTCTTCTCCACGATTGACAACAAACTTCTCTTCGGTTTTGTCGATTTTTCCTCGCCACTTTCCTAACCTATTTTCCTTCCATATAAAGTGAGTGTGTTGTCGTTTGCGGTTTCTTTCGATCTTTTTGGATTCGCTCTTGACATACCGCCCTACACCTAGGCTCGTCCACTAGCCTCAATACGACCAATAAAGGTAACGTTGGGTAAGTGAGGCGTCCATTTCTTCAATATCACCCTTGTGTGTGTTTTTGAGATGGCTAGGGATGGAGTATTCACAAGTCCGAGCTAGGAAGACGAAGGCAATCCATTCTACAACGACAATGATTACGCCAACTTCGTCACCCACAATGACCACTTTCAACTCCGTGAATTCGTCAAGGACGGGTTGCAACGCTATGAGCGTCGACTCCAAGAGCAAGAGGCTCGATTGAATGATCAAATGACGCGCATCAACATCAACTTGGCTAATCTTGTCAATCGCCGTCATTCATCATCATCCTCAAGGTCTTGTCACTCAAGCCACCACAATCAAGATCTTCACCAACCTCGTCGCCATGATCGCCATGACGTGGAGGAGGGTGGACAACCTCAACAACCACCACCACCTCCTCCCCAACCTCAACAATCTCCGCGACAAAATTGGTATGAGGATAGATCGCCATCACCACCACCTCGACATCGCCAAGGCCGTGGTGACCCTCTTCAACAACCGCAACGCCCGGACCTTCGACAACACCATCATCCTCCACCTTCACAAGGCCACGCTCAAGACTATGGCCACAATGATTTCGTGGAAGATGCTCTTCAACATCGAAGGCCACCTAGGCGCCATGCGCGTACCAACAACAATGACTGCCAAGAACATGATCATCCTCAACACCCTCGAGATGAACAAGTGCTTCCGAAACACCCTCGCCAAGAACAAGAACGTCCTCGAAAACAACACAATGGCAATGATGATAGTGAACGTCGTGAAGCGAGGCTCCGTCACCACCAACAACCACCACCTAATGACCACCGGCGTCATCCTCCCTATCATTATCGCCACCGCCAAGACAATGAGGATGACCCCTATGATGATTCACCTCCCATTTATGATGAAGACCCCCATGAGCGCCAACATGAGCGCCCCCATCGTCCACAAGAGGACAACAACGTGAGTGCTCTTCGTTTCAATGTCCCCAAGTTCAATGGTGAGAATGATCCCGAAGAATATCTTGCTTGGGCTCTCAAAGTTGACAAGATCTTCGGCATTCACAACTTCACCGACAAGAAGATGGTTGCTCTCGCATCTTTGGAATCCGAAGGCTATGCACTCTTATGGTGGGATCGTCTACAAGCCGAACGAGTCCGCAATCGCATTGCTCCTATTGCCACTTGGAATGAGATGAAGCAATTCATGCATGATAGATTCGTTCCTCCACACTACAAGCGTGGCCTCTTCAAGAAGCTCCAAGAACTTCGTCAAGGTGTCAAGTCTGTTGATGAGTATTACAAGGAAATGGAGACATCTTTGATCCGAGCTCATGTGATAGAATCTCAAGAGCAAACAATGGCCCGCTTCCTCAATGGCCTCAACTATCCTATAAGGAAGATCGTCGAGTATCAACCGTATGACAACATTGTGGCCCTTGTCCACCAAGCTCTCAAGGCGGAACGCCAAATTGCGGAAGATCTCAAGTATAACAAGCAAAAGGATTTCTTCAACTCAAGACCATCATCCTCGTCTCCAATGACACAAGTTCCTCCACCAACTACCAACAAGAGCAACACTCAAGCCTATAGTGCTGCTCCCAACAAGTCTTCCCAACCATTCAAGAAGCAAGTGCCTTCCACCTCCTCTTCAAGTGCTCCTCAAGTCAAGTCAAGCACTATTACTTGCTTCAAATGTGGTGGTAGTGGACACAAGTCCTTTTAGTGCTCCAACAAGATGATCATGATTTTCAACCAAGACGGTGAACGTGATTCCATGAGTGAAGGCGAATACTATGCCTTGCATCAAGTTTCTCTCAACTCTTTGGACGTGCCCAACGATGATGAAGAAAGTGTGTATTGCGATGAGGACAAGAATCCATCGCTAGTGGTCACAAGAGTCCTTACTACTTCTCCTCAATATGACCATGATCAACGGTGCAATCTCTTTCAAACTAGAGCCGGTATCGATGGCAAGTCAATCAAGGTCATCATCGATGGTGGAAGTTGCCACAACTTGGCTAGCAAAGAGCTTTGCGACAAACTCCAATTGACTTACAAGCAACATCCTCATCCATACCATGTCCAATGGCTTAGTGAATCCGGCACCTTCAAGATTCAACACATGGTCTCCGTGCATTTCAAGATTGGTCCCTATGAAGACACGGTGGAGTGTGACGTTGTTCCTATGACCGTGTGTCATCTTCTTCTTGGTCGACCTTGGCAATACGACAAGAGTGCTATTCATGATGGGCGTACCAATCACTATAGCTTCAAGTGGAATAACAAGACATTTGTGCTTCGTCCCATGTCTCCTAGCCAAGTGATCGCCGACAACGCCAAGACTCTTGCACGTAAACAAGAAGAGCTCAAGTCTCGTGAGATGAGTGGTGAGCGAGTGATCCACCTAAAAGAGAGTGAGATCCAGAAGCCAAATATGAGTGGAAAAATTCCGAGTGATTCCAAAGGCTTTGCCTTACTTGCCACCAAAAGAGAGATGCAAGAGCTACAGGATGACCCAACCATACTACACTTTGTACTATTGTGCAAAGGGGAAGCACTTGAAACTAACGACATGACAAATTTTCCTCCATCTTTGTTGCCTTTGTTGCAGGAATTTGAAGACGTCTTTCCCGATGAGCTCCCTCCGGGCCTTCCCCCTCTACGAGGAATCGAGCACCGCATTGACCTCATTCCGGGCGCGCTCCTTACCGCACCAACCCCGAGGAGACTAAGGAGATTGAGCGACAAATCCAAGAACTACTCGACAAAGGTTTTATTCGCGAATCTCTTAGCCCTTGTGCCGTGCCGGTTATCCTTGTTCCAAAGCAAGATTCTACTTCCTGCATGTGTATGGATTGTCGACCTATCAATGCTATCACCGTTAGATATAGACATCCTATTCCTAGGCTCGATGACATGCTTGATGAATTGAGTGGTGCTACTATCTTTTCCAAAATTGATTTTAAAAGTGGTTACCATCGAATTCGTATGAGTATAGGTGATGAATGGAAAACGGCTTTCAAAACAAAACTTGGTTTGTATGAATGGCTTGTTATTCCCTTTGGTCTTTCGAATGCCCCATCTACCTTCATGCGCCTCATGAATGAAGTTTTGCGTCCTTTCATTGGCAAATTTGTTGTGGTTTACTTCGACGACATTCTCATTTATAGCAAGTCTTTGGAAGATCACCTTGATCATGTTTCACAAGTATTGTTGGCTCTTCGCAAAGCAAAACTTTTCACCAATCTTTCCAAATGCAATTTTTGCACCAACAAGCTTGTTTTCTTGGGTATTGTGATCTCTTCCAATGGTATTGAAGTAGATAACAAGAAGATTGAGGCAATTAGGAATTGGCCCAACCCTACCTCCGTGGGTGAGATAAGGCGCTTTCATGGCCTTGCCGGTTTCTATCGCCGCTTTATCAAAGATTTTTCAACTATTGCTTGCCCTTTGAATGAACTTACCAAGAAGAATGTACCTTTTGTTTGGGGCAATGCACAACAAAAAGCTTTTGACACACTTAAGATATGCTTAACCGAAGCTCCTTTGCTTGTCTTACCGGATTCTGAGAAAACCTTTGAGATTGAATGTGATGCTAGTGGTATAGGAATTGGTGGCGTTCTCATGCAAAACGAACGCCCTGTTGCTTACCATAGTGAAAAACTCGATGGCGCTAAACTAAATTACCTAATCTATGATAAGGAACTTTTTTGCTTTGGTTAGAGTTCTAGAAGTTTGGCAACACTATCTTTGGCCTAAAGAATTTGTCATTCATTCCGATCACGAATCATTGAAATACTTGAAAAGCCAAACCAACTTGAACAAGAGGCATGCTAAGTGGGTAGAATTCATTGAATCTTTTCCTTATGTCATTAAGTACAAGAAAGGTAATGAGAATGTGGTAGCCGATGCCTTGTCTAGAAAAGAGTGTCTTCTTACACGTCTTGACATCAATGTGATTGGTTTGGATGAGATCAAAGACTTATATGCTTCCGATGCTTTCTTTGGTCCTATCTT
This sequence comes from Alopecurus myosuroides, assembly GCA_028641055.1. NCBI lineage: Eukaryota > Viridiplantae > Streptophyta > Magnoliopsida > Poales > Poaceae > Alopecurus > Alopecurus myosuroides. The sequence continues at coordinate 361,953,769 of CM054059.1, read as the reverse complement.
TGAGAAATTCTTGCCTAACCGAGGTTTTGATGACTATTATATTCACAAAGGTTTCTTGTTTAAGGCTAACAAACTGTGTATCCCCGAGTCCTCTCTTTGTTTGTTGTTATTGAAGGAATCACACGAAGGAGGTCTCATGGGACACTTTGGACGCGACAAGACCTATGCCATGCTCTCCACCAACTACTATTGGCCCAAGATGAAGCATAAAGTTGAGAGACACGTCAAGAGATGCTCTACATGCCTCCGAGCTAAGTCTACTTCCAACCCCCATGGTCTTTACATGCCATTGCCTATCCCACATGCACCTTGGAGTGATATTAGCATGGATTTTGTGTTAGGCCTCCCACGCACTAATACCAACATGGATTCAATCTTTGTAGTTGTGGATCGTTTCTCTAAGATGGCACATTTCATTCCTTGCAACCGAACCGACGATGCTTCACATGTTGCTACTATGTTTTTCAGGGAAATTGTGCGTTTACATGGTGTACCTACTTCCATTGTCTCGTACCGCGACGTCAAGTTCACCTCATACTTTTGGAAGACGTTGATGGCCAAGCTCGGCGTCAAGCTACTATTCTCCACCGCCTATCACCCACAAACGGATGGACAAACCGAGGTTGTCAACCGCACACTCTGTTCACTACTTCGAGCATTGATCAAGCCCAACTTGAAGAATTGGGAGGAATGCATCCCGCACGCCGAGTTCGCCTACAACCGTGATCTACACCAAGCTACCAAGAAGAGTCCTTTCGAGATCGTCTACGGCTTCAACCCCAACACCGCCCTCGACATACTTCCTTTGCCTCTTCGCGAGCGAGCAAACATGGACATTGACAAGCGCACTGACTACATCAAGAAACTACATGACTCCACAAGAGCTACGCTAGAGAAGCATTCCGAGCACCGAGCCTCTATCATGAACAAGAACAAGAAACCCATGGTGTTCCAAGAAGGTGACCTCGTGTGGCTACACTTGCGCAAGGACCGGTTCCCCGAAGAGCGCAACTCCAAGCTCAAGCCAAGAGGCGACGACCCCTTCAAGGTCATCAAACGCATCAACAACAACGCCTACAAGCTCGACTTACCGCAATCCAAGTACCTCGTCCACAACTCCTTCAATGTCAAGGACCTATCTCCCTTCCATGGATACCCAAGTGATGAAGACGATGCCGAGTCGAGGTCGACTCTTTTTCAAGGGGGGATATGATGTAGCCCACCCAACTCCACCAAGTGCACCGATGACAAGATCACGCGCAAAGGCTATTCAGGATAAGGTGAACTCGCTCCTCTCGCTCCATACTTTCGGTAACTTGGCGGATGGTGCGCTACCTCATGGTTCAACACTTTGCGTGCTCAGGTTCAAACCCACCACGGAGGTCCCGGAAAGCACCCAAGAAGATGCGCGAGAAGGAATCGAGAAGGGGGGAAGAAACGGCATTGCATTCGGAGCCCCGACGGAGAAGATATGGGGGGAAACCACCCTTCCCGGCCTCAAACCCCGGCCAGGCCGGCCTCCCCCCTCCTCAGGCCGGCCCCCCAACCGACCGGCCCGGCCTCCACCCCGGCCTCGGGCCGGCCACCTCTCCTCCTCAGGCCGTCCTACCTCCAGAGAGGCCCGGCCTCCACCCCGGCCTCGGGCCGGCGCCCCCCAGGCCGGCCTCCCCTCCCCACCTCGGCCTCAGGCCGGCCGCCTGCCAGCCCCAGGCCGGCCCCAGGCTGGCGTGGGCCTGGAGCGCCCCTCTGCCTCCACCCCGGCCTCATGGCCGGCCAGGCCGGGCCCCCAGGCCGGCGTGGGCCAAAAGACACGGAAATGACGCGTTTTCGCTCCCGTTTTCACCTGCTTTGACCCCGGGCTATATAAGGACGACCCCGATCTAGATCTAGGGTTTTAGAGTTGAATTTAGAACATTTGGAGCTCAGCTCTCTTGTATCCCTCTTTGAGGAACTACTCCTACGGTGTGTACCTAGGAACGTATCAAGGCTACTCCTCCGACTTCGTCGAGGATCGTATCAAGGCACATCCCAACTACTTGTCCTCTCCCTATCGGGTTTCAGTCAAGAGTTGTCCAATCTTCCTCTCGTTATCTTGAGGTTCTATTGGCGTAGTGGTACCGGCTACGGGTGTGAGACGGTTTGTATCAAGGTGAGTTCAGTTGGATCGATTGTTTTCCGTAGGCGGCCCTCGGGGCTTAGTTGACGGGAGGTTGGATCTTTCGGTTCTTGCGATTTATCCCGATTTGTGTGTTGCCCCGCGTTTCCCCCACGTTCCCCCTCGATTCCCCATCTCGTGTTCTTGTGTTCTTCGTGTTCTTCGTTCGTTCTTCGTCGATTCGTGAAGATCGGGCCAATCTAGGAGTCCAACTCCATATCATTTCCTTAGGATTCGCTTGATACCTTGCACACACACCTACACTCAAAACGATATCGGGCCTAGATGCACAAAGATAAAGCAAAGAACCAATCATAGAACAATATAACTTTTGGTCCACATATTTACCATCCGGGTTACGATGGAGCTGGCACTTGACTTGCATAGGAGATGGTTTGATCTTTGAATTTTGGAAATTAAACCTCTTAATCATGTCTTGGGTATACTTGGCTTGAGAAATGAAAGTACCATGAGCCAATTACTTGATCTCAAAGCCAAGGAAGAATTTAAGCTCTCCCATCATAGACATCTCGAACCTGTCAGTCATAAGTTTTGGGAACTCATTATTGAAAGCTTGGTTAGTTGAGCCAAAGATGATATCGTCCATGTAGAGTTGGCATATGAAAAGCTCTCCTTTTACTATCTTTGTGAAGAGAGTGGGGTCGATCTTCCCAACTTCGAAACCACGGTCATCCAACAACTCTCTAAGGTGCTCATACCACGCATGTGGTGCTTGTTTAAGTCCATAGAGCGCCTTATCGAGCTTGTATACATGGTTAGGAAAGTTGAGATTCTCAAACCCCGGAGGTTGCTTAACATATACCTCCTCTTTGAGTGGACCATTCAAGAAAGCACTTTTAACATCCATTTGTTGCAAAATTATGCAAAGATGCATAAGCAAAAAGGATATGGATGGACTCAAGGCGAGCCATGCGAGCATAGGTTTCATCAAAGTTAATGCCTTCAACTTGAGTGTAACCTTGAGGTACCAATCTTGCCTTGTTCCTTATAACAATGCCATGCTCATATTGCTTGTTCTTGAATATCCACTTAGTGCCAATAACATTGTGGCAATCTTTGGGCTTCTCAACTAATCTCCAAACCTTGTTACGCTCAAAGTTATGGAGCTCATCATGCATAGCTTCAACCCAATCGAAGTCCTCAAGAGCTTCAAACGCTTCCTTTGGTTCCACCATAGATATGTGAGCTTGATGCTTAGTAAATGTGCCAATTGCCTTCTTGTGGATTTTCTAGCTTGAACATCTTCCAAGACCTTGTTGTCTTGAGCATCAATAAGATTCAAAGCTATTCTTATCCTTCTAGCACGACGGGCTTCGATCTCCTCATTATTGCGAGGAGGGATCACTTGATCATTTTGATCATTTGGGTCCCCGTATTGACCAACTTGGCCTTGATCATCATCATCATGAACAACAACTTCTTCAACACTAGCTTCAAATTGAGGAGAGGAGGATGAGGATGGTTGATCTTGGCCTTGACCTTGACTAGCATGAATGATAGGAGTGGTTGCATCTTGCATAGTAACTTGGTAAATGGGAGGAGGGTCTTCAACATGTTCTTGGGTAAGTGCATCACTTGGATACTTGGCTTGTTCTTCTATTGTAGTGGAGGGATCCACTTGGGTAGAGCATAGTCGTTCTCGAGTCGCCATAAGGCGTCCCTCGATGGGGCGGAAAAATCCCACACCCATCCTTCCGATGGCTTCTTGAGGCATTTCAACATCTACATTAGAAACATGAAATTGCGCCACTTGGGAGCCATCATTTTCCTCGAAAACCACACTACAAGATTCTATGACAATCCGTGAGGCTTTGTCAAAGACTCTATAAGTGTGGGATTCGGCACCATAACTGTCGAGACATCGTAGTAGAGTTCATAGACGGGGGTGCCATGAGTCTACGGGTAGAGACGTGGGGGGACGTGGTAGTATGACAACCAGGAACATCAAATTTACCCAGGTTCGGTACGTCGCGACTAGGCGGCGTTCCTACTCCTGCAATCTCACTAAATCAGGCTTGAAGCCTGAAGTATACAAAGTACAACGTGAGTAGGGTTTCGCTAACTCGGCGAGGATCAACTTCTCAGCGAGCTGGCTTCTAGCTAATTGTCTATATCTTCTTCTCCCTTGTCCGCCTTTATATAAATAGTCGGGTTAGGGCTTACAGAAAGGAAACCTAGAAGACAACGGAAAGTATCTAACTTGGAAAGCAAGAATCCGCCTTCTACTCCAAGCCGCACCACTTTGGGCCATGGTCCGGGTTCTTCTAGAATCCGGCTTCTGCGCGTCAGCTTACTGTGACGCCCCGAGATCGGGCACTATGCAGATTTCAGCATTCCCGCCAAATCCGCATAATAACCGATTCCAGGTTGCCACTTGTGATAACATTACAACAGTTCACGAATATTCCGCAACAACAACAGAATGAGATATATACAAGAGGACTCAAACAAGCCAAGGATACAACTGATACAATACAAAGATCCAAATAACAGCGGAAGAAACAACATAGCGTCCGGCTACGGACAAGATACAAGTTGGACTAAGAGTCCTGAAGATAACCGAGAGCGTCCAATCCCTGCCCAGGCCAAACCGGAGGGATTCCCAAGCTAACGTCGTCAGACTTCAAACCTGTTGACTGCAATGTTGAATATGCAGCCACGAAAAAGGATTCGTGGGTCAGTACGGTGAAGTACTGGCAAGTGGATAAACCATACTCACATGATACCGGCGTAGCCAGTCATCACAAGATACAAATACTTTGGATCAACGGAAAGGAAGGGATTATTGCAAATAAGCGGCAGCGGGCTGCACTAACCAACTACAGAGACTCGATACAACATCCGGCTAAAAGAGGGGGATAAGATAGCGTATCGTAACCAACTACAACTACTCACCAAACAATACCCATCCAATGTTACCCCCTACTAAGGAAGCAACCCAAGGATAACTCACACTGTTGATCAGGGTGACATCATTTATATGGTGGAGGTAATCTAAATTACTAATTAAGTTATTATCATTAGGTGTAAGTTGTCTGGGTACTTGTTAGCCAGTACTTTCACCAAGTAATCCATAACCGCGGAAAACACGGCTTCTCGAGAAGATTTATCCCTGCAGGGTGTGCTCCAGTACCCGTACACACTCAAGCCACCAACTAAAACTCAGGTTGGCTTGACACGACCCAAACCATCTCTACAACCCATCCTAGGAGCCACGGAGCTATAAGGTCCCAGCCACGCAGCCGAATACTCAGCGCAGGTGTGCAAAACTCCCGCAGGACACAACACCCCCGGCACTACAGGCCTCGCCCTATATGCATCATCATCATCAGTAACCATGGGTGATCAACCCATTATGCAAGGAGAAAATGGAACACCCGAACTAAGTGTGGCTCTTCGGACAAGCTGCAGATCAGGTCTAAGTCGAGGGGGTCCCATACTACCACCCGGATGCGGTGAGCACGCTCATCATGGATCAGTAGACAAGACTCTTTTCCTAGTTTCGACACCAGCCGGCTCCAAAACCCTAACCCGGGCCTCCTGCCGGTGCCTTAACATCAAATTATTATTACCCAAAACATGAACATGTTGATTGAATTTAAACCCAACTATCAACTAAACAGGTGATACGACAAAGGATAACAAAACTCGAGCACAAACAAACCTAAGCATGCAACTCCGACACGAGGGCCAACAGGGTAAACAAACAACAGTTGATAGGAAGTGGAAGGGAAAGCTATATCATGGCTGCAAGGTAGACAATAATAGGATCGAGACACAAGCATCGAACATCAACAGGCTAGAATAAGAACAACGGAAAGAATCGGTAACAAGTGATGAAAGGCAGCCATTTGGCAGCAAGTGAGTATACTTGCCTGAGATCCAGCAAGTAGAGGTACATCCACAGAACTTGTCGTTGCTCACATCATCTCAACGTCCTATCCGGGAAGAAGCAACGAACCTCGAACAAACACCGGATGCAACAATTACTACTACGGAAAAAGATCCAGCATGATCCTATTTTATATGCATGGCATGGCAAGATGCAACAGGGGAAACAACTTAAGCAATTTAATCGGAACCGGAGTCCGGAGAAATAGGAATTGGTTCAAGTTGTTTATCCACACAGCAATTTAAATGTTGTTTATCATGGCAAATAATAAAAGAGGTGAGCCAGGCAATTTAAATGGAATGGGCAACAGTTGGAATTAATTAGCCCACACATTCCATATGTTGTCATATAGATGAACATGCATAACAAATTCTAAATGGCACAAGATAAGATGCAAACAGAGATATGGATGGCATGAACATGTTAAGTGCATTTTTCTGGTATGAAAACATATTTTATTTGTTGGATTTGGAATTAAAATGAGCAAGTTATCAAATTAGCAATTTTAAATGCATTAAATAAGAAACAGTTGTTTTCAGCAATTTAAATTATTCAAAATAGGAAACAAAGTTTATATTTGCATAGTTTAGAGAATTTTGATTGGAAAACATATTTTACTTTTCAAATTTGGAGTTAAAATGAATTAGTTATGATTTATGCAATTAAATCAATTTAAATTGAGCCGGAAGCCCAACATTTAATTTAGGAGGTTCACGTTATTTATTTATCCACAAAAATGCAATGCGACACATGAATGAGATGACATTTTAATTATAGTTGATATGTTATAGAAAATAGGGCATAAATATATAGGGCTGGGGTTTAGGGTGCACACGTGTGGAAAGAAGATCTTCGGGTTCGGCGCCGGTGTCTTCGGGATGAAGAAGAAGAAGACGACGAAGAGGGAGATAGACGGCGGCGAGGAAGGATGGAAAGTAGACGTTCTCGCGTCGTCGTCGAGGTAGTCGAAGTAGGCATAGTCGACGTCGGGGGCGTAGACGTTCCGATGTCGATGTAGTAGCGGAAGTAGTCGTTCACGTCGTCGTTCCCGTTCCGTAGCCGAAGTAGGCGTAGTAGTCGAAGTAGTCGACGGAGGAACCGCAACATCGTCATCTTCGGGGTCGATTGTGCACAGGGCGGCTTCGGGGTACAAGGCACGCACGAAGCGACAACGCAAGCGGACATGGTAGATCTTGTCGAGGTAGCGGAACTTGTCGACGAAGATCTTGTCGTCGAGGTACGGCTCGGGGTCAATCTTGGCACGGTCGTAGTCGAGGTAGTAGTCGAGAAGTAGTGCGCCGCCGTGGTTACGGTGACGGCAACACCACCACATCAGCCCACACCATCAGACCACCCGTGCACCACCGTCGTGAGGCAGCAGGTCGAGGACGCCGTGGTTGCGTCGAGGAAGTAGTTCCGACGGCGCTAGAGACGGCACAACAGCAGTGCAGCCACAACATCTTCCCGCCGGCAGGCATGCAACAGCCGCGTCACACTCCCGTCGCGACGCGTGGGACAGCTTGGTCGTCGCCTCACCACCACCCGCTTCATCGTCGACATGAACTCCAAAGGTCGAAGCTTCCCCGCCAAAGCTGAGTCAGGTTGTACCCGACACTGGTTAGGGGGAGACGCCAGCAGCATCATCGCAGGGAGGCGACCACCCGCAGGAGCTGTAAGACGTTAGTCGCGCTAACTTGATGTCAATGTGCTTGATCCCCTTGTCACAACAGGGGTCAGACAGCAGCAGCCCGTCCTCGGCATCCTCGTTGTAATCAGAAGGGAGCAGCAGCAGGTCGGCCTCCTTGTCATGGCCCTGCAGCATCACATCTGGAGGAACAACCCCAGCTCCTCGTTCTGTCAGTTCCTGTGAGCTCGTCGGAGGACCAGACGCAGCAGTTGGAGCGGGCGAGGCGAGAGGATGGAGGTGCGCCATCCGTTCCCCGGCGGGCAGGCGTGGAGCTCGCCGGAGGGCCCCTCGTTGGAGCAAGAGAAGGCACGCGGCGGCGGGGCAGGAGCTCGGGGACGGGCAGGGAAGGCCATGGCGGGGCGGAGGTCGTCGTGGCGGTTGCCGGTGGGAGCGGCGGCGGCGCGAGCAGCGGCCGCGGGAGGAGAGGACGCGCGGCGGAAGGGAGGCGGTGTGCGGCACCGCAGAGAGGAGGGAGACGAGGTGGGCGACCGGGAGGAGGCCGAGGTGAGGCGGAGCGATGGCCGGAGGGGCATGGCCTCTGGCCAGCGAGCGAGGAAGGGAGGGGGCGAGAGGCAGCGAGCGAGAGGAGGAAGAAGGGGGGTGCGGGTGCGTGTGTGCGTGGGCAGGGGGTCGGTGTGCGTTCCCCTTTTTTCAGTTGGTGGAGGGACCTGAGCGTAATTAGGAGAAACGGCGGGGGGGATTGAGAGGGAGAGGAATTAGGGTAGATGGGGGGAGTTCGGCTGGGCCAGGTTGGGCTGCCGGTTTGGCTAGCTGGGCCGAAAAATGGCCAGGCTGGGCTGGCTGCTCTCTTTTCTTTTCCTTTTGTTTCTTCTTTTTTTTTGCAAGAGATCAAAGAGGGAGAGAGAGAAAAAGATTTGGGGTTTTTTTCTTTTATAATTATTTGTGATAATTTTCAAAACAGGAACTTAAGCAATGTTAACATATTTTTCACAAGATTGAAATTCTAATTGATTTAAAGTTGTTTAGTTAAAATTGTCAAATAGGGTGTGAGGGTGTTTATTTGATAATTAAAGTTTATTAATTTGCAAAACAATAATTAAAAGCAAGTTTAGTTATTGATTTCAAGATTGGTAATATTAGTTTGATTTTCAAGTGGTTAGGTGAATTTCAAATAATGTTTTGATTTGGGAATTTGGAAATAACAAATTTTATTTAATAAGCAACAAGCAATTATACAAACATTATTGAAATTAGTTTGTTTTGCCAAATTTTAATATTTAAACCCATATTTAAATATGATGAGTAGGATTGATTTGATTTGGATTATTCAGTTGTGAGGCAAACATGGTGCAATGCAATATGATGCATGTGATGCATGCAAAAAAGAAAAACAACCAACTTCTATTTAGGGTAACACCCCAGGTGTTACACTTACCGGGCCGCCTAATGGACTGTGATCCATTACCAATCAGGCCACCCTGGTTATCCGGCTCTTTAGGACAATACCGGATATACCCCTCATCGGTATATATCCGACAGTAGCCCCCAAGAAGGATTGAGACTTCATTCTGCCACCTTTCGTCAATTTTCCGTCCTTTCCGAGAAATGTTGGTGCTTCGTCTTGATTCTTCTTTTTACCAAATCATTCTTAACGCAAAAATCGGATTTTGTCAAAATCCGGCTTTTTTATTCCACGAGCCTTCATGGAGGAGGAACTTCATGACGTCAGCGATGAAATCGTGCTGACATCACGGACGTTTGGGTTCAATGTGAAACCTTGAAACGTATCCCTTACAGATTCTCGCGGGAAACGAGGAGATAACCATGATCACCCCGCCCCCTCATTTCCCGAATTTTCCGGGCGTGACACGCGTCAAAGATCCAACGGCCAAAATAGCCGTTGTGGCGCATCTCAACGCGTTTCCGACGATAAATAGCTGCCTCGGGCCCTCCGGTTTAACCTTCCGCTCTCTCATCTCCCTCAAGCCCACTGCACCATTGCGACCGAGCTCAAGTTCGTGAGAGTAAGCGAAGTTCGTGCGACCGCACCTTCCCCGGAAAACGCCATCGGAGGATCCGGATCCTCATCGTGCTGCCCAAACATGACCACCGGAGAATTGCCGCGCACCACGGACGAGAGCGACGTCGCCCTCGATATCGACAGTATCATTAACGATATGGACCCACAGCCGGATTCTCCCGGCCTCTCCACCGTGAGCACGCCGGAGGGAAACGCCGGCAACCTGGCCCGCGGGGACCTTCCTCCCGCGGCCGAGAATGCGCCGTCGTCATCTGCCGCTCCATCTCCGCCTCTCGCCACCGAGCCCGCAGAAGAAAAGCTCACTCGCGGTGGTGAGGGGATCGCCGCCACGGGCGCCGCCAGAGCGGAAGAAGACACGGAGGAAATCTCCGGGAACTAGAGCCACTGCAATGTGGTTCCGTCCCTCCTTCCGACAATGGAGAAGGAAGGGCTCATCCAGAAAGGAAAATGGCGGTACGAGGAGGACAACACCGAGCCATCGCCGAAAGCCGGAGAAAGGGTTCTCCTCACCTCTCACATTAGTAGAGGTATGGGATTTCCACCTTCTGCCTTCTTCCTCCAAGTCTTGAACCACTACAACAGCCAACCTCATAACCTTCCTCCCAACTCCACACTGTATCTAGCCGGGTTCCAGGCCCTCTTTGAAGGGTATCTAGGAATAGAACCAAGGTTAGATTTCTGGCATTATTGCTTCGGGGTGAAGCGCAACCCCTCTGAGGGCGCTCTCCCCACCTGCGGGACCATCTCCTTCACCCACCGTAGGTTTAGGGGAGGATTTGTTTCCAAAAATAAAAACCTCGGAATCCGTTAAATTTTGGACGAGTTCCTTCTTCTATCACGAAGATGTCCCGTTTCCTGGAAAGGGCGGCGGAGCCGGAAGCCGGGGGTCCTTCCAATGTTCCATTGGAAGAACCAATCCCCAACTATGATCCTCAATTCAAGGTAAAAGAAGAACACTTTGAAGAACATGGACGTATTCATCCATGGGCGACAAAGTATTTTTCCCTAGCTCCTTTAATCCGTCCTTGGCCGCAAGGCGGACTTATTGTTAGGAAAAAGTTCGTGTTTTCACCTCGGCAGATTATACAAGATGGCCTTTGCCACGTTGGAATTCTTTTTGCCGAGTATGCAAAAGAATTCAACGAGAACTTTTCGAGTCTTCAACGAATGAGCCAGGTAATATCTCTAGCCCCCAAGCATTTTGCCAAAAGCATACTTTTTGACTTAATGCTTTCATCATTTCCTTGCTTGATTTTTGACTTAAGCGCTTTGCTTCTTTTCCGTGTTTCAGCAAACAGCTGAAAACATTAACATGGAAATATTCAGCAAGCTTACCATCAAGAATAAGGAGGTAAAAACACTTCTTAGAATTCTTGAAGATAAGGACTCGGAGCTGGCCTCCGTTCAGCAAAAGATGGATGATTCAGGTGGTAATTTTTCCTCTATGCTACTGTTTAGAATTTTTCTAAGTATTTTTCCGAGTTTTAACTCTTCATTTTACTTGCTTTTCAGCTTCTTTGGCGAAAGCCAAAAAAATTGCTGAAGATGCTGGCAATGTTGAGAACCTCCGCAAGGAAAACATGGAACTTCACAAGATCAATGTGAAGCTCCAGAAGGACCTGGAGGCCAGCCAACTGGCTGTCGGCATTTCCGAGTCCAAGGCCTCCAACCAGGCTGAGAAGGACAAAGCCACCATCATGGACCTAGAGAATGCCCTGAACCAGCGCCTGGAGGAAGGCACGGAGATGGATGGGATTCTCGGTAAGTTTTTTAACTTATACCGGATTTTTCCTTTCTCTCTTCTTCTGTTTTTCCTAACTTTGTTTTGTTGATTTAAATAGAAGGTAGCCCCCAACTAACCCGGATCAAAAGAATCCGGGCTTTCGAGAAGGTCTTCACCGCGCTTAAAGCTGCGGAGATGTTACTTATTAATAAGTACATTCCCAACAAAGCAGGAGAGTTCTCGGAAGTCAGTAAGCTTCCGGAGGCGATCGTGGAGGTGGCTAACCGCAAGGAATCGTGGTTTTTCTCCGTGGCTCGTGGTGGTGCGCGCATGGCCCTTGGGCTCATGCGTATGCATTATACCACCGCCAAGTCTTGGCGTGTGGCGTCAGGTATCCCTCAAGGATACACAAACGCTCACCGGGCCAGCATCTTTGATGCTATCAAAGGCCATGCCACCAAGATTGCCAACATGGTGAACATCTCCACCTTCTACCCCGAGGAGGAAATTCCGACAACTCCGGAGGAATCCAGCAGCGAGGACGAAGACTCGGATCCCGAAGAAACTTCTTAAGTCCTGGGTAGAAGGCAGGCAAAAATAGAAGCATTACCATTCTCACAATGTAATATTCATTGTAATGCTATCTATCATTTGTATAAACATGTACTCCGCTTTTGCAGTTTAATTTATAAATCTTTGCAAGTTTTCCGTGTTTTAATTCCTTTGTCTTCTAAGTTCTCTGGCTTATATGTTTTAACTGTCCTTAGTGTTTGAAATGGCTCAATAGTACTTAATCTTCACGCCAAGTGACTGGATATAACCGATCAGTCAAAACTTGGAAACATTGATTGTACTAAGGCATTTTTGCGTACTAATTTCAGTGACCCAACACATAAACAACCAGATAATACTTAGAGATAAATAAGGAATTGTAAAATTATATGAAACTCAGGCACGCAGGCACAATCTGGGTTTCCTTGAGCCTCCTTAGGCTGAAAAGCATTCAGTTTTATAACTCTGAGCACGCAGGCACAATTCGGGTTAACATTGGGTATTTTGAAAGATCATTGGGAAATATATAAGACGGACTTATGCTTTGTATGAAAACAGATAAAACATGAATGCATGAATTCCGACAACTTTATTTCATGATCGCAAAGATGTTTACATAGAAATTGAACTAAGTGTAGAAGGGACGTAACTCCTGGATGCTCCAGGGTCTTTTTGTCTCTCCTAGTTCGACATCTATGTTCCTCTTTCTTTTGCGATTCGGACGCTTGGGATCATCTTCCGTGTCTCGAATATCTACAAGATAATAAGATCCATTTTCATAGCCTTGATAATGACAAATGGTCCCTCCCAGACTGGGGCTAACTTGTGCTTCCTTTCTTGCACCAATCTTAGCACTAGGTCACCTTCTTTGAAAGATCGATGCCTGATTTTCCGACTATGGTAGCATCATAATCCTTGCTGATAAATGGCGGATCTTTGAAGCACAAGTTCTCGTTCTTCTTCTAAAAGATCGACGGCATCCTGTCGTGCGCTTTCGGCATCCAAGTCATCGTAAGCCTGCACTCTTGGGCTATCATGGAGCATGTCCGTAGGAAGCATTGCTTCTGCGCCATAGACCAAGAAAAACGGGGTTTGCCCTGTTGATCTATTTGGCATCGTTCGAATACTCCAAAGCAGGGAAGGCAATTCCTGTACCCATGCTCCAGCTGCTCTATGAAGAGGAGATTCGAGTCTTGGGCGTATTCCCTACAGGATTGAGTTATTCATTCTTTCAACCTGCCCATTGGATCGTGGGTGAGTCACAGATGCAAGATCTAGGCGTATTCCCGTTTGTCGGCAATATTTTGCCAACTCTCCAATAGAGAAATTTGTCCCATTGTCGCTGATTATGCTGTGTGGAATGCCGTATCCCATGACTATGTCAATGATGAAGTTTCTGGTAGTCACACCGTCAAGTTTCTTGATGGGTTTTGCCTCCACCCACTTGGTATACTTATCCACTGCAACGAGTAGATGTGTAAGTCTGCCTCTTGCAGTTTTGAATGGTCCCATCATATCTAGCCCCCAGACCTCGAATGGCCATGTTATAGGGATAGTTTTGAGTGCTTGAGATGGCATATTCGTCTGCTTGGCATAATACTGGCATCCTGCACATGAGTTCCCTATGTGTTCGGCATCTGCCTTGGCTGTGAGCCAGAAAAACCCTGCACGGAATGCTTTTTTTTTACTATGCTTTTTGATTGAGCATGATGTCCGCAATCTCCTGCGTGGATTTCTTGCAAGATTTCTCGTCCTTCCTCTGGCGAAATACATCGCTGAAAAATTCCGATAGTGCTGCGTTTATACAAGCAACCATTGATTACTGTGTACCCTTTGCATCGGCGATGTATCTGCCTTTGCAAGACCTCGTCTGCTCCATCCGGAAACTTCTGATCAACTAAGAAGTTTAAGTATGGAATCGTCCAATCTGAGTTAACGAGCAGAACTTCAATTGACTCGGAAACGAGAGGATAATCAACATCTCCACCTTTGATCGATGGTTCGTACAAGTGTTGGACAAACACACCAGGTGGTAGGGTTCTCACTCTTTCCAACCACATGCGGGCTAATGCATCCGCGTTCCAATTTTCTTCCCTTTTTATATGAAGTACTTCAAATCCAAGGAAGAAAATGGCAAACGCTTCCATCGTTCTCCGATATTCGGCCATGATGGGGCTTTTGGCGTCCCATGTTTGGTTTAGCTGATGTTTTACCAAGTCCGATTCACCATAACATAGTATGCGTTTGACACCTATTTCTTTTGCAATATGCAATCCATGAAGCAATGCTTCGTATTCTGCCTCGTTGTTACTGGCGTTGAAGTGTATCTGCAATACATACTCGATAATCTCACCTTTTGGGGATTTTAGCACTACACCAGCTCCAGCGCCTTCCTTCATCTTGGATCCGTCAAAGTGCATGACCCAGTATTCCGACTCCGGCATTGGTGTGTTCTCCATTGCTTCTGTCCAATTAGTAACAAAATCTGCCAACACCTTGGATTTAATTGTCGTTCGGGGTTGGTACTTAATGTCGAACGCAGCTAGCTCAATGCCCCATTTGGCTACTCGGCCTGTTGCGTCTGCATTGTTAATCATATCCCCTAGTGGTGCTTTGCTTACCACTGTTATGGAATGTCCTTGGAAATAATGGCGGAGTTTTCTAGATGCGAAAAACACGCCATATGCCAGCTTTTGATAATGTGGATACCTTTGCTTTGAGTCGGAGGAAACTTCGCTAACATAGTATACTGGATACTGATCAGGTATACTTTGTTCTTCTTTCCGCCTTTCCACAATTATCACAACGCTAATAACCCTGTTTGTTGTTGTAAGATACAGTAACATAGGTCCTTCGTCTTTTGGGGATGCCAAAATCGGTGCTTTCATCAAGGTTTCTTTCAGCTGGGTTAATGCTTTGTCCGCCTCTTCTTTCCATTCAAATTTGTCGGATTTCTTCAACAATTTATATGATGGCAGAGCTTTATCTCCTAGCCGGCTTATAAACCTGCTGACTGCGACTGCAGAACCCGTCAATATTTGTACATCTTTTAAACACGTAGGCTTTGTGATGTTCAAGATTGCCTTGATCTTTTCCGGGTTTACTTCTATTCCTCTGTGAGAAACGATAAAACCCAGAAGCTTTCCAGAGGGAACCCCGAATACGCACTTTAATGGATTCAACTTCATTTTGTGAGTGCGCAAATTTTCGAAGGTTTCTCGTAGATCTTCAAGGAGTGTATCCTTTTCCTTGGAAACTACGGCAATGTCATCCACGTAAACATGGACATTTTTGTCGATTTGACTATGCAAGCAACATTGCATGCAACGCTGGTATGTAGCACCCGCGTTCTTGAGGCCAAAAGGCATGGTTATGTAATAGTATGTTCCATACGGGGTTATGAAGGAAGTTTTGATTTGATCTTCCTCCTTCATACGTATTTGATGGTACTCGGAATAAACATCCAAAAAGCATAAAAGCTCAGAGCCAGCAGTGGCATCTATTATTTGATCGATTCGCCGTAACGCAAACCTATCTTTTGGACACAATTTGTTCAAGACGGTGTAATCTATACACATCCTAAGAACAATACTGTCTTTCTTCAGGATTAATACTGGGTTCGTAGACCAATCAGTATGTATATCTTCCCGAATAAAATCAGCTGCTAAAATCCGGATAATTTCCTTGCCTATAGCCTTCCGTCTTCTTCCATCAAAACAACGGAGACCTTGTTTGACGGGTTTTGAACCTGGAATTGCCTTCAATCGATGCTCAGCAAGTTCCCTGGGTACTCCCGGCATGTCCGCAGGACACCAGGCAAAAATATCCCAGTTCTCACGGAGGAACTCGATGAGCGTGCTTTCCTATTTGTCGGTCATCCCTGTCCCCACTACGACAAATTTTGCCGGATCTTTGGGGTCTAGGATAACATGTCTTGTATTCTCGGAAGCTTTGAAACTATCTGCTGGCTTCCGGCTTTCTTTTCCTATCGGCATTTCCATCGGTGATACTTCCTTAGCCAGCTCTTTCAATTCTTCCTTTGCTATTACTTTTTTGGCACAAAGGGCGTTTTCTTTTTCCAACTCGTTTGCCAACTTGAAGTCTCCCGATATGGTGATTACTCCTCCCTTTGGCCCTGGCATCTTCAGCTTGTTATATATATAACATGATCTTGCCATGAATTTGGCGAAAGCTGGACGTCTGAGTATTGCATGGTATACGCTTTCGAACGGCACCACCTCGAATGAGATTTTTTCTTGTCGGAAATGTTCTCTTTCTCCAAAGGTTACATCTAGGGAAATTTCTCCTAGGGAATGTGCTTGTCTGCCAGGAACGATGCCGTGGAAACGTATGTTGCTGTGTTTGAGCTGGGTCTCGGAGATTCGCAGATGCTTCAGTGTATCCAGATACAAAATATTGATAATGGATCCTCCATTCATCATCACTCTCTTTAGCCTAGTATTTTGAACAATAGGGCTTACAATTAGAGCTTGTGTGCCGGGTTCTGCGATATTTCCGGGATGGTTTGACTGATCCCAGGTGATTGGCGTATTGGAATACTTCAAGAATTTGAGCGTTGGTGGGACAACCGCGTTTATTTCTCAAAGTGTTCGCTTTGCCTGTTTTGCTGAGGGAGTTGCCAGGAAAGTTAGGTTGCATTCTCCATCATCTCTCGGGAATTTTGGTTCGCCTTTTCGCTGCTGTTACTGAATTTTTTCATCAGTGTCCGATTCATTGTCTTCTTTTTCAGCTTCTGGCTTTTGCTTGGAGAATTTTCTTTTGGAGTTTTTTCCTTTGTTCCCGGATCCTGCAGTGCCCTTCATATGCTTGTTAAGGCGACACTGCGCATTTGTATGGGTAGGCTTCCTAAATTGCGAATGGTGGACACAGTTTTTCGACTTAATTTTTTCCCACTCTTCCTTAGAATAGGAGATAGGTTCTGGACTTCTTCCTTTCCATTTGCCGCCAGTATCCTTTCCAAAGGTTAAATTTACCTCTTTGGGTTTTGTCTGCGTTTCTGGAGTAGTCTTCTTTTTAGAATGAGGTGTCTTTTTTGGCCTGAACCAAAGCATCAATATTTCCACCTCTCGCTCTGATGTCATGTTCGGCCGCTGCGTGCTCATTGACGATAGTAAGCATAGATCCGAGATCTTTGTGCTCCTTTGAACCAACTATGAACGGTACGAGGCTGGGTTTTAGTCCATTGATGAAAGCATGCATTTCTTGTACATCACTTACTCCCGAACAGCTGTTTTCATTGCTATCCAACTTGATATAAAGTCGACATACGACTCGTCTTCAAATTGGACGCATCGATTTAGTTGGTTGACGCTCTTAGGGCGTTTGTACGTACCCCGGAAGTGCTGAGCAAATACTCTAGCCATATCATCCCAGATATCCACTGTTCTTGATGGAAGCCCGTTAATCCAATCGCTGGCTCCATCCAGCAACATTATGGGGGAATTTTCCTGCTTCCAGGTTTGTCCCTTTGTTGATCTGAACGGCAGTATAATAATCTGACAGCCATGTATCCGGGTTAGTGCTTACGGTATACTTTTGGTAAGTTGGACCAACTTTGGCGAAGCCAGAATGTAGAGTTATTCTTCGGATCCTGTCAGTAAAACACTTAGGTCCAAAGTATAGATCGTCTCTTTCCGCCTTATCGACGTGTGCGGAATATCTGTCGGCTGAAAGGACAGAAGGGGATCTGCTCCTTTCTAGCCCACTGTTGCGCAAATGCGCTCTTCCAGGAATATCCCTATTTCGTATGTTATCGTATCCTTTGGAATTAGGCGGAGTTCTACTCCTTGTCCCTTTCTTTATTCCTAGGAGGAGTACGGGATCTCTCACGCCTGTGAGGATTTTCATGTCTTACGGCTTTTTCAGCTCGGCGTCTCGGAGGCGGCATCATTTTTCCGTCTTTCCGGTTTTGTTTCTCCCGATCTTTATGATCACGGGGTATATTTCCGCCTTTCGGCATATGGGATCCCGTTCTGGACGCTTCATCCCTATTGTCCGGGATTTTTTTGTCCTTCTTAGGATCTCCCTTTTTGTCCTTAGAATCGCCTGAATCTCCAGGTTCTCCAGGTCCAGGTGCTCCAGTGGCGCAAGTGGCAGTTTTGCATAGGGCCGAGTCGTCATGCAACTTCCCTGATCTTGCATGACCTCGATGTTGCTGTTGTAGTGCTTTACCCAGGAAAGCGTACACTCCTTGGAGCTTTTCTTCTTTGGAATACAGATCGTCATTAAGGATGGCGAACGCTCCGCGTTTTCGGCTGCAGTCTTATAGATGCGTTCGCCCTTAGCCTTTACGCCGTCCACCTGTCGTTGCCAGGAAGGGTTTTGCAACCGTTCTTTTGCTGGCAGTACATCCGGCCTTGCGATTCCGGGTAATCTCGTGGGTTTTATCCCCGGACATATTCTGTCTTTCGAATTCTTCGATTTCCTCCTGCTTTGCTTTAACAGTAGCTTGGGCTTTGAGGAGATTTTCTTGCGATCAGAATAGTTGTTGCTGCTGCCGCATAATGGCTTGCCTTCTGGATTCCAGCACTTCGGTGGATCATATGGTCCAACCGGGGTTTTGATCAAATCGATCTCGTCATGTTCCGATAATTCAGGAACAGGGATTTCTTTCTTTTTATTCTCCACAGGTGTGACTCCGCTTGCTCCTCCTGCTTCCAGGTTTTGGTTAGCATTATCTGCCAACTTTTTCTTCTGGAGTTTGTACTAAAGTTTCTTGGCAGTCTTCTTTTTCTTCTTGGAAGAGGGAGGCTTTTTTTCAGGTTCTTCTTCTGTCAATTCCTTAACATCAGGATAGCTGGGACTGGTTTCGTCGTCCTCTCTTTCCTCATCTGGTGGAGGTTTTCTGGGGTCTTCATCGTCTTCGACATCTGAGTTATCAGTCGGTTTTGCCATAAGTACTTCATGGAAGCCCCCTGCATAGATTTAACCTTTCTTTTGAAAGCGTCTTCATCTTCATCTTCTGAATCTATGTCTTCAGATCTAGATTCCGACTCCAATCTTGCCTCTATGGCGGCTAGTACGGAGTCAGCTTCCGAGTTCCTCGTTTGATTGGCGGGTGTCGGATCTTCCACTGGCTCTGTGGGATTGTTATTTTATGCCTTTTCCACGGGATTAGTTACTTCCGTGTTTTTAGCGACCTCGGATTGCACCATGCCAATGAAGTGAGATCTGATTGTAGGCATCTCCAAAGAGGCAGCAAACTCAGGGTTTTGGCGATCTGAGCAAAATCCGGTATCATAGTTTTTCTTCAACTTGGTATAGGGCTGGTGGGATAAATTTACTTCCAGCACATAATCCCATTGCTTGCGCAGTTAATCCAATAAAGATGTTTGCAGATCCAATCGGTAAAACGCAGGCACTTACCAGATGATTCTGTGTTGGCCTGTACGATCCATTGTCGAGGAAGCGCTCGACGTCGTTGTCGAATTCCAACCTTCCGACAGTTATGGTACTGCCGATTCCACCGAGTATCCCCGATCGAAACATAACGCCTGACGTCGCTGGCCCCACGGTGGGCGCCAACTGTCGAGACATCGTAGTAGATTTCATAGACGGGGTGCCATGAGTCTACGGGTAGAGACGTGGGGGGATGTGGTAGTATGACAATCAGGAACACCAAATTTACCCAGGTTCGGTACGTCGCGACTAGGCGGCGTTCCTACTCCTGCAATCTCACTAAATCAGGGCTGAAGCCTGAAGCATACAAAGTACAACGTGAGTAGGGTTTCACTAACTCGGCGAGGATCAACTTCTCAGCGAGCTGGCTTCTAGCTAACTGTCTATATCTTCTTCTCCCCCGTCCGGCTTTATATAAATAGCTGTGTTAGGGCTTACAGAAAGGAAACCTAGAAGACTACGGAAAGTATCTAACTTGGAAAGTAAGAATCCGCCTTCTACTCCAAGCCGCACCACTTTGGGCCGTGGTCCGGGTTCTTCTAGAATCTGTCTTCTGCGCGTCAGCTTACCGGGCCGCCTAATGGACTGTGACCCATTACCAATCAGGCCACCCTGGTAATCCGGCTCTTTAGGACAATGTCGGATATACCCCTAATCGGTATATATCCGACAATAACCAACAAATATACCCTCAATAGTTTTGGATTGAAATTTAGACAACCTAACACCCTTGATCAAATAGAAGCACTTACAACCGAATACACGGAAGTAGGATACGTTAGGCTTGTTGCCGGTGAGGATCTCATATGGAGTCTTGTCCAAGCCCTTGCGAATGTAGAGGCGATTGGAGGAGTGGCATGTGGTGGATATGGCCTCGGCCCATATATATTGGGGAGAAGAATACTCCGCCAACATGGTCCTAGCCATATCCAAGAGAGTGTGATTCTTCCTTTCGGCAACACCATTTTGTTGAGGAGTGTAAGTGGCGAAGTATTGATGACGAATTCCCCCTTTACTAAGGAATTCATTCAAAGTGTAGTTCTTGAACTCCGAACCATTATCACTCCTAATAGCCATGATTTTCACATTGTGTTGACGTTGCACTTGATTGGAGAAGTCGATGATGGTTTGTTGAGTTTCACTCTTGCACTTGAAGAAATAAACCCAAGTGTATCTTGAATAATCATCGACAATCACCAAGCAATACTTCTTGCCTCCAAGACTTGCCTCGGGCATGGAACCAAAGAGATCAACATGGAGAAGTTCCAAGATCCTCTTTGGTGAAATAATAGTATTGGCCTTGTGCGAGATATCATGCATCTTTCCTTCAACACACGACCTACAAACGCGATCTTTGGAAAAGGAAACGTTTTCTTTTAGTATGACAATAAGGCCACCTTTGTGAAGACTTTGGAAAGTTCTCATGTTGACATGGGATAAGCGGCGAGGCCACAACCATCCCACGTCCGCCTTTCCTAAAAGACACATTGATTGAGAGTTGGTAGATTTCGAAAATTCCACCACGGATAACTCATTTTCAACATGTCCCACGTATGCAACGTCAAGAGTCTTGCTCCTCAAAAGGACCACAATATCTTTATCAAAAAAGATGGAGAAACCCATCTTTCCAAGAGAGCGGACGGAAAGTAAATTGAAACCAAGGGATTCGACAAGCATGACGTTCACGATAGTGATATCAGGAGCAATCACGACCTTGTCGAACCCCGATACCTTAGACGAGGACGAGTCTCCATAAATGACGGTTGCTTGAATGTCATTTGGGCGCAACTCCGTCACAAGTTCTTTGCTTCCGGTCATATGACTAGTGCATCCACTATCAATTATCCATTTAGACCCACCGGAAGCATAGTCCTGCAAGAGATCATTGACTAGAGTTAGGACCCGAGGAGCGTCCCTTTATGTTACTAACAAGGGTCTTTGGAACCCAAATGGTATAGTCAATGAAACCCCCAATAGGAACAACATATTTAGCTTGCACAACACCATAATAATTAACATATAAGAAATGGTGTGCATTGTTAGTTCCCGCGGAGATGCTACGAGTAGTGTTGTCCCTCATGACACTACTACTCTAAGCAACATTGCTTGCTTGTGCGGGAGTGCTACGAGTAGTGTTTCCCCTCATGATAATACCACCCGAGGTACCATTGTTAGCCTTCTTTTTGTTCTTCTTCTTCTTCTTGGCAACATAGCCAAGAACTTGCTTGCCCACTTGTGTCCTTGGAGCACTCAATTTTGGTCTAGTAACAACCACATGAGGGCTAGGGGCCACCACTTGTGGGGTAGGTACCACAACCTTCTCAACTTGAGGGCCTTTGCGCTTGAGCCTTGCAAGCTCATCTTTCAACCTAGCATTTTCCTCAATAATATTTGCATGATCACAAGAATAAGTAGAGGTGCTTGGGTTGCTAAGTTGATTAAGTTGATTTTGAAGTTGTTCATGCAACTCTTTGAGGGAAGAATGTTGACTCTCCAAAGCTTTGTGATCCTTGGTTAGTTTACCATGACCAACACCAAACTCAACCTTATCCTTTTTAGCCTTTTTTATATTTAGCAATTGCAAGGTCACGTTCCTTAGCGATATTAGAAACAAGTTCATTATGTGTTTTTTCAATAGATTCAAGTTCCTCCTCAAGAGAAACTCTACCATCATGCTCTTCCTCAAGAGTCATAGAGCGGGATGCTATCTCATATGCATCCCTTCTTTCAATCTCACCTTTCTTCTCAAGAGCTTCATGGGCCTCTCCCAATTGGCTCATGAGATGTTCAAAGTACTTCTTGGCCGCCCCTTGTATGTTAGACATAAAACGTTCCAAAGAGAGAATTTCATCTTCTACTCTAAGACTAGCAAGATTTTAAAGTTCACTTGGGGTCTTAGAGATGGGAGAAGGTGATACCTCCGAGGCCTTAGCCATGAAGCACTTGGCATTTGGGTGAGGATGATTCTAATTGGGGGATTCAAATAGAGATGAATATGATGGAGTAGAAGCAATAGAAAGAGTGGCCACTTCACTTGTGGTTTCTTCTTCTTCATCACTTCCGGAATCATATTCCTCTTGAGTGACTAGCTCAAACTTTGTGGGAGACTTCTTGTTGAATGGTTTCCTCTTGAAGTGAGGTTTCTTGTAGTCAACCTTGGACTTGTCCTTGCGAATGAGCTTGCCACTATGGAGTTCTCTATTTTCATAGGGACACTCCGCAATGAAATGGTGCTTATCTTGACAATTGAAGCAAGACCTCACTCGTTGAGTCCCATCATTGCCATAGAGAGACTTGGTATTCTCATCAACATATTTCTTGGCCTTGGGAGGATCGTTCCAAAACTTTTGCACGGTGAGAGCAATGATATCCTTGAGCACGGGATCATATTCTTGATCCTTCAATGAAGCCAACTCCTCATGGCCTTCTTCTTCATACTCAACCTCTCTTGACACAACCTTGGCCTTCAAAGCAACCGATGCCCCTTTTGCATTCCTATGGCCCTAGCACGGTTGTCAAGAGCATTCTTGGTTTGCACTTGATAGGATCACATCTCTTGCATAACTTGGGTTGAGGTCAAAGAAGCAAAGTCATGTCTTCCTTGAATGCTCTTCAAGTCCGCGGGCTCAAATGGCATGAGGGCAATCATGTACTTCCTTTTTATCCAAGCATCATCAATGTACTTGGCACCAACATTGGAGAATGCGGTGGCACGTGTCTTGAGCGTTCGGTACATGTCTTCATGGTTCTCTCCATCGTGCATATAGAACCCTTCGGCCTCATTTCTCAAGGCATCATACCTATTCCTTTGCATTCTCTCATTGCCCACAAACATGACGACAAGAGTGTTCCATGTTTCCTTGGCGGTGGAATATTGTTGAAGATGCGGCATGAGGTTAGGACCCACGGCTTGTTTAAGAATTGACAAGGCGGTGTAGTTGAGTTGACAATCTACGGCTTCTCTTCTTGTTAGGTTCTTGGGGTCATGAGGCTTGTATCCATCATGAGTGACCCTCCAAAGCTCTATACAAGAAGAGTTCAAGTGAGTCTCCATGTAATATTGCCATTCACGAAAAGAAAATGCATCAATTTTAGGTGGATCTCCCCTAGGAATTATATGAGGATGTAGGATGGGAGGATCGGGATAATAACGCCCTTTGACGGAGTGATATTCTTCCTCTCCTTCCGTACCCTTCTCGGTGGAGTTTTCGGCGGAATCATTTTTAGATGGATCACCATCATCCCCTTTCTTGGCGCCCTCCGGAGGTTCTTCCGGAGGGGATGAGCCGGTGACCTCCGGCCCTTTGGCTTTAAAGAGTTTCATCAAGACTTGACGCAACTCATCGATTTTGGTGTCTATGGATGAGGTCAATGAATTTTTCAACTCATTGAGATCATTCATATATACCGGCGTCATGGAACCTTCGGTATCCGTCTCATCAACCATACTTAAACTCTTAGGCGGTTAAGCCCGATAGAAGAGTCGAGGCTCTGATACCAATTGAAAGTATAGTATGGGCACCTAGAGGGGGGTGAATAGGTGTTACGACCAATTTTAATTTTAATTTCACAATTAGGCTTGACACAAAGGTAAATTCTCTAGATAATGCAACTACGGTGAATTTACCTATATTACAAGGAAAACAACAATCACAATACAAGTGCAAGTAAAGGGAGAAGGGAACGAGGTAACCGATATGAAGCACGCGGAGACACGATGTAATCTCGAGTTCCTCCTTGTTAAGGGAGTACGTCTCATTGGAGGAGTGTGAGATCTCCATGAAGGCCTACTCAACGCCACAAAGGCTCACCCTATTCTCCGATGAACCCCGCCACAAAGGCCTATTCCACCTTCCAGTATTGATCCCCTTTGAGGCGGAATCGAATCCTTTACCAACAACTTGGGGCACACACCCACAACCAAATTGGGGGCTCCCAACAATCTTGAATCACCAAGAGTAGCAAGATGCCCAGGTTCTCCACAAGAGGAAACCCTAGGCTAGATCCCTCAAGCTATAGAGGGGGAAATGAAGAACGGCTCGGTGAAGATTTAGATCGGGGCCTTCTCCTTCAATCCTCCAAAGATCTTCGAGTTTGGTGGGAGGGATTGGGAGTTATCGCGGATTTGGTGAGCTCTTAAATGCTATTGAATGCCAAGGGGAAGAACTAGAGCTCAAGGTGGAAGAGGAGGAGTACTTATACCCCCTCCTCAAAACTAGTCGTTTTGCAGGAAAACTCATACCGGAATATCCGGTCCTCGGATCTGCTCGAGCTCGTTGACTTAAACCGGATTATCCGGTAGCTGCTGAATAACCCGGTACCAAAAATCCGGTTGGCTTCTGTCCCGCGCAAGCAGCTGAACTGGATATTCCGGCTCCTCCGGAATAATTTGGTTCACTTCTGTGAGTCACAACTCCAGTCCTTAGCCGATTTTCGAGCAGAAACTTCTCAACCGGAATATCCGGTATGGTTTGAATAATCCAGCACCAATAATCCGGCTCATCTCTGTCCTGAATTTGGAACCAAACCATCCTAAGCAGAATATTCGGTTCCCCTGAATAATCTGGTACAAATAATTCGGTTGCTCACTATCCCAAATTTCTTAGGCCCATCTTCACCGATCTTTTCGGTGATCGATGTCGATGTTAAGTATAACACCTGCACACTAAACACCTCGATAAATAGTGTACTTAGTATTGTTAACTAACACACAAAACACCGGGAAAACAAAATGCACTTTCATAGAGCATTTTTGCCATTCTGAGTTCTATGTGCATTGTCCCATAAACATCAATAATTACTTCATGATGTGATATTATTTGTTCTTAAATTATTTGCTCTAGCCTTCCTCATGAACTTTGAAGGTGTCCTGGCATTTATGTTTTGCCCCTAAGGACTAGCGAAATATCACGTTTCCATGTTTTCTCTATACCTGAAACAAAAGTTTATCTTTCTTTGCATTATTATTCGTGATCCTTTATTTGAGATAATCTTCATGATTAAAAGTGATTGCTTTGCTTTATTATTAAAGTTATATTTATCATGTTTGTGTTTAAAGTTCTATGATCTCAGCTTGCATATGCCTTTACATTTTTATGATCAAGTTTATGTTAGTATCATGTCACCTCAGAAATTATTGTTTTATCGTTTACCTACTCGAGAACGAGTAGCAACTAAGCTTGGGGATGCTTGATTCGTCATAAACGTATCCTTAATTTCTGATGTTCCATGTTGTTTTCATGTTGTTTCCCAGATGTTTTTCTTACACTTCATGTCATTTTTATCGATTTCCCGGGACTAACCTATTGACAAGATGCCACGGAGCTAGTTCCTGTTCTCTGCTGTTTTTAGTTTCAAAAAATTTGTTCTGGAAATATTCTCGGAATTGGACGATTCGAAAGCCAGAAGTCTTAGAAGTCCCGGAAGCATCCAGAAGTCCCGAAGAGCCCCGGAGGGGGCCATAGGTGGCGCCACCACCCCCTGGCTGCGCCACCTAGGGGTGTGGGCCCCCTGGCCACCCCCTGGCATCGCCCTTTCGCCCATATATACTCCTCGAGGCATAAACCCTAAAACAATCGACCTCTTCCACAAAATACATTTGTAGCTCCGTCGCCGACGACGACAAGTTTCGGGGGACAGATCTCTGTTCTGGCACCCTGCCGGGACGGGGAAGTGCCCCCGGAAGCCATCTCCATCGACTCCACTGCCATCTCCATAGCCGTTGCTGTCTCCTGTGATGAGGAGGGAGTAGTTCTCCCCCGAGGCTGAGGGCTCTACTGGTAGCTATGTGGTTCATCTCTCTCTCCCATGGTGTGATCTATATGTGATCATGAGCTTTGTAATCTAGTTGAATTCGTAGATATTATTCTTCATCTATTATGCTACTCAAGTGGTTTTTGTTATGAGATCTTCGTAAACGCTTTGATCACGGTATAAAGGTGATAGTGTGTGCGTCGTGTGGTTTAGCATTATATTTATATTTTGTGTTGGATAACCCTATGAAATTGTGGTGTTTGCGTGGAACCATCTGGGTCTCATGGTGATAGCATGGGGGTTACTTGGTTGGGAAAGTGCTTACTCTGAGGAGTGCTGTTACAGCCCTACGCAATGATTGGTGTTTGGTTCGGAGTAGCATAGTGAAGAAATGATATTTATGCATTCAATTATGTGATCATTTTTGAGAGTGTCCACTAGTGAAAGTAGGAGCCCTAGGCCTTATTTCCAAGCATTGAAACACCTTTTTCCGCCTGTTCTGCTACATTTTTGCTTGCTGCCATTTTTATTTCAGATCGCTATTATCACTTATTATCATCCATATTACTTGCATTTTACTCTCTCTTCGCCGAACTAGTGCACCTATATACCTGACAAGTATATTGGGTGTGTTGGGGACACAAGAGACTTCTTGTATCTTGATTGCAGGGTTGCTTGAGAGGGATATCTTTGACCTCTATCTCCCTGAGTTCGATAAACCTTAGGTAATCCACTTAAGGGAAACTTGCTGCTGTTCTACAAACCTCTGCACTTGGAGGCCCAACACTGTCTACAAGAATAGAAGTGTGTGTAGAAATCACCGACCTCAAGGTCATGTAGTCAAAGCCGACGTGACTTAGTGCCACGAGTGTAGCACCTCGTAGGAATTACACACGTACGGTGTAAGCGACGACTCCAGGCCTCTGGTCCAGCAAAGCAGCGGAAGTTGGAGAGATGGACCGAAGAGAACATAGCATGGCGGTGTGTGTATGGTGAAGAGAACCTCGACTCGAGCGCAGCTCCAAAATGGGAACCACGGGATGAGAGGAGAGAGAGAAACTGATGCCAAAAGAGCTCTCCTTATATAGGAGGAGGAGGAGGAGGAGGAGGAGGGGGAGGCAATCCACTTGGCTTAGCCATATGGGACTAAACCCCGCATGGTTGGTCGGCCAAGGGGAAATCGGCACCCCCCACATGGGCTCTAAGAGGCCCATGCCAGTTTCTCCTCCCTCTCCCTCCATTTCTCTCGTTTCCCCTATTGTGCCTCTTTTGCCACTAAGACCCATTGAGGGGAAAATAGCTTTATAAATTAAATAAAAATATATTTAATTATTAATTAATAATAAATACATATTATTTAACTCATTTAAGTACTCTCATATCTCCATCGGATAAATCACGGAACTATTCCGGGTTTTTTCTCTCTTATTTCTCTTTGGTGACAAATCAACCTAGCATCGATTACCCTTAAGTGTGACACGCTTACGATTCGGAATCGCTCCAGACATGATCGAGATTCCTGTATGATCAATGACCGACAGTGGGATCTAGAAACCCATGATAGCCCCTGTGAAATCCACGATTATCTTTGTCGCTTGAACCTTAAATGTAAGTTTCCACTCTTTTTGTCATGTGATACTTAGTTTGTCCGAGATTCGGTCTCCGGTATCTCCATACTTATTACAATCTCGTTACCGACAAACACATCTACTCATTACCACGATATTGCATCCCCGTGGTCTAGTCACATGGTTGCAAACTTTACCTAATGCAACACCGCTGAGTGGGTCCAGAGTATCTATCCATTATATGGATTGACAAATCCCGCTCTCGATGCATACGCCTCTACGTATCCCTCTGGTTACCTGATAGACACATTTATGATCACCCTTTACTTTTGATGCAGTCAAGGCAACCTCAGAGGTAGTGATTAAATATCATCCCATAGTCATGTCATTGGATGAATGATGTGATGGACAATCACAGTCATAAGTCTACACACCACTTCAAGGAAAGCTGGTCAATTAGAGCAGTGGAGCAGTGGGTAGCACACCTCAACATCTTGAGGTCATCAAAGGGAGAAGAACAAGATGGCATCATCTCAGGATTAAGGTACTTCTCTACACATACTCATTATGTGGTTCCACTATTGAACTAGATGATCCTCTTACTTCCGACAGTCATCGGTGCTTAGTATGATCGTTCTTGTGTTTTCTTCATGGAGGCAGAGACCACATTGTACTGGCTTTGATTAACACCCTGCTATCTAGGTGTGGCCTTCTCCCGATCCGGCGACAAAGAAGAAGCCTACGTACGTACTGACAGTTTCTAGCATGTCAATTCGTATCCTTGTGTGTATGATCTGCAGGGGTTCCTAATTACCGGCCGTTGGAGGCACTTCAGGGGCCTCCACCTGAAGGAAAGCTTTATGGGCCACTTCAAAAGCGGCCCAATAAAAAGTACTAAACAAAAATCATTTTTTATAAAAAGTATTTAAAAAAATAAATTTGAAAAATAAACAAAAAATTTGAAAAAAAAACAGAAAAGGAACACGGAAAAAAAAACGAGAATCGCTCCCGGACGGGCCGGCCCACTGTCAACCGTCTTCAGGCGGCGAGAGTGAATACCGCCACCAACGGGCGGATTTTAGGAAATCCGTGATCTGTGTGCCTATACCCTGAGCATAGTGGGCGGACCCAAGGATTATTTTGAGCGTGGACACAAAATTTGACTTGGGGCACTTTTATTGAAAATTCAAAATTTTCAAAAGAAAATCTACAAATTTACAAAAGGATTTGCCAAATTTGAGTGGGGGGCTAGGCCCCCACTCAGCCCTTCTTGGGTCCGCCCCTATATCGTTAGTTTGGGGGGGGAGGTGGGTTGTAGCTGTTACGGAACCAAACATACCGTGGCAGGGTAGCCCACACGTTGGGTTTACCCAGCCCACGTTTACCTGGTCCCTCTCCACGATAAGTGGGTACTTATCCATCTAGCCCATCCCATCTATATAACGAGGCAAAGACTGTACGTAGCTAGTTGACAGAAACACATCAATAAAGAGATCTTGCCTATTCCTCCGTGTCATTTACTTTCCCGTACGTGTGTTGTTCTGTGCCTTCGTCTACTTCACCACCGCCGCACACCCTCAGGACCGGCCAGCCGGCAGAGGTTGCGTAACACGTTATCAACACGTGTCTCTTCATCGAGCCTGCACCGAGCCTGCACCGAGCAGGCCTTCTGCAAAAATCGCGAAGGTATAACTCAGATCTGATCGCAAAAATGGAACCGTGGCGAAATTTCCTTTCCGTTTTTCCGTTTTGCGTAATTTTTAGATCAGATCTGTGGTGCGGATTTCTCTCCCGGGGATCGAGCTGACACGCTGTCGCCGGCCAATGTCGATATCCCCGGATCACGAGAGATTTGTTGACTGCACTGTAGAGAGACGGTACGCCACGTGATCCCGCTGATCACAGTACCGCCGCGACGCATCCGCTGTGCGTTCGTGCCGCCAATATTCCAGATGAACGTGGCGATGATTTTCCAATTATTTTTCTTTTTGCCATTGCATCACGGAAATTCATGGAGATGCAGCACACGAGCAATGGCCCAGATGGCCAAGCTCTGCCTCACGCTGGGGACGGACAGATGGCCGGCCACGCGCCGTGTCGTCTCGCGCATGGCCGCCGTCGCCGGCCTTGTCCGTCCTGCCGCCGTCACCGCTGGTAGGCGTGCCGGTCCGCCGCCGTGCTCGCCGGCGCGATGCCCTGCTGGCCACGCCTTGTCGGCCGCGCTGGACTGCGCCTCGACCGCGCCACCGCGCCGGCCACCGTGGCCGGCGGCCGCACACCGCACCGCGCCGCCTGGTATCCCGCCTCGCCGCCCCCCGCATGCACGGCGCCCGCCGCCTGGAGCTCGGTGTCGGCCGGCCGCCGCCGCGACCTCGAGCTACGGCTCGGTCACGCGCGCGCCGCCGCCGCCTTTGCTCGGCATGGCCGCCGTGCGCCGCCACCCCCCGCCCTACGCCGCCCGCCACCTCGCCCGATGGCCTCGCTGGCCGCCGGCGGGCGCAGCCGCGGCAATGGCGCCGCCGCCGTCCTCTGCGACGGAACCCTTGCGGTTCCTGGCAGGGACGCACGAGCTGGGCCGGCCCATGACGCGCCCGAGCCAATGGGCCTCATGCGGCCCAAGCCTGGCCAGCTCGCCCGTGCCTAAAAAAAAAAGAGGTGGACAGCTAGTGCGGTTTGGTGGGCTGAGGCCTCAATTTTCAGCCCGTTTTCGGCCTGCTGCCGATTTGGGCCGAACCAAATACGGTTCTGTGCGGATTTTTACGTTTTAGCACTCAGATTTTTTCAGATTTACGTGTAACTTATTCCTGCTGAATAACTTTATCTGTAAGCCCCTGAAATAATCAGTTTTTGCTGAAATTGTATGTTTGGGCATTAAATAAATTCGGAAAGTCATTTTTAGGGCTAATTTTCACGTTTAGAACGCGCTTAGCATAATATCTCTTCATACATGCTTTTATATCATGTTTTACTATCGTAATTAATTGTTTAATTCATAGTAGAACACTGTTAGCATGTCATTTAAAATTTTGGAACGCCGTCATATTGAATTTTTGTATCAACATCGCTTTATGCAATCGATTACCTGCTGTAATCTGATACATGTTTGCATAAATCGCAGATGGCCGGAATCATGAACCGCGAATTCGAGGAGTTGTCCCAGGCTGGGCTGAACTACCTTCCTTGGGCCTCGGACGTGGAGATCGTCCTCGAGGGCCGAAAGATCAAAGGAGCGCTGGATGCGGGGACCAAGGAGGCCCCCAGCACCACGACTGCTGCAGAAAATGCGCAGGCACTGCACTTCCTCCGCCACCACATGAGTGCTACGTTGAAAAACGAGTACATGGCTGAACGGAGTGCTTCAGCCCTGTGGGCCGCTCTTAAAGAGAGGTTCGCTAGGTTGAAATACCACGTCAAGCCAAAGGCGAAGGCGGATTGGTTGCGTCTGAGGTTTGCGGACCACAAATCGGTACGGACGTTCAATTCCGTGTTACACGTGATTTGTGCGAATCTGGAGATGTGTGGTACGAAAATCACAGACGAGGAGAAGATAGAGAAAACTCTCTCCACCTTCCATCCAAGTAACCTCCAGAATGCGCGGAACTACCGCCTGGAGAACTTCACGCAGTACTCGGCGCTCATTGACGCCCTTCAGGTGGCTGAGGCGCAGGATGAGGTTCTGAAAAAGAACTTCAACTCGCAGCCTTTCGGAGGGGGCCCAAGCCAGGAAGCTTATGCCGGCGCCTACAAAGTGCGCCAGCCAAAGTTCAAGCAGCGCGGCAGGAAAGGCAAAGGCAAGAAGGGACCTAACCACCCCCACCCAGCCAAGGAGCAAAAGGCGGGTAAGGGGGAGGTGAGGCCCCAAGACTGCTTCCGCTGCGGGTCGAAGCATCACTTCTCCAGGTAGTGTCGTCCTCCCAAGCACGTCGTGGACGCCTTCAAGGCCAAGAGAGCGCATGAGGCGCACCTTGTCCAGATGGAGGCACCACCGGCGCCCGCTGTGGCGGCTGTGATGATCCCCACGCCCCCCGCTACGCCCGTCGTGGCGCACACTGGGGCACCTGTGGAGGCACCTGTGGCGGTTCCCACGAACGTCACCGTGTCCATGGAGGTTGAGCACACCGTGTCCCCTCCAACGCCACAGCTGGACATCGACGCTACCGCCACCATGATAGCCACCGAGGAGAAGTTTAGCGAGATGGAGATCTCGGCTGAGCTGGATGGTTACCTTGTGGACTCCATCTAAACTCCGCCCATTTATTCATGATTCTTATGGCAATAATTTGATACAATTTATTCGATTTGGTTGTAAGCTCTATGAGAGCAACATTATTTGTTTCATTAAACATCTATCGGCGCTTGGATGACTTTGTCATCATTCATTTATTCCATTCTTTTAAATAGAGATACTTATGTTATGTTCTGAAATATTTGCATGTTTAATTATTATTACTTTAGCATCTTCCTCGCTCTCGTTTAATAATTAGACACTATATTTTAGAACACGTGTGGTGCCCGAATGGAGGAAACGTGCCTTGCCGATAGCGGTACCACCAATACCATCTTGAGAGATACAAAGTACTTTGAGTCCATCAAGAAAATTCCAGGGAGTATTACGACGATCGCCGGTTGCGGTCCTCATATAGTTGGCTCCGGACGAGCCACTATAACACTCCCCATGGGAACAACTTTGATCATTAATGATGCATTGTTGTACCCGGAAGCAACTCGTACTCTCTTGAGTTTTAAAGATATTCGTGTTAATGGGTTCCACATTGAAACCCATGATGATGACACCGGTAAGGAGTACCTACTCATCACGAAACGCGATGAAAATGGTAAACATGTTGTCGAAAGGCTTCCTTCGTTCGCTACAGGGTTGTACTACACTAAGATAGTAGCACTACCCATGTACACTACCCTTAAAACTGTTTTTAGAAGCTCTGAACTATTCTGCCTTTGGCACGATAGGTTAGGCCATCCCGGTCTTACGATGATGAGAAATATAATTAACAACTCGAATGGTCACAATGTTAATGTGAAAAATTTCCCGAATCCTGATGATTTCGTGTGCTCCGCATGCGCTAAGGGGAAATTAATCATTAGACCATCACCCCTAAAGGTGAAGGATGAAATCCCCGCGTTCTTGGAATGTATCCAAGGGGACATATGCGGTCCTATTCAGCCCATGTCCGGTCCGTTTAGGTACTTCATGGTGCTCATTGATGCTTCCTCTAAATGGTCCAATGTTAGCCTGCTGTCAACAAGGAACCATGCTTTTGCAAAGTTGATCTCTCAGATCATACAAATGAGGAATAAATTCCCTGATCATCGTATTAAGTCTATTCGAATGGACAACGCCGGTGAATTTACTTCAAAGGCATTCGATGATTATTGCATGGCAACAGGAATCAAACTTGAGCACTCTGTACCGCACGTCCACACACAAAATAGACTTGCGGAGCATTGATTAAAAGAATTAAATTCATTGCCAGACCGCTCCTTCAGGGTTGTAATTTACCAACAACATGTTGGGGTCACGCGGTGTTACATGCTGCCAATCTCATCAATTTTCGACCATCGGCCTACAACATCCATTCTCCTATGCAGCTTGCGCAAGGGTCGGCACCGAAAATTTCCCACATTCGTAGGTTCGGTTGCCAGGTATATGTACCAATACCACCCCCTCAGCGATCAGCAATGGGACCGCTCCGTAAGTCGGGGATATACGTTGGTTATGAGACTGTGTCCATAATCAGGTTTCTGGACCCCGCGACAGGTGACTGTCATACGCTCCGTTTCGCTGATTGCATTTTTGACGAGGATCTTTTCCCGACTTTAGGGGGAGATAATCAACCCCTTGATGATAAAAGTCGAGAACTTACGTGGCAAGCCACAGGGATCCACGCTCATGACCCGCGCACTGCTGAGTCTAATAGAGAAGTTCAAAAGATAATAGATTTGCACTCGTTGGCGAATCAACTGCCTGATCACTTCAGTGACTTAAAGACTGTGACAAAGTCGCATGTGCCTACACGCAATGCACCGGAAAGGGTTGAAATACCAAAGAGAAATCACGGTATACCCTCTCCCGTTCTTAGGCCTAAGAGGACGAGGAATCCGGTTTCTCAAATCCCAAGTACCCGGGGACGCCCGAAGAAAAAGGATAAGAGAGATTTATCGCAGCCTACCCCTGCAAATGGGAGCCAGTTGAGACCTGGCACAAGTACGGACGTTTCAGTGCACGAAATTCCGGACTTGAATTTTCTTACTACGGAAATACCCAGCGAAGATGTGTGCACACACATTGGAGCGGGAAAGCTAAAGGACCTTGCTCCCGGAATGGGAAATCCGGTGGAGGAAGGGAATGTGCCTGATGCACTCCATGACGAAATGGCCATTAATTATATTAATTCGGGCGAGTCAATTAATCGAGCTATGGCAAATGTCGACATTTATTTTGCCAAGAAAATTGCCTCAATCATAGATCTTGACCCAGAGCCTAACACTCTCGCTGATTGTAAGCAAAGGTCGGATTGGAAAGATTGGAAGAAGGCAATAACTGCTGAGTTATTTTCTCTCAACAAAAGAGAGGTGTTTGGACCTGTTTGTCTAACTCCTCCCCATGTGCGCCCCGTTGGTCACAAATGGGTCTTTGTTCGAAAGAGGAACGAGAATAACGAGGTAGTAAGGTACAAAGCAAGGCTCGTTGCTCAAGGTTTCTCCCAGCGACCAGGTGTCGACTTCGAGGAAACTTACTCCCCAGTCATGGATGGAATTACCTTTAGATACTTGATCTCAATGGCAGTAAACTTGGACTTAACAATGAAACTTATGGATGTTGTCACCGCTTACATTTATGGTAATTTGGATTCGGACATATACATGAAGGTACCCGAAGGTATCCCTGTCCCGAACCAAGATAGAGCTAACAGAGGTTTATACAGTGTTCAGCTTAAGAAGTCACTGTATGGACTTAAACAGTCAGGTAGGATGTGGTATAATCGTTTAAGCGATTTCCTTCATCAGAAGGGCTACACGAGCAATGAAGATTGCCCATGTGTTTTTATACGGAGATCACAAGATGGTTTATGTATTATCTCGGTGTACGTGGACGATTTGAATATAATCGGTACACCTGAGGATATTGAGGAAGCGAGTTCCTACCTGATGCCGGAATTCGAAATGAAAGACTTAGGCAAAACTAAGTTCTGCCTAGGTTTGCAACTTGAACATTCCCCTGTTGGGATCTTAGTGCACCAGTCTGCCTACACCCAGAAGGTGTTGGAAAGATTTGGATTTGACAAGGCATATCCTTCTAAGACCCCGATGATCGGGAGATCTTAACAGCAGGATAAGGACCCGTTCAGACCTAAGGAAGAGGGGGAGGAAATTCTGGCACCAGAATTCCCCTACTTGAGGGCAGTTGGCGCACTCATGTACCTCGCGAATTGCACAAGGCCGGACATTGCGTTCGCCGTCAATTTGCTTGCCAGGTATAGTTCTGAGCCTACCAAGAGACATTGGAAAGGTGTTAAGGACATCTTCCGATACCTGCAAGGGACCAAAGATCTTGGCTTGTTTTACCGAAGGAATCAAGACCTCACGGTTGTAGGCTATGCTGATGCTGGGTACCTGTCGGACCCGCACACATCCAAGTCTCAGACTGGATATGTTTTCCTTTGTGGTGGAACCGCTATTTCTTGGAAATCGTCTAAGCAAAGCCTAGTGTCAACTTCGACGAACCACTCGGAAATCATTGCACTATATGAAGCATCACGTGAGTGTGTATGGCTTCGACGGGTGATCGGCCACATCCAGCTGTCATGTGGGCTGAACACCGTCCAAACCCCCACTATTATCTATGAAGATAATGCCGCTTGTGTTGCACAAGTCCAGACGGGTTATGTGAAGAGCAATCTCACGAAGCATATCAACCCCAAATTCTTCTACGCACATGAGTTGCAGAAGTTGAATGAAGTAAAAATCTTACATACTAAGTCGTGTGAAAATCTTGCTGATTTGTTCACTAAATCATTACTTACATCTTCTTTCGAGAGATGTGTTCGTGGAATTGGTATGATGAGACTTAGGGAGATGTAAGGTTCAGGGGGAGAATCTTCACAAACTCATCGCTAAAATCTCGATCCCGATGATTGAGTACTTAACTTAATGGTTAAGTGAGTTGTACTCTTTTTCCCTTAAGTGAGTTTTTATGAAGTTTCTCACACGAGGTTTTTAATGAGGCAATTCGTGCAACATAGCAATAGTATACCATGTGCTTTTTCTCCATATTTTTCCCACTGGGTTTTTCGGAGTTTTGAGGCATGGCTATACGGATAAAACCCAAGGGGGAGTGTTACGGAACCAAACGTACCATGGCAGGGTAGCCCACACGTTGGGTTTACCCAGCCCACGTTTACCCGGTCCCTCTCCACGATAAGTGGGTACTTATCCATCTAGCCCATCCCATCTATATAACGAGGCAAAGACTGTACGTAGCTAGTTGACAGAAACACATCAATAAGGAGGTCTTGCCTATTCCTCTGTGTCATTTACTTTCCCGTACGTGTGTTGTTCTGTGCCTTCGTCTACTTCACCACCGCCGCACACCCTCGGGACCGGCCAGCCGGCAGAGGTTGTGTAACAGTAGCGAAGCAGGGCTCACATAGCATATGTCGGCGCTCTACTTGAGTCTGAATAAGAGCAGCAGCAACATTTTGATGTTTAATCAGAACTAAGGGGAAAAAAATCTTAGTCTGAACCAACAAAACAGCACCAGCAGTGTCCAATCGCAAATTTAGTGCAGCAGTTCACTCATTCAATACAAAATCAGCTCAGCGAATATTTTTTTCCCAAAATAACAGAGAGATGCGTGGGATGTCCATTGATGTTTTTTGACCTCCTTCATGGAGGATGTTTCTGTAATTCTGTACTCGTCTCCTTTGCAATGAAATGAAATGCAGAATCCTTTTGCATTATCTCCAAAAAAAAAAATAACAGAGAGATGTAAGAATGTACCAACTAGATTGATGTGGCTAAGCACTTTGGTAAACATAGAACACAAGACAATAGGCCTCATGCGGATTAGCACTTAGGTTGCGTTGTTCATGTGGCAACAATACATAAGAGTTGAAAAACAAAGAGTATGTTCGTCCCCCAAAAAAAGTGATCTGTGGGGGATTTTCAATTACTCATTATTCTTGAAGTAGCAGCACCGGCAACATTTAAAGATCAACTGTTTGCGCTCTGCATGCTTCTGAACATGAGCAGCAGCAACGTTTAAATGTTTATTAATCAGGACTTAGGAAAAGCATTTTAGTCTGAACCAACAAAACAGCACCAACCAGCCATGTCCTAGGTACAAAATCAGTTCACTCATTCAATAAAAAAAAAGAATAAAAATCCTCCTCTGTCCCAAATTATAAGACATCTTATAATTAGTTGAAAAACAAAAAAATGTGAGCTGTGGGGAATTTTCTCATTAATTGAACCCCATGTTGAGAGATACCGATAACCTTTGATCTTATGAAAAAACATGTTTTGAGTGAACTGATGCTTTCAATATTTGCCTCAAATATTTTGTCGTGTCACCACCGTTCTGAAAGAGCAACGTGGCAGAGAGACATCATTAGGAGCTACTTTAAGTTTACTTTCCAACACAACAAAACCTTCCAACATTTGGAGGCCTGTAGCTAAAGTAGTAACCAATTTAGTGGGAGATGTCCATGGTAAGACGTTGCATGAGATTTCGAAGCTCCTGCTTATTCTCCAACTTGACTGTTTATTCTCCCAGACCATCCAAATGTTGAGCAAATTTATTTTAAACCCTTTCCGCAACTAGCTAAGGGTAGGTTATCCCTGGTTATATAACCTCGTCTCTCTCGTCCTATTATAATTCTTGGATCACCTTCCCCAACCTTGTCAAAGTTCTCGTAGTTTCGGATCATCTTCCCCAACATGGGCCATTCGACCTTAGCAGATTAAAAATTGTTGGCTACTAATAAAAGTTACGTATTTTGGAATGGAGGGAGTAGTTATCTCTGGTTTGTTCTGGCGACGTGAATTCCTTGGTCAAATTATTGCCGTTGACCACTCGATGCGAACTTCTTTGTGTAGTTGTTCTACAGTAAAATATAAGGGCATCTCCAGTCGTTGCGCCCCCCAGGATGCAAAAACCCGGCCTTTTTTCCTGCCGCGGCGCAAAACGGCGCTATTCTGGAAACTGGGGGGTGCGTTTCCCAGCCGTGAAACCCAGGCCGCCCCCCCAGCCGGCGATTTGGCCCAATTTGGACAGGTAGAGATTTGGCACACAAATAATTGAACTTTTGCCACCAAATAAATAGAGTTTTCCACACAAATGAATAGTTCAACAATTTAAACAAAATAAATAAATTACACTAGTCATCGTCATCGTCCTCAACATTGCCATTCCCCTTTCGCGCCCATAAATGTTGCACCAGGTCATTCTGCAGAGCATGGTGTGTTTCAGCGTGTCGAATCTCCTGTCGCTTGGTGAGGAAGTCTGTCCATGATGTCGGCACCTGGTGATCAACATCTGCAAGAGGGCCCTGCCAGTAGTATGGTGTGCTTGCCTCACTGCCAGGCACCGGGTCATCCCGCTCACTCTCAATGATCATGTTGTGCAAGATCACACAACACTGTATCACCTCCCACATGTTGGACTTCGACCAAGTCATAGCTGGGTACCGGACAACAGCGAATCGAGATTGCAGCGCACCAAATGCCCGCTCAACATCCTTCCGGCAAGCCTCCTGGCACTTGGAAAACCAAACTTTTGCGCTTCCTGGGATAGGGTTGGAGATGCTCTTCACAAATGTTGCCCACTTCGGGTAGATGTCATCTGCAAGATAGTACCCCTTTGTATACTGGTGTCCATTGATCTCATAGTTCACAGGGGGGCATGGCCTTCGACAAGCTCGGCAAAGACATTCGAGCACTGCAAGACATTGATGTCGTTCTGACTTCCAGGCATACCAAAGAATGAATGCCAAATCCATAGATCGTACGAAGCCACGGCCTCGAGAACCACCGAGCACTCTACTTCCTTTCCCTTGTACATCCCCTGCCAGTCAAATGGACAGTTCTTCCATGCCCAATGCATACAGTCGATACTGCCAAGCATCCCAGGAAACCCTCTTGCTTCATTCTCTGCGAGGAGACGAGCAGTGTCTTGCGCATTGGGTGATCGCGGGTATATTGGGACAAAAACTGCAACCACTGCCCGGCAGAACTTGTTCAAGCACTCGAGGGTCGTGGACTCGCTCATGCGCAGGTAGTCATCTTGTGCATCTGCGGGAGCACCGTATGCAAGCAACCTCATGGCCATCGTGCACTTCTGGATAGAGGTAAAGCCTACCGTGCCGGTGCAGTCCTTCTTCAACTTGAAGTAGGTGTCGAACTCCCGGATGGCATGCATGATCTTGAGGAAGAGCGTGCGTTTCATCCTGAAACGACGCCGGAACACCTTCTCGTCGTTGGTGGGATCCTCGGCGAAGTAGTCGGAGTAAAGGATGCAGTAGCCCTCGTACCGCTGCCTCGGCCTCCTCTTGCGGCAACCGGGCTTCGATCCAGTGCGGCGCGGCGCGGCGTCCTGGGCCTGCAATCCGGCCAGGCAGCTCAGGACGAGCAGGTGTTCCTCATCGTCGATGACGGCCTGGTCTTCCTCGTCGAAGAGCTCGGCGAGCATCTCCTCGGCGTCGGAGTCCATGGCTCGGACAGAACGTCGAACACCTTGCGGGTGGTGGACGCGGTTCACCGGGCACAACCTCCTCCGCGGCGGAGACGCGAGCAAACAGCGGCGACGATGTGGCGGAGAGGCCGGCGGTGGTTTGCCTCGCCGCTCGTGTGTGATGGCGGCCGACGGCGGCGACGTGGGGTGTGATCGACGGGGTGGCGACGGCGAGGCGAGCGAGAGGAAAAGCCGAGTCGGGGGTGGGGAAAGTGGGGGCAAATAGCGCTCCCTCGCCGACAGCGCTGGCCCACGCGTGTTTTTCCTTCCGCCGCCCGCCCCCCGCCCCCCCCCCCCCCCCCCCAGGCCGAACCCCACGGGCTGGGTTCCGCCTGGGTGCGACGGCGCTAGTTTCCGCCGAAACGGCGCTTTTTCGGGTTCGGGAGGGGGGCTGATAGAAAAACGGCGCTTTTCAAGCAAAACGGCGCTATTTTTCGTCCTGGGGGGCGCTGGGGGGACGACTGGAGATGCCCTAAGATGTTTCAACGTGGACTACATAGAGACTAAAAT
The DNA here is from genome assembly GCA_028641055.1 of Alopecurus myosuroides. Lineage (NCBI taxonomy): Eukaryota > Viridiplantae > Streptophyta > Magnoliopsida > Poales > Poaceae > Alopecurus > Alopecurus myosuroides. The sequence continues at coordinate 361,913,738 of CM054059.1, read as the reverse complement.
TAAAATTAGTGAAGCTACACACTAAAATGCATCAACATACATGTGAATCATGCATATTAGTAAAAAGCTAAATCATCTGCATACATGTGAATCATGCAGATTAGTGCTCATATAAGATGTTCTAGATTAGTGCTCATATAAGATGTTCTAGACCTTTCCATATTCACACATATACATATGTATCTAGACATGTTTTATGTCCACTTATTTTAGTCCGAATCTAGACGTGTAAAACACTTAAAACATCTTATATTATGGAACAGAGGAAGTAGAAAGCTAAAACATGTTATATTTCGTAACAGAGGGATTACTATGCTTTCAATTTTAATTTTCTAGGAATGATTTCGATACTATGGCTCGATACTGGGGTCCTTGCTGTGCTCTCTATGCATTGAACCTTATAACCACCCTGCCGCTACTGCAAGCCTCTTCTCGAAAATTAGTGGCAGTCCACGTTGGAAGTGACTACACGACCAAAACGTGTGCATGCCCGGTCATTAACTCATTATTATCACATATATTGAACCTAGGCACCTGCTGGAGAAATGCTAAAACTCAGGGCTCTGAAGAAAAAACATTTGATAGCACAGGAGGCTACGGATCAAATCAAACCAAAGCAACAAATCCAAAAAGAAACTGAGCGATTATGCAGGTCACCAAATAATGTAGAACCATAATCTTTACAGCGCTAAGTCACCCATCTGCCTTTTGTGCTACTATAAATAAATGTGGCGGTAAACCACCTCCTTGTAACATCTCATACCAAAAACGAGCGTTTTCTCAAACAGAGACTCGCTTCAAGGGAAGCACCCTAATTGAAGCTCCTAAACTCCCGTGACAAAATGTCTCAAGAACGGCATCAGCACTTCCGCAAGCAGGGACATGGGTGAATACTTCAGTGAAACTATGCCATTGGTTGTCGCCTCCTGAAATACAAGATTATATACTACCAAATTTAGTCATAATTTGGAAGATGGGGGGAGTGTAGGACATAGAACATAGCTGAAATCTACGTTCAGTTATTCACAGGTTTCGCTAGAAAATACTACTGCATATATAGCTTAGTTGTTGCTGGCAGCTTGTGGTCCACATCTTATACATAATACTACTCCCTCTATCCCAAAATACCATGCGTATAATTTTTACCAAAAGTCAAACCTTTTATGGTTTGACCAGCTATAATAGAAAAAAAAGGTCAACATTTATAATCTCAAATCAATATATTTAGAATCATTATGAAATATATTTTCGTATCATGTAAATTTGGTATTACACAAGTTGATATATTTTTCTATATAGTTGGTCAAACTTTTAAAAGTTTGACTTTAACCAAAAACTATAGGCATCCTATTTTGAGACGGAGGGAGTATAATCTTAATTATTAGTACTAGCCAAAATAGCAAGATAATACAGGACTGATGCAACGATAGCAAGTGGCCTATGATATAATACCTTTTTGGTCGGATGCGGTCCTCTTCAAAGTCCATCATTCCTCCAGATTCTGAGAGAAAGTCATCATGCCCCCGTATGTCAATGTCTGCCTGCTTACATTGTTCAACTTCTGCCATCAAGTAAGAAACACGGTCCGGCAATTCCACTATTTAATACAATTAGTTGCTACTATATGAACATTCAAGACTTGGTAAGTAAAATCAGAACGGGAAATAATCAAGTAAAAGGCCACGACAGAATGAATATAACCTACAATCTATATCATCATAATAAATCTGAAAAGGGCTTTATACTACCTACAAGGAAGTGAAAATATTTGTACATTGTTTCAATTCAGTGTCTAACTAAACTGAAAGTAGGACCTTTCAATTTCGTCCAACTGACCTTGATTGACTTCTTGGCTTCTTCCACTCTGTCCTCAAATTCTTTCTGGTGCTTCTTGTTCAATTCACTCGTCGTGTCTGCCCACTTGATTTTCTCCTGAATTTGGTGTAGTAAACTATCTGACGTTCCCAACCTATGAAATATACACATTTGCATCAAAATTAGTAATAGTATTACTTATGTCAACCCCCTTGAGCTAGTCCTTTCATAGTGAACAATGGTGACAAAACAAAGAATATATTAACTGATTTCTACTCCCTCCGTTCCATAATATAAGATTTTTTAGGACTTTTCCACATTCACATATACACATGTATCTAGACACATTTTAGTATATATGTCCACTAGACAACATGTGAAACAACTAAAACATCTTACATTATAGAACGGAGGGAGTAGTTGCTAGTACAGAAAGCAAATAGTCAGCACCTAAATGTATACTAGCATTAGTGTGTCAGCAAAGAAGCATAGAGAGATGACTATCCTGATTTACTTGCATATGAGTAAGAGCAAAAGCTATGTAACAACAAAACTGCACATATATCCAGTCAAAAAGCACACCACTGAATTATAATGCGCGCTAGTTTGACTGGTCTGTTATAATCGAATGAAACAAAAGCATGGATACATTTTCACAACTACTAGAACAGTCCCATGACTAGATATGTTATCCTGCTACAGCTTCAGAACAAACTTGGCTATTACAATCTATAAAAATAATGTTTACTCAAAATAATATGAAAAGATCCAAAATTCTTGGGACAAATGGAGATAAACGTGTAGAAACATTTATTAAAGATACAGACCAGTCGGACAAGGTTTCTATCATGTTGTTTAGCTGATCAGGTGTAAGGTCCCTTCCAGCTGCAAATTGTACCTAAAATGCATAAACATAAAAAATAAAAATAAAAATAAAAGGAAAGATCACTTGCAAGATAAAGAATAAATTCATGAATGATTGTACTGTATCAATGCTCCATATTTCTCACCTCAAAGCACCGCCGCAGCTGATCCAATTTGCCTCTGACAATACCCTAAAGAAACATGCAAAGTATTACAAAACTGAAGCTGAAAATACAAATAATTTTTAAAACTAAAATACGCACAAATGTTCATAAATACTAAGGCTATTTTTGGTTTGAGCCAACCTTGCCCTACCAAAAATTTGGTTAACCAAAATGTTGTTTGTTTGCCCATGAGTTGGTTAAAGTTGGCAATAAAAAGTGAACTAGAGTTAGCAAAGAACATGTTGGCAAGCCAAAAAAATGGCAATCATTCAAACAAAGATAAACAATTTTGATAAAATTGGTCGGGTGGATGTTGGTGGTGACCCTTCAGAGATATACCCTAAACAACAACAAGAACCTAGGAAATATTACATCCTTCATATCCCAAATGTAATACTATAGCAGGTAAGTGGTAAATGATAGTTTCAAAGGAGACATTTTTTGCTAACAAAATGCAAAGCATGGAATATGGACATTTATGCATGGTGTGAAAGAGAACACATGAACTCACCGAGTACATGCATTCATTTATGAGGAAATCTTCAAGTTCTCTTACATTGGAAACATCCAACTCTTGCATGAGCTGATCGTATGGTAGTACCTAAAGAAAGCAATGAGAAAGAAACAAAATGAGTATGCTTAGGATTAATTACACGGAAATACAGAAAGATGGCACAGAACAGAAGGTAAATAAATTAATGCATGATACACTTAATCAAGCTAACACAGGAAATGAATATAACCGGCGAATCTTGTACTCCCTTATATTGTGGGACAGAGGGAGTATATCACAAAATAAAGGAACAGAATAAACGATGTTCTGCAGAGATTGATTATCAATTTATCGAAACAATATAACCACTAAACTTTATAGACTTGGCTCTCCAAACGCACACAACTACAATGACTATTTACAACTAGAACCAATACGGACTAGAAGATTCAAGAAATCCAGACAACAAACATGCCCTTCTAATGACAGTACATCACTGTAACTACTATTGAATTGCTCACATGATTACAAGCAAGTTTTCAAGCTTCATATTGTGTCCAAAGAAAGAGGATCTACACAGAAACACTGCACGTACCAGACAAGATTGGCCAAAAATGCGTACCTTAGTTGACTCAGCCAAAGTTAGCACACTGAGTTGCTTCAGTTTCCGGACTTGATCAGGCAACAATGCAGGGAGGGTGGTCGAATTGCCTACAATAAGATACAAGACTAATTACTCCAGCAAATTCATATCTTGCCCTAAATAATTAGACATCAGACCGAAAAATTGCATAACATACGAACAGAAATGATACTCCCTCCGATCCATAAAAAGTGTCGCTCATTTTGTGCTAAGTTGGTATAAACTTTGTACTAAGTGAGCAACCAAAAACATACTAAACAAGGTTAGAAGCCTATAAAGACAGAAAAGAGTTCATGCGAGCAATGACTTTGCGTGGCCAAGCACACTGATCATACTGATGCATGAAAAGGTAAATTGATTACGACAACTGAAGCTATATTTTAAAGCATTGGAATGTACATGTTCTCCAAAGTTGTGGAATACAAAGCAGCACAAGCACAACAAGATTTGGAAAACTATTATCTGCAAGGGCTACCACACGCAAACAGGTGCCTATTTATATCAGTTCAGTTGAGTATCAAAGCATTAACGTCATCCACTAATTACTAAAATTCGTTGGAACCAAAGTTCCCAGAAAAATTGCCCTAGCATGCGCTCGCGGGGGTTCAGAGCAAATGGCCAAATTCGTAGGTGTACTATAAACGCATGCCAGATCAGGCAGTGGGCCACAAAGCACAGACACAGCAAACTGGCATCCACAAACGATGTTTTACACCATCCAAGTGGCAATGTATCATGTATGCACGAAAAGAAGAGAGGGGTGTATCTTACTCTTATAGTCCTTGAGGGTGCCATAGGCGAAGAGGCGGAGCAGGTCCAGAGAAGAGGCGTACTGCGTGCCAGCGAGCTGCAGCAACAAAGGAGAAACAACCACACCACGTCACATTAGATCGAATCAGACACCCCATCGGTGCGAACTGGTAAACCCTAGGTCCATACTCCGCGGCGGCGCGCGGAGTGCGCCAGCAAGCAGCGGTTACCTTGGAGAGGGCGGGGAGGGTGAGGAGCTCGGAGAAGGCGAAGAGCGCCGGGTGGGAGGTGGCCTCGAGCACGAGCGCCGCCAGTTGGGGAGCCGACGAGAGCGCCGCCGCCTGCGCGGAGAACTGCCCGATCAGCTCCGCCTGCCGCCGCTCCGCGTCCATCGCCATCAGAGCCGGCGACGGGAGGGGCTAGTAGGGTTAGGGTTCCGGGGATCTGTGTCTGTCCTGCTCGTCCTGCGGTTTCGCTTTCGCTTTCGCTTCGCCTCCCTGGTGTGTTGTTCTCGACTTCTCGTGTGGCTTTTGGCTTTCGGTGGGGGTTTTGGTTGGATTTTTGTTTCGGGGAGAATTCGACTCGGTGCCGGTGGTGGTGGTGTCCGCCAGGTTGCCGCGTACTTGGCGTGGGTTGGGGTCGCAGGTCGCTTGCCTTGCGATTATGCGCTGGCATTCTTTTCCTTTTTTTAATCTTAAAAAAAATATCACTACTGAGTTATTCCTTTTTATTTTATTTTATTTTGAAAAAGGAACACCTAGTTGATTTTTATTCAGTTGATAAAATAGTTACATAACTTATTGTATCGGGTAAGAGCATGTCTAACAGACCCCTTATAGCGCGGGCGCCCCGTAAAATTCCGGCGGCATACGGGGTGCGGGCCAAAACGGCCGTCTAGCAGCTCCCGTATACGGCCTGGCCCGTACGAAAAATTTACGGGGCCTGCGAAATAGCCCCCGCCGCCCCCTACTTATAGTGGGTGAGGGTCGGGGTGGGGGTCCAACCCCCCACCCGCAACCCTAGCTCCGCCGCGCGCCGCCGCAACTCCGGTGAGCAATTCCGCGCGCGCCGCCGCCCAATTCTCCTTCCACCAACGGCGATGAATTCCCCCAACGGCTCGAGCTCCTCCACCGGCCGCTCCAAGCGCCGCCACGAGCCGGAGTCGCTCGAGGAGGCGTGGCGGCTCCACTGCAAGCATTCGGTTGCAGGGAGCCGCCGCGCCGCCTGGAAGTACGCGGCGTGGCCGGCGAGCATGCCGCCGTCGCTGGTGGACTACGCGGAGGGCGGGCGCTACTACTCCGTCGACCCGCCGCCGCGGCCGATGTGCGGCCCCCAATTCGCGAAATGGCGCGCGGAATGGGAGATGCTGCAGCAGTGCAAGCGCGGCCGCGGCGGCGCAAGCGGAAGCGGAGGAGGCGGTGCAAGCTGTGTCGGCGACAGCGGAGGAGGAGGAGGCCGCGTTCGCGGAGGCCGTCGAGCTGTCGAAGAAAGAAGCGGAGGCAGCGGCGCGCGCGGAAGCGGAGGAGGAGGCGAGGGCCCTCGCCGACGTCGAGGCCTTCAAGGCGATGGAGGCTGCCGGCGACGTCGTCTTCATAGACTAGGTTAGGCTAGATTAGGCTAGATGGAAGAGCTCGAGCTCGATTTCGTGTATCAGCAATGGTGATCAATAAAATCGAGTTCATCGGATTCTCCCGCGAAGTTTAAATTCAAACATACAGGGCGGCGATAGGGGGTCTGCTAGATGAACGCGTTCATCTGAGCACAAAAATTCCTCGATTTCGTGTGCAGGGCGCTCTACACGCGATTTAGGGGGCGAAAATTTACAGGTTCTGTTAGACATGCTCTAAGATAAACCCTCGAGGACCACCATCCTGTACCATAAATTCTTTCGACGTATAGGCCATCTTTGCTAGATTATGTGCAACTCTGTTTGCATCCATCAGACGGTGTTGGAAAGAGATACCCTTGATTGTACTAGTCTTTAGAAATTACTCTATTGCAATCTTGTACCAACTCCATAAAATCAGATTCTACAACCACTCATGAACACACAAGTTGTTCCGGAAGTTGAAGGCCCTTAAGAAGAGCTAGGGCCTCAGCCGTGGATGCGCTTAACACATTTTGCACGGGACATGATCTTCTAGCAATCGCCTTGCCAAAATAATTACGTAGTAAGATTTCGGCGCACCTGAACCGTCGGTATAAAAAGCAGCATCCACATTTATCTTATATGCAACATGAAGCGGCTTAGTCCATGATATTATTTTCTCCTCTGAACTATGTGATGAGGACGTGATCACACGCTCGTTGGGAGACCCCAGGCGGAAGGTATGATGCACTCTAGAGTAAGTTTTTCCTAGTAAAGAATCAGAGTTATCGAACAGTAGGACTTCGTTGTCTTAAAAAAGGTTGATTTATCAACGGCACCGAAAAGTACTGACGTGTAGTAGACGGAAACGTGGAACCTGTACACAAACACAAGCTCTCTCTTGCCCCAACTTTTCGGAAGATGTCAACCTTTCGGTCTTGCTGAAAACGAGAGAATTAAAAGTATAGAGTCTTGAAAAACAATAAAAGTAAAAAACGAGACAGCAAAGAAACAATGATAAAAATGCTTAAAAGAAAGTTTGCAATATGAGGAAAATAGGACCAGAAGCCATAGGTTCATTAGTGGTGTCTCTCCAACGAAAACAAACATGTTGGATGAACAAATTATAGCTGGGAAGTTGACAAATCATGAACGTATAACAATACTATTATGACGAGATAAAGTTCACGGGTTTTAACATTGTAGGCATTGCGTCAAGTTATATGGACCGCTATCCAGCATGCATCCATATCTAAATATCCACATCAAGAAAACTATACAGCAAATCCCTTGATATTAAGTTGCAGCAACAAGATGATTGCTATGTGTGCAACAAACAAATGCATTAAGATCAATACATAATATAAGAAGTGGTTCTCATCCGTAGATAAGAGCATTGTTGTTTTCTCCCTAGTGGCAACAGCACATCCCCCCCCCCCCCCCCCCGCACGTTTCTTTCACTTGAGCGCAGGCAACAAGGAGGCATGAACCCACTATCTACCATATAAACCCTCTCTTGGAGGTGAAACCAACTATGTGGCCAAGGTAATCATAAACACCGGAGAACATTGCAAGACAAGATTAAAACTCTCTACAAATATAAGTGAACCATCTCAGATTGACATAAACAAAATAACCATAATCTCATGGCTCGTCGGATCCCGGCAAACACAGCATGCACAAAACTATAACGAAAGTCTCGATCATGTGAGGCAGCTCGTGAGACTCTAAACATGGAGGCATAGGGGAGAGAACAATCATCTAGCTACTGCTATGGACCCGTAGTTCCGAGATGAACTACTCACGCGTCAGTCCAGAGGCGGTCATGGCGATGTAGAGGCCTCCGGTGACGACCCCCTCTCCGGCAGGGTGCCGGAGCAAGACTCCGGAAGCCCTAGATTGGAATTTCGAGGTGACGGTGCCTCTCTGTATGTTTCGTGGAAAAATAACTCTGTCCCCGACATTTTTAGTGTAAAAGGAAATTAGGCGATGGCCAGAGTCCCCAGGTGAACGGACAACGACGTCGCCTAGAGGGGGGTGAATAGGCGATTAAAACTTTTCCGGTTAATGCTTGCTAAATGCGGAAATAAACTAGGTGTTTAAATTAACAAGCATACAACCTAAATATTCTAAGTTTAATTAGATGAACCAACAACTTATGCTAAGCAAGACAAGTAACAAGGTGATAGCAAGATATATAACTTCAAGCTCGAAGACTATCACAATGTAAATTGCATAAGTAAAAAGCTCAGGTATAGAAATAAACGAGGCACACGGAGACGAAGATGAATTCCCGAGTTCCTCCCACAAAGGGGAGTACGTCTCGTTGGAGGGGTGTGAGCTCACCACGAAGGCCTACTCAACGCCACAAAGGCCTCACCCTATTCTCCGATGAACCCCACCACAAAGGCCTAGTTCACCTTCCACTATTGGCAACCTTCAAATCCGAGGCACGCATCCACAACTTAATTGGAGGCTCTCGGTGTCACCACAATCTTGGGGCACGCATCCACAACTCAACTGGAGGCTCCCAAGAACACCACAAGTCGTCTAGGGTCCAAGACCCAAGAGTAACAAGCTCACAAACTTTCAACTTCCACGAATCCTCGTGGAGAGAGCAAACCGATGCAACCGATGCAAATGGCAAGAGCACAAGTGCTCAAATCCTTCACTCTCAAATTCCAACAAAGCAACAAATGCTTATGGGGGAATAAGAGAGGAAGAACAATGGAGGAGAAACACCAAGAACTCCAAGATCAAGATCTACTAAGTTTCCCTCACTAAGAAGGAAGATGGATTGGTGGAAATGTAGATCTAGATCTCCTCTACCTTCTTCCTCAAAGATATGCAAGAATCATAGGAGGGATTGGGAGAGGGGCAAACTTTCCAAGGTCAACAATGGTGGGTGAGAGAGGATATTTCGTGCTTGGAAGACTTGGGGACCAATGGGGAAGAAAGCCCCCTTAAATAGGTCCCCACAAAAACTAGCAGTTTTGTGTGTAGTCTCAGCAGGATATTTCAAAATATCCGGTTCAAAACTGGACAGGAATATCCGGTCCGAAGTGAATAATCCGGTTCAAATAATCCGGTTCACTCCAGTGAGAAATATGGTCCGAAAACTGCCCAAACCGGAATATCCGGTATGCCCCGAATAATCCGGTTCAAACAATCCGGTTCACTCCAGAAAGTTTTGACTCTGGTCCCTAGCCGTTTTCGAGCAAAAACTCCGGAGTGGAGGGACAGATGCCAACCGGATATTCCGGTTCAAACTTGAACCGGAATTTCCGCCCCTCGCAAGACTAACAAAAATAACAACACGAAAACTGCAATAACTTTTTCATCCGGACTCCTTTTTTGATGATCTTGGCCTCGTTGAAATCACCACAACGAGATCTACAATTATATGAAGAGAAAAATCATTGTCCACCAATGGAAGATAAAACCAAAAGGGTAAAGTTTTAGACCTCTCAAATAGGAACACCCGGTAAAACTTCCAACACGAAAACTCACATAACTTTTGCGAATGAACTCCGAATTAGGTGAGTCCAAATGCATTGGAAAGATAACAGCAAGGAGTATCCAAATAAAAGGTGAAAATATTGATACCTAAAAGTATGGAGAAGTTACCACACATGGAAGGTGTGGGAACATTCTCAAATATGAACGGAATATTTTCACCACCGAAAACGCAACAAGTTTTTCTTACGAAATCCGTTTTCGAGAAACCAAGGCTTGTCATAAAGATCACGACAAGCACTAAAACCCAAAGGAGACAAAAGCCAAATAAGAACCAAGAAAGATGATATGCAAAGTATGCAAAGGTTTGAGCTCTCCATAACGATTCGATCGAGTTACTCACTTGAGAGCCCCTCTTGATAGTACGACTATCTATCCTATAACCCGGTCTCCTAAAGACACGAGACCGGTAAAATAGAAAACCTATCAAGATTATACCTTTGCCTTGAGCATTCCACTTGAGCTAGATGATGACGATCTTGACTCTCTCAAGTTGGATCTTCTTTCTTGATGGCGCTTGCTAGCACAAACTCCGCTTGATGAAGACTTGCAAGTTGCTCCCCCATACGCCATTATGGGAGAGACTAGCTCCCCCATACACCATTATGGGAGAGACCCTTCGGCAAATCTTCACAAGACCACAATCTCCAAACGGGTGGCAAGCATCAAGCATAGGATATCTTCTAGATGCTTCACTTGAGCTTCCACGTCAAGCTAGATGACAAACACCGCTTGACGACGACATATTCCATGGGCTATATGAAATCTTCCTTTTGGTTCATGCCCATGGAAAGATACCTAACCACACATAGAGATGCGACACACACATATCATGGGTTAGTTCACAAAGCTATATTGACAATTGCTTACCATACCATGAGATACACAATCCCACTTGGTACAACTTGTAGCTTTGTGTGTTGATCGCTTGCTTGATCAACCTTGTATCTTTGCTTCTCACTACTAAAGATGATGTCTTGAAGATGATAATGAAAGATCACCTAATCCTTTTCTTCAAAACATACTAGCAATAAGCTCAACTCAAACCATGACCATTCTTCATATAAAACCATGAATATAACAATGGCCATCAAGGAAGCTAATAGAGTTCAACACATGAACTCCATTATTTCCTATGGACAAGATCTACAAGGATAACTCAATGCAAACATTAGTCCATAAGGATTGTCATTAATTACCAAAACCACATATGGGGGAACCATGCGCTTTCACCAGGGGCCCACTTTTGAAATACTCATATCAACAAATCCCCTGGATGGCATGATGGGGGTTCAAGAGTAGGAAACTATTAGGCGATGGCGGACTCGACGGTTAACATGGGGGCACGATTTACCCAGGTTCGGGGCCCTCGAGGAGGTAAAAGCCTTACTTATGCTTGTCTGGATTGTATTGATGTGAGGTTACAATGGTGGGCGCTCTAGTTGAGAGATTGGATCTTGAGAGAGGCGATACCTATCGTGGCATAAAGATTAGATGATCCCCCTTTATATAGGAGTCTAGGTCTCGAATCCATACCCGGATAAGTTACAAACCCTGACCCTAGTCGGTAGCTTCTCCATGTCTTTGCTGCAAGTCTTGCGGGTGGGCCGCCGTTGGGCCTTCTAGAAGATTAGGGCGGTTCTTTGCATTGGGCCTTTACGTTTAGCCTAGACCGGATAGGCTTGCTAGGGTGACTCGAGAGGAACCCTCATGTTAGTAGCCCCCGAGTGTTTATTCGACTCTGAAGAGTCGGGTAAGCACTCAAAGCCTATTGGGAATCTTGCGACTGAGCAGTCTGGACTTCCTGAAGGATGCGTTAATCTTGTATGGACAAGGTTCGAGTATCGAGTTGTTGAGTATGCCGTAAGTTGGCTTTTTTAGCAGAAGGATGCGGCTCAGGTGATTGGTACACTCAACAGATTGAGACCAATTAATTGCTCTTGGACAAAAATAGATCTAGCCTACGTAGACTTGGGTCCTCCGGCTCGAATCCGGTTAGGTGATTGTTGCAACTCGGGCCGCGGAGGACTTATTGAGTCGAACTTAACCTTGAAAATTGGGTACTCGATCCGTCTGCTATGATTTTTCATCGTGCCGCTAGCACGTAAAATTGTCGGAGGACGCAGCGTGAGTATGATTCCGGGCCCAAAGGATGGATCCTCGGGTCTTACCTTCTCATCTGAAAAATGCGGCATCCAGGTGTGCCGCGATGGCCGAATGACCCGGGGTTTAGAAACATGGCGCGATGTGTTTATACATCGGACCCGCGATTTTTGTTGTTGGATGGAGTATATACTCGCGAGTTCACTTCTGCAGTATGGCGATTGATATGTCTCCAACGTATCTATAATTTCTGATGCTCCATGATCATATTATGTCAATCGCTACTTGTTTTCTCCATTATTTATAGCATTTTTATATGTTTTCTGGGACTAACCTATTAACAAGATGCCAAGTGTCAGTTCCCTGTTTTCTGCCTTTTTTGTTTCAGAAAACTTGTTCTGGAAACATTCTCGGAATTGGACTCCACAAAGCCCGAAGTGCCTATTTTCCCTGAAAGCATCCAGAACACCGAAGAGGAGTCGAAGACGGGCATCAGGGGGCACACCATAGGGTGGCGCGGATCCCCCTGGCCGCGCCACCTATGAGTGTGGGGCCCCTGGAGTTCCACCGCCTTTGCCCCTTCGCCTATTTAATCCCCCCGGATGGAAAACCCTAAGGACCTGATAAAAAAACCCGAAAAGTTCCGCAGCCGCCGTCACCATCAACCCTAGATCGGGGGGGTTCTGAAGCTGTTTCCGGCACCCTGCCAGAGAGGAGATCATCACCCGAGGCTTCTACATCACCATGCCTGCCTCCGGGGTGATGCGTGAGTAGTTCATCCTTGGACTACGGGTTCGTAGTTGTAGCTAGATGGTTGTCTTATCCTCATATGCCTCCATGTTTAGATCTCGTGAGCTGACTATCATGGTCGAGATTGATATTATGTAATTCTATGTGTTGTGTTTGCTGGGATCCGATGAATATTGACCTTGTGCCAAGTTGATTATAGTCTTTATTTGCATATGCTATTTGTGATCTTGCATGCTTTCCATTGCTAGTGGTTGCTCTGGCCAAGTAGTTGCTAGTGACTCCAAGAGGGAGTATTTATGCTTGATAGTGGGTTCATGCCTCCTCACCAACTTGCTCGAGTGACAGAAACGTGAAGGTGGGATGTGATGTTGCCATTAGGGAGAAAACAGCGGTGAGAGTGCCCGCGTGCATAATCATTGCTTACATTACACACTTTGTTTAATGCAGTTATCTGTTGCTTGCAACTTAATACCTAAGGGGGTTCGGATGATAACCTGAGGGTGGATTATTAGTCATAGATGCATATGAATGTCGGTCTATGTATATTGTTGTAATGCCCGCACTAAATATCATAGTAATCTTCATGTCATATATGTGCACTACGGTGCAACCTCTATTTGTCAATTGCCCAGCTGTAATTTATTCACCCAGCATGCTATCTTTTATGGAGAGACACCACTAGTGAACCTATGAACCCCGGTCCATTTTCCACACTGTTAAACAAACCACAACTATTTCCTGCTTTCTTTACTTACAGCAAGCATACATCATTTTCCACACTATACGTCTAATCTTTGTTTTCAGCAAGACCGGTGAGATTGACAACCTCACTGTACCGTTGGAACAAAGAATTTTGGTTGTGTTGTGTGCAGGTTCCACGTTGTTGCTGACACCGGTGAAGCGCCAGCACCATCGTCAGTGGCATCAACCTTCTGGAGATCCTCTTCCTCCTACTAGATTGATAACCTTGGTTCTTAGCTGAGGGAAATTCTTGCCGCTTGCTCATCACACCCTCATCTTGGGGTTTCCAACAACTCTGCCATCAACAAGAATTTATGGCGCCGTTGCCGGGGAGGAAGAAGTCTTCTGGCAAGGGGAGTCTCTCACTCTCAACCTCTTTATTTTGTTTATTGTCTTATTTTATTTTATTTTTTCCTTCTCTATATCAAAAACACACAAAAAATAGTTTGCTTCATAGTTGTTATTTATTTGCTTGCTATTATTTTGCTAAAATGAGTATTCCTGAAGTAAAGGTTCGTTCTTTTAGGCAACAAGGGGGAGAAAGTTTAAAAGATGCTTGGTATAGAATAAATGATGCTCATAAGAGGTGCACAAAAAATTTATTATACCTTGATACTCGTGAGAATTTTTTATGTCGGTATTTCTGTCTGGTATAGGCATGTGTTAGATACTCTTCCGGGTGGAAATTTTCTAGGAACTCCTGCTTTGGAAGCCTGCAATTTGATTGAAAGTTTAGTAGGAGCACCCCCCCATTACAACTATTAAAATTGAGATCACTTTGGAGGATGTTATTGATAAACTAAACTGTTTGGAAATGATCTTATCAATATTCCTTGATAATGCTAGCAAAGTTAATGAATTATTGATTACTATTTATAAAAGAATCACTTCTCTAGAAGCTAGCAACACTCATGATAATCAAAGTTTTAGGATTGGTAAACTAGAGGATGTTATGGGAACTTTAAGACCAACCTTTTCATCTCTTAAATTCAAAAAGGAGAAAGCCTTTGTGGTAAAGGAGCAAAGATTCATGTATGCTCCTAAGATGGCTAAACCCAAATCTCAATATGTGCTGAAAATTGCTAAAACAACTAACGAAACTAAGAGTGACCTTCATGTTGAATCTTCAAAAACATCTAGAGTGCCTATTTCTGCAAATAATGGTTTAGAGGAAGTTATAGAGGATGCTTCTTCACTTGAAAATACTTGAGTTTCCCTTTTATGCCTAGCTGAAAGGCGTTAAAGAAAAGCGCTACCGGGAGACAACCCGTTTTATTTTGCCGTTTTCAACACGTTTTCCTTCGTTCTCTTTAGTGTACTTTGCACCCGGGTGTTGTCTATTTCCATAGCAACCCTGTTGTATCTTTTCTTTTGAGTTTTTGTTGAGCCAAGTAAAACCTCTAGTGGAAAGTTGAGCCTATATGTCGGATTTCCGCGCAGGAAACAGATTTCTACTGTCCACTGTTAATTCTGTTAAAAATCACAGAAAATTCAAAATGACCTGAGTTTTTTGTGCTTAATCCTGAGTTATATATGCAACTTTTCTTAGTTGAACACTTTTTGATTTGAGCAACAGAAGATTTTTTTAAAAAACGATCTTTACCTGGTGTTCTGTTTTGATAGATTTTTGTCATTTATTGCATTTGCATCTTAATCTCTTTCTTTTGGTGTTCTTTTGAGAAAAAAAGTTTTAAAAGAAGTTGTGACATTAGCTAATGTCTTTTTGAGTGTTAGACTTGTGTTGAAACTGAATCATGTGAATTTATTATTTCAATTGCACTAACGTTGGTAATGAAGATTGTGAGAATTTTGATGTGAAGGAAGTTTTCAATGGTCAAGAGAGGAGGATGATATGATGTGACCAACAAAAGTGAAAAGCCTAAGATTGGGGATGCCCCGATGGTACATCCCAGCAAATTCCAAGAAGACTCAAGCGTATAAGCTTGGGTATTCCCAAGGCATCCCCTTCTTCATCAACAAATTATCAGGTTACTTCTAGTGAAACTATATTTTTATTCGGTCGCATCTTATGTGATTTACTTGGAGCGTCTTTTATTTTTTGTTTTCAGTTTATTTTATTTTTGTTTTCAGCTTGTTTTAATTTTTCAATAAGCTTGGTTGGACCCTAGCATTCTTTTATTGGAGAGTGACACGCTCCGCTTTTTCATGAGAATACTTTGTATTCTTAATCTATGTCTAGCTGCTGTATTTATTTAGCTCCTGTTTTGCATGCATCTCTTATTAGATATGTTAGTTTTAGTAGTGTTATGTGAGTACACTCATGTTTTCTTGTTGTATCATAAATAGTATTTTTTTTGTTAAAGAATGTTTTGTATGGTGTCTGTTGGGAGAAGAAAGTTGCTGCTTGAAGTAGAATTTATAACAGTACTAGTAGAAGCTTGTATAGACTGTGGCTAGGACTTTTCATGCCATGCTAAATGTTATTTTAGTTTTAAAGCCTTGTGGTTATTGAGTAGCATGAATAGCCTCAAATAGTTGAGAGTGTTTAATATGTCTTGAAAGATTCATGAGTTGTTCTTGTCATAGTAAAGCATCAATATATGGTATTATTTTTCGAATGTTTTATTTGGTTGACTTGGCGCATGCTCACACCATGTTTATGAAAACAAACCAGTCACGAATAGCCTCCATGACCACTTAGTTTTTGAACTTGTGATACTGGTTATGTTTTAATTAATGATGCTTATGTCGCTATGCATGATTATGGCTCTTATGCTCTCTTGATTTGTCGCTCCCAGTCTTTTGCTAGCCTCCACCTGTACTGAGTATGAGCTCTACTCGTGCATCCAAACTCCCTTAAACCAAAAAAATTCCCATTGTGTACACCATACCTACCTACATGTGGTATTTAACTGCCACTCCGAGTAAATTGCTCATGTGTTACCTTTAAAACCTTCAAAATTACTCTTGCTTTATGTTCCTGTTTTTGCTCATGAGGAGGTAAATAGAGAATCTTTATCTCACTTGTTGATTGGATTTCACACCCTGGACTAGTGGCTTCATCCGCTTATCCAAATGATAGAAGAGCTGGCAGCGGAGTGCCCAGCCCCAAATTAATACAAACAAATCCGCTTTACTATTTTTGCCCTTGATTTATGAGTCAAAGCATAATTGTGTAAACAAAAGAGAAAAAAGGATGACCTTCTACACCAGTTGCGTCCTTCACCATGGGAGCCGCTCTTGTGAATCCAGTTGGCTTGTGACGTACTGTATTTTTTGTTTACCATTCGTTGACATTAGCATACATTTCCCAAAATATAGACACTCAGTGTCAACCTTTTAATACCTCTGTTTAATAAAATAAAAACTCTAGCACATGAGTGATCCCTGCTTCCCTCCGTGAAGGGCCTTTCTTTTACTTTTATGTTGAGTCTCCATCTTCTAACTTTATGCACAGTTGAGAGAGCATTTTTGCCATTCTGAGTTCTATGTGCATTTGTCCCATAAACATCAATAATTATTGCATGATGTGATATTATGTGTTCTAGTCTTCCTCATGAACTTTGAAGGTGTCATGGCATTTATGTTTTGCCCCACTCTTAAGGACTAGCGAATTATCACTTTGCCATGCTTTCTCTATACCTGAAACAAACGTTTACCTTTCTTTGCATTATTCTTCATGATCCTTTATTTGAGCCACTCTTCGTGATGCAAAGTAATTGCTATGCTTTATTATTAAAGTTTTATTTATCATGTTTGTGTTTGAAGTTCTATGATCTCAGCATGCATATGCTTTTACATTAGATTCATCAATTTTATGTTAGTAGCATGTCACCTAAAAAATTATTGTTTTTATCGTTTACCTACTCTAGGACGAGTAGGAACTAAGCTTGGGGATGCTTGATACGTCTCCAACGTATCTATAATTTCTGATGCTCCATGATCATATTATGTCAATTGCTACTTGTTTTCTCCCTTATTTATAGCATTTTTATACGTTTTCCAGGACTAACCTATTAACAAGGTGTCAAGTGCCAGTTCCATGTTTTCTGTTGTTTTTTGTTTCAGAAAAGCTGTTTTGGAAACATTCTTGGAATTGGACCCCACAAAGCCCTAAGTGCCTATTTCCCCGGAAGCATCCAGAACACCGAAGAGGAGTCGAAGACGGGCATCAGGGGGGCACACCATAGGGTGGAGCGGGTCCCACCTGGTCGCGCCACCTATGGGTGTGGGGCCCTGGAGCTCCACCGCATTTGCCATTTCGCCTATTTAATCCCCCCGGATGGAAAACCCTGAGGACCTGATAAAAAAACCCTGAAAAGTTCCGCATCCGCTGTCACCGTCAACCCTAGAACAGGGGGGTTCTGAAGCTATTTCCGGCACCCTGCCGAAGAGGAGATCATCACCCGAGGCTTCTACATCACCATGCTTGCCTCCGGAGTGATGCGTGAGTAGTTCATCCTTGGACCACGGGTTCGTAGTTGTAGCTAGATGGTTGTCTTCTCCTCATATGCATCCATATTTAGATCTCGTGAGCTGCCTATCATGATCGAGATTGATCTTATGTAATTCTATGTGCTATGTTTGCTGGGATCCGATGAATATTGACCTTATCCCAAGTTGATTATAGTCTTTATTTGCATATGCTGTTTGTGATCTTGCATGATTTCCGTTGCTAGTGGTTGCTCTGGCCAAGTAGTTTCTAGTGACTCCAAGAAGGAGTATTTATGCTTGATAGTGGGTTCATGCCTCCTCACCACCTTGCTCGAGTGATAGAAAAGTGAAGGGGGATGTGATGTTGCCATTAGGGAGAAAACAGCGGCGGGAGTGCCCGCATGCATAATCATTGCTTACGTTACACACTTTGTTTAATGCAATTATCTGTTGCTTGCAAATTAATACCTAAGGGGGTTCGGATGATAACCTGAAGGTGGATTATTAGTCATAGATGCAGATGGATGTCGGTCTATGTATATTGTTGTAATTCCCGCACTAAATACCATAGTAATCATCATGTCATATTGTGCACTACGGTGCAACCTCTATTTGTCAATTGCCCAGCTGTAATTTGTTCACCCAACATGCTATCTTTATGGAGAGACACCACTAGTGAACCTATGAACACCGGTCCATTTTCCACACTGTTAAACAAACCACAACAATTTCCTGCTTTTTTTACTTACTACAAGCATACATCATTTTCCACACTATACGTCTAATCTTTGTTTTCAGCAAGACCGATGAGATTGACAACCTCACTGTATCGTGGGCAAAGTATTTTGGTTGTGTTGTGTGCAGGTTGCACGTTGTTGCTGACACCGGTGAAGAGCCATCAC
This sequence comes from Alopecurus myosuroides, assembly GCA_028641055.1. Lineage (NCBI taxonomy): Eukaryota > Viridiplantae > Streptophyta > Magnoliopsida > Poales > Poaceae > Alopecurus > Alopecurus myosuroides. The sequence continues at coordinate 361,895,014 of CM054059.1, read as the reverse complement.
CACCGTCAGTGGCATCAACCTTTCGAAGCTCCTCTTTCTCCTACTGGATTGATAACCTTGGTTCTTAACTAAGGGGAAAAATCTACCGTTGTGCTCATCACACCCTCCTCTTGGGGTATCCCAACGAGTGCAAGATCTGCACCATCAGCGAGTTCTGTTCCTTTGACTTGTAAAGCGGCGAGTGTCACTGTTTCTGTAATCCTCGAAAGAGGCGTTCCTTCTTTTATACGAAAATGGTTTCGCATGCTGAAGTTTTGGTGACGTCACGCTTGTCTGCTCTCGATGGGACATGACGCAGTGGAACGAGACGTGGTGTGCCCATCACATCACCTTTTTTACCGGAAACCAGCCGTCGTGCGTCGGGTTTCCCGCCTAGTGCGCAGTAAATCGCGCATGATCTGCTTCAAAGATCGTGGAGGGCAACCGCCCCTCGGCGTTTCATTTTCATGCCACGCGTGGAGGTCAGGATTTCCGCCACGTCTCCTTCTTCGGTGAGGATCGACGGCCCGAGACAGCCCGGTCGCAGTATAAAATGGGGCCTATGGAGAGAATCACTTTTTCCCCTTTGCTTTCCCCATCTTCTTCTTCTAGCGCCCCTTTCCACCCTTAGTCTCATGCTAAGAACCTCCATGGACGGTGGCGGAAGGAGCAAGCGTGTTGCGCCTGCAGCGTCGACCAAGGACGGGGGCGCCGCCTCGTCGGCTTCTCAGAAGAAGACCGGCGAATGGCGCTTCTCGAACGTGACGAAGAAGAGGATCGCCCGGATGCAGAGGGAGGGACTGATCCCTCCAGAAGATTCCAACCGCGTGCGACGGCAGGGGAAGGAAGAAGACGTTTTGATCCCCGAGTCAACGAGCGTGTGGCGTTCTTGGAGCACATCTCGCGAGGCCTGTCTTTCCCCTTTCACCAATTTCTTCGCGGGATGGTGTACATCTACGGCATCCAGCTCCACGACCTCCCGCCAAACGTGGTGCAACACATTTCGTGATTTATCATGTTGTGCGAGTGCTTTCTCGGCATTCGCCCGCACTGGGGGTTGTAGAGGCAAATTTTCTCGGTGAAGATTCACCGGGATAAGAGGCCCGCGGGTGAGAAGGGACCCGGAGAACCGCTAGCGACTAGCGGATTTGGGATACAGACGAACCTCGACTTCCGCTACTTCGAGATGAAGTTCATCGAGTCGGCCCAAGGGTGGTGTAGGAAGTGGTTCTACGTTCATGATACAGATGTGAATGGCATGCCTGAGTTCAAGCCATTTGCCACTCTGAAGAGGAGGAAATCCTGGAGCCACCACATGTCACCCGAGGAAGTCGAAGTCACGGCTCCCCTGCTGAAACAAGTCACAGAACTTCGCAGGAAGGACAAGGGACCTTGGATCAACGTGATGCACTTAGCGAGTGTCTTCCTACTTCGGAGGGTGCAGCCGCTGCAAAATCGCCCCATTGCCCTCTAGGAGTACTCGGGGGCATCCGATCCGAGCCGTACTCGTGATGACAACCTCTCGAAGGACGCCATCACCGGGCTGAAGAAAGGGGAGAAGTTCACTACTTCCCCCGTTGCAGCCTTCGACTCCGAGCATCCTCTGTGTGAAGTAAGTTTTCCATATTCTTTTCATGTTGTTTTAATTTTCTCGAGTGTACTTCTGATCGCTTATTTTCTTCTTCCCCAGAACATGGATGTAGAGAGGTGCTACCCACCACTTCCCGGGGCGGACCGTGGCGCCTCGGATTTGCTGGCGAGTAACTTCGACGCCCCACTCGAGACCAGCGTTGCGGGTACAGAGTCGAACGAGGAGAGAGAAGAGGTTGAGGAGGAGGAAGAAGCCGAGAGTTATCACCTCATTTCCCGTAAGCGCCGCAGATGCGATGAAGACGAGGTGACCTCCAAGGATGCATCTTTGAGTCAAGAACTAGTCGAGGAGGTTAATCCTCGAGTGGTCCACTCTGTGAATCCTCTGAATATACTTCCACCTCTATCCTCGAAGTCGAAGGTACCTACAGCTTGGGATTTGGACGCCTTTAATGACGAAGACGATGAGTGAGTCCCTTGCTCTTTCTTAACATCCATTTAGATGCGTGATGGTCGGCAGTGACGAGTTCGCTTCTTCATCTTAGCCCGTTAAGCAGAAAGGAGGTAATAAGGAGCCTACCAAGGCTCCGAGTCCAACTCCGAGATCTTCGAGTCCTTCTCCCATGACTTCAAGTCCTCGTCCAAGGCCTTCGAGTCCGGCGAAAATGGCGACAGATCCTAACTATGTTTTCCCCGGTTTCGCGGATAATCAGCCAAAGGATCCCGAGGCGTCCACGAGACCAGAAGCTTCGAGTAGCTCGCCTGATCCACTGTCGACTCCAAACGGCAAGGTAATAATAATTGGTTTTCTTTGAGTCGTTTTTCCTTTGTCAGGTGTACGTCAGTACTCCCGATGGGATTATCCCCCGAGTCAGTAGGCGACTGTTTATAGTCGGTTACGGACTCAAGTAATCTTGTTAAGTTCTTGGCCAACTTGTTTTTATCGGGTGCACGGCAGTGCTCCCGATGGGAGTATCCCCCGAGTCTATAGTCGACTGTTTAGAGTCGGGCATAGACTCAAGTAGCATTGGCACTCATTTTTTTTTTGTATTTGTAGACTATCTTAGAGTCTTTGGCCCTTTTCGGGCATCGCCTCGTGATTGCAGAAGCTGAATGCGTCACTCTTCCCCAGGAGCGCGACCAACTTCTATGGGCTCTCCAGTCTTCGAGAGGTGAGTTTTTGGATATCTCGAGTGGCACAACTTTTTTCCTTTGTTCTTGGTGTGTCTGCTTTGTCCTTTAGATGAGGCTTCTCGCGCGAACACCGAGAGGGATGAAGATCTTGATCGGGCCAAGGGTTTTGAGAAAGACATGGAATGTGCTCGAAAGGAAGCTGACGCCCAGCTCGCGAAGTCTCGAGCAGATCTGAAGAAGCTGGAAGATGTGGGTCAGACTCATGACAACGAGCTGACTGACCTCCTTCGTCCTGTGGCCGCGGCTTTGTCAAGTACACGACTCGCCAGTTTTTATTGTCGTTCCTTGTTTTCGGGGTCTTTTGATCTCAGATATTTGTGGATGCTGCAGAAGCGCTTGGGGTTAATTTGGAGATCCCTAGTCAAGTTAGGCGCGATGGTCTGACGGACGTCTACGCCCAGCTGGATGAGCACGGGATGAAGGCCTCTTCCGTTCTTCGCAACAGTTCTCTGGCTCTCGCTTCGCTGCACAAGCGGCTTTTCGTGGGGAGGGAGATTCGTTCGACTCTTGGTGACCTTTTACAGGTTTTCCTTGGCGAGGAGGACCCTCTTCACGAGTGCGCAATTTCCCAAACCGAGTGCGGCATGAAGACGACCATCTAGATTGCTTTGTCAAATGATGTCCAGGGCGATTTGGAGAAGATATACTCGGAGCCTCGTAAGGACAACATGGACAAAAAGGTAGCGATCAAACCTTTTGCCGCTCGAGCTGAGAAATTAGCCAGGATGCTGTCGGAGCTACTGTCTCATGGTCATAGCGTAAAACCTGTTGTGAGCGAAGTTGTCTCTAGCAAATCCAGCATTCCTTAGGGTAGATAGCGTTCTTGCTTTTGCTTTCTAGTCTGTAATGAACCTTTGTGTGTGCTTGAAATACTTCTGAATTTGTTTTCTTTAATGTGGGAGTTTGAAGTGTTGGCTGAAATTGCTTTGCTTTACTCCGTGTTCTACCTATGGGAGTAGCCCCTGGGCACTCGAAAATATGTTTCGACGTAACTTTCGAGTGTGTTCCCATCGTGCGACTCAATAGTTTGCACTTTGTCCTTCTTCTTTCAGGTGGTCGAGGTTGGCTCTGGATCTTCGAGTGATTCTAGGATCCCTAACGTGCATTTTTTGACCGATGCAAATATGGTCGCTTCTATTCGTGGCCATGTTTCCTATGGTGAGAAAATATTGAAGGCCTTGCAAGGTGTTGCAGATGTTGCTAAGTCTAAGCAGAAACTTGTCGCTGAACGCAAACAATTTGTCCTAGAGGAATTATCCAATGTCGCGAGGGACTTGCTCTGTATGTCCTTCGAGCCCCCGAGTCGACTTGATTTTTGTTTTTTCTTCTGATATTTTCTTTGTGTTTGCAGGTATCGAGGCTGATATGGGTCCTGAAGGACAATGGGTGAATAATCGAATTGCGTATGAATCTGGTAGGTCGAATATTCACGCCTGCAACTTCTGGTCGGATCGAAGCAGGGGTTTTATTATGGCGACTCTTCAGTACCGGGTGCGTCAAGTCCAGCATTTTGTCGACTCGTGTCGGGAGGCACTGTCTTCTGTTTATTAGACTTTGTATCCGCTGGATGTTGCTCCCGATCGACTGAGTGTGCTGCTGAGAAATTTTGTCGGCTCGAAGATGTTCATGTTCGCGAGTGTGTACGTCAGCATTTGGTCTGCGGATTGCCTTGGCTTTTGTGCGACTTTGGCATCCCGATGTGAACTTCAACTCTGTTGCGCCTGCTACCCAGGGGGTTCCAGTAGATTGCCTTGGCTTTTGTGCGACTTTGGCATCCCGATGTGAACTTCAACTATGTTGCGCCTGCTACCCAGGGGGTTCCAGTAGATTTTGGTTCCCATTATGAAGTAGCGTGGCCCGCTGCTGAGCGTATTATTCGGTTGACAACTGCTGAGACGGAGCAATTACTCCGAGAGAGTGTGAGTCGTCAGTAGCCTCGTGTTTGTTTGTGATCTTGTAAGGTGTATGTACCCTGTATTTTGTGAATTTGTTATGGTGTGTTAAGGTGTGTATACCTTGTAACCTTGTAAATGAGTGTATTATGAGAATACACTGTTTTTCTTATTATGCTAGTTTGGCGTTGCCCCCGTGTGTAGGGGTGTGATATTTTTTAGCATGCATATTGTTAATAAACAGAATAATGAAACTGGGGATCGAAGATTCTTTATTTCGATGGCTTAGAAGCCATGTATTTGTTCGAATTACAGTATGGATGGGAACATCCTTATTTGCGAGTAGGAGAATAACTTCCTAGGGGTAGAATTTGCGGAGGTGTGCGACGTTCCATTGGTTGGAGTAGACGATGCCGCTCTCTGGATCCTTCAAGCGGTACACGCCTCCTATGATGACTTTGTCTATTATGTAGGGTCCCTCCCAAGGGGAAGAGCATGTGGTAGCTTTCTTTCTTGAGTCATAGCACCAAGTCTCCCTTCACGAAAGATCTGCTACGGATGCGGCGACTGTGGTAGTTGCGCAGTGCCTGCTGGTAGACGGCCGATCCGGCGTGAACAATGTCCTGTGCTTCGTCGAGTGCATCCATATCTTCGGCGAGTGCCGTGTTGGAGGCTTCTTCGTTGTAGGAGATGACTCTCGGTGCGCTGAAGCGAATATCTTCGGGAAGGACTGCTTCTGCATCATATACCATGAAAAATGGTGTGAAGTAGGTCGATTGGTTTGGGGTTGTTCTCAGACTCCACAGCACTGACGGTACCTCTTCGGCCCAGTGCCCTGCTGCCTCGTCTAATCGAGACAGTAGCCGTTTTTTCAAGCCACTTGAAACTAAGCCATTAGATCTTTCGACATGACCATTGGTTTGTGGATGCGCCACGGAGGCGTTCCTTAAAGTTATTCCTTTTTTCCTTGCAGATGGCTTTAGTTTCTTTGGCTGTGAAGTTTGACCCGTTGTCTGTGGTGATGTTGTGTGGTACATCGGATCTATAGACTATGGACTCGAGGAATTTGACGGAATGAGTATTAAATTTAAACGTACGTGCATACAATGAGTCCCTTATGCACAATGCACCTACGGACCTATACATTACACATGCACACTGCACAACGTAACTGCAAATACATGCACATAGTGCGATATTACTACAAGCACTATACACTTCATATATGTGAAGTGCTCTTGTTTCCCATCCATACATTTAAGTGGCGGCTTGCGATGTTACTGGGACAACCTCTATCCACTTCGTAAACTTGTCGACTGCTACGAGCGGGTGGGTCTATCCTCCGGGTGTTGACTTGCACAATGGTCCAACCATGTCTAACCCCCATTGAGCAAAGGGCCACGATAGTGGGATTATGTGCAGTTCTGTTGCTGGCATGTGTGGCTTAGGTGCGAATCTTTGGCAGGCGTCACATCTTTCGACCAGGTCTCTCGCGTCTCTGGCGGCAGTTTGCCAGTAGAATCCTACTCGAAAGGCCTTACCCACAATTGCTCTTCAACTTGCGTGATGCCCATGATGGAGACTGATGCTCTCGTTGGGAAACCCCAAGTGGAAGATATGAAGAGCACAACAGTAGGAGAAAGAAATCACTTCCGAAAATTGATGCAGCTGATGTCGGCAGGGCGCACTACCAGTTCAGCAGCAACGTGGAATCTACACAACACAATCAAATTACTTTGCCCCAACGAAGCAATGAGGTTGTCAATCTCACCGGTTTTGCTGAAACAAAGGATTAAACGTATAGTATGGAAAATAGTATTTGTTTGCAGTAGACGAAAGAGAACAATAATTGCGGTAGGAAAACAACGGTTGCAGTGGTTGTATATCGGTGTAAAGAAATGGACTAGGGTCCACAATTCACTAGAGGTGTCACTCCAAAACAGATAGATAACATGTTGGGTAAACAAATTACAGCTGGGCTATTGACATATATAAAGGCTGCATCGTAGTGCATATGCATGACATGCTAATTACTACGTTATTCATGTGGGCATTACGACAAAATACATAGACCGTTATCCAACTACATCTATGACTAATAATCCATCCTCGGAGTGTCATCCGAGCAAACTTTGGGTATTAAGTTGCAAGCAACAGATAATTGCATTAAGCAAAGTGTGTAATGTAAACAATAAAATCATCCTTAGACAAAGCATTTTTGTTTTATCCCTAATGGCAACAACACATCCCCCACCCGTTATGTTTCTGTCACTCGAGCATGAGTGAAAGGGAGGCATGAGCTGTGACGCCCCTTGGATCGGGTACTATGGGGATTTCAGCGTTCCCGCCGGAATCCACATAATACCGATCCCGGGTTGTCGACTTTCGGTAATCATTACAATAGTTCACGAATAATCCACAACAACAGAAGAGATATATACAAGACGACTCAAACGAGTCAAGAATACAACTGATACAAATCCAAATAACAGCGGAAGACGAAAATATCCGACTACGGACAAGATACAAATTGGACTAAGAGTCCTGAAGATAACCGATGGCGTCCAATCCCTACCCAGGCCAAGCCGGAGGGATTCCCAAGCTAACGTCGTCAAACTTCAAACCTGTTGACTGCATTGTGAATGCAGCCCCGAATCATGGGGTCAGTACTGTGGGTACCGGCAGGCGGAAAGCAATACTCAAGATATCAATGCAACCAGTCATCACAAGATACAAATACTTTGGGTACAAAGGAAGAGATTGGTGTAATGAAGCGACAGCGGGCAACACTAGGCAATCTACAGAGACGCGCTACGACTCTCGTCTATTAGAAAGGGATGAGAGAGCGCGACAAAACCAACTATAACTACTTACCAAAAACAATACCCATCCAATGTTACCCCCTACTAAGGAAGCAACCCAAGGAAACTCACACTGTTGATTAAGGTGACATTTATAATATGGTGAAGGTATATATATATATATATATATTACTATTCAAATTATCATCAATAGGTGTAAGTTGTGTGAGTACTTGTTAGCCAGCACTTTCACCAAGTTGCCACATAACCACGGACAACACGGCTTCTCGAGAAGATTCATCCCTGCAGGGTGCGCTACAGTACCCGTACACGTTCGATCAATCCACAACCACAAAGGCAGGATATCTCAACTCGACCTTTCCTATCACCACTGCACATCCAAGGCACCACGGGTAAATTTGAGCGCACGGTTATTCCACCCCAAACAGGACCTTCATAACACTCTAAGAACGTGTCTCCCTAACCGCAACGACTACATCAGGTCACCGTAGCACCATGAGCTAGTACCTGCAAGTTATCATGCCAAATGGAAAGCCCGAACTAAGTGTGGTCCCTGGATGAACATCAGCTCAAGTACTAAATCAAGGGGAGTGCCCATACTCACCACCCACATGCGGTTAGCGCGCTCATCATGGATCGGTGGACAAGACTCTTTTCCTAAGTTCAACACTAGCAGGCTACAAAACCACGCCGGGCCTCCTGCCGGTGCCTTATCATCAAGTTATTATTACCCCAAACATTAACATGTTGTTGATTAAGTTGAAACCCAACTATCAAACTAAATAGGTGACACGACAAAGGAAAACAAGACTCGAGCGCAAACAACACTAAGCATGCAACTACGACACGAGGGCCAATAAGGTAAACAAACAACAGTTAATAGGAAGTGGAAGGAAGGCTATATCATGGCTGCAAGGTAAACATATGATAGGATCGAGACACAAGCATCGAATCATAAGGCTAGAATAAAGGCAACGGGAAGAATCGGTAACAAGTGATGAAAGACAGCCATAGGTAGCAAGTGAGTAAAGCTTGCCTGGAATCCAGCTTGGAGAGGTAGCAGAACTTGTCGTTGCTCACATCATCTCAGCGTCCTATCCGCGAAGAAGCAAAGCACTAGAAGAAACAACGGATGAAACTCTTACTACTACGGCAACAGATCCAGCATGATCAAAATATGGATGCATGACATGCAAGATGCAACTTAACCAATTTAAGCGGAACCGAAGTCCGAGCAATGTAATTAGGAGGTTCAAGTTGTTTATCTAACCATCGAATTAAATGTTGATTAACATGGAGAACAAAATAAAAGTGATCTACTCAATATTAAATGGAATAGGACACAACTGAATTAATTACCCAACACATTCCATGTTTATTGTTTAGGTGCACATACATAACACTACTAAAATTCAAGATGAAATGTGCAAACATGAACATGGATGGCATATTAATATCCGTTGCATTTTTCTGATAAAAATAGACATAAAGTTTGTTGTATTTGGATAAGTAAAACAAAAGTTATAGGCATTTGAAGTGAGAGGTGTTTTCTGAAAAGTGCAGGGACGTGGCCGTGAGGAAAAACAGCAGTGAGGGGCTCGGTGCAAAACAAGGAAGACCAGGGGCCTGGGTGCGAATATTCTGGATCCAGATCTGGATCTGGGACAACTTTCACCGACAGGCAGCTAGCCAGAGAGGCTGACTCGCGGGCCCTAGCGCCACGCGGCGCTGACTAGGTGCGGGTGGCATCCGCACGAGCCACCAAGGTCACCGACAGGTGGGCCCGGCTGCGCGCGGTGCAAAAACCAGGAAAAGGTGCGATAATTGCATCGGGTTGGGTTCGAACTCAGGTCTCCTGAGCGGAGGGAAGAGGGGATAGCCACTGGGCTGAGTGCGCACTTGTGATAGAATACAGATCCGTCTAAATAAAACGTATTTCTGCTCGGTTAACTGAACTGAACGAAACAAGTTCAGTTTCTGAACTTCGACGGACAGGCAGACAACCACGACGACGCTCGAAGGCGGACGTCCAGAGCAACCTGGGAGAGGGGAGAGGGTTTTTGGAGGTGCAGCTCACCTTGGGAGGCTCTACCCGGGGTCAAGGAAGGTTGGAGAGGACCGGAGCGCTCGGATCCGTCGAGGGCGCTTGCCGACCGGAGGTGTACGACGACGAGGAAACCGGCCATGGCGCTGTCGTTCTTGGCGTTCCTGGTCCCTGGATCTTCGCGTAGAGGACGAGGAAGACACCACCGATCGATTCCCGCCATCGGTAGCTCTTCGTACCCACCCCGTCGCCGGCTCCCCGTGCTAGTTTTCTCCAGCCATGGAGGGGTGCTAGTGGAGGAAAACAGTGGAGGAAGAGGAGAGGAAAAGGGGCGGCGGCGGCTGGAGATGGAGAGGAGAGAGCTAGGGTTCGGGGCAGGAGGGGGCGACTTTATGGGGGAGAGGAAGAAGGGAGAGGGGACCATGGCGTGGTGGTTGTGCTTGTAGACAGCGACGTTGGGGTGCTCACGCAGTCACGCCTCCTGCGTGCGTGTTCGGTACGGACGAGGAAGGACATTAGATGGGCTGCCTTGCTGTCTTGGTTGGGCCGGCCTAGTTTGGCTGCCTAAAAACGTTTTTTTGTTTCATTGTTTTATTATTTTTAGAAAAATAAAAGGACTTGAGATGTTTAGAAGGCTCAAAAACAACTTATAATTTTTGCAATCTTGAGAGCTACACAAATCAGAAGTTTTTGGTGAACTTAAATTTAGGGTGATGAATGATGATGCAGGTTGACATGAGATGCACAAAAAGAAAAACAAACAAATCTAATTGGGGAAAATCCCCGGGCGTTACATGAGCCCACTATCGAACATAAATACTCCCTCTTAGAGTTAAAATCATCAACTTTGCTAGAGCATCTACTAGTAACGGAGAGCATGCAAGATTATAAATAACATACACATGAAATAAAATGATAGATTGATAATCACTGGACATAGCATTCAATATTCATGAGATCCCAGCAAACACAACATGTAGCATTACAATAAAATGATCTTGACCATGTTAGGCAGCTCACGAGATCTAAACATGAGGCATAAAGAGGAGAGAACAACCATCTAGCTACTTCTATGGACTCATAGTCCAGAGATGAACTACTCACGCATCACTCCGGAGGTAGACATGGTGATGAAGAGCCCTCCGGTGATGATTCCCCCTTCCGGCAGGGTGCCGGAGAGAGCTCTAGAACTCTCCCGAACTAGGATTGACGATGACGGTGGCTACGAGTCTTTTTGGTGGAAAAGGCTTGGGTGTTTAGGGTTAACCCGTGGAGAAGTATAAATAGGCCAGAGGGCAACGTCGGTGGGCGAATCGAAGCTATGCAGGGAGTAGGGATTGCCACACAACGGATGCACATAGAGCTATAAGTGTACGAAAGATCTCCAATGGAACTAGTGTGGGTGCATCCAACTTGCTTGCTCATGAAGACCTAGAGCACTTTTGAGGAGGATCATCATTGGAATATACAAGCCAAGTTCTATAATGTAAGTTCCCCACATTGTTATGCAAGTCATGAAATGAAAACTCTCTCCAAACTGAAGTATTGGTGCTAACTAAGCACAAGTGTGGAATAAATGATAGTAATGATGCCCCTCTCTCTTTATTATCTCTCTTTTGCCCTATGTACTTTTTTATTTTTGGGCTTTTCTTTATATATATATATATATCGAATATTATCTCCTGCCTAGGACGGCAGCTGCGCATGCATGATTCATCGTTCGATTAGTTGCTATAGGATAGGTGCTGTAACATCCCAAGTCTGAAAAATAGCCTTTAGAATGTTTGCTATCTGTTATTTTATGTTTTGCATCATGGCATCATGTTGATTGCATCTGTTTTGTTTCTTTTCCATTTGTTTTCCTCTGTTTTCAGTTGTTTTCCAACTGTTTTCATTTGTTTTCCTTTGTTTTCTATTTGAATTTCAACCCAAATTTCAAACCTTTTGTTTCATCCTTGTGATGTTACAATTTCCAAAATGATATTTCAAAATAAAACAATCATATGTTTCCATTAAAGTGTGATCTCAAAACTATTGTTTTATTTCTATAAAATGCATCCAATAATCAAACCCTTTTCAAATTCAATTTGTTTTCCACTGTTTTCACAACTCAAATTCAAACCTTACTCAAACAATGTTTTCATACTTGTTCTGTTACAACTTTTGGAATAAAAATAACAAATAAAAACAACCCATTTGTTGTCATATTTTTCAATATGGATCAACCTAATAAAATGGTGCTTTTATTTCAATCCATTAATTCTATTTCAATCCAATTTCAAATCAAATGTATTTCAAATCAGTACCTAAATGAAACAATGAAAATTCACCTCAAAATTGTAATCCTTAAACACATTAATTCATAGGGGTAACCCTATTTAAATTGTTGTTTCAATATTGTGTTTTTAATAATGAAAATTGTTTCTATTTGGATTCAAATACAAACCTCATATTAAAACTCAACTTTTTGAAATCAAATCTTGGAATATGGTTTCTAATCACCTAACCAACCTAATATAATTTTTACAAAATTTTTACCACCTTAAAAACCATCCAAAGTTTCCATTTGCTTTTGCTACAAAAAAAAAGTAAAACAAACAAAAAAAATAACAAAGAGAGAGAGGGAGAAAGCCAGCCCAGCCATGTTTCACTTAAGCCCACCAACCTAGGCCCAGCTAACCCCTTCTTCCTCCTTACGTCATCTCCTCTGTACGAACCAACTCCCCACCGTGTGATCCTCTCCTCCTCCCACCGATGTGCTGCCGTACAAGCTCATCTGCCACCATAAAACAAGCACCACACGACCCTCTGCCCCTCAACCCTAGCTAGCCCCTCCTCCCAGCCGCCATCTCTCCCTCTGCTGTCTCCCCCACCTTCTCTGTCCCTCCTCTGAACTTCCATGGCCGGAGGAGGAAGCTCCTTGGCGGCGGGGAAAGGGTGGGCGCCGGGGACGGCCGATCGCGGGAATGGAAACGTCGAGCCTCGGGCTACCGTCTCCCCCCCTCGGCTCGAGCCGGGAGGGCTCCCACCGCCGGCGCCATCTCCTCCAACGTCGGCCACGACCCTGCTGCAGCGCCCTGCTGCTCCCTGCACCGATCCCTGTCCGCCTCCTCCCGCTGGTCCCACCGAGGTGAGGTCTCTCTCCCCCACTCGCCCCTCCCTCTCCTTGAACCGCACCCCACACGCGCAGCCCCCCCCGGCGCCCTCCGGCGATCACCATGCCCTCGCTCGCTGGTCCTATCGTGGTACAGGTTCAGTACCTGTTCGTTTGCAGTTTCAGAGAAAATCCCCGCGGAACATCACCTCATACTCCCCCTCGAGTCCTAGTCTAACACAAACTCAAGCAGCAGCACACTGGTTGGTTCCTCAGCGCAGGAATCAGGAGGTGGGGGGATCAAATCCCACCTCCCACAAATAAAACAATCTTTTGTTTTTGCAAGGTTTTGGTACTGGAATTTCTGCAAATCACACATAGATCCCTGCTAATTTATTCTAGTCCCTGTAAAAATAATTTCCAAGTCCCTAGATTCATCAAAATGGCAGATTTGCCCTATATTTTGTAAATTGCATAAATAAATCATCCTAACTCCAAATTCAACATTTTTTATATGTTTTCAATACCAAATTAAATGTTCTATCCAAATATAAAATTTGTTTACTGTTTTGAATATTTTAAATTGGTGCAAAACTTAAAAACTTGTCAAATTCACTTAAATTTGCAAAATTCATAACTTGCTCATAAAAATTCCAAATTTCACAAACTAAATATGTTTTCCAATCAAATTTTCATGTACTTTCCAAATATAAATTTTGTTTGCTGTTTTGAATAATTTAAATTGCTGAAAACAACTGTTTCCTATTTATTGCATTTAAAATTGCCAAAATAATAACTTGCTCATTTTAAATCCAATTTCCACAAATGAAATATGTTTTCCATGCAAAATTAAACCCTCTTTCCAAATATAAACTTTGTTTTCTGTTTTGAATAATTAAAATTGGTTAAATAATTAAACCTTGTTTAATTCATTTAATATTGCTAAATTCATAACTTGATCAAATCAAATTCTTTTGGGACATATAAAATATGTTTTCAAACCATCAAAGCATAAACTTTTCAAATATGAACTTGGGTTAATGTTTTGATCAAATAAAATTCAATTAACATCCACATTTGAATTAAATTCATTTAATTCTTGCTTAAACTTGGTTAATTCCCAAATAATTTATTTGAAATCCTTTTTCAACAAGTGAAACATGTATTCCAACTAAAATCTTGTTTTCTTTTCAAATATAAACTTTGTTATCTATTTTGAACAATTAAAATTGGTGAAAACAACAAATGCTTGTGTGACACCTTTAATTAACCAAAATTTCCCAAATTAATAAATGAATTTCTAAACTTGTTAAACCTTATTTCCATTTGGTTCTATTGATGTTATTTTTCTGTTTTCCTCATCCATGCATCATGCTAATTCACTTACACAAGTTGATTAGTTGTAAAACAATTAATTCAACCATAATTCATGGGCTTTCCATATGCAATCCAATTGCATATGGGTCCATTTAATCCTGTTCCTATCTTGTCAACTAGTTTATTTTGATGCAACCATTAATTTGACATGCATCATCTTTGATTGTGCACAATGCCATGATAATGATTGTTTATATTTCTGCCTTGTTTGTTTGCTTCTTCTCGGATACACGACGACGTTGAGACCGACGATCCTTTCGACATCCCTTCTAAGGAGTTAGCTCAGTACCAGGCTACTGGGTTTGCAGGCAAGTTATCACTCACATGAATCACTGTGTTCCTTTCAACATTGGTTACCGATACTTTCCGTTGTTCTTTTCTGCTAGCCTTAGTAGTAGTTGTTTCTGTTACGAACCTATCACATGTATCCTTTAACCCTGATATTGCCTCACCTCCATACCTATAACCTTTTGTTTGAGCCCGTGTCTTACCAGCATGCTTAGGTTGTTTTGCTCGAGTCTGTTACCCGTTACTTTCTGTTACTATTTTCCATTATGTTCTGGGGGCTCGATGTTTAATCAATCAATCAATCATGCTATTGTTATTGTTTAATAATAAATTTGATGATAAGGCACCGGCAGGAGGCCCTTTGTGGTTTTGAGGCCTGCTAGTGTCGACCCCCTAATTAGGAAAAGGGTCTTGTCTACTGATCCATGATGAGCGCACTACCCGCATGTGGGAAGCGAGTATGGGCGCCCCCCTCAACTGACTCGATTCGCATCTCGTCCAAATCGCCGTACTAGTTCGGGTGTTCCATTTGCTGCATCATATGCAGGTACGAACCCTTGGCGCCAGGGTGGAACTTTTGTAGTCGGCATTTAGGGCGGCGTGGTCTTCCAGTGCTATGAGGGTCCCCTTTTCTTCGTGGGGCTCGATTAGCCGCGCACGCACAGCACGCGGTGCTTTGGGCTTGATGCGAAGAAGGGTTGGTTGTGTTGAGTACCCCGCTTGGTGGGGTGATTTCCCATCTGGCGGGTTATTCATGCGTGTACGGTTACTATGGTGCACCCCTGCAGGGTAAATCTTCTCGAGAAGCCGTGTTTTCCGCGGTTATGGATTACTTGGTGAAAGTACTGGCTAACAAGTACTCAGGACAACTTAAACCTAATGATTCACAATCTCACACCCAATGATTAACAATTTGACTAGTAATAGGATTATCAACACAATAACTTGATTCATCTTTAATCCAACTGTGTGAGTTATCCTCGGGTTGCTTCTTTGGATAAGGGGCGAGATCCAGGATGGGTTTGTTTGATGTTATCTTCCAGTTGGTTACAACCCTCGATCTTATCCCCTTTCTGATAGTTGGACATGATAGAACCTCTGTAGTTGGTTAGCGCAGCCAGTTGCAGCATCTTTTATATCCCTTTCCTTCCGTTGAACCCAAAGCATCTGTGCTTGGTGTTGACGGGTTACACTTTGGTGAACTGTGAGTCTTGCTTGCCAGTACGTTGGTGTACTGACCCCTTTGGGGCTGTGGTTTACGCAGACGATGTTTCCGAGGATCTACATGGTGGCTACTACGTGGAGTATGACGACGAGACTGCTGACGAGTAGATAGCGGACCCGGGCAGGATCCGAGACTTCGTGGATGGGCTCCGTCTGTTTGTTTCCGGCCTCTTAGGCCTATTTGGTTCTTGTCTGTACTCAGACATGTTGAATGCTTCCGCTGTATTGTAATGATGTATTGTTGGGACATGTGTCCTCTGAATGATTGTATTTGCTATCTCTGCTCTAATGAGAGCCATTTGCAACTTATTTCAATCTTTTGTGTCGTAGAGATCTGTTGTGATATCACTTGTTAAACGCCGTTGACGTACCATGTGTGTATGGTTTGAAGTACGTCGACGGAAGTGCCTTTGATCTCTAGTGGATAGTTTACATCGACGATGGAATAGCCTGGCTTGTGTTGTCGCGCATAAGCGCAGGCCTACCAGGAAGCTGGGACGTGGGAGCAGTTATGCCCCATAATCCAAGCATCTGCTATCCAGTTCGTACGGTGAGTATCCCCTAGAAATCAGGGTGCGACAGGTGCTAATAAAGGACATGGTGCATACATGAAGATTACAGCTCATCACTACCCCAATGCCAACCGTGAGTGTAGACGGACGTTATCCGCGGGGAAACCTAACTAAAAGCATAGTCTGACAAGTTGACTGACAAGTATGGAAAAAAATGTCTAAAAATTTGACTGACAAGTATGGACAAAATGGAGAGGCCATTGATAGTGACATATTGATCCCATTTCCCCTATGATGTATATCACGTACACCATTTCATTCTAGGGTGTTTATCACGTACGCCATAGGTTGCTTTTAATGTACATCTTGATCTCGATATATATTCACACTTCACAGCCCGGAGCTATGGGTCGACGCTAAGTTGTGTGTACCAACGGGTGTTTATGGCGTACACCATTTTCCTAAAAGTTTTCTTTGTGTAGTAACCCTCACGTGCTATATAAAACTCGGTGGTAATAGAATCTGTCATCCTCGCTCAAAATTTTCGGTCGGTTAGTTGATGGTATCGAGACACATGCTTAAAAAGTATCTAAAAACTAAGTAATCATGCAAGCGAGTGGCACAGATCTGTATAGTTTCTTAGGTTTACTTACCATGGATCAATAATTACGACACTTACCTCTCTTTACATAGATTTTTTTCTTATGTTCTATAAAAGTATCTGGCGTGATAAATTATTAGTGCGTAGCTGTCTACAAAAGCATCTGGCGTGTTCATGCCCTTGGTCCAATTTCTAGGGACAAAGCCATCTGACGCACCAGGGCTCAGAGTGAGTGTCCAGGTATTTAAGCCCAACTCCCAAGGCAAGGTGGGAATCACGTATACACCCTGAGATTCTCAGCCAACGTCACCACTCACGAACGGCCGAGGTGCTTGTAATTTTTTTTTGTCCTGTCTGGCGGACGATACAGACTGGAAGATATATTTGTGTTTAGGGAGTAGTATGTTTGATGCCCAATAGCAGCAGGATACAAGCTAGCGTCCTAGTCAGTCTTTGTGAGCGAGACGAGGGGGGAATGGCGTTTCAATCTTGTGCGGTTCGTGCTACACCACCAAGTCATGACAATGGGCTAGAAACAAAAGAAAACAAAAGCACGATAGGGACGTACGATTCAACACCGTGAGTTCACTGTAAGAGTACTAGGCCACCGCACAAATATTAGGAGCCAGCTTACAATATAATCATGCATGCTTGCGGGGATCTCTCGGTTGCATCGTACGATATCGAATGGGTGCGCAGCTACCCCCGGTGACCAAAAATCCACACATATATATATATAACCTTACTCGTAGGGACAACACTCTATTTACAATGAATCATCACACTTTTAGTACTCATAACTGAAACTGAAATATCTCTGATATATAAAACTAAATGCTACTGCCAGTGTAGCAGTATGTAAAGTAGCAATGGAACATGTAACAAGTAACACAATGAAGATGGATGTTGTATGGCAATATATCTTGGAATGGCTATGGAAATGCCATGATAGGTAGGTATGGTGGCTTTTTTGAGGAAGATATTTTGGGCTTATGTGTAGGAGAACAAAGTCCTCCCACGGGGTTTGGATGCACTGGCGAAGTTTGCACCAACTCTCTGATACGTCTCCAACGTTTCTATAATTTCTGATGCTCCATGATCATATTATGCCAATTGCTACTTGTTTTCTCCCTTATTTATATCATTTTTATACGTTTTCCGGGACTAACCTATTAACAAGATGCCAAGTGTCAGTTCCCTGTTTTCTGCTGTTTTAGTTTCAGAAAAGTTGTTGTGCAAATATTCTCGGAATTGGAAAGTTCGAAACCCGGAAGTCCAATTTTCCCCGGAAGCATCCAGAAGACCGAAGAGGAGTCGAACAAGGGCAACTGGGGGGCCACACCATAGGGTGGCGCGGGTTCCCCTGGCCGCGCCACCTATGGGTGTGGGGCCCCTGGAGCTCCACCGCCTTTGCCCTTTCGCCTATTTAA
Organism: Alopecurus myosuroides; assembly: GCA_028641055.1. Taxonomy (NCBI): domain Eukaryota; kingdom Viridiplantae; phylum Streptophyta; class Magnoliopsida; order Poales; family Poaceae; genus Alopecurus; species Alopecurus myosuroides. The sequence continues at coordinate 361,876,967 of CM054059.1, read as the reverse complement.
TCCCCCCGGATGGAAAACCCTAAGCACCTGATAAAAAAAAAACCGTAAAGTTCCGCAGCCGCCGTCACCGTCAACCCTAGACCAGGGGGTTCTGAAGCTGTTTCTGGCACCCTGTCGGAGAGGAGATCATCACCGGAGGCTTCTACATCACCATGCCTGCCTCCGTAGTGATGTGAGTAGTTCATCCTTGGAGTACGGGTTCGTAGCTGTAGCTAGATGGGTGACTTCTAAAGGATACTCGCCGTTCCGTTGAACAGTAGTAGATTGGATTACGGGGCTTACCGGCACCCGCGTCCTCTTACGAGTAGGCCAACACACGTATGTGTGACAACCAACCCCTATCTGTTCAGCGTCGACGTAAACTATCCCATAGAAATCAGGACACTACCATTGACGTACTTCATACCATACACACATGGTACGTCAACGGCTTTGAACAAAATGATAGCACAACATATCTCTAAGACACAAAAGATTGAAATAAGTTGCAAATGGCCTTCACTAAGGCAGAGAATAGCAAATACAATCATCCAGAGGACACATGTCCCAACATAACATCATTACATCTCAGCGGAAGCATTCAAGGGTCTGAGTACAGACAAATCCAAATAGGCTTAAGAAGCCGGAAACTGAAATAAGACGGAGCCCATCCACGATGTCTCGGATCCTGCCCGGGTCCGCTAACTACTCGTCAGCAGCCTCGTCAAACTCCACGTAGTAGCCGTCACCTGGATCCTCGTAAGCGTAGTCTGCGGAAACCACAGCCCCAAAGGGGTCAGTACATAGACGTACTGGCAAGCAAGACTCACAGTTCACCAAAATGTAGCCCGTCAACACCCAGCACAGATGCCTTGGGTACAACGGAAGAAAGGGGATAAAAGATGCTGCAACTGGCTGCACTAACCAACTACAGAGAGTCTACCACTTCCAACTATCAGAAAGGAGATAAGATCGAGTGTTGTAACCAATTGAACGATAACTTCAAACAAACCCATCCTGGATCTCGCCCCTTATCCGAAGAAGCAATCCGAGGATAACTCACACAGTTGGATTAAAGATGAATCAAGTTATTGTGTCAATAATCCTATTACTAGCCAAGTTGTTAATCATGGGGTGAGATTGTGAGTCATTAGGTTCAAGTTGTCCTGAGTACTTGTTAGCCAGTACTTTCACCAAGTTAACCATAACCGCGGAAAACACGGCTTCTCGAGAAGATTATCCCTGCAGGGTTGCACCAATTTGGCCGTACACGTATGAATAACCCGCCAGATGGGATGCCTCCCACCAAGCGGGGCACTCAACACAACTCAACTCTTCTTCGCATCAAGCCCAAAGCACCTTGGGCGCACGGCTAATCAAGCCCCGAAGAAAAGGGACCCTCATAGCACTCTAAGACCGTGTCCCCCTATATGCCGACTACGAAAGTTCCACCCTGCGCTGGGCTCGCAAAAACATGCATGCGGCAAATGGAAAACACGAACTAAATGAGATGATTTGGACGAGATGCGAATCGAATCAAATTGAGGGGGCGCCCATACTCGCTTCCCACATGCGGGTAGTGCGCTCATCATGGATCAGTAGACAAGACCCTTTTCCTATTAGGGTCGACACTAGCAGGCCTCAAAACCACACAGGGCCTCCTGCCGGTGCCTTATCATCAAATTATTATTTTAACAATAACATTAGCATGATTGATTGATTGAACTTCGAGCCCCCAGAACATAATGAAAATAGTAACTGAAAGTAACGGGTAACAGACTCGAGCAAAACAACCTAAGCATGCTAGTAAGACACTGGCTCAATCAATAGGGTTGTAGGAGTGGTGGTGAGGCAATATCAGAGTTAAGGGATTCATGGGATAGGTTCGTAACAGAAACAACTACCACTAAGGCTAGCAGAAGTAGACAACGGAAAGTATCGGTAACCAGGGTTGAAAGGAACACAATGGTTCATGTGAGTGATAACTTTCCTGCAAACTCAGCAGCCGGGTACTGAGCTAGATCCTCAGAAGGGGTGCTGTAAAGATCGTCTGTCTCAACGTCGTCGTCTATCCGAGAAGAAGCAAACAAACAAGACAGAAATATAAACAATCATTATCATGGCATAGTGCACAATCATGGGATGATGCATGTCAATTTAATAGATGCATCCAAATAGACTAAGTGACATGGTAACATAATTAAGATGGACCCCTATGCAATTTTGGGTTGCATATGAAAAAGGGTCCATGAATTAAGTGGAAACAAATGATTTACAATTTAATTATTATTTGAAAGTTGTTAGCATGATGCATGCATGATGATAATAACAAAAATAACAACAATAGATGCAAGTGTTAAAAGAGTAAAACAAATTTGGAAATTATTTGTTAAGTTGGGAAAGTTTGGTTACTTAAACATGTCACACAAGTATTTGTTGTTTTCAACAAGTTAAAGTGTTCAAAACAAATAACAAAGTTTATATTTGAAAATAACATCAAATTTTAGTTGGATTACATGTTTCAAATATTGAAATTGGAATTAGGATAATTTAATTATGAATTAAACAATATTAAACAAGTTTTAAATGAAATTAAAACAAGTTTGAATTTAATTGAATTTTTATTTGTTCAAAACATAAATTCAAACTCACATTTGAAAAGTTCACACTTTGATGGTTTGAAAACATATTTGGCATGTTCAAGAATATTTTATTTTGAGCAAGTTATGATTTTATCAAATTTAATTGAATTAAACAAGATTTAAATTGTTTAGGCAATTTTAATTATTCAAAACATGAAACAAAATTTATATTTGAAAAGGTGAGTTGAAATGGTATGGAAAACATATTTTATTTGCATTTATTGGATTAATAATGATTTAGTTATGGAATTTAGAAATTTACATTTGAATTATTCAAATTTGAATTTTAAATGCATTTGGAATTTGTAAAACTGTACACAAATGGATTATTTGGAAAAATCATTTAATTTGGAACAGAAAACATATATAACTTTTATTTATTGGGGTTATAGATTAAAAGTTATTAAAGTTTTAGTTTTAGTGTTTAATTCTGCCATTTAAAAGTATTTGGAAATTAACAGAAAACGTGGTAAACATTTGTTACATCACAGCACCCTAGCCGCAGCCACTGTGCGTGGGCCACGGGCCAGCGTGGCGTGCTGGGCGCTGGCGTGGCAAGGGAGAGGCTGACAGGGGGCCCTCCCTGTCAGCGCTTGGCCGCAAAAAAGTTGGGATTTTATCCCGGGGAAGCGAGGGATCGAACCCGCGACCTCCCCCTGCTGCGCGCAAACCTGAACCAGTTGCGCTGCGATGCGTTCGTTACTAGGTACAGAGGTGCAGTGAGGTTAACCTTCCACAGCGTGTTAACTGAAGTTTACTGACGAGCAAACGTTTCCGCGACCTGACAGAGGGTGACGCCGGCGGCGATCACCGTGTGCTCGCGCTCGCGGTGCTGGATCTGGTGGTGCAGGACGTGCATGGATGCACAGAGAGGAGAGAGGGGAGGAGACGGTGGTGCTCACCACCGTTGTAGACGATGCAGAGGGTTGATGACGACGGCTGACGACGGCAGCAGCGGCGGTGTCGTGGACGGCGGCGACGTCCTGGTGGCTCCCCGTGGCTGCTCCGGTGTCCAAAAGGAAGAGGAGACGGTGGCGAGTCGGTTCCAGGTGTTAGGTGGGTAGGTGGATCTCCATGGCGACGGCGGCTTGAGCGGATTCAGACGACGATCTCCGGCGAGGATTCAGAGAGGGGAAAAATGGCAGAGAGAAGGGAAATTGCGGCGGCGATCTCGATGGGACAGGGTACCTAGGGCCTAGGGTTGGCGGCGCGCGCCTAGGGCTGCCTTTATAGGGTCTAGGAACGAGGGTAGCCGTCGGCGTCGTCCCCCTGCCGCCGTGGCATGCTCGGATGAGCTGCCGTACCGCGGGGCGACGGCGGCGGCTAACTGAACCGGTACGCGCGGGTTAGTTGGGCTGGGCCGCACGGAAGGTAAGTTGCTACGCGCGCGTTTGTTTTCATCTTTTTTTTTTTGCTTTTCTGTTTTTCTTTTGTAGCAACTAGAAATGGAAGAAAAAGGTGGTTTTTAGGTTAGTAAAATTTCTAGAAAAAAATTAGTTTAAGCTTATTAGGTTAATAGCAACAAATGCTAACTTTTGTTTTCACAAAGTTTTCAAAATTATTGATGTTTAGGAATTAAACCAAAATTGAAGGAATTTTAATATTAATCAAACATTAATGAAAACAAAGCATTTTAATAGGGTGACCCCTAGGGTTTAAGTGATTAAAATTAGTTGATTGGTTTAGAGATTTTCATAAACTCAAGTTGGTTGCTGTTTGATGAATTTGAAGGTGATTTGGAATTAATTGTTTGAATTAAAACCAACAAATTAATAAGTGATCCTTATGGAAACAATTTGGTTTTGATTTGCATTTCTTATTTGAAAAAGATTGTAACAGACAAGTATGGAAACAAGGGTTGATTAATGTTTGAAATTCATTATGGAAACAATGCAAACAGAAATGAAATGAGGATGATGACATGATGCATTGCTTAAATTAAACAAGAAATAAAACAACTAGGGAGTTTTTCATACTTGGATGTTACAAAACGCCCCCCCTTGAAGGAATCGCGCCCCGAGATTCCTTACTGAGAAGTGAAAAGGTCCGGATACTTCTTGCAAAGATCCTCTTCGGTCTCCCATGTTGCCTCTTTATCGGAATGATGCGACCACTGCACTTTCAAGAACTTGGTGCTCTTGTTGCGAGTCTTACGAACGGTCTCATCGAGAATTTGGATAGGGTGCTCCTCATAAGAGAGATCATCTTGCAGTTCAATGGAATCATGATCAACTGCACGATCTGGATCTTTGAAACACTTCTTGAGCTGTGACACGTGGAACACATCGTGCACTTTGGATAGTTTTTCTGGAAGTTCAAGACGATAGGCATTTTCTACACGCCTTGAGAGGATGTTGAAAGGGCCAATGTATCTTGGTGCCAGCTTTCCTTTCACACCAAAACGATGAGTGCCTCTGAGGGGAGTTACACGGAGATATGCCTTGTCACCAGGTGCATAGACCATGTCCCGGTGCTTGCTGTCATAGTAACTCTTCTGACGAGACTGAGCAATCCTGAGATTGTCACGAATGATACGAACTTTCTCCTTGGCTTCCTTAACAATGTCAGGACCTAAGAGTGAACGTTCACCAGCTCCAGACCAATTGATTGGACTCCTGCATCTGCGGCCATACAATGCCTCAAATGGTGCCATGCCTAGGCTTGCCTGGTAGCTGTTGTTGTAGGAGAATTCAGCATATGGAAGGCAATCCTCCCATTTCATGCCAAAGGAGAGACCACATGCTCTGAGCATATCCTCGAGAATCTGATTGACTCTTTCGACTTGCCCCTGAGACTGAGGGTGATAAGCTGTGCTGAACAGAAGTTTGGTGCCCAATGCCTCTTGAAAACTCTTCCAGAAATGAGAAGTGAAGATACTTCCACGGTCTGAGCTTATTTCCAATGGAACACCATGAAGAGGAACGATCCTTGCTGTGTAGAGCTCTGCTAACTGGCTAGCTGAGATGGTTTTCTTGACAGCAAAGAAGTGAGCTACTTTAGTGAGACGATCAATAACAACGAAGATTGCATCGTTGCCCTTTTTGGACTTTGGAAACCCAGTAACGAAGTCCATTTCAATCATGTCCCACTTCCACTCAGGAATTTTCAGAGGTTGGAGTAGACCTGTTGTTTTCTGATGGACTGCCTTAACACGTTGACAAACGTCGCATTCAGAAACGTATTGAGCAATTTCACGTTTCATGCCAGGCCACCAATACAGAGTCTTGAGATCCTGGTACATCTTTGTACTTCCAGGGTGGATGGAGAGAGGAGTTTCATGAGCCTCCTCGAGAATGCCATCTTTGAGACTTTGAATCTGAGGAACTGCAATGCGTCCTTCGAAGAACACAGTTCCCTTGTCATCAATTGCGAAGGACTTGAATTTATCATTGCCTTCCTTGATGTGCTCTACAATCTTCTTGATTTCAGTATCACGAAGTTGTTCAGAACGAATCTTGTCCTCGAGAGTTGGACTGGCTGTCAAGCTAGCAAGGTAACCTTGAGGGACAAGACCAAGGTTCAGCTTCTGGAATTCTTCATGAAGTGGAGGTTGGCTTTCCATGATCATGAGATTATTGCAATAGGACTTGCGACTGAGAGCATCGGCCATAACATTAGCCTTGCCTGGAGTGTAAGAAATGGTGAGATCAAAGTCTTTAATCTTTTCAATCCATCTCCTTTGCCTGAGGTTTAGATCTGGTTGAGTGAAGATGTATTTCAGACTCTTATGATCGGAAAAGATTTCAGTTTTGTTACCCAACAAGTATTGTCTCCATTTCTTGAGGGCAAACACAACTGCTGCAAGTTCAAGATCATGTGTGGGATAGTTTTTCTCATGTGGGTTCAACTGACGTGAAGCATAAGCCACAACTTGACGTTCTTGCATAAGAACTGCACCTAGACCTTGGAGAGATGCATCGCAGAATATCTGGAAAGGTTTGGTAGTATCTGGGCCAACCAGAACTGGGGTGGAAGTGAGTTTAGTCTTCAGGAGGTTGAAACTCTCATCACACTGTGGAGTCCAAACGAATTTCTTGTCCTTCTTTGTGAGATCAGTGAGAGGTTTGGCAATCTTGGAAAAGTTTTGGACGAAACGACGGCAATAGCTAGCCAAGCCAAGAAAACTTCTGACTTGCTTCACCGTCTTAGGGGGTTTCCAATCAACAATTGCCTTAACCTTTTGCGGGTCAATGGCTATGCCTTTGGCAGAGATGATATGACCAAGGTAAGCAACTTCTGGAATCCAGAACTCACATTTGGAGAACTTGGCATATAGACGATGCTCGCGAAGTTTCATGAGAGTGAGACGAAGGTGTTCTCCATGCTCTTCCTCGGATTTTGAGTAGACTAAAATGTCATCGAGATATACCACAACGAACTTGTCGAGGTATTCATGGAAGACAGAATTCATTAGTCGAGAGAATGTCGCCGGTGCATTGGTGAGACCAAAGGACATGACGGTGTATTCATATAGACCGTACCGAGTGGTGAAAGCTGTTTTTGGAATATCTTCCTTTCTGATCTTTATCTGATGGTAACCCATCCTCAAGTCCAACTTTGAGAATATTGAGGCTCCAGCAAGTTGATCAAAAAGATCATCGATACGAGGAATTGGATACTTGTTCTTGATGGTTTTCTCGTTGAGAGGACGATAGTCAACCACGAGTCTTTTTGTTTGATCCTTCTTGGCAACAAACAGAGTTGGGCAACCCCAAGCCGAAGAACTAGGCTGAATGTAACCTTTCTCCATGTACATATCGATTTGCTCCTTCAACAATTTCAGTTCAGGAGGAGCTATCTTGTATGGATGCTTAGAGATTGGAGCACTACCTGGCTCAAGCTCGATCACGAACTCAACTGCTCTGTCCGGAGGCATCCCTGGCAACTCTTCTGGAAAGACGTCAGGGAATTCACAAACCACCAGAACATTTTCAATTGCAGGAAGGTGTTTAGCATCTAGGTTGAACAGCTGAACAGAACTTGATCCATACGGAGAATAGACTATCTGGCCTGAAGGGTGGGATAGAATTATTGACTTTTGAGCACAGTCAATTTTAGCTTTGTGGGTCTTCAACCAATCCATACCCAGAATGACATCAATGTCAGAATTTCCCAGTAACATGAGTGAAGCAAGGAATATGCGACCTCCAATTAGGATTTGATTGTCCATGCTTATCTTGGAAGTAATCATTTTAGTTCCCGGAGAGTGAACATAGATTTGATTGCTTAGTGGAACCAGATCTAGATTGTACGTTGTAGCAAAGATCTTTGACACAAACGAATGCGATGCTCCAGTATCAAACAACACTTTAGCTGGAAAAGAGTTTACGGGTAATATACCGAGAACGACGTCAGCAGCTTCCTCAGCTTTGTCGGCCTTGATATGATTCACCCTCGCGGTCCTCCCGACAGGCCTGTTGTTGGAGTTGAAGGCTTTAGCCGGGGAGCACGAACCATTGCCTGGTTGGTGTTGGGGCGAGGAGGTGGAGGTAGCTGCCTCTGAGTGCACTTATCAGCATAGTGTCCAGTATCCTTGCACTTGTAGCAAGTGACGACACGAGAAGGACCTGGCCTTGGCTGCCCCATTGGAACCCTCTGACCCTGCATCTGAGATGGGTTGGGTGGGCGGGGAGCAAATCCTGGAGAAGCTTGGGCATATGGAGCCCTAGTGACAGCAGCATTTGGCACCCAGATGCGGCGCTTCTGCGGAGGGGTGGTCATGTTGGAGGAGGAACCACCCTCACGCGAGTGCTTTCAGGACTCCTCGAACGCCTTGCGCCCATTCTCCTCATTGAGCGCGGTGTTCACGAGCTCCTCGAAGTCCTTGCACTTGATGTTGGTGAGAGCGTACTTCAGTTCCGGGTTAAAACCTCGTCGGAACCTTGCCATCTTCTTGGCTTCAGTGGACACCTCATCACCAGCGTATCGAGCGAGATGATTGAACTCGTTCTGGTAGCCAATGACGTCCAGCTTGCCCTGCCTGAGAGAGCAAAATTCCTCACGCATCCTTTCCATGAGACCATCTGGGATGTGGTGCTTCAGGAAGGCATCCTTGAAACATCCCCAGGTGATAGGGTAGCCAGCTCTCATGGTCTGGTAGTTCTCCCACCAGGTAGCTGCCTGACCCTTCAGTAGGTAGGTGGCATACTTGACTTTATCCTCCTCAGCAACGTGAGCAATGTCCAGAGCCCTGGTCATCTCCCTGATCCAGTCATCAGCATCCAGAGGCTCACGTGTTGCCACGAAAGCTCTCGGCCCCATACTCAGAAACTCCTTGATGCTGACTCGTGGAGCATTCTGGTTGTTGTGCTGGTTAGCCTGGATCTGGGCCATCTGAGCCACGACCTGAGTCATCTGAGTCAACAGCTCCGTGAGCGGAGGTGGTTCAGGCGGGTTGCTCCTTGTTGGCGGCATCCTGAATAGACATTCATTTTAGCACAACAACAGAAAAAGGATAGACTTGGTAACCGAAAGATAGATTATTCCGACGCATGAATAGATAACCAACAGGTACATCATCACATGTTCAAATACATCAGAATATCCAACACACCAATACATGGTTCGAAAGACAAAGGATAACTAAACATAGCTAGAATGGATACATCGGTACTCCCATGCTCATCACGCAGGACGGCGGTGAGTAGTACGACGAGAGATACGGTGAGGAGGAATCCCCCGGAAGTAGGTAGAACGACGATCCACGTAGATCGGGACTGCTCTGAGAGCAACTCTCGGTGTGGTGAAGTAGAAAGCGTCGTCTCCCTGTGCTCCAAAGCGTGGAATCCCAGTGTAACCAGCTCCGAGGTTGAGGAGTGGACCTCTGATCGGCTCGTAACCTCCAGCATCTGGCAAACCACGTCCAGCTGTCTGATGGAAACGTGCAAAGCGCTCATCTCCAACAAAGTCTGTGGTGTACGTAGCTAGACGAGTCAAAGCAAGATAGAGCTGCTCCCTGACTGAGGCCAACTCCTGAGAAAGTGTGGTGGCAACAGCGTCACTGTGCCTCACAAACTGAGCGGTGGTGTGCAGCCTGGTGTTATCATGCTCGTAGACATCCATGTTGTCGTAGAGGGTGAAGTGAGCTCCCGCTGAAGTGATGTAGCCACGGGGGATGTGGCGATAGATAGAATCGTCAAACCCCCAGTAGTCAGCACGGAGGACGGTGAGACTCACGTAAGCTGCCTGCTGCACGGCCATATCCACTGTGGAACCTACTGCCTCGTAGCGATGGACAACGCTCATGCCATCATCCGACAGAATGTAGACGATAGCCTGGTAGTAGGTCTGGTCAAACTCTCGCTGCTGCTCGTAGACCTGGTACTCTAGTGCCCAATAGAACCCCAGATAGGTGACCATGTCCCTCAGCATCTCCGGATAACCGGCGGTGCTCTCACAGCGAGTCATCCGAACCACCTGCGGGAAGAACCTGAGATCCATCTGCAGATGATCGGGGAAGTTTTGATTAGACGTCGGTAGAGAACTGAAGTGGAAAGCAACAACAAGGTTCAACGGATGAAAAGGATGTTGAAAAGAACAGGATATTGAAGCAACATCGGGAAACACGAGACCAAAAACTCCTGAGGTACTACGGAGAACCCAAAACACGTGAAATCCTAACTTGAAAGTTTAGGTGAGAACAGAAAACAACGTTGCACTTCCTTACCAGAAAAGGGTGGGTGGGTGGGGAAAGAAGAAAAATGGCAGAATTCCTACTCTCACGTTTCATTTTTTTCCTATATAGCTACAAAATAGTTTCTAGACTCAACTGCGACCAGTAAAAAGGGATCCTACAGGCAGACAGGCTCTGATACCATTTGTCGCACCCGGACTTCTAAAGGATACTCGCCGTTCCGTTGAACAGTAGTAGATTGGTTTACGGGGCTTACCGGCACCCGCGTCCTCTTACGAGTAGGCCAACACACGTATGTGTGACAACCAACCCCTATCTGTTCAGCGTCGACGTAAACTATCCCATAAAAATCAGGACACTACCATTGACATACTTCATACCATACACACATGGTACGTCAACGGCTTTGAACAAAATGATAGCACAACATATCTCTAAGACACAAAAGATTGAAATAAGTTGCAAATGGCCTTCACTAAGGCAGAGAATAGCAAATACAATCATCTAGAGGACACATGTCCCAACATAACATCATTACATCTCAGCGGAAGCATTCAAGGGTCTGAGTACAGACAAATCCAAATAGGCTTAAGAAGCCGGAAACTGAAATAAGACGGAGCCCATCCACGATGTCTCGGATCCTGCCCGGGTCCGCTAACTACTCGTCAGCAGCCTCGTCAAACTCCACGTAGTAGCCGTCACCTGGATCCTCGTAAGCGTAATCTGCGGAAACCACAGCCCCAAAGGGGTCAGTACATAGACGTACTGGCAAGCAAGACTCACAGTTCACCAAAATGTAGCCCGTCAACACCCAGCACAGATGCCTTGGGTACAACGGAAGAAAGGGGATAAAAGATGCTGCAACTGGCTGCACTAACCAACTACAGAGAGTCTACCACTTCCAACTATCAGAAAGGAGATAAGATCGAGCGTTGTAACCAATTGAACGATAACTTCAAACAAACCCATCCTGGATCTCGCCCCTTATCCGAAGAAGCAATCCGAGGATAACTCACACAGTTGGATTAAAGATGAATCAAGTTATTGTGTCAATAATCCTATTACTAGCCAAGTTGTTAATCATGGGGTGAGATTGTGAGTCATTAGGTTCAAGTTGTCCTGAGTACTTGTTAGCCAGTACTTTCACCAAGTTAACCATAACCGCGGAAAACACGGCTTCTCGAGAAGATTATCCCTGCAGGGTTGCACCAATTTGGCCGTACACGTATGAATAACCCGCCAGATGGGATGCCTCCCACCAAGCGGGGCACTCAACACAACTCAACTCTTCTTCGCATCAAGCCCAAAGCACCTTGGGCGCACGGCTAATCAAGCCCCGAAGAAAAGGGACCCTCATAGCACTCTAAGACCGTGTCCCCCTATATGCCGACTACGAAAGTTCCACCCTGCGCTGGGCTCGCAAAAACATGCATGCGGCAAATGGAAAACACGAACTAAATGAGATGATTTGGACGAGATGCGAATCGAATCAAATTGAGGGGGGCGCCCATACTCGCTTCCCACATGCGGGTAGTGCGCTCATCATGGATCAGTAGACAAGACCCTTTTCCTATTAGGGTCGACACTAGCAGGCCTCAAAACCACACAGGGCCTCCTGCCGGTGCCTTATCATCAAATTATTATTTTAACAATAACATTAGCATGATTGATTGAACTTCGAGCCCCCAGAACATAATGAAAATAGTAACTGAAAGTAACGGGTAACAGACTCGAGCAAAACAACCTAAGCATGCTAGTAAGACACTGGCTCAATCAATAGGGTTGTAGGAGTGGTGGTGAGGCAATATCAGGGTTAAGGGATTCATGTGATAGGTTCGTAACAGAAACAACTACCACTAAGGCTAGCATAAGTAGACAACGGAAGGTATCGGTAACCAGGGTTGAAAGGAACACAATGGTTCATGTGAGTGATAACTTGCCTGCAAACTCAGCAGCCGGGTACTGAGCTAGATCCTCAGAAGGGGTGCTGTAAAGATCGTCTGTCTCAACGTCGTCGTCTATCCGAGAAGAAGCAAACAAACAAGACAGAAATATAAACAATCATTATCATGGCATAGTGCACAATCATGGGATGATGCATGTCAATTTAATAGATGCATCCAAATAGACTAAGTGACATGGTAACATAATTAAGATGGACCCCTATGCAATTTTGGGTTGCATATGGAAAAGGGTCCATGAATTAAGTGGAAACAAATGATTTACAATTTAATTATTATTTGAAAGTTGTTAGCATGATGCATGCATGATGATAATAACAAAAATAACAACAATAGATGCAAGTGTTAAAAGAGTAAAACAAATTTGGAAATTATTTGTTAAGTTGGGAAAGTTTGGTTACTTAAACATGTCACACAAGTATTTGTTGTTTTCAACAAGTTAAAGTGTTCAAAACAAATAACAAAGTTTATATTTGAAAAGAACATCAAATTTTAGTTGGATTACATGTTTCAAATATTGAAATTGGAATTAGGATAATTTAATTATGAATTAAACAATATTAAACAAATTTTAAATGAAATTAAAACAAGTTTGAATTTAATTGAATTTTTATTTGTTCAAAACATAAATTCAAACTCACATTTGAAAAGTTCACACTTTGATGGTTTGAAAACATATTTGGCATGTTCAAGAATATTTTATTTTGAGCAAGTTATGATTTTATCAAATTTAATTGAATTAAACAAGATTTAAATTGTTTAGGCAATTTTAATTATTCAAAACATGAAACAAAATTTATATTTGAAAAGGTGAGTTGAAATGGTATGGAAAACATATTTTATTTGCATTTATTGGATTAATAATGAATTAGTTATGGAATTTAGAAATTTACATTTGAATTATTCAAATTTGAATTTTAAATGCATTTGGAATTTGTAAAACAGTACACAAATGGATTATTTGGAAAAATCATTTAATTTGGAACAGAAAACATATATAACTTTTATTTATTGGGGTTATAGATTAAAAGTTATTAAAGTTTTAGTTTTAGTGTTTAATTCTGCCATTTAAAAGTATTTGGAAATTAACAGAAAACGTGGTAAACATTTGTTACATCACAGCACCCTAGCCGCGGCCACTGTGCGTGGGCCACGGGCCAGCGTGGCGTGCTGGGCGCTGGCGTGGCAAGGGAGAGGCTGACAGGGGGCCCTCCCTGTCAGCGCTTGGCCGCAAAAAAGTTGGGATTTTATCCCGGGGAAGCGAGGGATCGAACCCGCGACCTCCCCCTGCTGCGCGCAAACCTGAACCAGTTGCGCTGCGATGCGTTCGTTACTAGGTACAGAGGTGCAGTGAGGTTAACCTTCCACAGCGTGTTAACTGAAGTTTACTGACGAGCAAACGTTTCCGCGACCTGACAGAGGGTGACGCCGGCGGCGATCACCGTGTGCTCGCGCTCGCGGTGCTGGATCTGGTGGTGCAGGACGTGCATGGATGCACAGAGAGGAGAGAGGGGAGGAGACGGTGGTGCTCACCACCGTTGTAGACGATGCAGAGGGTTGATGACGACGGCTGACGACGGCAGCATCGGCGGTGTCGTGGACGGCGGCGACATCCTGGTGGCTCCCCGTGGCTGCTTCGGTGTCCAAAAGGAAGAGGAGACGGTGGCGAGTCGGTTCCAGGTGTTAGGTGGGTAGGTGGATCTCCATGGCGACGGCGGCTTGAGCGGATTCAGACGACGATCTCCGGCGAGGATTCAGAGAGGGGGAAAATGGCAGAGAGAAGGGAAATTGCGGCGGCGATCTCGATGGGACAGGGTACCTAGGGCCTAGGGTTGGCGGCGCGCGCCTAGGGCTGCCTTTATAGGGTCTAGGAACGAGGGTAGCCGTCGGCGTCGTCCCCCTGCCGCCGTGGCATGCTCGGATGAGCTGCCGTACCGCGGGGCGACGGCGGCGGCTAACTGAACCGGTACGCGCGGGTTAGTTGGGCTGGGCCGCGCGGAAGGTAAGTTGCTGCGCGCGCGTTTGTTTTCATCTTTTTTTTTTTGCTTTTCTGTTTTTCTTTTGTAGCAACTAGAAATGGAAGAAAAAGGTGGTTTTTAGGTTAGTAAAATTTCTAGAAAAAAATTAGTTTAAGCTTATTAGGTTAATAGCAACAAATGCTAACTTTTGTTTTCACAAAGTTTTCAAAATTATTGATGTTTAGGAATTAAACCAAAATTGAAGGAATTTTAATATTAATCAAACATTAATGAAAACAAAGCATTTTAATAGGGTGACCCCTAGGGTTTAAGTGATTAAAATTAGTTGATTGGTTTAGAGATTTTCATAAACTCAAGTTGGTTGCTGTTTGATGAATTTGAAGGTGATTTGGAATTAATTGTTTGAATTAAAACCAACAAATTAATAAGTGATCCTTATGGAAACAATTTGGTTTTGATTTGCATTTCTTATTTGAAAAAGATTGTAACAGACAAGTATGGAAACAAGGGTTGATTAATGTTTGAAATTCATTATGGAAACAATGCAAACAGAAATGAAATGAGGATGATGACATGATGCATTGCTTAAATTAAACAAGAAATAAAACAACTACGGAGTTTTTCATACTTGGATGTTACACTTCTCCTCATATGCCTCCATGTTTAGATCTCGTGAGCTGCCTATCATGATCGAGATTGATCTTATGTAATTCTATGTGTTGTGTTTGCTGGGATCCGATGAATATTGACTTTATGCCAAGTTGATTATAGTCTTTATTTGCATATGCTATTTGTGATCTTGCATGCTTTCCGTTGCTAGTGGTTGCTCTGGCCAAGTAGTTGCTAGTGACTCCAAGAGGGAGTATTTATGCTTGATAGTGGGTTCATGCCTCCTCACCACCTTGCTCGAGTGACAAAAACGTGAAGGGGGTGTGTGTTGTTGCCATTAGGGAGAAAACAACGGTGAGAGTGCCCGCGTGCATAATCATTGCTTACACTACACACTTTGTTTAATGAAGTTATTTGTTGCTTGCAACTTAATACTCAAGGGGGTTCGGATGATAACCTGAGGGTGGATTATTAGTCATAAATGCAGATGGATGTCGGTCTATTTATATTGTTGTAATGCCCGCACTAAATATCATAGTAATCATCATGTCATATTGTGCACTACGGTTCAACCTCTATTTGTCAATTGCCCAACTGTAATTTTTTCACCCAGCATGTTATCTTTTATGGAGAGACACCACTAGTGAACTTATGAACCCCGGTCCATATTTTCCACACTGTTAAACAAACCACAACAATTTCCTGCTTTCTTTACTTACTGTAAACGTACATAATTTTTCACACTATACGTCTAATCTTTGTTTTCAGCAAGAACGGTGAGATTGACAACCTCACTGTACCGTTAAAGAAAAGCTCTACCAGGAGACAACCCGTTTTATTTCGCTGTTTTCAACCCGTTTTCTTTCGTTTTCTTTGGTGTGCTTTGCACCTGGGTGTTTACTATTTCCTTAGAAACCCTGTTGTATCTTTTCTTTGGAGTTTTTGTTGAGCCAAGTAAATCCTCTAGTGGAAAATTGAGCCTATATTTCGAATTTCTGCGCAGGAAACAGATTTCTGCTATCCACTGTTAATTCCGTAAAAAATCACAGAAAATTCAAAATGACCTGAGTTTTTTTGCGCTTAATACTGAGTTATATACGCAACCTTTTTTAGTTTACCACTTTTTGATTTGAGGAACGGAATTGTTTTGAAAAATCGATCTTTACCTGTTGTTCTGTTTTGACAGATTTCTGCCATTTATCGTATTTGCATCTTAATATCTTTCTTTTGGTATTATTTCGAGAAAAAGAGTTTTGAAAGAAGTTGTGACAGTAGCTAATGTGTTTTTAAGTGTTAGACTTGTGTTGAAACTGAACCATGTGAATTTATTATTTCAATTGCACTAACGTTGCTAATGAAGATTGTGAGAATTTTGGTGTGAAGGAAGTTTTCAAGGGTCAAGAGAAGAGGTTGATATGATGTGATCAAGAAGAGTGAAAAGCCTAAGCTTGGGGATGCCCCGGTGGTACATCCAAGAAAATTCCAAGAAGACTCAAGCATCTAAGCTTGGGGATGCCCAAGGCATCCCATTCTTCATCAACAAATTACGAGGTCACTTCTAGTGAAACTATATTTTTATTCGGTCGCATCTTATGTGCTTTACTTGGAGCATATTTTATTTTTGTTTTCAGTTGCCCAAGGCATCCCCTTCTTCATCAACAAATTATCAGGTCACTTCTAGTGAAACTATATTTTTATTCGGTCGCATCTTATGTGCTTTACTTGGAGCGTCTTTTATTTTTGTTTTCAGTTTGTTTTTGTTTTTTCTTTCAGTTTGTTTTACTTTTTCAATAAGTTTGGTTGGACCCCAGCATTCTTTTACTGGAGAGTGACACACTCCGCTTTTTCATGCGAATACGTTGTATTCTTAATCTTTGTCTAGCCGTTGCATTTATTTAGCTCCTGTTTTGCATGCATCTCTTATTAGAGTTGTTAATTTAGTAGCATTGTGCAAGTACTATCATGTTTGCTTGCTGTATCATAAATGTTACGGCACCTCCTATGTGTGCTACATATATTCTTTTCCCTGCTATTGACGTTGTCCGGCGAAGACTATTGTTCTTGTTTCTGCCGCGCAAGGAGAAGATCAGAGAAGGTGTGGATATGTTTGAAAGATTTTGGTGGAGCGTGTTGTGTTTGAAGGAGTCCGGATGGGGTCCACCTACACGCGAGGCAATATAGCGCACCTACAAAAGAGTCATTTTTATTTATGTGTGTCGTTTTATTTTATGTTTAGAAAGAAGTGGGTCCGTATCAAGTTATTTTATTTTTCTAGTTGGTTTGCTTGCGAGTCAAGTTAAGTTGGCTACTATATAAAGCCAGGTGCGACCATGTAATAGGGGGGGGGGGTTGAAAATATTTGAGATTGAGAATACAGAAAAGTCTCATGTCGGGGGAGATCCATATCGTTTGTTTTGTTTGCTGATTCGTGAGGATCTGTTGTGTGTGTCGTGGAGTAGATCAAATTTTCTCACCGATCGAAGTTACCTCTTGATGGTTCTTCGATCGCCGTGAAAGATTGGGCCAAAACCCTCTCGGATCACGTTGATCCGTATCATCTTGGTATCAGATTCGTCGGGTTTCTCACGGCGTATTTTTGCTGAGAATTATTTCCTGCTGAAAGTATTACTGCCGGAGGCGCTACGCCAAGATACCAGTGGTGTTCGTTTTTTGAACTGCTGAATAGTTGTTGCCGGGGCTTAGGCCATTACACCGGCGCTGATCTTCTTGCTTCTGCTGTGGGGCCTTGTTTATGCTGGAGGGGTTGGAGTTGTTGCGCGGGATCGCGAAGGAGTCGCTTCCGTCGCTGCCACCGAGTTCCTCGAGTCCCTTCGCAAACAACGATCGAGAGGAGTCATGGTCTCATAGGATTTGGAAGGGATTGGATTCCCTAGCAAACGAAAAAGTTGAGGAAAAAAAAAGAAGCAGTACATATTGGATCTAAAGTTCTTTCCGTATTGTGTATCACGTGTTGACATCGAGGGGAAGTTTGGATCGGATACAATCGCTGGATACACGTACACAAGAAAATAAGGCATTCTAATTGGCTACGTCCTTGCAAGCAAGGGATCTGATCCGGTTTTGGAAGGTTAAAAAGGAAAAAGAAATCAGAGATTTAATTGGCTCTTGGTTTTCTGTTCCGATTATGTCTTTTCTTTCGTAACTTGACAAGGAAAGGAATAGGAGACCATAGTGGAGTCCTTTACATGAGCTGATTGGAGTGCTAAATTAACCACGTTATTTATTTCCTGCTACAAGACACAATTGCTCTCCACGTGAATTTTCTAGTTGTGACGTGCTTGGATATTTCACGTACACGTTTTGTCCGTGTTGTTTACTGCTACTGCCGATTGCTATTGTTGTCGAGGGTGTCTACTGCCGCGGCGAGATACTCTCACGAAACATTTACTCTGTGAGTATCACTCCGTTCAATTTGCCTCTGCTGATTTTCGTGTACTTCTTAGCCCAGTTTGGCCGTCCACAAGTATTACATTGCAGACTGCTACATACTGTTGTGAATTGAATTTTTGTGCTGAAATTACCGCGACGCCGGTCTCTACTAAATGGATATATCTGTACTAATGGAGAAAAATGACGTCCTATCTTACTGGTTTCAGCGGGAAGAGGAAGGATGTGAAAATTATTCCATTCTCGTGTGGAAGTACATGGCAGGGCATGTGCATTGACAATCGACCGCAGTAGTTTCATCAACGTTGCGAGTCTTGAGAAGTTGAGATGGTGGAAAAGTTGGAGTTGTTTACCATGCCACTTCACCATCCATATTGCCTATGTTTAGGTAACATCGAGCTTGTTATCACACATCAAGCATCGATTTGCTTTCGTTTGGGTCTGTTGTCTTATGAGGTGTGTTGCGATGTGATTCCAATTCATATGGTTTCATGTAATTTGATGTTTGGGATACCGTGGAACAAGGAGCACAATGCAATTTACTTTCTGAATAATAATTCTCCTCGTTACACCGTGACTCGTGGTAAATAGACTATGATCTGAAATCCATGGATATCAACATATACATAGCTTGGAGAGATGAACGGTTACAGAATAAGAAGGAGGCCGATGCAAAGTTTAGAGAGGTAGAAGAGGCAAAGATGAGAGAAGCCGAAGCTGCTGCAATTCTTGTGGTGGCCGACATTACTACACCTGTTTTGGAGCTTGTTCAGCCTACAATTGTGACCAATATTGTTGCAATTTATGTTTTTTCTATAGAGTCTATTGTTGACGTCCATGACGAAGTTCAGCCTATTCATGACGATGTTGCTGCAGAAGATGACTTGAAACCGAGGACGGTTTCGCCTGAATGGGGGAGGATGATACGCCACCTCCTATGTGTGCTACATATATTCTTTTCCCTGCTATTGACGTTGTCCGGCGAAGACTACTGTTCTTGTTTCTGCCGCGCAAGGAGAAAATCAGAGATGGTGTGGATATGTTTGAAAGATTTTGGTGGAGCGTGCTGTGTTTGAAGGAGTCCGGATGGGGTCCACCTACACGCGAGGCAATATGGCGCACCTACAAAAGAGTCATTTTTATTTATGCGTGTCGTTTTATTTTCTGTTTAGAAAAAAGTGGGTCCGTATCAAGTTATTTTATTTTTCTAGTTGGTTTGCTTGTGAGTCAAGTTAAGTTGGCTACTATATAAAGCCAGGTGCGACCATGTAATAGGGGGAGTTGAATTTTTTTGAGATTGAGAATACAGAAAAGTCCCATGTCGGGGGACACCCATATCGTTTGTTTTGTTTGCTGATTCGTGAGGATCTGTTGTGTGTGTCGTGGAGTAGATCAAATTTGCTCACCGACCGAAGTTACCTCTTGCTGGTTCTTCGATCGCCGTGAAAGATTGGGCCAAAACCCTCTCGGACCACGTTGATCCGTATCAATAAAGAGTATTTTTGTTAAAGCATGTTTTGTATGGTGCTTGTTGGGAGAATAAAATTGCTGCTTAAAGTAGAATTTATAACGGTACTAGTAGAAGCTGGTATAGACGGTGGCTAGAACTTTTTCATGCCATGCTAAATGTTATTTTAGTTTTAAATCCTTGTGGTTATTGAGTAGCATGATTAGCCTCAAATAGCTGAGAGTGTTTAATATGTCTTGAAAGATTCACGAGTTGTTCTTGTCATAGTAAAGCATCAATATATGGTATTCTCTTTCGAATGTTTTATTTGGTTGACTTGGCACATGCTCACACCATGTTTATGACTACAAACCAGTGACGAATAGCCTCCATGACCACTTAGTTTTTGAACTTTTGATACTTCTTATGTTTTAATTAATGATGCTTATGTCGCTATGCATGATTATGGCTTTTATGCTCTCTTGATTTGTCGCCCCCTGTCTTTTGCTAGCCTCCACCTGTATTGAGTAGGAGCTCTACTCGTGTATCCAAACTCCCTTAAACCAAAGTTTTCCCATTGTGTACACCATACCTACCTACATGTGGTATTTATCTGCCACTCCAAGTAAATTGCTCACGTGTTACCTTTAAAACCTTCAAAATTACTCCTGCTTTATGTTCCTGTTTTTGCTCATGAGGACGTACATAGAGAATCTTTATCTCACTTGTTGATTGGATTTCACACCCTAGACTAGTGGCTTCATCCGCTTATCCAAATGATGGAAGAGCTGGCAGCGTGGTGCCCAGCCCCAAATTAATGCAAACAAATTCACTTCACTATTTTCCCCCCTGATTTATCAGTCAAAGCATAATTGTGTAAACAAAAGAGAAAGAGGGATGACCTTCTACACCAGTTGCGTCCTTCACCATGGGAGCCTCTCTTGTGAATCCAGTTGGCTTGTGACGTACTGTATTTTCTGTTTACCATTCGTTGACATTAGCATACATCTCCCAAAATATAGACACCCAGTGTCAAACTTATAATACCTCTGTTTAATAAAATAAAACCTCTAGCACACGAGTGATCCCTACTTCCCTCCGTGAAGGGCCTTTCTTTTACTTTTATGTTGAGTCTCCATCTTCTAACTTTATGCACAGTTGAGAGAGCATTTTTGCCATTTTGTGTTCTATGTGCATTTGTACCATAGACATCAATAATTACTTCAAGATGTGATATTATTTGTTCTTAAATTATTTGTTCTAGTCTTCATCATGAACTTTAAAGGTGTCCTGGCATTTATGTTTTGCCCCACTCTTAAGGACTAGCAAAATATCACTTTGCCATGCTTTCTCTATACCTGAAACAAACGTATACCTTTCTTTGGATTATTATTCATGATCCTTTATTTGAGTCACTCTTCATGATGCAAAGTAATTGCTATGCTTTATTATTAAAGTTTTATTTATCATGTTTGTGTTTGAAGTTCTATGATCTCAGCATGCATATGCTTTTACATTAGATTGATCAAGTTTATGTTAGTAGCATGTCACCTCAGAAATTATTGTGTTTTTATCCTTTACCTACTCGAGGACGAGTAGGAACTAAGCTTGGGGATGATTGATACGTCTCCAACGTATCTATAATATTTGATGCTCCATGATCATATTATGCCAATTGCTACTTGTTTTCTCCCTTATTTATAGCATTTTTATACGTTTTCCGGGACTAACCTATTAACAAGATGCCAAGTGCTAGTTCCCTGTTTTCTGCTGTTTTTGGTTTCTAGAAAAGTTGTTCTGGAAACATTCTCAGAATTGGACCCCACAAAGCCCGAAGTGCCTATTTTCCCCGGAAGCATCCAGAACATCGAAGAGGAGTTGAAGACGGGCATCAGGGGGGCCACACCATAAGGTGGCGCGGGTCCCCTCTAGCTGCGCCACCTATGGGTGTGGGGCCCCTAGAGCTCCACCTCCTTTGCCCTTTCGCCTATTTAATCCCCCGGGATGGAAAACCCTAAGCACCTGATCAAGAAATCCCGAAAAGTTCCGCAGCCGCCGTCACCGTCAACCCTAGATCAGGGGGGTTCTGAAGCTATTTCCGCCACCCTGCCGGAGAGGATATCATCACCGAAGGCTTCTACATCACCATGCCTGCCTCCGAAGTGATGCGTGAGTAGTTCATCCTTGGACTACGGGTTCGTAGCTGTAGCTAGATGGTTGTCTTCTCCTCATATGCCTCCATGTTTAGATCTCGTGAGCTGCCTATCATGATCGAAATTGATCTTTTGTAATTCTATGTGTTGTGTTTGCTGGGATCCAATGAATATTGACTTTATGCCAAGTTGATTATAGTCTTTATTTGCATATGCTATTTGTGATCTTGCATGTTTTCCGTTGCTAGTGGTTGCTCTGGCCAAGTAGTTGCTAGTGACCCCAAGAGGGAGTATTTATGCTTGATAGTGGGTTCATGCCTCCTCACTGTAACATCCCAAGTATGAAAATACCCCTAGAGTGTTTTGTTTCTTGTTTTAATTCAAGTATTGCATCATGTCATCATGTTTAATTATTTGTTTGCATTTGTTCACTATTTGTTTTGCATCTGTTTTATCTTGTTTTCATAATGAAACTCAAACAAATTCAAATGGTTATTTCATACTTGCTCTGTTACAACTTTTGGAATAAAAAATCACAAATAAAAACAACCAATTTGTTTCACTTTATTCCATATTGATCCACTAATAAAATGGTGCTTTTTATTTCCACTAATTAATTCAAAATGGGTTTCAAATTCAAAGCAAATCATCTACAACACCTAATTTGGAAATTATAAAAGATACCACACCATTCTAATGTTTTGATCCACCTAATAATAGGGGTCACCCTAATAAAAACCTTGTTTTCCATATTAAGTCATTAATTAACAACCATTTTAATTTCCAAATCCCCTTCAAATTCAAATCAAATGCATCAGGCAGAACCAATTTGAACTTATGAACCCTATCTAAACCAATCAACTAATTTAACCAAGTTAATAGTAGGGTTCACCCTATTAAACTTGTTGCTTTCAAAAATAAATCAATTAGTTTGCAATATATTCCAATTCAAACCATTTTGCAAAAACAGCAACTAAATTTGAATTTCCAGAAACATAAGTTGTAAAGTGGTAGATATTGAACTAACCAACCCACCTGAATTTTTCCAAAATTTTAGAAACTCAAAACCTTATCAAATTCTTCCAATTCTCATTGCTACAAAAAAAACAGAAAAAGCAAAATAGAAAAAAAAAGAAACGCGCGCGGCAGCTAGCCTAGCACCGCCAGCCCACCTCTTTAGCGCGGCCCAGCCCGCTAAAATCCCTGCGTACCGGTTCGATTAGACGAACCCGTCGTCATCCTCGTGTACGGCACGAAATCCGCCGGTTCCACGTACGCCACCGTGCCGCGCCGACGGCATCCATCGGCTTCTGCGCCCTATAAGAACCCCACGGAGCCCTAGGGCGCAGCACCGAACCCTAGCCACCCTAGCCCCTCTCTCGCGCCGCCATTTCCCTCTCTCCCGGCGCGTTCTCCCTCTCTGAATCTCTCGCCGGAGAGCGAGCTCTCTGAACCTCCCATGGCAGCCGCCGCTACCGAGCCTTTCCTTCCTCGTTGATCGCAGAAACGGAACCACCGTCAACTCCTCAACCTGTTGGACACCTGCACGAGCCCAGTTATCCTCGGTAGCCGCCCCGCCATCCACGTCGCTGCCGCTCGCCGTCGAGCTCCTCCACGGAAACCTCCCGGTGAGCCATGATCTACTCCTTCCTCCTCCCCTCTGTCACCCTCTGCATCCGCTGCACCACCAGGTCCACGCATCCAGCACCACGGCACAGCAGCACCAGCACATCGAGCACGGCGATCACCGTTGATCACCGCCGGGCCACTGTCCAAGTTTCAGTTTTTGGTTCGTCAATTAACTGTATATCCGCGAGCAGTACCTCAACTTGTCCGCGCGTGGCTTACTGACAACGAAACGCAAGCAGCGCAGCTGGTTCAGTAACACGCGCACGAGCGGGAGGTGCAGGGATCGAGTCCTGCCCTCGCGGGATAAAATCCCAAAACTTTTTCCACCTCCACGCTGACAGGGAGGGCCCCCTGTCAGCCACACAACAGCCACGTGTGCACGCGCAGGTCAGGGCCCCCCTGGCAGTGGCTAGGGTGTGCTTCCACACGGTAACAAAAGTTTTAACAGTTTCTGTTTTTAAAACCAGCCCCCTAAAAATCACAGATTGGTCCCTGAAAGTATTTTGGCAATAAATTTAGTTTTATAACTCCAATAAATGAAAATAAAATATGCACACTAATCTAAATTTAATTCTCTACCCATTGGTACCATTTGTTTCCTGTTTTGAATTTTCAAAATGCAATTCAAATTTGAATTCAAATAATTCAAATGCAATTTGCTAAATTCAATAACTAATTCATTATTAATCCAATAAATGCAAATAAAATATGTTTTCCATACCATTTTGAATAACCTATTCAAATATAAATTTTGTGTCATGGTTTGAATAATTTAAATTGCCTAAATAATTTAATACTTTTTTAATTCATTTAAATTTGATAAAATCATAACTTGCTCAATATAAAATATTTTTGAACATGCAAAATATGTTTTCAAACCATCAAAGTGTGAACTTTTCAAATGTGAATTTGAATTTATGTTTTGAATAAATAAAATTCAAATAATATTCAAACTTGTCTTAAATTCATTTAAAACTTGTTTAATATTGTTTAAGTCATAATAAATTCATCCTAACTCCTATTTCAAAATTTGAAACATGTAATCCACCTAAAATCTGATGTTCTTTTCAAATATAAATTTTGTTAATTGTTTTGCACACTTTAACCTGATGAAAACAACAATTGTTTGTGTGACATGTTTAAGTAACCAAACATTTGCAAACTTAATAAATGATTTCCAAACTTGCTAAAATTCTTTTTCCACTTGCATCTATTGTTGTTATTTTGTTATTATCATCATGCATGCATCATGCTAACAACTTTCACATAATAATTAATTGTAGATCATTTGTTTCCACTTAAGTCATGGATCTTTTCCATATGCAATCCAATTGCATATGGAACCATTTAAATTGTGTTACCATGTTAGCTAGTTTATTTTGATGCAACCATTAACTTGACATGCATCATCCCATGATTGTGCACTATGCCATGATATTGATTGTTTATATTTCTGTCTTGTTTGTTTGCTTCTTCTCGGATAGACGACGACGTTGAGACAGACGATCTTTACAGCACCCCTTCTGAGGATCTAGCTCAGTACCCGGCTGCTGAGTTTGCAGGCAAGTTATCACTCACATGAACCATTGTGTTCCTTTCAACCCTGGTTACCGATACTTTCCGTTGTCTATGTCTGCTAGCCTTAGTGGTAGTTGTTTCTGTTACGAACCTATCACATGAATCCCTTAACCCTGATATTGCCTCACCACCACTCCTACAACCCTATTGTTTGAGCCAGTGACTTACTAGCATGCTTAGGTTGTTTTGCTCGAGTCTGTTACCCGTTACTGTCAGTTACTATATTTTCATTATGTTCTGGGGGCTCGATGTTTAATCAATCAATCAATCAATCATGCTAATGGTATTGTTAAATAATAATTTGATGATAAGGCACCGGCAGGAGGCCCTGTGTGGTTTTGAGGCCTGCTAGTGTCGACCCTAATAGGAAAAGGGTCTTGTCTACTGATCCATGATGAGCGCACTACCCGCATGTGGGAAGCGAGTATGGGCGCCCCCCTCAATTTGATTCGATTCGCGTCTCGTCCAAATCATCTCATTTAGTTCGTGTTTTCCATTTGCCGCATGCATGTTTTTGCGAGCCCAACGCAGGGTGGAACTTTCGTAGTCGGCATATAGGGGGACACGTTCTTAGAGTGCTATGAGGGTCCATTTTCTTCCGGGCTCGATTAGCCATGCGCCCAAGGTGCTTTGGGCTTGATGCGAAGAAGAGTTGAGTTGTGTTGAGTGCCCCTTTTGGTGGGAGGCATCCCATCTGGCGGGTTATTCATACGTGTACGGCCAAATTGGTGCAACCCTGCAGGGATAATCTTCTCGAGAAGCCGTGTTTTCCGCGGTTATGGTTAACTTGGTGAAAGTACTGGCTAACAAGTACTCATGACAAATTAAACCTAATTATTCACAATCTCACACCCCATGATTAACAACTTGACTAGTAATAGGATTATTGTCACAATAACTTGATTCATCTTTAAGTCAACTGTGTGAGTTATCCTCGGATTGCTTCTTTGGATAAGGGGCGAGATCCAGGATGGGTTTGTTTGAAGTTATCTTTCAGTTGGTTACAACACTCGATCTTATCTCCTTTCTGTTAGCCGGAAGTGATAGAATCTCTGTAGTTGGTTAGCGCAGCCAGTTGCAGCATCTTTTATATCCCCTTCCTTCCGTTGAACCCAAGGCATCTGTACTTGGTGTTGACGGGTTATACTTTGGTGAACTGTGAGTCTTGCTTGCCAGTACGTCTATGTACTGACCCCTTTGGGGCTGTGGTTTCCGCAGACTACGCTTACGAGGATCCAGGTGACGGCTACTACGTGGAGTTTGACGAGGCTGCTGACGAGTAGCTAGCGGACCCGGGCAGGATCCGAGACATCGTGGATGGGCTCCGTTTTTATTTCAGTTTCCGGCTTCTTAAGCCTATTTGGATTTGTCTGTACTCAGACCCCTTTTAATGCTTCCGCTGAGATGTAATGATGTTATGTTGGGACATGTGTCCTCTGGATGATTGTATTTGCTATCTCTGCCCTAGTGAGGGCCAGTTGCAACTTATTTCGATCTTTTGTGTCTTAGAGATATGTTGTGTTATCAGTTTGTTCAAAGCCGTTGACGTACCATGTGTGTATGGTATGAAGTACGTCAATGGTAGTGTCCTGATTTCTACGGGATAGTTTACATCGACGGTGAACAGTAGCGATGGGTTGTCACACCTAAGTGTTGGCCTACTCGTAAGAGGACGCGGGTGCCGGTAAGCCCCGTAATCCCATCAGAATACTGTTCAGTTCGTACGGTGAGTATCCTCTAGAAGTCCGGGTGCGACAAATGGTATCAGAGCCTGTCTGCCTGTAGGATCCCTTTTTACTGGTCGCAGTTGAGTCTAGAAACTATTTTGTAGCTAGATAGGAAAAATGAAACGTGAGAGTAGGAATTCTGCCATTTTTCTTTTTTCCCCACCCACCCACCCTTTTCTTGTAAGGAAGTGCAACGTTGTTTTTCTCTTCTCACCTAAACTTTCAAGTTAGGATTTCACGTGTTTTGGGTTCTCCGTAGTACCTCAGGAGTTTTTGGTCTCGTGTTTCCCGATGTTGCTTCAATATCCTGTTCTTTTCAACATCCTTTTCGTCCGTTGAACCTTGTTGTTGCTTTCCACTTCAGTTCTCTACCGGCGTCTAATCAAAACCTCCCAAATCATCTGCAGATGGATCTCAGGTTCTACCCGCAGGTGGTTCGGATGACTCGTTGCGAGAGCACTGCCGGTTATCCGGAGATGCTGAGAGACATGGTCACTTATCTGGGGTTCCATTGGGCACCAGAGTACCAGGTCTACGAGCAGCAGCGAGAGTTTGACCAGACCTACTACCAGGCTATCGTCTACATTCTGTCAGATGATGGCATGAGCGTTGTCCACCGCTACGAGGCAGTAGGTTCCACAGTGGATATGGACGTGCAGCAGGCAGCTTATGTGAGTCTCACCGTCCTCCGTGCTGACTACTGGGGGTTTGACGATTCTATCTATCGCCACATCCCCCGTGGTTACATCACGTCAGCGGGAGCTCACTTCACCCTCTACGACAACCTGGATGTCTACGAGCATGATAACACCAGGCTGCACACCACCGCTCAGTTTGTGAGGCACAGTGACGCTGTTGCCACCACACTTTCTCAGGAGTTAGCCTCAGTCAGGGAGCAGCTCTATCTTGCTTTGACTCGTCTGGCTACGTACACCACAGACTTTGTTGGAGATGAGCGCTTTGCCCGTTTCCATCAGACAGTTGGACGTAGTTTACCAGATGCTGGAGGTTACGAGCCGATCAGAGGTCCACTCCTCAACCTCGGAGCTGGTTACACTGGGATTCCACGCTTTGGAGCACAGGGAGACGACGCTTTCTACTTCACCACACCGAGAGTTGCTCTCAGACCAGTCCCGATCTACGCGGATCGTCGTTCTACCTACTTCCGTGGGATTCCTCCTCACAGTATCTCTCGTCGTACTACTCACCGCCGTCCTGCGTGATGATCATGGGAGTACCGATGTATCCATTCCTATCTATGTTTAGCCATCCTTTGCCTTTCGAACCATGTATTGGTGTGTTGGATATTCTGATGTATTTGAACATGTGATGATGTACCTGTTGGTTATCTATTCATGCGTCGGAATAATCTATCTTTCGGTTACCAAGTCTATCATTTTCTGTTGTTGTGCTAAAATGCATGTCTATTCAGGATGCCGCCAACAAGGAGCAACCCGCCTGAACCACCTCCGCTCACGGAGCTGTTGACTCAGATGACTCAGGTCGTGGCTCAGATGGCCCAGATCCAGGCTAACCAGCACAACAACCAGAATGCTCCGAGAGTCAGCATCAAGGAGTTTCTGAGTATGGGTCCGAGAGCTTTCGTGGCAACACGTGAGCCTCTGGATGCTGATGACTGGATCAGGGAGATGAACAGGGCTCTGGACATTGCTCACGTTGCTGAGGAGGATAAAGTCAAGTATGCCACCTACCTACTGAAGGGTCAGGCAGCTACCTGGTGGGAGAACTACCATACCATGAGAGCTGGCTATCCTATCACCTGGGGATGTTTCAAGGATGCCTTCCTGAAGCACCACATCCCAGATGGTCTCATGGAAAGGATGCGTGAGGAATTTTGCTCTCTCAGGCAGGGCAAGCTGGACGTCATTGGCTACCAGAACGAGTTCAGTCGTCTCGCTCGATACGCTGGTGATGAGGTATCCACTGAAGCCAAGAAGATGGCAAGGTTCCGCCGAGGTTTTAACCCGGAACTGAAGTACGCTCTCACCAACATCAAGTGCAAGGACTTCGTGGAGCTCGTGAACACCGCGCTCAATGAGGAGAATGGGCGCAAGGCGTTCGAGGAGTCCCGAAAGCACTCGCGTGAGGGTGGTTCCTCCTCCAACATGACCACCCCTCCGCAGAAGCGCCGCATCTGGGTGCCAAATGCTGCTGTCACTAGGGCTCCATATGCCCAAGCTTCTCCAGGCTTTGCTCCCCGCCCACCCAACCCATCTCAGATGCAGGGTCAGAGGGTTCCAATGGGGCAGCCAAGGCCAGGTCCTGCACGTGTCGTCACTTGCTACAAGTGCAAGGATACTGGACACTATGCTGATAAGTGCACTCAGAGGCAGCTACCTCCACCTCCTCGCCCCAACACCAACCAGGCAATGGTTCGTGCTCCCCCGGCTAAAGCCTTCAACTCCAACAACAGGCCTGTCGGGAGGACCGCGAGGGTGAATCATATCAAGGCCGACAAAGCTGAGGAAGCTGCTGACGTCGTTCTCGGTATATTACCCGTAAACTCTATTCCAGCTAAAGTGTTGTTTGATACCGGAGCATCGCATTCTTTAGTGTCAAAGATTTTTGCAAAAGCATACAACCTAGTTCTGGTTCCGCTAAGCAATCAAATGACTATTCACTCTTCGGGACCGCAAATGTTGACTTCAAAGATAAGTAAGGACAATTAGATCCTAATTGGAGGCCGCATATTCCTTGCTTCACTCATGTTGCTGGGAAATTCTGACATTGATGTCATTCTGGGTATGGATTGGTTGAAGACCCACAAAGCAAAAATTGACTGTGCTCAAAAGTCAATAACTCTCTCTCACCCTTCAGGCCAGATAGTCTATTCTCCATATGGATCAAGTTCTGTTCAGCTGTTCAACCTCGATGCTAAACCTCTTCCTGCAATTGAGAATGTTCCGGTGGTTTGTGAATTCCCTGACGTCTTTCCAGAAGAGTTGCCAGGGATGCCTCCGGACAGAGCAGTTGAGTTCGTGATCGAGCTTGAACCAGGTACTGCTCCAATCTCTAAGCATCCATACAAGATAGCTCCTCCTGAACTGAAATTGTTGAAGGAGCAAATCGATATGTACATGGAGAAAGGTTACATTCAGCCTAGTTCCTCCGCTTGGGGTTGCCCAACTCTGTTTGTTGCCAAGAAGGATCAAACAAAAAGACTCGTGGTTGACTATCGTCCTCTCAACGAGAAAACCATCAAGAACAAGTATCCAATTCCTAGTATCGATGATCTTTTTGATCAACTTGCTGAAGCCTCAATATTCTCAAAGTTGGACTTGAGGATGGGTTACCATCAGATAAAGATCAGAAAGAAGATATTCCAAAAACAGCTGTCACCACTCGGTACGGTCTATATGAATACACCGTCATGTCCTTTGGTCTCACCAATGCACCGGCGACCTTCTCAAGACTCATGAATTCTGTCTTCCATGAATACCTCGACAAGTTCGTTGTGGTATATCTTGATGACATTCTTGTCTACTCAAAATCCGAGGAAGAGCATGGAGAACAACTTCGTCTAATCCTCATGAAACTCCGCGAGCATCGTCTATATGCCAAGTTCTCCAAATGTGAATTCTGGATTCCAGAAGTTGCTTACCTTGGTCATATCATCTCTGCCAAAGGCATAGCCATTGACCCAGAAAAGGTTAAGGCAATTGTTGATTGGAAACCCCCTAAGACGGTGAAGCAAGTCAGAAGTTTTCTTGGCTTGGCTAGCTATTGCCGTCGTTTCGTCCAAAACTTTTCCAAGATTGCCAAACCTCTCACTGATCTCACAAAGAAGGACAAAAAGTTCATTTGGACTCCACAGTGTGATGAGAGTTTCAATCTCTTGAAGACTAAACTCACTTCTACACGAGTTCTGGTTGGCCCAGATACTACCAAACCTTTCCAGATATTCTGCGATGCATCTCTCCAAGGTCTAGGTGCAGTTCTTATGCAAGAACGTCAAGTTGTGGCTTATGCTTCACATCAGTTGAATGCACATGAGCAAAACTATCCAACACATGATCTTGAACTTGCAGCAATTGTGTTTGCCCTCAAGAAATGGAGACAATACTTGTTGGGTAACAAAACTGAAATCTTTTCCGATCATAAGAGTCTGAAATACATCTTCACTCAACCAGATCTAAACCTCAGGCAAAGGAGATGGATTGAAAAGATTAAAGACTTTGATCTCACCATTTGACGAAGACATAGATCTTGGACCCTGCGGGTAAGGACACCCCCTCTCAGGCCCAATGTCAAGGCCCAAGAAGAGGCGCCCTTGGAAGGCTCCAGAAGGCCTACCAGAAGCCCACCCGCACCAAACTTGCGGGTTAAGTTAGGAAGTTTTGTAACCAACCTAAGCTAGGGTTCGAATCCTCTCCGGGTAGGACTCGAGACCTGGCCATCTATATAAGGCCAGGAGAGCCCTCAGGGAGAGGACCAAGCAATACCGCACGACCAAAAAGCCTCGGAACTCGAGATCTACTCTCGATTCGAGCAACCTGTAACCGATCTAATCATCCAATACAGATCGACACGAGGCAGGAGTAAGGGTTTTACCTCTACGAGGGCCCCGAACCTGGGTAAATCTTGCCTTCTGTCTAGCCGACGATCTCACCAGCGCCCATGACTTCTCCTAACCGAAACCCGAAATGGTCACCTAAGGGACTTGTCGAGTCAGGGATTCGACAATTGGCGCCGTCTGTGGGAATCGCGGGCGCTGGATCACCGGCATCTTCGGCTTCATCGACATCCAACTCCCGTTGGAAACCAACGACTACGGCTCCGAACAATCCTATATGGATCGGATCTGTCGTGGTCACGCCTCACTCGCCGGAATCTCGCCCGGCGTTCGAGGAACTGGAGAAGAGCGTCACCCTGACGTTCGGGAGCTTCAACTTCATGGCAAACAGAGACGGGATCCTCCACTTCTCAGATGAATCTGAAACCGAATCTGGAACCGCCAACTCGCGCTTCCCTACAGGGAAAAGCGACGAGTCCATCCGCTACAACGCAGTCGACTACCACACCCTCTCGACAGAGGAACCCTCTCGGGTGCGGAGAGCTTTTCGATCTACGCCTAGGACACACGGACCACAACTGGCCCAAGTCTGCATGGCAGGGTCGGAGCAGCCCTCGGAAACTGAATATAGCGCGACCGAGCGCGATATAATCGGCGTTTCGCGGGAAGCCTGGAAAAGAGCCAAGGAATCCATGCGAAAGAGCCAGCCGCCTGCGGCGGGAGCCACGCAGGAAGACCTAACCGCCTACCACTATCACCTAGTGAGGGCGGCCTCAAACATCAAGGATGCCCGAGCGGATCTAGCCCGTCGCAGGAGAGCGGCGGATGAATCAAGCCAACGTCGAGCCGAACTATCCCACGCACCTTCAGTCGGTACCCGACCTAGGGGGAAGGGACCCGCAGCGTCGACGAGGGACCACGAATCTATGGCTGGAACCAACAGGTCTACCACGTCTTCTTTCATGAGGGTCGACGACGATGGCAACGTCTACCCGCAAACCCCAGCCGCTGCGATCCTAGCCGCAGCAACCTACATGCAGATGAATCAGCCAACAGATAGCGATCCCCGGGTGGAACAATACAAGCACATTCGCAAAGGTCTAGGGCTGGCGGCCGCGAGGCTCGCCTCTCACGATCGCAAAGAACAATTGGAGAAGGAGCGACTGGAGAAGGAAAAGGACAAAGAAACGCCCCGCAGGCACAGAAGCTCTTCCCCGAGAAAAGACAAGTCGCCACGTCGTGGCCGAGGGAAAGAAGCCTGCCGCCGTGATGACAGTCGAAGCAGCGGCGACGACAGCCCGAGAGATAAAAGCCCGCGACACCGCGGCAGCCGTTCACGCAAACGAAGCAAGGAACCACGGAAGAACTCCGATCGCGATCAACCCGGACGGGACGCGCGATCAGACATCGCGCAAAACAAAGTGGATAGAGCGAGGGCGTCAAGATATCGCGATCGATCATCGTCCGACTCTTCGGATGACGAAACCTGCGGCGCACTATGTTTCGCCCGTAGCATCCGCGAGGCGCCCCTACCCAAGCGATTCAAGCTCAGCATGGAAGTGACGAAGTACGACGGCTCACTCGAGCCCTCTCAATGGTTGAGCGACTACCTCACGGAAGTGAAATGCCAACGTGGTAACAAGAACACGGCCATGCAATACCTCAATTTGCACCTAGCCGGAGCAGCTCGCAGCTGGCTGGAGAGGAGACCGCGATCTTGCTACGCATCGTGGGATGATTTGCACCGTGATTTCTGCAAAAACTTCCAGTCGACCTACAAGAGACCGGCTACAATCGAAGAACTACGAGCCTGCAAACAGAAAAGCGGTGAATCCACCCGAGAGTACATCCAGCGGTGGAACACGCTCAGGAACACCGCAGGGACAATCTCTGAAGAAGTGGCGATCGAGGCCTTCGCCAAAGGAGCAAGAAGAACCGCGTTTCGAGAAGAGCTCGGCAGAGCCGCGCCCAAAACCATCGGGGAGCTCATGGTCATAGCCGAAAAATGGGCCAATGGAGAAGACGCAGTACGCAACGAAAGAGGATCATCACCTGCACACGAGGACGACCGCCACGGACGAAGGAAGAGAAGAAAATATTACGACCACGATGATAGAGAAGAACTAGTGGCAGCAGAATTCACGCGAAGTCGCGACTCCGGTCGTCGCGGAAGTCGCGAGTGGAAACCAAAAGCAGAAGAAAAATCACCCGAGGAAGACCTCGATGCGTACTGCTCGCTACATCTGTTCACAGACAAGCGCACGGGCAAGACAAAGGCAACACACCTTCTCAAGGATTGCCGAAAGTTCATCGAAATCTCGGACGCGCTCGCCAAGAAAAGATTCGCTTCCACCCAAAACTATCCACCACTACCAGGAGGGGGACAGCAATTCCAGCTACCACCGCCTCCACCTCCACCGACCAACCCAAGCATGGCGCTCGCTGCATTGCCAGCGCCACCACAACAAAACACGGGAGCAAATACATACCCGACTCCGCACGGACAACTCCTCGGGATGATACAGAAGGTATGCCCCTCTCGCAGAGCTCAAAAGACTAACTCGAGACAAATATGCATGGCAGTGCAGACGCCACCAACAAAGCCCGAGTACCTGAAGATGGCCGATCAGCCAATCACGTTCTCGAAAGAAGACCACCCGCCACGAGTCTATCGGCCGGGACACGCCGCCCTCGTCATTCAAGCTCAAATTGGCAATTATGACCTGGCCCGCGTGTTCATGGACGGTGGCAGCGGCATCAACATCATCTACGCGGATACACTCCGTCGAATGAACAAAAATCTGGACGGTCTAAGGGAATCAGAAACATCCTTCCACGGGATAGTCCCGGGCAAAGCAATCCGTCCACTCGGAACAATCAACCTAGAAGTTGTACTGGGATCCCCACACAACTACAGAAGGAATTCCTGGACTTCGAAGTCGTCGACTGGCCCTCACAGTACCACGCCATTCTTGGTCGAACAGCGTTCGCCAGATTCATGGCCGTGCCACATTACGCATACTTGAAGCTCAAGCTACCTGGCGAATACGGTGTGATCACCATCGACGGAGACTTCCAGAAATCGGACAAGTGCGACATATAATTTAATGAGATCGCAAAATCTTTCGGGATGCAAGAAGAACTTCAAGAGTTAGCAAAAACAACGGACCACTCCGTTACGCCCCTCACGAAGAAAAACGCACCCGAACTGGAATTCAGTGCCAACAGCGATACTCGCAAGCACCAAGTACACCCGACAGACTCCGCGAAGACGGCAATGGTTTCCACAACCCTCTCGCCAGCATAGGAAGGCGCGCTCGTCAAACTCCTCCGTGAGTACTGGGAGATTTTCGCCTGGCAGCCTTCAGATATGCCAGGAATACCCAGGGAGTTTGCCGAGCACTCACTCGAAGTCTTTCCTGACGCCAAACCTATCAAACAGACGACTCGACGATTTTCAGAACCTAAGCAGAAAGCGCTTGGAGAAGAAGTAAACAGATTGCTAGCCGCAAACTTCATCAGGGAGATCAAAATATCCACCTGGTTAGCAAACCCGGTGTTGGTCCCCAAGAAAAACACGGATATCCTTCGGGTGTGCATCGACTACACGTCGCTAAATAAACACTGCCCCAAGGACAACTTTCCTCTACCATGAATCGACCAGATCGTGGACTCTACGGCAGGTTGCCAGCGTCTCTCCTTTCTAGACGCCTATTCAGGATATAATCAAATCCGCATGAAAAAGGAAGACGAGGAGAAGACGGCTTTCATCACACCGCACGGTGTATACTGCTACACGACAATGCCCTTCGGGCTGAAGAACGCAGGCGCAACATATCAGCGCTGCATGCAAAGATGCCTCGCCAATCTCATTGGCAAAAACGTACAAGTGTACGTCGACAACATTGTCATCAAAACTCGAGTGGAGGACACACTCCTCGAGGATATTAAAGAAACATTCGACGCCCTTAACGCATATCGGATCAAGCTCAACCCGACCAAATGCGTTTTCGGTGTCCCCGCAGGCAAACTTCTCGGGTACCTGGTATCCGCCAGAGGCATCGAAGCCAACCCGGAGAAAATACAAGCCATATTGACTATGAAGGAGCCAACCAATCTACGCGGAGTACAGCAGCTCGCAGGACGACTAGCAGCCCTAAGCAGATTCATCGCACGATTGGGAGAGCAGGCATTACCCTTCTACAAATTACTGAAGAAGACGGACAAATTCGAATGGACACCCGAAGCTAAAAAAGCGTTCGCAGATCTGAAGCGGTCCTTGCAAAGCAGGCGCATCCTTGCGACACTGCAAGAAAGAGAGCCACTTTTCCTATACTTAGCCGCTACAAACCAGGTCATCAGCATAGCGATTGTAGTCGAAAGACCTGAAGACGGCAAAGCATACAGAGTTCAAAGACCAATATATTACATCAGCGAAGTACTTTCGCCATGCAAACAACGCTACCCTCACTATCAGAAGCTCGCATACGGGGTTGTTCTCACAGCTCGAAAGCTCAAACATTATTTCCAGGAACACGCCATCACAGTGGTTAATGATGCGTCACTCGGGACAATCATGAACAACCCTATGGCATCCGGAAGAATAGCAAAGTGGAGCATCGAGCTGGGCGCCTGGGACATCACCTATGCTGGACGCAACGCAGTCAAATCACAAGTTCTCGTGGAATTCATCAGCGAATGGACAGAGCTGCAAACACCCGGGCCACCCGAGTATACGAGCAATTGGATAATGTACTTCGATGGATCCAAGAGAAACGAAGGAGCAGGAGCAGGAATCGTCCTCTTCTCACCTAGCGGAGACAAACTGCAGTACGTCTTGCGACTGGATTTTCCACCCGATGACCCAACATCGAACAATGACGCAGAATATGAAGCACTATTGCACGGGATGAAGATGGCAATCGCCTGTGGAGCTACCCGATTAATGTTCTACGGCGATTCCAACCTCATTGTGCAGCAAACAATGAAAGAATGCGACGCCATTGCCGAAAACATGGTTGCATATCGCGACATGTATAACCTACTCGAAGGAAGCTTTAAAGGGTGCGAGCTAAAGCACATTGCAAGATCTAGCAACGAAGAAGCAGACAGATTGGCCAACATGGGTTCCACGAACACACCCATACCGCCAGGGATATATTTCGAGCGGATGATTAAGAGATCGATCAAACTGAAGAAACCCGCAGAAACACCCGCAGCAATGGAAACAGAGGTCAGCCCGCAAATCGCGCTTCTCGAGCTTCCTCATAACATATCACGGCAGGTTTTCCTGGTCGAACCAGTCTGGACGCAGAAATATCTCGACTACCTGCTAAACAAACAGCTCCCGGCCGATCCACGTGAGGCTCGACAGCTAATCAGGCGTAGCAAATCCTTTCGGGTGGTTAACGGAGAATTATACAAACAAAGCATCTCGGGAATACTTCAGCGTTGCATCGCACCCGAAGACGGCAAGGAATTACTTCGAGACATACATCAGGGTGATTGCGGACATCATGCTAGCTGGAAAGCGATATTGGGGAAAGCCTTTCGAGCAGGATTCTACTGGCTCACAGCAGCCACCGATGCAAAAAACCTGGTCGATAGATGCGACGCCTGCCAGCGATTCGCACCAAAGCCGCACGCACCCGCCACGGAGTTGCACATGATACCCATCGCCTGGCCCTTTGCACAATGGGGGCTAGACATGGTTGGACCATTACGCAGATCCACACCCGGTGGATATACACATCTGCTGGTCGCAGTCGACAAATTCACCAAATGGATAGAGGCAAGACCAGTAACTTCGGCTAGCGCCCAATGCGCCGTGGAGTTCCTTGATTCCATCATATGCAGATTTGGTGTGCCACACGACATCATTACAGATAACGGCACAAACTTTACGGCAAAGGAAACACAGCAGTTCTGCGAAGAGAAAGGCATCAATTTCAAGTTCGCTTCGGTTGCCCACCCGCAAACGAACGGACAAGTCGAAAGATCCAACGGCTTAGTTTCGGCTGGGATCAAGAAACGACTACTCGACCGTCTGCACCCCGCAGCAGGGCATTGGGCAGAGGAGCTACCCTCCGTACTCTGGAGCCTCCGGACAACCCCAAACAGGTCTACAAAATACACACCATTTTTTATGGTATACGGGGCAGAAGCAGTCCTTCCCGAGGAAGTTAGATTCAGCGCCCCACGGGTTGTGGCCTACAGCGAAGAAACCTCCAACAAAGCACTCGCAGCAGATATGGATGCACTCGATGAAATGCGGGACATCGCACTCGCAAGATCCGCAGTTTATCAACAAATGCTACGCAACTATCACAGCCGCCGCATACGCCACAGGTCATTCGTGGTAGGTGACTTAGTATTGCGGCTCAAGCAGAAGGAAGGACACAAACTCGAACCACCTTGGGAAGGACCCTTCATTGTACACGAAGTTATCCCAGGAGGAGCCTACAGGCTCAAAAATCCAGCGACCGGAGGAATCTATTCCAATCCATGGAATATTGCACAACTCCGCAAGTTCTACCCCTAGGTTTACTTGTTTCTACAACAATAAGGCTATACTAGCCAATTTTGTAGCTCGAATACATGACTTCACAGTCATTGCAATAAAAATACATTATTTCCTCATCATATTTACCCGAAGCTTCTTGTTTACTGCATGCTAAAAGTCACAGGTACACACCCCATCGCATACACGGGGGCTACACCTAAGAACTTAGCATCCCAAAGAAATATCATCAAATACAAGGTTACACACCTTACAACGATTTTTACAAACTATAAACAGTTTACAGGATATTCACATCCGACAGATCAGTCAAAACGCTGAGAATTCTCAGTCGCTAAGACCCTATCTACCTCTTCAGAGGTCATTCGGATAATCTTCTCGGCTGCAGGGCGTACAGCATCATAAAAAGGTGTGATGTCCTCGATTGCATAATCTGGGCGCCGAGCTGCGGAGTTCAAATCTATCTCAGGATGCCATATTCGGACAAAGGAGAGAGCCACAACCGCGCCGCACGTCATCTGTTTGCGTACGCACGTGCGAATCTCCCCTTCCCGACTAAACAGCCTGAGTAGATAGCTCCAGTCTTCGGGACCCCTTTCGAGTGGATAAAAAGCTGCATTCATCGCGATCAAGACCTCGTGAAAAGAACCCACGAGAATTCTCGCCTGCAGCACTCGGAATTTCAAGGTGGCCATCACAAACCCTCGACTGCGATCAGACCAGAAGTTATTCGCATGAGGTTTTGGGCTGTTAGCCTCTTGGTGAATGTGGTTTTCCACCCACTTCTTTTCCTCCCTGTCATTCGGTCTAACAACTGAAGGGCAGATGCATTTAGTCAGCTGAAGAATACAAAAGGAGAAAAAATGCACGGGGGCTGCACCACTTACATAGCAACACCCTCGCAACTGAAGATAGCTCATCCATCAGAAATTGCTCGCGCTCAGCCGCCAATTTCTGTTTGGATATCGCCACATCAGCCACCCCGCGCAAAGCTTTCAGCCTACGCTCACCCTCCTGAACCTTATCACGAAGGCCAGCAAAAGTGCCCATGGCGGCCACAAGTGGATTTACTGGATTACCACGTCCACCAGAAGTTTCCGCGGCAAACACAGTAGCCTGGAAGAAGCACAAGGAAAGAAGTGAGATGCCCTACTCGAGTGGTTTCTAGTCGCACATCTGACTAAACACGCTTGGGGGCTACTCCCATCGGGAGACAAAGGTACAAACAGGAAGAATAAAAACTCCAAAGGATAAATGCTTCGATCAAGGACAACAAAAGTACGGGAATACATCCCAAGGTTCATTACATCAAAAGAAGGAAATAAAAAAACTACGAGGCTACATTGGTGCTCCCACTAGCAGCAGTCGACCCTCCCTTCTTCCGAGCAAAAATCTCAGAAAGCTTCCGAGCAAGAATGGCGGCTTGCTCGCCAAAACGAGAGAGCCGTACCTTTTTGCCCGTGGAAGGATCGACTGGAATGGACGAGTAAGCCTCCTCCAACCCTTCGACTCCGTGCGCCAGAGAAAATTGGATCGCAGTCTTCGCGCCAGCCTCCGATTGAGCGACTGCAAAGGCATCCAGAAGTTTTCCTTCTGAGAAGACCTTCAACATATCATCGAGCGCAGGTGCAGGAGTGGCGTTGGCGAGGAGGCGACCGTACAGTTGCCCCAGCACTTGGGTGGCATCACTGACCATAGAAGAAACTCCATCAGCGTGCCTTTTAAGCTGGGCAAGCGTATCGGTTACCACATCCACCCGCTGGAGTCCAGGGATTTCTAGAGGAACATCCAGAATACCTGCGAAGGGAAAAAATGATACTTAGCAAACTACAGCCAAGTGAAGAATCAGAATCGCGAAATTCCAGCAAGCTTACCCGCGAAGCGCTCAGCAAGGGGACGGAGGAACCCGACAAGCTCGCTGTCGGCCTTACTGCCGGTTTTCTCTAACTCCTTCAAGGACTTCCGCGCGTCCGCAAGCTGTCGACTGAAGTCTTCCGACTGCATACGGGAAGCCTCTAGCTCTTGTCGAATGGCCGTCAAGTCAGCTTCTCGAGCAGTTACCTGTTCAGAGAATTTGACCTTTTCGGATTCTGCAAATTCAAGTCGAGCTGCAAAGAGACGCTTGTCAAAAACTCTAGAATGAATGGAGTGTGGAAGACAGGGAAACGATAAAGCTCACCCTTGAGAAGATCGTTTTCAGTCCGGAGTCGGTTGCGGTCCGCTCGAAGAGACTTGCAATCCGATTCAGCGAGAACGACGCGGCGACCAATCGCCGCAAGAGAATCAACGAGTGACTGCAAAAGCGCGAAGACGGAAGAGTTAAAAGGATCAAGTTTGAGCCTGTTACCCGATTATTTACAATCGACTACAGCCTCGGGGGCTACTCCCATCGGGAGCACTGCCGTGCACCCGATAAAAATTAAAAGCATGAAGAGGAATTAAACTAGACTTTGAGCCTGTGGCCGATCGCATGCGATCGACTACAGCCTCGGGGGCTACTCCCATCGGGAGCACTGTCGTGCACCCGATAAAAATAAAACTATGGTTTCAAGACGAAAGACGAAGCTTACCTGGCCAGAGGCGCGAGACAGCGGATCCGCAGAGCTACCCGTCACTTCCTTAGAAGCAGAAGCCCTGGCGGCAAAGCTTGGAGCTTCACGCACCATTGTCACGACTTCGGGGGCTGCTCTAGGGGAGTTTTGGACGGTGCCCGTGGTGGGAGTTTCACCCGCATCCTTGCCCTTATTCCTCTTCTCGGGAGGAACGGCCGCGGCGTACCTGCGAGGACTGATCATCTGTAGACTGCACCGAAAGATAGAAACAATCGATATTGAAGCACAGAAAATGTTTGACCAAGATTAAGGAAAAAACACTTACTCGTCATCCTCGTCGTCATCCAGCAAGTCCGCGTTCCAAGCGGGCGTCATCACTGGGATCGAAGGGGAAGGAGCCAGGGAGCGCAGTGGAGTCGCATGGATAGGAGCTTGACCGGGCGACGCTTCCAAAGATTTGTCTTTGGAGGTAGCTTCGTCCTCGTCTACCCGACGACGTTTCGTCGGGGCGCCATTCGAGTCCGCAGCGTCATCCGAAGAATCGTGCTCTGAACTCGAAGAGGCATTGGCGACGCTGGTGTCAATCGGGCCGTCTTGATGGCTCGACACTTGCTCTGAGGCGGCTTCCCCCGTGGTTGGCGGGTAGCAGTCCGCCATGGCTAGGCTCTGCAAATGCAAGAAGAAGACAAGAAAAATCTTATCGACTAAGACTCTGAACGGAGAAAAGAGGAACGACTCAAAAACGAAAGAAGAGAAAGAAGCTAACCTCGGCTGGGGGAGGATTCGAGGCGGCGAAGGCTTCAACGGAGCAATCGGGGAACTTCTCTCCCACCTTCAGTCGGGTGATGCCTGCGATTTTCTTCTCGAATTCTACATTCGAAAGTTCCTCGCGGCTTACTCGACTGGGATCTTCCGAGCCCTGGTACTCCCACATGGCGGATGGCCTTTGTTGGAGTGGCTGGATCCTGCGCTTCAAGAAGATGCTCACCAAGTGCATCCCGTTGAGCACAACTCCCGCGGTCTGATCTCGAAGAGCAGCTACTCTCGCGATTAGAGGCGCAACAGTCTGGGTTTCTTCGGCTGACATCTTGTGCCCCCAAGACTTGCGCCTGGTCAAAACAGCGAACGGGTGGAACTCTACAATCCCACCCGAGCTGTTGTCGACGACGTAGAACCACCTTTTCCGCCAGCTTTGGGCGGAGTCGACGAAGTGTATGTTGAAGTAGCTGTTTTCTTGTCGAGCTTGGATCCCGAAGCCGCCGGTGCGAAGCGGTTCGCCAAGCTCGGACTCCACCCGCGACTTCTCGCGGAAGATCCGGACCTTGAAAAGCGCCTTCCACAGCGCCCAGTGCGGGCGAATGCCAAGATAGCACTCGCAGAACACGATGAAGCACGTGATGTGCTGCACCGCGTTCGGGGGGAGATCGTGAAGCTGTATGCCATAGGCACACAGCAACCCGAGGAAGAAGGGATGAATGGGAAAAGAGAGGCCCCGAGTCACGTGGTCCACAAAGACCACGCGCTCGTTCGACTGGGGATTAGGTACCTCTTCCTTTTTCCCGAGGCGGACGCGCTTCTCCGCCTCCGCCGGCAGCAACCCCTCCCGCTGCATCTCCTTGATGCATTTTGCGGTGGTGTTAGGAGAACGCCAGTCGCCGGCGCGGGGCGCGGGTTGCGCGGAAGGTTCGCCGGACGCAGAAACGGCAGCGCCGCGTTTCTTTCCGCCAGCCATTGTTTGCAGCAAGAGCTCGAGCACTGGGAAGATGAAGATGGGCGCGAGGAAGAAGATGAAGACAGAGAGCGGGGAAAATTTTACTGCGGCACTAACACCCCTATTTATACACGGGGCAAGGCAATCTCAGCCGTACGATGCGCTACGTGGCACCTATCACGGCTGCCACGCGTAAAGATGAAAGGAAGCGGCGGCCTGCGCTGTTTCGTGCCACGATCTTATCAGAAGATCGTGCGCATTTACTGCGCGTTTCGCGTAAAAAACGGGAACGACGTCTCGTTTCCCGGTC
Organism: Alopecurus myosuroides; assembly: GCA_028641055.1. NCBI lineage: Eukaryota > Viridiplantae > Streptophyta > Magnoliopsida > Poales > Poaceae > Alopecurus > Alopecurus myosuroides. The sequence continues at coordinate 361,834,595 of CM054059.1, read as the reverse complement.
AAAAAGCTGACAAGGTGGGCCACCATCTGCTACCACTCCGTCACGTCCCATCGGGAGAAGAGGAGTGCGCCATGACATCAGGGCGGGCGTCATTCAAAATTGAGATCTTTTCGACTGGAAGTTCAAACACGAAATTATCTTCGTACGGATATCAATTCCTTCGGATAAAAGCAACTTTTCCATGAACAATTCATAAAGCAAGACCTCTTTGAACAGAGGAAAATACCCTATGCACGAAAACTCTTTCGTATGGGCACAGCATCCCGAACATGAAAACTCTTTCATACAGACTTGGTTTTTTCCAACACGAAACTTCTTTCGTATGGAGCTCAAACAAATTCATCGGGTGGAAAAAACCTACCTCTCCTACACGTGATAATTATACATCACAAAAACCTGGATTGTTCAGCCGACTAGGCACATCTGGATGCCGTATTCTTCGAATACGAAGGTAAGACCCAGAAAGATCTCTCTTTTGGGCCTGGAATCGCACTCGAAAGCTGTGTCCTCCGGCATAGTTCCGTGTCAACAACACGAAGAAAAATCCTAGCGGACGCGCCAGGTACCCTCATAGGTTAAGTTCGACTCGATAAGTCCACAACGGCCCAGTCGCAACAATCACCTCATCGGGTTCGAGTCGGAGGTCTCGAATCTGTGTAGGCCAGGAATGTTTTTGCCCTAGTCGCAATTAATTGGCCCTGATCTCTCGGAAGAGCCAAGCTACTGTGTCACATCCTTCTGCAAATAAAGCCGCAAAAACTGGCACCTATGCTGCTCGATACTCGAGCGTTTTAACTCACAAAACAGGGAACACACCCTTCGAAGACAACAACTGTCGAGCTGAACTTCCAAGAGGAGATCAAAAAAGGTCTGACCGTCTACCCGATTGGAAATAAATCCCAAATCGAGCACACGCTCGGGGGCTACTGACGAAGACATAGATCTTGGACCCTGCGGGTAAGGACACCCCCTCTCAGGCCCAATGTCAAGGCCCAAGAAGAGGCGCCCTTGGAAGGCTCCAGAAGGCCTACCAGAAGCCCACCCGCACCAAACTTGCGGGTTAAGTTAGGAAGTTTTGTAACCAACCTAAGCTAGGGTTCGAATCCTCTCCGGGTAGGACTCGAGACCTGGCCATCTATATAAGGCCAGGAGAGCCCTCAGGGAGAGGACCAAGCAATACCGCACGACCAAAAAGCCTCGGAACTCGAGATCTACTCTCGATTCGAGCAACCTGTAACCGATCTAATCATCCAATACAGATCGACACGAGGCAGGAGTAAGGGTTTTACCTCTACGAGGGCCCCGAACCTGGGTAAATCTTGCCTTCTGTCTAGCCGACGATCTCACCAGCGCCCATGACTTCTCCTAATCGAAACCCGATAGGGTCACCTAAGGGACTTGTCGAGTCAGGGATTCGACACCATTTCTTACACTCCAGGCAAGGCTAATGTTATGGCCGATGCTCTCATTCGCAAGTCCTATTGCAATAATCTCATGATCATGGAAAGCCAACCTCCACTTCATGAAGAATTCCAGAAGCTGAACCTTGGTCTTGTCCCTGAAGGTTACCTTGCTAGCTTGACATCCAGTCCAACTCTCGAGGACAAGATTCGTTCTGAACAACTTCGTGATAATGAAATCAAGAAGATTGTAGAGCACATCAAGGAAGGCGATGATAAATTCAAGTCCTTCTCAATTGATGACAAGGGAACTGTGTTCTCCGAAGGACGCATTGCAGTTCCTCAGATTCAAAGCCTCAAAGATATCATTCTCAAGGAGGCTCATGAAACTCCTCTCTCCATCCACCCTGGAAGTACAAAGATGTACCAGGATCTCAAGACTCTGTATTGGTGGCCTGGCATGAAACGTGAAATTTCTCAATACGTTTCTGAATGCGACGTTTGTCAACGTGTTAAGGCAGTCCATCAGAAAACAGCAGGTCTACTCCAACCTCTGAAAATTCCTGAGTGGAAGTGGGACATGATTGAAATGGACTTCGTTACTGGTTTTCCAAAGTCCAAAAAGGGCAACGATGCAATCTTCGTTGTTATTGATTGACGAAGGCACGGATCCTGGGCCCTGCGAGTAAGGACACCCCCTCTCAAGCCTTCTGATCAAGGCCCGACAGGAAGCGCCCTTGGAATACTCTAGAAGGCCCATGAAAAGCCCACCCGCGTCAACTTGCGGGTTAAGTTAGGGATTGTAACCGACTCAAGCTAGGGTTTGTATCCTCTCCGGGTTGGGCTCGAGACCTGGCTATCTATATAAAGCCAGGAGAGCCCCAAAGGAGAGGACCAGGTATTACCGCACGACCACAAAAGCCTTGAAACTCGAGATCTACTCTCGATTCGAGCACCCTGTAATCGATCTAATCATCTAATACAGATCAGCAGAAGGCAGGGGTAAGGGTTTTACCTCTTCGAGGGCCCCGAACCTGGGTAAATCTCGCCTCCCTGTCAAGCCGACGATTTCACCAACGCCTATGACATCTCCTAGTCGAAACCCGATAGGGTCACCTGAGGGATTTGCGGAGCCAGAGCTTCGACAATTGGCGCCGACCGTGGGGAGCGCGGGCGCTGGATCACCGGCATCTTCGGCTTCATCGACATCCAACTCCCGTTGGAAACCATCGACTACGGCTCCGAACAATCCTGTACGGATCGGATCCGTCATAGTCACGCCTCACTCACCGGAATCACGCCCGGTATTCGAGGATCTGGAGAAGAGCGTCACACTGACGTTCGGAAGCTTCAACTTCATGGCAAACAGAGACGGAATCCTCCACTTCTCGGATGAATCTGAACCCGAATCTGGAGCCGTCAACTCCCGCTTCCCTATGGAGAAAAGCGGCGAGTCCATCCGCTTCAACACGATCGACTACCACGCACTCTCGACAGAGGAACCCTCTCGGGTGCGAAGAGCCTCCCGATCTGCGCTTAGGACGCACGGGCCACGACTGGCCCAAGTCTACATGGCAGGATCGGAACAGCCCTCGGAAACTGAATATAGCGCAACCGAGCGCGATCTAATCGGCGTCTCGCGGGAAGCCTGGAAAAGGGCAAAGGAATCCATGCGAAAGAGTCAGCCACCCGCAGTAGGTGCCACGCAGGAAGATCTAACCGCCTACCACTATCACCTAGTGAGAGCGGCCTCAAACATCAAGGACGCCCGAGCAGATCTAGCCCGTCGCAGGAGAGCGGCGGATGAGTCAAGCCTACGTCGAGCCGAGCTGTCCCTTGCACCTTCGGTCGGTACCCGACCCGGGGGAAAAGGACCCGCAGCGTCGACAAGGGACCACGAATCTATGGCTGGGACCAACAGGTCTACCACATCTTCTTTCATGAGGGTTGACGACGACGACAACGTCTACCCGCAAACTCCAGCCGCCGCAATTCTAGCCGCGGCAACCTACATGCAGATGAACCAGCCAACGGACAGCGATCCTCGGGTGGAACAATACAAGCATATCCGCAAAGGTCTAGGGCTGGCAGCCGCGAAGCTCGCCTCCCACGATCGCAAGGAACAACTGGAGAAGGCGCGACAGGAGAAGGACAAAGACAAAGACACGCCCCGCAGGCACAGGAGCTCTTCTCCGAGAAAGGATAAATCGCCGCGTCGCGGCCGAGGAAAAGAGGCTCGACGCCGCGGCGACAGCCGAAGCAGCAGCGACGACAGCCCGAGAGACAAAGATTCGCGGCACCACAGCAGCCGCTCGAGAAAACGAAGTAAAGAACCAAGAAAAGATAGCGACCGCGACCGGTCCGGGTACGACGCGCGATCCGATCTCGCCCAGAAGAAGGTGGATAAAGCAAGGGCTTCACGATATCGCGAACGCTCCTCATCCGGGTCTTCGGACGACGAAACCTGCGGAGCACTTTGCTTTGCTCGCAGTATTCGCGAAGCACCTCTACCCAAGAGATTCAAGCTCAGCTCGGAGGTGACAAAATACGATGGCTCACTCGAGCCCTCCCAGTGGCTAAGCGACTACCTCACGGCAGTAAAATGCCAACGTGGTAACAAGAACACGGCCATGCAATACCTCAATTTGCACCTGGCCGGAGCGGCCCGCAGCTGGCTGGAGAGGAGACCACGATCTTGCTACGCATCGTGGGACGACCTGCATCGCGATTTCTGCAAAAACTTCCAGTCGACCTACAAAAGGCCAGCTACAATCGAAGAACTACGAGCTTGCAAACAGAAGAGTGGCGAATCCACGCGAGAATACATCCAGCGGTGGAACACACTCAGGAACACCGCAGGGACAATCTCCGAAGAAGTGGCGATTGAGGCCTTCGCCAAAGGAGCAAGAAGAACCGCATTTCGAGAAGAACTCGGCAGAGCTGCGCCCAAAACCATAGGGGAGCTCATGGTCATAGCCGAAAAATGGGCCAATGGAGAAGACGCGGTACGCAATGAAAGAACATCGTCGCCCACACACGACGAAGACCGTCATGGGCGAAGAAAGAGAAGAAAATATTACGACCACGAGGATAGAGAAGAACTAGTGGCAGCAGAATTCACGCGAAGTCGCGACTCCGGTCGTCGTGGAAGTCGCGAATGGAGGCCAAAGGTAGAAGAAAAATCACCCGAGGAAGACCTCGATGCGTACTGCTCGCTACATCTGTTCACAGACAAGCGCACGGGCAAGACTAAGGCAACACACCTTCTCAAGGATTGCCGAAAGTTCATCGAAATCTCGGACGCGCTCGCCAAGAAAAGATTCGCTTCCACCCAAAACTATCCACCGCTACCAGGAGGCGGACAACAATTCCAGCTACCACCGCCACCACCTCCACCAGCCAACCCAAACATGGCACTCGCCGCATTGCCAGCACCACAACAGCAAAACACGGGAGCAAATACATACCCGACTCCGCACGGACAACTCCTCGGGATGATACAGAAGGTATGCCCCTCTCGCAGAGCTCAAAAAACTAACTCGAGACAAATATGCATGGCAGTGCAGACGCCACCAACGAAGCCCGAGTACCTGAAGATGGCCGAGCAGCCAATCACGTTCTCGAAGGAAGACCACCCGCCACGAGTCTATCGACCAGGACACGCCGCCCTTGTCATTCAAGCTCAAATTGGCAACTATGACCTGGCCCGCGTATTCATGGACGGCGGCAGCGGCATCAACATCATCTACGCGGATACACTCCGTCGAATGAACAAAAACCTGGACGGCCTAACAGAATCAGAAACATCCTTCCACGGGATAGTTCCGGGCAAGGCAATACGTCCACTAGGAACAATCAACCTTGAAGTTGTACTGGGCTCCCCACGCAACTACAGAAGGGAATTCCTGGACTTTGAAGTCGTCGACTGGCCCTCGCAGTACCACGCCATTCTTGGTCGAACAGCGTTCGCCAGATTCATGGCCGTACCACATTACGCATACTTGAAGCTCAAGCTACCCGGCGAATACGGTGTGATCACCATTGACGGGGACTTCCAGAAATCGGATAAGTGCGACATAGAATTTAATGAGATCGCGAAATCTTTCGGGATGCAAGAAGAACTACAAGAGCTGGCAAAAACCACGGATCACTCCGTCATGCCACTCACGAAGAAAAACGCGCCTGAACTGGAATTCAGCGCCAACAGCGACACTCGCAAGCACCAAGTGCACCCGACGGATTCCGCCAAAACCGCGATGGTTTCCACAACCCTCTCGCCAGCATAGGAAAGCGCGCTCGTCAAACTCCTCCGTGAGTACTGGGAAATTTTCGCCTGGCAGCCCTCAGATATGCCAGGTATACCCAGGGAGTTTGCCGAGCACTCACTCGAAGTCTTTCCTAACGCAAAGCCCATCAAACAGACGCCCTACTCGAGTGGTTTCCAGTCGCACATCTGACTAATCGCTCGGGGGCTACTCCCATCGGGAGGCAAAGTATAGACAACAAGGATAAATTCTAAATGCAAAACGCTTCGATTAAAAGACCAGCAAAGGTACGGGAATACATCCCAAAATTCATTACATCCAAGCAACAGAAACAAAAGAAAAAAAGCCTACGAAGCCGCGTTGGTGCTGCCACTAGCAGCGGTCGACCCTCCCTTCTTCCGAGCAAACATCTCAGATAATTTCCGAGCAAGAACAGTGGCTTGCTCAGAAAAACGAGATAGCCGTACCTTCTTGCCCGTGGAAGGGTCGACCGGCATGGACGAATAGGCCTCCTCCAGACCATCAACTCCGTTCGCCAGAGCGAACTGAATCGCAGTCTTTGCGCCAGCTTCCGATTGAGCAACCGCAAAGGCTTCCAGGAGGTCGCCTTCCGAGAAGACCTTCAACAACTCGCTCAGTGCAGGCGCAGGAGTATCGCTGGCAACAAGACGGCCATGCACTCGCGCCAACGCTTTGGAAGCATCATTAATCAGGGAAAATATTCCCTCAGAATGCTTCCTGAGCTGCGCGAGAGTGTCGGTCAGCACGTCCACCCGCTGAATCCCAGGAATCTCCAGAGGAACACTCAGAAGATCTACAGACAGAGAAAATAATGCTTAGCAAAAATCAGCAGAATGAAAAGTTCAAAAACCCAAGACACTTACCCGCAAAGCGTTTGGCGAGGGGACGAAGGAACGCGACAGTATCGTTGTCAGCCTTACTGTCGGCCTCCTCCAAGTCCTTCACGGCCTTCCGCGCCTCCGCAAGCTTCGTACTGAGTTCCTCCGATTGCTTGCGAGAAGCTTCCAGCTCTTGTCGGGTAGTCGCCAGTTCAGCTTCCCGAGCAGTTACCTGCTCTGAAAGTTTGGTCTTTTCAGACTCTGCGAATTCGGCTCGAGCTGCAAAAGGGGATATTAATCAGAAATCAAGAATGGATGATACACGGAAGCCAAGAAGATAATGAAATTTACCTTTAAGAAGGTCGCTCTCAGATTTGAGTCGGTTAACTTCTGATCGAAGCGACTCGCAATCTGTCTTGGCCAGAACGACGCGGCGACCGATCGCCGCAAGGGAATCGACGAGCGACTGCGGAAGCACGAAGATAAAAGAGTTAGAAGAAAAAAAAACTTGAGCCTGTACCCGATTATTTACAATCGACTACAGCCTCAGGGGCTACTCCCATCGGGAGCACTGCCGTGCACCCGAAGAAGACAAAATAAAGAAGAAGAGCAGAAAGAGGTTTTGAGCCTGCACCCGATTATTTACAATCGACTACAGCCTCGGGGGCTACTCCCATCGGGAGCACTGTCGTGCACCCGATAAAATTTGTTTGTGAAAGCCAAAGAGATAGAAGTTTACCTGTCCAGAGGCGCGGGAGAGGGGATCCGCCGAGCTGTCCGTCGCCTCCTTCGAGACCGAAGTTCTAGCAGCGGAGCTAGGGACATCCCGCTCCGCAGTCGCAGCATCAGGCGCTGCCCTGGGAGAGTTCTGGACGGTACCCGCAGTAGGGGTTTCACCCGCGTCCTTCGCTTTATTCCTCTTTTCGGGAGGAACAGCCGCGGCGAACCTACGCGGGCTGATTGCCTGCAGACTGCAGTGAAGGACAAAGAAACGTCAGCGTTGACAAATAGAGTTTAATCGAATTAAAATATGGAAAAATCTTACTCGTCATCCTCGTCGTCTTCATCCAAGTCATCCGCATTCCAGGCGGTTGCGAACGGAGCCAGAGGAGGAAGAGATCGAAGCGGAGTCGCGGAAATTGGAGTTGGGCCAGGTGACGCCTCCAAAGACTTGTCTTTGGAGGTGACTTCGTTTTCGTTCACCCGACGGCGCTTTGGTGGGACGCCACTCGAGTCTTCAACATCATCTGAGGAATCATGCTCAGAACTCGAGGAGGCGTTGGCCACGCTGGTGTCAACCGCGCCGTCCGGGTGGGTCGACTGGAGACACGAGGCATCTTCACCAACAACGGGCGGGTAGCAATTTGCTACAGCTAGGCTCTACAAAGATAAGAAGACGATAAAGATCTTATCGACTACGAAAATTCTGAAAATGAAAGCAAGTTAAAGACATGAAACTAACCGCAGCTGGAGGAGGGTTTGAAGCAGAATAAGCCTCGACTGAGCAATCGGGGAATTGCTCCCCAACCTTCAGTCGAGTGATGGCCGCGATCTTCTTCTCGAATTCCACATTCGAAAGTTCTTCGCGGCTCACTCGGCTGGGATCTTCTGCACCTTGATACTCCCACATAGCGGAAGGCCTCTGCTGCAAAGGCTGGATCCTGCGCTTCAAGAAGAGGCTTGCCAGATGAAGCCCATTGAGCACTACTCCCGAGGCTTGGTCTCGAAGAGCACCTACTCTTTCGAGTAGAGGTGTGACTGTCTGGATTTCTTCGGCTGACATCTTGTGGTTCCAAGACTTGCGCCTCGCCAGAACTGCGAATGGGTGGAACTCTACAAGCCCGCTCGAGTTGTTGTCGGCGACGTAGAACCACTTCTTCCGCCAGCCTTGGGCGGAGTCGATGAAGTGCATGTTGAAGTATGCATTCTCCTGGCGCGCTTGGATCCCGAAGCCACCCGTGCGAAGTGGCTCACCAGGCTCGGACTCCACCCGCGATCTCTCGCGAAAGATCCGGATCTTGAACAGCGCCTTCCAGAGCGCCCAGTGCGGGCGAATGCCAAGATAGCATTCGCAAAGCGCGATGAAGCACGAGATGTGCTGCACCGCGTTAGGGGGGAGGTCGTGGAGCTGTATGCCGTATGCACACAGCAGCCCGATGAAGAAAGGATGAAGAGGGAAGGAGAGGCCTCGAGTCACGTGGTCCACAAAGACCACGCGCTCGTTCGAGTGAGGGTTTGGTACCTCTTCCCTCTTCCCAAGACGGACGCGCTTCTCCGCCTCCGCCGGCAGCAGACCCTCCCGCTGCATCTCCTTGATGCTCTTAGCAGTGGTGTTGGGGGTGCGCCAGTCGCCGGCGCGAGGGGCGAGTGGCGCAGAAGGCTCGCCAGATGCGGAGGTTCCAGCGCCACGTTTCTTTCCGCCGGCCATTGTTCACAGCGAGAGCTCGAGCGCAAGGAAGACGAAGACGAGCGCGAGGTGGAAGATGAAGATTGAGAGCGGGGAAAATTTCACTGCGGCGCTAACACCCCTATTTATATACGGGGTAAAGCAATCTCAGCCGTACGATACGCAACGTGGCACCTATCGCGGCTGCCACGCGTAAGGATGAAACGAAGCGGCGGCATACGCTGTTTCGTGCCACGATCTTAACAAAAGATCGTGCGCATTTACTGCGCGTTTCGCGTAAAAAACGGGAGCGACGTCTCGTTTCCCGGTCAAAAAGCTGACAAGGTGGGCCAATTTCTGCTGCCATTCCGTCACGTCCCATCGGGAGAAGAGGAGCACGCCTTGACGTCATGGCGTTCGTCATTCAAAAGGGAAATCTTTTGCGAATGGAAGTTCAAACACGAAATTATCTTCGCACGAATGTCAATTCCTTCGGATAAAACACAATTTTCTCATGAAAAAATTCATGAATCAAAGCCTCTTCGAACAAGAGAAACATACCTTATACACGAAAACTCTTTCGTACGGGCACAATTTTCCAAAACATGAAAACTCTTTCATACGGAACTAACATTTCCTACACGAAACTTTTTCGTACGGAACTCATACCAATCTAATCGGGTAGAAAGAACCTACCTTATGCGTGATAATTATACATCACAAGGACCTGGATTGTACAGCCGACTAGGCACATCCGGATGCCATATTCTTCGAATATGAAGGTAAGACCCAAAAAGATCTTTCTTTTGGGCCTGGAATCGCACTCGAAAGCTGCATCCTCCGGCATAGTTCCGTGTCAACAACACGAAGAAAAATCCTAGCGGACGCGCCGGGTACCCTCTTAGGTTAAGTTCGACTCGATAAGTCCACAACGGCCCAGTCGTGACGATCACCTCATCGGGTTCGAGTCGGAGGTCTCGAATCTGTGTAGGCCAGGAGTGTTTTTGCCCCAGTCGCAATTAATTGGCCCTGATCTCTCGGGAGAGCCAAGCCACTGCGCCACATCCTTCTGCTAATATAGCCGCAAAAACTGGCACCTATGCTGCTCGATACTCGAGTATTTTAATTCGCGAAACAGGGAACACACCCTTCGTAGACAACAATTGTCGAGCTGAACTTCCAGGAAGAGATCAAAAGAAGGGTCTGACCGTCTACCCGACTGGAAATAAATCCCAGTCGAGCACACGCTCGGGGGCTACTGACGAAGGCACGGATCCTGGGCCCTGCGAGTAAGGACACCCCCTCTCAAGCCTTCTGATCAAGGCCCGACAGGAAGCGCCCTTGGAATACTCTAGAAGGCCCATGAAAAGCCCACCCGCGTCAACTTGCGGGTTAAGTTAGGGATTGTAACCGACTCAAGCTAGGGTTTGTATCCTCTCCGGGTTGGGCTCGAGACCTGGCTATCTATATAAAGCCAGGAGAGCCCCAAAGGAGAGGACCAGGTATTACCGCACGACCACAAAAGCCTTGAAACTCGAGATCTACTCTCGATTCGAGCACCCTGTAATCGATCTAATCATCTAATACAGATCAGCAGAAGGCAGGAGTAAGGGTTTTACCTCTTCGAGGGCCCCGAACCTGGGTAAATCTCGCCTCCCTGTCAAGCCGACGATTTCACCAGCGCCTATGACATCTCCTAGTCGAAACCCGATAGGGTCACCTGAGGGATTTGCGGAGCCAGAGCTTCGACATTGATCGTCTCACTAAGGTAGCTCACTTCTTTGCTGTTAAGGAAACTATCTCAGCTAGCCAGTTAGCAGAGCTCTACACAGCAAGGATCGTTCCTCTTCATGGTGTTCCATTGGAAATAAGCTCAGACCGTGGAAGTATCTTCACTTCTCATTTCTGGAAGAGTTTTCAAGAAGCATTGGGCACCAAACTTCTGTTCAGCACAGCTTATCACCCTCAGTATCAGGGGCAAGTCGAAAGAGTCAATCAGATTCTTGAGGATATGCTCAGAGCATGTGGTCTCTCCTTTGGCATGAAATGGGAGGATTGCCTTCCATATGCTGAATTCTCCTACAACAACAGCTACCAGGCAAGCCTAGGCATGGCACCATTTGAGGCATTGTATGGCCGCAGATGCAGGAGTCCAATCAATTGGTCTGGAGCTGGTGAACGTTCACTCTTAGGCCCTGACATTGTTAAGGAAGCCGAGGAGAAAGTTCGTATCATTCGTGACAATCTCAAGATTGCTCAGTCTCGTCAGAAGAGTTACTATGACAGCAAGCACCGGGACATGGTCTATGCACCTGGTGACAAAGCATATCTCCGTGTAACTCCACTCAGAGGCACTCATCGTTTTGGTGTGAAAGGAAAGCTTGCACCAAGATACATTGGTCCTTTCAACATTCTCTCAAGGCGGGCAGAAAATGCTTATCGTCTTGAACTTCCAGAAAAACTATCCAAGGTGCACGACGTGTTCCACGTGTCCCAGCTCAAGAGGTGTTTCAAAGATCCAGATCGTGCAGTTGATCATGATTCCATTGAACTGCAAGATGATATATCTTATGAGGAGCACTCTGTTCGTATTCTCGATGAGGCCGAGCGTAAGACTCACAACAAGAGCACCAAGTTCTTGAAAGTGCAGTGGTCACATCATTCCGATAAAGAGGCAACGTGGGAGACCGAAGAGGATCTTCGCAAGAAGTATCCGGACCTTTTCATTTCTCAGTAAGGAATCTCGGGGCGCGATTCCTTCAAGGGGGGGCGTTTTGTAACATCCCAAGTATGAAAATACCCCTAGAGTGTTTTGTTTCTTGTTTTAATTCAAGTATTGCATCATGTCATCATGTTTAATTATTTGTTTGCATTTGTTCACTATTTGTTTTGCATCTGTTTTATCTTGTTTTCATAATGAAACTCAAACAAATTCAAATGGTTATTTCATACTTGCTCTGTTACAACTTTTGGAATAAAAAATCACAAATAAAAACAACCAATTTGTTTCACTTTATTCCATATTGATCCACTAATAAAATGGTGCTTTTTTATTTCCACTAATTAATTCCAAATGGGTTTCAAATTCAAAGCAAATCATCTACAGCACCTAATTTGGAAATTATAAAAGATACCACACCATTCTAATGTTTTGATCCACCTAATAATAGGGGTCACCCTAATAAAAACCTTGTTTTCCATATTAAGTCATTAATTAACAACCATTTTAATTTCCAAATCCCCTTCAAATTCAAATCAAATGCATCAGGCAGAACCAATTTGAACTTATGAACCCTATCTAAACCAATCAACTAATTTAACCAAGTTAATAGTAGGGTTCACCCTATTAAACTTGTTGCTTTCAAAAATAAATCAATTAGTTTGCAATATATTCCAATTCAAACCATTTTGCAAAAACAGCAACTAAATTTGAATTTCCAGAAACTTAAGTTGTAAAGTGGTAGATATTGAACTAACCAACCCACCTGAATTTTTCCAAAATTTTAGAAACTCAAAACCTTATCAAATTCTTCCAATTCTCATTGCTACAAAAAAAAGAAAAAGCAAAATAGAAAAAAAAACGCGCGCGGCTGCTAGCCTAGCACCGCCAGCCCACCTCTTTAGCGCGGCCCAGCCCGCTAAAACCCCTGCGTACCGGTTCGATTAGACGAACCCGTCGTCATCCTCGTGTACGGCACGAAATCCGCCGGTGCCACGTACGCCACCGTGCCGCGCCGACGGCATCCATCGGCTTCCGCGCCCTATAAGAACCCCACGGAGCCCTAGGGCGCAGCACCCAACCCTAGCCACCCTAGCCCCTCTCTCGCGCCGCCATTTCCCTCTCTCCCGGCGCGTTCTCCCTCTCTGAATCTCTCGCCGGAGAGCGAGCTCTCCGAACCTCCCACGGCAGCCGCCGCTACCGAGCCTTTCCTTCCTCGTTGATCGCAGAAACGGAACCACCGTCAACTCCTCAACCTGTTGGACACCTGCACGAGCCCAGTTATCCTCGGTAGCCGCTCCGCCATCCACGTCGCTGCCGCTCGCCGTCGAGCTCCTCCACGGAAACCTCCCGGTGAGCCACGATCTACTCCTTCCTCCTCCCCTCTGTCACCCTCTGCATCCGCTGCACCACCAGGTCCACGCATCCAGCACCACGACACAGCAGCACCAGCACATCGAGCACGGCGATCACTGTTGATCACCGCCGGGCCACTGTCCAAATTTCAGTTTTTGGTTCGTCAGTTAACTGTATATCCGCGAGCAGTACCTCAACTTGTCCGCGCGTGGCTTACTGACAACGAAACGCAAGCAGCGCAGCTGGTTCAGTAACGCGCGCACGAGCGGGAGGTGCAGGGATCGAGTCCTGCCCTCGCGGGATAAAATCCCAAAATTTTTTCCACCTCCACGCTGACAGGGAGGGCCCCCTGTCAGCCACACAACAGCCACGTGTGCACGCGCAGGCCAGGGCCCCCCTGGCAGTGGCTAGGGTGTGCTTCCACACGGTAACAAAAGTTTTAACAGTTTCTGTTTTTAAAACCAGCCCCCTAAAAATCACAGATTGGTCCCTGAAAGTATTTTGGCAATAAATTTAGTTTTATAACTCCAATAAATGAAAATAAAATATGCACACTAATCTAAATTTAATTATCTACCCATTGGTACCATTTGTTTCCTGTTTTGAATTTTCAAAATGCAATTCAAATTTGAATTCAAATAATTCAAATGCAATTTGCTAAATTCAATAACTAATTCATTATTAATCCAATAAATGCAAATAAAATATGTTTTCCATACCATTTTGAATAACCTATTCAAATATAAATTTTGTGTCATGGTTTGAATAATTTAAATTGCCTAAATAATTTAATACTTTTTTAATTCATTTAAATTTGATAAAATCATAACTTGCTCAATATAAAATATTTTTGAACATGCAAAATATGTTTTCAAACCATCAAAGTGTGAACTTTTCAAATATGAATTTGAATTTATGTTTTGAATAAATAAAATTCAAATAATATTCAAACTTGTCTTAAATTCATTTAAAACTTGTTTAATATTGTTTAAGTCATAATAAATTCATCCTAACTCCTATTTCAAAATTTGAAACATGTAATACACCTAAAATTTGATGTTCTTTTCAAATATAAATTTTGTTAATTGTTTTGCACACTTTAACCTGATGAAAACAACAATTGTTTGTGTGACATGTTTAAGTAACCAAACATTTGCAAACTTAATAAATGATTTCCAAACTTGCTAAAATTCTTTTTCCACTTGCATCTATTGTTGTTATTTTGTTATTATCATCATGCATGCATCATGCTAACAACTTTCACATAATAATTAATTGTAGATCATTTGTTTCCACTTAAGTCATGGATCTTTTCCATATGCAATCCAATTGCATATGGAACCATTTAAATTGTGTTACCATGTTAGCTAGTTTATTTTGATGCAACCATTAACTTGACATGCATCATCCCATGATTGTGCACTATGCCATGATATTGATTGTTTATATTTCTGTCTTGTTTGTTTGCTTCTTCTCGGATAGACGACGACGTTGAGACAGACGATCTTTACAGCACCCCTTTTGAGGATCTAGCTCAGTACCCGGCTGCTGAGTTTGCAGGCAAGTTATCACTCACATGAACCATTGTGTTCCTTTCAACCCTGGTTACCGATACTTTCCGTTGTCTATGTCTGCTAGCCTTAGTGGTAGTTGTTTCTGTTACGAACCTATCACATGAATCCCTTAACCCTGATATTGCCTCACCACCACTCCTACAACCCTATTGTTTGAGCCAGTGACTTACTAGCATGCTTAGGTTGTTTTGCTCGAGTCTGTTACCCGTTACTGTCAGTTACTATATTTTCATTATGTTCTGGGGGCTCGATGTTTAATCAATCAATCAATCATGCTAATGGTATTGTTAAATAATAATTTGATGATAAGGCACCGGCAGGAGGCCCTGTGTGGTTTTGAGGCCTGCTAGTGTCGACCCTAATAGGAAAAGGGTCTTGTCTACTGATCCATGATGAGCGCACTACCCGCATGTGGGAAGCGAGTATGGGCGCCCCCCTCAATTTGATTCGATTCGCGTCTCGTCCAAATTATCTCATTTAGTTCGTGTTTTCCATTTGCCGCATGCATGTTTTTGCGAGCCCAGCGCAGGGTGGAACTTTCGTAGTCGGCATATAGGGGGACACGTTCTTAGAGTGCTATGAGGGTCCATTTTCTTCTGGGCTCGATTAGCCGTGCGCCCAAGGTGCTTTGGGCTTGATGCGAAGAAGAGTTGAGTTGTGTTGAGTGCCCCGCTTGGTGGGAGGCATCCCATCTGGCGGGTTATTCATACGTGTACGGCCAAATTGGTGCAACCCTGCAGGGATAATCTTCTCGAGAAGCCGTGTTTTCCGCGGTTATGGTTAACTTGGTGAAAGTACTGGCTAACAAGTACTCAGGACAACTTAAACCTAATGATTCACAATCTCACACCCCATGATTAACAACTTGACTAGTAATAGGATTATTGTCACAATAACTTTATTCATCTTTAAGTCAACTGTGTGAGTTATCCTCGGATTGCTTCTTTGGATAAGGGGCGAGATCCAGGATGGGTTTGTTTGAAGTTATCTTTCAGTTGGTTACAACACTCGATCTTATCTCCTTTCTGTTAGCCGGAAGTGATAGAATCTCTGTAGTTGGTTAGCGCAGCCAGTTGCAGCATCTTTTATATCCCCTTCCTTCCGTTGAACCCAAGGCATCTGTACTTGGTGTTGACGGGTTATACTTTGGTGAACTGTGAGTCTTGCTTGCCAGTACGTCTATGTACTGACCCCTTTGGGGCTGTGGTTTCCGCAGACTACGCTTACGAGGATCCAGGTGACGGCTACTACGTGGAGTTTGACGAGGCTGCTGACGAGTAGCTAGCGGACCCGGGCAGGATCCGAGACATCGTGGATGGGCTCCGTTTTTATTCTAGTTTCCGGCTTCTTAAGCCTATTTGGATTTGTCTGTACTCAGACCCCTTTTAATGCTTCCGCTGAGATGTAATGATGTTATGTTGGGACATGTGTCCTCTGGATGATTGTATTTGCTATCTCTGCCCTAGTGAGGGCCAGTTGCAACTTATTTCGATCTTTTGTGTCTTAGAGATATGTTGTGTTATCAGTTTGTTCAAAGCTGTTGACGTACCATGTGTGTATTCTCTCATGCGAGTCGACGACGATGGCAATGTCTACCCGCAAACTCCTGCCGCCGCGGTTCTGGCCGCAGCGACTTACATGCAGATGAACCAACCGACGGAAAGTGATCCTCGGGCGGAACAATATAAACAAGTGCGCAAGGGATTATTAGTCAAAGATGCAGATGGATGTCGGTCTATGTATATTGTTGTAATGCCCGCACTAAATACCATAGTAATCATCATGTCATATTGTGCACTACGGTGAAACCTCTATTCGTCCATTGCCCAGCTATAATTTGTTCACCCAGCATGCTATCTTTTATGGAGAGACACCACTAGTGAACCTATGAACCCCGGTCCATATTTTCCACACTGTTAAACAAACCACAACAATTTCCCGCTTTCTTAACTTACTGCAATCATACATCATTTTCCGCATTATACGTCTAATCTTTGTTTTCAGCAAGACCGGTGAGATTGATAATCTCACTGTACCGTTTGGGCAAAGTATTTTGGTTGTGTTGTGTGCAGGTTCCACGTTGTTGCTGACACCGGTGAAGCGCCATCACCACCGTCAGTGGCATCAACCTTCCGAAGGTCCTCTTTCTCCTACTGGATTGATAACCTTGGTTCTTAATTTAGAGGAAAACTCCTACCGTTGTGCTCATCACACCCTCCTCTTGGGGTATCCCAATGAGTGCAAGATCTGCAACATCACTCTCAATGTGAGAATGGGAAATGCACAGTACCAAAGAGGCTAGAAAATATGGATGGTGGAAGTGCTAGAAAACTGCAACTTAGAACTCACAGGTTAAAAGATTACAACTAGAAATATGATCATACAGGGCATAATGAAAATCGCTCCAAGAGGGTTTGTGGTAGTGACAAATCACTGTTGGCTACCCCGATTGTAGCACGTAACAAAAAGCCATTACGATTGTCATTAGCAGAGGAGGTCATATGCCATTATACGAGTGTGGCATAGTTTCAAGATTTTAGACCAACCATTAATTGTTTTTACCTTAATAAACCAGCAGGTTTACCACTAAGCATATTAATATCTCAAAACAACAACAAATAATCGAGTGAAACAGTTTAATGATCTACAAGAGTATGCAAGTGTTTTCCAACATACCGTCTACCACATGTAGCATTTTCTATTTCCATCAAACACTAATTTACAAAAACTCTCCAACTAATATAGCAATGAAACAAGAGAGTACTAACAAAACTCTACTAGAACTAACAACTCTAAATAAGAGATGCATGAAAAACAGGTGCTAAAAGGATTTGTAGTAGCTAGAAGAAGAACTAAGAATACGAGCATAGAAGAAAACGGGTATTCGTATGAAAAACCGGAGCGTGTCTCTCTCCCATGCAAAGAATGCTGGGTTACAACTATATTTATTGCAACAAAGAAAACAAAAGAAAAAACAAACATACACTCCAAGTAAAGTGCATATGATGTGACCGAATAAAAATATAGTTTCACTAGAAGTGACCTGATAACTTGCTGATGAAGAAGAGGATGCATTGGGAATACCCAATCGTAGATGCTTGAGTCTTCTTAGAATTTATTTGGATGAACCACGGGGGCATCCCAAGCTTTGGTTTTTCACTCTTCTTGATCACATTATACCACCCTCTTCTCTTGACCCTTGAAAACTTCCTTCACACCAAACTTAATGTAATTCGCATAGAGGGTTTGTGCACAATAAAAAATCACATGTTCTATATGGACACATGCATTAGTAATACTTTGTAAACATTATATACAACCATTGATGTTTTGTGGATCAAAGAAATCCACTCAACATAGTAAAAGAGAGAATGCAAATAAAAAGGCGGAATCTGTCAAAACCAAAACAATCTGTAAAGACGAATTTTTTCGGGGCATTTACGTTGCTCAAATAGAAAAGCGCAAAGCTAGAAGAAGTTTTAGAATTAGCTGAATAAGCACAAAAATTTGCAGGTCATTTTGATCTTTCTGTGAATTTACACGATTTAATGGTGGAGAGCAGAAATTTGTTTCCTGCGCAGAAATCCAAATCTAACCTCAACTTTCACTAGAGACTTTACTTGGAACAACAAATGCGAGAAAATAAAGATACAAAGGAGTTTCTACAGAAGTAAACAACATCTTGATTCAAAGAATACAGAGAAAAACAAAGCAAAAAATAAAACCATGGGTTATCTCCCAAGAAGTGTTTTTCTTTATCGCCTTTTAGCTAGGCCCAGAAAACTAGAAACAAGTATTTTCAAGTAAGGAAGCATCCAAATTGCAACTTGTTCTTGTAATAGAATCAAAAGGCAACTTTGTTCTCTTCCTAGGAAAGTGTTCCATACCTTTCTTGAGTGGGAATTGATATTTAATATTCCCCTCTTTCATATCAATAACAACACCAACAGTTATAAGAAAAGGTCTTCCCAAAACAATAGGACAAGAAGCATTGCATTCAATTTTCATAACAATGAAATCAACGGGGACAAGGTTATTGTTAACCATAAAAAGAACATCATCAACTCTCTCCAAAGGTTTCTTTCTAACATTATCAACAAGACGAACATCCAAATAACAGTTTTCCAAAGGTGGCAAATCAAGCATGCCATAAAGTTTCCTAGGCATAACAGAGATACTAGCACCAAGATCACATAAAGAATTACAATAAAAATCATTAACCTTCATTTTAATTATGGGTTCCCAACCATCATCTAACTTCCTGTGGATAGAGGCTTCACATCTTAATTCTTCTTCTCTAATTTGCATGAGAGAATTTGTAATATGTTTTGTGAAAGCCATATTCATAGTACTAGCATTAGGACAACTAGCAAGATTTTGTAGGAACATAATTACTTCAGATATATTGCAATCATCAAGATCATTTTTTTTCAAAGGTAATGGGACCATTGTCTCCCATATTTTGAAAAATTCCAACACTTTTATCCGGAACAATTTCAGTGGTTTCAGGCAATTTTAAACGTTTAACAGTAGAACTGGAAGTATTGCCAACACCATTACTTTACCATCAATAGTAGAAGGTTTACTAGCATGATAATATTCAGTTTTACTAGTGGTGGTAATGGTGCAAACATTAGCTATATTATTCTTTCTAGCTATTTCATCTTCTCTTTCCTGTTTAGCATGCAGTTCAGCTAACATCCTAAAATTGTCATCAATTCTAACTTGAATGGCATTCAAAGTTTTGCTTTCTTTAATATCATGAGGCATAACCTTTTGTTTCAGAAGATTAACATCAAGAGCAGGGGTATCAACTTTAGAAGCAAGAACATCAAATTTGCCAAAATTTTCCTCGACAGATTTACTAAAAGTAGTTTGTGTACTAATAAAATTCTTAAGCATGTTTTAAGGATTAGAGGGTACACTTCTATTGTTGTTTGTGCTAGTTAAGTCACACGACTTAGTGTTCTCAGGAGTACTCATTTTGACAAGATTAAAAAAGGATAAAAATAACGACTAGAATAAGAACTATTTTTTTGTGTGTTTTTGATAAAGAGAAGCAAACAAGACAAAATAAAATAAACTAAGCAAAACAAAAACAAAGTAAAGAGATTGGAAGTGAGAGACTACCCTTGCAGAAATCCTCTTTATCCCCGGCATTGGCGCCAGAAAAGCTTGATGGAGTGTAGACACACGCTCGTCGGGAGACCCCAAGCGCAAGGTGTGGAGAGTGCAGCAGCAAGTTTTCCCTCAGAAAGAAACCAAGGTTGATGCAGCTGATGTTGGTAGGGCGCACTACCGGTTCAACAACAATGTGGAATTGATGGCTAGGTTGAGACTCCAAGTGCAGAGTGTGTAGCTAGTGGCAAGCCTTCTTCCCCACGAGGGTGAGTCGAGGGTTTATATCGAACTCTTGGGGAGCCAATATTTCAGCAGTTGTCTTCCAAGCTTCCTCCAGGATCCTACAAACAAGTAGAGAATTTTGTGCGCTCGACCTCACCAAGTGGTTGTCAAGCACAAGGTGTGAGACTTCTAAATTGCAATGCAAAACTGAAAGTAAATGTGCAATAATTAAATCTACTACTAAATGCAAATGAGAAAATAAATATGCAATGGATTGTTTTTGTATTTTTGTGATGCAAGTGGTGATGGAGATAATGTAAATTCGAATTGGAGATGCAAGTAAAGTAAAGTGCAAGTAAAGTAAATTGCAGCAAAGTAACTAGAGTGTTTTCCTATATTTAAAATAGGACCGGGGTTCATGGTTTCACACTTGCATTCTCTCAAATAAAGTGGTAGACGGTGGACATAAAGAATTACATGTGAGATTACAATAACATGTTTAACATTGAGTACTTTCATATGGGCATCACGTCCTAGCATAGAGATCTCTACGGTCATATTGATCCCTCTTATACTCCACCAAGATGCGAAATAAATCATAACACCTCGATAATTAAGGAAAAACCAGAGTATAGCTTTAAGCAATGTGACATGAAGTTGAAGTAAGAACTTGCTAGATCTAGTCATGGAGATTGATTAGTGTCACTTCAAATCCCCGGTAACAAGGTACTCCTTTTTATCCCTAGTGAGGTAACTAAGAAAGGTTTAACAAAACCTAAGTGGATCACTGAACTTCTGTCACTTTCACAGCACTAGCCACGTCCCGTTACTCCAACTAATGCACCCATCACCCCACACACGCTCTCAAGAACTAGATTGATCAAAGCTAGCAAATAAGAACGGGGTACATAAGATACATCTACTCAAATAACTCAAGAGAAACAATTGCAATCTCAGATTCAATAACTCATAGAAAAGATCCACCACATAGGAATTACAACGGTGCCCGTAATCATGTGAGGCAGCTCATACGGATCTAATTAGTGAAGCACATAGAGAGAGAGAGATACAAGTGCTACTTACACAAACCCATAGCCCTGGGGTGGACTACTCCCTCTTCATGGAGATGTCGATGGAGATGACGTTGGAGGGGTAGGAGATCACACCGGCGGCACCCCGCCGGAGTTTTCCCCCTCCAATCTGGAACTTCTGGTCTCTGTTTCGGTGTTTCGGCGGCGCTCCTCTCCGTAAGGGTACGGGGGTCAAGACGGAGTCGGTAAGTCGAATATGGAAGGAATTGGGGCCACAGGGGCCAAAAGGGGGCCTCTCACGCGGCCAAGGAATCTGGCCGCGTGGAGGGTCCTCTTTTGGGCCTCCTTGCCCAATTCTCGTGGATCCTTCGCCCGCAAGTCTTCTCCTTCCAAGAAAATGACCCCCGCAGATTTTCAGGTGATTTCGCGGAAGTTTGCCCCCTGAAACGTCAAAAATATAGAAAACAGGGTTTCTGGCAGGCAAAGTTAATTCCATAAAAGTTGGAGGACTTTGTAATTTAACCCCAAAATACTATAAAACATTGAATTATACCCTTATATGATGCAATATGTAATAGAAAACCATGTGAAAATATGCAAAATTCATCTATGCATTTTACATGCATCAGGAATCTACACAACAATCAAATTACTTTGCAACAACAAAGCAATGAGGTTGTCAATCTCACCAGTTTTTCTGAAACAAAGGATTAGACGTATAGTGTGAAAAATAGTATTTGTTTGCAGTAGATGAAAGAGAACAATGATTGTGGTTGGAAAATAGTAGGAAAACAGTGGTTGCAGTGGTTGTATATGAGTGTAAAGAAATGGACCAGGGTCGACAGTTCACTAGAGGTGTCTCTCCAAAACAGATAGATAACATGTTGGGTAACCAAATTACAGTTGGGCAATTGAATGATATAAAGGCTGCACCGTAGTGCATATGCATGCCATGATGTTACTATGCTATTCATTTGATCATTACGACAAGATACATAGACTATTATCCAACTACATCTATGACTAATAATCCACCCTCAAAGTGTCATCCGAGCAAACCTTGGGTATTAAGTTGCAAGCAACGGATAATTGCATTAACCATAGTGTGTAATGTAAATAATAAAATCACCCTTAGACAAAGCATTGTTGTTTTCTCCCTAATGGCAACAGCACATCCCCCGCCTGTTACGTTTCTGTCACTCAAGCGTGAGTGAAAGGGAGGCATGAGCCCAGGGTAGCTGACGTCGGTAAACCCCAAGAGAAAGGTTGTGAAGAGTGTAGCGACAAGTTTTCCCTTAGAAAAGAAACCAAGGTTGAATTGAAAAGTAGGAGGACAAGCAATCTCTGAAGGTTGATGCAGCTGAGATGGCAGGGCGCACTATCGGTTCAGCAGCAACGTGGAACCTAGACAACACAATCAAACCACTTTGCCCCAACGTAGCACTGACGTTGTCAATCTCACCGGTTTTGCTGAACACAAAGAGGTTAAACGTATGGTGTGGAAAACAGTATGAAAGCAGTAGTAGCAGTATGAAAGTAGTAGGTGTTTTATCAGTATGAGTAAAATGGACTAGGGTCAACAGTTCACTACTGGTGTCTCTCCGTGAAAGATAAATAACATGTGTGGTGAACAAATTATAGCTGGGCAATTGACAGAAATGAAGGCTGCACCGTAGTGCATATGCAAGACATAAAGATTACTATGTGATTCATGCGGGCATTACAACAAAATACATAGACCGTCATCCAACTGCATCTATGTCTAATAATCCACCCTCCGAATATCATCCGAACAAACGTTGGGTATTAAGTTGCTAGCAACAGATTATCGTCGTAAGCAAAGTGTCTAATGTAAACAATGTAAACTAGGTAAATAATGTTGTTTTCTCCCTAATGGCAACAACACATCCTCCATCCGTCATGTTTCTGTCACTCAAGCATAGCTGCAAAGGAGGCATGAACCCACTATCGAGCATAAATACTCCCTCTTGGAGTTACTAGCATCTACTTGGCCAGAGCATCTACTAATAACGGAGAGCATGCAAGATCATAAATAACATAAACATGAAGATAACATGATAGATTGATAACCAGAAGACATAGCATTCAACATTCATCAGATCCCAGCAAACACAACATGTAGCATTACATAAAGATGATCTCGATCATGTGAGGTAGCTCACGAGATCTAAACATGAGGTACAAAGTGGAGAGAACAACCATCTAGCTACTCCTATGGACCCGTAGTCCAGGGATGAACTACTCACGCATCACTTCGGAGGAGGGCATGGTGGTGTAGACCCCTCCGGTGATGAATTCCCCTCCCGGTAGGGTGCCAGGGAGAGCTCCAGAACCCTCCAGATCTCGGGATGACGATGACGGTGGCCTCGGGTGTTTTTCGGTATGAAGTGGTATATATTTAGGTTTTACGTCTCGGGTGGTATAAATAGGCGAAAGAGCAAAGGTGGTGGAGGCTGGGGGCCCACACCACCCCATGGCGCAACCAGGGGGCGCGTCGCCCTATGGTGTGGGCCCCCTGTGGCCCCCCTCCGGGTCTCTTCGGCACTTCGTGGAACCTTTGGGAATTCTAAGACTTCCGGGATTCGAATTTTCCAATTTCGAGAATATTTCCAGAACAACTTTTCTGAAACTAAAA
This sequence comes from Alopecurus myosuroides, assembly GCA_028641055.1. Taxonomy (NCBI): domain Eukaryota; kingdom Viridiplantae; phylum Streptophyta; class Magnoliopsida; order Poales; family Poaceae; genus Alopecurus; species Alopecurus myosuroides. Next base: position 361,811,026 of record CM054059.1, on the reverse strand, counting down.
ACATCACAAAATAAGGAACTGGCTCTGTGGCATTTTGTCAATAGGTTAGTCTGGAAAATCGATAAAAATTACATAAAGTGTATAAAAAACATGTGGGAAACAATAAGAAAACAACATGGAACATCGGAAATTAAGAATACGTTTATGACGTATCAACATCCCCAAGCTTAGTTCCTACTCGTCCTCGAGTAGGTAAAAGATAAAAACACATAATTTATGAGGTGACATGCTACCAACATAAACTTGATCACCAATAATGTAAAAGAATAAGTAAGCTAAGATCATAGAACTTAAACACAAGCATGATAAATAGAATTTTAATAATAAAGCATAACAATCACCTTGCATCATGAGAAGTAACACAAATAAAATATCATTAATAACAATGCAACAAAATATATACGTTTGTTTCAAGTATAGACAAAACATGTCAAAGTGATATTTCGCTAGTCCTTAAGAGTGGGGCAAAACATAAATGCCAGGACACCTTCAAAGTTCATGTGGAACACCAGAACAAATAATTAGAGAATAAGTAATAAAACATCATGAATCAATTAATAATGTTTCTGGGACAAATGCACATAAAACTCAGAATGGCAACTATGCTCTCTCAATTGTGCATAAAGTTAGAAGATGAAGACTGAACATAAAAGTAAAAGAAAGGCCCTTCGCAGAGGGAAGCATGGATCACTCATGTGCGAGAGATTTTATTTTTTTGAACATGGGTATAAAAAGCTTGACACTCCTCCCAACCATCTTACACAAACCATGGCTAACCGAATCCTCGGGTGCCTGCCAATAATCACATACCGTGGAGGAGTGTCTATATTTTCAGAGAGGTGTATGCTTATGTCAATGAATGGTAAACAGAAAATACAGTACGTCACAAGCCAACTAGACTTCACAAGAGCGGCTCCCATAGAACGACACATATGGGTACAAGGTCATCCCTCTTTCTCCTTTGTTTACACAATTATGCTTTGACTGATAAATCAGGGGCAAAAACAGCGAAGAGAATTTGTGTTATTCATTTGGGGCTGGGCACCGTGCTGCCAGCTCTTCTATCATTAGATAAGTGGATGAAGCCATTAGTCTAGGGTGTGAAAGTCCAATCAACAAGTGAGATAAAGATTCTCTATTTACGTCCTCATGAGCTAAAACAAGAGCACAAAACATGAGTAGTTTTGAAAGTTTTAAAGGTAACACATGAGCAATTTACTTTGGAGTGGCGGTTAAATACCACATGTAGGTAGGTATGGTGGACACAATGGGAAAACTTTGGTTTTTTGGGAGTTGGATGCACGAGTAGAGCTCATACTCAGTACAGGTGGAGGCTAGCAAAAGACTGGGAGCGACAAATCAAGAGAGCATAAGAGCCATAATCATGCATAGCGACATAAACATCATTAATCAAAGCATAAGTGGTACCAAAAGTTCAAAAACTAAATGATCATGGAGTCTATAAGTGAATGATTCATAGTCATAAACATGGTGTGAGCATGCGCCAAGTCAACCAAATAAAACATTCAAATGAGAACACCGCAAATTTATGCTTCAATATGACAAGAACAACTCATGATTCTTTCAATGGAACATTAAACACTATCAGCTATTTGAGGCTAATCATGCTACTAAATAACCACAAGGATTTAGAACTAAAATAACATCTAGCATGATATGAAAAATTCTAGCCACATTCTATACAAGCTTCTACTTGCACCGTAAAAAATTCTACCTGAAGCAGCAGTTTCTTTTCCCAACAAGCACCATACAAAACATGCTTTAACAAAAACTCTATAAATGATACATCAAGAAAACATGAGAGTACTCACATAACACTACTAAAACTAACAAATCTGAACAAGAGATGCAATGAAAACAAGAGCTAAACAGGAATTTTTGCAGCAGCTACGAGAAAAACTAAGAATACTAGCATAACAAGTATTCAAACGAAAAAGCGAAGCGTGTCTCTCTACCAAAAAAAGAATGCTAGGGTACAACTATATTATTTCAGCAAGGAAAACGAAAGAAAACAAAATAAAAATAAACAGACGCTCCAAGTAAACTTCATATGATGTGACTGAATAAAAATATAGTTCACTAGAAGTGACCTGATAGATCGTTGATGAAGAAGGGGATGCCTTGGGAATCCCCAAGCTTAGATGCTTGAGTCTTATAAAAATATGATTGGATGAACCACGGAGGCATACCCAAGCTTTGACCTTGCACTCTTCTTGATCACATATATCACCCTCTTCTCTTGACCCTTGAAAACTTCCTTCACACCACACTCAAACAGTAATTCGCATAAGAGGGTTAGTAAAATAATTAAAAATCCATGGGTTCTGTATGGGAAAAGTGATATTGATATTTTTAAACATTATCTACAACCACTGATGTTTCGTGAAACAAAGAAATCCACTTGACATCGCAAAAGACCAAATGCAAGAAAAATGGCAGAATTGTTCAAAACCAGAACAGTCTGTAAAGACGAATTTTTTCGAGGCACTTACATTTCTCAGATTGAAAAACTTAAAGAACAAAAAAGTTGCGAAATTAGCTGAGGAATAAACACAAGAAATTTCAGGTCATTATGAGTTTTCTATGATTTATAATTTTGTTTACGGTGGACAGCGGAAATCTGTTTCCTGCGTAGAAATCCGAAAACCAACTGCAACTCTCGTCTGAAACCTTACTTGGCACTACTAAAACATGAAAAGAAAGATACAAAGCAGTTTCCACAGAAGTAGAAAACCCCTTGACTCAAATAAAACAGAAAAAAACAAAGTAAAAATAAACCATGGGTTATCTCCCAAGAAGTGATTTTCTTTAACGCCTTTTAGCTAGGCTCAGAAAAGTGGAATCAAGTATTTTCAAGTGAAGAAGCATCCAAATTGTAACTCGTTCGAATAATGGAATCAAAAGTCAACTTCATTCTCTTTCTAGGAAAGTGTTCCATACCTTTCTTGAGTGGGAACTGAAATTTAATATTCCCCTCTTTCATATAAATAACAGCACCAACAGTTCTAAGAAAAGGTCTTCCCAAAACAATTGGACAAGAATCATTGCATTCCATATTCAAGAAAACAAAATCAACAGGGACAAGATTATTATTAACCGTGACAAGAACATAATCAACCCTCCCTAAGGTTTCTTTCTAACATTATCAATAAGACGAATATCCAAATAACAAGGTTCCAATGGTGGTAAATCAAGAATATCATAGAGTTTCTTGGGCATAACAGACATACTAGCACCAAGATCACATAGAGAATTGAAATAAAAATCATATAATTTCATTTTAATAATAGACTCCCAACCATAATCTAGCTTCCTAGGGATGTAGGCTTCACATCTTAATTCATCCTCTCTGATTTGCATGAGAGCATTTGTAATATGTTTTGTGAAAGCCATATTCATAGCACCAACGTTAGGAAAACTAGTAAGCTTTTGCAAGAAGTTAATTACTTCAGTTATGTTGCAATCATCAAAGTCAATATCATTTTTATCAAAGATAATGGGACCATTGTCTCCCATGTTTCTAAAAAATTTAGCACTTTTATGAGGAACATTTTTAGCAGTTTCAGGCAGTTTTGCATTTTTAAAAGAAGAAGTGGGAGTGTTTCCAACACCAATTACTTTACCATCGATAGTAGAGGGTTTTATAGCATGAGAAGCTTCAGTTTTACTAGTGGTGGTAATGGTGCAAACATTAGCTATATTATTCTTTCTACCTATTTCATCTTGTTTTTCCCATCTAGCATACAATTCAGCTAACATCCTAACATTATCATCAATTCGAATTTGGATAGCATTTAAAGTTTTACTTTATTTAACATAATGAGGCATAACCTTTAGTTTAAGAAAATCAACATCAAGAGCAAGGCTATCAACTTTAAAAGCAAGAACATCAATTTTGCCAAATTTTTCCTCAACGGATTTATTGAAAGCAGTTTGTGTACTAATAAAATTCTTAAGCATGTTCTCAAGATCAGAGGGTACACTTTTATTTTTTTGTAAGAATTACCATAAGCATTGCTATTATTGGGAGGATATGTCCTATAATTGTTGCTACCAAAATTATTCCTATAAGCATTGGTGTTGAATTTATTATGTTTAATGAAATTCACATCAACATGCTCTTCTTGAGCAACCAAAGAGGCTAAAGGAACATTATTTGGATCAATAGGAGCATGGCCATTCACAAGCATAGACATAATAGCATCAAGTCTATCACTCAAACAGGAGGTTACTTCAACGGAATTCACCTTCTTACCAGTTGTAGCTCTCTTAGTGTGCCACTCAAAATAATTTACCATCATATCATAAAAAAGCTTTATTGCTCCCCCAAGGTGATGGACATAAAGGTTCCTCCAGCAGCTGAATCCATAAGGTTTCTTGAAGAAAATTCAGACCTGCATAAAAGGTTTGGATGATCATCCAAGTAGTCAGTCCATGAGTGGGACAATTCTTCACTAAAGATTTCATTCTTTCCCAAGCTTTAGCAACATGATAATTATCAAGTTGCTTAAAATTCATAATGCTACTTCTTAAAGATATAATCGTAGCAGGAGGATAATATTTTCCAATGAAAGCATATTTACACTTAGTCCAAGAATCAATACTATTTCTAGGCAAAGACATCAACCATTCTTTAGCTCCTCATCCCAAAGAGAAAGGAAACAATTTCAGTTTAATAATATCTCCATCTACATCTTTATATTTTTGCATCTCACATAGTTCAACAAAATTATTAAGATGGGCAGCAGCATCATCAGTACTAACACTAGAAAATTTCTCTCTCATAACAAGGTTTAACAAGGCAGGCTTTATCTCATAAAAATTTGCAGTAGGAGCAGGTGGAGCAATAGGTGTGCTAATGAAATCATTGTTGTTGGTGCTAGTAAAGTCACACAACTTAGTGTTCTCAGCAGTAGTCATTTTAACAAGACTAAAAACAGGAATAAAACTACAGCTAGAATAAGAACTATTTTTTTTGTGTTTTTGATAAAGAGAAGCAAACAAGACAAAATAAAATAAACTAAGCAAAACAAAAACAAAGTAAAGAGATTGGGAGTGAGAGACTCCCCTTGAAGAAATTATCTTCCTCCCCGGTAACGGCGCCAGAAAACTTGATGGGAGACTTCTTGCTCTTGTTGGTAAACCCCAAGAGAAAGGTTGTGAAGAGTGCATCGACAAGTTTTCCCTCAGAAAAGAAACCAAGGTTGAATCGACCAGTAGGAGGACAAGGAATCTGTGAAGTTTGATGCAGCTGAGGTGGCAGGGCGCACTACCGGTTCAGGATAAACGTGGAACCTACACAACACAATCGAATCACTTTGCCCCAACGAAGAAGTGAGGTTGTCAATCTCAACGGTTTTGCTGAACACAAAGAGGTTAAAAGTATGGTGTGGAAAACAGTAGGAAAACAATGGTAACAGCATGAAAGCAGTAGGTGTTTTATCAGTATGAGAAAAAAGGACCGGGGTCCACAGTTCACTAGTGGTGTCTCTCCGTGAAAGATAAATAACATGCGTGGTGAACAAATTACAGCCGGGAAATTGACAGAAACGAAGGCTACATCATAGTGCATATGCAAGACACAAAAATTACTATGTGATTCATGCGGCCATTACAACAAAATACATAGACCGACATCCAACTGCATCTATTTCTAATAATCCACCCTCCGAATATCATCCGAACAAACGTTGGGTATTAAGTTTCTAGCAACAGATTATCGCCGTAAGCAAAGTGTGTAATGTAAAGAATGTAAACTAGGTAAACATCGTTGTTTTCTCCCTAATGGAAACAACACATCCTCCATCTGTCACGTTTCTGTCACCCGAGCACAGATGCAAAGGAGGCATGAACCCACTATCGAGCATAAATACTCCCTCTTGGAGTTACTAGCATCTACTTGGCCAGAGCATCTACTAATAAAGGAGATCATGCAAGATCATAAATAACATAAGCATGAAGATAACATGATAGATTGATAATCAGAAGACATAGCATTCAACATTTATCAGATCACAGCAAACACAATATGTAGCATTACATAAAGATGATCTCGATCGGACATCGGCTACAGGGTCATGGGATGCACATTGCCGTCCTCATCGACGGTCATGAACGAGGACTCGACTATTCGTGAGATCCCACTGAGGGATTCCCGGTCCATGCGTGCAGTCCTCAAGGCGTACTTCCCTCTTCCGACTGGCTGGTGCTCTGTTGACTCGCGAGCGGACAATGCCACTCTACGGGCACTCAAAGCTTCTGTTGCGCGTGCACGGTCGTCGACCGCTCGATTCACCCTTATTACTTCTTGGTTTTTCTTGGACAGGAAGTAGTAGTAGGCCGTCAGATCTTCTTGAGTGGCGCCTCGCTCCATCGTGAGATTGGCTTTCACCGCCGTTTTTGCCTTGACCCATGCAGCCTACGAGACCTGGACTTGTTGTCTTTCAGGCGCGCTTCCCGCAGTTTGGAGGGTTCTTCCTGTGGGCCAATCATGGTCCACAACTTCTTGGTGCGGGCCAATAGTTGCCGTCGAGATCGACGAGTTCCTCGGCTTCTATGGAGTGGAGGTCGAGTTTGGTTAGGCGGACCAAGTCGAGACTCGATTCTGATCATCGGTCCGAGTCGGCGAGTGGCGATGTCAGAGTTGTCGTGCTCGAGATCAACTCGACGTCAGATTTGGCGGGTGCCGAAGGGTCAAAGAAGCGCATTATTCCCTCCTTGCTGGCGCGGAAGTAGAAATCGTCAAACATCACCTTGACACCCTCCCGGAAACCGGTGAACACCGGGCGAGAGGCCGACAAGTGGGGAGTGTAGATGAACGACCCGAAGCAGATCGACTCTGTAGGAGCCGATGATTCCGAGCTCCGGCTGGAGCCCGATGCAGATGAGTCCGGCGAAGCCGTGGATCCAGCGCCTGCCATTCCTACAGACGACACCAATTGTTGAATACTCGTATCAACAAATCCCCCGGATGGCATGATGGTGGCTAGAGAGTAGGAAACGATTAGGCGCTGGCGGACTCGACGGTTAACAAGGGCACGATTTACCCAGGTTCGGAGCCCTAGAGGAGGTAAAAACCTTACTCCTGCTTCGATTGTACTGATGTGAGGTTACAATGGTGGGCGCTCTAGTCAAGAGATTGGATCCCGAGAGAGGTGATACCTATGGTGGCGTAATAATTAGATGATCCCCCTCCGGGCGGTTCTCCCAGGATTTATAGGAGGCTAGGTCTCGAATCCATACCCGGATTGGTTACAAACCCTAAGCCTAGTCGGTAGCTTCTCCATTTCTTGGCCCGCAAGTCATGCGGGTGGGCCGCCGTTGGGACTTCTAGAAGATTAGGGCAGTTCTTCCCACTGGGCCTTTACGTTTAGCCTAGACCGGATAGGCTTGCTAGGGTGACTCAAGAGGCACCCCCACGTCACCCACCAGGCGCGGCAAGGGCCATGCCACGCCTGGCAGGCGCATGGTGCCCCCTGGCCTTCCTCTGGCTTCCCTTTGGACTCCATCTTAGTTCTGGGTAAAAATTGATCTTCGTGGATTTTTAGACTTTCCGAGAATAATTCCTTAAGAAATTTTCTAAAATAGAAAAATAGCAGCAAACAACAACTAGCCTCGGGTATCTTGTTAATAGGTTAGTCTATGAAAACATCTGGAAAACGAATGAAAACATGTGGAAAACAAAAGGTATTGGGTACAAAACGAACATGTAGCATAAAAATTTATAGATGTGTTTGCAATGTATCAACATCCCCAAGCTTAACTCCTGCCCTTTCTCGAGTAGCTAAGTGATAACAAACTAATTTTTGAGGTGACATGAAGCCAACACAAATCTTGATCAATGTTATGTAAAAGCATAGCAAAGCTGAGATCAAAGTACTTTAACAAAGGCATGATCAATATTATTTCAACCAATGTAAACTTAGTAACCATGTTGCACATGAAAAGAAACACAGACAAAAGAAAATGAATAATGAAACATCGAAAGTGATACGGTTGTTTAAATCATAAAGAAAAACATAATACAGTGGTATCCAGCTAGTCCTTCGTGTGGTAGCAAAACATAAATGTTAGGACACCTTCAAAGTTTAAATGGTGACTAATATAAATAATTGAGAGCAAGCAATGCCACAATCATGAATCAATCAATAATAAATTTTGGGACTATGCACATTATACTCAGAGTGACAATTATGCTCTCTTAGCTGGTGCATAAAGTAAGAAGATGAAGACTCAGCATAAAAGTAAAAGAAAGGCCCTTCACAGAGAGAAGCAGGGATTACTCATGTTCTAGAGCCTTTTATTTGATAAAATGGAGATATTGAAAACAATTTTGTGAGAGGTGTATGTCTGTCTCAACGAATGGTAATGAAAAACTTATCATAATCCATGTAAAGCAAAGTGTTTAGACTTTTGAGAGCGGGTTCCGTTGTTTTATTAGTTTGGCACTTCTCCCACCTTTCTTTTCACAAACCAGGGCTAGTTGTATTCATGTGTACCCACCAGCTTTCATCAAACCATGGGGAAGTGCCCTTTTGTTATTATTTGGCACCAGCTCTCTGCAAATTTAGATGATCATAGATTCCATACTCATCGGGTAAAAGAAAGAAGGAGAACTTTGCTTGACACAAACCACAATAAACTTTAAACTACTTTATCATGAGCTAAAACAAGAACACAAAACATGTTATAATTTTGAAGGTTTAAAGGTAGCACACGAAAAAATTACTTGTAGTGGCGGTTAAATACCACATATAGGTAGATATGGTGGACACATGTGGCATACTTTGGTTTTTGGGAGTTGTATGCACGAGTAGAGCTCATACTCAGTACATGTGTAGGCTAGCAAAATACTGGGAGCTACTAACTAAGACAGCAATACCGGCCATAATCACGCATAGCAATAAAACATCATGAATCAAAGCATGAAGTGAAATTACAAGTAAAAAACTAAATGATCATCAAGGCTAGAAGTGACTTTGTTTGTAGTCATAACATGGTGTGAGCTTGCGCCAAGTCAATCCAGATAAAGCATTTGATGCAGAGGGTTACTCCTAGATTGGCCCGATCTTCACGAATCGACAAGAACGAACGAAGAACACGAAGAACACGAGAGGGGGAAACGAGGGGGGATCGTGGGAAAACGCGGGGAAACACAAAGGGGGATAAATAGCGAGAGCCGAAAGATCCCAAACCTCCCGTCAACTAAAACCCGAGGGCCGCCTACGGAACGATCGATCCAACTGAACTCACCTTGATACAAACCGTTTCACACCCGTGGCCGGTCCACTACGCTAATAGAACCTCAAGGATTTACGAGAGGAAGATTGGACAACTCTTGACCTAAACCAAGGGGAGAGGACAAGTAGTTGGGTCAATGTTGATACGGTCCTAGACGAAGTCATAGGAGTAGCCGGTGATACGTTCCTAGGTACACACCGTAGGAGTATCCTCAAAGAGGGATATAGAGGAGCAAAGCTCAATGTTCTAATTTCAACTCTAACCCTAGATCTAGCTCGGGAAGTCCTTATATAGCAGGGGGTCGAAGCAGGTGAAAACGGGGCGAAAGGGGGCCATATTGCGAGTCTTTAGGGCGCGGCGGCCTGGAACGCCGGTCTGGCCGGCCCTTGAGGCCGGGTGGGAGTAGGGGCGCCCCCAGGGCGCGCCGGCCTGGGGCTGGCGTGGCGGCCGGCCTGGGGCCAAGGTGGAGGAGGGGCGCCATCCTAGAGGGGCCGGCCTGGGGCCGGGGTGGAGGCCGGATCCCTCCGAGTAGTGGCTGGCCTGGTGCCAGGGTTGGCCGGCCTAGGGCCGGGGTGGGAGAAGGAGAGGCCGGGGCCTTCTGCCTGGTGGCCGGCCTGGCCGGCCCTTGAGGCCGGTGGGGCTGTTTTCTCCCTCCTTTTCTTCTTCCTCATTCACATAATCTTCTCGTACTTCTTCCACGCGATCTTGGACATCATCTTGGGTACTTTACGGGGCCTCCGTGGTGGGTTCGAACCTGAGAACACAAAGGGCATCTCCATGAGGTAGCGCTCCATTCGCCAAGTCACCGAAAACAGGGAGAGATAGGAGTGAGTTCACCTTGTCATGTATCGCCTTTGCTCGTGATCTTGTCATTGGTTCACTTGGTGGAATTGGGTGGGCTGCATCATCTCCCCCTTGAAAAAGAGTCGACCTCGACTCGTCGTCGTATTCATCACTTGGGTATCCATGGAAGGGAGAGATGTCCTTGACATTGAAGGAGTTGTGGACGAGGTACTTGGATTGCGGTAAGTCGAGCTTGTAGGCGTTGTTGTTGATGCGCTTGATGATCTTGAAAGGTCCGTCGCCTCTTGGCTTGAGCTTGGAGTTACGCTCTTCGGGAAAATGGTCCTTGCGCAAGTGTAGCCAAATGAGGTCGCCTTCTTGTAACACCATTGGCTTCTTGTTCTTGTTCATGATGGAGGCTCGGTGCTCGGAATTATTCTCAAGTGTAGCTCTTGTGGAATCATGTAGCTTCTTGATGTAGTCGGTGCACTTGTCGATGTCCATGTTGACTTGCTCGCGTAGAGGCAATGGTAGTATGTTGAGGGAGGTGTTGGGGTTGAAGCCGTAGACGATCTCGAAGGGGCTTCTCTTGGTAGCTTGGTGTAGTGCTCGATTTTAGGCGAACTCGGCATGCGGGGTGCATTCCTCCCAATTCTTGAGATTGGGCTTGATCAATGCTCGAAGGAGTGAAGATAGTGTGCGGTTCACCACTTCGGTTTGGCCATCCGTTTGTGGGTGGTAGGCGGTGGAGAATAGTAGCCTGACGCCGATCTTGGCCATCAATGTCTTCCAAAAGTATGAGGTGAACTTGATGTTGCGATCCGACACAACTGAAGTGGGCACACCATGTAGACGCACAATTTCCCTGAAAAACAATGTAGCAACATGTGAAGCATCGTCGGTTCGGTTGCAAGGAATAAAATGTGCCATTTTAGAGAAACGATCAACGACGACAAAAATGGAGTCCATATTGGTTTTAGTTCGTGGGAGTCCTAACACAAAGTCCATACTAATATCACTCCAAGGTGCATGTGGAATAGTCAATGGCAAGTAAAGACCGTGAGGGTTGGAAGTAGACTTAGCTCGGAGACATGTAGAACATCTCTTGACGTGTCTTTCCACTTGGTGCTTCATCTTGGGCCAATAGTAGTGATTTGAGAGCATGGCATAGGTCTTGTCGCATCCAAAGTGTCCCATGAGACCTTCTTCATGTGATTCCTTCAATAACAACAAGCGAAGAGAGGACTCGGGAATACAAAATTTGTTAGCCTTAAACAAGAAACCTTTGTGAAGATAGTAGTCATAAAAACCACGGTTAGGCAAGCATTTCTCAAAGATAGGACCAAAGAAAACACCGGAAGCATATAAGTCTTTGATCTCATACAAACCAATCACATTGATGTCAAGACGTGTAAGAAGGCACTCTTTTCTAGACAAGGCATATGCTACAACATTTTCTTTACCTTTCTTGTACTTAATGACATAAGGAAAAGATTCAATGAATTCTACCCATTTAGCATGCCTTTTGTGCAAATTATCTTGACTTTTCAAGTATTTCAATGATTCGTGATCAGAATGAATGACAAATTCTTTAGGCCAAAGGTAGTGTTGCCAAACTTCTAACACTCTAACCAAAGCAAATAGTTCCTTATCATAGATTAGGTAATTGAGTTTAGTGCCATCTAGTTTTTCACTATGATAAGCAACGGGACGTCCATTTTGCATGAGAATGACACCAATTCCTATACCACTAGCATCACACTCAATCTCAAAAGTTTTCTCAAAATCCGGCAAGACAAGCAAAGGAGCTTTGGTCAAACATTTCTTAAGTGTGTCAAAATCTTTTTGTTGCGCGTTGCCCCAAACAAAAGGTACATTATTCTTGGTAAGTTCATTCAAAGGGAAAGCTATTGTTGAAAAATCTTTCACAAAGCGGCGATAGAAACCGGCAAGGCCATGAAAGCGCCTTATTTCACCCACGGAAGTAGGGGGCCAATTCCTAATTGCCTCGACTTTCTTGTTGTCGACTTCAATACCATTGGAAGAGATCACAAATCCCAAGAAAACAAGCTTGTTGGTGAAAAAAACTTGCATTTGGAAAGATTGGCAAAAAGTTTTGCTTTGCGAAGGGCCAATGACACTTCTGAAACATGATCAAGATGATATTCCAAAGACTTGCTATAAATGAGGATGTCGTCAAAGTAAACTACAACAAATTTTCCAATGAAAGGACGCAAAACTTCATTCATGAGGCACATGAAGGTAGATGGGGCATTCGAAATACCAAAGGGCATGACAAGCCATTCATACAAACCAAGTTTATTTTGAAAGCCGTTTGCCATTCATCACCTATACTCATGCGAATTTGATGGTAACCACTTTTAAGATCAATTTTGGAAAAGATAGTAGCACCACTTAATTCATCAAGCATGTCATCGAGCCTAGGAATGGGATGTCTATATCTAACGGTGATAGCATTGATAGGTCGGAAATCCATGCACATACGTGAAGTAGAATCTTGCTTTGGAACAAGGATAACCGGCACGGCACAAGGGCTAAGGGATTCGCGGATAAAACCTTCGTCGTGTAGTTCTTGTATTTGGCGCTCAATCTCCTTAGTCTCCTCGAGGTTGGTGCGGTAAGGAGCGCGGTTTGGAAGTGGCGCACCCGGGATGAGGTCAATGCGGTGCTCGATTCCTCGTAGGGGAGGTAGACCCGGAGGGAGTTCATCGGGAAAGACGTCTTCAAATTCCTGCAACAAAGGCAACAAAGATGGAGGAAAATTTGTCATGTCGTTAGTTTCAAGTGCTTCCCCTTTGCACACTAGGACAAAGTGGAGAATGGTTGGGTCATCTCGTAACTTTCGCATCTCCCTTTTGGTGGCAAGTAAGGCAAGGCCTTTGGGAACACTCGAAGTTTTTCCACTCATATTTGTCTTGTGGCTCTCACTCTCTTTAAGGTGGATCACTCTCTCACCACTCATCTCACGAGACTTGAGCTCTTCTTGTTTACGTGCAAGAGTCTTGGCGTTGTCGGCGATCACCTTGCTAGGAGACATGGGACAAAGCACAAATGTCTTGTTATTCCACTTGAAGATATAGTGATTGGTACGCCCATCATGAATAGCACTCTTGTCATATTGCCAAGGTCGTCCAAGTAGAATATGACACACGGTCATAGGAACAACGTCACACTCCATCGTGTCTTCATATGGACCAATCTTGAATTGCACGGAAACCATATGTTGAATCTTGAAGGTTCCAGAGTCACTAAGCCATTGGACATGGTATGGATGAGGATGTTGCTTGTAGGTCAATTGGAGTTTGTCGCAAAGCTCTTTGCTAGCTAAGTTATGGCAACTTCCACCATCGATGATGACCTTGATTGATTTGCCATTGATAGGCTCTAGTTTGAAAGAGATTGCACCATTGATCATGCTCATCCCGAGGAGAAGTAGTAAGGACTCTTGTCACCACTAGCGATGGATTCTTGTCCTCATCGCAATAGACACTTTCTTCATCATCATTGTGCACGTCCAAGGAGTTGAGAGCAACTTGATTCAATGCATAGTATTCGCCTTCACTCATGGAGTCACGTTCACCGTCTTGGTTAACAATCATGATCATCTTGTTGGAACACTCAAAGGACTTGTGTCCACTACCACCACACTTGAAGCAAGTGATAGTACTCGACTTGAATTGAGGAGTATGTGAAGAAGAGGTGGTAGGCGCTTGTTTCTTGAATGGTTGTGGAGACTTGTTGGTAGAACTAGAGGCTCTAGGGGCGCTCTTGTTGTTGGTTGGAGTAGGAACAACTTGTGTCATTGGAGACGAAGAGGAGGGTCTTGAGTTGAAGAAAGACGTTTGCTTTTTGTACTTGAGATCTTCTGAAATTTGACGTTCGGCCTTGAGAGCTTGGTGGACTGTAGTGTTCCCACATTTAATAATGTAAGGACACCTGTGTTATTGTGCTAGTCCCTGGATCAATTGCTAGCACCACAGTACAAAATGAAATATCATGCAAATGCATCAAATTCTATTACATCGCATGATCCAGTCTTTACAAAATAGTATTACAATTTGCATAGTCTTAGAAGACTAGCAGAAAACAAAGAAATACATCGGAAGACATATTACAACATTGAGTCCATCTTCTTCATGTGCCACAGGCAAAACATGTTGGCGATAGTCTCGAGATCCTAAACGAAATCCTCACTCGTCTTCAGAAATATCTGCAATATGGAATATGCAACCACAAGGGAGTCAATACAATTTAATGTATTGGCAAGTAACACTATGGTGGATATAAATGGCAAGACTAATACTACATGCTTATTTGGCTGAGTGGAGTTTTGGCTAAGTTTTGCATCAAGCCAGTTTTCTCCTATCTCTTTTGTAAAACAACTTTTCTTTTCAAAGGGTGGCAACATTGGATTAAGATCCAAGCACCACAATACTCTTCACTTGGTCAAAATTTTACTTATTGAAATTGATGATGAGATTCTTCCGTCAATCCTTGTCCAGTTGCTCATAGTTGTCCATAACCGGGGACACGGCTAAGATCTTAGTTTGTTGACTCTGCAGAGTTTGTGCACTTTCACCTTCAGACTCAAATCAGCCCAAACATCCTATACACCCTGAGTGCATTAAGGAAAGGAGAAGATTGAGACGAGATCTTTCAGAAGAAATTCCACCACCGTTTGGCTTACCCGTTCCACCTATAATTATGCTACATCTGCTGGTAAGCCTAGTGAGTTCATTCAACTTAGTTGATCAAGACAGAGCCCATATGACTAAAGGTTGCACGGGAAACTACTAGATTTAGAGGGACATAGTAATCTCTTTGTTCCTGGGTGGCCATCCTCAAGTGACAAACTCAAGTGGAATAACCCTTAGATAAGGGCCCTGAGGCAACACTCAACATAAACCAGTCTTACCACTTCCACCCAGGTGGTTCATTCATTAGTTATACTTAGAATTTTTCCTCAACATCTAGTAAAACAAATTTTGTAGCATGGCAAAGCATCTAAATAAGTACCAAGGCATCAAAATAACAAGGGGTAAGGATGGCTACACACTACTAGGATATATCATAGCATAATATAACTTATTAAAAAAATTCCTATCATGCATACTACTCAAATTCAACTAATGCATATAGAAAATAATGGGTAGTTGATGATGTGTTACTTGCCTTGTTGAAGTTGGTGAATATATCACACTCTCTTCACAAAAGATCGTTGCTCTCCGTACAATCTATTCATTGAAAACACAATAACAAAATAAACAAGCATCCTAGCAAACAAACATACAAGTGTAGAAAAACAACTAACATATCAAAAGGGGCTTAACCAAGTTGGTTAGGACAAGGTTTGGATTCGAAAGATTCATTCTCTAATGGTCTCATACTTGTTAAGGAAATTCCAATGGTTTACTTGGGAAGGGCTAGGTTGAGTTATGTATAAAACTAACTTTATTATAACCATACTTGTCGAGGAAGTTCCAAGAGTTCACTTAGAATAAACATATTACTTCTTCAACTAAAGTAATACATGCAAACACTTGGTCATATTCACCTTCAAAAATATTTGACTGACTATGTTAGTATTTTCCATTGTGGTTAGGGTAGGTCTACTAACTTCATCATCCAAGGGAAAATATTACTAAGTCTTGGGTTTTCCATTTGGGTAAATGGTTGGACAAAAATAACTTGTTATTCTTCAACTTGTATGGATGCTTCTAGACCTCATGTGATTGCCTTCTTGAAGATCATCTTCATGCTTCTATTGTAGTCTTGTTCCTTGGATGGATTCTTCTCTTGGTCTTGATAAATTCTTCAGGGCTTTCACTTCACTAATTGGTTTGGGTATGGGATGGGCACAAATAACACTAAGTCAAATTGGAAAGAAAATAAGAAGAAGGATAGGAAGAGAGGGGGAGATGTTTTCTTCTAAATTTCTTCACACTTGTACTTCTTGAGTTTTCTTCTAGGTGTGGAGTCCAAGTCTTTTCTTCAAAACTTCTTCATTGATCTTCCTTGTAGCTCTTCATGTTTCCACTAAGTTGAAAATGAAGTTTTCTTCTTATGCTTGAGTCTTGATCTCCATTTTGCTAACTTGATGATTTCTTGAAGCAAGAATAGGGGAATGGAGAAGTAGATAGAATACTAGGGTGCTAGTGTTTGAGGTTCACTACTTGGTAATTTTAGGGACTTGGTCTTGGATCCAAAAATGGTCACAACAAACAATGGTAGAAAGAAATAGAAACAAAATCTAAGACATAATAACTAGATGGACTACTATGATGGATTTTTGGCTAAAATACATGGTCATGGTCCAAGGGTTTCCAAAATTGTTGGGAAATGATGTCTCTGGTTAAAGGCTACCAAAAGAATCAACTTTGCCTATGAAGACATTTTATAATTATTTATAGAAATAATTCCAAGTCAAAATACTCAAATAGACAATTTAATTCTAAAATCAATTTTAATTTGATCAATAATTATTTTGGGACAGAGGTTATGAAAGTACACATCCTAAGGTTTCCAAATATATTTTATTTAAATTTTTTGGATTTGTAGAATTTAAATTATGCCAAATTTCATCAAACAAGCATATTTGAAATTGAATAATTTTAAGTTTTTCAAATTTAAATTTGGCCAGTGCCAAAATTTCTAGATGTCAAGGGCTTTTCAAAAAGTCCAAGATTTCTAAATTTGGCTAAGTGGTTGAAAAGATGTGATAATTTGAAGTTGCAGGGGCTTTTCTGCAAATCTGCCAAAAATTCTACCGGGAGAAATATTCGAATAAAAGGGCTGGCCACGCGTTAGTCTCTGATTGGCTGGGCTATGCTGACTGGGCGCTGGTGTGGCATGTGCTGACATGGATAAGTGATGGATCTGGATCGTTAGATCCAGATCTAACGATTGCATACCCCTTCGCCTAGGATCTAATCCTACGCGTTGATTCTAGATCTAACGGCCAGAGAAGAGAGGAGGGGACTCACCGGGATCTTCCGCCGGAGAATGGCGGCGTGGTGGCGCTGCGGCTCGGAAGCGGACGGCGGCAGCTCTCTGGAGGGGCTTGAGCTCGATGAAGACCACGGGGAGGTTCAGCAGAGCATGGTGGTTCGAATGGTGACGATGGCGTCCACCACGGTGACTCCTGTCGACGGTGCGGCACAGACCCGAGGTGGAGCAATTCCGGCGAGCACGGAAGTGCACGGCGGCGACGAACCTCCAGTGAAAAAGGTGGGGGAAGGGGTCAAAGGGGAGCGCACGGCCACGGGGAAAGTGGAGGACCACAGAGGGGCGGCGAGGACTCACCGAGGTGGCCGGAAACAACCAAATATGGCGGCGGCCAGTACCGACTCCGGTGAGCAAATTGCGGAGCTTGGGGGCACGGTTTTCTTTGAATCCAGAGGGGAAACGGAGAGGAGGAGACGGGCTTTGTAGCCATGGGCTCGGGCATGGAATTAATCGACTGAAACGGCTGCAATCAAACAGATTAAAACGACCGTTTTCGGTTTCTAGAGGAAGAAGAAACGGTGACGCATTGATGACGTCATCAATTCTTTTATTTTTCTTTTTAATTTCTGTTTAATCATTTCTTTAATAACTTCTGTATAAAAACTCCAATTGGCATGAAACAAATTTCTAAATTCAGAAAATTTAATTTCCTTTCCAGAAAACCCATTTTCACAAACTTTTGAACATATTACATTTTTGAATTATGAAATTTGAATAAATCATTTAAAAGTGACTTAATAGCATTTTTAATACAAAAATCAAATATAATTTTGAGAAAGGGTTTTATAAAAATAAAAAGACATTATATAAGTCAATATCATTTTTGAAAATCATTTATACTTGTTTTTCTATTTTATATTTTGAAATAGAAATGATTTCACTAATAGCATATTAATGCCATTTTAAAAATATCAATTATATAAATGAAAATTATTGGTTGAATAAAATATCAGAGACATCAATGTGATCAAATGACATTTTTCCAAAATCATTTTTAATGGTTTTCATATTTTATGATTTTAAAATATGAAGAAACAATGATAGTCACTTAATAGAAAACATTAATTTTTATATGATTAAAACAATTTTTAGAAATATTTTCTATGGTTCAACTATTGTTTTCTAAGACCCTTTTAGGAACTTTCATATTGTATATTTTCAACATATTAGTGAAACCACAATTAGTATCCTTTTGTTATATTTCAAACATAGAGAATTATTTAATAAATTTGGAAATGGGGTTTAGTAAAAGCAGAAAGGTTTTCCCAAATGAAAACATTGTTTTCTCAAAGTATCTTACTTGTTTTCATAAACAATTTATTTCTATAGCACTATATTATTTTGTTGATTGACATAACACTTGGAAAACAAGGATCCAACTTATATCTATTTTGGGGTTATCAATAATAGTGAAACCCTTTTTAGAGACAAGAAGAAAATATTAGAGATAACAATTCTCTAGTTTTTATATATCAAAAATATTTTCAAGATCATAATTGGGTTGAAAACATGTTTGGTGTAAGGGTTTGCTTAAGAAGAAATATTTTCTTTATGTAGAAATATTTATTTTGAAATGACTTTAGGGTTTATGGAATAGAGGTATATTGGATTTTCATTTCCAAAACATTAGAACATGTATTGTTTTCTTTTGTTTCTTTCATCTCATTTGGTTTTTGGTGACTTGCATAACATGAAAACAAAAAGTTTCAATTTTTAGTGATTTTTGGACTTTCCAAAAATCAGGGATGTTACATGGACAAGGGCCACAATGTTGTCATACGGTTGATACTCGACGATCTTCCTTATAGGATAGTTGAGGCCATTGAGGAAGAGGGCCATTGTTTGTTCTTGAGATTCCATCACATGAGCTTGAATCAAAGATGTCTCCATTTCCTTGTAGTACTCATCAACGGACTTCAAACCTTGACGAAGTTCTTGAAGCTTCTTGAAGAGGTCACGCTTGCAGTGTGGAGGAACAAATCGAGCATGCATGAATTGCTTCATCTCATTCGAAGTGGCAATAGGAGCAATAAGGTTGCGGACTCTTTCGGCTTGTAGACGATCCCACCATAAGAGTGCATAGCCTTCGAATTCCAAATATGCCAAGGCAACCATTTTCTTGTCGGTGAAGTTGTGAATGTCGAAGATCTTGTCCACCTTGAGAGCCCAAGAAAGATATTCTTCGGGGTCATTCTCACCATTGAACTTTGGGACATTGAAACGAAGGGCACTCATGTTGTTATCTTCTTGTTGTAGACGGGGTCGCTCATGAGTATCTTCATCATAGACGGGCGGTGAATCATCGTATGGGTCATCCTCATTGTCTTGGTGGTGGCGATCATGATGGGGAGGATGACGCCGGTGGTCATGAGGAGGTGGTTGTTGGAGGTGACGCAGTCTTGCTTCACGGCGTTCACTATCATCATTGTCATTGTGTTGGTGTTGAGGACGTTCTCGTTCTTGGTGAGGGCGTTGTGGAAGCACTTGTTCATCTCGAGAGTGTTGAGGACGATCATGTTCTTGGCGGTCATTGTTGTTGGGACGCACATTACGCCTTGGTGGCCTTCGATGTTGACGAGCACCTTCCACGAAATCATTGTGGCCATAGTCTTGAGCGTGGCCTTGTGGAGGTGGATGATGATGTTGTCGAAGGTCCGGGCATTGCGGTTGTTGAAGAGGGTCACCACGGCCTTGGCGATGTCGCGGAGCTGGTGATGGCGAGCTATCTTCATACCAATGTCGTCGCGGGGGTTGTTGTGGTTGTTGAGGAGGTGGTTGTGGTTGTTGAGGTTGTCCACCATCCTCCATGTTGGTGTTGCGATCATGGCGATCATGGCGGTCATGGCGACGAGCTTGGTGAAGATCTTGGTTGTGGTGGCTTGAGCGACGATAACTTGAGGATGATGATGAATGACAGCGGTTGGCAAGATTTTCCAAGTTGATGTTGATGCGCGTCATTTGATCATTCAATCTAGCCTCTTTCTCCTGGAGTCGACGCTCATAGCGTTGCAACCCATCCTTGACGAGTTCACAGAGTTGGAAATGGTCATTGTGGGTGACGAAGTTGGCGTAAGCATTGTCGTTGAAGAAAGGGTTTCCTTCATCTTCCGAGATCGGACTTGTGAATACTCCTTCCCTAGCCATCTCAAAAACACACAAGGGTGATATTGAAGGAATGGATGTCTCACTTACCCAGCATTATCTTTTTTTTGTCGTATTGAGGCTAGTGGACGAGCCTAGGTGTAGGGCAGTATGTCAAGAGCGAATCCAAAAAGATCGAAAGAAACCGCAAACGACCACACACACACTTTATATGGAAGGCAAATGGGTTAGGAAAGTGGCGAGGAAAATCGACAAAACCGAAGAAAAGTTTGTTGTCAAACATGGAGAAGAACCAAATAAAAGTTAGGACAAAAACCAAACCTAGTGGATGAAAATATGGGTGGAACACACACACACACACAAAGGAAAATGCGATTAGTGCGGCCAATGGACGAGCGGAGACGAAATGTACCTAACAAAGACTAAACCTCAATGCCACACTAACGCAAGGAGGACGCTAGCTCAAACTGCAAACTTGAAAAGGCAACAAGATTCACACCGTGGAAACCGGTCACTCTTTCTCTTTTGCAACGCGAATCTATACGTTCCTACAATGGATAGCAATTGGCATCGATCCTTTGCTTCTTTTTCTCTTTTCTCCTTTTTTTATTATCTCTTTTTGATGGATTCCAAAATGCCAATGCCTACTCGTAGATAATCTCTCACAAGCGCCAAACTCGCACTCTCGGGGCCACAAATGCGATGCCAAGCGGTGTAAAAGAACTAGTCCGAATAGGTAAGGTACACAATGGGTGGGTTGGGTCAAGCGGAAGCAAGTTATACCTCTCTTATTGATGATCTCGGACTTGCGGCCGGTGGAAGTCGATGTCGTGGCGATCCGTTGATGTGGTAGCGTAGATGGTGTCGTGGGCGTCGCGTGACAACTTGTTGCACTCAATTCGGATAAAAAACGACAAATAAAAACAAGTTCCAAAATCTGTCCAGAAATCGAAGAGCGGAGATTTTCTGTGATTTTTGCTCAAATTCGAAATTCCTTCAAAATCAAGATTTTTTTTGGACAAATTGGGGAAAAGTGGCTGAATAGAAAGGTGGGGAATGGTCTTAGGCAACAAATCCACGGATCAAATCCATGAAAACTCAACAAATCAACATATCGGTCGAAATCCCTTTTGGCTATTTTTGGTGAGATTTTCAAATTTATGGTGGTAGAAGAAAAATTAGTGGAAAAGGTGGGGGGTGGGTGGGTGTCAGATTCGTGCCAATCTAGCTCTGAATACCAGATGATGCGGAGGGTTACTCCTAGATTGGCCCGATCTTCACAAATCGACAAGAATGAACAAAGAACACGAGAGGGGGAAACAAGGGGGAATCATGGGCAAACGCGGGGAAACACAAAGGGGGATAAATAGCGAGAACCGAAAGATCCCTAACCTCCCGTCAACTAAACCCGAGGGCCGCCTACGGAACGATCGATCCAACTGAACTCACCTTGATACAAACCGTTTCACACCCATAGCCGGTCCACTACGCCAATAGAACCTCAAGGATTTACGAGAGGAAGATTGGACAACTCTTGACTGAAACCCAAGGGATAGGACAAGTAGTTGGGTGAATCTTGATACGGTCCAAGACGAAGTCATAGGAGTAGACATGATACGTTCCTAGGTACACACCGTAGGAGTAGCCTCAAAGAGGGTATACAAAGGAGCAAAGCTCAATGTTCTAATTTCAACTCTGACCCTAGATCTAGCTCGGGGAAGTCCTTATATAGCCGGGGGGTCAAAGCAGGTGAAAACGGGGCAAAAAGGGGCCATTTTGCGAGTCTTCAGGGCGCGTCGGCCTGGGAGGCCGGCTTGGCCGGCCCTTGAGGCAGTGGTGGGAGTAGGGGCGCCCCCAGGGTGCGTCGACCTGGGGCTGGCGTGGCGGCCGGCCTGGGGCCGAGGTGGAGGAGGGGGCGCCGGCCTGGAGGGGCCGGCCTGGGCCGGGGTGGAGGCCGGACCCCTCTGAGTGGTGGCCGGCCTGGGGCCGGGATGGGAGAAGGAGAGGCCGGGGCCTTCTGCCTGGTGGCCGGCCCTTGAGGCTGGGGGGGCTGTTTTCCCCCTTCTCCCTCCGTTTCTTCTTCCTCCTTCACGGAATCTTCTCGTACTTATTCCACGGGATCTTGGACATCATCTTGGGTACTTTCCGGGGCCTCACTGGTGGGTTCAAACCTGAGCACACAAAGGGCATCTCCATGAGGTAGCGCACCATTCGCCAAGTCACCGAAAACATGGAGCGATAGGAGTGAGTTCACCTTGTCATGTATGGACTTTGCTCGTGATCTTGTCATTGGTGCACTTGGTGGAATTGGGTGGGCTGCATCAGCATTCAAAGGATAAGTACCACAATACCATGCTTCAAAATGAGAGAACAACACATGATGAAATTCAATGGCACATTAAGCACTCTCATCTATTTGAGACTAGTCATGATACATCTTAAATCTTTATCTTTACCTAATAATAAAGGCATTAAGGCTTCCCTGGTTGGTTTGTTGGTCGGTCGGTACGTTATCGAAATTGCCTTTGAATTTGTAAATAATTACCCACTCTGCCACTCATAAGTTCAAAACGATTCAGATATGTGCTTGGGTCTTTTCTGGCGTGTCAGTTTCCTTAGTAGGTCGTGCCTAATTCTACAAGCTCCCTTATGTTTGTATCACGATCGGTAGCCTCTGATTAGAACTCCTCATATAAACGTACCTCGACCACTGCCTCCTCTATTTCCTTCATCTCCGTTATGGTCAATAGAACGTCAAAGCAGCACAGGTGGCCGCCGAACCCGGTCGATCTATCTCCTCTATTTTCCCCTTCTCCTCTGCCTGGCACTCCTCGGCGGCGCCGCCACCCGGGCTCGCGTGCGTCGCGCCACACATGCCAGCTGCTGTACTACGGCGACGGTAGCCTGGTCGCGCACCTCCGGTGGCTGCGTCGCCGCTCTTCTCGGCCGCACACTCCTCGGTGCCGCCCGCCAAACTCTGCGCAGCCGCGGACTGCCGTTCGAGGGCATCGAGACGGGCTCATATGCGTCGCGCCACACCTGCCCGCGGCTGTACCAGCCTGGTCGTGCAACTCTGACGCGGTCGCGGGATGCTGGCCGCGTCCCTGGCCGTGGAATATTTCACCTTCACGTGCGCGCACGTGGAGGTCGCCGAGCCCGTCGGGTTGGTCAGGTTTGGGCGCGGGCCGTTCTCGTTCCCGACCCAGTTCGCCCCGGAGCTCTCCGACAGCTTCTTGTATGGCTCACTCCTTATGCGCTGACCGGCTCGTCCAACCCAGCCCACTGATCCTTCAATGTGACTTGGACGCCATGGCCTCACCTTGAGCGGCGGGACACGCGTCACGTCAAGATCGAGTAGTGGCTATGTTTCGTTGAGCGTAGAGGCCATTACGAGAGAACCGACGGCGTGAGGAGTTGACGAGGGCGCGCGACAGTAATGGCGACAGCGAGTTGCGCATGGATGAGCACGCCAGCTGGCCTCGCCTAGATGGCTTCCAAGTTGATCCTCAAGGAGCTCAACGACCTACAGGAGGATCCCCACCTCCTCCAGCGATTTTACTGCCTAGATGGAGAAGGTGTGACGAGGAAGATAGGGAGGTCAACGGAGTAATAGAAGAGATCGACGGCTGGGCCATTGGTCACCGGAGGTGGAGCAGATAAACGGGGCGACGAGCTTGCTGGTGGTCCGCAGCTCGGGCGAAGGTACCTGTTTTTTATTCCGAAGATGGCGCCACCGAGTTTGGTAATTTTGTTTTGCAAGCGGGAGAACTACTCGACGTGCACAAGGTTTCTGTCCTGTACGTAAATCACCAGTCAATCACTTTGTAGCCGGAAAAATTTATGACGGGTCCAATAAGACAAACCGTGAGATGCATCATCGTCTCTTTACCGGGCGTCACCATTAGGGAAGCCAGGCCGACCACCGAGGGAAGAGCGTTGGCCGCCGCTGTGTGCCCCCCTTGCCTAGACTTGCAGGGGATGGGGTAGCGGAAGACGGCGCAGTCACAAATTGGGAGTAGTTTGGTGGTGTTGTTGATGGCCGACTGTGACTACTTCCCGGCGCATCGGCAACGGCAAGCCCCTCTCGTCGTGGTCCCAACACCTATGCCATGTTGGCGCCTTGGAGAGTCATCTCGCTGTGAGCCATGGTTCAACCTGCGACGAGCATGGTGGTGACAGCGATAGCCTTGGGATGGCGCTCGGTCCGGACCTTTTTTTTGGTGCGGCTTTCTCTCCGGTCGCTGGCAGGATCTCTCGTGGAACTCCCAGCAGCTATTGGTTATTGCATTAGCGGTGGCCCTCGGCTATGTTTCCTCTGCTCTCGGCGGTAGCCGTACCCAGTGCGCAAGGCAGACACAGTCTCTGTCCGGCACGTCCTAGACCCAGCGCGGCTGGCCCGCCCTGCGTCAAAGCATTATTCCGAGTGGATGAACCAATCTAGACTTGCGACCCTTGAGGTGGTCGCAGCTGCTAGAGGAGTAGAGGTGTTCCGGGATTTCGACCACGACGGCAACGGTACATCTCCGGTGTCGAGCTTGGAGCGGTCCATGGCCAGGCTCACGCAGCTGCTCACCTTCGGGGCCTGAGGCGGATGAAGAGCAACATGCACTGGAACGGTGTGATCAGTTTCAGAGAGTACACGGGAGTCGTGGCCAGGTGAGTTCCTCGGCATCCGTGCACTATACCACGTCATTGAAATAGCGGCACTTTGCAGGAGGCAGTTTTCAGATCAATCTAATGCTACAATAGAGGAGTATCCCTCAACCTGATCGGTTCATCTGAACCGAGACATTCCTGCATTCACCATCTTTGTATTTCCTGGACGTTATTTCCTTCGTGCAAAACATGGGCTCGTGTTTATAGCAAGTATTGATTATGATCAGAAATAGGGGTGGTCAGCTCAAAGCATACTTGAATATGTAATACGGAATGGTGACCTACGAATTCTTTTAAGGACCGACGAAGAAAGACCCCTACATCTAATATTAGGTAGAAAATCATCTGTGAATGTGCTATGTTGTGGAAGTAATTGTTGCTTACTACCCTTCAATAAAAATGTTTCTTACTAAAAGATCTGCACAAAGCATTGAACAGAGAAATGCTCAGTGGATACAAGCTCATGTGACCAACCAAGGAACTGCACAATGCTTCTTGCAAACTGACGGTTGATTCAAGGAAATTTTCTGAGAAATGATTCACCCAAGCTTTAGGATTCAGGTATTTCTGGACTCTGTTAATGCAGTCAATTCATTGCCCCCAAAGATTTTGGTCTCACGCCATACTAAGCAACTGTAGCACTGAGTATTAAGTTCATGGGAATATCAACGTCTCGTTCGGCAACCTCCTTTCTTTGGATGATCTCCGAAAGATGTTGACATTTTTTTTTCCGTTCTTGCTTTCTTAGCTCTCGATTCCCTTTTAAGGACAAAAATATTTTTGTCACTAATTTTCACGCCATAGCAACGCACGGGCATTGTGCTAGTAACTAATAACATAATTAAAATAACATCTAACATGACATGCCAAAGCCTATGCCATACTCAAAACAAGCTTCCTATTGCACCACTATAAGTATGAAATAATTTACTCTTCTCCAACACCAATAAACTTATTTGAAACAACTCTGAAAGAAAACAAACATAAAAAACCAAAGAGCTAATCAAATATAACTTAAGCAAATCAACAAGCTCTGAACAAAATTTGAGTGAAAACATGAGTTAAATGCAGCACTAGCAAAAACTGAACACTCACAGAACAATAAGAGTGAAAACTAGAGTGTTCTAGGCAATGAAAATAGAGCGTGTCTCTCCCAAAATAAAAGTGCTAGGATTCAACCAAAATATACAACAAACAAAAAAATAACTGAAAGAAAAATAAAAAGACACTCCAATAATAACACATATCATGTGAACCAATAAAAATATAGTGTTTTGAAAGAAACCTGATATTTTTGTTGATGAAGAAGGGGATGCCTTGGGCATCCCCAAGCTTTGACGCATGTACTTCTTGGATATGTCTTAGGTGACATGGGAATCCCCAAACTTGAGCTTTTGTCCATCCTTCATCTCATCGCACCATTCTTCTCTCCCTACACTTGAAAACTTCCTCCACCTAAAACTTCCTCACAATCTTCATTAGCAACGTTAGTGTAATAAAAATATTGAATCCACTCGGTTCAGTTTCAACACAAGTCTCACACTTCAATTAAAACATTAGCTACTATCATAACTTATTTTAAATCTCTCCCTCTCAAAAGAACACCAAAAGGAAGAGATCAAGACGCAAGTGCAAATATTGGCAGAAATCTGTCAAAACAGAACAGTCGGTAAGGATGATTTTTTCAAAAATCTTCTGTTGCTCAAATAAAAAAGTGTGAAACTAACGAACGTTAGATAACAACCTAGGGCATGTGTCTATTTTTGTCAAAGCAATCAGACTTTCTAGCTGAGAGATATGATTTTTTTTGGTAACAACCCAGCAAACTGTTTCAACACAGCAACTTCCCTAAATCGAACTACCTCTCAATTAGAGGTTACTCTTGGCACAAAAATAAAAAGGATAAGGAGTGGTTGCTATAGAGATAATAACTTCCAAAACAGAAAAAGAACAAAAGAAAACACAAGAAAACAAAAGGAAACCGAAGGAAAACAAAGGTGGGTTGCCTCCCACAAGCGCTTTTCTTTAACGCTTTTTAGCTAGGCATGAAGAACGAATCAAGTATTATCAATAGAATCACAGGTCGTCCACATAAGGGAGTTAAAAGGTAACTTCATTCTTTTTCTAGGGAAATGTTCCATGCCCTTTTTAAGGGGAAACTGAAATCTTATAATTCCCTTTTTAAGGAGATTGTGTGAACATTCATGTTTACCTTCAAGACATCATCATCATGAATAAAGATAAGATACTTGGTTGATCAAGTCAAAGCGCAAATAATGGATTCAAGATTGATCAACACACAAAGCTAAATGATGTACCAAGTGGGATCGTGTGACCTCGTGGTACGGTAAGCGGGGTATATTTGTGGGTTTAGGTTTCTTCCCATGAGGCTTGCATCAAAATGGATATTCCCTATAGCCCATGGAAGATGACGGCAAGTGATGATCGTCATCAAAGAGGTTCTGAAGTGCAAGTTCAAGATGAGCATTAAGAAGAGTTCATATACTTGATGCTTTCCACACATATGGAGATTATTTTTTGAAACCTCCATATGGAGATTATTGTCAAGTGAATATGTACATGTGATAATCTCTCCCATGTTAGCTTATGGGGGAGAAATTTACAAGTCTTCATGAAGTGAAGCGCAATCATGAAAGGTGGCCTAGCTTGAGGTGATTCAGATTGTCATCATCTAGCTCAATTGGAATACGCAAGGAAAAGATACGACCTTGACAGGTTTTCTATTTTATCGGTCTCATTATGTTAGTAGGGATATCGGGTTATAGGATAAATAACCGTTCTATCAAAGGGGCTCTCGAATGAATTGTTGGATCATATCGTTCATATAGAGGCTCAAACCTTTGCATTTTTGGCATCATATTTCTTGGTTCTTATTTGTTTTTATCCATGTGTGTTTTTAGAGCTTGTCATTTTCTTCATGTCAAGCTCAAATTAAAAAAAAATGGATTTCTTATGGAAAACTTATCGCGGTTTTGTTATTGGAGGTTTTGCGGTTCCTATCTTATAGAGAGGTCTAGATTTTTCCCATTTGCTTTTATCCTCCCTTGTTGTACTATGAAGTTTCTATGCATATTTGTGTATTGCTCGTCATTTCAATTTCAACGAGTCCAAGAACATAGAAAACAGAGTCCGTATGCAAAAGTTATGACCATTTTCATACCGGTGTTTCTGCAGTTTTCACAGGGGTGGAGATTCCGGTTTAGGGTCGTCCGGAAATTTCCTGGGTGGAAATTTTCGCCCCGGGGGACCGGAAATTTCTGGGGTAAGTGCCAAAATTCCAGCCATGACGGCTGAAATGACCATATTTCGTGGGAAGCTATAAATAGCCTTCCTCTTCCTCAAGAGGAGGTTGCCCAACCTGTTTTCTCTCTCCTCCATTGTTGACCTTCAAAGCTTGGGTTTCTCTCAATCCCTCCAATGATTCTTTCCCCTTTTTATGGAAAAGAGAGAGGAGATCTAGATATACTATTCCACTAATAAATCTCCCTCTTAGTGAGGGGATCCATTGGATCTAGATCTTGGGATTCATTAGTTGTTTTACTTGTTATTCCTCCTTCCTCCCTCATAGCATTAGTTGCTTTGGTGGGATTTGAGAGAGAATGACTTGACCACTTTGTGTGTTCTTGCCATTGCATTAGGTGCATCGGTTTGAGTTCCCCACGTGATTCGTGAAAGAGAAGTTCGTGAGCTTGCTACTCTTGGGTGCTTGGTCACCGGAGAGATTGTTCCTCTTGGGTTCATTGAGCACCATAGACTGCTAGTGCTTGGAACTTCCACATTGTCGCAAAAATCTTCATTTAGAGCCTCCAATTGAGTTGTGGAGATAGCCTCAACCTTGTGTAAGGTTTGGTCACTGCCTTCAAGACAACCTCATAGTGGAAACGAGCATCTCTCTCACCGGAGAAGCTCAAGGATAATAGGGTGAGCACAACCGTGCATTAGAGTGCCTTGGCGACTCCACACCCCTACGATGAAGACGTACTTCCCTTGGGAAGGAACTTCAGTAGTCACATCGGTGTCTCCTTGTGCTTCGATTATTTCTATACTTGAGCTCGTTACTTATGCATTTATCTTTGTGATAGCCTTCGTGCTTGAAGTCATCTATCTTTCTATCACTTAGTTATATACCTTTCTTAGCATAAGTTGTTGGTGCACATAGGTAAACCTAGCTTGTTTAGGTTTTGTGCTTGATAAATTAAATGCTAGTTTTATTCTGCATTTATTCAAGCCTAAACCGTAATTATTTTAAAGTCCCTATTCACCCCCTCTCTAGGCGGCATCCTTGAACTTTCGTCGATGATGACCCCCTCTCTGGCAGGGTGCCGAGTAGGACCCTAGAAGTCCTAGATTGGATTTTGGAGGTGATGGCACCTCTCTGTAGGTTTCATGGAAAATAACTCTGCTCCCGACGTTTTTAGGGCAAAAGGCATTTTATAGACGAAGGAGGGACGAGAGGCTGCAGCCAGAGCCCCTAGGGACCCACCAAGCGTGGACAAGGGGGATATCACACCTCGCAGGCACCTGGTGCCCGTGCCCCATGTGGCTCCCCTTTGGACTTCGTCTTCGTTCCGGGTAAAACCTGATCTCGTGGATTTTCTGCCCTTTCCGAGAATAGTTCCTTAAGAACTTTTCTGAAATAGAAAAATAGCAGAAAACAACAACTGGTTTCGGGCATCTTGTTAATAGATTAGTCCGTGAAAACATCCGGAAAACGAAAGAAAACATGTGGAAAACAAAAGGTATTAGGTAGAAAACAAGCATGGAGCATAAAAAAATATAGATGTGTTTGCAACGTATCACTATGCTTTACCGATCCAAAATTTATGGTTAATGCATTAATAGCAACAACTGAACTACATGGTGGGGAATGCCAGGTGGGATTTCAGGGACTTTCCAAATAAGGAAAAGTGGTTCCGGAGGAGTTTCGGAAATTTTCCAAATAAGGAAAAGGTGTTTCCGGAGGAGTTTCGGGGTCCTTCCAAATAAGGAAAAGGTGTTGGGAGGGGGCGGATTTCCCCCTCATGGCCAAACCCTATTTTAGGGGTGTTCCAAGTGGGCCCCACTGGGTTCACAAGTTGGTACTCATCGTCTCGGTATTTTTCTACAATTTATCTATACCTAATAATAAAGGCGTTAAGGCTTCCTTGGGTTGGTTTGGTTTGGTAGGTCATCTAAACTGCCCCCAATGTTGACATAAATTACGCACTCTGCCACGGGTAAGTGAAAAACAGAGGTGCACGTTTTCCTGTCCGATTAGTTTCCTACTACGTCGTTATTGTTAATTCAAACCTCATGGGTGTAGATAAGTTAGAATCCAACATGGGCATGTTACACATCATCGCACCGCCTTAGCCTGGCGTGCTCCCTATATTACATCAAAAGATCGAAGGAGACGGAGAGGACTTCACAACGCAGGGGGGCGACATCTCGCTCGCACAGACAACAACTCGGATGAAGCGATCTCGCCGAGAAACATTGGTAAGAGGAGATGAGCAGGCGACATCAAACAATCTCCAATATTAAATCCAATATCCATGGACACGATGTCCCCCAAAACTTCGACGCAAAAAATCTCTGGCGTAGATCGGCACCATGAGCAACCCTATGAATCTGATGACACAGATATTTGACTTCGGTTTCCCATCAAGTCGCAGCAGAAGCAAGCACACATGTGGGAGAAGGAGCATAAGCTCAAGGTGGAGTAGCCATCAGCACGCGCACAAGTGCGAGACTGACCAAAAGCTCAAGGTGAATAAGGCCATCGAGAAATTCAACATCGACGACACGCGCATCTACGTAGGGAATGCCATATGCAAATGCACTGAGCATAACTACGTCAATATCTAGGCTAGGATACAGTCCATCGACAAGTCCATGAGCAACATCGTTAAGATGCTCGACTACTCCCTCGCCACGGGCACCCTAAATGTCCGAGACCATAGACATGAAAGCTTCGAGCTACAGTTCGTCGACATGGAGGTCCAGGCCGAACTCATGGAGAATGCCATGGCCAGGTCAGCCTCGCCCTCCACGCTCGAGGTCAACAACTCAACATCCCTGATTTTTTTTCCGCCTGTTTCTGGAACACGTTGGCCACTTCGGACTCCTCCGAGCGATCTAGGGAGAGTGAGCCGTGTGGAGCGGACACGCCAGTGGCAGTTCAAGATGTGTGCAGACATGACTTTGGGACGGCGAGGACTTCAGAAAAAGCATAAGCAACCAGTTTATTCATGTGCCACCGTCCCTAGCAGGCACTGTCATCCCCGTGGAATCGCCGTATCCCCCAAATTCTTCCTCGTCCTGGTGGTGTTGCTGCTTCTGCCACGTCTTGTTGCTATTTAAAAATCACGTGCTGCTGGTATGAATTACGGCCTAAGATTATTTTGAAATACCGTCAGAGACCATCACGGTGGCCTGGTTCTTGCGATTGCAGACAAAGCAGAGGGGATGCAGGGTGCGCTCGGTGCAGAGTCCAATCAATGGTATGTGCTTTACCCGCAATTATTAAAAGGATTATGTACTGCCAATGATCTAAACAGGCGAGGCCAAGATTTGTTCAACTGATAACATCGTGGATTGCTTGAATAACCAGTTGCGCTCTTGCTTTTTAAGTAGAGAGGCGGTTGGAAACAGAGCTTCCTATGAATTAGCTAAACATGGATAATGCTATAATTTAGGATGTTGCTACACCGATCAACATTGCCGAAGTTGTGGTGGGTGATCACCCCAGTTTACCGTAATTAAGATTTTCTTACCCTCAAAATTTATCCATGTTGAAAGATAGTTATAGTTTGGAAGTGAGGAGCACGCAAAGAAGCTTCTCAATAAAGTACTATCACCGCTTACCTGGAGGCTGTTTTCATGGCATAATTCCTGATTCATCTACACTATGGTGTGGACACCTCATGGATTTTTGTTCCATGTGCATAACATAGTCCATAGCTTGCTTTAGTGTCATATAAAATCAATAATTAGATGCAAACGCATGCACAAGTAAGCATAGCCATTTTTTGTAAATAAACGTCCAATTCACATTCTACTAAGATATATAGGGGCCTATCTACCTTGACAATCAGCAAACAACATTTTTGCCTGTAATTTAACTATTTCCTCCGTTGCAACGCACGGGCATTTTTGCTAGTTGAAGATAAAAAAGGAGAAAAGAAAAAGAAGTAAGGAAGCTGATGGAGGTGGAGACAACTCCACCACTCAATTCGATTCCTCCTAGGAGGCTTGGTGCAACCAACAGAGGGAGAGGGAAATCGACCCTCCCTCCATGGCAGGTGCCCTCCTTGATCCCACTATATAATACCCACCTCCTCCTCTTTGGAGAACACACAATTGGCTCTCAACCCTCTCTCTCTCTATCTCAAGTAGAATTAGAGGATCTAATTAGAGATCCTCTAGTTGAATTAGAGATTCTTCTAATCGTATTTTGAGTTTACTCTCCCGATTAGATCTAGCTCTAATTAGCTCTCTCTCTCATGTGCCGAGAACTTCCAGATTCATAATAGATCTAATCACAGTTGATTAGAGATACCAATTACCAACACCGGAAGGCCGTCTCTCTTTGTTGGTACCGAGTCCTGGACGGTGGAGCGCTGACGGGTTGACACGAGCATACATGTGCACACCATAATAAGGATTACATGTGTGGGCCCCTCGGGCATCCACCGCCATCGTCCTTTCGCCTATTTATTCCCCCCGATACGTCAACCCTAAAAATATACCACTTCGTCCCGAGAAACACCCGAGCCCGCCGTCATCGCCAACCCAAGACCGGGAGGGTTCTGGAGCTCTCCCCGGCACCCTGCCGGGAGGGGAATTCATCACCGGAGGAGTCCACACCACCATGCCCGTCTCCGGGGTGATGCGTGAGTAGTTCATCCTTGGACTACGGGTCCATAGAAGTAGCTAGATGGTTGTACTCTCCACCTTATGCCTCATGTTTAGATATCGTGAGCTGCCTCACATGATCAAGATCATCTATTTGTAATTCTACATGTGATGTTTGCTTGGATCCGATGATTATTGAATGCTACGTCTGCTGATTATCAATCTATCATGTTATCTTCATGTGTATGTTAGTATTTATGATCTTGCATGCTCTCCGTTGTTAGTAGATGTGAAGGGTTCGTTGCATAGAAAACAAAAAAATTCCTACACGGGAGATACCCGAAGGGCCAAGATCTAATCTAGGAGATGAAAGCAACGGGCATAGAGAAAGTCTTAAGGAGAACATACCCTCGAAGACACAAAGTGTTACGAGATCAAATATCGTTGGTGATATAGTCGAACTCACATCGATCTCAAGATCGCGAAGATGCGCGCTGCAATCCGGTAGCGCTTCCGCAATCGGTCACACGTACAACTCGATGACGACCTCCGTACCCTTGATCCAGTGGGGAAGTGGAAGTAGAGGATCCCTCAGAACTCCAGCAACACGACGGTGTGGTGTGGTGGAGAAAACTTTGTTCAGGGCTTCGCCAAGCGCATGAACATGAGGTGGATCTGCGGGAGGAGGGAGGTGGAGATGACACCAAGTTTGTGGGGAGAGGGAGGTCCAACCCCTCGTTATATAGGAGGGGAGGCAGCCACGAAATTTTGGTACCTCCACCTCTCCCCTCATCATGTGGATGGAGTCTCCACTCAACCCACCCATTCTCTCATCAATTCCCACTCAAAATTCCAAGGGTTTCTTTAATAAATAAATAAAACATTTTTATTTCTTTATTTTATATTTTTTAATTCTATTAACAAACATTTGCATATAGCACCTTGAATCATTTGTTAATTCTATTAACGACCATTCGATGAAAAACCCCTTGAACGATTTCAAATTTACCCGAAACAATTTCGGTGCTGTCCAAACTTTTCTCCGATATTTAGTATCCTCTCAAATGCATCATCAAACCTTAAGTGTGTCACCCTACGGTTCGTGAATAACATAGACATGATCGAGAAACCTCTCCGATCAATAATCAACAGCGGGATCTGGAGATCCGTGATGACTCCTATATATTCAACGACAATTCTCGTGATTGTGTGAACCATAAACGTCGTAACCAATTTCCTTTGTCTCGCGATATTTGACTTGTTCGAGATCCGATCATTGGTATCAACCATACCTAGTTCAATCTCGTTACCGACAAGTACTCTTTTACTCGTTCCACGATATGACATCCCTGTGATCTAGTCACGTGCTTGCAAGCGGTGTCAATGTGATATCACTGAGAGGGCCCAGAGTATATCTCTCTGTCATTCGGATGGACAAATCCCACTCTTGATTCATGAGCCTCAACTAATACTTTCCGAATACCCAATGGCACCTTTATAGTCACCATTGATGACATCAAAGCATTCTTCCGGTGTTAGTGATTGACATGATCTCATGGTCTAAGGATTAGAGTTACTTCGTATGTTTGATATAACAATGTAAACTTAATGACTTGATTGCATTGCTATATTCACTTTGGGTCTATGTTCATCACATCATTCTACCAATGATATGACCCCGGTATTAACAACATCCAATGTTCATGATCAGAAAACCTTGATCATATGTTAATCGACGAGCTAGTTAAAAGAGAGGCTTTACTAGGAATGATTGTTTGTTTATTAAACACACATGTATCAACGTTTCCGGTTTGTACAATTCTAGCATGAGAAATAAACATTCATCATAAACAAGGAATGAAATAATAACCACTTTATTATTGCCTCTCGGGCATATTCCCTTCAGTCTCCCACTTGCACTAGAGTCAATAATCTAGTCTATAAGCACTAAGCACTTAACACATATGGTGTTCCAGTGTTATTACCATGCTTCGCATGTGGTAAACATCATCAAAAGATCTGACATGTTCAGGTCCTATTGTTTTTGCATGTTCTTTGCGTCTACACACACCACTCGTTCTCTAATGAGATGGCTTTGTATATATTTGGTAAACTGGTGAGACCTTAATTCCTCAGCTTAAACCAATGTTACTAACATTGTGATAATGTAGCTTCATAGTGTCAGGATTCTTAGAAATTCACCAAGTTCGATAAAGCACTCCTTGACACAAAATAATCCTATTATTTCTTGTCAACACAGTGATATACTTATCATTTGTTGTAGTATCTGTCACAATACTTTAATTTTGAAACTCATTCAAATCCATAATGGAACTTTCTTCCAGCCTATTGTGCTACCTTTCATCATATGTTTTAATTGAGATAAAATTACTTGAATAAATGACAAGACTATTATTGTAACATATTACAACGAATATTTTGTCATTACTACATAGAAAAACATATCCTTAGAATTCTAAAATTACACAAGGATCTCTCCCACTGTTGTCTAATCATCATATGAATTATCCTGATATAACATTCTATAGCACATGATTCACCTGGTTGTGTACATAGCATGGAACACATGACTTAGAAATCTTAATTTCAATTATGCTCATCATGTGTCAAAACACTTGAATCTTGCTCAATCCGTTTCCATGTGGCAAGAAATCCTTCTTGTCATTTCGATATTGACTTACTTCAATAGTTCATCTATGTAATTTGGCTCAACCATATCAGGCGGTTCAATCCATCTCTTATAGATATCGATGCCCAATATCTCCTAAGCCTTTCATAAATATGAAAATCTTAACCGTGTTAATTTAAAATACATATTTTCCAGTCAACCATATGTCATCTACATAAAGCATTAGAAATATGTCTTAGACCTCCCACTTAATTTGTTGTAACTCTACAAGCATGTTTACCGTTCATGGTTGAATGAAACTCTTTTGATGACTTCATTAATGTAAAGATTCCAACTTCGTTATGCTCACGTCAACCATTGAAGTGTGCGTACCTTTTCAGCAACCTTTTGAATTTTACAAAACTCTTAGACTGTGTCAAGTACACATCCTTGATCAAACTTCCTTGAGAGGAAAGTTGGTTTTGTTATTCAACTGTCATATCATAATATGTAACTTTTGCTAGAACTATCCGCAAAGACTAAAGCATCACTACGGAAGATCAAAATCTTGTAGTAGTCAACTCTTTGAACTTCGTTGAAAACATCTTTTCGACAAGAACAACTTTCAAAGGATGTAAAAATACATGTCTTTGTCGATGTATAGACCCGTTTGCTATCATTAGGCATCATGCCTTTTGAAAACACTACCAAGTCACATACTTGATATTCATACAAGAATACAATCGTGGATATAATGACTCATAACCAATTTTACGAAGTCAGGGCCCATCATTTGCTTCCTTTATAAGTTCCAGGTCCTTTGTTGTCAAAACAAAACTGTACTCTTAAACCACAAGTTGGTCTAAGTACAAAGTTTTAGGATTTTTGTGGTTCAGTTCGCAAACTCATTCGAAGTATCTACAACACATGTAGTGTCTTCTACTTAGTCAAAATAGAAAACCCTAGAACAACTTCTAGTGATGCGCTACTCTTGACATGATAACAAAGATTCTCTAATCTCGTCGAGTTTGTACTGTCCTCCCACTCACTTGTTTC
Source organism: Alopecurus myosuroides (assembly GCA_028641055.1). NCBI lineage: Eukaryota > Viridiplantae > Streptophyta > Magnoliopsida > Poales > Poaceae > Alopecurus > Alopecurus myosuroides. Next base: position 361,774,656 of record CM054059.1, on the reverse strand, counting down.
GCAAGAACTACTTTCTCGAGAAATCAACCCTTTCTGACAAACAACGTTTGTCTTTGGTTTGGTGATTGAAAAAATACCCAATGGATACGTTGGGATAACCTTATGAACATATATGTATCCTATTTTGGTTGTAAATATTTTACACATGCTATGTATACCAAATTTAAGAAAAATACAATCCGGGTCACTACCCAAGCCATAACTTATATGGTGTCAATTTCAATGGATCATGGTGGCGCTCTTTTCAGTGCAAAAAACGGTAGTCTCTAATGTATAAACTACAAAAATATAATGGCATTTTATTTATCTTACCATGTCCAACAAGGTTTGATTATGTCTCTCAAACACTCCATACTTATGTTGTGTATTCGAGAAGGATAAGTTTTAAAACAATTCTGCAACTCCTCAGATGTTTTGCTAAACTTGTAACTCAAAATTTATCCTTTATGATCCAATCATAAATCCTTGATTATCTTGTTACGATGATTTTTACTTCATACTAACAATAATTTGAACCAATTCAAAAATGTCAAACTCTGTTCTCTTTAAATAGATATACTCATATATCTACTCAATTCATCGATGGAATTTTATGAAGGAAAATAAATCCATCACACATGACTACACATAATGGACTATATACATCAATATGTATAATCTCCACTAAATTAGTAGTCCATTCTACTTTGGCCTATGAATGTAATTCTAGTCATATTTTGGAAGAGGTCTCACAAGCGTCAATTTAGTCAAAACAAAATGACTCCAGAAGTCCATTAACATGGAGTTCCTTCATGTTTTCCTTTACAATATGAACTAAAATGGCGGTGTCACAATTTAAGTAAAATTCTTTTACGTCTTGCAACGTTTAGCATTTAGTCTTATAGATGTTTACTTTACCAACACAATTTATATTGACACATCCATCAATTATGGAATATGGTCATAGTTTGAACAATCTCATTTGTTCTCACAAAAGATCAGAACAAAACAACAACTTATTAAGTTCTTAAAATAAATCTTGAATGTTTGGTTTGATACGACAATGAACATAATAACACTTTATTTATGTTCTTGTCATGATCGATTCCACATCTACTACTAGTTCCTTTTAGGCCCTTGTATTTCTTCCATTGCATTGCTTTGTATGACAACTCATACCAACCAATCTGGTATCAGAATACCCAAAATAACTCTGTTAACTAGTAATACATCTATAACTTGTATATCAAGCATATACTCCTGAGATGGACTTTTCTAGTTACCTTCTTTTCTGCCATATACCTTTTGTAAATCTATTTCCAATATTCTCTTTTCTTTACAGAAGAATCATTCAACATCAAACGATGCTAGTCGTACTAGCACATTTTCCTTGGCGTGTTAGTCATATACTATCATCCATTGAGTCATACTTTGAGTTTGATTGTTCTACTAATATCACCATATTAATAGAATTCTTCCGGATTCCACTCTTAGCAATTCTCAAGCAAGGTAAACGATTTTACCGATACTTATAATCCATCCCATCATAACAATTTTGTGATTAAGCTACTATAGCTCGAAGGAAGGAATTTAGAGGATAATTTTTAGCGCCCAACTTTTGGAAGATTCAAACGCCTAGCGTCTTCAATCATTGCATATATTCAAATAATATAAGCATACATTGTCACGCTAAATTATACTCAGTCATGTTGCCACAAATAAGTTTCTAGATATCAATATATCTTTTACTTGATTATTTTTGAAAATAATTTTTTTCAGTTCCTAAATCACCTTGATCAACAAAACATTCTTTTGAAGATAAAGTAATATGGAGGCAATCATGACTCTGGATTCTAAATAGGAATTATTTGATCTCTATATCAATCAATCATTAATCATATGGAGCTAGGTAGGAAATACCAAAAAATCTACATTAGGACTCAATTTTAAATTTCACTAATACAAAACCAAACTTAAATGGTTTTACTAGATCATAACAGGTATATCTCAATTAACAATCTAAGTGTAAGGTAGTTTGTGGGTGCCAATGAATACTACAATTTGTGCAAATTCACTTTGATTGGTTGTTCATGATAAAATAAGCTCAAGTTAATTCAAAGTTACTATTGAACTCCCACTCAAAAATAACAACCCTCTAGTCGTTTTAGTGATTACACAAACCAAATTCACTACAGCAAAACCGATCATCACATGAGATGATGTAGCTGCAAAGGAGAACATCGACATGTTCATCATATCATCCATATGACTCATGCTTTACCTTATGGTTACGTGTTCCGAGGCCATGTATGTACATGTTAGGCTCGCCAAGTACCGTAGTATTGCGTGTGTTCCGAGGCCATGTATGTACATGCTAGCCTCGTCAGCACCCCTTGTATGTGAACGTTGAGTCGGTCACACCCGATCATCACGTGGTGTCTCGAAACGACGAACTTTATTAACGGTGCATACTAAGGAAGAACACATTTTTATCTTGATATTAAGCAAGAGGGATCATCTTATGATGCTACCGTTGCGATGTAAGCAAAATAAGTTGCCTAAAAGGATTAATATCACATGCATACATAATGTGATATGATATGGTCCTTCTTTCACCTTATCTCCATCTTGTGCATCATGGTATGATCTCCATCATTCCACCGGCGTGGCACCAAGGTCCATGGCACCTCCATATTTATTGTCCATTACAACATATCACATGGATATGATATACAACACGCTAGCCATAAATAATAAGACAACCATATGGTTCCTGCCGGTATATCAATAATTTACAAAAGAGATCATCTCATAATCAAATTAGTAACATTGACCATATCACATCACATGCCCTGCAAAAACTAGTTATACGTCTCTATATTTTCGCATATTTTACGTGGCTTAGGGCTTTCGAGGATAGAACCGTTCATACCTACGAACATGAACCACAACGTTGATAAACATATTTTTAACAACCCTTCATAGATTAGATCTTAAGTATAGTAAGAGAAAGAGACACCCCCTCAGCCACAAGTGAGACAGGTCTCGCGTACAAAGTACACGACGACCTCCGTACCCTCGATCTAGTGGGGCAGCGGAAGTAGAGGATCCCTCGGAACTCTAGCAGCACGACAGCGTGGTGTGGTGGAGAAAACTTCGTTTAGGGCTTCGCCAAGCGCATGAACATGAGGTGGATCAGCGAGAGAAGGGAGGTGGAGATGACACCAAGTGTGTGGGGAGAGGGAGGTCCAACCCCTCTTTATATAGGAGGGGGAGGCATCCAAAAAAAAATTGGTGCCTCCACCTCTCCCCTCATCATGTGGGTGGAGTCTCCACTCAACCCACTCATTCTCTCATCAATTCCAACTCAAAATTCCAAGCGTTTTCTTTAATAAATAAATAAAATAGTTTTATTTCTTTATTTTATATTTGTTAATTCTATTAACAAACATTTTCATATAGCACCTCGAATCATTTGTTAATTCTATTAACACCATTCGATGAAAAACCCCTTGAACTATTTCAAATTTACCCGAAACAATTTCGGTGCTGTCCAAACTTTTCTCCGATATTCCGTATCCTCTCAAATGCGTCATTGAACCTTAAGTGTGTCATCCTACGGTTCGCGAATAACATAGACATGATCGAGACACCTCTCCTATCAATAATCAACAGTGGGATCTGGAGTTCCGCGATGACTCCTATATATTCAACGATGACTCTCGTGATCGTGTGAACCATAAACGTCGTAACCAATTCCCTTTGTCTCGCGATATTTGACTTGTCCGAGATCCGATCATTGGTATAAACCATACCTAGTTCAATCTCGTTACCGACAGGTACTCTTTTACTCGTTCCGTGATATGACATCCCTGTGACCTAGTCACGTGCTTGCAAGCGGTGTCGATGTGATATCACCGAGAGGGCCCAGAGTGTATCTCTCCGTCATTTGGATGGAAAAATCCCACTCTTGATTCATGAGCCTCAACTAATACTTTCCAAATACCCAATGACATCTTTATAGTCACCCTATTATGGTGTGACATTTGATGAAATCAAAGCACTCTTACGGTGTTAGTGATTGACATGATCTCAATGTCTAAGGATTAGAGTTACTTCGTATGTTTGATATAACAATGTAAACTTAATGACTTGATCGCATTGCTATATTCAATTTGGGTCTATGTTCATCACATCCATAGTTGTCAGAATCGTGATTCTACCATGCGATTTTACGACTTTGTGACCAAATTGAGCTGAACGATTCTGCGATTCTACTAGGTAGAATCTAAGATTTTACAATTCTTTAAGTTCTGATTCTATTGTTTGTGATCTTACCATAGAGGTTTCGATCCGATTCAGAATCACGATTCTGACAACTCTGATCACATCATTCTACCAATGATATGACCCCGTTATTAACAACATCCAATGTTCATGATCAGGAAACCTTGATCATCTGTTAATCAACGAGCTAGTTAAAAGAGAGGCTTTACTAGGAAAGATTGTTTGTTTATTAAACACACATGTATTAACGTTTCCGGTTTATACAATTCTAGCATGAGAAATAAACATTCATCATAAACAAGGAATAAGATAATAACCACTTTATTATTGCCTCTCGGGCATATTCCCTTCAAGATGCTCTGGCAAATTAGATGCTAGTGACTAGAAGAGGGAGTGTTTATGATCGATAGTGGTTTCATGCCTCCTTTGCATCTATGCTCGAGTGACAGAAACGTGACGGATGGAGGATGTGTTGTTCCCATTAGAGAGAAAACAATGATGTTTACTTCGATTACATTGTTTACATTACACACTATGCTTACTACGATAATCTGTTGCTTGCAACTTAATATCCAACATTTGTTCGGATGATATTCAAAGGGTGGATTATTAGTCATAGATGCAGTTGGATGACGATCTATGTATTTTGTTGTAATGCCCGCATGAATCTCATAGTAATATTTATGTCATGCATGTTCTTTATCTGTCAATTGCCCAATTGTAATTTGTTCACCACGCATGTTAGCTATCTTTTATGGAGACACCTCTAGTGAACTGTGGACCCCGGTCCATTTTCTCATTCTGATAATACACACACTGCTTTCACACACTGATTTCACACTACTTCTGACGTTTTCATACTATTCTCATATTGTTTTCCACACCATGCATTTAACCTCTTTGTTATCATCAAAACCGGTGAGATTGACAACCTCACTGCTTCGTTGTGGCAAAGTGAATTGTTTGTGTCGTGTAGGTTCCATGTTGCTGCTGAACCGGTAGTGCGCCCTGCCATCTTAGCTGCATCAACCTTCTGAAGTTACTTCTTCCTCTTACTGGTCGATTCAACCTTGGTTTCTTTCTGAGGGAAAACTTGCAGCTATGCTCATCAAACCTTCCTCTTGGGGTCTCCCAACGAGTGCAATTCATGCACCATCAAGCATATTTTGTGGCGCCGTTGCCAGGGAGGAAGAGAATTTATGCAAGGGGAGTCTCTCATTTCCAATCTCTTTACTTTGTTTTTGTTTTGCTTAGTTTATTTTAATTTGTCTTGTTTGCTTCTCTTTATAAAAAACACAAAAAATTAGTTCTTATTCTAGCTGTAGTTTTTATCCTGTTTTTAGTCTTGTTAAAATGACTACCCCTGAGAACACTAAGTTGTGTGACTTTACTAGCACCAACAACAATGATTTTATTAGCACAACTATTGCTCCACCTGCTCCTACTGCCGATTTTTATGAGATAAAGCCTGCCCTGTTGAACCTTGTTATGAGAGAGGAATTTTCTGGTGTTAGTACTGACAATGTTGCTGTCCATCTTAATAATTTTGCTGAACTATGTGAGATGCAAAAATATAAAGATGTAGATGGGGTTATTATTAAACTGAAATGGTTTCCTTTCTCTTTGAGAGGAAGAGCTAAAGAATGGTTGCTATCTTTGCCTAGAAATAGTATTGATTCTTGGACTAAGTGTAAAGATGCTTTCATTGGAAAATATTATCCTCCTGCTAAGATTATATCTTTAAGAAGTAGCATTATGAATTTTAAGCAACTTGGTAATGATCATGTTGCTAAATCTTGGGAAAGAATGAAATCGTAAAGAATCGTCCCACTCATGGAATGACTACTTGGATGATCATCCAACCCTTTTATGTATGTCTGGATTTTTCTTCAAGAAACCTTCTGGATTTAGCTGCTGGAGGAACCTTTATGTCCATTACCTTGGGGTCAGCAACAAAGCTTCTTGATCATATGATAGTAAATTATTCTGAATGGCACACTAAGAGAGCTACAACATGTAAGAAGGTAAATTCTGTGGAAGAAACCTCCTCTTTGAGTGATAGACTTGATGCTATTATGTCTATGCTTGTGAATGGCTATGCTCCTATTGATCCAAACAATGTTCCTTTAGCCTCTTTTGTTGCTCAAGAAGAGCATGTTGATGTGAACTTCATTAAAAATAGTAATTTCAACACCAATGCTTATAGGAATAATTCTGGTAGCAACAATTATAGGCCATATCCTCCGAATAATAGTAATATTTATGGTAATTCCTACATCAAGAATAAAATTGTACCCTCTGATCTTGAAAACATGCTCAAGAATTTTATTAGTACACAAACTGCTTTTAAAAATCTGTCGAGGAAGAGATTGGCAAAATTGATGTTCTTGCTTCTACAGTTGATAGCCTTGCTCTTGATGTTGATTTTCTGAAACTAAAGTTTATACCCCATGATATTAAAGAAATCAAACCTTTGAATGCCATCCAAATTCGAATTGATGATAATGTTAGGATGTTAGCTGAATTGCATGCTAGATGGGAAAGGGAAGATGAAATAGCTAGAAAGAATAATATAGCTAATGTTTGCACCATTAACACCACTAGTAAAAATGAAGCTTCTCATGCTAGTAAACCTTATACTATCAATGGTAAAGTAATTGGTGTTGGAAATACTCCCACTTCTGCTATTAAAAATGCAAAACTGCCTGAAACTGCTAAAAATGTTCCTGGTAAAAGTGCTGAAATTTTAGAAACATGGGAGAAAATGGTCACATTACCTTTGATAAAAATGATCTTGAATTTTATGATTGCAACATAACTGAAGTGATTAAGTTCCTACAAAATCTTTCTATTTGTCCTAATACTAATGCTATGAATATGGCTTTCAGAAAACATATTACAAATGCTCTCATGCAAATTAGAGAGGAGGAATTAAGATGTGAAGCCTCTATCCCATAGGAAGCTAAATTATGGTTGGGAACCCATTATTAAAATGAAAGTGAATGATTTTTATTTCAATGCTTTATGTGATCTTGGTGCTAGTATCTCTGTTATGCCCAAGAAACTTTATGATATTCTTGACTTGCCACATTTGGAGCACTGTTATTTGGATACTCGTCTTATTGATAATGCTAGAAAGAAACCTTTGGGGAGAGTTGATGATGTTCTTATCACGGTTAATAATAATCTTGTCCCCGTTGATTTTTTTGTTATGAATATTGAATGCAATGCTTCTTGTCCAATTGTTTTGGGAAGACCTTTTCTTAGAACTGTTGGTGTTGTTATTGATATGAAAGAGAGGAATATTAAATTTAAATTCCCACTCAAGAAAGGTATGTAAAACTTTCCTAGAAAGAGAATTAAGTTGCCTTTTGATTCCATTAGTCGGATACTTCTTCACTTGAAAACACGTGAATCCACTTTTCTGGGCCTAGCTAAAAGGCGTTAAAGAAAATCACTTCTTGGGAGATAACCCATGGTTTATTTATTGATTTGTTTTTCTCTGTTTTCTTTGAGTCAAGGGGTTGTATAATTAGGTAGAAACTCCTTTGTATCTTTATTTTCATGTTTTAGTTGTGCCAAGTAAAGTTTCTGACGAAAGTTGGAGTTGGTTTTAGATTTTTGTCGTGCATCATAAAAAATCGTATAAAATCCAGAAAGATCAGAATGATCCGAATTTTTTGTGCTTATTCCTCAGGTAATTTCGCAACTTTTTTGGTATTTAAGTTTTTTGATCTGAGCAACATAAGTGCCCCGAAAATAATCTTCTTTACAAACTGTTCTGGTTTTGGCAGATTCTGCCATTTTTCTTGCATTTGCTCTTTTACGATGTCAAGTGGATTTATTTGCTTCACGAAACATCAGTGGATGTATCTAATGTTTAAAAGTATCAATATCACCTGTTCCCATGCAGAATACATGATTTTTTTATTGTTGCACTAACCCTCTAATGTGAATTACTCTTTGAGTGTGGTGAGAAGGAAGTTTTCAAGGGTCAAGAGAAGAGGGTGATATAATATGATCAAGAAGAGTGCAAAGGCAAAGCTTGGGGATGCCCCCGTGGTTCATCCCAGCAAATTCTAATAAGACTCAAGCATCTAAGCTTGGGGATGCCCAAGGTATCCCCTTCTTCATCAGCAATTTATCAGGTCACTTCTAGTGAAACTATTTTTTTTTTCAGTCACATCATATGAAGTTTACTCGGAGCGTGTGTTTGTTTTTAGTTTGTTTTCCTTTATCTTCTTTTGTTTTCTTTGCTAAAATAATATAGTTGGACCCTATCATTCTTTGTGTTGGAGAGAGACACGCTCCGCTTTTTCGTTTAGCTCCTGTTTTTCTTGCACCTCTTGTTTAGAGCTGTTAGTTTTAGTACAGTTGTGTTAGTACTCTCTTGTTTCATTGCTGTATCTCTTGGAGATTTTTTGTTTATTATGAAATGCTTAGTGTTGGAAAGCAGTAGTACAGTTTTCGTGCTTATAACGGTGCAAATAGAAGCTTGTATGGACTGTGGCTAGACCTTTTCATGTCATGCTAGATGTTATTTTAATTCTAAAGCCTAGTGGTTATTTTTGTATCATGATTTGTCTCAAATAGCTGAGAGTGTTTAATGTGCCTTAGAAAGAATCATGAGTTATTCTTGTCATTTTGAAGCATAAATTTGTGGTTTTCTCCTTTGAATGTTTTATTTGGTTGACTTGGCGCATGCTCACACCATGTTTATGACTATGAACCAGTCACTTATAGACTCTATAATTATTTAGTTTTTGAACTTTTAGTACCACTTATTCTTTGATTAATGATGTTTTTGTCACTATGCATGATTATGGCCATTATTGCTCTCTTGATTTGTCTCTCTCAGACTTTTGCTAGCCTCCACCTGTACTAAGTATGGGCTCTACTTGTGCATCCAACTCCCCCAAAAGACCAAAGTTTGCCAAATGTGTCCACCATACCTACCTACATGTGGTATTTAACTGCCACTCCAAAGTAAATTGCTCATGCGTTACCTTTAAAACCTTCAAAATTACTCGTGTTTTGTGCTCCTGTTTTAGCTCATGAGGACGTAAATTGAGAACCTTTATCTCACTTGTTGATTGGACTTTCACACCCTAGACTAGTGGCTTCATCCGCTTATCCAAATGATAGAAGAGCTGGCAGCGGGGTGCCCAGTCCCAAAGTTACATAAACAAATTCTCTTCACTATTTTTGCCCCTGATTTATCAGTCAAAGTATAATTGTGTAAACAAAAGAGAAAGAGGGATGACCTTCTACCCAGATGTGTGATTCTATGGGATCCGCTCTTGTGAAGTCTAGTTGGCTTGTGACATACTGAATTTTATGTTTACTGTTCGTTGACATAAGTAAACACCTCTCTAAAAAATGTTTTCAATACCTCTGTTTAACAAAATAAAAGCTCTAGCACCTGAGTGATCCCCGCTTCCCTATGCGAAGGGACTTTCTTTACTTTTATGTTGAGTCTCCATCTTCTATCTTTATGCACGGTTGAGAGAGCATGGTTGCCATTCCGAGTTTAATATGCATTTCTCCTAGAAACATTATTAATTGATTCATGATGTGTTATTGTTTGTTCTCTAATTATTTGTTCTAGTCTTCCTCATGAACTTTGAAGGTGTCCTGGCATTTATGTTTTGCCCCACTCTTAGGGACAAGCGAAATATCACTTTACTATGCTATCTATATGCCTGAAACAAACGTATAGCTTTCGAATGCATTATTATTCATGATCTTTATTTGTGTTACTTCTCATGATGCAAGTTGATTGCTATGCTTTATTGTTAGAATTTTATTTATCATGCTTATGTTTAAGTTCTATGATCTCATCTATGCTTATTATTTTACAGTTTAGATGATCAAGTTCATGTTGCTAGCATGTCACTTCAGAAATTATGTGTTTTTATCGTTTACCTACTCGAGGACGAGTAGGAACTAAGCTTGGGGATGTTGATACGGCATAAACGTATCTATAATTTCTGATGTTCCATGTTGTTTTCGTTCCATATGGTACATGTTTTCCTTACACTTTATGTCATTTTTATCGATTGTATGGACTAACCTATTGACAAGATGTCATAGAGCCAGTTCCCTGTTTTCTGCTGTTTTTAGTTTCAGAAAAGTTCTTCTAGAAATACTCTCGGAATTGGAAAATTCGAAGCCCGAAAGTCTTAGGATTCCCGAAGGTTCCACACAGTCCCGAAGAGGCCGGGAGGGGGGCTACAGGGGGCCACACCATAGGACGGTGTGCCCCCTGGCCGCGCCGGGGGGTGGTGTGGGCCCCTCGGGCATCCACCTCCATCGCCCTTTCACCTATTTATTCCACCCGATACGTCAACCCTAAAAATATACCACTTCGTCTCGAGAAACACCCGAGGCCGCCGTCATCATCAACCCGAGATCGGGAGGGTTCTGGAGCTCTCCTCGGCACCCTGCCGGGAGGGGAATTCATCACCGTAGGGATCTACACCCCCATGCCCGCCTCCGGAGTGATGCATGAGTAGTTCATCCTTGGACTACGGGTCCATAGCAGTATCTAGATGGTTGTAATCTCCACCTCGTGCCTCATGTTTAGATCTCGTGAGCTGCCTCACATGATCGAGATCATCTATTTGTATTGCTACATGTTGTGTTTTCTAGGATCCGATGATTATTGAATGCTATGTGTGCTGATTATCAATCTATCATGTTATCTTTATGTGTATGTTATTTATGATCTTGCATGCTCTCCGTTGTTAGTAGATGCTCTGGCCAAGTAGATGTTAGTGACTCCAAGAGGGAGTATTTTTGCTCGATAGTGGGTTCATGCCTCCTTTGCATCTGTGCTCGAGTGACAGAAGCGTGACGGATGGAGGGTGTGTTGTTATCATTAGGGAGAAAAAAAATGATGTTTACTTCGTTTACATTGTTTACATTACACACTTTGCTTAGTGTGATAATCTGTTGCTTGCAACTTAATACCCAACGTTTGTTCGGATGCTATTCGAAGGGTGGATTATTAGTCATAGATGTAGTTGTATGATGATCTATGTATTTTGTCGTAATGCCCGCATGAATACCATAGTAATCTTTATGTCATGCGTGTTCTTTATCTGTCAATTTCCCAGCTGTAATTTGTTCACCACGCATGTTAGCTATCTTATTTGGAGAGACACCTCTAGTGAACTGTGGACCCTGACCCATTTTCTCATTCTGATAATACACACACTGCTTCCACTGCTTTCACACATTGCTTCCACTGTTTTCACACTGCTGCTAGTGTTTTCATACTATTCTCATATTGTTTTCCACACCATACATTTAAACTCTTTGTTATCAGCAAAACCGGTGAGGTTGACAACCTCACTGCTTCGTTGGGGGCAGAGTGAATTGTTTGTGTTGTGTAGGTTCCATGTTGCTGCTGAACCGGTAGTGCGCCCTGCCATCAGCTGCATCAACCTTCTGAAGTTACTCCTTCCTCCTACTCATCGGTTCAATCTTGGTTTCTTTCTGAGGGAAAACGTGCTGTTGTGCTCATCAAACCTTCCTCTTCGGGTCTCCCAGCGAGTGCAATTCCTGCACCATCATCACCTAGAGGGGGGGCGAATAGGCGCTACTTCAAATTTTAATCCTTTTTCGATTTAGGCTTGATACAAAGGTAAATTCTCTAGATATGCAACTACGGTGAATTTACCTATATGACAAGAGCAACACTAAGAAAGATACAAACACAAAGTAAAAGGAGAGGGAATGAGGTAACCGATAACGGAAGCACGCGGAGACAAGGATGTATTCTCGAGTTCCTCCTTTTAAAGGGAGTACGTATCGTTGGAAGGGTGTGAGTTTCGCCACAAAGGACTACTCAACGCCACAAAGGTCTCACCCAATTCTACGATGAACCTCGCCACAAAGGCTTAGTTCACTTTTCACTATTGATTCCCTTCGAGGCGGAATCGATGCATTTACAATGAGCTTGAGGCACACACCCACAACTTAATTGGCGGCTCTCAAGAATCACCAGCAATCTTGTTACAATCACGAGTGAGCAGCAATGGAGTCTAGGTTTTCCTCAAGGAACCCTAGACTTGAATCTCTCTAGAGAAATAGGGGAAATGAAGAGTGAGATGGTGAAGAGATAGATCGGGGCCTTCTACTTCATTCCTCCAAACATCAACGAGTTTGGGTGGAGGAATTAGGAGAAATCTAGCTTTTGGTAAGCTCAATAAATATTGACTTCAATACTGGAGGAGCTACCTCTTGGGGAAGAAGGGGATGAGGTATTTATACCCCTCCCCAAATCTAGCCGTTTGACCATTTTTTTAGCCTGGCGGTACTACCGCTACCTGGTATCCTGAGCGGTACCAGGGAGTCCCGCAAGGTGGTGACATACGATACAACCGGAGAAGTACCACTGAGCTCCAGCTGCGGCACCACCGGTAGCGTCCACGTTACTACTGCTGGTCACCCACTTGATTTAAAATTGAAGTGGATGGTGGTAGTACTGGGTCACTGCCGCCCTAGTACCGTAAATGATACTGTGAGCAAAATCATCCTGGCGGTACTTTGACCGGTATCTCCAACGGTATTGATGCACACCTGGCAGCGGTACTACCGCCATGGAAGTCTTTGCTCCGAATTCAACCCCTTAACGGCGGTACTACTAGGCCAGTACCAATAGAAATAATGTGATAAATTTCTATCTGGCGGTACTTCTGGCGGTATCGCCCGGGGTACTACCGCTTCCTGGAGGTAGCGGTACTACCGCTGTAGTGAGTTTGATTCGTTGGCTGTAGGTTTAAGCACTCTTCCTTTTTGCGTCGCTTTGATGTTTTATGAAAGTACTTAGACACGATGTTAGATCCTTGATCATGTTGTTATCAACTCCAAAACACATAGAAAGATAGAATGCACTTTCAAGTTGGGGCATTGTACCTTCCTTAATGAAGGTTGATATCTGTGTTTAGTGAGATCCTATATTCATGTAGATTCTCAACATCCCCAAGGCTCTTAAAAACTTGAGCATAAGGATTTATCTCTAGTATTCTCATAATATTTCTAATGTGGTCTATATTAAGATTGAGAGACCTCTTAACCCCGTGTAACAGGTTTCCATCAGTAACATAAATATAGAGCTGCAAATGCCGAGGACCATTGTCACCTGACACCAGTTCATCAAGAGCACGGTACAATCCCCCCCCCCCACACGCCCAAAATGTATATACGTCTATGCCTTCCGCAGTGCTGACTCGACGATCAAGGATGACCCCAAGACTTGTGAAAGAGAAGTGCGAGTTGAAATACCGTATATGCTCTCTGAAATGTTTTGCATCCTCGTCAAATTGGTTTGTAAACAATCGTTTCAACTCTTCTGGAAACTCTGGTGCAACTATACCAATTTTCCCTTTTCTACAAAAAACACATGCCCCTCGAATTGAAATCGCAATGTTCCACAGTGGCGGCAGTCAACAACTTTTCCAAGGACATGGTGATTTCTGGATAGATTCATGTAAACATAGTCATGAGGATAATTTGTGGAAATTCCATCAGGCTAATGACGTTCCTGTTTATAGATTCAAAGGCCACATCTAAAACAGAAACGACATTGCCATGCACTCTATAGCCCGCACACATGACAGTAATGATATTATATTGTTAAGTCATATTAGCAATATGAATTTTACCTTGCCCGGCGAACATTCTATATTTTTCATCAGGATCAATGTCTTCAGTTTCTGGAAGGTTGCCCGCTCCCAAACATTATGGTAACCAAGATACTAAATCATGAATAAGGAAAATTTAGTAATGTGGGGGAGAAAAATTTAGATGACAATTATGCATACCAGCAAAATGTACTGTGTTTCTGTCGGGCTCCTATATTCCATATGGATCTTCACCATGGGCGTTGCTTGATAATATGTTTTTGCAAACAGGGTAAGCAGCAGAGTTGAATGGAAGGTATAAGCCAAGTGGTAGTCAGTAAATACGAATATAGTTCTCCACGTGAGTATTTTTATTTGGTGTACGATTGGGTATGATGACAGGTCTTAGTCTCCTTCCAATTTCTTGCATCTAGTCGTATCATTTCCGTGCAGGCAATCAGAATCTTCATCAACATTTGTATTTTCACTAGAGGCTAGGGCGCCCCTTGGGGCGCCTCCTCGCTGGACAGGTGCACGCCAATAATGAGACTAAACGTACGTGCTTCCTTATGTCTCCTATCATCTAGAATTTCAATGATATATGGCACTTAACTAAATTACACCGAAGAAATTACACACTTAAATCTCGCAAGGCTCCACAAAGCTCGTAAGCATATATGCAAAATAGATCTATAGCAGAAGTCGTATTCCAAATGTTGAATGTTCACAGAACCTAGCGTTGTGCTATGTGAAGTAATAAACTTCTACAAAGTGAAGTTCAAGGGACAAGCTTTGGAACCCCACCTCGGATGTCATGTCCAGATCAATTGGCAAAGAAAAATAATATATAACCGGGGTGAAATTAGGATACATGGTTCTGGGCAAACATCAGAACAAATGGATAGATAAAATACATGTTAGCTATAGTTTACAAAAGTAACATCCATCAAGATTGAAACAACTCAAGCAGGCACCCGCACTCCAATAGAGCATGCGGCGAAGAAGCAGGAAGAAAAAACCTCTACATTTACTTCGAGAATGACATCTCATGGCATAATTCAAGAGAATGCATTAATCACTTTTTTGTCACTTTTTGGTCTGCACCTCTTTCTTGCAAGTCTCCTTTTGTTGATACAAAGTTGTATTGCTTGTACCTGGCTAGCAACCTTCATGACAGAACTCTTGGATCATGTAGCAGACATAGTATGATCCAGAAAAATAATCCAGCTAAGTTAGTGCACCTCCAATATATACGTAATTACAAGAGGTCCGTTTTCAATTCCGAAGACGCATGAGCTGCCAAAGACACAATAACACATACCAGAAGAACCTCTGTCATGGTCAAGCAATACAATATAATGTGGCAGCCACAAAATCAAATTTATGTTTGGACCAATAAGGATGTAAAACATCAGAATAAGAAACATGAATATAAAGCAGCACATGCACCCAGCTTGGGGTAGTATAAATGAAACCGAAGAGGAAAAACTACCTTTATTATTAAACCAGGACATGGTGAACCGAGACATATCTAGCAGTCAAACCAGCGTTCAACAAAAGAACTTAATTTCTTGCACTCGACATGGCAAGAGTAGCATTCTGCACTGCCAAACATTTTCTGCATCATTAAATAGCTACATTAGTAGAAACGACCAGAAAATAAGATTTAGACGAGGAACGGCTCGGCAGAAAATATTAAGAGAATCATAGGCAGAATGGCAGCTTGGATTGTAAAACATAATTATCAGAAGTTCTGGTACAAACTCTTGAGAAATTTATTGTATTGTGCAATATAATATTATTACTGATTTTACCTGCACTGAAATTTAAAATTTAGGAACCTGTCAAAACTATCTTCAGAAAGAGAGCGAGGCTAGAGAAATCATGGTAAGCTAGAACAGTAGTATAACCCATTGGGCATCAAACAAGTAACAAATTTCTGAACCACTCTATACTTTACAAATATCAAATACTATCTATATTCTACACAGTAAGCTGGAAAATGCAAGGCAAAAATTAGTCAGCAAGTTAAATTAAGCACAGGGAAAACTGATGCTCCAGCCTGTATTGCTCGAAAGAATCAATTAAGTTGTAGAGAAGGTTCGACTTGGTAACACCAGGACCCAGTTACCACTTTCGTGAGTAGTAATTTTATACCTCTTCAATAAAGTTACATAATGGCAAGTAAAAGCTAATACGATTGAAAAAGGTCCCTGGCAGCCCTTTTTGACATAAACAAGGTAGTATCATTTGTTGAGCAGAAAATGTAGACAACCGACCATACAATGTATGAAAATCGGATTTCTGAAACCTTATTATAAGAAAACGACAAAACAAACTACATAACCGTATGCCCATATAATGTACATTTTAATTAGTAAAATAAATAGAATGGCGAGAACTTTACTTTCCATTGAAATAGATGAATTGGCTGCAATTCCTTACAGAATGTTCCATGGGAGATAATCTTACCATAAATATGGCTACCCTTCCATAAAAAAACAGAGCTCTAAAATAGCATGAATCCACCGTGCCTTTTCCAACTACATACCCTTTTTGTACCTTGTTTCCTGCAAAATATAAGTTATATTTCAGTTTCTTTTTGAAATGCGCAGCTTTCTGTTTGAGAAGGCAAGAAACAAAGAATATGATAGATGATGCCCATTAAATAAACCGAAGACTAACCTAATGTGGGAAACCTATATATTTAAGTCTAGAGCAAAAAATAACAGCTTAACCATCATATATATGATCTCAAAGGATCAATCCAGTTGGCTCAACATGAGTAAGAAATTAATCACTCCCTCAAGTTGAACAACTCCATTTAGCTGAACACTAGGAAAGGAAATTATCATTCCCCAAACAATCAAATCCAATTGAGTGAACAAATGTATCAAAGATGGCGTCTAATTTTTTTACTTCTACAATTGCTGGTCAGCACACCCACGGATGGTTCGCCTACCCTGCAGTACGGACCATCTATTTGCTTCGCACACAAAAATATCAAGTAATTAGAAGGGCACACCACAACCAGATCTGAAATAAATTAAATATGAGGAATACAAGTCTAATCAATTAAACTGAACAAAAGATTTCACATAATTTTCAATTCATGAGTTCAATCAAGAGAAGAAAAAAAAAGATACATCCCTCTGAACTATGCTCGGGTAAATTACTATAGGAATAAATAGAATAGCAAATACAAACAAATGAGGGGACAAACCTTCATGTGTCCACATATCTTTACAATGTTACCAACTTCATTTGCAATTCCTGTCACCTCCTTGTATGTACTCCAAATTCCAAAGCTCCTTATAGAGTTACCGATTTTATTTGCAATGCCAAACACCAAGCTAACCAAAGCATGTTCCGGAAATGAAACTCACGGAGTAATCTGTTGACGAGAAGCATAATTAAAATGAATTTAAATGGCACAGAGCCTGTACCTAGTTCAAGCCCTCCAGATCAGATCTCAACATATGCAAAGCATTTAAGTGGAAATGAAGGGTTTTGTTAAAACATACATCTTAGACCAGAACTCTGAATTATAATCATTTTAGACAATCTTTCATCCTAAATAACCTGTCAAATTATAGCTTCCATGACGTCTTTTAGTGGCATAAAAAAAACTAACTTTGTCAATGTGGTGGACATGGATAATGTTATTTCGTCATTTTTGCACCCACCTCAGCATGCAGAAGTTGGTGAGCTTATGTCGAAACACAGCAACTGAGCTTGCGTACCACAAATTCAAGGGAAGAACCGGCAGGATCAAGCTCCACAGTAAAATGGAACAGGTAGAGGGAGAGGGAGATATGGACCTTGGAGAGGAGCAGGCGGCAGTGTTGCTGGAAGTGGAGCGGGAGCTTCTATCATTGAGTGGGTGGTCCACGTGGTCATCTTCGTCCTCGGCGCCTGTGATCCAGGCTGATAGAGAGATAGAGAGAGGAGAGAGAGAGGAGGACGTACATGTGCACTGAATCACGAGGCCGAGATGGCCACCTCATAGTACTACTCGACGCCATATGCGCTCCTCCTTTCCCATGGCGTCGACAACACTCAAATTCACCACTACAGGAGCCAGGCAGCTCTGGCTCTGGCTCCGGCACCGCGGCGGCTCACCTCCCATCGGTGCGCCGCCCAGGATCCCGTCAGCTTCCCCTGCTCCTCCACGCCAACCGTGAAGATCCCGCCATCAGCCCGTGAAGGAAAAACAAGAGCAGATGGGGATTGAGGGAGGAGGCGAGGCGGTGGATTGGGGAAAGGGAGGATGGGGAGGGCTGAGGGGGGAGAAGCATGGCTGGCCGGCTACCATTGGGGGAAGGAAGCATGGAGGAGGAAGAGGCGGCGGCAGCAGAGGAGGAAAATTGGTTAGGGTTTCGGATATGGCCTCTTTTGCCTCTCTGCGGTTCTTCTTTTTCTCCACCGCACGTTCCGCGACAAAACAATCAGGATCAAGACAAAACGAGACAGAAAACCCACCCGCGAGTATAGGTGGACAACTGGGCCGCCCGACACGGCATGACACGGGCTGGAAAAGGCCCGACACGAATGGGGCACGACACGAATGCGGCCCGTGTTAATCATGCCGTGCCAGGCCAGCCCACGGGCTGCTATTTCAACGGCGGCACGACACGTTGGCCCGTATTGAGCCCGTCGGGCCAACTTTCGGCACGACAACCCGCTAGGAGAACGGCCCGACAGACACGGCGGGGGGAGGCGGGAAATTTCAAATTTTGAAATTTTGTGGGGCCGGGGGAGGAGCGGCGGGAGCGGGGGGAGGCCGATTTTGAAAATGTGGGGCCGGAGGAGGAGCGGGGGTGCAAGATTTTATGTTTCGGGGCTAATTAGGGGGTAATTAGCCCATTTTAAGTGTAATTTGGCCCAGTTTTGAGCTGTTTAGGCATAGTTGATCGTTTGAGGGTCATTTTAGTCCAAAAAAAGTATTTTTTGCTATAAAAGGGGCTGTCCACCCTCTCATTTTTCACGCACAACTACACAAGTCACAAACATGGCTGAACCACCACCCAATGTGCCACCACCCAATAATCTTTATGCAAATGGAGGAAGGCCAAGATGGCCGGTATTGGAGTTTTTCAATGAACTCTTTGTCTAAGTGGATGGTGTTCGGCGGAGGATGGCTAGGTGCAAGAGGGTTGATTGCAGGAGGGAGTTATTGTTTTCCCCTCATGCAGGCAACGGCCACCTCGTAAGGCACCACAAGAGGCACGTTGAAAGAGACGCTGGCAACGTTCATTAGTCTTTTAGAGTAAAACTGCACTCTTTTTCCTTCATATAATAAGAAGGTTTTTTAATGAGGCAGTTTTATATCATGTATATTTCTTTAAATGTATTATGTATCATGTATCTTTTTTAATTTGATGATGTATCGTTTGTGTAATGCTAAAAAAATATGAAAAATATTTGACGAAGTAAGAATGTAAGATATGATTTAAATAATTTTTATTAAGCTAGCAAGCCGCCTCATTAAAACCTTCCAGTCCCCGTAGGTACCCTGCCGAGGAAAGAGTACGTCTGAAACTTGCTGCTCTCCGACTTAATTGTTCATATTACAAACCGAGTTCAGTACAAGAATAAAAACAAAAATACAGAAGGACAAGAAAATTATTCTTCATCGCTGATATGAAGATACTCCAGTGCAGCCAACAACTCGGGGTCTTCCGGCACGTGTTGAGTTCCGCGCATTGCTCGATCGCGGTCTTTTACAACCATCAAAATCTTCACCATCGTGGGGTGGAGACTTGCTCTTCTTGACTCAAGTACTCTTCCACTTAGACTAAATGTCCCCTCTGATGATGTTGTTGATGCGGGGACAATTAACAGATCTCGTGCTAATATGGAAAGCACTGGATATGTACGTCTATGATCATGCCACCACTGCAATATGCTGAAGTTGTCGTCGTCGTCGCATGCAACCAACTGATCATTGAGGTAAGCGGCTAACTCTCCACGCTGACCACCGGAGCTTGAGCCACCACCGGAGGAACCAAAGAGTTTGAAGACGGTTTTCTTCTTTGCGGGGCGTGCGGCTGGTGGTGGACATGCCGAACGAACTGTAGCTGCAAACTTTTCCTCATACTTGGCATATAGAGCGGTGAGTCTTGTCTTAATAGCAAACTGATATGCAGTATAGTCTACTTCTAATGAGGCCGTTAAATAAGCTAGATCCATGCCGAACTTAACGAGTTTACACCTCGGGTCCAAGATAAATGCAAATGCACATAAATCAGGAATTTCCTTCCTATATTTTATTAACTTGGTTTTCAGTTGTTTAACAACTTCTTTTAACTTAGCATGAGATTCATTATCCTTCAAGTGATTAGCCATCAATACAATCTGATGCACTAGTAAAGGAGACGTGGGATAATAAACCCCAGATAAAGTGTTTTTTGCATCGTAAAGTAGCTCTAGAAATTCCATTACCATGTTTGCTAGTTCCCAGTCATCAGGTGTAATAAAGATTGCTCCTTGGGAATTTGCATTAACATACGTGGTAAATTGGTCTTTATCACGGATCAAATATCTAATCATTATGTATGTCGAGTTCCATCTAATGTGCATGTCAACATTATATATATGAGATGCCGCAGTAGCTCCAGCACACCATCTCTTGTAGTCAGCTAGTCTCGGATTAGAACCATTTAAAAAAAGAATGCCATCTCTTATTTTATCAATGGGTGCTTTTAGATGTTTTAAAGCACTTTTAGCAATAAGATTAATAATATGGCATGCACAACGCTGATGGAAAAGCTGACCAGATGCATAACGGTTAAGTACGGGACCGAGATCATTCATTACGACGGCATTATTTGAAGCATTATCTAGACTTATTGCGAACACCTTGTTCTCGAGACCATATTCTTGCACAACATTCATTATTTTTTCAGCAATGGCTCTACCAGTATGTCTAGAGTCAATTAATTCAAATCCAATGACAACTTTTTTTAGTTCCCAGGTATCATGAGTCACATAATGGGCTACAACACTAAGATAATCTTGCTTAGCTCTACCACTCCAGATATCAGATGTTAATGACACTGTAAATGTGCATTTCGCAAATTCATCTTTTAGTTCTTTAGACATTTCTTTAGCTAGTTTTTTCTTATCCCTAGATGTAGTTTGCCTAGAAACTGGTTGATACCGTGGATTATGATATTTTTTAATCCAATCTACCACAGCGGGATACTCCCCAAAACCAAGCGCTAAGTCACGTGCAACAATCATATGGCATAGTCCTACACGAGCTAGTTCAGAATCATAGTTGAAGTTACCTACCTGGCCGTCGGGGGAAAAACCAAGTTGCCCCTGTATTCTCGCCGCCGCTTGATCTCTCTTCTGCAGGTGCACTCTTGCGTGCCGCTCCAAGTGCCTGGTTCCCGACGAGGAGGCGCCGGTGAGGATCCTGTTGCAGTCCGGCCACTTGCACACCGCTTGATGATGTTCGCTGCCATCTTCGCGCAGCACAACGCGGTACTCGAAATGACCCTCCACCCACACCCATGAGGTTCGCCGCCTCTTTGAGCCGGTGCTGTAGAGGCGGCGATGCTGTTAGAAGCACCGGCACATGCACTGCTAGAAGTTCCGGCACCGCCGCTGCTAGATGAATTGTGTTCTTGGCTAGGTTGGGTATTTTGGCTAGGTTGGGTATGGAACAGAGGGCCTTCTGCTAAGTAGGCAAGATCTTCGGGACGAAGTCCACATTCTTCGACGCTAACGTGGATCATCGGTTCGGGGACAAACCCATCGGGATATGGGTTAAATGGGGGGGATCCATGGGATGAGAAGTGTGGGTGGTGATGTGTGGGATGAGTGTGCAAAATGCTGAGGTGAGGGGGCCTATTTATAGCAAAAAAATGGTAGGATTGAGGGGTTCAAAATTCAAAATTTGTATTTTTTATGCCTAAAAGTGTACAGTCGGGCCGCAATTGGGCCGGCGTGCCTCATACGTGCCGTGCCAAAGGCACGTACACGACACGAAACCTCACTGGCGTGCCCGCTCCCACCCGATCATGCTCCTTCCGTGTCGTGCTCGATCGTGCCACGCTCCCACCCGACCATGCGCGCGGGCCTGTCGTGGGCCTCCGGCAGCCCGCGTGTCGCGCAGGCCTGACGGGCCAACCGTGCTCGTGCCGGGCCACGGGCTGGCACGATTAAGCCGTGCCGTGCCAGGCCAGCCCACGGCCCCAAATCGAAGTGCGGCCCGGGCACTAGCGGGCCCGTGCCGTGCCGAGGCCCGATTAACCTGGGCCATGCCGTGCTCGTGCCGGGCCATTTTCCCGTGCCTCGGGCCGGCTAAAAAAGCCCGGCCGAGATGGCCACCTATACCGCGAGCGCCACGTGGATAGCACGGATGGGCGCCCAAATACCTCGCACTTACTTGTTCTTAATTTGGTTGGTCGAACGGTGAAGCACATGACTGGAGACCAATCGTGGATATGTCTGCATAATATTCAAGCCAACAACATAACAACATCAGTTAGGTTCCTGGTAACATAGTTCCGATCACTATGATTATTAGCATATGAAACAAAACCTTCTAGCTTTTATGTATGTTGTAGCCGGATGATCGTCGATTCTCCTATAGCCATTAAACCCGTGTTTAATCATGTTGACCCAACGTTTGACATTGGTGTAACGATTGGTGTGTTCTACACTCGTAAGGACACGTGTAGCTTTAGCTCGATTACGCGTCTCACATAGCCTTTGTAATACAAATTCTTTGTTTTGATCATATCTTAAATTTTCCCTTTGCCTTCTTAGTGCTAGTTTATCTCCTGCATGACAAATGAAAATTAGTGTTCGCACATTAAAAGTGAGATGTGGGACTAAATTGTTCAAGATTACCCAAACTGCTTAATAAGGCTTTAGGTGTCGTGTGTAAACCATGTCCATAGGAAGACCCAATACCATAATAGTAATTTTCTTTGTTAGAAGAGGTACCCCAGTTTAACTAAAATAAGTTTTGTCCCTCAAATGTAGTCCCACCGGATGGCACTGCAACATTGCTTATCCCTACATCACCATTGTTTATACTTCATCAATGTGATACATATATGATGATGTCATTTATATGATTATTAATCATCACCTTCCATAGATTGAGCGCATCTAAATGACAACTGATTTCCCAATGGCATTACACATAGGGTTAAAACCTGATTGCACTAGTGTTATGGCAAGCGGTATGTTAGTTGGAGTCTCATTCTCATTGAGAACAACAGGAGATTTTTTGAGAGCCCGAGCCTCACGGCTCTTCTTATTTATCTCATATTTGTTCAGTGCATATCTCTCTTTTGACCTTTGTCTCTTCAATTCTTTTGGATCTTCCATTTTTCCTACAAAAAAATTCCTTGTATATGATCTAAAGGGTCCATATTATTAAGTATTAGTTAGTGATATATTTACCTGTATTGTCCAAGTTTGTTAGGTCATGAAAAGGACTTCGTACCCCATTAGGCTGAGAGGATGCCATATGCAACATAAATGCTTCTCCTAATCTATGAGTGGAACAATCAGAAACCTGTACAAGTTACATCATCAGTCAAGTTTTAATTTGTATTGACCAATAATCGAAAACATGTAGAGGGAAATTTCTTTTCGATTAATAGATGATGTAACATGTGCATGAACAAAATGCTCTAGGGAATAACTCCAGCGAATGTGATGTATGTAAACTCCTAGGAATGTGATGTAGGGAAGCTCCAGGGAACAAAATTTAAGTATATAGAAGTTACTTACCTTTCTCCCCCGTCAGGTCTATCCCTTTTGAATGTTTGTCTAGGATTCTTTAGGCAGCTGCATAGGGACCCTAATGTGTTTTTTGCTGGTTATAAGCTTCCTCACCCCTTTAGTACAATATCATTGTTAGAGTAGGATGCAAGTTATGGTCCTTTGATTTATTTCAGTGGATTAGGGTTTACTAAGCTACTGTCACAGTCTGTTCTGTGGGTAGATCCATACTACAAGCCGTCCCTCTCCAACACAGGTATATACCCATGCAATCAATGATCTAGACAAAGAGCTCAAAACATCCTAAAGCAAGCTTTTGAGGTATATTGTCTACTTCCATTGTTTCAATTGTTCTAGTGCTATTGTTCCCATAGCCTCCGCTGTGAAGTCGCCAATTAGCCCACTTGCCGTACAAAAGTTTGTGCTTTCTCTTGCTATTAATTTTGAATTTTCACAACCAGTTCTCCTGTAGCTTTATTATGGTTTATTTACACCGAGGTGATTATGTTAATCTACACAACACACTTAATCAAAGTTAAGCCATATGATTTTTTCATGTTGTTATACCGAAATTACGGTGGTACTATTGACATGTAATGCTTTATTTGACAAATATATGCAGTGTATTTTTTTAACTTTTTTATCCAAGAAAAATAGATTAAAAGACAATATTGCTGAAGACTTGAAGTATTATAATATCTCACCTCATGTACTATGTATATTGTGTTGTTGACAATTTCCTTGGAGGCCATCCGCTAGTGGTAGTAAGCGATGACGACCTGTGACCTCGAGACGGCGCGACAAGCAGGGTGTAGATGGCGTGGACAGCGGACTAACATGTCCTCGAGACGGTTGAAAGTGCATTCTCGATATCTCGCTGTTTTGTGTGTTTGTTAACAACATAAAGAGGCTACTAACCGTACGTGCTATTTTGTCAAAGGAATTGGTCTTAATTCATCATGTATACAGTGTCAAAGAAATGGTGAAGAAATCGAAAATCAAATGGAATTTTCATGGCCAAAAACAGAGCTTCAAAGGGAAGCCCGGAAAATTCCGGGCCAATCCGGGCTCCGGAATACATCCGGAATAATCCGGTCACTATGGGAAAAGGCTCTGTTGCAATCCGGAATATTCCGGAAGATTCCGGCAGCCGGAATATTCCGGGGTCATTCCGGCCACAACGGGTTTTTGTTCTGTTGGCATCCGGAATATTCCGGGGGCCATTCCAGCCACAACGGGATTATGCTCTGTTGGCATCCGGATTGCTCCGGATTATTCCGGGGGTCCGGAATATTCCGGACCGTTCCGGGCTGGTCGAAATCAGGCTGAAAAACGGCTAGTTTTGTTGGAGGCTATAAATAGAGCCTCACTTCTCCCTCCAAGGGTTAGCTCTCCCCAGCATTGAAGACACCATTAATGGAGCTCACCCACTAGCAAGATCTCCCTCCTCCTCCACCCAAACTCGTTGATTCTTTGAGGATTAAAGGAGGACCACCGGTGTTGGGGGAAAGATAACCTGATACCCCTAAGGACGAAGAAAGTATCACCAGCCAGGAGGAGTCAGGGGGTAACTCAGCTTTGGAAGATGCTATAGAAGAAAGATTCTAGAAGACCCGGAAACCTTGTACAAGTTGGAGACTCAAGACTTGGAGGTCACGCAGGAGACCTAGATTAGGACTCTTAATATGGTATGACCCAGTTTTTACCTTGTACGACCAGGAGACCAGCCGCCCATATAAGCAGGCTCCTAGGTCATAGAGAAAGAGAGATTTTCGAGTACAAACCCTAAATTCCAGGTCTCGGCGAGAGTCAGACCCAAATTCCAGGTCTCGGCGAGAGTCGGCCCGAGCCAAATTCCAGGTCTCGGCGAGAGTCAGCCCGAGCCAAATTCCAGGTCTCAGCGAGAGTAGGCCCGAGCCAAATTCCAGGTCTCGGTGAGAGTCAGCCCGAGCCAAATTCCAGGTCTCGGCGATATTTGTAACCCAATATTTGGGGTCTCGGCGACATTGCAGTCCGGGCCTCTAGATCGATAGCTAATAAGATCCCAGCTAGAAGTAGGCTATTATCTCCAATGGAGAGGCTGAACCAGGATAATCCTTGTGTCCAAGACGAGTTTTGATAGCTATTCGAGTATCCCTTGTAATATCAGAGTTGAGATAAGTAATATAGATTGGAGACTCGGCGACTTGATTGCCGGCTACCAGGTCGTTCATCACCATGATTTCCCCCTGAGCAAAACCCTCTCCCAAACACCAGAGTCGAGTTGCCCCAAGATAAGTTACCCCCGGTAACGTCTGCCGTGATTATCCCACGACAGTTGGGGCCCACCGTGGGGCCTGCGTCCAAAGGTGTTTACATCACGGGAGAAGCTCGGGAGAACATGAAGAACCTCGTCGACGGTGAGATCTACGCCAACCCCGAAGGAAAGAAGATGATGGACGACTTTGGCTGGGGACCAGAGTCGGATCTGTTGGATGCCGGGTCTATCGTCACAATCGGCCGAGTCAACGCCTTCGTCGGAATGGTACGTGCGTCAGGTTCAATCCCCGATGATTTTGAGTATGATTTTATATTAGCTTAGCCCAAGAGTGCTGCGCAACTTCGGTTAGCATGGCCAGGAGCGCTTCGCAAAAATTTATATTAGCTTGGCCCGAGAGTGCTTCGCAATATTGTGAAATATCCTATTAGTATAAGCTTAGCCCAAAAGTGCTTCACAACTTCGGTTAGTGTTGCCCAAAGTGCTTCGCTAAAACTCATATTAGCTTGGTCCAAGAGCGTTTCGCAACTTCGGTTAGCATGCTCAAGAGTCCTTCGCAACAGTATGCGGATCAATGGGGTAATGTTGCACAATTAAGCCTTTACTTTATAAACATTGATCCGGGTCTTGGGGGCTCTTACTTGAATAGTTTGTAGCTGCAATCCTAAGGCCTGGCTTTTATGCCGCCAGTATAATCCTTGCCTATCTTGCTTAAACTCGATGTGACTCACACTTATATGGTCTGTTTGTTCTCCTGTAATCTCAATCAGTTATGATACCCATGGGGACTTAACTGACCCTGTTTTACAGAGTGAGTACAGGAGTGATAATCCATGTGAAAGCCGGCTTACAGTTAAAGGTTTGCAAAAGGGTCATCTAAACCATCGACATATTGAGAGGACCCATCTCGGTAACCTGGAGGCATATGAACCCAGGAAGAAACATGATTTATGGGATGTTATTGAGATAAACCTGGAGGCGTATGAACCCAGGAAGAATAACCGGGTTTTATCCTTTTATGTATTATTTGTCTTATTTCAGGAGTTTAACCTGGATGATCGAGCTCGCTGCTTCACCTGAAACATGAAGCCTAAAATCAAGATCATGAAGGAGAACAAGACCAGCTCGAATCCAGCTTAAACTTGGGGGCTACTGTTGGGGGAAAGATAACCTGGTACCCCTAAGGACGAAGAAAGTATCACCAGCTAGGAGGCAAAGCCTGGTCTAGAAGGAGACCCGGCCAGGAGGAGTCAGGGGGTAACTCAGCTTTGGAAGATGCTATAGAAGGAAGATTCTGGAAGACCCGAAAACCTTGTACAAGTTAGAGACTCAAGACTTGGAGGTCACGTAGGAGACCTAGATTAGGACTCTTAATATGGTATGACCCAGTTTTTACCTTGTACGACCAGGAGACCAGCCGCCCATATAAGCATGCTCCTAGGTCATAGAGAAAGAGAGATTTTCGAGTAGAAACCCTAAATTCCAGGTCTCAGCGAGAGTCAGCCCGAGCCAAATTCCAGGTCTCGGCGAGAGTCGGCCCGAGCCAAATTCCAGGTCTCGGCGAGAGTCAGCCCGAGCCAAATTCCAGGTCTCAGCGAGAGTCGGCCCGAGCCAAATTCCAGGTCTCGGCGAGAGTCATCCCGAGCCAAATTCCAGGTCTCGGCGATATTTGTAACCCAAGATTCGGGGTCTCGGCGACATTGCAGTCCGGGCCTCTAGATCGATAGCTAATAAGATCCCAGCTGGAAGTAGGCTATTATCTCCAATGGAGAGGCTGAACCAGGATAATCCTTGTGTCCAAGACGAGTTTTGATAGCTATTCGAGTATCCCTTGTAATATCAGAGTTGAGATAAGTAATATAGATCGAAGACTCGGCGACTTGATTGCTGGCTACCAGGTCGTTCATCACCATGATTTCCCCTGAGCAAAACCCTCTCCCAAACACCAGAGTCAAATTGCCCCAAGATAAGTTACCCCCGGTAACGTCTGCCGTGATTATCCCACGACAACCGGATCTACATCTTCACCAACCGGATTTCCATTTCCCTCTCATTTGCTTGAGAGATCTTTTCTTAGGGTTTCCTCTTGTGGAGAACCTAAACTTCTTGTTCTAGTGGTGATTCAAGAAGAGTTGGGAGCCCCCAATTAAGTTGTGGGTGTGTGCCCCAAGTGTTTGTAAAGGATTCGATCCCCGCCTTAAAGGGGTTCAATAGTGAGAGGTGAACTAGGCCTTTGTGGCGCAAGTTCATAGGAGAATAGGGTGAGGCCTTTGTGGCGTTGAGTAGGCCTTTATGGCGAGCTCACACCCCTCCAACGAGACGTACTCCCCTAAAAAGGAGGAACTCGGAAATACATCGTCTCTCCGTGTGCTTCCATCGGTTACCTCGTTCCTCCCTCATTACTTACTCGCACTCGTAGCTTTTATTGTAGTTCTTGTTGTATTAATTGTTGTCCTAGTTGCATTAGTTGCTAGTCTTGTCATATAGGTAAATTCACCATTAGTTGCACAATCTAGAGAATTTACCTTCTTGTCAAGCCTAAACTTTAAGAAAAATTAAAATTGGTCGTAGCACCTATTCACCCCCCTCTAGGTGCCCATACTTTACTTTCAATTGGTATCAGAGCCTCGGCTCTTCTATCGGGCTTAACCGCCTAAGAGTTTAAGTATGGGAGATGATTTGGTCGACGCTCCGTCCGTTAACAATGTGACCATGGATGATCTCAATGCTTTGAGAAATTCATTGACCTCATCCATAGACACAAAATTTGATGAGTTGCGTCAACTTATGGCTCAACTCCTCAAAGGCAAAACACCAGAGGTTGTCGAATCATCCCTTCCGGAAGAACCGGAGGGTGCCAAGAATGGGGTAGATGGTGATCCACGTAAAACTGCTTCCGCCGAACAATCCGCTAAGAAAGGTGCGGGTGGAGAGGAAGGATATCATGCCGTTGAAGGCCGATACTCTCCCGATCCCCCCGTCCCTCATCCTCATATAATCCCTAGAGGAGATCCACCTAAAATTTATGCTTATTCTTTTCGTGAATGGCAATACTACATGGAGACTCGCTTGAACTCTTCTTGTATAGATCTTTGGAGGATCACTCGTGACGGATACAAGCCATTTGATCCCAAGAATCTCACAAGAAGAGAAGCCGTAGATTGCCAACTCAACTACACCGCCTTGTCCATCCTTCAACAAGCCGTGGGCCCCAACCACATGCCGCATCTTCAACACTTCTCCACCGCCAAAGAAACATGGGATGCACTTGTCATCATGTTTGTTTGAAATGAGAGCATGCAAAGAAATCGATATGATGCCTTGACCAATGAGGCCGAAGGGTTCTTCATGCGTGATGGAGAAGATCATGTTGACATGAATCGAAGACTCAAAACTCTCGCCACCGCCTTCTCTAGTGCGGGTGCCACATATATTGACGATGCTTGGATCAAGAGAAAGTACATGATGCCGTGATGCCATTTGAGGGCACGGACTTGAAGAGCATTCAAGGAAGACATGATTTCTCCTCAATGACATCAACTCAAGTAATGCAGGAGTTGTGCTCCTACAAAGTGCAAACCAAGAATGCGCTTGACAACCGTGCTAGGGCCATTGGAATGCATCAAGGAGCATCCGTTGCTTTGAAGGCCAAGGCTTTGTCAAGAGAGGTTGAGAATGACGAAGATGGAGATGAGGTATTGCCTCCTTTGAAGGAACAAGACTATGATCCCGTTCTAAAGGATCTCATTGCTCTCACCGTGCAAAAGTTT
The DNA here is from genome assembly GCA_028641055.1 of Alopecurus myosuroides. Classification (NCBI taxonomy): domain Eukaryota; kingdom Viridiplantae; phylum Streptophyta; class Magnoliopsida; order Poales; family Poaceae; genus Alopecurus; species Alopecurus myosuroides. The sequence continues at coordinate 361,744,984 of CM054059.1, read as the reverse complement.
TGGAGCAATCCCCCCAAGGGCAAGAAGTTTGTTGAAGAAAAGACAAAGTCTCGCTATGGAAATGATGGAGCTCAAAAAGTGAGGTCTTGCTTCAATTGTCAAGATAAGCATCACTTCATTGCGGAGTGCTCGTCTGAAAATAGAGAGCTCCATAGTGGCAAGCTCATTCGCAAGGACAAGTCCAAGGTTGAGTACAAGAAAGCTCATTTCAAGAAGAATCCGTTCAACAAGAAGTCTCCCACCAAGTTGTGCTCTTGACTCAAGAGGAGTATGATACCGGGAGTGATGAAGAAGAAGAAACCACAAGTGAAGTGGCCGCTCTAGCTATTGCCACTACTCCATCATCTTCATCCCTCTTCGAATCCCCCAATGACAATCTCCCTCAACGTAATGCCAAGTGCTTCATGGCTAAGGCCACGGAGGTATCTCTTTCCCCCACCTCTAAGACCTCTAGTGAACTAGAACATCTTGCTAGTCTTAGAGAAGAAGAAGAAAGGATCTCCTTGGACTACTTTATGTCTAACATGCAAGGGGAGACCAAGAAGTACGTTGAGTATCTCATGAGGCAATTGGGAGAGGCCCAAGATGCTCTTGAGAAGAAAGGTGAGGTTGAGAGAAGGGATGCGGATGAAATCGCATCTCTCTCTATGACTCTTGAGGAAGAGCATGATGGTAGAGTTTCTCTAGAGGATGAACTTGAATCAATTGAATTAACTCATAATGAACTTGTCTCAAACATCACTAAGGAACGTGATCTTGCTATTGCTAAATATAAAAAGGCTAAAAAGGATAAGGTCGAGTTTGGGGTTGGTCATGGTAAACTAACCGAGGAGTTTGAAAAGCTAACCGAGGCTCACAAAGCTTTGGAAAGCCAACACTCATCCCTCAAAGAGTTGCATGAACAACTTCAAACTCAACTTAATCAAATTAACAATGCTAGCACCTCTACTTCTTCTTGTGATCATGCAAATATTATTGAGGAAAATGCTAGGTTGAAGAATGAGCTAGCAAGACTCAAGGGTAAAGACCCACAAGTTGTGACATTTGTGACCCCTTCCCCACAAATGGTTGCACCTAACTCTAACGCGGTCATTGCTAGACCACAATTGAGTGCACCAAGGCAACAAGTGGGCAAGCAAGGTCTAGGCTATGTAGCCAAGAAGAAGAACAAGAAGAATAAGAGCAAGAAGAAGACCAACAATGGTGCTTCAAGTGGTGTTGTCATTAGGGATAACACTACTCCTAGCTCACCCGCTCAAGCTAACAACATTGCCTCGAGTAGTGGTGTCATGAGGGACAACACTACTCGTAGCACATCTGCGGGAACTAACAACCCATACCATTTCTTATATGTTGATTATTATGGTGTTGTGCAAGCTAAATATGTTGGTCCTATTGAGGGTTTCGTTGACTATACCATTTGGGTTCCAAAGACCCTTGTTGCTAATATGAAGGGACCCATCTCGGGTCCTAACTCTAGTCAATGATCTCTTGTAGGGCTATGCTTCCGGTGGGACTAAATGGATTCTCGATAGTGGATGCACTAATCATATGACCGGAAGCAAAGAGCTAGTGACGGAGTTGCGACCAAATGACATCCAAGCAACCATCACCTATGGAGACTCGTCCAAGTCTAAGGTATCCGGGTTCGGCAAGGTTGTGGTGGCTCCTGATATAACTATCGTGAACGTCATGCTTGTCGAATCCCTTGGTTACAATTTACTTTCCGTCCGCTCTCTTGGAAAGATGGGTTTTTCCGTCTTTTTCGATGGTGATATTGTGGTCCTTTTGAGGAGCAAGACTCTTGACGTCGCTCACGTGGGACATGTTGAAAATGAGTTGTTCGTGGTGGACTTTTCGAAGTCTACCAACTCTCAAGAAATGTGTCTTTTTGGGAAGGCGGACTTGGGATGGTTGTGGCATCTCCGCCTATCCCATGTCAACATGAGAACTTTGCAAAGTCTTCACAAAGGTGGCCTTATTGTTGGACTAAAAGAAAATGTTTCCTTTGCAAAGGATCACGTTTGTAGGTCGTGTGTTGAAGGGAAGATGCATGACATCGTGCACAAGGCTAAGACTATTATCTCATCAAAGAGGATCTTGGAGCTTCTCCATGTTGATCTCTTTGGTGCCGTGCCCGAGGCAAGTCTTGGCGGCAAGAAGTATTGCTTGGTGATTGTCGATGATTATTCAAGATACACTTGGGTTTATTTCTTCAAGTGCAAGAGTGAAACTCAACAAACCATCATCGACTTCTCCAACGAAGTGCAACGTCAACACAATGTGCAAATCATGGCTATTAGGAGTAATAATGGCTCGGAGTTCAAGAACTATACATTGAATGAATTTCTTAGTGAAGAAGGCATTCGTCATCAATACTCCGCCACTTACACTCCTCAACAAAATGGTGTTGCCGAAAGGAAGAATCGCACTCTCTTGGATATGGCAAGGACCATGTTGGCGGAGTACTCTTCTCCCCAATATTTATGGGCCGAGGCCATATCCACCGCATGCCACTCCTCCAACCGCCTCTACATCCGCAAAGGCTTGGACAAGACCCCATATGAGATCCCCACCGGCAACAAGCCCAACGTCTCCTACTTCCGTGTATTCGGTTGTAAGTGCTTCTATTTGATCAAGGGTATTAGGTTGTCAAAATTTCAATCCAAAACTATTGAGGGTATCTTTGTTGGTTACGGTGCCGAATCCCACACTTATAGAGTCTATGACAAAGCCTCACGGATTGTCATAGAATCTTGTAGTGTGGTTTTCGAGGAAAATGACGGCTCCCAAGTGGCGCAATTCCATGTTTCTAATGTAGATGTTGAAATGCCTCAAGAAGCCATAGGAAGGATGGGTGTGGGATTTTTCCGCCCCATCGAGGGACACCTTATGGCGACTCGAGAAGGACTATGCTCTACTCAAGTGGAGCCCTCCTCTACAATAGAAGATCAAGCCAAGGAGCCAACTATTACACCTAACCAAGAACATGTTCAAGACCCTCCTCTCATTGATCAAGTGACTCCACAAGTCGTACCCACTCCTCTCACTAATGTGAGTCAAGATCAAGGCCAAGATCAACCATATTCTTCATCCTCTCCTCAAGTTGAAGTTAGTTTTGAAGATGTTGTTGATGATGATGATGATGATGATCAAGGCCAAGTTGGTCAAGATGGGGACCCAAATGATCAAGATGATCAAGTGATTCCTCCTCGTAATAATGAGGAGATCGAAGCCCGTCGCATCAAAAGGATAAGAAGAGCTTTGAAGCAAATTGATGCCCAAGACGAGAAGGTCTTGGAGGATGTTCAAACTAGAAGATCTACAAGAAGGCAATTGGCTCATTTTTGTGAGCATCAAGCTCATATCTCTATGGTGGAGCCTAAGAAAGTGTATGAAGCTCTTGAGGACTCCGATTGGTTTGAAGCTATGCATGATGAGCTCAACAACTTTGAGCGCAACAAAGTTTAGAGATTGGTTGAGAAGCCCAAGGATTGCCACAATGTTATTGGCACTAAGTGGATTTTCAAGAAAAAGCAAGATGAGCATGGCATTGTCATTAGGAACAAGTCAAGATTGGTTGCTCAAGGTTACACCCAAGTTGAAGGCATCGACTTTGATGAAACCTACGCACCCGTGGCTCGCCTTGAGTCCATCCGTATCCTCCTTGCTTATGCATCCTCTCATAATTTTAAATTACAACAAATGGATGTGAAAAGTGCTTTCTTGAATGGTCCACTAAAAGAGGAGGTATATGTTAAGCAACCTCCGGGGTTCGAGAATCTCAACTTTCCTAACCACGTTTACAAACTTGACAAAGCTCTCTATGGTCTCAAACAAGCACCTCGTGCTTGGTATGAGCACCTTAGGGAGTTGTTAGATGATCGTGGTTTCGAAGTTGGGAAGATTGACCCCACTCTCTTCACCAAGAGAGTAAAGGGAGATCTTTTCATATGCCAACTATATGTGGACGATATCATCTTTGGATCAACTAACCAAGCTTTCAATAATGAGTTCTCTAAGCTTATGACTGACAGGTTCGAGATGTCTATGATGGGTGAGCTTAAATTCTTCCTTGGCTTTGAGATCAAGCAATTGGCTCGTGGGACTTTCATTTCTCAAGCCAAGTATACCCAAGATATGATCAAGAGGTTTAATTTCCAAGATGCTAAGATAAAGACATCTCCTATGCAAGTCAAGTGCCATCTATCTCGTAATCCAAAAGGGAGTAAGGATGTGGATCAAAAGCTTTATCGTTCTATGATTGGTTCTTTGCTCTATCTTTGTGCATCTAGGCCCGATATCGTTTTGAGTGTAGGTGTGTGTGCAAGGTATCAAGCCCCAAGATTTGGTTTGTGGTACCCAAAGGGGGCACAATTTTCACTCAATGGATATACGGATTCCAATTGGGCGGGTGATCAAGATGATAGAAAGTCTACCTCCGGGGCTTGCCAATTTCTTGGTAGGTCCCTAGTGAGTTGGTCTTCCAAGAAGCAAAATTGCATATCCCTCTCCACCGCCGAAGCCGAGTATGTTGCCGCCGCAAGTGCATGCACTCAATTGTTATGGATGAGGCAAACTCTCAAGGAGTATGGAGTTCATTTGGATAAGGTGCCTCTTTTGTGTGACAATGAAAGTGCCATCAAAATTGCATACAATCCGGTGCAACATACAAGGACCAAACACATTGAGATCCGCCACCACTTCATCCGTGACCATGTGGCAAGAGGAGACATTGCACTATCTTGCGTGCCCACCATGGACAATCTTGCGGATATTTTCACGAAGCCACTTGACGATGCAAGATTCTTGTTCTTGAGGAATGAACTAAATGTGATTGATTCTAGGAGTTTGACTTGAAGATCTTGCACACACCCCTATAGATGAAACGTGTTTGAGCTTAGGTGCAGGCATGGACATAGGGGGAGTGTTATCCTAACACATTGGGTTCTCCCTCCTCCCATAATGCCCATAACAAAAATTTCATTGTTATCTCTCTATTTCTAATGTTGAATTGTGAGCTTCAAAAATGAGTATTGGCAATGCCCCCAAGATATATCTTCGCGGTTGCATACCATGAACTCTTACATGGTGGCTTAGGCCACCAACCTCTTCCCACGTGAAAAGTTGGTTCTTAGTTGGATATCTTGTGGTTATTGTGTTTTTCCTTCCGAATACTACTTCTCGTTGCTATTTCGATCTTACTTGTTTTTTCCCGAGAAGTAAGACTAGGAAACCTAACCCCCTGTGTTTTGCTCTATTTGTCCTCTCTCATGTTCATCTATGCATATGCCGTACTCCACACATCAACACTTCGTTCCTAGCCTTTCAAAACTCGCCCTCCGGAATTTTTGGAGCTGTTTGCTGCTTCTGCCGGAATTTTCCGGCCATCCGGATTTTTCCGGACCATTCCGGAACTCCGGAATTCTCCGGAATATTCCGGACCTCTGGAAATTTCTGGACCATTCCGGATGGGCAGTTTTCCTCTATAAATACCCCCGCACGCACGGGTGGACGGTTTTCCTCCACTTCTTTCTCTCCTCCCGTGCCCTAGCCGCCTTTGTTCGTCGATTTCGTCCCCGTTGCCCCTAGGAAGGATTGTTGGATCCCTCCTTTGGACAAGGACTTCCCCATGGACGGTATGTTGTTTGGCATCTATTATTTCTTGTTTTGATTGGTTGATTTTGGCTCTAGATGCAATCTCAACTAGGGGTTGATCTAGTTCCAAGTTCTATCAATGTGTTCATCTTGCCAATCACTACCTAGATGCCATGTTATCATTAATCTAGTCTAACCACTCAACAAATCTAGACTTAGATCCAAATCGTAGATTGTGACCATCCCACAACTTCCAGCACGTAGATCTACTTTAGGTTCATCTTTTTGGTATCCCTTGATGTTTGGTTTAGTTGTTGAGTAAAAAATTCGAAGTTTTGGGCAGTTCCTCAAATCAAATCGAGGAGCCCGAAATTTTCCAGAAAATTCCGGCCCAGCCGGAATAATCCGGACCATTCCGGAATTTTCCGGATGCTGCCAGAAATTCGAGTTTTTGCACTAAACCAAACCTTTCGGAGTTCCTTTCACCCGTATGGCATATGCACTTATCTTTGCTACTCCTTTGTCCTCTATTCTCATGTCCTGGAGCTCGTACTGGTCAGAAAAGAAAGCAAACCATTTCGAGGGGTGCTCGTCCTGTCAGGGGTCGCTCTTTCGCTTCTCGTGGGGCATCTCGTGATGATGATAACACTGAGAGGGTTCCTGATATTGATCTGGAAGAGTGCTCTATTACTCAGTGGAAGTTCATCAAGCGGAAGAACCCGTACCGTTTTCCTGATTCCACCTGTGAGGATCCTCGGTTCTGGACAAATCTGCAGTTCAAGTGTTGGAACGAGTTCTATTCTACCCAGCAGCCTCTTACTTGTGTGCAAGCTCAGGTGAACATGGACGTCTACAATAGGTACAAGAACTCAGAGCTCCGCCATGTGCATGCATGTCTGGAGAAGGTTGGATTGATTCCTCTGTTTGACAACACAGAGAGTGAGTATTGCCCTGAGTTGATTGCTCAGTTCTATTGCACTCTCCACGCCACGGGTGATGCCCGGCGCTCCATGACTTGGATGTGTGGGGAGGAGAAGATCACCAGTAACTTGTCTGAGTTTGCTGAGGCCTTGGGTTACACCTGGACTGCCACCTATGCTGATCATGGCTACAAGATTCATGAAGCCCCAGAGTATGACATCTCGAGCCTGGACTTTTGCTATCCTCCCAATGTCCAAGGCAAGACTAAGCCTTTCAACTCCAACATGTAACCCTACTACAACTTGCTCTCCAAGATCTTCCGTGCCTCCATTGTGATCAAGGCCGGTGATTTCTCCGCTATGAGGGTCTTCATGGTGAACCTCATGTTCCTCACTAGGCCTAAGAACCAAAGGAGGATTGATGTGATGGACTTCATCTACCAGGAGATTTGCCAAGGGGTCATGGAGAAGAGGAAGCCCGCCTATGGCCCACTCATTCAGAAGTTCATCAATGCCAAGGTGGGGATTGAGGTCATGGAAAACTATGAGGTGGTCAAGTGCAAGAAGATGGCTCCTCGGTTGATCAATGGTGATGAGATTCCGGAGTTTGCTAAGGGAAAGTCCAAGTCCCCCTCGGCCACTCCTTTTGCTTCCTCCAGTGGCATTCCTGAGCGTCCCTCTAGTGGAATTGCAAAATTCTTCAAGTCTATGTTCAACATGTGCAAGGACACTAGGGCCATTGCCCATGAGGCTCGTGAGTTGGCCAAGGAGACTAGGCGTATTCAGAACGCCGACCGCAGGGCTGCTGGTTTTAAAGTGCCTGCCGATCCTCCTTCTCTTGCTGCTGCTGATCTTGTCCCCATTGAGATGCCCGAGATCCATGATGATGACTTCTACTTCGGGGTTCCTCCAGCGGATGTTGATGAGGAGGAGTATTCCAATGATGAAGACGACTTTGATTCTGCTGGGCTTGGAGGACGTGATGTTGAAGAAGAGGAAGAAGGAGATGATGAGGAAGGCAATGGAGAAGATGACGACATGGAGTGATCTCTTGGGGCGCTAGTGGACTCTTTGTCCCTTTTTGGCGTCTTGATGCCAAAGGGGGAGAAGGAGTCCCCATATTAGGATTCCACGGGCTTTGCAAGGGTTGGGGCACAAGTCTTGCCTTTTGATTTCGATCTTATAGGCTTGTGCTCCGGTATCTTTATTTCGTTTCCTTCGTTTTAAAACTTCGTACTATGTGTGTGGAACCTCGTGACGTATTCGTGTCACCCTTCCCGTGGTTATGTTACTATTATCATGCGTACTATTTTTGTCTATCTTTATCTATGCATGTTATGTGAACTTGTTTAGACGGCTTGGTGTTTAAAACATAGGGGGGAGCAAAGACTATGAAGTGTGTGTCTCACGACACACATCGAGGAAGAACTCCGTCTATTTTTTAGACACCATTTCTTTAGTTCATTTTGCTCTATCCCCGTGAAATCTTTATGTTATCATCAAACACCAAAAAGGGGGAGATTGAAAGTGCATTCTCGATATCTCGCTGTTTTGTGTGTTTGTTAACAACATAAAGAGGCTACTAACCGTACGTGCTATTTTGTCAAAGGAATTGGTCTTAATTCAGCACGTATACGGTGTCAAAGAAATGGTGAAGAAATCGAAGATCAAATGGAATTTTCATGGCCAAAAACAGAGCTTCAAAGGGAAGCCCGGAAAATTCCGGGCCAATCCGGGCTCCGGAATACATCCGGAATAATCCGGTCACTATGGGAAAAGGCTCTGTTGCAATCCGGAATATTCCGGAAGATTCCGGCAGCCGGAATTTTCCGGGGTCATTCCGGCCACAGCGGGTTTTTGTTCTGTTGGCATCCGGAATATTCCGGGGGCCATTCCGGCCACAACGGGATTATGCTCTGTTGGCATCCGGATTGCTCCGGATTATTCCGGGGGGCCGGAATATTCCGAACCATTCCGGGCTGGTCGAAATCAGGCTGAAAAACGGCTAGTTTTGTTGGAGGCTATAAATAGAGCCTCACTTCTCTCTCCAAGGATTAGCTCTCCCCAGCATTGAAGACACCATTAATGGAGCTCACCCACTAGCAAGATCTCCCTCCTCCTCCACCCAAACTTGTTGATTCTTTGAGGATTGAAGGAGGACCACCGGATCTACATCTTCACCAACCGGATTTCCATTTCCCTCTCATTTGCTTGAGAGATCTTTGCTTAGGGTTTCCTGTTGTGGAGAACCTAAGCTTCTTGTTCTAGTGGTGATTCAAGAAGAGTTGGGATCCCCCAATTAAGTTGTGGGTGTGTGCCCCAAGTGTTTGTAAAGGACTCGATCCCCGCCTTAAAGGGGTTCAATAGTGAGAGGTGAACTAGGCCTTTGTGGCGCAAGTTCATCGGAGAATAGGGTGAGGCCTTTGTGGCGAGCTCACACCCCTCCAACGAGACGTACTCCCCTAAAAAGGAGGAACTCGGAAATACATCGTCTCTCCGTGTGCTTCCATCGGTTACCTCGTTCCTCCCTCATTACTTACTCGCACTCGTAGCTTTTATTGTAGTTCTTGTTGTATTAATTGTTGTCCTAGTTGCATTAGTTGCTAGTCTTGTCATATAGGTAAATTCACCATTAGTTGCACAATCTAGAGAATTTACCTTCTTGTCAAGCCTAAACTTTAAGAAAAATTAAAATTGGTCGTAGCACCTATTCACCCCCCTCTAGGTGCCCATACTTTACTTTCAACGGTGCAAACACACCATCGCGGCGGGATGGCCTGAAGACAGATCGATGGTGGTGGCTGAGTTCGCGCGAGAAGCAGGGTGAGGACGTCGTGGATAGCACACCGTCAGCACGGTGATATGTCCTCCAGACGGTGCAGCCACACCAGCGCGGTGGAATGGCCTGAAGACAGATCGGTGACGGTGGTCGAGTTCTTCGGCCAGGTGTGATCCTGCCGTTTTTTTTACCTAGGCGTTTTGTTGTTGTTGAGGGATATACTCGTGGGTTCAATTGATGTGGCGCTTGTTTCGCCTGTTTCGTCTCGCGACCTGCGCAGTGCATCTATGGGCAAAACATCAAATCTCAGCTATTCATCTCAGGGGCAGACCATTGGAGTAACGGTGACTGTACAATGTGGTTGAGGTTATTTGCTAGGAGCACCCAGGGTTGTCGTGGGTACGTTTTGTGTGTGGCTGTAGCGAAACTGATGTTTGGTGTTTTATTAGTAGTGGTGATAAAGCCGAGCCGGCGGCGGCAACGGCTCTTGCAACCAAGGTTCCGTGTGACGCATGTTAGGGCTGCTCCACCACCGCCGGAGGCGGACCAGTGATGGATCCTCCATAGATATGTTGCTTCGATTCGCCTTCACCGTTGTAGAATGTTGATATTGTTGTTCGATATATTAATTGTGATCATGTTGGATCCATATAGCGGAAGAGGGATTCGGTACTCCGCTCATGAGGATGTGTTGCTGTGCAATGGTTTGGTTGGTGTCCGTAGACCAAACCCATTGAGGTTATCCTTCTTTTTAGGGTAGAGTCCATCAAGTGTTCAATGATAATCCGGGTCCCCACCGAGCAATCTCTCCGGTATGGTTGGTCAACCATCCAAGCCGACATTAACAAGTTTTTCGGATGCGATGCCGAAGTGCGAAGCGTAAGTTTCATTAGCTTCATTATATGTTGCCCCACTACATTATATCATATGTTGAGTTCTCTTTTATTTGCTAGATGGAGGATGCCATCAGAATGTTCAATGAACTTTCGGGGAGGATGATGGAATGTCAGCTCGGTCATCCTTGGGACATATTGAAGGACTTTCCGTCCGTGGACTACACGCCGGTGTACGAGAAGAGGGCCGACAAGCTCATGGTGCACCAAGCGAAGACCCAGCGTCGGATGGCACGTCGAGCTCGGCAGAAGGAGCGAAGCGGTGGAGACCGAAGCTGAGACCGAGGCTCGTCACGTAGCTTGGGAAGTCATGAAGACCCACGGTCGGAAGACCCGACATGCTCGGCAGAAGGAGCGGGAAGCGGCAGAGAGAGCGTAGTTCATCCCGATTCCTCCATAGTGATTGCGGTCCGACGCCTCACATTCTCCGATCATGAACTTTGCCGTATGAATTTGTGACTGTAAGCTGTGAGATGAACTCTGTCTTCTAATATGGTTTTGAGGTGTCTGATTACTACGATTGAAGGAGGCCATATTTGGCTCTACCCGGTCTCTATTCGCAGACACTTTGTAGGGTGGAGTGTTAAAGATGTCGCGATTGCGCTGAGGCGTCGACCTGTCACTGGGACCCGAGGCAATTCTGTGGTGGTCCGGTTTGCCTGATGTTATCCCTGCTGCCACTGCCGCGTGAAAAAGACAGACCTCGTCGACCGTCGTAGCGTGCCCGCGATCTCCCTCTCTCTCTCTCTCTGACCGCTGGACATAAATGTACCTTAGTTTTGGACAAATTTGTTGCAAATGTGAGACTTATTTTCCTTTGAGAGTCGGAAGAAGTCAAGTATTCCCCCGTGATGTGATGTAGTACTAGTTAGAATATCTCCCTAGAGATTTCTCCTTGTGTGCTGGTGCTGGCTGCTACCGAACGTAGAGTATAAGTTGGGGAATCATTTTATGGTTTGGATCCATAGCGTGATCAGTTCCTTCATTCTTTAGCAGGAAGCAGCTTAGCCAGTTATACATCTATACTTATATATACTTATAAAAGAGCAAACTTCGTAGATACATTAAATCTTGACCGTCAAACTAGGTAGATTAAACGGACAAGATTGTTTTAATGTTGAGCTACCAGAATTAGCACCGCTATGTACGAAGGGTCGTGATGTGTCCTACGTGAGGTCGCGTTAGCTACATGGAGTTCGAACTGGACCGCGCGCTCCGTATCCTCAGGGTGGTCGAGTTGGAGTTAGACTCCACGTCTGTCCTCAAGAAACAGCCAAGTATGCAGCAGCGCAGCTTGCAGCGTGCAGCTGGTGTGCAGTGACAAGGCCATAGCTTGTCCCCATACCAGACTTGTTCAGCCCACGGGACAGTAACCCAATAATTAGATAATACAGATTACAATCTATTCTCTAACTTTGACATTGTACTTTTTCAGATGACTTATTGTTATATCCAACTTTGTATACACAGGTTTATATGGCCTACTTGACAGAAATATAAAAGATGATATATATATTTCCTTTCATGACATAAAAAGGATTGGAAAAATAAAATATATGCAGCTCGATTACTATCGTATGGACGTAATGTAATTTTTTTTTGCGGACTCATCACACGGAAAACGTATGTTCAATTTACACTTTGAAATTCTAAAGACTTTTTAATTGGATAATAGAGACGTGCATGACTGGGCGTAAACTACTTATACTATTAGAAGACCAAACATGGTTGGATACAATTGATTTTAGCCGCCAAACTACTTGGATCTACATACGTAGAAATTACGAGAAATGCCACCGGTAAGTTAGCCGAAGCGGTACCAACGGCGAATACGCGCTAAATCCTGTTTAGTCCCCAAACAGCAGGTCCCCGGTGTATCAAGCACTCGCTGGTGCTGGAAACGGACGTATGGCGGATGGGGTGGAATGAGTTCGGCAACTATGGCAGCAGAGTTAGGGAGGCACCCAGAGTTAGGGAGGCACCCAGACGGCGACGGCCACGGGCGCGCGCGAGGCGGCGCTGCCGGGCCACGTCGAACGCAACCAGGAGGAGGCCGGCTTGGAGGCGCTACGAAGGTTGGAGGCCAAAGGGGAGACACGGTAATGGACGAGCGGCTGGAGCACCGACCATGGCCGAGGTAGAGCTAGGGGGAACCGGGGCATGAAGGTGCAAGGGAGCACGGGAGAGAGGCGAGCTGGAGGAGGCGCCGACTGGTCCTTGGGACGGTCGGGAGGACAGAGGCGGAGTCGTGCGAGGCTCGCGGCGCTTGAGGGACCAGATGCCAACGGTTGCTGGTGTGGGAGGAGAAGGACGAGCTAGGGGAGAAGGTGGAGCCGTGGAGGCGGCGCTCGGGCGATGGGGGAATCGAGCGAGGGGTCATCCCCGCGTGCGTGTGAACGTGTGTGTGTCCAACTCATGGTGGAAGTTGGGCTAGGCTGGCTTGGGCTAAAACTGGAATAGCCGGCTAAACTAAAACTACTTTTTGTTTCATTTTTATTTAATTACATAAAACATAAGTATTAACTTAAATTGTTTTGAGCCAACGATTTCACTTAGAATTGTATGAAAAATTGGCAAGAGTTTTAGCGGGATCATGAACAATTGATGCAATGCACATGATGACATGATGACGCAATGCCTGCCTTACGTTTTGGGAGACACATGCTAGGTGGGCTGGGAGCTGGGCCGAGCTAGGCCTAGCCGGGCTGGCCTCTCCCTCTTTTTTTGTTAAAATATATTTTATTTATTGACATAAAATAGTTAGCAAGGTTACATTAAGGTAGACTACTAAAAAGAGTAAAACATGCTGAGATAGTAAATTTCAGTCATCCAATATCAGATCAATGACCTAGATTTTCCAATTTTGAACAACTCGATCAACACACATTATCTTCTTACGCGCGAGCCTGTGGGTTTAGTTTTTGATAATCCTGATCAGATCGGAGTCGGTCTCTTTTGACTTGTTTGAGCCTTTAAATATGGGAGCAATAGATTGTTGCCTAAAATTGGCAACAAGGATATCTCTACGACGGAATAGAGCGTACAAGCCATCACCCTGGAACCAGCTCTCTCTATGCCGCGGCCTCCTCCTTGGCCACGCCGGAAAATTCTGCAGCTCCCTCTTTGTTGTATCAGTTGGTGTCGGCTAATAAGTGTATAGAGTAAACATAATCCCATGGTTGGGTGTTAGGGCATCTCCAGCCGTCCCCAACACCCCCCCCCGGACCACTTTTTGCGTCAAAAAGCGCCGTTTTAGCGCCGAATTCCACCAGTCAGCCCCCCAGGAGCTGAAAAAGCGCCGTTTTTGCGCCGGCGCACCCAAGCCAAACCCAGCCCCTTGGGTTTGGCCTGGGGGGGCAAAATGCGCCGCTTTGCATGCAAAAAGGAATCTTTCTCCTACTTTTGCCCCACTTTGCATGCAAAGATGCCTCTCTCCTACTTTTGCCCCACTTTGCATGCAAAAGCCCCCAATTTTGGCTGCTTGGGTGGGTTACGGCTGGTAAATGACCTTGCCCCAAGTTTTGATTTTGCGTCGTTTGTGCTATTTCGGTTGATTTTCTTGTGCTGGGGGCGTGCACACGACTAGAGATGCCCTTACATTCATGTTTCCCACGAATGTCATTTGCCCCCTGCCCCCTTCCTTGCCGGCGGGTGTAACTTCGGTGAGTGCCACCTGAATCGTTGGTATGGTTGTTTCTGCTTGTAAAGTAAATTATCCCTTCAGTTGGCGAGTGCCACCTAAATCACACGTATGGTTATTTCTACTTGTAAATTATCCCTTTAGGCCCAGCTTGGATCCCCATTCTATTTTCCGGACCGAGTAAATATACGGGCCCTTGTCGTTGTGGCCCTGGATTCTGATCCGGACCTGCTCTGGTCCGTGAAATTATACGGGCCTCCACACCGGGCAACCCGGCTAGGAAAATACGGACCGAGAAAATTAACAGCGAACCAAATAGAGATCTGGGAAGGATACTGGGACGATAGTTATACGGGGGTTTTGCCCAGCAAAACAGCGAACCAAGCACGCCCTTAGTTGTGAAGACGTGCGTTGCACGTACATGTCAACTAGTACAAAATAAAAGCGAGGCTTCAGTCTTGAGTGGAGTTTTGATGCATCTAGGCACCCGTGTTGTTTCCGGTTTAAAAAAATCGAAAAAACATATTTGTGAGTTTTTTAAAAGATCGGATGCAGCCAATGATGTATTCTACAAACGTATAAAAAATAAATTTCAAATACTACTTAGTACTTTGTATTCCGTACTACAATAGAATGACAAAAATATGGTTTGCTATTTTCAAATCTCTACACTTTATCATATTTTGTCATTTTTTTATGTAGCCCATATCTAAAACAAGTAACCGCGACCCCCCTGCCGGCCATCTGCGCGTGTCCACGTGGCGAAGGTGGAATGGTTTTGGCGTACAACTTTGTCCTGCTCCGCTCGTTTTTGTCGCGCACGGCGTCGGTGGGAAGGGTACGAAAGGACGGGAAAACCTAGATCGAGGCTCGTTTCTCCTCTCCCCCTCGTCGCCCGCACCGCCGCCGGCTCATTTCTCCTCTCCCCCTCGTCGCCCGCACCGCCGCCACCACCACCTGCTGCTCCATCGGCAAGGACGAGAAGGGAAGGAGAAGGAGAAGAAGGTGCCGCCGCGGCTCCCCGTGGTCGCGCGGCTCGCATCCGCGCCCCCGCCCACCACGGTACGAATACGAATCCCTCTCACGCGCGAGGGCGCCGCCGGCGTGCGCGACGCCTGGTTGTTCCTCTGCCGTTGCTGTTTCTATCGGTCGGTCGGGTCCGTATCCTTTGATTTCAGGCGTGGAGGGTGTGGCCATGGAGGTAGAAAAGGGCTCCATGACCGTGGTTGTCTGTTCTGACGCCAAGAAGCTGCGTGCCCACGTTGCCAACAAGACCGGGAAGAAGGTGGAGCTCGTCGGCGGCAACAACAAGGGCGGCGGTGGTGACATGGGAGGAGGAGGCGACGGCCAGAACTGCGGCTATGGCAAGGCCGGGGATAAGGAGAAGGAGGGAGGAGGAGGAGAAGGGCAGCGCCGACGACAATGCGGGAGAGTGGAAGGGCGGCACGGACAACAAGAAGCCAGCCGTGGTATGTTCATCCTTCGTCCGCGATACGCACACAACACACGCTTCTGTTGATTCCCAGTTCTTGATGCTCACGCTATCCCGCTGATTAGAGTTGTTTGATTTTGGCACGCAGCCGGTGATCGCGCGACGTGCATCCATATCTGCTGGCTGCTGCAAGCTGTTCAAAATCAAACGTATAGTTTCTCCCCGATCGCCCATCCTGCATGAACACCAGGTGTTCGACCCAATTCCCCACCTGTATGATTTGATATGTGAGCATGCGGTGCATTCACCACATCTTGTAATGTGTCCTGATTTGCAGTGTAGGTCTATATTGTGGAATTTCTTTTGTTTATTCTTTTATTTGGTTGATTGAGGGAGCTCATTTGGGGGATTTTCTTCTTTCTCTGTGCAGCAATTGGAGGCTTTGAAAGATTTGAATTGAGCAAAAGATTGCTCATGTCATTCATCTTAGGTGAGTATTAGGCCTGTGTTGTTTACTTATTTATTCAGAGTATACTTATATTGTGTTTGCACATACATGAGGATGTCTGATTGATTTTTTTCTGAATGAACAAGCAATGGACATGATTGTGTTTATTCACAAAGCACACTCTGGTTGACTTTTTCTTTCTCAACGCATCCTGTAGGTCTAGAGGATTCATGCAATAAGAGAAGAAAGAAGAATTTAGGTTGAATTTTTGTGAAGAAGAAAGTGGCTTCAACTGGCGATAGTTAGTCAGAAGCAGCACCGGCGTCACGGTGTTGCATTGGGTGCGGACCAGTGTACCTTGTGATTTGTGTATGTTCTTTAGTGTTTCTCTTTTATCTATGCAATAATAGAGTTGTTCGTGATTATTGCAAGCCCCAACAAGTGATTTTTCTTGCACTTATTTTCTCTTATGCTGCCATTTTCTTCTATTCTCTATTAGCAGGAATTAAAGCACATGATTGCGCTTGTTGCCGGATCTCAGAGGAGTGTGCTTCAGCTGGCATGGCTCCAGCAGCATAACGAGGAGCATAAAACATTTCTCACCCAATTGGAGATGCAATGCAACAAACATGGAGTGCATCAAGTATGTTTATCTCTCTTTTTTAGGCACCCTCCTAGATTAAAGTTGCAATATCACTAGATTATTTGGCTTGCTGCTAATATGGTCGGCTTGTTAAGTTGAATTAGTATTGGCATTCGGTTGTTTGCATGAGGTCAATTTGTTTTTCTGAACATACTAATTTTCTTTGAGCCTCACTTTGGAGTTGTCCTTCTAATTTATAATAGATATTTTTGTTTATAATTCAGGTGTTAGGTATTTTTTATGTTTCTGGTGGTCATGCTAGGTGTGACCAAACTCTATCGAAATATATCTCATTAATTGCCTCAAAATTGCTAGAACGGATGGAACCAATAGATAGAAATAGTTCCCATGTAATGTAATCAAGGTACTGAATGAGAGTTATTTCTTGGCTGTCATAGTGATATTCAGTTTCAAGTTCTTCCCCTAGAATTATATTTCTTGCCTCCTTACTATATATTTGCAGTTTTGGCATTTATTTCTTCCCTCCTTTCCTCAAATTTGTGATATTCCTACGTTTGGTTCATTGTAGGGGGGCTGCAGATTTTAGGGCCGAGGGCCACAACCTGCTATGACCCTACAGGTTCAGTACGCACTGCAAAGATAATTTGTTTCCGATAAACTAGAATGCATATACTACATAAATATTGTAGATTGTAAGTTTAGTGTGGTTTGCAAGTTCCACCGCGATCACAGCCCTCCCCAGGCTATGTGTTCAGGCCCACTATGCCCATTAGTATATGTAACACCTTCTCTACTGTATATATTTTTATCTATTTCATTGTTCATGATAGTTTATTCAATGTTTTATAGGTTTTTTCTGTACATATATTCACCATTGTACCACCTTCATCATCCCTTTGCGGGAGAGGATCACAGTAGACCAATAGTTGATTTATGTATCTGTCTGTGATTATATTTTGAGATGGACTGTAGAACCATATATGTTTTATATATTGTCATGTTTCTTGGTTACATGGTCGATTTTGTATGCAAATGATAATAGTTCCTCATATTGATGACAAATTCCCCAAATAACAAAATCTCTTCCATGTTAATTGGCTAAAGCTAAATCCTGCAGATTAAAAGACTATTGTTAGAACAATACTTGTCTTGGTTACACATTGTTTTAACATCAAACTGGATATTGAAGTCACTCGATAAATACACTATGGCAGGTAGAAAAAGGCTACTTACAGAATATGAATTAGAATATTGCTGTAAGATGCTAATCTGACAAGGAAACTACGAAGCAACAATTTTCATAGGAATTATTTGGTAAACAAATAGGAAGGTTCAGAAGGTTGTCTCATTTGCTAGGATAACATTTTCAGAAAACATCAATAGTCATCCTGTAGAGGCCCCAAACCGTAAGGTTCAGAACCCCTCATATGCATTCATTCACAACCCCAGAATAACCAGTTGTGAACAACATACGTAGTTGGCATACAGAATACATCATCCGTTACACGAATAATAGAGTCTTACATAAATGGTCACATGACCAAGTTCTTGATAACTGTCACACAGGACAGACATTCAAAATAAACACAGCGGAAGACGATAAGCATAGCGTAGTAGAACCCGAGTCACGCCTCATCCTACAGGCTGCTGACTGGGAGACGATCCTAACTCGCAGGGCTATCAGCGTAGAACTCCTCCTCATAGAACTCCTCCTGGGGTGGCTCCTCATAGTCTGATAAGTAGATACCAGGGGCGAAACCAAATGAGTACATTTGAATGTACTCAACAAGACATCCTTTATGAGCTTACAATAATGCATACATGCTTATTTGGTGGAGTGGGTAGGCCATACATATGGTTCAGCTACCCATGACAGATAAAAGATTTATCATGGTTGATTCTTCAAGTTTTAGTCCTTTATGGATAAATCAGGTAAAATAATGTAGTTTTTCTCTCGTAGATATCACATATCTTGGAGGTTTTATAAGTATTTTGGAAAAGAAAATTTTCTTTTCAGAAACTTCTAGTAATAGTTTCCTTCTCATCAGTATCTCGCAGATACCAAATCATTCCTTCATAGTACCTCGCAGGTACAAAGCCGTCTTTCAAAAACCTCTTTTTGAAAAGTTGACACAATACTAGCTACATGGCCATTCAACCGTCCATATCCGAGGACGCGGCTATCTCGAAATAGTTTTACTCTGCAGAGGTGTACACACTTCCACTAGATCCAGAATCCGCCATGAAACAACCATGGACTATTCCCAACCTATGGGAACATCAGATAACTGATCTTGACTATCCACTATGTACAAGCTAGAACATGACTATCTCTTCAATTGGGGTTACCCCTCCCCGGCAAGCCGTGTCACACACCGCCCAGACAGGAGACCCAACTGCTGCATCCGGAGGGAAAATTAATCCCACACTTTAGATGTCCCGTCTGCTCACTCCTAGCGACACTTCGGTTCGGAGGATCCAATCCTCTATAGCACTTTGAGATAGCTCACACACTAACCATAACAAGTTTTTAATCAAGCCCCTACCCATATTGGGGTAAAGTGGCAGTACGATAATGGTTGTCCAGCGAAGACTAGGTTATGTGTCTTTTGTAAACCTTTCTCAAAAATTTCCCTTCATGGCATTCTTCCGGTAGACAGGGTCTCACCCTTTCTCCGGGGTTTTTCCTTCATAAGGCATTTGTTTACAAAAACACATTTTATTTGGTTCATTTAAGAACCCAAGTTTTAATTTGTTGGATGGTATATTATATACCATTTAGTGGCTAAGGGCTTGGCAAATACCAAGTTGACTATTATTATGATTCCTTCTTCTAATAATATTAATAGTAGTAGTATTCACAACAAAAATAGTTTTGAGAGTATAGTTTTGTGAAAACTTCAGAAGTGAAAAGCATGCATGATAGATAATGATAAGTATTTATACAGCAAGCATTAGGATGGCTTGCCTTGGTACAAGTGATGGTCCTGGTCCTGAAAGTAACAGGAGTTGCAATACCCTTCTTCAGCAAATCCTTCCTCCTCGTTTTCTAACGTCGTAAAAAGGAATAAAGGCACACTTTCAGAGCCAACCAAGACAAACAATGCTACAAGTGATACATACAGCAAGCAATTAAAATGTAACACTCAAGACATTCAATTATCCCTTAAGAAAATTGACAAGAAAACCACAGTGGAAAAATCTGCTTTTTCCTAGTGTTTATGTGTGGTGAAACTTAATGATTTTAAGTCAAGAGCATCATGGACCAGTGGGGTAAATCACATGTTAATATACAGTAGGGTGTCACATAAAACACAATTTGATGTCTAAAAACTCCCCCAATATTCTCTATGGCAAACACAAAATATAAGCTAAAAAATGCAAGTGGTGAAAAAGGCTTATGACAATAAGTCAAGCTTCTTTTCCACCATGAAACAAAAATACCAGTGGGTGTTCCACTAGCATAATGATCATAAAGAGGTTAATAAGCCTCTGGTCACATTTCTAAAAATGCTCAAAACAAACAAACTAGTCCCACAAACTCCTACTCATACTAGTAGAAACTTGGGAAAAAAATACTAGACTAGTTTATACTTCACTTGTTAATTTTAGGCACAAGTGTGCAAACTAACAGAGGTAAAATACTCCTATAATCAGTACCAAATTGCTACTGGATCCTTCAAAACAAAATAATAAGTCTAGCTATTCTCCAAGGAAAAACTAGACTAAAATTGCTACACATGTGAGGGAATTAAATCTAGGCACCCAAGTGATACTCAAGCAATTTCCAATACTTGAGGGAAAATTAACAGAGGTGAAAACACAAGGATAACAATGCCACAAGGACATTTCATCCTCTGTTTTCAACCACAAAGAAACATATTTTTCCTTAGTGGAAAACAAAACAAAAGGAATGCATGAATAATCTAGTAGGAAAATTAGGCCTTAAGCAATGCTACTTAAATCTACTTCAAACACAAGCACCAAGTAACCAGAGGTGCTGTAACCAAAATAACAGTACCAAAATGGTACTGGTTCCATGAAAATTAATCTAGCAAATAGGCCTAATACATACCTAGAAATCTACTCAAAAATCTAGGTAGAAAAATAAGCTATGAGCAAGATCTATGCATGGAACATAATTCTAAAAATCCTACCACTCAAACCATTCATCCTAACATGTTCATACATCTTGGAAATACCATAAACACACTAGAAAACAACATTACAAACAAGAAAACAATAATTGCATAACCCAATAAGAACATACAAAACAAGATCTAGGAATTAAAAATTAGGCAGAAAAGTGCTAAAACTTGTTCTGTCTCCCTAATTTTTTCTATGGCTCCAAAAATTAAATCCTTCTAGGATGTGATAGTACTTAACAATACAAAGCCTCTCCAATTGGTCCCACTCAAAAATAATGTCTCAAACTCCCCCTAAAATTCTTGGAATAGCTCACTGATGTTTTACCAAAATGGATGGCATTTCCAAATGGTAACTCTCCTGGATGCAAACTAAAATTCTAAAGGTAGGTATTGATAAGGGCTTTCCAAAACAGTTGAGTTTGCTCAAAAATGTTTTGTATTTTTGAAGTTCTATTCATTTCCATTTTAATGGTACTGTCTGGCAAAAAGGCTATAGAAAAAATAAATAAAAGTCAAAACATTATTCTGCCAAAGGGAGGTGGTTGTGATTTTGTTTGGCTACATGTACAAAAATTGGCAAGGCCAAATAAAATCGTTTGCTATTTTTCCTAGGCCAAAAGCTAACAGGTATGAATCTGCAAAAAAAAAATTGATTTAAATTAACAGGGGCTAGCCCAGACGGGCCCGATTCGCTGCGCGTGGCCCAGCTAGGACCTAGGCCAGCCCAGGCGCGCGCGCGGGGGCGGGGGACGCGGGAAAAAGCCGCTTTCAAGCGTGGCCGTTGATCTCGCGATCAACGGTCCCGCTTCTTTCTTCCTCCTCTAGCCTAACCGCGACGGAACGGCGTCGAACACCTCGTGGGCACGCACGGGGCGGGCAGGGTGCTCACCTAGGGGTTCCGTGGAGCGACGCGTGGAGGCGGTGGGGTCGTGGGAGGCTGGAGGCGCGGTGGTGGCGGCGTTCGTTTCCCCGGCGGCGAGGTCCTTTCCGCGGCGGCACGGCGGACACGGCGGACACGGCTTGGGTTCTCCTGCAAGCGAAACGATCGCAGAGGATGTCAGGGAGGTTGCCAAGGGTACGGGGAGCATGCTCGTGCAAAAATGCCGAGCACTTACGCACGGTTATGCTCGGTTTGCTTCGGTGGATCGTGCGGTGGCCGGCGGGAAGAATTTGCTCGTGCCACTCGCACACGGCGAGGCACGGCCTGGATTTTCAAGGGTGGGGGAGTGGATGGTGGCGGATGACTGTGGCGAAACGGCTATGCCGTTGGGGCTTTGTAGACACGGGGCCGCGGGCGTGCTCTTCGGGTGCACAAGTGTGTGTGCGTGCTGGCACTCAGAGGAAGGGGGGCCGTTTTTCTCGTTCCCTCTCGGGCCAGGGGCGGTGCCTAACATCACTAGTCCGCACAGTGGGGCTAGGGTGGAGAGGCATGGGAGTTTTTAGGCCATGCCAATCTGCCACCCCCCTCCTACCCGAGTCTACTCCCTCTCCTCTTTCCTTCTTGTCTAAGGCACCACTCGGGCCAACTAGCACACGGGGTTACAGAGCATTTCAAGGCAATCAAAATAGACACCAAGTTTATTCAAATCCATGAAGAATTGGCAGAGAAACAAACCTCCAAAGTTCTGTCCAAAAACAGTTTTCAGAAAAATTCAGTAAAAGACTTAGTGAAATTTTCACTAAGTGTTGGAAAAACAGAGTTTTGAAGCAAAAGTTGGCTTCTGTTTGATTGGGCAATTGAACTTGGATTTTGGAAATTCAAGTTGCCAATTGTTATATGTACTATCTAGTTTGAGAAAACAACAAGTACACCAGAAAAAGAGTTGGTTAACCTTCTGAACACATCTGCCCAAAAGGCTATGTTTCTGTTTTCCAAATAGAAATGGTTTTTCAATATTTTTATACTAGGAAAACAATCATGGATTAGATTGTTTTCCAAGTGATAAATTTAAACCAGTGGCATATAGTTGTACTACATAACATGTTCAACCATAATACCACAAGAAAACAACAAATCAAATATGTTTGATTCTTGAAAACAAGTGTGGAAAACAGCTAGTCATGTTGTTTTTCTGCTAAAAGTTTAAATAGGAAATAAATTCCCAAAGCTATTTAAATCCCCACCAAAGTGTTTTCTTGGTCAAGGCATGACTAAATAATGCTATCATGAGTGAATCAAGCATTCCCCAAGCTTTGAGAAGAAATTTCTTAGGGTTTCCAGTTGAAAAACATCAGGCAGCCAATAATCAATCATCAGGAAAAATCCTCAAATGAGTGAAAAGAAACACACCACTTATATTGCATAGATACACATGACTACACAAACATGTTGTCCACTTAATTGTCTTACAAAAGTCTTAAGAGGCTTGCTAATTTAATATTAAACAAGGGCTTAAAAACAGGGGTGTTACAAATCTCCCCCCCTTAAAAGAATCTCGTCCCGAGATTAGCGGGTCTAGGCTTTAAGAAAATCAGGGAACTCCTTCCTGATATCATCCTCACGCTCCCAGGTAGCTTCTTCCTCAGAATGATTCGTCCACTGAATCTTAAGGAATTTTATAGCACGCCTCCTGGTAGCGCGCACAATCTCCTCGAGAACCCACAGGGGTCTATCACGATAAGTCAAGTCATCATTGATATCAATGGTCCTGAAATCTATGTCTTGATACGAGAGATCCTTCTCCGGTACTTGCAGACATTTCCGGAGCAATGACACATGGAACACATTGTGAAACGCAGATAGCTCCTCAGGTAATTCTAACTGATAAGAAACTTCGCCACGACGTGCCAAGATCTTAAAAGGTCCAATATACCTGGGTGCCAGCTTTCCCTTGACATGGAAACGCTGCATCCCTTTGAGTGGCGTAACACGAAGGTACACGAAATCTCCAATGCTAAAAGAGACATCACGACGCTTCGTGTCAGCATAACTCTTCTGACGAGATTGAGCTGTCTTTAAACGTTCCCGAATAAGCTGAACCTGCTCTTCTGCAACTTTCAAAGTGTCCACACCAAAAACCTGACTGTCTCCAGTCTCAGTCCAATTTAGGGGTGTGCGGCATTTACGTCCATACAGTGCTTCAAAAGGGGCCATTTGCAAGCTAGACTGATAACTGTTGTTGTAAGAAAACTCTGCGAAAGGCAGACAGTCTTCCCATTTAACTCCATAGGACAACACACAAGCACGGAGCATGTCTTCCAGAATTTGGTTCACACGCTCTATCTGTCCATCAGTCTGTGGGTGATAGGCTGTGCTAAAAGCTAATTTGGTTCCCAAACTCTCGTGCAACTTCTTCCAAAATCTGGATGTGAACTGTGTACCTCGATCAGACACAATCCTGCTCGGGACTCCGTGCAGGCTGACAATCCGAGAAATGTAAAGATCAGCTAGCTGATCTCCACGATAGGTGGTCCGGACAGGAATAAAGTGAGCAACTTTCGTGAGCCTGTCCACGACAACCCATATATAATCATTTCCTCGGCTGGACCTAGGAAGTCCTGTGATGAAGTCCATCCCTACTTCGTCCCATTTCCAAACAGGTACTTGCAACGGCTGGAGCAAGCCAGCGGGACGCTGGTGCCCAGCTTTTACTTGCTGGCAGACATGGCACTTGGCTACAAATGAAGCAATTTCTCGCTTCATTCCATGCCACCAGAATCTCTCCTTCAGGTCTTGATACATCTTTGTTCCTCCAGGATGGATAGAATACATGGTCTCATGAGCTTCGACCATGATGGTCTGCTTGAGATCAGACTCAGAGGGAACACAAATACGACCTTCATACCATAATCCCCCATCAGCATCGATAGTAAACCCAGCAACCTTCTCCTTCTCCATGCGGGCCTTAATACCATCAATACTTTTCTGGCCTTTCTGCGCCTCTTTGATTTGGTCAACCAGAGTTGGTTTAAGTTCTATGGCGTCCAACATACCATAGCTGACCACTTCAATGCCAAGTTGGTCAAGCTCTTTCCACAACTCGGGCTGCCTTACTAAAATCATATCATTTAGAGAGGCCGGCTCTCGACTAAGAGCATCCGCAACTACATTTGCCTTCCCAGGGTGATAATGAATACTCAGATCATAATCTTTAATGAGCTCAATCCAGCGGCGCTGCCTCATGTTGAGCTCACGTTGAGTAAAGATATACTTTAAACTCTTATGATCCGTGTAAATTTCCACTCTTCTTCCCATAAGAAAGTGTCGCCATGTTTTGAGGGCATGCACGACAGCAGCAAGCTCTAAGTCATGAGTGGGGTAATTCAACTCGTGGGGTCTCAACTGGCGGGATATGAAAGATATCACTTTCCCTTCTTGCATAAGTACGCTTCCAAGACCAAGCTTAGAAGCGTCACAATATACATCGAAATTCTTGGTGATATCCGGCATAATAGGGATTGGAGCGGTCACAAGTCGATGTTTTAACTCATTGAAACTCTCTTCACACTTGTCCGTCCATAGGAACTTGCTATCCTTCTTGAGCAACTGGGTGAGGGGTCTGGCTATACTCGAGAATCCCTGAACAAACTTGCGGTAATATCCTGCCAAACCCAGAAAGGATCTGACTTCAGTCTGGTTGGTCGGAGCAGCACGCTTCTCCACAGACTGAACTAGAGTAGGGTCAACAGATATTCCTCCCGCAGATACTACATGTCCAAGAAACCCGACTTCCGTCAACCAGAATTGACATTTACTAAACTTAGCATACAATTGATGCTCACGAAGTGTTCCGAGCACAATTCTCAGATGTTCTTCGTGTTCTTCCTCACTCCGAGAATATATGAGAATGTCGTCAATAAACACCACGACAAACTTGTCAAGAAAATCCATGAATACCTTATTCATGAGATTCATGAAATAGGCAGGGGCATTGGTTAGACCAAAGGACATCACGGTGTATTCATACAGCCCGTAACGAGTGGTGAAAGCAGTCTTGGGAATATCAGTATCACGGACTTTCAATTGGTGATAACCAGTCCGAAGGTCGATCTTCAAGAAGATTACGGCCCCATTCAGCTGGTCAAATAGGTCTTCAATTTTGGGCAACGGGTATTTGTTCTTGATGGTAACATCATTCAACTTGCGGTAGTCCACACATAAACGAGTGGTACCGTCCCGTTTTTCCACAAAAATGATCGGAGACCCCCATGGCGATGCACTAGGGCGAATCAAACCTTTTCTCAACATATCATCCAGCTGGGTCTTCAACTCATCTAATTCCTTTGGGTTCATCCGATAAGGCTTCTGTGCTATGGGTCCAGTTCCGGGCACTAACTCGATCACAAACTCGATATCCCGATCAGGGGGCATACCGGGTAACTCTTCAGGAAAAACATCCGGGTATTCGCAAACGACCGGGACTTCCTCAAGGTTAGGGTGGGCTATACCAGTGTGGCAGTGAACTTGTGACGAGGGTTTAGTTGCAGTGTACGCAACCTTTTCCCCATCCTCAGAGATCATATCTATTGATTTCTTAGTGCAGTCAATAACCCCCTTATACTTGGCCATCCAGTTCATACCGAGTACCACTTCTATCCCCTTGGATCCCAGCACTATAAGATCAGCATGAAAAGTTTTCCCTTGTATTTCTACTGGCACTTCATTGCAAATTAAGTTGGCTTTAGTACTATCCCCAGGTATTTGTACTAACATAGGGTTGTGCATACGGGAATGCTTCATACCACTTTTCTCAGCAAACGGTTTTGTGACAAAAGAATGTGATGCACCAGAATCAAACAGTACTGCGGCTGGCACCGAGTTGACAGGAAACGTACCCATCACCATGTCTGGTGCCTCCTGAGCTTCTGCAGCAGTGACGTGGTTCAGGTGTCCCTTCATCCTATTCTGCCGTCCAGTGGAAGGACCATGGTTCATCTTGGTTGCAGTTGGCTGGGCTGTGGCAGTAGCTTTGGTAGGGCACTCACGAGCAAAGTGACCTTCCTTTCCGCAGGCAAAACAACCTCCAGAAGGCCTTGGGCTTGGGTTAGGTTTGGGAGCATTGTTGGAGTTGTT
This sequence comes from Alopecurus myosuroides, assembly GCA_028641055.1. Lineage (NCBI taxonomy): Eukaryota > Viridiplantae > Streptophyta > Magnoliopsida > Poales > Poaceae > Alopecurus > Alopecurus myosuroides. The sequence continues at coordinate 361,718,509 of CM054059.1, read as the reverse complement.
CCCATTTCCACTGTTGTTGCCTCCATAGCGGTTTCCATGATTATTCCCAGAATGATTACCATGGTTACCACCATAGCTATTTCCTCCGTACTTTGGTGCATAGTTGGGGTTGTAGTTGTTGGGCCTTGGTGCATAGTTGTGGTTGGGGCGGGGTGCATAAGCAGGCGCCTTGTGGGATGGTGGCCTCGCATACGGAGTGTTGCGAGTCCTTTGAGCACTAGGTCCTCCATGCACGGTCATCTTCCTCTTGCGGTTATCATCAGCAGATTTCCGCTTGTGCTCCAGTACCATAGCGGCATTTGCAAGGGTCTCCAAGTCCTGGAATGGAACCACCACTAGAGCGCACTGGAGCTCATCATCCAGCCCATTTAAGAACCTCTCCCTCTTCTTAGCATCAGTATTGATATCATCCTGTGCATACCTGGACAGAGTAGTGAAATTCTCCCAGTATTCAGACACAGGCATACTTCCCTGCCTCAGCTTCAGAAATTTCTCACGCATAAGTGTCATCATTCCTTGGGGAATGTGATACTTGCGGAATCTTGCAGAGAAATCCTCCCAGTTGAACACGTGACCAGCAGCAACAGTCTCACGTGTAGTCTCCCACCAAGTCCTGGCAGGACCAGCAAGAAAATGGGAGGCAAACATGACCTTATCATTTTCCTCAACTGATGCAACCTCCAGTTTGTTTGCAATGGTGCGGAGCCAGTCGTCAGCATCGAGAGGCTCCACAATCCTTGTGAAGACTGGGGGGTTGGTGTGCTGAAAGTCTCTCAGTCTTGAGCGAGCACCATTTCCATTGCCATTGCCATTGCCATTATTGTTGGCGGCAGCAGCTAGTTGTTGCAGAGCGGTAATGGTAGCTGCACTCTCATCTCGGCTGGCCTGGCGATCTTCCATCAGCAGGGCCAACAGCGCCTCCACTGTGGGTGGTGGTGGCGGTGGGGGTTCGCGACGAGGTGCCATTCTGAAGTGAAAACATGTGTAAGTTTTAGAAGTATATTCTTGTTTTTGAAAACCCAGTACCTTTAACATAAGAAAAAGGAATACGAGTGATATGTTTCAAAAACAAGAGCGGGGCAGTCGCAAACATGGATGAAAAGAACGCGAAATAGTGACAATCATCAAGGAAACAAGCAGAACATTCCATTCATCACACAACTTAAACAGAGTCTTTGACATTACACACACACATTACAAGCCATATCTTACAAGGAAGGCTTCATCGAGCTACAAGGGGTGCGATTGGTGGGGTCATCGCAAGGCTACTACTAGCAAAACGATCTAGCATACTTATCTAGCATCTAGACCAGCATCAAGTGCTAAGGGTGAGGAGGCTGTGACTACACAGAGTCGTCACTGTCCCCAACCTCGAAGATACGCTCCTCAGGGTCCTCCTCCTCCTCCTCGCCAAGCAGGTCATCATCATCCTGCTCGCTAGCCTCACTCATATCCATCCCCTCCAAGTCAGACGGAACATCCTCTACTGGCAGGAGCTCCTCAATCTCCCTGCTGAGCTCTGCGCCCTCCTCCTCAAGCTCCTCTATGGCAGAGTCTCTCGCGGCTATGTCGTCACGAGCTATGTGAAGCCTAGTGTGCAGAACTGAGTTAGCCCCCTCCAGAGCCGTCACCCTGCTGGTGAGACGAGCACGGCTCAGTCGGGTGGCCCGCAGCTGTCTCTCCAAGGCACGACTCCTCGCGGTGGCGGCCTCCAACTCCTCCCTCAACTGAGACAACTGCTGTGCTAGTGCTCCACTCTCCTCCTGGCTGTCCTGAAGCTCAGCCCTCAGCTCGTCAGTCTCGGCTATCAGTGTGTGATGCACCAATGTGCCAAGGTGGTGAGCGAGTCGCTGATCGTCCAACCTGTGCTGAGTGCGGTACAACAGAATCTCCATCTCGTCCAAGTGAGGACCAACAGTGGTAGTGTCTGGCTCAACAGGAAGTGGTATTCCCTCCTCATCGCGCCTCCCAATCAACTCGAACCGGGAACCGATGAACATGTACTCCCCAATGTGTGCCAGTCGTGCCACTGACTCCTGAATCACCCGCACGGCTGCCTCGGTCCAAGAACGATCAACAGCACGAAAGACGTAGGCCTCTACTGTCGGGCTAGCCAGAGGTGCACGGATAGTGACCTCCGCGTACCAGTCTCCCTCCAGAGGTGCTCCGTCAACTAGACCTCCTCGCAGCTCCGGAAGTGGGCGTCCCAACACAGTAGCCATAGCTACTAGCCTCTCCTCGAAAAGGAAAGTCTCGCCACGTGGACGTCCCAACTGGAAAGCCTCGGTGATGACCACGTCCATCTACACAAAATTTTAAGTATAGTTTAAGTGAGATCACAGTGTGCAAAGTTTTAAGTTTATGCAAAGAACAATCTTAATGCAAGTAGAGTTTGACACAGAGAGGTGGTGGGATATAGGGAATATTTTTATACATAGTCATATATCCAATCTTTTTGTATTTATAACTTATATTTTTGGAGTATACACTAACGTCCATGCTAACTAAGGTCTCCTAGAGTCAGGATGGCTCTGATACCAACTTTGTAGAGGCCCCAAACCGGAAGGTTCAGAACCCCTCATATGCATTCATTCACAATCCCAGAATAACCAGTTGTGAACAACATACGTAGTTGGCATACAGAATACATCATCCGTTACACGAATAATAGAGTCTTACATAAATGGTCACATGACCAAGTTCTTGATAACTGTCACACAGGACAGACATTCAAAATAAACACAGCGGAAGACGATAAGCATAGCGTAGTAGAACCCGAGTCACGCCTCATCCTACAGGCTGCTGACTGGGAGACGATCCTAACTCGCAGGGCCATCAGCGTAGAACTCCTCCTCATAGAACTCCTCCTGGGGTGGCTCCTCATAGTCTGATAAGTAGATACCAGGGGCGAAACCAAATGAGTACATTTGAATGTACTCAACAAGACATCCTTTATGAGCTTACAATAATGCATACATGCTTATTTGGTGGAGTGGGTAGGCCATACATATGGTTCAGCTACCCATGACAGATAAAAGATTTATCATGGTTGATTCTTCAAGTTTTAGTCCTTTATGGATAAATCAGGTAAAATAATGTAGTTTTTCTCTCGTAGATATCACATATCTTGGAGGTTTTATAAGTCTTTTGGAAAAGAAAATTTTCTTTTCAGAAACTTCTAGTAATAGTTTCCTTCTCATCAGTATCTCGCAGATACCAAATCATTCCTTCATAGTACCTCGCAGGTACAAAGCCGTCTTTCAAAAACCTCTTTTTGAAAAGTTGACACAATACTAGCTACATGGCCATTCAACCGTCCATATCCGAGGACGCGGCTATCTTGAAATAGTTTTACTCTGCAGAGGTGTACACACTTCCACTAGATCCAGAATCTGCCATGAAACAACCATGGACTATTCCCAACCTATGGGAACATCAGATAACTGATCTTGACTATCCACTATGTACAAGCTAGAACATGACTATCTCTTCAATTGGGGTTACCCCTCCCCGGCAAGCCGTGTCACACACCGCCCAGACAGGAGACCCAACTGCTGCATCCGGAGGGAAAATTAATCCCACACTTTAGATGTCCCGTCTGCTCACTCCTAGCGACACTTCGGTTCGGAGGATCCAATCCTCTATAGCACTTTGAGATAGCTCACACACTAACCATAACAAGTTTTTAATCAAGCCCCTACCCATATTGGGGTAAAGTGGCAGTACGATAATGGTTGTCCAGCGAAGACTAGGTTATGTGTCTTTTGTAAACCTTTCTCAAAAATTTCCCTTCATGGCATTCTTCCGGTAGACAGGGTCTCACCCTTTCTCCGGGGTTTTTCCTTCATAAGGCATTTGTTTACAAAAACACATTTTATTTGGTTCATTTAAGAACCCAAGTTTTAATTTGTTGGATGGTATATTATATACCATTTAGTGGCTAAGGGCTTGGCAAATACCAAGTTGACTATTATTATGATTCCTTCTTCTAATAATATTAATAGTAGTAGTATTCACAACAAAAATAGTTTTGAGAGTATAGTTTTGTGAAAACTTCAGAAGTGAAAAGCATGCATGATAGATAATGATAAGTATTTATACAGCAAGCATTAGGATGGCTTGCCTTGGTACAAGTGATGGTCCTGGTCCTGAAAGTAACAGGAGTTGCAATACCCTTCTTCAGCAAATCCTTCCTCCTCGTTTTCTAACGTCGTAAAAAGGAATAAAGGCACACTTTCAGAGCCAACCAAGACAAACAATGCTACAAGTGATACATACAGCAAGCAATTAAAATGTAACACTCAAGACATTCAATTATCCCTTAAGAAAATTGACAAGAAAACCACAGTGGAAAAATCTGCTTTTTCCTAGTGTTTATGTGTGGTGAAACTTAATGATTTTAAGTCAAGAGCATCATGGACCAGTGGGGTAAATCACATGTTAATAGACAGTAGGGTGTCACATAAAACACAATTTGATGTCTAAAAACTCCCCCAATATTCTCTATGGCAAACACAAAATATAAGCTAAAAAATGCAAGTGGTGAAAAAGGCTTATGACAATAAGTCAAGCTTCTTTTCCACCATGAAACAAAAATACCAGTGGGTGTTCCACTAGCATAATGATCATAAAGAGGTTAATAAGCCTCTGGTCACATTTCTAAAAATTCTCAAAACAAACAAACTAGTCCCACAAACTCCTACTCATACTAGTAGAAACTTGGGAAAAAAATACTAGACTAGTTTATACTTCACTTGTTAATTTTAGGCACAAGTGTGCAAACTAACAGAGGTAAAATACTCCTATAATTAGTACCAAATTGCTACTGGATCCTTCAAAACAAAATAATAAGTCTAGCTATTCTCCAAGGAAAAACTAGACTAAAATTGCTACACATGTGAGGGAATTAAAACTAGGCACCCAAGTGATACTCAAGCAATTTCCAATACTTGAGGGAAAATTAACAGAGGTGAAAACACAAGGATAACAATGCCACAAGGACATTTCATCCTCTGTTTTCAACCACAAAGAAACATATTTTTCCTTAGTGGAAAACAAAACAAAAGGAATGCATGAATAATCTAGTAGGAAAATTAGGCCTTAAGCAATGCTACTTAAATCTACTTCAAACACAAGCACCAAGTAACCAGAGGTGCTGTAACCAAAATAACAGTACCAAAATGGTACTGGTTCCATGAAAATTAATCTAGCAAATAGGCCTAATACATACCTAGAAATCTACTCAAAAATCTAGGTAGAAAAATAAGCTATGAGCAAGATCTATGCATGGAACATAATTCTAAAAATCCTACCACTCAAACCATTCATCCTAACATGTTCATACATCTTGGAAATACCATAAACACACTAGAAAACAACATTACAAACAAGAAAACAATAATTGCATAACCCAATAAGAACATACAAAACAAGATCTAGGAATTAAAAATTAGGCAGAAAAGTGCTAAAACTTGTTCTATCTCCCTAATTTTTTCTATGGCTCCAAAAATTAAATCCTTCTAGGATGTGATAGTACTTAACAATACAAAGCCTCTCCAATTGGTCCCACTCAAAAATAATGTCTCAAACTCCCCCTAAAATTCTTGGAATAGCTCACTGATGTTTTACCAAAATGGATGGCATTTCCAAATGGTAACTCTCCTGGATGCAAACTAAAATTCTAAAGGTAGGTATTGATAAGGGCTTTCCAAAACAGTTGAGTTTGCTCAAAAATGTTTTGTATTTTTGAAGTTCTATTCATTTCCATTTTAATGGTACTGTCTGGCAAAAAGGCTATAGAAAAAATAAATAAAAGTCAAAACATTATTCTGCCAAAGGGAGGTGGTTGTGATTTTGTTTGGCTACATGTAAAAAAATTGGCAAGGCCAAATAAAATCGTTTGCTATTTTTCCTAGGCCAAAAGCTAACAGGTATGAATCTGCAAAAAAAAAATTGATTTAAATTAACAGGGGCTAGCCCAGACGGGCCCGATTCGCTGCGCGTGGCCCAGCTAGGACCTAGGCCAGCCCAGGCGCGCGCGCGGGGGCGGGGGACGCGGGAAAAAGCCGCTTTCAAGCGTGGCCGTTGATCTCGCGATCAACGGTCCCGCTTCTTTCTTCCTCCTCTAGCCTAACCGCGACGGAACGACGTCGAACACCTCGTGGGCACGCACGGGGCGGGCAGGGTGCTCACCTAGGGGTTCCGTGGAGCGACGCGTGGAGGCGGTGGGGTCGTGGGAGGCTGGAGGCGCGGTGGTGGCGGCGTTCGTTTCCCCGGCGGCGAGGTCCTTTCCGCGGCGGCACGGCGGACACGGCGGACACGGCTTGGGTTCTCCTGCAAGCGAAACGATCGCAGAGGATGTCAGGGAGGTTGCCAAGGGTACGGGGAGCATGCTCGTGCAAAAATGCCGAGCACTTACGCACGGTTATGCTCGGTTTGCTTCGGTGGATCGTGCGGTGGCCGGCGGGAAGAATTTGCTCGTGCCACTCGCACACGGCGAGGCACGGCCTGGATTTTCAAGGGTGGGGGAGTGGATGGTGGCGGATGACTGTGGCGAAACGGCTATGCCGTTGGGGCTTTGTAGACACGGGGCCGCAGGCGTGCTCTTCGGGTGCACAAGTGTGTGTGCGTGCTGGCACTCAGAGGAAGGGGGGCCGTTTTTCTCGTTTCCTCTCGGGCCAGGGGCGGTGCCTAACATCACTAGTCCGCACAGTGGGGCTAGGGTGGAGAGGCATGGGAGTTTTTAGGCCATGCCAATCTGCCACCCCCCTCCTACCCGAGTCTACTCCCTCTCCTCTTTCCTTCTTGTCTAAGGCACCACTCGGGCCAACTAGCACACGGGGTTACAGAGCATTTCAAGGCAATCAAAATAGACACCAAGTTTATTCAAATCCATGAAGAATTGGCAGAGAAACAAACCTCCAAAGTTCTGTCCAAAAACAGTTTTCAGAAAAATTCAGTAAAAGACTTAGTGAAATTTTCACTAAGTGTTGGAAAAACAGAGTTTTGAAGCAAAAGTTGGCTTATGTTTGATTGGGCAATTGAACTTGGATTTTGGAAATTCAAGTTGCCAATTGTTATATGTACTATCTAGTTTGAGAAAACAACAAGTACACCAGAAAAAGAGTTGGTTAACCTTTTGAACACATCTGCCCAAAAGGCTATGTTTCTGTTTTCCAAATAGAAATGGTTTTTCAATATTTTTATACTAGGAAAACAATCATGGATTAGATTGTTTTCCAAGTGATAAATTTAAACCAGTGGCATATAGTTGTACTACATAACATGTTCAACCATAATACCACAAGAAAACAACAAATCAAATATGTTTGATTCTTGAAAACAAGTGTGGAAAACAGCTAGTCATGTTGTTTTTCTGCTAAAAGTTTAAATAGGAAATAAATTCCCAAAGCTATTTAAATCCCCACCAAAGTGTTTTCTTGGTCAAGGCATGACTAAATAATGCTATCATGAGTGAATCAAGCATTCCCCAAGCTTTGAGAAGAAATTTCTTAGGGTTTCCAGTTGAAAAACATCAGGCAGCCAATAATCAATCATCAGGAAAAATCCTCAAATGAGTGAAAAGAAACACACCACTTATATTGCATAGATACACATGACTACACAAACATGTTGTCCACTTAATTGTCTTACAAAAGTCTTAAGAGGCTTGCTAATTTAATATTAAACAAGGGCTTAAAAACAGGGGTGTTACACATCCACCTGATACAGCGGGAAAAACATGAGATTAGGCGTTGGTGGTGTTTACAGAATCCAACCACCGTGGAAAGGAAAATGAGGTAATTCCAACAATCCTTGAAGTTATTTCTTGTGTTCCTTTTTTCAGGTATAACTGTGGTACATGTTAAAGAGCACCAAAAAGGTTGGGAAGTAACCAGGAGACCTAGAACAAGGAAAATTGTTCTCTATGGTGTACACACCTTTCATGCTTACAACTTGTACTACTCCTCCTAACGCAATAAATATAGCAGCTCTCCAGCGGTTATTAAAAAATACAAGTGTTGTAGCCATTGTTCATATGTTGTTTCCTGTAAATACTTGTCCTGCATGTCTTATATTCTGTCATGCAGTGTGAACTAAAAAGAGGTCACAAGAAAGGTCTTCTGTGGGTTTTCGTTTTCTAGAATAAAAAGGGGTTTTATGCAGTGTGAACTCATTCCCATCCGATGGTATGGAATATGCACGGTCAGGAAATCATCAACCCATGCATAGCCACTTTGCAGTCGTGCAAGTCCTTTCTAAAAAAAAGAGACTTGGCAGTCGAACAAGGCCGCCAGGCCATGATCCATTTGTGCAGGTAGCCGCTTTTGCCCATGGACCTGTCAGCCTTTTCTCCCCTCGAGCACCCAAGTTGTGCCTCCTGTGACAACTTATGTTGGTACGGTCATCCATCTTGTGTTAACGTAAATTTTTCGAGCCAGTGACCAGTGTATTATTTATCTGGAATGAGTGAGACCTGCTATTTTCTCTCGAATAGATATGCCTGAGGGCTGGTAATTAAGAAAAGGCCCATGTGTTGCAGTTAGCCTGAGATCTGCTATTTTCTTTCGAATAGAAATGTGTGAAGGCTTCTAACTAAGAGAAGACATGTTATGCTTTCAAATCTCTGAAGGAGTTGTGCTTTGTGGTGTTGATTAACTATTTGAGGTCTTAATGGGTGCAGGGTGGCAGACCAGGTTCTTCGACTTGTCCAAATGTTGAGGTTATTTGATTCAGGAATTTCCAAGTTATATAGTTCTTCTTTGTCAGTATAATAATTACATGCTTTGTAGAACTTCCTGTTTTGGGCAAAAACATGGGGCGTTTATTCCAATACAAGCATGATTTGATCACTATGATTCATTTAATTTGCAAGCGAACCGTGATGACATGGTTTACTCTGTTAAGGTACTGGTTTCCTTGGGGGTGTCAACTGGGCCTCATAGTGCTTTAAACTAATTAATTTCTTGTCCTCATATTAGTGTAAGTCTAAAAAAATGCTTAGGTTGATCAAATAGTTTTATATTTGACCGTCAAATTCTTTTTATGCAGGTTCATTTGCATTTGATGCTAGCTAAGGTTACACTAAAGAGTATGCACCACTTGCATCGTCATCAATTTCCTGGTTACTTTACTTAGTTAGCTGGCTTTCCGGCCCTGCTTCCTCTTCTTGCTGGCTCTTCCCGAAATTTCCCTGCTAATGAGATTCATCATAGCAGAAGCTTATACAGGAATACTTTATTTGGAGCATCAATCGAGTTTGCAATAGAAAGACATAGCTGAAAAGCATATTTTGTACTATCATTTCTGTACTTTTCTAGAATTCGCATGGCAAGATAAGTTTACAGTTATGTACAGCTACCATCCTGGAATTTTTCTCGTGTAAAGTGCTAGGTGTGGGAATTTCTTTCGCTTAAAGTGCTAAGTATGTTTGTCCTATATTTAGTTGGGGTTCAACGCAAGCTTTTTCACTGTGTAATGTTTACTTACTCAAAACTGAGTGTGTGGTGCTTATTATATTCTTAGTACTATTTGGAAGACTCCAAATTTCTGTTATGTGAGCAACCATATTGATTCCGGATGGGCGTTGATTGGGCTGCAGAGAACCGATCAGGAGGCGCCCCAAGGGGCGCCCCAACCTCCAGTTACTTTGCATTTGAAATATGTTTATGGGTTACACCATCAACTACATCCGTTTTTTTTTGGACAGCACTGGGCGTCCCCCGAGGATCAAACTTTTCCATACCCCGGGTCCCCAAGCCGACACGTGTCTATTTTTTGTCCAAATCCCCCTTTTGCTCCCGTAGCAAAAAAAAGTCCCGCTTTTGCTCACATGTAGCAAAAAACGTTTCACCCCCCAAAAAGAACAGCAAAAGTCAGACCTCGCCGGAGACTTCGCCGGAGTTACTGTAGCAAAAAAAAAAAATTGCTACAGTAGCAAAAAGTCGATTTCGCCGGAGCCGTCACCGGAGACTTTTGCTCGCCGGAGAAATAACATAGCAAAAAAATTATACTAAAAAAGCAAAAATATAACCTTATTGTAGCAAAAAATCGGACCTCGCCGGAGTTACATTAGCAAAAAATTTGTAAAAAAAAAGAAAAAGAAAAACCCTATTGTAGCAACCATTTGTACAAAAAAAATCTGCATCATCTCGACTCCGTTGTGGTAGCACCATGGGTCATGGCAGCGTCAACACCACCTGATCCCCGCCGAAATTTCTGCGCCGCGTCGAGCTCCTCCCGCCGTTGCCCCACCTCTATCGTCCCCGTTGGGACTAGGACCACTCGTGGAATCCCCCGTCTGCCCTATATAGGCTCGGTCGCCCCCTGCCTTGGCTCCGCCGGCCACAGGCACGAGAGCAAGCATGGCCGCCGGGAGGCGCGGAGGTGGTTCACCGGCGCATCCTCGTCCACTGGGTGCTCCACCCGGTAGGCAGGAGGATGGGAGGCGGAGGTGGGCGAATCGAGCTCGACAGAGCGGCGACGACGGCGTGGTGGAGTTCGGCCGTGGCTCCGCCGGCTGACGCGGCACGTGGTGGAGTCGTCGTTCCCCCGAGTCGCCCGACAACCAGCCGCATGAGCGGGCACCGGCGGCGGCGTCCAGGTTGCAGCAAATCCCCATCCGGCCATCTCCTTGTGAACATCGCCAGGTTTGAGCAAACAACACCAGACACGGGAGAGGGATAAATACAGGGAGTGAGATGGGGCTTTTCAGCGAGCGGCTAGGCAGAGCGGGGCGTATTGGCGAAGAAGGTTGGCGGAGCTCTCCATGGGACGCGCGGAGGAGAGAGGAATCTGCGCTGCTGGCCTGCTGCGATGGATTGCACGGGAAGAAGATGGAAGGGATAAGATCATCACGTGGTGGGACCCGCAGGGACACGTGGGGCACAAACGAACCGGAGGAAGCGAGACGCGTATCCTCCGGCTGATTCAAAGCGTTTTCCTTTTTTTCGACTTTTTGAAACTTGTAAATGTTTTTATAATTTTTTTTGGCTGGTGCACCGGTTCTCAGAGCCAAAAACATTTTTTTTTTGGCTTGGCTACAGATTATATGACCCTTCCTTCTTTTAGAGCTACTTGTTTCTATACAAAATACAACTTCCTGCTCACAAAAAAACAGCCGCCTTTGTTGGCTTGGCTACAGATTAGATTGACATCACAACGTTCTTTTTTACCACATGACGTATTTGGAGGCGTCTAGAGAAAGAAAAGGAAAAGGAGCAGAGAGCTCTCCCTGCTTCGCTTCTCGTTTGAGAGTCGTATACACGCTTCCATCTCCGGCCTCTCCCGCCGCCGGCGTCTTCGCTGGTTGGTGTCGAGATGGTTTAGGGTGCCGGCCCCTGCCTGTACAGAGTTTGCTTGCTTGTAGTTTAGGGCTTGTTTTAGTTGCTGCGGTGTATGGCGCTATGCCGTCTCCCTCCCCTCGGTGCCTGGTTGGGTTGCCTCCGAGCGGCGACCTCGTCCTGGATGAGCTTCTTCCTGGCGCGCTTCCGTGGTGGAAGATGAGGCGGGGAAGTGAATCCAAAGGTGTGTGCTTGTATAAGCTCGATGAGCTCTCTGTTTGGGGAGCTGGTTCCTATGGTGCTGCAGTGCTTCTTCTTCGTCCTGCTTCTCGTGGCCATGGAGGTAGTAGAGCGGTGGCGGAGGCGATTGATGTGGTTTGAGGATTCGGTGATGGAGCTCGTTTGCGGAAAAGACCCGCTCGAGGCAAGGTTGCCGAGGCGATTTGTGGTCGATGGAGACCTCTCCGTGCCGTGGTGGTGGGAGCCGACCACGGTTTCTTCTTCCTCCAGGCCATGGTGCCGATGCGGAGGAGCTTGGATTTCAACGCGGCATCCAAGGCTGACGGCGACCCAAGTGGTTTCGTCCCTGGTGTTGGCGACGGTCGTCGCGTTTCAAGGTCCGGTAAGAACGGCGGCAGAGAAGAAGACCTGGATTGCTTTTTAAGTTTTCCTTCTAGGGTCTTTCTTGTAAGAATCGGGGGTCCTTGTTTACTTCTGTTTTTTCATGTGGACCTCTTTGTAATGTTACCTGCCGCTTAATAGAGCTTCGGGGGCCTTCCATCCCCTCCCCGTTGTTCAAAAAAAACAACGTTCTCTTTTAAATATCCCTCACAGATTATTTTAATCCTATATAGTAGAGTATAATTAAACGTGAAGAAAATAAACTTATACACATTGTATTTATATACAAAAATAACTAAAATCGGGTCATATACTGGATAAGTTGGAAATAGTGTCGCTCAAGTAAACGCCGGTACGTATTTAGTTTCCTGATCATGACAGTCCTTCTAACTTTCTTGGCTTCTTCCTTCCCTTCTCCCTCCGGCCGAGCCCACCACCGCTAGTCGGCCAACCCGAAGAAGGCCGGAACACGTCACCGTCGCCATTCACACCGCCCGTCGCTTTTATTATTCAAACCCCGCTTCCTCTCTCTCCTCTCTATACTCCTTCTCCCCACTTCACCTACCTTTCGTCTCCTCCCCTCGCTCCACCACCCCATCTTCCACTTCTCTCGCCGGCGACCACCGTGCCGCGGACATGGCGGCCACCCCTGACCCCGGAACACGCGCCGTCGCGGACATGGCGTCCCCGACCGTGGCTTCCCCGAGCCGCGCCCTCGCCGACACCACCGCCCCCTCGCCGGCCTCCCCGCCGCGCCGCCTAGCCTCGGCGCCGCCCGGCGTGGACACCTATGCCATGTCGCCCCCCGCATCCGCCCGCTCTGGGGACCTATCCGCCTTCGACGTCTCGGTGGGTGCCGCTTGCTTCGGAATTGGACTTGTCGGAATCTACTGCCTTGCCTTCCCTCTCGGGAACCCCCTTTTTTTTTAATGCCCGTGCGGTTTGATGGCGCAGAGCCCGTTGCTCGCGAGCAGGAGCGAGGAGTACAGGCTTATGTTCCGCCTTCCATCGGACGAGGTAATTTGTCTCCGCCTTTGCTTCCTCTGTTCGATCTGAATTGTTGATTGACTTCGGATTGTGACGCGTCCCCTTCGTGGGGAAATTGCGTGCGCAACTGGTCGGGCTGGCTTCCAGGGGATTTTATTCGCGCCTGGCACAGATAAAACCACATCATGACTAATTGGGCGTTTAGTCTTTGCTCTGATTAGGGATTTGGGGCAACATTTGGTTGTGCCAATTTGATGCCTGTCAATAGAATGTGTACTGCTGCTGATGGTTTCAATTATTGATGAATTATAGGTTGCTTGCAATAAAGGGACTGTTCGATAAATATCTTGGCCTACTGTTGGGGATTTTTTTTTTGTCAATCTGGCATGTTCTTATTGCCAAGTTCATCTTTTGATCATAGAGTAATTCAGGTAGTTAGTCTATCACGTTGGCCGCGCGGTAGAATTTTGGACTATCTTCTTGTACTGAATAGAGCACATCATCCATCCTTTTAACTATGCTTCGGATGTCACCTTTCATATTTTCAAGTAATCTCGTGTAATTTTCACCATAAATTTAACTAGGTATTGATTTATTGCAGGTTCTTGTGCAAGATTTTAACTGCGCGCTCCAAGAAAACATTCTTCTTCAGGTAGTTTTTCTTAAGCTTCATTCCTATGTTTTTCTTATAACTTCTCATGCAATCCTCTCCAAAATTTGATAATATATATCTCTGTGTTACTCTCATCAACATTTGAATGTATTTAGTGTGGATTTGAGACGGGAAATACATGTAGCTGCCCACTTTGAATTAGTAATGTTGTGACGTTGATATATATAAAAGCTTGTATGCGTGGACATACATAATGGACCTAGTAAATCCATCGAAATTTTGACTTCTGAAGGAATTTCTTTTCACCTGCTAGTATGACAATTGTAGTCCTTCCATTAAATGAGAGTTTCCAATGAGGCTTGTTCAAACCAAATGCTTACATAGATTGATTATTACGAGGCACCATAAAAGCTAGAGAAAGGCATCTATGCAATTGCAATTAAAGGTGGTGACACCGTTTACCACCTCTTCTCTTACATTTGTTCATTTTTTCCGTCATTGCAAAAACCACATTATTTGACAATTTAGTGTCTAGTCCTATATCTTGTGCTTTCCTCAAAGTTCCCTAGGCTAATTGCTAAGCGCAGACGGTAAAATTGTACTGTAAGTTTAGTTGTTTCATTTTGCCAGGAGAAAATATTTAGCCATGCTTACGATTTTTCTGATTCTAACAAATATGCATTATTTGACAGGGTCACATGTATTTATTTCTACACCATGTATGCTTCTACTCTAACATTTTCGGGTACGAGACAAAGGTAAATGATCGGAAGGCAGTCCCATCATGTGAACTGTTTTCAGTTGCTTAATTGCCCTGGTAGCAGTAGATAACCTACTCCCTCCGTCTCAAATTAATTGTCACAATGTTTTACAAAAGTGGATGTATCTAACACTAAATTATGTCTAGATACATCCACTTTTGTCAAACTTTGCGACAGTTAATTTGAGACGGAGGGAGTATTAATTTATGTTCTTCACGAATATTGTCAAAGCGTAAAGGAACTTGGCAGATGCCAACGGTCGAAGTTGCTTGTATCATTTGACACATTTTCTTGCTCTAAGTTTCATATAAAGAAACATCACCCTTAAAGGATTTGCTTGAGATCTATATTGGGAGCCATGTCATCTATGTTAATCTATAACTGCACCTTGAAATTTTATACTGCTATGTGCCATCACAAACAGCATTTACAGTCTGTTCTGTACTGCTTTATCTTCTGCAGCGTACTCTGTTCTGTTGTAAGCTAAACAGTTAGCATCTTGGAAGTCGCGTAGGAATCAACTTCGTCAATATTTGTTAAGCCTGAGTTTGTGGTAGTCTCGTTTTTTACTTCCCATCTTCTATGTGGTCATTGTATTAAACTATTCAATGACGAGTAGTCAAATTGAATTTGTTACTTGACGTTCCAAAGTTATATTCTTATACTGGTGCTCATTAAGTATCTTATAGTTGCACATAATAATTTTTGACAACCTATGTATTGTTCATACTGTTAAAATGCTTATTGACTAGAATGCTCTGATATTGTTTTCTATCCAGAAAACTATACCTTTGCAGGATGTCACTGATGTTCGTAAAGCAAAAACAGCTGCTATTTTCCCTAATGCCATAGAAATTGTTGCTGGTGCAAAGAGGGTGAGGATATATCACTGCCTAAATTTCTAGTGTGTTTTAGATCTCATGCACTAAAGTATGATTACTTGCAGCATTTTTTTGGGTCTTTCTTGGCACGCGATGATGCCTATCGTGTTATAGTAGATGGCTGGGAGCAGCATGTCAGTGATGCTAGATTGCTCATTGAACGTCAGGTTAGCAAATTCGTTTCTGTCAATTTATTTGGTGCTAACAAGTTATAAAATAGTTCATTTCTAACAGGTTGTCTCTACTTGCTCTTTTACTGCACCATAGGATGCAAAGTCAGCAAGCAGCAGTGACGAAAATGGCTACGTTTTGTTGGAAGAAGGAAAAGAATCTAAACAAGATGATGATTCGTCGCCATTGAACAGGTTTGCTCCTTGGTTTAGCACCATCAAATTGACTTTCCTCCTTTATGAATTCTCTGTGAATGTTCAGCTTTTTTTAATGTAGGTCCGCCAGTCCTACAGCTGTCATGAGTGGTAATACTGATCGTGATGATTCAGACATCAATACTTCTAGAAGGTTGTTAGAAGTGCCAGAGGATGGAACTGAAGAGAAAATTGAATCATTTAACCCATTCAGCCTGGAGCCATTTAATGACAATGCTCCTAATGGTTTGTTTGAATCGCTATTTTCTTTGTTTCTTGATATTATCAATTCTTTTGACAGTTTTTTATTTATTTTGCGTCCATATTTTTTCCCAGTACCCGAATCCTATACTTTGATCGCGGAGTCTAAGTTTCAGGTTTGCAAGATTTCTACTCCCTCCGTTCCTAAATATAAGATGTTTTAGCCTTTTTCTACATTCAAGCATATCTACATGTATCTAGACAACTTTTAGTGTATATGTTCACTCATATTAGTGTGTATCTAGTCAATATGAGCAAATAGCTAGAACATCTTATATTTAGGAACGGAGGGAGTACTATTTTGTACTGCTATAAGTATCAACGTAACTTCACCCAACTAACATTCTAATAACAGGTGCCTGTGGAAGTTCTCTTTAATCTATTATTCTCTGATGCTGCCCTTGGCTTTTTGGATGATCTCCACAAAAAGTGTGGTGACAAAGGTTAATACTGATGATTTTTCATTTCCCGCTAACACCTTTGTTTCATAATATATTCTACTGAGACCTAAGATGACCTGCAGAATTCCGTTGTTCCAAATGGCGATTGGATGAGCAAGTAGGACTCATGAGAGATCTCTCATTCTTGCACCCAATTAAAATTTATCTTGGTATGGCTAGAATCACATGCCTACTTGATAGAATAATTGGGGATTTCATATGTCATCGTGTTCCTTAATTGCATTATGTTGTCATAGTATCTAATGTTAACTCATCTAAATGGTGTTTAGGTGCAAAATTTGGGTCATGTCAGGAGGTTCAGAAGCTTCGTCTATACAAAAACAGGTTAGTGTAATTCTAGTATTGTTCTGCAGGCAGATAAACAATGCTGTTCTCTGATCTTTACTATCATGGGGAGTTGGTGAATATGTAGAAATCCCGTTATACAACGGGGAAAGTACATGAAAAGTATATACAGCTCTAACAATGTCAACACCCATGTGATGCCAGTGGCAAATCCCTTCTCAAACTGACTTTTGAGGACAAAATCATCCGGTGTTTGTAGATCAGGGGGTTAAGCTTACCCTAAATTTTGAACACTATGGGGCAGTACAGTGAACATTTTTTTTTTCTGTTTTTGCGGTATGTGCTAAATAGTTTATATGCTGTCCCTTGATAAATGATTTATGTGTGACTGGTATGTGCTAAATAGTTTATATGTTGTCCCTTGATAAATGATTTATGCGTGACTTTCTGATGTTTCTTCTTTCTTGTTTACTTGTCCACAGCCATATCAGGATTCAGACATCTCAGGAAATTGGTGATGCACCATATGGGGACCATTTCATTGTTGAGGTCAGGAAACCATTTCATCTCAGACATCTCTAGCTTGAGATCACTTTTTCCCGGTAAAACCATTTTTTATTATACTGGATACAAGACAACAAATATAATTCACACCTCAATTGGATCTAATGCACATGACCTCTCTTAAAAATTATTGCACATGGCTTTGCTTTTTGGAATTTTGGTATACATGTGCTCGTAATTTGGTATCTTGCTATGACCTGTTTTTTCAAAACATGCATGGCTTTCATACTTCAATCTTCACATTATACCCCTCCGCTAAAACTATAAAGCCTGCAATTTTGGAGATCTTGTTAACAAATGTGTTTGCATGTGAATTCAACGACGTCCTCTCTTTTGGCCTCATTTATCTTCCCTCTCTTCCAACATTTGCTGGCTCCAAGATTGAATACTCAGACTTATATGTCTCCTATTCCCAAGACGTTAATACCATGGCTAGCAGATCATTTCCCTCTAGCATTCTCTTGGTTTTTGACTTTCGTAAGACACACTGAATCAAAATGCGCCTCAGTTTTTTTTACTGGAAGGAGTATATCATAGCGGCATACGGTGGAACAAGGTATTGTGGAATTTCATTATAGAGTAACATGTCATTAAACTTGCGCGTGATCTACTTTTGAACATTAGCATTATTTCTCATCATGGCACATGCTGCTAGCTGTTTTCCTCTAATCGAGTCTTTCCCTAAATCAAACTAGTCGCTCTCCACGAATATCAAGTCAAGCTTCGTTTTCTGGTCAATGAAATATGATATTTTTGAAACTTCCATTTTTCCTCTAAAAACTTATGTTGTTAGAAATGACTAATGCTGAAATATCTATTTTGTTTTATGACCATGTACTTCTATATGAAAGGATTAAATTTTTATATGCCCCTTCAAAGGTTAACCCCATCCGCCTGGTGCCTATAACACGTGGGGGCCTAGATGGAAATTATTGTTGACCTATTTTTCTTACAGGGAATCTGGGATGTTGAACAAGACAGCCTAGATGAAAGCAATTGCTACCTCAGAATATATATTAATGTCGCGTTCTCAAAGAGAACCATATTTAGAGGTAAGATACGGCCATTGTATCCTGAATGCTCCAGACTCCAGTGCTTTCAAACAGTTAACTCGATATTTCTACTGGCCAGTTTTGGCTTAATTTCTTTGTGCAAGGGGATATCAACTTTCATTTAGCTAACTACCTGCTGATCGTTTGGCTCAAACTTCAGCTTATATGTTGGATAAGCTTCAGGCCAAATAAACTCTTGCGTGTTTTATTTGTAGAAGCTGTGTGTTTTAACATATAGAGTTGTACCTTGGTCCTTTTTCTGGTCGAGTTTTTCTCTGCTAAAATAGGCTGTAGGACTTCCCGGCGTAGTTTAATTCACTGAAGTTGACTAAATATAACGAGAAGTACTTTAGGTTCATGAAATTGTTAACCGAATATAATAAATAGCACAACTTAATTAAGCCTAGTGGTAAGGAACACGAGCACAATGTTAATCAGTTCTCTGCTGGAGATGTTTAAACTTTCTGTTTCTAAATCGTGAATGTAACTTTGATACTCGTTATGGGATGCGCGTGTCCTTTCCTTTTGACCGTGGATGCTGGACAGCAGTGCTGTTTCTTTAGTTCTGTTGAATAGAGTGAGGTGTGGGTAGTTGGCCCTTAGGCAATGCTCTAAAAGCTTCCGCCTAAGGGCCTGTTTGTTTGGGCTGCCTGTGCTGTTGTACAGGGAAAGCTGCTGTGTAGAAAAAGCTACTGTTCTGAGTTTTAGTGTTTGGCAACTAGCTGGCTGTCTGGCTGTAAACTGGCAAATTGTCTGAAAAACCCTCAGAGTCATAAGAACGTGTATTTTTGTATAATATATGTGTATATTTAGGAGTAACATGAAAAACTGCTGTAGTTTTGGTGTATAGGGAAAGCTGCTGTACTTTAGATAGCTGGATGTGTGGTTGTAAGCTAAGAAATTTTAGATAGCTGGATAGTTTTGACAACATGTTTTTTTATTGATTTGAGTGTAAAACAATATATCCTTCGCATATACTGTGATAAATATCGACAAATACACACACCAAATAAGTCGTAAAATATACCTTATAATATGCATGTGATACATAAAATGTGATTAATGATCTTGCCTTGATGTAAGGAATTAAGCGTCCAATTAAAGCTAGCGAGCTGCAATTTCCCGAGCGTGCATGCAGACGAGTCAGTATGTGCTTGCATGCATGTGAGTCTTTTTTCCTTCGAGCTGTGCATCCACGTGAGTCAGTACATGTGAGAGAAGTAATTGTCTATGTTTAGCTGTAAATAAGTAACCAAGCAGGGACAAAGCTTTATGCTCCTACAGTTTAAGGAGCAAAAGCTCGGGAAGCACCTCAGAAGGTGCTTCGCTCGGGCTGCCTATTCGGCGCGTTGGCTTTGGAAAAACCTGCAGCCAAAGCCACCCGTTTGGCTCGATTTGTTGGCTTATTTTGCTGGAAAACTCTGAATATAAATGAAGAGCAAAGTTCTATACAGATCCTAATATTCAGAGTTGTAAAAAGGCTAAAATAGATTTTAAAAACTATGATCTTGAGAGTTTATAACCAGGCATTGAACTGAACTGCATCATTTTTCCTGGTCCTATAACCAACCATGACCATCTCATGTTTGGAACATCCGTACCAGTTGTCAAAGAAAAATGTTTTGCACACCTTTGCATTGACGGGAAACACCAGTACCAGAGTTCTGGTTGGTGAACAAGGGGTTTTCCATCATCAAGATTGGGAACCAACTAAAACACAGGCAACATGTCACTCACTAGGCTATGCCTCAGGGTGGATCAAATTTATTGCCTAACTACAATTTTACTTACTATGGAATAGTTTCCAAGATATTATTTCTTGTATCTGTACTGCAATTAGCTTATTTCTACTCCAATAGATCATTTCATTAATGAGAACCCGAGGCATTGCTGCTTCTTATACTACTATCTTCAAATTACAGGGAAAATAGAGCAAGCAACAAAGGATGAATGTCGCGAAGTTTTCGGGCTCTGGATCAAGCTTGTACGTCTTTTCTAATCCTGATGCCATATAACTGAAAATGCGATTTACCTTCAAATTGTAAATAATACTTCTCATGACATGTTTTAGGGCCATGATATCTTGAAGCAGGATAGCAGCTCTCGCTTGAAAGGTTTGTACATGGGATTTGTACTTCGCCACTTATCAATGCTTTTGCTATCGTTTCGACTTGCTTAATCCAAACCACATCTTCGTCCTCAACCAATATGCGTAATTATGAAACAACTGAATGATTTTATTTCTCGCAGGAGCCTCCACCTCAACCAACACAGATGTTCAATCAGAGCCTACTCCGAATACTGAAAATCCTTTGGAAAATACAGTCACGTACATGGCTTCTGCACCATACGAGTCTGGTTTAAGTACCGTCGTCCCTCCTATTGAACAGCATCGACAAAGCATAGAAAGAGGCTCTTTAGCATCCACTTCACAAGGATTGTGGGGTTCAATCATCTCATACATGAGATCGACTCAATCTGGTCCTGTTTTAGCAGTGTTGCTGGTGGCCATCATTATCTTAACGCAGGCAAGTATTACAGCTTTTGTTTGCACTCATCCGAGCATGGGGAATGCTTGATTTTTTGGCGGAAAGCATCCTCCTGACACTGTATTTTTATTGTAGGTAACGATCATAGTTCTACTCACTAGATCCCCGAAAGTCCTCATGGTCAGTCCGGAGGCCTCTGCAAGCAGCTTTGCTTCGTATAGCAAGGAGAGCATGGAGTGGGTGCAGAAGCGTGTCAGTTTACTGAGCGAGGAGATGCAGATGGCAGAGGCGCACATGGAGAAGATGCGACACGAGTTTGCCTGGCTCAAGTCTCACATCGAAAGACTCGAGAGGTTGAGGAGGAGCAGTTCATGACCCCAAATAGGGTGGCTGTTAGGTCAAGGTGAATATGGACGTTGTTGGTTGCGCGCAACCGAGAGCTCTGCGATGTGATCTGTTGTGTGTTAGAGAACGTACAGTTACACAAGTACAGGGTGAGCGTCGTTGTAGGAACGTTGCCTTAAGGCCAAATCCTGGTATATCATTGATGAGGTATATAAGTATATATCTGAACTGCGCCCCACTGTGACCGGGTGGTGTATTTACAAGATATTTGAAGACTGGCACATCACGATGGTGGTGTGACTAGTCGAACACTGCAGAGAAGGATATTTATTTTCTGAATTGGGAAATATGTTCAGTATGTGTTTTTTCTGAAATTTTATGGTTGAATCAAAGCCAAGTCGCTGATAATTTAGTACATGGAGATTGCACATTTACATCTTATTTTAGTGGGGTTTTCAATTTAGACCTGACAAACAGTAACAGAGCTTGTGTTCTTTCGAGAAAACAAGCGCTGCAGTCGATTCTGGCATCTCAGCACAGTTCGCCCCTGCAGCTTTTGTGTGCTCAAACCTCTACCAGGAAACTACACAAAACTCCAGGAAGAACGTATTACATAACCACAACTTTCCAAGTTTTCTAGAACTGAAACGGAGCATAAAAGGAGATGAGCACTACATTGAAACATATATGTTCTCAGAACTGAATCTAACTACACCAGCCAGCAAAAGAGTTCATTCTTCTCAACCAGGAGCATCTGTAAACCAAAGTATCATAGGCCCCCACCCTTTCTTCCTATGAAACACTTCAGCAGCCACTAGTATCAGCAACTTTGCCCATCTGGCTTGCATTTCTCGAAGATCTGCTGTCTACAATCCAAACCAGTATGAAATATAGTGAGCTGCAAGAAAAATGACACTGGTAGGATCCTGAGGGTAGACTCCTTCAAAGCGTGCCTTATTTCTAACATTCCGAAGAGCCCATATCAAGGCAGCCACACCAACAGAAATAACATTTCTCACTTTAACAGGAAACTTCCAAGGTGAGAATGATCCAAATCTTCCATAAAAAACGAAACATAACTCGAATTTAAAAATTCTTTGGCAAAAGTTTCTATTCAAACCAAAATCCACCACAAGGGGAGAATGATCCGAAATATCTCTAGCAAGCAAAAGTTTCCCAACTACTCCCTCCGTTCCATATTAGATGACTCTCAACTAGATGTATCTAGTACTAAAATATGTCTAGATACATCTATATGAGAGTCATCTAATATGGAACGGAGGGAGTAGCACTGATCAAAACCCTATCTAACTTCACAAGGGTCAACATGACTGTTCGACCAAATAAACGCTCCCTGGAATTTCAATCTCCTTTAACTTCCAATTTTTAATCACAGCACTAAAGAAACGAGACCATTTAGATAGCTTCCTAGGCTTACTACTATCACTTATTTTCGGAATACTACTAGAATCTCCCTCAGCTGATAAAGGAAAACTATTACTAGATACATCTAGTTGAGAGTCATCTAATATGGAACGGAGGGAGTAGCACTGATCAAAACCCTATCTAACTTCACAAGGGTCAACATGACTGTTCGACCAAATAAAACGCTCCCTGGAATTTCAATCTCCTTTAACTTCCAATTTTTAATCACAGCACTAAAGAAACGAGACCATTTAGATAGCTTCCTAGGCTTACTACTATCACTTATTTTCGGAATACTACTATAATCTCCCTCAGCTGATAAAGGAAAACTATTACAATGAAAAAAATAAACTAATTCAGCTACAAGATCTTTGTTTTCAACTTCCAATTTTCAATCACAACATAAAATAAATGAGACTATTTAGATCGTTTCCTAGGCTTACTACTATCACTTACTTTCCCAATAATATTATAATCTCCCCCAGCTAATATAGGAAAATATTACAATAAAAACATAAACTAATTCAGCTAAAAATATTCTTTATCTTTAGCATGTGAAGCTCCATAAATAGACACCACATTAGAGATCAAACCACTATCTTTATCTTTAACTAAAGCTCTAACAAAGAATTTACCGAATTCCGAATTCAAAACTTCATAAAACTCATTATTAATACCTAATAAAATCCCTCTAGCCAATCCTCTGGCAGGAGAACACAGCCAAGAAAAGGACTTTCTGACACTAACACTATTCAAGCCAATTCAGGGAAAAAGATTGCTTTTTAGTCTCAGAAATGCCTAAGAAATGTAAATCATATTCTTTAATGAAGTCACTAACATCAACCAGTATTTTCTACTTATAAAAACAGGACCACTAACTTTACTGCAAATCTTAACAGGGTATTTAATCTCTACTGCTGAATTTCTCTTATTACTAATATGCCCCACAGCAGCTAAACCTCTTACACAACTACCAAGATGGTCCTCTAAGCAATCCTCATGTTCATCATCATAATATAACTCATTGATTGCGTGAGCATCAAAACTATTTGACTTGGAGGAAGCTACAAAAGTATCTTTACCAGTTTTATTCTTACTAGCTATGAACATTTCTTGCTTAGCTTTCTCAAGATCCTCAATAATGTTTACAGATTTACTAACTTCTACTGGATTTTTACCTAAGGATATTCCAACTTTACTAGCAAGTTCATGTGTAAAGTAAATTTGGCAGCTTGCAAACCCATAGAACCAACAGAATCTAAATCCTTACCAACTAGCACTTCCAAATTCTTGATCTTTGCTCTGTCCACAGCCTTGTCCATGACACTCTGGTCGGAAACATTCCTTACTATCCTCCTTGGATTCCTGACAACTAACTCCCCATTAACAAGTCTCCCTCCTTGTTGCACCACCTCCTACACCTCATCGAAAATATGATAGACGAAAGGATCATCTATCAGCTCAGCAACATCTAGACTAACCTCTGGAATTTTCACTCCAACTCTAGCTATGATAACACATCCATATCAATATCCTGCATTGTGCCAATTAAAGAAGCAGCCTCTACAAACCAATCTCTGTGAATCAAAGTTTCTGGAACTCACATTCTGATCCAAACTGAAAACAATCTGTATTTGGCAACAGCAGCAGATGTCCACTCAGTAACCCTAACAGAAGCAATACAGTCCCTCAATCCAAACATAGGATAGCCACACAGCTCCTGCAACCGCTGGAAATTTGGAAACTTAACAAGATATATGAACCTTCTCCATAAGACTTGCACTTCCACGCACCTCCCCAAGGGAACTGCTTGGAGAAAGCAAGTAACCGAGCGTGTGAAGAACGATCATACACATATAGAAAATTTAAAATAAGCATTAGACAGCAGAAGAATGATTATCTGACATTATAATATAACTCAATGTTGCACAAGCATTACACGGCAGAAGGACTACCTAACAATTGACTCTTTCCTCAGAAATATATAGATTTCAATTATTTCCCACAATTGGGAACTCTTGCAAAAGCTAAGAGGCAGCCGAAGACGTAAACCAAATGTTTCGTCTCGACTAACAGAGAGTCAGGCTCAACTTGACTTGACTCAACTAGCGCGGACTCAACTGACTAAGACTCAAGGACCTGACTCA
Organism: Alopecurus myosuroides; assembly: GCA_028641055.1. Taxonomy (NCBI): domain Eukaryota; kingdom Viridiplantae; phylum Streptophyta; class Magnoliopsida; order Poales; family Poaceae; genus Alopecurus; species Alopecurus myosuroides. Next base: position 361,693,970 of record CM054059.1, on the reverse strand, counting down.
ACCAGAGCACTGTCTCAGACACAAGGACTTGACTCGATCCTCGGCTCAAAAAGATGACTCGATCCTCAGCCGCAGTCTTGTAGCGACCCCCCACCCCCCTCCGACACCTTCGACCTGCAAATAAGCAGTAAACGAAAGACAGACAACGAACTAGACAATGATAGTGGAATTGCGAATCAAGGTAACGAAACAACCTGATTAAGACGCAGCGACGGGCAAAGCACGGACGCGGCGGGGCTCGTCCAACGCCGCCGCCTTCCTCTTCCTGCTGGGCTTCGGCCCGTCCTCGAGGCGCCCACAGAACTTGAGGAAATCTTCCTTGGTGACGAAGAGGCGGTAGTCGATGGCCCGAAGAAACGGCAGCTCGAGCGCCGCGAACTCGCCCGGCAAGATCGACTGCCGCGAGCAGAGCGGCAGCACCTTCGGGCTGTTGGGGGCGTACGGAGCGCTCGCGAACTTTGCGGCGACGAGAACCGCCACGGACACGAGGCGGTGCGCCGTGGACGGCTCGATCAAGATCCCCGCCTCGCGGGCGTCGCGGCTGCGCACGAAGCGGGTCAGGTGCACCGCCGCCAGGACGTAAATACTGCCCTCGCAGTGGAGGTAGCGCTGGATGCGCTCGAGGAAGTCGCCGATCCCGACGTCGGGGGTCGCACCGCCGCGGAAACCCCGGACGAGGTCGTTTTTCGCGGGCTGGGAGGCGGCGCTGGCGCAGTAGCGAGATTCGGCCTCCACGAGCGAGGCGAACATGCGGAGCGCCCGAGGGTTCCCCTTCTCGTCGCGGTCAAGGACGACGGAGCCCGCCGCGAGCGCCATGGTGACTTGAACTAGGGTTTCGCAGGAAACTAGGGTTTCGCGGGAGGCGGAGATTTCGTCGATCGATTTCGGGGGAGGAGGGGGTTGCGGCCGTTTCTTTGACATTTATCAAATTTCGGGATTCGCGCGCTGTGCGGCGAATTAATTCAGTATTTTTTCTTTTTTTCCCAATTGTTTTCCTTCCGAACCAGTAAATCGCTCGAAATTACTGGTTCAGCCGGCAAAAACAGCCGCCGCTTCCACTTCCTCCTCCATAGTCGTTTCCCCCCTCTTTTTTGGACCAGCCTCACCGGCATCAAAAGAGGTGCAGAACCCGATATATGAGTTAACTTCTTAGTGAAAGTAGAGATTTTAATAGATTAGATTATATTTTTGTTAGCCGTCTTTCTCATCAATGAAGATGGCATCGTCTGCGAAAACTGAATTTTGCCCCACTGTTTGATGGCGAGATCTCAATCCTAACATAAATGGTGGTGTTGGAAGATTAAATTTTTCTACATATGCTCTTTGAGATCTTTTTACACCGGGTTGGTTCTCCTCGTTGCTACGTCCCCGACAATGGTGGTTCGTACTCTCGACACCTAGCGACGTCCATCAGACTGACTGTTTGGTTACTTTTCACTATGATGCTTGTGTTGGTACTCTTGTTGATGTTTGTTGATTATTTTAATGTTGTTTGTGTACTCGCAGCCTTGGCATTTCAGTTTAAGATTAAAGTAATGTGATAAGCCTTGTTGGTATTTGTAGTTTTATTATTTGGTATATATATTCTACCGCTGCCTTGTGAAAAGAAAAGGATGGTGTCATGGGAAAAAAGAGTGAAAATCTCGAAGATTTGCTTGTTTCTTTCGAATTTGTGTCAAAGTGAACAACTTGACCGCAACGAGAGAAATGAAAATAAGATGGAGGTATTTCGGGCTTGTCTTACGAACTGCCGTTTGAACGGTCTGGGTTTCAGCAGATACGAGTTTATGTGGGATAATAGGAGAGAGGGCCTCGAGAACGTTCAAGCCAGATTAGACAGATCCACTAACACTGAATCTTTCTTGGACATGTTCCCTCTAGCTCATGTTAAGCACATAGCTACGGGGGAGTCAAACCATATGGCGTTACTTATCAAAGTGGCAGCAGAGCCGAGTCAGAGGGTGCCTTCCAGGTCGAGGGGTGATGACCTATAAGTGTAGGGGATCACAACAGTCTTCGAGGGTAAATATAGCCTAATTTATTGATTCAGCAGAAGGGGAGTCAAAGAATATTTATAAGCCTTAACCATTGAGTTGTCAATTTAGCCGCACCTGAAAAGTATCTTACTTCGCACAATTTATTAGTAGTAACAGTGATATAATGGCAGCAGTGGTTTAATAGAAACACTAGCGGTAAAACAGTAGTAGCAATAGTAACAACGATTGTAAACAGATTAAGTAGCAGTGCTAAAAACACCGTAGGCATAGGGATGGATGTATGTGCGTTGCATGAATAAGATTAATAACCATGTAATAGAGGTAATAACGTACAACAATATAAGAGATTATCTAAGTCACAAACTATCATAGGCATGTTTTCCGAAAATTTTCGTACGTGCTTGAAATAAGAACTTGCACGACATCTTTTGTCCTACCATCCCGTTCTCGTGGGGCCAACAAGGAACTAATGATAATTGAGTCACTTGTTCTACCAAGCACCAGAGAAAATCATTAACATACGGTGGAAACATGTAATCCTCGAACTAGAGTCCATCCCATCTGATATCCCAACCGTGTCACCTTGGGTTCTCGGGTTTCGGAGAATAATAAGTGTATACAACTAGTAAATATGATCCAAAACAACAATTGTACTCATGAAAACATAACATGTTCAGATCTGAAATCATGGCACTCGGCCCCTAATTGACAAGCATTAAGCACTCCAAGTTGCAACAACGACAATAAACAACAATAGTGGATACTAGGCATCAAACCCTAACAATCTCGTGATCTATTACATGACTAATCTCATCCAATCTTTACCATCCCCTCTGCCTACAGCGGATAATTACTCACACATCGAAGGGGGAATCATGGAGGGTTGATGGAGAGGTGATGGCTATGATGATGGTGATGGTCTCCCGAAAATCCCCGTCCCAGCAGCGTGCCAAAACAGGAACTTCTGTCTCCCGAACTAGGGTTTCGGGTGTCGCCGGAGCTGTGGATCGTTTTCGGGAAAAATCCTTCAGGGCTTCTCCGTTTCGAAGACGATTGAGTATTTATGACAAAGGGGGCCCTAGGAGTGGTCCCAGTAACCTAGCCCCCCTAGGCGCGCCCAAAGGGGGGCCGCGGCTGGCACCCGCCTGGGTGACCAGTGGCCCCCCCTCCAGCTGTCCTTCGGGCCCCGAGAGTCTTCCAGGGAAAAATAATTTTTGGAATTTTCCTGAAATTTCTGAGGAAATTGAATTTCTGTACGAAACTAGACACCAAGGGTAAATCTGGTGAACACAACGTTGGTCTGTGTTAGTTTGATCCAAATCATGCAAATGTGAGAAAAACGGTAAGACAAGTGGTCGGAAATTAGATACGTTTGCAACGTATCGAGGGGATTCATGTTTGAAGAAATGTGGTCCAAGCATGATTCATACGAGGACATGGTAAGGAGGCCTCGTACTCTTCTAGTGCAAGTACAAGTGATTTAAGTGGTCTATGGCAGATAATTAAATTGGTCTCGAGCAAGAGGAAGAGCTGGACACTTTTGATTTGGTCTAGCGACAGCTAAAATTATTACGAGCCAAACTTGAGGAAGCAAAGATCCAAGCACTAGTCTCTCGATCCTCACTGGAGGTCCGAGCCATTGAGCAACAGTTGCATGCCGCATATTACAAGGAGGAGGTAATGTACATACAGCGATCGCGGCAACAACGACTCAAGGAAGGGGATAAAAATACAAAATATTTTCAAAACCACGCTTCTTATCGAAGGAGGAAAAAATACGATCCATTTTCTTCACGAACGGATGGTAGCCGCTACGACACGGACGAGGGGATGAGAGAAATGGCACTGGCCTTCTACGAGAACCTATATTCTTCAGAGGGTGTTGTGAATATGAATGGTATTTTAAATCATACCACTTCGTTTGCCTCCGATGAAATGAATAGTATGATGACGACAACTTTTTTGAAAAAAAAATAGAGACCGCTCTATCTCAAATGGCCCTAACAAATATCCAGGCCCCAATAGGCTACCGACCCTTTTTTATGAGCGTCACTGGACACTAATTAAGGATGATGTGTGTGCAGCGGTTTGAGATTTTTTGGAAGGAAGGGGTTGTCCGGACGATTTCAATGATACTATTCTCTTGCTTATTCCCAAGGTTAAATCTCTAGAGCTCCTAAGCCACTTTCTTCCGATTAGTTTGTGCAACGTGTTGTACAAGATCGCGTCGAAGATGGTTGCAAACCCTTTGGAAAAAATACCACCAATCCTAACTTTTGAGGAGCAAAGTGCCTTTGTTCCGGGCCGCTTAATAATTGACAATGTGCTCATAGCTTATGAATGTGTGCACTCCATCAGAAGAAGGACGAAGAAAACTCTGTTATGTGCAGTTAAATTGGATATGATGAAGGCATACGACCGCGTGGAGTGGACGTTCTTAGAACATATGATGTTTAAATTGGGCTTCTCGCGACCTTGGGTGGATATGGTGATGAGATGCGTGACCTCGGTGTGGTTTTCAGTGAATCTTAATGGGGGAACTTCTAATTCGTTTTTCCCATCGAGAGGACTTGGGAAGGTGGATCCTATCTCTCCCTACCTGTTCCTCTTTTGCGTCGAAGGCTTATCAGCTCTGCTGAAAAATGCCCAAAGGAAGAATGAGATCAAGGGTGCCAGCTTCGGTACTCATGGTCCTCATATTATACACCTTTTATTTGCGGACGACAGTATCGTTTTCCTTGAAGCAAGTGAGTGATACGTCTTAAACGTATCTATAATTTCTGATGTTCCATCTTGTTTTCATGACATTTGCTACATGTTTTCTATACACTTTATATGATTTTCATGGATTTCCTGGGACTAACCTATTAACAAGATGCCACAGCGCCAGTTCCTGTTTTCTGTTGTTTTTTGTTTCAGAAAAGTTGTTCTGGAAATATTCTCGGAATTGGACGAAACGAAATCCGAGGGTCCTATTTTTTTGTCATGTACCCGGAATCCGTAAGAGACCCGGAGGGGGGGCATAGGGTGGCCACACCATTGGGTGGCGCGACCCCCCCTTGGTCGCACCACCAGGTGATGAGGGGCCCCTGGTGATGTGGAGGGTTACTCCTAGATTGGCCCGATCTTCACGAATCGACGAAGAACACGAAAAACGCTCAAGAACGCGATTAACAGGATGAACACGAGAGGGGGAATCGAGGGGGAATCATGGGAAAACACAAGGAAACGCAAGAGAGATAACTAGTAAGAACCTAAGAACCCGAAATCTCCCGTCAACTAAACCCCGAGGGCCGCCTACGGGACGATCGATCCAACTGAACTCACCTTGATTGAAACCGCTTCACACCCGTAGCCGGTCCACTACGCCAATAGAACCTCAAGGATTCACGGGAGGAAGATTGGACAATTTGTCGTGGGGTTATCACGGCAGACGTTACCGGGGGTAACTGATCTTGGGGCAAGACGACACAGGCGTTTGGGAGAGGGTTTAGCTCAGAGGAAAACATGGCGGAACTCGATCTGGTAGCCGACAATCAAGTCGCCGAGTCTCCGATCTCAATATATTAACTCGATCTCTCGTATACACTGGGTGCTCGATATCAAGCGGTACTATTAGGGTTCTTGGATCTCTCTCAACTAATCCTAGGGGTCGGTTTATAAAGCACCCGTACCCCCTGGTTTATTCTCCAAGGCGCACCCTGGATCCTACCCGGACACGGCATACGAACCCTAACCTTCCTTTACCGTAACCCACAATCCGGGTTAATGGGCCTACAAACTTGGGCCTTCCGAAAGTTCTTTATCCTTAGCCGGATCCTGCGCAGCATCCTTTGGGCCGGGTTATACCTTGGAGTTGGCCTACCGGGTTATTATCCCTCCATCAGTAGTCCCCAGAATAGCTTGGGCTTCACGGATACTTCCTTGAAGCGCTCGCTATTCCCTGTAAGAATATCAAACACACAAGTATATGGAGGCCGGGTTAAGGTGCTTTGATAGTTAGCTAGGCCCTACTCCATGGTGGCCATATAGTAACCCGGCTTTTTCCCAAATACCTGGCTTAACTTTCCAGGTCTAAGCCCTAAAAAATGTCAAGATTCTATACTCGATAATTGACCCTGATATCATGGGGTGGATCTCCTTCTCTTTTTCGTCCAGATACCTTGCTTAATACTTGGAGCATTTCTCGTAGGATCCGCGCGGATAACCATTCCCCCTAACTTCCGGCTTCCGGCCGTTGAGATAAGATCACCCTTGCCTTATAAATAGCGTTCAGGGGATGACTTAGAGCCCAACGCCTCACTCCATCCTCTCCTTTCCTTCTTCACTCCTTGCGCCTTCGTAACACCACCGCAGGAATTTCGCGCTCGCCGCCGGTGCAAAACCATCACCGGCCGCATCCGCTTCCAAGCCATCCCGCGCCGCCGCCAAACTTTACCGCTGCGCGCTCACCCCACTCGCCAAGAATCGCAGAAGGGCGCTCGAGCCACGCCGTCCACCGTCGTCGCAATAAACTCCAAGATCTCCCAGTAAGTTCCTTGTATTTGTTTAATTTAGCCTCGCAATTTCTCGATTCATCCCAGATTGGATCTAGGTCAACCTGTGGGCCGTTTTCTTCGTCACACCAAATTTAGACGGCTTAGATGCTTGCTAACTTCTTCAACAACCTGTTTGATGATCACACATCGCCCTCCTACCATTATTAATCACCAATCTCTTCGAAAAATCGTTCGCAAGTTTTTCAATCTAGATCTATTTCACCTCAATCTTCCGCTCATAACATTGACACCCGGAAAATCCTGCTTTTCCGGCTATTTTGCTTGCAATAGATACATGGGCAACCATCCGTCTTCCCAAAACACTTTTCCATACGTAAGTGACCAATAATCTCCATAGTTATACTTAATACCCGGATACCTCACAATCTCCACTTCATGGTGTGATACCCGGATAGTTCTTTAGTTTTCACGCTTTCCTGATACCTCAATACTTCCGAGTCTTATTTCCTGCACCTCTTTTTCTTGTGTTTTGCAGGTCGATCCCATGGCTCCCAAAAGGCAAGGGAAGCAGCCGGCCCAGGCGAAGACAACCCAATCCATATCTGCCAATTGGGGGCGATCTACTGTCACCAAGGCCAAACTGGAAGAATTGGCCGAGTTAGGGGTTCTTCCTCCTCAGAAGGACATTCACTGGAGGGCGCCGGGTGACGAGACCCGGCCTACTCCCACCGATGGCGAGGTAATCTGCTTTGTAGAGCACGTGACCCGGGGATTCCGCCCTCCGGGTCACCCTTTCTTTCGCGAAGTCCTGAGCCATTACGGCCTCCGGGTGTTCGACATAGGGCCTAACTCTATGTTGAACATTACCCATTTCATTGTCCTATCCGAGTCATACTTGTGCACTCCGCCAAGTTTGACTCTCTTTATTGAACTGTTCCAGTGCAAGCCGTGCCGCGAAAGCGGCGACGGAGCACTTCTCACATGCGGCGGGGTATCCATCCAACGTCGTAAAAACTCCCCAATGCCAACCATCAATCTGAACTCTCATGTCAAACACTGGCAATTATCCTTCTTCTACTGCCATGACACTTCTCCACCCGGCGAGAAGAGACTGCCGGGTTACTCGGAGGGCCTCCTCAACACTTCCGAGAATTTCAATGCCTTCGCCCCTGACTCGGACAGGGAGGCAATCATACCTTTGGTGGCTAAGATAGCCGTTCTCTCAGCCCAAGGCCTTCTTGGACTCAACTTAATAAAAACTTGGGTTGACTTTCGTATCCAGCCTAACTCCATCCGCACCAAATTGATGTGCGAATACTCGGGGCATACCACAGACGCGCTCCGATATTCCACCAAGAGCTTCGCCTCCGGGGATACCAACAAAACTATCAAGGGTTTCTTGACGGAGAAGCTGGAGGTGATAAAGAACATAGCCGGATTACCCCCGTTCACTCGGGAAAACCCGGCCCCTGTGGTAAGACCCAATAATCATAAGTTTATTTCCTTATCTTAACTCGATACTGCTTCCCACTCTTATTTTCATCTTTCTGTCTCAGGCCGGTGATCCTTTCTGGACAGTTGAAACCGCCCCCCCTTCCAGAGACCCGGAAGATGAAGACGAGCCGGTTGACGGTGATGAAGGTACTCACCCGGATCTTGTATTATCTTTACTTGCATCATTTTCCCCCTTTTTAATTTTTCCATGAATACATACTTGGTTCGCAGGGCTGGAGGACGAAGACGAGAAGGACGAAGATGACCCGGAAGCTACTGAATCCGACCAAGAAACAACAGTTGGGACCAAGAGGAAGGCCCGAGGGGTAGTGTCCAAGGTTCCTTTCTCTTTTATATCCTCTGAACCTTATTCCTTCGATGCCATGCGACAACTTAATCATCAATTATCAAACTCGTCGTACTTGAAGGATTCTCTTCCATCCAAGCGCAGAGTGACTCGGAGTTCCCCGAGCGAAGATCCTCTTAACCCGGGCATCTCCGCCTCCCCCGCCCATCGTGCCAGTGCTCCTCCGCCTCGTCCTTCTAACTCTCCTCGACGCCACCCTTCTCCTAACCATCCACGTGCCGGGCAATTCCGGGTTCCACTAGTGGTCCCTGTGGCAACTTCGTCTGCTTCCAGCGGCGAGCTCCCGCCAGATCACACCGTAAATACCGGGTAAGTTTTTGCTATATGGCATCTTTTGATGCCTGACAATTTTCAATCACCACTGCTAACTGCCTCCTCTCATCTTTCTTTTAGCACTCAAGTCACCGTCAGTGACCCAGAGAATGTAGAGACGGATAACCATCGGACAGAGGAATCGACTGGGAACGCAGATGCCGCGACTGGCGTTGGTACTGAGAATAACCAGGAACAAGGCCCCTTGGGCGATCCACTTCACCGAGCCACCGGGTCTCCTTCCTCATCGGAACCAGTAGACGAGGAGATCGAGGTTCTGGATACGAGGATGGGTTCTCCCAACCCGGATACTCAAACTGTTCGGGTCTCGACCCCAAAGGCGGGGAGAGCTCCCCCACCAGGCGATCAGGCTGCCGGCTCTTCCGGTGCCCAGCCCGAGGACCTGAAGTTTACCCAGATGCTCGAAACCCTGCGCACTTTGAGGGCTAATGAAGAAAACATCTTGGGGGCTTTAATAGCCAAACACGAGGTAAATCCGACTAACGCTGCTTGTGTCCCTATCCAGTCCCCAAGTTCCGAGTGAATTGATTCATAATTTGCTTGGGACTTTATGATACAAGCGACTGATAACTTGCCCCTTTACCCGGCTAATCCTTTGTTGCGTCCATGCAGTCTTTTGCGACTCAATCTGAGGAGAAACTGGCAGAGGCCACCAAGCTTATTGAAAAGGAGGTGTTTCTGCGTGAAGCAGCCGAAGCTGAGGCCAGGAGGAATAGGATGATAATGAGGAAGTATAGGAAAAGGGCTCACAAAGAAGAAGATGATCTAACAAGCCTTTCTGTCCAAATTGCTGACACATATCGTGCTTTGCTTGGTACGTTTCTTCCTCCGGGTTATCCTTTTGATAAATAGCCAGGGTTTTCTCGACTCATGTTTCCATTTCTTCAGGCCCGGACGAAGTGATGCCGGATGAGGATGACATTGCCAGGCTGAAAACTATCAAGAGCGTTATCCGACAACTATGCGCCGGAACCAAATGGATCCTTCAGGAATTACGGTGGCCGGGTAAGGGGCATGTCGATCTGAAGAGAATGTTGGATGCCTTCTCCACTATCCCCGAGTGGATTTGGCACTGGAAACGCTCGTCTTGCCGGGTTGGAGTAACCCGGGGGCTTGCGCTTGCCAAGGCTTATTTCCCTAAGCTCGAGCTAGTGAAGCTTATGGGCGGCTTTCCGGAGTTCAAGCTTGATGGGTCCACGTTCTCAGTGAAGGATTTTCAGGCTGTCCAGAAGGAGGTCCGTTACCCGGCCAGCGTGATCGCTGACGGCCTGGATGTTGATTCCCTCGTTCCCGCATATGATGCTGCTGGTGAAGCGGTTAAGTCGGATCTTCCCGAGCCGTATGATATGCTGGCTCGGTGGAAGGAGGAAGCTGCTAAGTTGAGGGCGGTGGCTGCCAAAAAGCAAGCTGAAGCCGGTTCTGCGCCCGCTACCTCAACACCAGTCGTTCCACCTCCTGCGCGGGCTGGTACTACTGATCCGGGTGCTGCTGCTACCACCAATGATGGCAAGGGCAAGGCCAAGATGGACGCCGAGTGATACCTGATATTTGATGCCTCTTCTTATGCGTCAGTCGGCCGATGTGCTGTTTAAACAATTATATTTTGGGTGGTGCGCCTGTGCACCTTTGATATCTTTCACCGGGATTTTGTAATGTACGCTAAGGTCTTGATATACTCTATGCCTCTTCTGGCCTTTTAAATTTATCCATTTTTGAACTCATCTGCTCTCGATATCCGGCTTTCTTTATTGTTCCTTTTGTGAAACTCGGTTTCCGGGTCTCATGGGCGTTGACAAGCGGACTTGCTGCTAAGTCCCCAAGCCCCCAAGACTCGGATTTTTGAGTTTTTGAACTTTAACAATCAAACAATTTTTCTTGTTTTCGAGATCCCGAGCCCCCAAGACCCGGATTCCGAGTCTAGGAAACGTGATCTTTCAAGGAGAACGCATTTGTTTGCTGCTAGGTCCAAAAAGCCCAGAGCCGTTTCACATAGGTTTTGAAGTTATGCTTAATAATCGTTGAGTTTCCGGCTATCAGCCCTGTACTCTGCATAACTTGTGGTTTAGATGACCCTTTTGACTCTCTGATACTATAAGCCGGCTTTCGCATGGATATCATGTTGTTACATCTGTACGAAACAGGGTCAACCAAGTCCCATTGGGCTTCATGGCTGATTGTAATCGTAAGCGAGCAAATCATGCCATTTTAGTGCGAGTCACATCGAGCTTAAGTAAGAAAAGTCAAGAAAATTTGGCTCCTTTGTCCGGTTATAAGATTGTAGCCGTACTCGTTTGCGAGTAACCGGCCCTTATAACTCATAGGCATCAAGGCCGGGTCTTTGAGTTTTCAACTGTGCTATTCAAGCAATCAGCCCCCAAGACCTATATATGTACGCGACGTGCTGAGAGTGAAGAACATGATAATAACCACCTCTTTACTTGATATGAAAAAGTTAGGTCAGCAAGCCGCCTCATTAAAAACCCATCCAGTCCCCAAGGGTACGTGGATAGGAAAAGAGTACGTCTGAAACCTGCTGCCTGTTACACCGTGCAATTCCACTTGCCAATATAATCTTTACTAAGTATAATACGGACGTAGCTGCGCCACGTTCCATGGTCTATCTCTTTCTTGCATAGATGAAGTGGTATGAGCGGTGTCATTAACTGTAGCCGACTCTTCCCTTGCATCTACCAAGTAATATGATCCGTTATGCAGATTCCGGCTTATGATAAACGGTCCTTCCCATGGCGGTGATAATTTGTGTTTTCCTTCGTTTGACTGTACTAGGCGCAGAACCAGGTCTCCTTCCTGGAAGACCTGGGTTTTCACACGCCGGCTATGATACCTCCGTAAGCCTTGCTGATAAATGGCTGATCTCTCCAGGGCTTGTTCCCTTTGTTCTTCTAACATATCTACGGCATCCTGCCGGGTCTTTTCGTTCTCCATTTCGACGTAAGCTGATATTCGTGGTGAATCATGAATAATATCACTCGGTAGTACTGCCTCCGCGCCATAGACCATGAAGAAGGGTGTCATTTGAGTAGACCTGTTAGGTGTAGTGTTGATACCCCAAACCACGGAAGGAAGTTCTTCGACCCATGCGCCAGCGGCCCTGATACAAGGGACTCGCAATCGTGGTTTTAATCCGCGAAGCAACTCTTGGTTTGCCCTCTCCACTTGTCCATTGGCCTGCGGATGAGCCACTGATGCAACATCAAGCCGGATTCCATTGTTGCCACAGAACTTCTCCATCTCACCAAGGGACATGTTGGTTCCATTGTCGGTAATTATGCTGTGGGGATACCCGAACCGGTAGATAATCTTTTTCAAGAACTTGACTGCTGTAGCTGCTTCACAATTAGTAACTGGCATAACCTCAACCCACTTGGTAAACTTATCAATAGCCACCAAAAGATGTGTCTTCTTGCATGGTGACATATGAAAGGGGCCAACCATATCCATCCCCCAGACAGCGAACGGCCAAGTTAACGGGATGGTCCGTAATTCCATAGCCGGCACATGGGTTTGGCGAGCGTACCTTTGACATCCGTCACACCTTGCTACTAATCTTTCCGCATCCGCTAGAGCCGTCAGCCAGAAAAATCCGTGTCGATAAGCCTTGGCCACAAGGGATCTTGTGGATGCATGATGCCCGCAATCGCCTTCATGGATTTCCTTGAGAATCTGTCGGCCTTCTTCTGGTGCTACGCAACGCAAAAAGACTCCTGCTGCACTTCTCTTGTACAACTCCCCATTAATGATAGAATACCCCTTTGCTCTCCGCAAAATTTGCCTTGCTAACACCTCCTGTCGTGGTAACTCGCCTCGTGATAGGTAGGCCAAAAACGGTTCTGTCCACTCGGGAATAGCGCGTATAGTGGCCACGAGCTCCGTATCCGGGTCTTTGCTTGCCAGTTCCTCCTCGGACTCGATTTTAACCGATGGTCACCATAACTCGTCCAGGAACATGTTAGGTGGAACCGGCTCTCTGCGCGAGCCGAGTCTAGCAAGGGCGTCTGCTGCTTCATTCTTTCTTCTGTCTACATGCTCCACCTCATACCCGGAAAAGCATCCTGCAACCCTATCAACCTCCCTGCGGTATGCTGCCATGGTTGCATCCTTTCTATCCCAAGTTCCTGACACCTGCTGTACCACAAGGTCCGAATCTCCGAAGCATCGTATCCTCTTGATGTTCATCTCCTTGGCTACCTTTAAGCCATGCAATAGGGCCTCATACTCGGCCACGTTGTTGGAACAGTCAAAGTGAATTTGTAGTACGTAACTTAATTTATCTCCTTTGGGTGACGTTAGTACCACTCCGGCTCCTGATCCCTCGTATTGCTTAGATCCATCGAAGTGCATGATCCATGATTCGGAGTTTGGAACCGTTGTAGTCATGCCTGTATGTGTCCAGTCGTTAATGAAATCAACTAAAGCCTGAGATTTGATTGCTGACCTGGGCTCGTAACTGATGTGATAATCCCCCATTTCTATCGCCCATTTGGCTATTCTTCCAGTCGCATCCGAGTTCCTGATGATATCCGACATTGGTATTGAGCTAACCACCGTTATGGGGTGTTCCTGGAAATATGGCTTCAATTTCCGGCTGGCCATAAAGACCCCGAAAACCAGCTTTTGCCAATGCGGATAGCGCTGCTTTGCTTCCGACAATACCTCACTGACATAATAAACCGGCCTCTGAACCGGATAACCTTTCCCATCTTCTTTACGCTCCACAACCACTACTGCACTGACGGCTCGGGGGCCTGCTGCCACGTACAGCAACATAGGCTCTTTAGGACCCGGGGCCGCTAGTACTGGTGCTTCAGATAACTGCTTTTTTAGCGCCTCGAACGCCTCATCCGCCTCCTGATCCCGTACGAATTTGTCTGACTTTCTCAAGAGCCGGTACAAGGGTATTGCCTTTTCTCCGAGTCTTGATATGAATCGGCTCAAGGCTGCCACGCAGCCCGTGAGTTTTTGAACGTGCTTCAAATTTTCCGGCTTTTTCAGACTCTGGATAGCTTTGATTTTGTCCGGGTTTGCCTCAATTCCTCTCTCGGAAACGATAAAGCCGAGTAATTTCCCGGCTGGAACTCCGAACACGCACTTCGTCGGGTTAAGCTTCATTTGATACCTCCTCAAGTTTTTGAACGTCTCCTTTAGATCATCGATAAACGTCTCCGCCTTCCTGGTCTTGATAACCACATCATCCACATAGGCATGGACGTTGCGTCCAATTTGGTCCTCGAAGCACTTTTGAATACACCGTTGATAAGTTGCGCCAGCGTTCTTCAATCCAAACGTCATGGTTTTATAACAGAAGGCCCCAAAAGGGGTTATAAATGATGTTTTCTCCCAATCCTCCCTCTTAAGCTTAATTTGGTGATACCCGGAGTATGCGTCCAGAAAGCATAGCAGGTCACTCCCGGCTACTGCGTCTATGATCTGGTCTATCCTTGGTAGTGCGAACGGGTCCTTTGGGCAATGTTTGTTGAGACTCGTGAAATCGATGCACATCCTCCACTCGTTAGTCTTTTTCATCACTAGAACCGGATTTGCTAACCAATCCGGGTGAAACACTTCCATGATAAAGCCGGCTGTCAGTAGCCGAGCAATTTCTTCACCTATGGCCTTCCTTCTTTCTTCATTCATCTTCCTCAAGCCCTGCTTCACAGGCCTGGACCTGGGATCCACGTGCAAACTGTGCTCCGCCAATTCTGTAGGGATACCCGGCATGTCGCTGGGTGTCCAGGCGAACACGTCCGCATTTGAACGAATAAACTCCACAAGTGCCTTCTCCTGCTCTCTTTCCAAATTAGACCCTATAGTAAATTGCTTAGTGGAATCACCTTCAACAAAATCTATCTTCTTGGTGTCTTGTGCTGCCTTGAATTTTGCTCTCTCGTCCTCAGTATTCGGCCTTTTCAAAGCTGTTCTATCATCCGGATTTACTTGAGACCGGTAATACTCGAGTTCTTCTTTTCTGCACGCTTGCTCGGCCATTACTGAATCTCCTTCGTCGCACTCGGCCGCTATATCCCGGTTCCCATGTACGGTGATGGTCCGTTTAGGACCCGGAATCTTTAGCTGCAAATACACATAACACGGCCTAGCCATGAATTTAGCATAAGCCGGTCTTCCGAACAGCGCGTGATAAGGACTGCGCAATTTGACCACCTCGAACGTGAGCCACTCAACTCGATAATTATCCGTCGATTCTCCGAAAGCAACCTCCAAGGTGATCTTTCCCTCGGGGCTCGCCGAGTGACCCGGCACGATCCCGTGAAAGACTGTCGAACTTTTCTGTAGCTGGGACTCTTTGAGGCTCATGCGTAAGAAGGTTTCCCAATACAGGATGTGAATGCTACTTCCACCGTCCATCAGGACCCTTTTCAGCTCGTAACCATTGACCTGTGGCGCAACCACCAATGCCAAAACTCCTGGGCGCTCTATTCTTTCCGGGTGATCTCTTCTGCTCCACGTTACCTCTTGCTCCGCCCATCTCAGGTATCCCGGCACGGCCGAGGAAACCGAGTTTACCGCTTGCTTTAATGTCTCTTTGTCCCTGCTAGAAGTTCCTGTAGTATGCACATGATATTGTCCCTTAAAATCAGGCGTACGTACCATACCGATGAAGATGTTGATCTGGCCGATCGTCACAGTAGATCCGGACTCGAGGTGATCCGACTCTGGCCCCCAGCCGGACTCGTCCACCATCTTTTCTCCTTTGTGGTCGATGTAGATCTCGCCGATGACAAGATTCTCCGTGTTCTTCCGAGCTTCTCTCGTGATGTAAACACCTTTGGACGCAGGCCCCATGGTGGGCGCCAACTGTCGTGGGGTTATCATGGCAGACGTTACCGGGGGTAACTGATCTTGGGGCAAGACGACACAGGCGTTTGGGAGAGGGTTTAGCTCAGAGGAAAACATGGCGGAACTCGATCTGGTAGCCGGCAATCAAGTCGCCGAGTCTCCGATCTCAATATATTAACTCGATCTCTCGTATACACTGGGTGCTCGATATCAAGCGGTACTATTAGGGTTCTTGGATCTCTCTCAACTAATCCTAGGGGTCGGTTTATAAAGCACCCGTACCCCCTGGTTTATTCTCCAAGGCGCACCCTGGATCCTACCCGGACACGGCATACGAACCCTAACCTTCCTTTACCGTAACCCACAATCCGGGTTAATGGGCCTACAAACTTGGGCCTTCCGAAAGTTCTTTATCTTTAGCCGGATCCTGCGCAGCATCCTTTGGGCCGGGTTATACCTTGGAGTTGGCCTACCGGGTTATTATCCCTCCATCACAATTCTTGATTGAAACCCAACGGGAGAGATCAAGTAATTGGATGAGTCTTGATACGATCCTCGACGAAGTCGGAGGAGTAGCCTTGATACGTTCCTAGGTACACACCATAGGACTAGTTCCTCAAAGAGGGATACAAGAGAGCAAATCTCACAATGTTCTAAATTCAACTCTAAAACCCTAGATCTAGCTCGGGGTCGTCCTTAAATAGCGGGGGGTCGAAGTAGGTGAAAACGGGTCTTTTACGTGGATTTCAGGCCACGCCGGCCTGGGAGCCCGGCCTAGCCGGCCTGGAGGCCGGGGTGGGCGCAGGGAGGAGCCCTAGGGCGCGCCGGCCTGAGGCCGGCCTGGCAGCCGGCCTGGGGCCGGGGTGGGCGAGGGGGCGCCAGCCTGGGAGGGGCCGGCCTGGGGCCGGGGTGGAGGCCGGCCCTCTCGGGTGGGGGTCCGGCCTGAGGAGGGGGGCGGCCGGCCTAGGGCCGGAGTGGAGGCCGGCTCCCTCGGGTGGGTGCCCGGCCTGGAGGGTAGGGGGGCCGGCCTGGCCGGGCCCTGAGGCCGGGAGGGAGTCTTTCCCCCTATCTTCTCCGTCGGGACTCCGAATCCGACGCCATCTTCTCCGCCCTTCTTGGTACCTTCTTGCGCATCGTCTTGGGTGCTTTCCGGGGCCTCCGTGGTGGGTTTGAACCTGAGCACACAAAGTGTTGAAACATGAGGTAGCGCACCATCCGCCAAGTCACCGAAAGTATGGAGCGAGAGGAGCGAGTTCACCTTATCATGGATGGCCTTTGCTCGTGATCTTGTCATTGGTGCACTTGGTGGAGTTGGGTGGGCTACATCATCTCCCCCCCTTGAAAAAGAGTCGACCTCGACTCGGCGTCGTCTTCATCACTTGGGTAGCCATGGAAGGGAGAGATGTCCTTGACATTGAAGGAGTTGTGGACGAGGTACTTGGATTCCGGTAAGTCGAGCTTGTAGGCGTTGTTGTTGATGCGCTTGATGACCTTGAAGGGGTCGTCGCCTCTTGGCTTGAGCTTGGAGTTGCGCTCTTCGGGAAAACGGTCCTTGTGCAAGTGTAGCCAAACGATGTCACCTTCTTGGAACACCATTGGTTTCTTGTTCTTGTTCATGATGGAGGCTCGGTGCTCGGAGTGCTTCTCAAGCGTAGCTCGTGTGGAGTCATGTAGCTTCTTGATGTAGTCGGTGCGCTTGTCAATGTCCATGTTCGCTCGCTCGCGGAGAGGCAAAGGTAGTATGTCGAGAGCGGTGTTGGGGTTGAAGCCGTAGACGATCTCGAAGGGACTCTTCTTGGTAGCTTGATGTAGAGCACGGTTGTAGGCGAACTCGGCGTGTGGGATGCATTCTTCCCAATTCTTTAGGTTGGGCTTGATCAATGCTCAAAGAAGTGAAGATAGTGTGCGGTTGACGACCTCGGTTTGTCCATCCGTTTGTGGGTGGTAGGCGGTGGAGAAGAGGAGCTTGACGCCGAGCTTGGCCATCAACGTCTTCCAAAAGTAGGATGTGAACTTGACGTCGCGGTCCGAGACAATGGAAGTAGGTACACCATGGAGACGCACAATTTCCCTGAAAAACAAGGTAGCAACATGTGAAGCATCATCGGTTCGGTTGCAAGGAATGAAATGTGCCATCTTAGAGAAACGATCCACAACTACAAAGATTGAATCCATGTTGGTTTTAGTTCGTGGGAGTCCTAACACAAAGTCCATGCTAATATCACTCCAAGGTGCATGTGGGATAGGCAATGGCATGTAAAGACCATGGGGGTTGGAAGTAGACTTAGCTCGGAGGCATGTAGAACATCTCTTGACGTGTCTCTCAACTTGATGCTTCATCTTGGGCCAATAGTAATGGTTGGAGAGCATGACATAGGTCTTGTCGCGTCCAAAGTGCCCCATGAGACCTCCTTCATGTGATTCCTTCAATAACAACAAGCGAAGAGAGGACTCGGGAATGCACAATTTGTTAGCCTTAAACAAGAAACCTTTGTGGAGATAGTAGTCATCAAACCCTCGGTTAGGCAAACATTTCTCAAAGATAGGAGCAAAGAAGACATCGGAAGCATATAAGTCTTTGATTTCATCCAACAATCACATTGATGTCAAGGCGTGTAAGAAGACACTCTTTCCTAGACAAGGCATCCGCTACAACATTCTCTTTACCTTTCTTGTACTTAATGACATAAGGAAAAGATTCAATGAATTCTACCCATTTAGCATGCATCTTGTTCAAGTTAGCTTGACCCTTCAAGTATTTCAATGATTCGTGATCGGAATGAATAACAAACTCTTTAGGCCAAAGGTAGTGTTGCCAAACTTCTAGCATTCGAACCAAAGCAAATAGTTTGGTATCGTAGATTGGGTAATTGAGTCTAGCGCCATCTAGTTTTTCACTATGGTACGCAATGGGACGTCCATTTTGCACGAGAACGCCACCAATTCCTATGCCACTAGCATCACATTCAATCTCAAAAGTTTTCTCAAAATCCGGTAAAACAAGCAAAGGAGCTTCGGTTAGGCATTTCTTAAGTGTGTCGAACGCTTTTTGTTGCGCGTTGCCCCAAACAAAAGGTACATTCTTTTTGGTAAGTTCATTCAAAGGGCAAGCAATGGTTGAAAAATCTTTGACAAACCGGCGATAGAAACCGGCAAGGCCATGAAAGCGCCTTATCTCACCCACGGAAGTAGGGTTGGGCCAATTTCTAATTGCCTCAATTTTCTTGTTATCCACTTCAATACCATTGGAAGAGATCACAAAACCCAAGAAAACAAGCTTGTTGGTGCAAAAATTGCATTTGGAAATATTGGCGAAAAGTTTTGCTTTGCGAAGAGCCAACAATACTTGTGAAACATGATCAAGATGATCCTCCAAAGACTTGATATAAATGAGGATGTCGTCAAAGTAAACCACAACAAATTTTCCGATAAAAGGACGCAAGACTTCATTCATGAGACGCATAAAAGTGGAAGGAGCATTTGAAAGACCAAAAGGCATGACAAGCCATTCATACAAACCAAGTTTTGTTTTGAAATCCGTTTTCCATTCATCACCTATGTTCATACGTATTTGGTGATATCAACTTTTAAGATCAATTTTAGAGAAGATGGTAGCACCACTCAATTCATCAAGCATGTCATCGAGCCTAGGGATAGGATGTCTATATCTAATGGTGATAGCATTGATAGGACGACAATCCATGCACATACGTGAAGTAGCATCTTGCTTAGGAACAAGGATAACCGGCACGGCACAAGGGCTAAGGGATTCGCGGATAAAACCTTTATCGAGTAGTTCTTGAATTTGGCGTTCAATCTCCTTAGTCTCCTCGGGGTTGGTGCGGTATGGAGCACGGTTTGGAAGTGGATCACCCGGAATGAGGTCAATGCGGTGCTCAATTCCTCGTAGAGGAGGAAGGCCCGGAGGGAGTTCATCGGGAAACACATCTTCAAATTCCTGCAACAAAGGCAACAAAGACGGAGGAAAATTTGTCATGTCGTTAGTTTCAAGGGCTTCCCCTTTGCACAATAGGACAAAGTGTAGTATGGTTGGGTCATCTTGTAGCTCTCGCATCTCTCTTTTGGTGGCAAGCAAGGCAAGACCTTTGGGAACACTCAAAATTTTGTCGCTCATGTTTGGCTTGTGGCTCTCACTCTCTTTTAGGTGGATCACTCTCTCACCGCTCATCCCACTAGACTTGAGTTTTTCTTGTTTGTGTGCAAGTGTCTTGGCGTTGTCGGCGATCACTTGGCTAGGAGACATGGGACGGAGAACAAAGGTCTTGTTGTTCCACTTAAAGCTATATTGATTGGTACGCCCATCATGAATAGCACTCTTGTCATATTGCCAAGGTCGGCCAAGAAGAAGATGACACGCAGTCATAGGCACAACGTCACACTCCACCGTGTCTTCATATGGACCAATCTTGAAGTGCACGAAAACTGTATGTTGAATCTTGAATGAGCCGGATTCACTAAGCCATTGGACATGGTATGGATGCGGATGTCTCTTGAAAGGCAAGTGAAGTTTGTCACAAAGTTCTTTGCTAGCCAAGTTGTGGCAACTACCACCATCGATGATAACCTTGATGGACTTGCCATTGATACCGGCTCTAGTTTGGAAGAGATTGCACCGTTGATCATGCTCATCTTGAGGAGAAGAAGTAAGGACTCTTGTGACCACTAGTGATGGATTCTTATCCTCATCGCAATACACACTTTCTTCATCTTCATTGGGCACATCCAAAGAATTGAGAGCCACTTGATGCATAGCATAGTACTCACCCTCACTCATGGAGTCACGTTCACCATCTTGATTGACTATCATAATCATCTTGTTGGAACACTCAAAGGACTTGTGTCCACTACCACCACACTTGAAGCAAGTAATAGTGCTCGACTTGACTTGAGGAGCATTTGAAGAGGAGGTGGAAGGTACTTGCTTCTTGAAAGGTTGTGAAGACTTGTTGGGAGCACTAGAGGCTCGAGTGTTGCTCTTGTTGGTAGTAGGAGTAGTTGCTTGTGTCACTTGAGTCGAAGAGGAAGGTCTTGAGTTGAAGAAAGCCTTTTGCTTATTGTATTTGAGTTCTTCCGCAATTTGGCGTTCCGCCTTGAGAGCTTGGTGGACAAGGGCCACAATGTTGTCATATGGCTGATACTCGACGATCTTCCTTATAGGATAGTTGAGGCCATTGAGAAAGCGGGCCATTGTTTGTTCTTGAGATTCCATCACATGAGCTCGTATCAAAGAGGTCTCCATTTCCTTGTAGTACTCATCAACGGACTTCAAGCCTTGACGAAGTTCTTGTAGTTTCTTGAATAGGTCACGCTTGTAGTGTCGAGGAACGAAACGAGCGTGCATGAATTGCTTCATCTCATTCCAAGTGGCAATAGGAGAAATGCGGTTGCGGACTCTTTCGGCTTGTAGGCGATCCCACCATAAGAGTGCGTAGCCTTCGAATTCCAATGATGCTAGAGCAACCATCTTCTTGTCGGTGAAGTTGTGAATACCGAAGATCTTGTCTACCTTGAGAGCCCAAGCAAGATATTCTTCGGGGTCATTCTCACCATTGAACTTTGGGACATTGAAACGAAGAGCACTCATCTTGTTGTCTTCTTGTTGACGTTGGGGACACTCATGGTGTCGATCATGGGAATCTTCATCATAGACGGGGGGTGAATCATCATTGGGGTCATCCTCATTGTCTTGGCGGTGGCGATCATGATGGAGAGGATGACGCCGGTGGTCATTAGGTGGGGGTTGTTGATTGTGACAGAGTCTTGCTTCACGGCGTTCACTATCATCATTGTCATGGCGGTGATGTCGAGGACGTTCTTGTTGTGGGCGTGGCGGAAGAACTTGTTCATCATGAGGGTGTTGAGGACGATCATGTTCTTGGCGGTCATTGTTGTTGAGACGCGCATTACGCCTTGGTGGCCTTCGATGTTGATTAGCACCTTCCACGAAGTCATTGTGGCCATAGTCTTGAGCGTGGCCTTGAGGAGGTGGATGATGATGTTGTCGAAGGTCCGGGCATTGCGGTTGTTGAAGAGGGTCACCACGGCCTTGGCGATGTCGAGGTGGTGGTGATGGCGAGCTATCCTCATGCCAATTTCGTCGCGGAGCTTGTTGAGGTTGGGGAGGAGGTGGATGTGGTTGTTGATGTTGTCCATCCTCCTCCAAGTTGTTGTTGCGATCATGGCGAACATGGAGGTCATGGCGACGAGGTTGGTGAAGATCTTGATTGTTGTGGCTTGAGCGACGAGACCTTGAGGACGATGATGAATGACGACGATTGGAAAGATTAGCCAAGTTGATGTTGATGCACGTCATTTTATCATTCAATCGAGCCTCTTGCTCTTGGAGTCGATGCTCATAGCGTTGCAATCCATCCTTCATGAGTTCACGGAGTCGGAAATGGTCATTGCGGGTGACGTAGTTGGCGTTAGCATTGTCGTTGTAGAATGGGTTGCCTTCATCTTCCGAACTCGGACTTGAGAATACTCCTTCCCTAGCCATCTCAAACACACAAGGGTGATATTGAAGAAATTGATGTCTCACTTACCCAACGTTACCTTTTTTTGGTCGTATTGAGCCTAGTGGACGAGCCTAGGTGTAGGGCGGTATGTCAAGAGCGAATCCAAAAAGATCGAAAGAAACCGTAAACAACAACACACACGCTTTATGTGGAAGGCAAATGGGTTAGGAAAAGTGGCGAGGAAAAATCGACAAAACCTAAGAAACGTGTATTGTTAAACGTGGAGAAACTCAAAGAAAATTTAACACAAATACCAAACCTAGTGGATGGAAATATGGTGGAACACACACACGCAAGGGATAAATGGGGTTAGTGCGACCAATGGACGAGCAAAGATGAAATGAAACTAACGAAGACTAATGCTCAATGCCACACTAACACAAGGAGGACGCTAGCTCAAACCGCAAATTTGAAAAGGCCAATGCCTACTCGTAGCTAATCTTTTTCTATTTTCTCTTTTTCTCTTTTTTTTTGATTTTCTCTTTTGATGGATTCCAAAATGCCAATGCCTACTCATAGCTAATCTCTCACAAGCGCCAACTCGCACTCTCGATGCCACAAATGCGATGCCAAGCGGTGTAAAAAGAACTAGTCCCAATAGGTAAGTAACACAATGGGGTGGGGTGGTTAAAGCGGAAGCAAGTTATACCTCTCTTATTGATGATCACGGACTTGCGGCCGGTGGATGTCGATGTCGTGGCGATCCGGTGATGTGGAAGCGTAGGTGATGTCGTGGGCGTGTGGCAACTTGTTGCGCTCAATTTGGATCACAAACGACAAAGAAAAACAAGTTCCAAATTCCTTCAAAATCAAGAATTTTTTGGGGCAAAATTGGAAAAATTGGCTGAATAGAAATGTGTGGAATGGTGTTTGGCAACAAATCTATGAAGAAAAACCACGAAAAACTCAACGAATCAACATATCGGTCAAAATCCCTTTTGGCTATTTTTGTGATGATTTTCAAAATTTATGGTGGAAAAAGAAAAATTAGTGGATGGGAAGTGGTGTGGGTGTCGGATTCGTGTCAATCTAGCTCTGGATACCAGATGATGTGGAGGGTTACTCCTAGATTGGCCCGATCTTCACGAATCGATGAAGAACACGAAGAACGCTCAAGAACGCGATGAACACGATGAACACGAGAGGGGGAATCAAGGGGGAATCGTGGGCAAACGCAAGGAAACGCAAGGGAGATAACTTGTAAGAACCGAAGAACCCCAAATCTCCCGTCAACTAAACCCCGAGGGCCGCCTACGGGACGATCGATCCAACTGAACTCACCTTGATTGAAACCGCTTCACACCCGTAGCCGGTCCACTACGCCAATAGAACCTCAAGGATTCACGAGAGGAAGATTGGAAAATTCTTGATTGAAACCCAACGGGAGAGATCAAGTAATTGAATGAGTCTTGATACGATCCTCGACGAAGTCGAAGGAGTAGCCTTGATACGTTCCTAGGTACACACCATAGGAGTAGTTCCTCAAAGAGGGATACAAGAGAGCAAAGCTCACAATGTTCTAAATTCAACTCTAAAACCCTAGATCTAGCTCGGGGTCGTCCTTAAATAGCCGGGGGTAGACGTAGGTGAAAACGGGGTCGAAAACGGGTCTTTTCCGTGCATTTCAGGCCACGCCGGCCTGGGAGCCCGGCCTAGCCGGCCTGGAGGTGGGCGCAGGGAGGAGCCCTAGGGCGCGCCGGTCTGGGGCCGGCCTGGGGCCGTGGTGGGCGAGGGGGTGCCGGCCTGGGGCCGGGGTGGAGGCCGGCCCTCTCGGGTGGGGTTCGGCCTGAGGAGGGGGGCGGCCGGCCTAGGGCCGGGGTGGAGGCCGGCTCCCTCGGGTGGGTGCCCGGCCTGGAGGGTAGGGGGACGGCCTGGCCGGGCCCTGAGGCCGGAGGGAGTCTTTGCCCCCTATCTTCTCCGTCGGGACTCCGAATCCGACGCCGTCTTCTCCGCCCTTCTTGGTACCTTCTTGCGCATCGTCTTGGGTGCTTTCCGGGGCCTTCCTGGTGGGTTTGAACCTGAGCACACAAAGTGTTGAAACATGAGGTAGCGCACCATCCGCCAAGTCACCGAAAGTATGGAGCGAGAGGAGCGAGTTCACCTTATCATGGATGGCCTTTGCTCGTGATCTTGTCATTGGTGCACTTGGTGGAGTTGGGTGGGCTACATCACCTGGCCACCCACCGACTGTCGAATATGCATCTCAACAAGTCCCTCGGGTGAACTGATAGGGTTTTTATTAGGAGAACGTGTAGGCGCTAGTGACAATCGTCGACTAACAGGGGGCATGATTTACCCAGGTTCGGGGCCCTCGTAGAGGTAAACCCTTACTCCTGCTCCTGTCGATCTATATTAGCAATAGATCGATTACAATGGGGGGGTGCTCGAGTCGAGAGTATGGTCTCAATCTCAAGGTTTTGGTGGTGCAGTATTGCTTGGTCCCCCTCCCGGTGGTTCTCCTGGCCTTATATAGGTGGCCAGGTCTCCAACCGCACCCGGGGGGTTACAAACCCTAGCCTTAAGTCGGTTACAAGTTTCCTTACTTGAACCGCAAGGCTTTACGGGTGGGCTTCGGTTGGGCCTTCTAGAACTGTTGATGACATCTCCATTTGGGCTTAGGTCTTGGGCCTTGGACTGGGTAGCCTTACCCGGTAGGTCCAGGAGTCATCCCTTTGTCACTAGCCCCCGAGTGTTTACTCGATTGAGAATCTGTTGCGTAGACACTCAAAGTTTGTCTTGATTTCCTTCGATTGGTAGTTTCAATCGCTTGACTTTGGAGGGCGCATACCCTATACACAATGTGCCTTTTATACTCGAGTATCGAGCAATGAATGTGCCTATGTTCCGGCTGTTTCGTAGAAGGGTGTGGCTTAGCTGCTTGGCTCTCCCGAAAGCTCAGTGCCAATTAATCGCATCTAGGGCAAAAACAATTCTGGCCTACACAGACTCGAGACCTCCGACTCGAATCTGGCAAGGTGATCGTTGCGACTGGGCCGTGGAGGTCTTACCGAGTCGAACTTAACCTATAGGGGTACCCGGCGCGTCCGCTAGGATTTTTCTTCGTGTTGTTGACACGGAATTTTACCGGAGGACGCAGCTTGAGTGCAATTCAAGGCCCATATGAGAGATCTTTGGGTCTTACCTTCGAACTCGAAGAATACGACATCCATATGTGCCTAGTCGGCTGAACGATTCAAGATAGAGATGTGTAAATACATCATGTGATAGAGTAGCAGGGGATGCATACTCGTGATTTTGCCTTTCAATATCTCTTTGAGAATCTTTGATCGGAAGGTCCTCCTTTTCTTTGCCGTATACGAAAGAAATTTCGTGTTTAGGGAACTTATGCGAAAGAGTTTTCACGTCTTGATATGCCCATAGCAAAGAAATTTCGTGCAGGGAGCTTATGCAGAAGAGTTTTCGCGTCTTGATATGCCCATACGAAAGAAATTTCGTGTCAGGGAGCTTATGCAAAAGAGTTTTCGCGTCTTGATATTCCCATACGAAAGAGATTTCGTGTCAGGGAGCTTATGCGAAAGAGTTTTCGCGTCTTGATGTGCCCATACGAAAGAAATTTCGTGTCAGGGAGCTTATGCGAAAGAGTTTTCGCGTTTTGATGAGCTATGCAGTGATGTCACCGCGCACCCGTCTGTTCTGACTCCTCCCAATGGGACGTGACGGAGTGAAGCAGAGCATGCTGGCCCACCTTGTCAGTTTTTTGACCGGAAACGATAGGTCGCTTCTGGTTTTTCCGCGAGCCACGCGGTGTAAATATGCACGATCTTCTGTAAAGATCGTGGCAGAGGTAACTGTTCACCGCTGTCTCATTTCCACTTCACGCGTGACGGCCGCGATGAGCGCCACGTCGCCAAATCTACGGTCTGGATTAGCCCGTCCTACGTATAAATAACAACCCTTAGGCGATGGGTAAATTTCCCGGCCATTTTCTCCTCTTCTTCGTCCTCGCGCACACCTCCTGTCCTGCAAGCACCAAATAGCTCCCATGGCTGGAGGGAAGAAGCGTGGCGCCGCCGCATCATCGTCGAAGGAGGTTGGAGATGCTTCCGCGCCGCCCGCCGTGAACGGGCGATTGGCGCTCCGCCAACACCACCAAGAAGAGCATCAATGAGATGCAACGGGAAGGGTTGCTTCCTCCCGACGGCGACAAGCGCGTGCGCCTGTCCAAGAAGGAAGAGGTATCCAACCCCCATGCGAACGAGCACGTGTTGTTCGCTGAACACGTCTCGCGCAGCCTTTCTCTCCCTCTTAATCCTTTTTTCCTCGGGTTGCTGTATGTCTACGTCATACAACTGCACGACTTGCCTCCAAACGCGATTCAGCACATATCGTGCTTTATCGTGCTTTGCGAGTGCTATCTGGGCATTCGCCCGCACTAGGGCCTCTGGAAGGCCCTTTTCAAGGCGCGGATCTTCCAGGAGAAGTCGCGACTAGGCGAAAAGCTGGGAGAGCCGCTGCGCATCGGGGGATTTGAGATCCAGGCGAGAACCGACATCCCCTATATGGAGATGTACTTCGTCGACTCCGCGGAAGGATGGCGAAGGAAGTGGTTCTACTTCATCGACAATAGCGCGGTTGGAGCTC
Source organism: Alopecurus myosuroides (assembly GCA_028641055.1). NCBI lineage: Eukaryota > Viridiplantae > Streptophyta > Magnoliopsida > Poales > Poaceae > Alopecurus > Alopecurus myosuroides. The sequence goes on along the minus strand of CM054059.1, from coordinate 361,667,323 downwards.
CTGATTTCCACCCATTCGCTATTCTGAAGCGGCGGAAGTCTTGGGTGCACAAGCTCACCGCCGAAGATAGCAAGGCCGTCTTCCCCTACTCGCGAAGATAACGAGCTTCCGCGACAAGGCGATGGGGGTTCCATTGAATGGGTTGCACTTAGCAACTGTATTCCTTCGGCGGAGGATCCAGCCCCTTCAGGAGAGGTCGTCGACCATGTGGGAGTATCAGGGCACCCAGGATCCGGGCCGCGCCTGCGAAGACATTCTATCGAATGCTGAATTCGAGAAAAAGATCGCGGCCATCACTAAGCTGAAGAAGGGAGAGGCCTTCCCGGCCTGTTCTCTTGAGCCATTCGAGGCTTCGAAACCTCCCCCTGCTGAGGTGAGTTTGTTGTTCTTCTTTTGTTTCTTGTAGTCCAAATTTTTGTCGATTGAGAATCTTTTCTTCTCTTCTTTTTTGTGTCTTCATAGAGCTTGAACGTGGTGACGTGCTACCCGACCATTACTGCAGAAGAGGCATCAGATCTTCTGGCGAGTAACATGGACGCTCGTCTCGAGACCAGCGTTGCTGAGGCCGACTCGAGCTCTGAGCACGAGTATATGGACGACGAGGAGGAGTCGGATAGCGAGCAGCTCCAGCACCGTAAGCCCGAAGAAGACGAAGTCACTTCCAAGGGCAGTTCTTTGAGTGCCGAGTCCATCAAGGCGACTGAGCCTCTTCAGGCGCCTCCCCTCAGTGTGCTTCCTCCCCTAGGCCACAGGCCAAAGGTTCCCACCGCCTGGAATGTGGACATTCTGGACAATGACGATGAGGATGAGTAAGTCTTTCTTGCGCGTTGTTCTTTAGTCGCGAATTTTTTTTCTTGTTCCGGGTCTTTGTCTGACTTTTTCTTCAACAGCAGCCTCACGACCATCAGCCCTGGCCGGTATGCTTCCTCGATTCCCTTTGTGAAGAGGAAAGAAGTAGCCGTGGGAGAAGTTCCAGTTGCAGAAGTCGACCAAAATCTCCAAGTCCAGTGAGGGCAGCCGTGCCTCCTGAGTACGGGATGCCTGGTTTCGCGGGTGGAGTGTCTGCAAACAAGGAGGTTTCGGGCAGCTCGGCGGATCTTCTGTCTACTGCCCAAGGCCAAGTAAGTTTGTCCTTTCTTCTCGCGTATTTGCTTTGTTTGTTCGTAATTTCTATCGAGTGCACGACGGTGCTCCCGATGGGAGTAGCCCCCGAGGCCGTGGTTAATTGCTTGCGGTTAGCCACGGACTCAAGTTGAATTCTTCTTCTTCGTTTTCCTTGATTCTATCAGGTGCACGCCAGTGCTCCCGATGGGAGTAGCCCCTGAGGCTATACTCGACTGTGTACAATCGTGTATAGGCTCAAGAGATTTTGTCCGTAATTTGAAGTTTTGTCTCGGCTTTGTAGACTCTCCTTGATTCCCTCGCTGCTATCGGTCGTCGAGTGCTTTCGGCTGAAGCGGATTGCGTTTCCCTTCGGGTGGATCGCGATTGGCTCGTCGAGGACGACCATTCTCTTGAAGGTAGGTTATTCCATGTAACTTGTCTTTTACTATTTCTCTTGATTGTGAAGGTTGCTCCAGCCGTATACTTTGTACTACAGATGAAGTCACCCGCCTGAAGACTGAAAAGGCTGAAGCTGTCGCTCGGGTGAAAACCCTTGAGGCTGAGCTGGAATCCTCCCGAAGGAGCTGGAGTCTACTCGCAAGCATTCAGCCGATCTTGAGGGGAAGTTTCTCGAGGCTCAAGGGGCGCTAAGGAAATTGGAGGAGGCGGGTGTCAAGCACGACAGTGATCTTGTCGGCCTCGTCCGTCCCTTGGCTCAGAAGCTTGCGGGTGAGCTATGTTTAGCCATTCTTGTGTTGTAGTTTTGAACTTACTTTGTCGTCTCGGAAGCTTATGCTATCTTTGATGTAGATGCCCTTGGGGTTGGGCTGGAGCTACCTGGAAGCCAGCGACTGGACGCCATCATGGACTCCTATGCCCAGCTCCAGGAGCACGCGAGTAGAATCTGCTCCCTCGTTGGTGACGCCACCCGAGTGTTGACACAGTTCCACGAGCGCTTACTGGTGGACGTGGCGATTCCGCCTATGCTAGGCGGCCTCCTGAAGGTGTTCCTGGATGATGAAAATCTTCTCCAGGATTACTCGATTGCTCAGTCTGAGTGTGGGGCCAAGATGGCTATCCAATTTTCCCTGGCGCACGGAGTCTCAGATGACCTGGAGAAGGTGTATTCGAGCGTTCCCTACGACGCCTTTGACAAAAAGGTAGCGCTCCGTTCCTGTGGCGCCCGTGCTGAAGTCCTCGCGAGGAAGCTCTTTGAAGTGCTTGCTCGTGCTAGTCGCAAGGGGCAGCCTTCAGCGAGTGGGACCACTTCTACGGCCCCTTAGGATAGTTTATATTTTCTTCTGCTTGTCGATGTAATGAACCTTGGCTGTATTCCCGTATTTGCGTAATCGAAGTGTTTCCTGAAGTCTTCAGTGTCTGATTGTTGCGCCTTACTGTTGTATGCTCCCGATGGGAGTAGCCCCCGAGCACCCGAGAAATGGGTTTATGTGTTTTTCGAGTGGGGTCTTGTGATTTTTCTGAACTTGCTTCGTTTCTTTCCAGGTAGTGGATCCTAGCGCAGAGTCTTCGAGTGGGTCTGCTGCGCAGGTGAATTCCCTTGTTGCTATTGCTAGCACGTTCGCCTTACTCCGTGACCGTGTTGCGGATAGCGAGCGCAAATTGAAAGCTCTGCAGGGCGCGGCTGATGTTTCCAAGTCGAAGCAGAAACTTGCGGCTGAGCGTGAGCAGTTTGTGATGGAAGAGCTGGCCGCCGTTGCGAAGGACATACTTTGTAAGCTTGCAAGCCCCCGAGTACTTTGCTGCTTGCTTCCTTTTATGTTTTGACTTGTTCGCTGAATTTGCAGTTGTTGAGCCCGACGGGCCTTGTGAAACCCACTGGGTGTATAACCACATTGCCTATGAGGCGGGTAGCTCGAAGCCGCATGCGAACAATTTTTGTTCTGACCGCAGCCGAGGCTTTGTTTTGGCCACCTTGAAGTATCGGGCGAGCCAGGCGAAGATACTTATTGAGTCCTGTCGCGAGGCTCTGTCTTCTGTGCATCAGACGTTTATCCATTGGGTATTGTTCCAGAAGGTTTGAGCGGTTTTCTAAGGATTTTTCATCGAGTAGGAGAGGTTCAAGAGTGCGTTTACCAGCAACCTATCTGTGGATATCAGGTAGCTCTCGCCTTCGTTCGGGTGTGGCATCCTGAGATCAATTTTAGCTCGGTGGCGCGGCTACCTGACTCTCTAGTTGATTTTTCTCCTCATTACGCGATTGTTCAGCCTGCGGCGGAGGAGATTATTTGACTGACTTCCGAGGAGATTGATCAAATGCTGGCGGAAACGACTGCTCTCGTCAGATGTAATTGTAGGATGTAAATATCCTGTATTTTGTTGTAATGTGTTTAAGGCGTAAGCCTTGTGATCCTGTATAGTTCGCTCGATATGTTTTAAGGTGTTTATAAGGTGTGGACCTTGTTTGTACCTTGTGTTTGTAGTGTTCGGTTTTTTTTTTTGTTTATGCTAGTTAGGCGTAGCCCCCGTGTGTTTGGGGTGTAGACCTGTTGTCTTTAGCATATAACATGAAAAATGCGATAGCTATGGTTGAGGAACCATGTGTTTATTGATATGGCTGAGAAGCCATGTATTTGATCGAGCTACAGAGTGGCTGGTACAACCTTATTTCTTGCGAGTAGAATAATCCTAAGGGTAGAATTTGTGGAGATGCGCAACGTTCCACGGATTGGAGTAGATGGCACCAGTCTTCGGGTTCTTCAATCGGTAAGCGCCTCCTGGGAGGACTTCGTGTATTATGAAGGGTTCTTCCCATGGTGGCTCGAGCTTGTGTCATTCCTTCAGTTTGAGCCGCAGCACCAAGTCTCCTACCACGAAAGATCTGTGGCGTATACGGCGACTGTGATAGTTGCGTAGTGATTGTTGGTATACCGCGGATCTTGCGAGTGCGATGTATCGTGTCTCATCCAGTGCATCCACGTCTTATGCAAGTGCCTTGTTGGAGGTTTCTTCGCTGTATGCGATGACTCGTGGAGCACTGAATTTGACATTTTCGGGTAGGACAGCTTCAACTCCGTATACCATGAAAAATGGCGTGTAGTTTGTTGACCGATTTGGAGTTGTGCGTAGGCTCCACAGTACTGATGGTAGTTCTTCGTCCCAGTGCCCTACCGCCGGGTGCAGTCGATCGAGTAGCCGTTTCTTTAGGCCAGTGCAAACTAATCCGTTGGACCGTTCGACTTGGTCCTTCGTTTGCGGGTGAGCCACCGAGGCGAAGCTGAGGGTGATTCCTTTCTCCTCGCATAAATCATGCGTTTCTTTGTCCATGAAGTTTCTCCCGTTATTCGTGATGATATTGAGGAATCTCACGGCGCACTCAGCATGTGCGGAGGTGACTGGCATAGCCTCTATCCACTTTGTGAATTTGTCGTCTGCCACAAGCAGGTGGGTGTATCCTCCAGGCGTTGATTTGCGCAGGGGTCCTACCATGTCTAGCCCCTATTGAGCAAAGGGCCAGGCGATGGGGATCATGTGGAGTTCTGTGGCAGGTGCATGTGACTTGGGCGCGAACCTCTGGCAAGCATTGCATTTGTCGACTAGGTCTTCTGCGTCTCTGGCTGCCGTGAGCCAGTAGAATCATGCCCTGAAAGCCTTGCCTACGATTGCCTTCCAACTGGCATGGTGTCCACAATCTCCCTGGTGTATGTCTTGTAGCAGTTCTTTGCCGTCTTTGGGTGCTATGCATCTCTGCAATATTCCTGATATGCTTTGTTTGTATAGCTCTCCGTTAAGCACTCGAAAGGATTTGCTGCATCGTACTATCTATCGGGCTTCGCAAATGTCCGCTGGGAGCTGTTTATTGGACAAGTAGTCGAGGTATTTCTGCGTCCAGACTGGCTCGACCAGAAAAACTTGCCTTGAGATGTTGTGGGTGAGATCGATAATAGCAATTTGCAGGATGGCTTGTGTCTCCACCGCTGCGGGTGTTCCTGCTGGCTTTTTGACCTTGACTAAACGCTTGATCATTCTTTCGAAGTAGATTTCTAGCAGCATGGGTGTGTTTGTGGACCCCATGTTTGCCAGCTTATTTTCTTCTTCATTGCTCGATCGCGCAATGTGCTTCAGTTCGCACCATTTGAAACTTTGTTCGAGCAGATTATACATGTCATTATATGCGACCATGTTATCCGCTATAGCATCACACTCTTTCATCGTCTGCTGCACGATGAGGTTTGAGTCTCCATATATCATTAGTCGGGTAGCTCCGCAGGCAATTGCCATTTTCATGCCGTGAAGGAGGGCTTCATATTCTGCGTCGTTGTTGGATGCTGGATCATTGGGTGGGAAGTCCAATCTTAGGACATACTGCAGCTTATCTCCTCTGGGAGATATGAGGACGACCCCGGCTCCAGCTCCTTCGTTTCTCTTCGACCCGTCGAAGTACATGATCCAGTTGCTCGTGTATTCTGGCGGTCCTGGTGTTTGTAGCTCCGTCCACTCGCTTAGGAATTCCACGACTAATAGAGGTATAAGGGCTCCTTCTGTTGTGGCGTTGCCAAGACGCGCTTGCTCTGCAGTACTTGCTTCAGATCAAGGAATGACTGTTTGGCTTCGCGTGTCCACTCGAACTTATCTGTCTTTTTCAACAGCTTGTAGAAGGGCAATGCTTGCTCGCCTAATCTTGCGATGAATCTGCTCAGGGTGGCTAATCGCCCTGCAAGCTGCTGCACGCCGCGAATATTGGTTGGATCCTTCAATGTCAAGATCTCTTGAATTTTCTCCGGGTTAGCTTCGATTCCTCTGGCGGATACCAAATACCCGAGAAGTTGTCCTGCAAGGACGCCAAATACGCATTTTGTCGGGTTGAGTTTAATTCTGTACGCGCTGAGAGCGTCGAATGTCTCCCTGATGTCCTCGAGGAGCGTATCCTCCACTCGAGTCTTGATGACGATGTCGTCAACGTCAACTTGTACATTCTTGTCAATGAGCTTGGGGAGGTATTTTTGCTTGCAGCGCTGATATGTTGCATCTGCGTTTTTTAGCCCGAAGGGCATTGTCGTGTAGCAGTAGACACCGTGAGGTGTGATGAACGTTGTCTTATCCTCATCCTCCTTCTTCATCCTGATCTGATTGTAGCCCAAGTAGGCATCTAGGAAGGAGAGGCACTGGCATCCTGCGGTGGAGTCCACGATCTGGTCGATCCGTGGCAAGGGGAAGTTATCCTTGGGCTAGTGTTTGTTCAACGACGTGTAGTCGATGCACACGCGAAGGATGGCAGTGTTTTTCTTCGGGACCAGCACCGGGTTTTCTAACCAGGTGGATATTTTTATCTATGTGATGAATTTTGCGGCGAGTAGTCATTCACCTCTTCTCCAAGTGCTTTCTGCTTTGGCTCGGAGAACCGTCGGGTTGTTTGTTTGATAGGTTTGGCGTCTTTGAAAACTTCGAGTGAGTGCTCAGCGAACTCCCTGGGTATCCCTGGCATATCTGAAGGCTGCCAGGCGAAGATTTCCCAGTACTCACGGAGAAGTTCGACGAGCGCGCCGTCCTATGCGGGCGAGAGGGTGGTGGACACCATCGCCGTTTTCGCGGGCTCTGTCGGATGCACTTGATGCTTTCGAGTGTCGCTGTTTGCATTGAACTCGAGTTCTGGAGCATTCTTTTTGGTGAGAGGCATCACAGCGTGGTCCGTGGTCTTTGCCAATTCTTCCAGCTCCTCCTGCATCCCGAAAGATTTCGCGATCTCGTTGAACTCGATGTCGCACTTATCATATTTTTGGAAGTCGCCATGTATGGTGATGGTGCCCTATTCCCCAGGAAGTTTGAGCTTCAGGTAGGCGTAGTGAGGTACTGCCATGAATCTCGCGAACGCTGTTCGGCCGAGAATGGCGTGGTACTGTGAGGTCCAGTCGACTACTTCGAAGTCAAGAAATTCTCGTCTGTAGTTTCTTGGGTTTCCGAGCACCACCTCCAAGTTGATTGTTCCGAGTGGTCAGACTGCTTTGCCTGGTACTATCCCGTGGAAGGATGTTTCTGACTCTGCTAATCCATGCAAGTTCTTGTTCATCTTATGGAGTGTGTCCGCGTAAATGATATTTATCCCGCTGCCACCATCCATGAACACCCGCGCAAGTTCATAATTGCCTACTTGAGCTTGGATGACGAGCGCGGCGTGTCCTGGTCGATATACTCGAGGTGGATGGTCATCTTTGGAGAAAGTCATCGACTGATCTGCCATATTCAAGTATTCGGTGCGGACGGTGGAGCCTGTACCTCCATGACCACTTGGTGTGTGTTTGTTTTCTAGGCTCTGCGGGAGGGGCAGACTTTTTGTATCATCCCGAGAAGTCCTGCTGGGTTCGGGTATCCCTTGCCTCCTTGATTTGCGGCGGGTGGTGCTGGTAGCGCGGCCAACACCGTGTTTTGATGTCCTTGTGGAGGTAGGGGTTGTGGCGGGTGGAATTCCTGATGTCCTCCTCCTGGGAGCTGTGGATAGCCCTGATTGACTGCAGCTCTGTTTTTCTTTGAGAAGGCCTCGTGGATGTCGAGAAACTTTCGGCAATCCTTGAGGAGGTGGGTTGCCTTGGTCTTTCCTGTGCGCTTATCTGTAAATAGATGTAGCATGTAGTAGCCGTCCAGGTCCTCCTCGGGAGTTTTATCCTCAGGCTTTGTCTTGCAGTCACGATTTCCACGAGGTCCGCCTTCACGGTTTCGTGTGAACTCTGTTGCAACCAATTCTTCTCGATCGTCATGATCGTAGTGCTTTCTCGTTTTCTTTCGACCATGGCAGTCATCCTCAGGTGCTGGCGAAGATGCCTTCTCGTTGCGCACGGAGTCTTCGCCATTGGCCCATCTGTCGGCTATGGCCATCAACTCCCGGATGGTTTTGGGTGCAGCTCGCCCCAACTCTTCTCTGAAAGCGGCTCGTCGAGCTCCTTTGGTGAAAGCTTTGACTGCAACCTCCTCCGATATGTTTCCCGCTGTATTTTTGAGCATAGTCCACCTCTAAATGTACTCGCTGCTCTTCTGCTTACAAGCTCGCAGCTCCTCGATAGATGCGGGTTGTTTGTAAGTTGCTTGGAAGTTCTTGCGGAAATCATATGTTAGATCGTCCCATGATCCGTAGCTTGCCCTCGGTCTTCCTTCGAGCCAGCTGCGTGCAGCGCCTACGAGATGTAGGTTGAGGTACTGCATAGACGTTGTCTTGTTCCCACGTTGACATTTTACTGCCGTGAGGTAGTCTGATTGCCAGGATTTGGGCTCCAGCGAGCCGTCGTATTTTGGGACCTCCGTGGTAAGCTTGAATCTTCTGGGCATCGGTGCCTCGCGGATATCGCGAGTGAAACACAATGCGCCACATGCCTTCTCGTAGGAAGAGGTTGATAGGGACCATGCGCGGTTCCTAATCGCTCGGGCTCTGTCGACCTTGTTCTCAGCGATGTCAGATCGCGCGTTGTGTTCGGGCCGATCGCGATCATCCTCCTTTTGTGGCTCCTTCCTGCGGTGTCGCGAGCGGCTCCTGTGATGCCGCGGACTGCAGTCGCGATCTCTCGGGCTGTCGTCGCTGCCGCTCGGGCTATCACCGCGGTGCCGAGCTTCCTTTCCGCTAGCGTGACGAGGCGATTCCTTTCTTCTAGGTGAGGTGCTCCCGCGTCTGCGGGGTATTTTTTATCCTTCCGAGAGAGGTTGTCTCAGTCTCTTGCGCTGTTGCGTGTTTGCAGCTTTGAGCTGCAAGTCTTGCGGCTGCCATGCCGAGCCCCTTCTGGACTTGTTGGTATTATTCCGCGCGGGGGTCGTTGTCTCCTGGCTTGTTCGCTCGCAGGTATGTGGCTGCTGCCAGAACCACGGCAGCTGGAGTCGTTGGGTGCACGTTACCTTCATCGTCGATGTGCATAAGGGATGTTTTGAGTGTTTTGCTGATACCGCTGAGAGAGTCGTGATCCAGGGCTGCGGTCTTCGAGACGTGTCTCTTCTTTGCGGGATGGTTTCCTACTGAATGCGTTTTGGAGAGAGCCGCACGACGTTGGCTCGATTCGTCCGCCAGCTTTTTCTGTTCGTCTAGATTCTTGCGAGCTTCTTTGATTAACTCCGTCGCTTTCACTAGGTGATAGTGGTATGCGGTTAGGTCTTCTTGAGGGGATCCTTCTGGAATTGTCTGGCCTGAATGTACAGCCATCTTTGCCTTGAGCCAGGCTTCTCGCGACACTTTAATGAGCTCTCGTTCCTTCATGTTGTCTTCCGTTTCTTCGGGTGGATCGTTCGATCCTGCCATGCAGACTTGGGCCAGATATGGCCCACGACTCCTAGGCGTAGATTGACAAGTTTTTCCGACCCGAGAAGGTGTGGGGACCCAGACTAGATGTCCAAGACCGCCAATAAGATACACTCATGATCCCAGATCGACAGTCATGAGCAACATATTTAGAGAAGGTACAAACAGAGTTCACATCGATTACACGAATCACACAGTCTTACACAAATGGTCTCTCGACCAAGTCAGAGATAACTTCCGCGCGGGGCAAGGCAACACAAACATAACAACTACTTTATTTCATGGCAAGCAAACACAACGAGTAGAACCCATGTCAACGCCTTAGCACCACAGGCTGCTGACCGGGAGACGTGCCTAGTACGCGGGATCGTCATAGTACTCCTCCTCAAAGGTATCCTCCTGAGACGTCTCCTCAAAGTCTGACCAAGACAATAGCCAGGGACGAAACCATATGAGTACATTGGAATGTACTCGCAAGACACCCTAAATGAAAGCCCAACAAGTGCAAGTATGCCATAAAGGTGGTAGGAAGGTTGTTTAATTAAGGGCCGTACTATCCATGGTGAGTAGAAGACCCATCATGGTTGAGCAAGTTTTATTTGTTTTGTTGAAGAAGATACTTCAGAAGATAGAATGTTTCTCTTGTAGATATCGCATATCCACAAGGTTTTTATAAAAGATTATCCATAAAAGAAGAGTTTTTCTTTTGAAAGATCTGTCGGAAAACACCAACTCCAAGACCAACATTTCTCCGGTACCTCAAAGGTAAGATCATTCCCTTTCATGTACCTCCCAGGTACGACAACATAAACAAGTTCCAGCTTTTTTGAAAACAGTGACACATTTCTAGCTACATGGCCATCCAACTGTCCATATCCGAGGACGCGGCTATTCTGAATAGTTTTACTCTGCAGAGGTGTACACATTCCACAAGATCCAGTACATCCGCCGTGAACAACCACGGACTGTCCAAGACAGTATGAAGACATCAGATAACTAGTCCTAACCATCCACTATGTAAGCGCTAGTAAATGACTACCCCTTCAACTGGTTTTATTCTCCCCGGCACCGAGTGCGTCAGCCGTATCGATCCGGTTTCCCCTGAAAACACAACGCCATGGCAGGAGACCCAATTGCTGCAACCGGTGGCGAACTTAATCCCACACTGTGAATGTCCCGTTTCTCCCTCCTGGCGACAATTCGGTTCGGGGTACTCGAACCCCTATAGCACTTTGAGGTAGACACGGACTAACACCGACAAGCAATTAGCTAGACCCCGTTCCCATATTGAGGTAATGTGGCAGTACGACTTGGTTTTCCGACGAAGACTAGGTTATGTGTCATTTGGAAAAACAAGTTGAAAACACTTCCTCCTTCACAAAACCTCCCTCGGACAAGGTCCCACCTTTCCTCGGGTTTTTCCAAAAACACCAAGTTAAGATGTCCACTAGGGGATTTAAGTTAATTAAGTGATGGCTCCAAAAATACCGAAGGGCTTGGAAACACTAAGGTTATGGAGTGGCTACAACACTTCGATAAAAACGATAGCGATAGTTTCCACTTAAGAGAAAAGTTCGAAAACAACATAAGTAAAAAACTTCAGAAGTAAATCATGCAAGATGGATAAAGGTAAGTAAAAACAATAGCAAGCATTTAGAGTGGATTGCCTTGTCCCTGGTCTTGATCACACTCTTGAAATAAACAAGAGTTACAGAAAACCACTTCAGGAGCAATAGTCTCTTCGTTATCTAACGTCGTAAAAAGTAAAAAGAAAAATCACTCAATCAGTACAAGACAAAGCAAAGCACAAGCTAATACAGCAAACATACAACAAGCATTCACTTAAAAAGAATCACCCAAAAATAATATTACTACAACATACTACAACACTCAAACATGCATAACATGGCATAGTTTCCTACAAGTCATGCATTAAGCATATGGAACGAGTCTAGTGGGTGTACCACTCTCATATGAGGCCATAAAGAGTATAATGACTCTCTGGTCATCCACCAAAATGAGTAAAACATCATGACAATATTTAGGAAACAACTATACAAGCATAAGGGAGTAAAACATGCATTTCTATGAACATGCAAGCCATAATATAGTTGTAAACAAGAAAGGAGCATGCAACCAAAAGTTAAACATGTACGTAACAGAGGCATGTCATGAAAACAATCATGGCATGAAGGTAAACATGGCAAACAAGTCTAGTACACATAGAAACTAGAAAACAAGCATAGATCTTAACATGCATGGCAATCCATGATATTTTCATGAACAAGATTTATTCTAACATGGTAGATCTACAAGGTAACAATCACATGGCAGTGAAAACAACTCCTATACATGCTAGTAAGATCACACAATGCATTTTCACACTTAACAAATATAAATAACTTAATATTCACACATGGGAGAATACCCCTAAAACTTGGAATGCATGCCAAAATTATTTTACAGATCAAAACAACACACCAATCTAGGATATGATAGATCTACTCATAAAAATCACATACAAAAGGATTCATCTCAAAAATCATCTTAGAAAAATCATTTAGTGGCTCTCTGGCCATTTACCATTTTGCATGTCATTTTAAATAGGAAAGTCAAGTGCATGTGAGGCCAACAACTCTAGTTAGATATCAACAATTTCTATCCATAGAGATAAACCTCACTTCCATTGGATTTCTAGAACAAAAGTTATCTCATGTTTAATCTTACAGAGAGGTTGACTTGGGGAATTTTCAAAGATGAACCAGGGATGCAAATGCAGATCTGTCACTTGCATGTGGTTAGGAAAACATGTAGGTACCCTAGATAAATAGAGGGCGCCCAGATCTAGTGTTTAAGCATTTTAGTTTTGATTAAAGTGATTAGGCAGATTTCAGAGAAACATAAATGGAAAAAAATTCGCCAGCGCAGGCTCAACGGGCCGTTGGCCTCTACGAGATAGAACGCGCTACGCTGGGCCGGTCCAGTTCGTTTGTGCGCACAAGGGCACATATTAGATCTTAGCAGGTTCAAAGGGAACCGCAGATCGAAAGATGAACGGCGCACACTCGTTCTTCTTCCTCGCGACCAAACCGCGCCGCCGGCGAGCACATGCACACGCATACGGGCAGGGGCTCACCTAGGGCTCGATAGGAATCGGCGGTCGATGGTGAGGAGACAGTACGAGGTCGAGGAAGACGTGTGGGAGCAGCAGCAACAACCAGATCAATCCACAGCTCCTGCGCGCACCGAGACGTTCCCGACAGCGTCGAGCTCAGCGGTGGCGATCCTGCATGCATAGGCACACGGCAAGGTGTCAGGCACGCATGGCTTGGCAAGGGAAATGCTCTGGAGGGAAAATGGAGAAAGGTGAGAGAGAGACGAGTGCGGGGGCGTCAGGTTCTTCTCCACGGACAGAACGGCGAGAGCGCGCTCTCCTCGCTCTCACAGAGAGAGCAATGACCGATACATTGCAGTGGAGTGCGTTCAGTGTGAGTGAGGAGGTGTGTGGCGAGGAAAGAGGGACGGGGATGCTTTATACAGAGAGGTCACATAGGTGTTCATGCTCGGGCGCTCGACAGCACGACAATGGCGATGCCAGCGCGTGTGCGTTCTCTAGGCCATGGGCAGCACATGGAGAGGCAGAGCGAGCACCGTGGCGTCGAGTTCATGCAAGCACTGGCTCAAAGCCATGGAAGATGGACCAATGGAACGGGTGTGCCCTGTTCTCTGATGACAAGCCGGGCCCTCGGTCACCATCCTTGGACTGGTGCTGCTCTCCTCCTCTGTAGCTCCTCGAGTGAAATCCACGGATGGTTTTGGTAGCTGAGAGCAAGGGCAAGTGGTTTGGCAAGGTTTCACATGATCAAGATCAAAGGAAACTCGAATTTGAGCACAATTTGAATCGGGTGAAAACTGACAGAAGTACAGGTTCAGTTACAGAAAATTCATATAATGGCTTAGAGAAAATTTCTAAGTCCTGAAACAGACAGGAAATAGGAAAAGTGTGGATGTGTTTGACATAGAAAACAATTTTCAAATGGGAAAGTGAGAGTATGGATTTGAAGAGTACATTGTATAGTTCCAGAAACATATTTTTATTTGAATTTGGAAAATGTATAGGTCGCTGAAAACAAGACTGATACAAGTGAGGTTTTCTGTTTTCACTGTTTTTCTTTTTCCTGTTTTTCAACTAGGGAGAAAAACACTCAAGAAAACTAGGGTTCCACTTGTTAAAAAATATTTCTTTGGACATGGTGAGCAAGTACATACCATAAGCATGGATTACATCCAAAGAAAACAAAAAATTGAGTTGAGATCCATAAGTAGAAATGAGGCTCAAAAGTGTGAGTGGTAGACAAAAACAGAAAAGGAAAAATCATGTTTTTCCTTAGGACATCCAAAATAATTTTTTTCCCTTCCATTGGTGATTCATAACCAAGATTAAGAAGATGAAAATGATGATAAGTAATCAAGATAACAACACTCCACTCTTTATTTCTCATAGAAACATCAGGTTCATATAAGGAGTTAGAATATCAGAAAAACAACAGGATCAACTAAAAAGTTTTTGTTGGTCCCTAAATTTATGTTTTTCCTCCTTACAACCTTGTTACCAAATGAGGATGTGAAAGACATTCCCTCCTAAAAAGAATTTCGTCCCGAGATTCGGGGGTTTAGTCATAGTGGAAGTCAGGAAACTCCTTGTTGATATAATCTTCACGTTCCCATGTGGCTTCTTCCTCAGAGTGATTAGTCCAATGAATTTTGAGGAATTTTATTACACGCCTCCTAGTTACACGAACATTCTTGGCAAGGACACGGAGTGGTCGATCATGATAAGTCAAATCATGATTGATGTCAATGGTCCGGTAATCGATGTCCTTATAAGAATGGTTCTTATTTGGCACTTGGAGACATTTTCGGAGTAATGACACATGAAAGACATCATGGAATTCCGAGAGACCAGCGGGCAGCTCAAGTTGATAAAATACTTCACCACGTTGGGCTAGGATCTTGAATGGTCCAATATAACGTGTGCAAGCTTTCCTTTGACGTGAAAATGCTGCATACCTTTGAGAGGTGTGACTCTAAGATACACGAAATCTCCCACACGGAAGGAAACTTCGCGTCGCTTGGAGTCTGCATAACTCTTCTGACGAGATTGAGCAGCTTTGAGACGATCACGAATAAGTTGAAATTGCTATTCGGTGGCACGCAATGTATCCACACCAAATATCTGACTGTCACCAGACTCAGACCAGTTTAAGGGTGTGCGACACTTGCATCCATACAAAGCTTCAAAAGGAGCCATTTGCAGACTAGATTGATAGATATTGTTGTAAGAGGACTACACAAATGGTAGACAATCTTCCCACTTAGCACCATAAGACAACACACAAGCACGAAGCATGTCTTCCAGGATTTGATTAACACGCTCGGTTTGTCCTCCGGTTTGTGGGTGATAAGCTGTGCTGAAAGACAATTTGGTTCCAAGAGCTTCATGTAATTTCCTCCAGAACCGAGATGTGAATTGAGTACCTCGATCAGAAACAATCTTCTCAGGCACTCCATGCAAACTCACAATCCGAGATATATAGAGATAAGCCAATTGGTCTCCACGATGAGTTGTGCGAACAGGAATAAAGTGAGCCACTTTTGTAAGCCTGTCCACAATAACCCATATGGCATCATGCCCTCGGTTTGACTTGGGAAGTCCAGTGATGAAATCCATTCCAACTTCATCCCATTTCCACTTGGGTACTTGGAGTGGTTGCAGAAGATGAGCTGGACGTTGGTGTTCTGCCTTCACACGTTGACAGATATCACACTTGGCTATGTAAGTAGCACTTTCTCGCTTCATACCATGCCACCAAAAATTCTCCTTAAGATCTTGATACATTTTTGTTCCTCCGGGGTGAATGGAATAAGGGTGTCATGAGCCTCGGCGAGTATAACTTGCTTTAGCTCTGACTCGGATGGAACGCAAATGCGACCTTTCTACCAGAGTATTCCTTCAGAACCGACAGAGAAACCAGGCACTAGTTCCTTCTTCATTCGATCCTTAATTCCTTCAATGCTCTTCTGGACTTTCTGAGACTGTTTCACTTGATCAACTAGAGTAGGTTTGATTTCAATAGTATTCAACATCCCATGACTAACTACTTCAATACCTAGTTGATCAAGTTCCTTCCATAACTCAGGTTGTCTGGCCTTAATGATAGCATTCAAAGAAGCGGATTCTCGACTGAGTGCATCAGCGACAACATTTGCCTTGCCATGATGATAGTGGATACTCAGATCATAATATTTGATGAGTTCAATCCACCTGCGTTGCCTTATATTGAGTTCACGCTAAGAGAAGATGTACTTCAAGATCTCGTGGCCAGTATAAATCTCACACCTATTACCCATAAGGAAGTATCGCCATGCTTTGAGAGCATGAACAACAGCTGTGAGTTCCAGGTCATGTGTAGGGTAATTTTGTTCATGAGGCTTCAACTGACGAGAGATATAAGAGATGACCTTCCCGTCTTGCATAAGAACATTGCCGAGTCCAAGCTTTGAGGTATCACAATACACATCAAAACTTTTTGTGACATCCGGCATAGTAAGAACAGGGGCGGTCACCAACCTTCTCTTCAATTCTTGGAAACTTACCTCACATTTGTCAGTCCACTCAAAATTCTTGTCTTTCTTGAGAAATTGAGTGAGTGGCCTGGCGATATTGGAAAATCCTTGTACAAATTTGCGGTAATAACCAGCCAAACCAAGAAATGACCTAACTTCAGTTAGGTTGGTTGGAGCATTACGCTTCATGACGGACTGAATCAAAGCGGGATCAACACAGATTCCACCTTCAGATACCACATGTCCAAGAAATCCCACTTCTCTAAGCCAGAATTGGCATTTGCTGAACTTAGCATACAATTGATGCTTCTGAAGTGTTCCGAGTACCAATCTCAAATGTTCTTCATGTTCTTCTTCATCTTTGGAATAGATAAGAATGTCGTCGATGAACACCACGACGAATTTATCCAGAAAATCCATGAACACCTTATTCATGAGATTCATGAAATAGGCAGGAGCATTGGTAAGGCCAAAGGACATTACGGTGTATTCATACAACCCGTTACAAGTGGTGAAAGCAGTCTTCGGAATATCCGATTCCCGTACTTTCAATTGGTGATAACCAGTACGGAGATCTATTTTGGAGAAGACACGAGCTCCATTCATATGGTCGAAGAGATCTTCAATCTTGGGCAACGGGTATTTGTTCCTAATGGTGACATCATTTAACTTCCGGTAGTCCACACATAGACGTGAGGTACCGTCCCGTTTGTCCACAAAGATGACAGGCGATCCCCAAGGTGAAGCACTTGGGCGAATCAATCCTTTTTGCAACATACCATCCAGTTGTTTCTTCAACTCCTCTAATTCCTCCGGGTTCATCCGGTAAGGTTTTTGAGCTATGGGTCCAGTTCCAGGAACTAACTCAATAACGAACTCGATATCCCTGTCAGGGGGCATACCGGGTAGTTCTTCTAGAAAGACATCCGGATACTCACATACCACAGGAATCTGTTCAAGTGAGGGGTTGGACATACTCTTATGGCAATGAGCTTTGGAGGTGGTTTTGACTGCCTTATACTTAATCTCTTCCCCAGTACCACTGGTCAAGGATATAGTTTTCGTGGTGCAGTCAATGACTCCCTTGTACTTAGTCATCCAATTCATACCAAGTACAACCTCAATGCCTTGTGCGCCTAGCACTATCAGATCAGCATGAAATGTTTTCCCATTGATAACAATAGGCACATTGTTGCAGGAGTGTGTGGCTTTAGTTGTCTTGCCTGGGATTTGTACTAGCATGGTTCTATACATAGGTCTGACTTTTAAACCACTTTTCTTCACACAAGATTTGGTGACGAAAGAATGCAAAGCACCAGAATCAAACAGAACAGGGACTGGTACGGAGTTGAGAGGGAACGTATCAATCACCATTTTTGGGATGTGATGAGCTTCTTTCGCGATGACGCAATTCATATGTCCTTTAGCAATATTTGCCGGCTTCTTGTGAGATTGTCCATGTGCCATCTTGGCCGCATTAGGGCGGGTAGGAGCAGGATTCCTATTGGGACACTCCCGAGATAAATGCCCTCCTTTGCCGCATGAGAAGCATGTCCCTGATGGCTTGGGTATAGTTGGGGCAGCACGGGTGAATGTATTCCCAGAATTCCCTCCTCCGGGACGAGGCACATAAGGAGCATTTCCAGCATTCTGAGGCATTGGGAAATATGGAAAACTCGGACGAGGAGCATAGCCAGGTGTCCTATTGAAGGGTGGCCTCGTAGGTGGGCTGCTGCGAGTCCTCAGGACACTTGGCCCTCCTTGATGCATCATCTTCCGCTTGCGATTGTCAAAAGCTGTCTGACGCTTGTGTTCCATAAGGATAGCAGCATTGGCAAGAGACTCAAGATCTTGAAAAGGGATTACCACGAGTGTACACTGCAGTTCGTCGTGTAACCCATTGAGGAATCTCTCCTTATTATTTTCTTCAGTATCCACATCATGGGGAGCATACCTATCGAGGGTAGTAAACTCATCCCAATACTTGGACACAGTCCTGCCACCTTGCCTGAGCTTCAGAAACTTGTCTCGCATGATCCCCATAATACCATCAGGAATATGATACTTGCAAAACTTGGCAATGAACTCCTCCCAGGTAGTGACATGATCAGCTGGTATGGAAGCACGGGTGGTTTCCCACCAAGTCCTCGCAGGTCCAGCGGGAAAGTGAGAAGCATAGAGGACTTTGTATTTGGCATCGACACCAGCAACTTCCAGATTGTTGGCGATGCTGCAAAGCCAATCATCAGCGTCCAGAGGTTCCACAATCCGAGAGAAGATAGGTGGGTTGGTATTCTGGAATTCCTTGAGCTTGGAGCGAGCACCATTTCCACCATTAGTTCCAATAGTGGCCAAATGTGCAAGAGTCTCAAGAGTTGCGGTGCGCTCGGCACAGGCAGCCTCTCGGTCCTCCATGTACAAAGCCAGGACTTGAGCCGCAGTCGGCTCGGGTGGTGGTGGTGGATAACGCGCCATGCTGAATGAAATAAGGTATAAGATAAAGAGACAGATGGATGTGTTTGTCTAACAACGACAAACGAGAAACAAAGAAGATGAAAAATGGAACTTTTAGACATGTTTGGTAAATTATTTCAGAGAAGCCAAAGCACAAACATATCATACATAAAACAGGTAGGTTCAAGCATACATAGCACACCATACATCAACATCTAACAAAGAAGTGGTTTCTGAAGAACCACACTACAAAAGCAGTGATTTAGGGTCATCGCAGCCAACTAGTACTAGGTGCTTACATAGCACAGGCTAACAACATAGCCTACCTCCTAGGCGTCTCCATCATCGCCGTCGAAAAGGATCTCCTCAGGGTCCTCCTCATCTCCGGCAAGATCATCCTCCTCTTGGTCGCTCTGCTCACTCATATCCATGCCGTCGGAAGGGACATCATCATCAGGAAGAAGATCCTCGTTCTTCCTGCGGAGCTCGGAAATCTCCCCCTCTAACTCCTCGATGGTCGAATCCCTTGCGGCAAGGTCATCTCTAGCGGTCTTCAGCTAGCCACGTAGTACGGTGTTGGCATTCTCGAGCGACTCGGACTTCTTGAAGAGGCGAGTACGGGCCAAACGGGTGGTCCACAACTGGCTCTCCAAGGCTCTCTTCCTTGCGGCGAGGTTGGCGTGAAAAATCCTCAGATAGTCCAGGTTGTTCTGCGTGTAGTGCAGTTAGTACTCCAGGTCCTCCATGTGGGAGCACACAATGTCACGGGGACACGGACAAGGGAGTGGATGGCCCTCATCGTCGCGCCTCCCGTGGCGCTGGAAAGGAGTACCGGCAAAGCGGGTCTCGTAGAGCTGAGCCAAGCGTGCAATAGCCAGCTCGAGCACATGAACAACAACATCCTTCCAAGAGCGGTCAATGGCGTGGAAGACGTGCACAGGCTTAGATGGCGAAGTCAATGGAAACGGAGGGTGCACTCCGCGAACCAAGACAATTCTGCGACAGAGCCGGTGATCTGCCCTCCTCTAACCATATGAATACATTGGAATGTACTCGCAAGACACCCTAAATGAAAGCCCAACAAGTGCAAGTATGCCATAAAGGTGGTAGGAAGGCTGTTCAATTAAGGGTTGTACTATCCATGGTGAGTAGAAGACCCATCAATGCTGAGCAAGTTTTATTTGTTTTGTTGAAGAATATACTTCAGAAGATAGAATGTTTCTCTTGTAGATATCGCATATCCACAAGGTTTTTATAAAACATTATCCATAAAAGAAGAGTTTTTCTTTTGAAATAACTGTCGGAAAACACCAACTCCAAGACCAACATTTCTCCGGTACCTCAAAGGTACGATCATTCCCTTTCATGTACCTCCCAGGTATGACAACATAAACAAGTTCCAGCTTTTTTGAAAACAGTGACACATTTCTAGCTACATGGCCATTCAACTGTCGATATCCGAGGACATGGCTATTCTGAATAGTTTTACTCTACAGAGGTGTACACATTCCACAAGATCCAGTACATCCGCCGTGAACAACTACGGACTGTCCAATACAGTATGAAGACATCAGATAACTGGTCCTAACCATCCACTATGTAAGCGCTAGTAAATGACTACCCCTTCAACTAGTTTTATTCTCCCCGGCAACGAGTGCGTCAGCCGTATCGATCCGGTTTCCCCTGACAACACACGCCATGGCAGGAGACCCAATTGCTGCAACGTGTGGCAAACTTAATCCCACACTGTGAATGTCCAGTTTCTCCCTCCTGGCGACAATTCGGTTCGGGGGACTCGAACCCCTATAGCACTTTGACGTAGACACGGACTAACACCGACAAGCAATTAGCTAGACCTCATTCCCATATTGAGGTAATGTGGCAGTACGACTTGGTTGTCCGGCAAAGACTAGGTTATGTGTCATTTGGAAAAACAAGTTGAAAACACTTCCTCCTTCACAAAACCTCCCTCGGACAAGGTCCCACCTTTCCTCGGGATTTTTCCAAAAACACCAAGTGAAGATGTCCACTAGGGTACTTAAGTTAATTAAGTGATGGGTCCAAAAATACCTAAGGGCTTGGAAACACTAAGGTTATGGTGTGGCTACAACACTTCGATAAAAAAGATAGCGATAGTTTCCACTTAAGAGAATAGTTCGAAAACAACATAAGTAAAAAACTTCAGAATAAATCATGCATGATGGATAAAGATAAGTAAAACAACAACAAGCATTTAGAGTGGCTTGCCTTGGCCCTGGTCTTGATCACACTCTTGAAATAAACAAGAGTTACAGAAAATCACTTCAGGAGCAATAGTCTCTTCGTTATCTAACGTCGTAAAAAGTAAAAAGAAAAGCACTCAATCAGTACAAGACAAAGGCAAGCACAAGCTAATACAACACACATACAGAAAGCATTCACTTAAAAATAGTCACCCAAAAATAATATTACTACAACATAGTACAACACTCAAACATGCATAAGTAACATGCATAACATGGCATAGTTTCCTACAAGTCATGCATTAAGCACATGGCATGAGTACAGTGGGTGTAACACTCTCATATGAGACCACAAAGAGTGTAATGACTCTCTGGTCATCCACCAAAATGAGTGAAACATCATGAAAATAATTTAGGAAACAACTATACAAGCATAAGGGAGTAAAACATGCATTTCTATGAACATGCAAGCCATAATATAGTTGTAAACAAGAAAGGAGAATGCAACCAGAAGCTAAACATGTAAATAACAGAGGCATATCATATCATACAAGGCATGAAAACAATCATGGCATGAAGGTAAACATGGAAAACAAGTCTAGTACACATAGAAACTAGAAAACAAGCATAGAAAGTTATCTCATGTTTACACTTTGAGATAGGTTGACTTGGGGGATTTTTTAAGGATGAACCAGGGATGCAAATGCAGATCTGTCACTTGCATGTGGTTAGGAAAACATGTAGGTACCCTAGATAAATAGAGGGTATCCAGATCTGGTGCTTAAGAATTTTAGTTTTGATTAAAGTGATTAGGCAGATTTCAGAGAAACGGAAATGGAAAAAAAATCGCCAGCGCAGGCTCAACGGGCCGTTGGCCTCTACGCGATAGAACGCGCTGCATTGGGCCGGCCCAGTTCGTTTGCGCGTGCAAGGCGAACTGGTAAGCGACCGTGTGATCCAGATCCAAGGGAACATGCTAGATCTGAGCAGGTTCAAAGGGAACCACAGATCGAAAGATGAGCGACGCACGCTCGTTCTTCTTCCTCGCGACCAAACCATGCCGCCGGCGAGCACATGCACACACATACAGGCAGGGGCTCACCTAGGGCTCGATACGAATCGACCGTCGATGACGAGGAGGCAGTATGAGGTCGAGGAAGACGTGTGGGAGCAGCATCAACAACCAGATCAATCCGAAGCTCCTGCGCGCACCGAGACGTTCCCGGTAGCGTCGAGCTTAGCGG
The DNA here is from genome assembly GCA_028641055.1 of Alopecurus myosuroides. NCBI lineage: Eukaryota > Viridiplantae > Streptophyta > Magnoliopsida > Poales > Poaceae > Alopecurus > Alopecurus myosuroides. The sequence continues at coordinate 361,645,442 of CM054059.1, read as the reverse complement.
TGGCGATCCTGCATGCATAGGCACACGACAAGGTGTCAGGCACGCATGCCTTGGAAAGGTAAATGCTCTGGAGGGAAAATGGAGCAAGGCGGGAGAGGTACGAGTGCGGGCGCGTCTGGTTCTTCTCCACGGACAGAACGGCGAGAGCACGCTCTCCTCGCTCTCACAGAGAGATCAATGAATGAGACATTACAGTGGAGTGGGTGCGGTGTGATTGAGGAGGTGTGTGGCGAGGCAAGAGGGACGGGGATGCTTTATACAGAGAGATCTTGGGGGTGTGCATGCTCGGGCGCCCGACAACACGACAATGACGATGCCAGCGCGTGTGCGTTCTTCAGGCCACGGGCAGCACGTGGAGAGGCAGAGCGAGCACCGTGGCGTCGAGTTCATGCATGAACTGGCTCAAAGCCGTGGAAGATGGATCAATGGTACGGGTGTGCCCTGTTCTATGATGACAGGCCGGGCCCTCGGCCACCATCCTTGGACTGGTGCTGCTCTCCTCCTCTGTAGCTCCTCGAGTGAAAACCACGGATTGTTTTGGTAGATGAGAGCAAGGGCAAGTGGTTTGGCAAGGTTTCACATGATCAAGATCAAAGGAAACTCGAATTTGAGCACAATTTGAATCAGGTGAAAACTGACAGAAGTACAGGTTCAGTTACAGAAAATTCAGATAATGGCTTAGAGAAAATTTCTAAGTCCTGAAACAGACAGGAAATAGGAAAAGTGTGGATGTGTTTGACACAACAAACAATTTTCAAATGGGAAAGTGAGAGCATGGATGTGAAGAGTACATTGTCTTCAGAAACATATTTTTATTTGAATTTAGAAAATGTATAGGTTGCTGAAAACAAGACTGAAACAGGTGAGATTTTCTGTTTTCACAGTTTTTCTTTTTCCTGTTTTTCAACTAGGGAGAAAAACACCCAAGAAAACAGGGGTTCCACTTGTTCAAAAATATTTATTTGGACATGGTGAGCAAGTCCATACCATAAGCATAGATGACATCCAAAGAAAACATAAAATTGAGTTGAGATCCATAAGTAGAAATGAGGCTCAAAAGTGTGAGTGGTAGACAAAAACAAAAAAGGAAAAAACATGTTTTTCCTTAGGATACCCAAAAGAGATTTTGTTTTCCTTCCATTGGTGATTCATAACCAAGATTAAGAAGATGAAAATGATGATAAGGAATCAAGATAACAACACTCCACTATTTATTTCTCATAGAAACATCATGTTCACATAAGGAGTTACAATATCAGAAAAACAACGCGATCAACTAAAAAGTTTTTGTTGGTCCCTAAAGTTATGTTTTTCCTCCTTAGAACCTTGTTCCCAAATGAGGATGTGACAGAAGGTTCCTCTGCAGCGATGGTGTGGAAGTTGCGAGTGCTGGGGCGGACGGATCCGCCGCTGGGTGCTAGGTCGCAATCATCGAAGTTGGGCAGCGAGTCGAAAGTTGCCGGGCTTGAGACTGACTCGGAGTCTGATCCTTTAAGATTGGTCTGCTCGGGGAAGTGCAGGATTCCCGCTTTGTTGGCGTGGAAGTGGAGGCTCCCGAACGTCAGGCTGGCGCTTTTCTCCAATTCACTGAACGCTGGGCGCGATTCTGGCGAGTGGGGCCCGACGATGATTGACCCGAATCGGATTGGATCTGCTGAAGTCGAGGTTCCGAGTCTCCAGCTGAAGGTTGGCGATGATGAGGCCGAAGATGCCGTAGATCCAGCACCCGCCATTCCCACAGACGGTGCCAATTGTCGAATATGCATCTCAACAAGTCCCTCAGGTGAACCGATAGGGTTTCGATTAGGAGAACGTGTAGGCGCTGGTGACAATCGTCGGCTAACAGGGGGCACGATTTACCTAGGTTCGGGGCCTTTGTAGAGGTGAACCCTTACTCTGGCTCCTGTCGATCTGTATTAGGAATAGATCGGTTACAATGGGGGGGGGGTGCTCGAGTCGAGAGTATGGTCTCAATCTCAAGGCTTTGGTGGTGCGGTATTGCTTGGTCCCCCTCCCAGTGGTTCTCCTAGCCTTATATAGGTGGCCAGGTCTCAAACCGCACCCGGGGGGGTGGGGGGTTACAAACCCTAGCCTTAAGTCGGTTACAAGTTTCCTTCCTTGACCCGCAAGGCTTTGCGGGTGGGCTTCGGTTGGGCCTTCTAGAAATGTTGATGGCATCTCCCTTTGGGCTTAGGTCTTGGGCCTTGGACTGGGTAGCCTTACCCGATAGGTCCAGGAGTCATCCCTTCGTCACCGACATCGCCCTTTCGCCTATATAAGCCCTTTCTCGGGAAAACACTAAAGACCCTAGCCTCCATCCAAGAAAAGTTTCGTAGCCGTCGTCATCGTCAACCCTAGTTCGGGAGGGTTCTAAAGCTCTCCCCGTCATCCTGCCGGGAAGGGAAATCATCATCGGAGGGCTCTACATCACTGTGCCTGCCTCCGGAGTGATGCGTGAGTAGTTCATACTTGGACTATGGGTCCATAGATGTAGCTAGATGATTGTCTTATCCTCCTTTTGTGCCATCATGTTTACATCTTGTTAGTTGTCTAACATGATCAAGATCATCTATCTGTAATGCTACATGTTGTGTTTGCTGGGATCCGATGAATATTAAATGCTATGTCAAGTTGATTATAGATCTATCTTTTATATGTTATTTGTGATCTTGCATGCTCTCTGTTACTAGTAGATGATGTGGAAAAGTTGATGCTTGTAACTCCAAGAGGGAGTATTTATGCTCGATAGTGGGTTCATGCCTCCAGTTATCTGTTAGAGTGACAATATCTTCTAAGATTGTGGATGTGCTGTTGCCACTAGGGATAAAACAACAATGCTTTGTCTAAGGATAATTCTATTGTTTACATTATGCACTTTACTTAATGCAATAATCTGTTGCTTGCAACTTAATACCCAAAGTCTGCTTGGATTACGTTCGGACGGTGGATTTTTAGTCATAGATGCAGTTGGATTACGGTCTATATATCATGTTGTAATGCCCAAATAAATCTCATAGTAATCATCGTGTCTTGCATATGCACTATGATGCAGCCTCTATCTCTGTCAATTGCACATCTGTAATTTGTTTACCCAGCATGTTTCTATCTGTTTGGGACATGCACCACCAGTGAACTGTGGACCCCGGTCACTTCTTTTATACTGATAATACAACCTACTGTAAGCATTGTTCTCTTACTGCAATCATTGTTCTAATTTCTTTCACTGCAATCATACATCATTTTCCACACTATATTTCTAATCCTTTGTGTTAACAAAACCGGTGAGATTGGCAACCTCACTATTTCGTTGGGACAAAGTATCTTGGTTGTATTATGTGCAGATTCCACGTTGCTGCTGAGCCTGGTAGTGTGCCCTGCCAACATCAGTTGTCATCAACCTTGAGAAGTGATTTTTTTCTCCTACTGGTCCGATTAAACCTTTGTTTTTTATTAAGGGAAAACTTGCTGCTACACTCTTCATACCTTCCTCTTGGGGTCTCCCAACGAACGTGTGTTCTCACGTCATCAGTGAGCAGAGCATGCTAACCCTCAAGGAGATTCTACATGTCTATGTGATCAGCTCAGGACAGAGAGTCAATCTCACCAAATCAAGAGGAGAATAACCGGTTGAAGGAGACTTTAGAAATCCATTGTGGTGCGCTTATAGAAAAATACTTGGGACTGCCCACGGTTGTTGAGCGTTCAAAAGAAGGTGCCTTCAAGCATATACATGAGCGCTCTCACGGAAAAGTTATAAGAGTGAAGGGACAAGGCCGTTCAACGACATGAAAGGAGGTACTAGTGAAGTCTGTTCTACAAGCTGTACCTGCATATACCATGAGCTGTTTTCATTTTTTTAAAAGCTTGGTAAGCAATTGGGCTCGATTTCGTCATGTTTCTGGTGGGGAGCGGTTATGGTAAACACAAGGTGTACTGGATAAGCTGGGAGAGAATGTGCATGAGCAAAGGTGATGGTGGCTTGGGCTTAAGTGCTTTTGAAGTGTTTAATTAAGCCCTTTTGGCGAAACAGGGCTGGAGGATGCTAATTGACCCTGATTTTCTATGTGCAAGAGTTCTCAAAGCTCGCTATTTAAAAAAAATGTGAATTTATGCAGACGAGTTTCCCAAGACGTGCTTCTTTCACATGGAGACGGATTCTGTATGGGAGGTATCTCCTGCGGGCTGGGCCCATTTGGTGTGTTGGAAACAAAGCCAATATCCAAGCCTGGAGCAATGATTGGATTCTAAGGGACGGGTCAAAGTGTCTTAAATGACATTTATGTCCCTCCTAGATTTTGTGTGTTTGTTAACAACATAAGTGATATCTCACCTGTGTGCTGCATGCTTATGAAACACTCAATGTTTAGCACAAAGCGGTGTTTATTTATTCGTGAAGTAGAAAAGATCGAGGTCAAATCTAAGAAGATGTTAAGTTCTATGAGCTGTCGGGTTGAATCCAAAATTACCGGATTATTCAGACATCCCGGATTGGATCCGGAACCACTCCAACTTTCCCGTGAAAACCTCAGTTAGCTTTCGTATTACACCGGAGGAATCCTACATGCCGAATTGGATCCGCAAGCAATCCGACATGAACGTAAAAACCTGGGAAGTTGTCGGATTGCCCCGGATTATTTCGACATGTAGATTGAATCTAGAAATTTTGGACCGAATCTGACATGGTCGTCTATGCCAAAAAACGTCTACATTTATGGAGGGGTATAAATACCTCTCACTTTCTTCCCCAAAGAGCTATCTCATCCAACATTCAAGTCTACCATTAATGATCTTACCTAAAGCTTGAGATCTCCCAATCCCTCCACCCAAACTCGTCGATCTTCGGGGGATCGAAGGAGAACGCCCCGATTTTCATCTTCACCAAGCCATTCTTCATTTCGCCCTCATTCACTTGAGTTATTTGTGTCTAGGGTTTCCTTTTGGAAAACCTAAATCTCTTGTTACTTAATTGTGTTTCTTGTAGCAGATTCGTGGTGATTTTTGGAAGCCCCCAATTCAGTTGTGGGTGTGTTTATCAATCTAATTATAAAGGCACCAGATTCCACCTCGAAGTATTCCAATAGTGGAAGGTGAGCTAGGCCTTTGTGGCGAGATTCATCAGAGAATAGGGTGAGGCTTTTGTGGCATTGAGTAGGCCTTCGTGGCGAAACTCACACCGCTCCAACGAGATGTACTCTCCTAACAAGGAGGAACTCGGGAATACATCTTTTTCTCCACGTGCTTCCACTTAGGTTCCTTCTACCCTTTATATTTACTTTGTGTTTGTAGCTTGCTTAGTGTATCCCTTGTCATATAGGTAAATTAACCATAGTTTTATATCTAGAGAATTTACATTTGTGTCCATCCTAACTCGAAAAAGTATGAAAATTTGGAGGTAGAACCTATTCACCCCCCTCTAGGTGCTCGTATGATCATTCAATTTGGTGTCAAAGCCTTGGCTCTTAACTAGGTCTTAACCTCCTAAGAGAAAGTATGGCCATCGGAGAGGAAACTCCCGTGCCCGGGGCTACTGCTACCATGGATGATCTCAATAATATGGAAACATCCTTGACTTCCTCCATGGAATCCCAAATTAATGGGTTGGAGGAAATGATAGTGCAACTCATAAAGGCCAAGGACACGACTCCTTCCTCCTTCATGTCTCCGGAGAATACTGCTCCCGAGGACAAAGAGGCAAACTAAGGGGGTGGGGAATCTAAAAAACGGGACCCCCATAAAACTAAATCTGAGAAGTAGGGGTACCATGAAGTCCCAGGATGTTACTCACCTAACCCTCCTATTCCACACCCTGATATAAAGAATAGAGGTGCTCCACCTAAAATTAATGTACAATCTTTTGATCATGGCAATATTTCATGAAAACCCATTTGAACAGTTAGTGCATCAAGCTAACGAGAATCATCGAAGTTGGATACAAGCCTGTTGATTCGAAGAACTTGCCAAGAAGATAATTGGTCGATTTTCAACTCAATTTCGTGTCTTTGCACATGATCCAGCAAGCCGCTGGAGAGAAGATCATGCCACACATTCAACAATTCTCCACCGCCAAAGAAACATGGGAGGCTCTTATCTCCATGTTTGAATGAAATGAGAGCATGAAGAGAAATAGATTAGATTCCTAGAGCAATGAGGCCAAAGGGTTCTATATGCTTGATGGTAAATCATGAGGACATGTATCAAAGCCTCAAGAACCTTGCTACTTCCTTTAGTGGTCTTGGTGCCACTTATGTTGATGATAAATGGATCTAGAGGATGTATGTGAGTGCCCTTATGCCATTCGAGCATGTTGACTTGAAGAGTATCCAAGGAATACATAACTACCATCTCATGACTTCTAATGAGGTTATGCAAGAGATGTCATCCTTTCAAGTGCAAACCAAGCTTGCTCAAGACTCTCGTGCTCGTGCTAATGGAATGCAGGGGTCTGCCATGCTTTGAAGGCCAAAGTTGTTACCAAGATGGTGAACTAAGAAGATGAGGTTGAATCAGAAGAAGAGTTGGATCCTCTAAAGCCCAAAGACTATGACCCGGTTCATAAATATTACATGGCTCTTGCATCCATGAAGTTTTGGAAGAACCCACACAAGGACAAGGCCTGTGTTGAGGAAACAACCAAGTAAAGTAGTGCCAAGGAAGGAACTCAAAGAGTGAGGGCTTGCTTCAATTGTGAAAACAAATATCACCTCATTGCCGAGTGTCCTTTCTAGAATGGAGAAACCCACAGAGGAAAGCTTGTCCTCAAGGAGAAGTAAATTCTCACTCATAAGAAGCCTTTCTTCAAGAAGAACACCTCCAACAAGAAGACAAACTCTAGGATTGTGTTGGTGACTCAAGAAGAGTATGCATCCAGTGATGATGAAGAAGAAGAAGAAACCACAAGTGAAGTGTCCACCATTGCAATTGCATCTTAATCGTCTCCATATCTCTTTGAATCCCCCAATGAGAACCTTCCCCACTAATCCGCAAAGTGCTTCATGGCCAAGCCCACCGAGGTGTCATCTTCTTCCATGTTTAAGACTCAAAATGAAAAGCATGATCTTTCTAGTCTTAGTGTAGAAGATGAAATTGCCTCTTTGGATATCTTTATGGCTAACTTGCAAGGTGAAACCAAAATACACTTTGAGCTTATCATGAGTCAATATGGAGAGGCACAAGAACTTCCTGGGAAGAAGGGATAAGGTAGGAGGGAAGATGCTATTGAAATACCTTCCTTTCCATTACTCCTGAGGAAGAGCATGAGCTTAGAGTCTCTCTATTGAGGAGAAATTTGAGATTATTGTTATTGAGGAGTCACATAATAAAATCATGTCCAAACTCACTAAGGAACGTGATCATGCTATTGCTAAATATAAGTTGGCTCAAAAGAAAAGGACTGAATTTAGTGTTGGTCATGCTACACTAACCGATGACCTAGAGAATCTCACCAAGGCTCACAAGGCTTTGGAGAGTGAACACTCTACCCTCACAAAGTCTCATTAATAACTTCAATTCAACTAGCTTAATTTAATGTGCCTAGTTCCCCTACTTCTTCTTTTGATCATGCAAATATTCTTCAGGAAAATGCTAGGTTGAAGAAAGAGCTTGCAAGAATTAAGGGCAAGGTCCCCATTGATGATAGTGTGGTATTGCAAAGACCACACAGCGGAAAACAAGGTCTTGGCTATATTGCCAAGAACAAGGCCAAGCCCGCACAAGCAAAGAAGAATGTTGGTGCGAGTGGTGTTGTCATTAGGGATGAAACCACTCGTAACAACTCAACGGGAACTAATAATCATCACTATATTCTTTTTGAGGATTATTATGGTTTCGTGTATGCAACATATGTTGGTCCTAATGTTGATTTCATTGACTATTTGGCGTAGGGATACTTCTCGAGCCCTCCTAATGGGCCTACCCGGTCCAATTATATGCATAAGCCCAACATGTGGAGCCACCTTGATCGTCTAGAATGCCCAGCTACGTCCCACCCGCGAGACTTGCGGTCCAAAAATTAGAGGTGCAACCGACATAAACTTAGGGTTTTGTAACCTATCCGGGTCCGGATTCGGGACCCAGCCTCCCATATAAAGGCTGGGAGAACCCCTCGGGTACGACATCTAATCTTTAGTCCATCATAGGCTTTGGCTCGCTCGAGATCCAATCTATCTCTCGCGACCAGGGCACCCACCATTGCAGCTCACCATCGATATAATCCAAACAAGCATGAGTAAGGGTTTTACCTCCTCGAGGGCCCCGAGCCTGGGTAAACTATGTCCCCTGTTATCCGTCGTGTCCACCAGCGCTCATCCATATCCTATTCTCAAACCCCCGGTATGCCATCCGAGGGATATGTCGATACGGGGATTCAAAATTTTGCGCCATCTGTGGGAACGACAAGCGATGGATCTACGACCTCGCCAGTCTCATCTTCATCGAGTTCAAATTTGAGCTCCACATTGTCGACTCCGCCGAAATCGATCTGCTTTGGGTCCTTCGACTACACACCCCACTCATCGGCCTTCAGCCCAACGTTCAACGGCCTTCAGGAGGGCATCAAGCTACCAATCAACAATTTCTGCTTCCGCAGAAACACGGAGCGAATACTGGGTTTCCCCGACTCTCCCGCACCCACGGAATCTGAATCTGCATCGATCCCAAGCGGGGCGACTCCGACATTGCCACCCGCCGACTCTGACCACTGCTCGGAGTCGAGCCTCACATCGGTCTACCTCAACGATCTCGACTTCCACTCGATAGAAGCTGAGGAGTTTGTTGATCTCGTGGATGATGAACAATTCTTCTCGGAGACACGCGAACCTTACCTAGCCCATGTCTACATAGCCAATCCAACCGAGCCGATAGAATGTGCAGAACGGCGGACGATCCACGTTTCATGGAAGAAGGCCAAGGAAGCAGTGCGGACCAATACCGCGCTAGAACCAGGCGCCACCCAAGAAGATCTGGCCGCCTATCATTTCTTACCATCCAAGAAAAACCAGCAAATGGTACGGGCATGCCGGGCACTCGATGAATGCAGACGCCTTGCGGATGCTTCGAGTCAGCGTAGAGCGGAGCTATCATCCGCGACTGGCGGATCAACGAGACCCCCGCAAACAGGAAGTACGAGTTTCTAGGACTGCCCACATGGACCAGGAGTCACTTAGTGGAACCACAAGAAGCCTTGAATCCTTGTTCATGATCGTCGATGAAGATGGAAACGTACTACCTAAGACTCTCGCGACCGCAATTACCGCGACCACGACATACTTGCGGGTCACCCAGCCGCTAGAGGGCGACCCCCACGTGGAACAACATCGTCAGACAATCAGAGGGCTAGGCATGGTCGGAGCATCACTAGCGACAAGAGCACACAAGAAAACCGTTGCGCCAGACACGGATGCACCACAAGGAGAAAGATCCCCTCGCTGTCACAACAACATGTCCCCAAGGAGGAGGGATGAAGGATCCCCGCGACGACATCGAAGAAGGGACCCTCGACGCCACGATGAAAACTCGCGAAATCGCGACGATCACCCGCGACACCATGATGAGGAGCCGCGACGGTGCAGCGAGGAGCCGCGACGGTGCAGCAAAGATCCATGATGGCGCAGCGAGGAGTCACGGTGCCGCAACCGATATCCTCGACACCGCAACAAGGAGCCGCAACACAACGATGATCGGGGAGCATACGACGCCCGAAGCGATATCGCCCAGCACAAGGTCGACAAAGCTCACCCGCACAGAAGCCAGGCACACTTAATGTCTATGTCCAAAGGCGAGGAGGCTTGCGGCGCACTCTGCTTCATCCACGAAATTTGCGAGGCAAGGATTCCCAAAAAGTTCAAGCTCACCTTGGAAGTACCCAAGTATGACAGCTCACAGGAACCCGGAATCTAACTTTCAGATTATTTGACTGCGGTCTGCGGTCAAGTGTCAAAGAGGAAACAAGGTGACATCCATGCAGTACTTGAACCTCTACCTCACTGGCTCTGCCCAAAGTTGGCTTGAGAATAGACCTCGCAGATGCTATAGATCTTGGGACGATCTCACTCACGACTTTGAAAAGAATATCCAAGCAAGCTGCGAGCCTGGAATTAGAAGAGAGATGAAATAACTCGCGAGTACATCCAGAGATGGACAACACTCAGAAATATGATAGAGGGCATATAGGAAGAGACATCAGTTGAAGCATCCTCGAGAGGTCTACAGAGAACAATCTTCAGGGAAGAGCTGGGACGTTGCGCGTCCAAAACTATTGGGAGTTGATGACAATAGCCAACATATGGGCAAATGGATAAGATTGTCTGTGCAACGAAAGAGCTATCTTGCCAGGACACGATGATGACCGCAACGGCGAGCAACGCAGTAAAAGGAGGAACCGCCCATACGACCATGACGATCAGGCGGAATATGTCGCGACAGAGTTCACCAAAAACCATGAAGGAGGATCTCGTGGAAATTCCGAGTCGAGACCGAAGACAGAAGATAGGCCACCCGAAAAGGATTTGGACGGATACTGATCCCTGCACCTGTTCAGGGACGAGCAAACTCAAAGCAACCAATCTCTTCAAATAATATAGAAAGTTCATGAATCTCCATGAAGTGTACTCGAAGAAACATCGGAGTGCCACCAGCCAAGGATACCCACTCACGCCTGGTGGCGATGAAGTCGCGTACGGCGCGCAACCGCCACCACCTCCACTGGCGACTCATCCCTCCCTAATGATGGTGATACAGCAGGAGCCAGCTGCAAATCCAACAAACAATACATACCTACCCACCCGTAGAACCTTGGGCATGATACAGAAAGTATGTCCATCCAGACGCGTCCAGAAGACAAACACTCGCTAGGTCAACATGGCAGTGCAAGCGCCACCGGCCAAAACAGAATATCTCAAGGGGTTTGAACAACCCATTACTTTCTCCAAACAAGATCACCCACCCCAAGTGTATCGGCCAGGACAAGCAACACTCATCATTCAAGCGTAGATAGGCAACTACAATCTAGGAAAATATTCATGGATGGAGGCAGTGGAATCAACATCTTATACGCGGATACGCTCCACAAAATGAACAAGAACTTGGAAGGACTCGCAGAATCATAAACCTCGTTCCACGACATAGTACCAGGCAAACCAGTCCGGCCATTGGGCTCGATCAATCCGGAAGTAATACTCGGAGATCCTAGAAACTACAAGGAGAACCTCGACTTTGAGGTAGTAGACTAGCCATCACAATACCATTTAATCCTTGGCCGAAGTGCATTCACAACGTTCATGGCAGTGCCACATTATGCCTACTTCAAGTTGTAGCTACCCGGACCCTATGGACCAATCACAGTGGGGACTTCCAGAAATCCGACAAATGCGATGCAGATTTTCACAAGCTCTCGCAATCTTTCGGGATGCAGGAAGAACTGGAGGAACTCGCCAAAACCACAAACAACTTGGTGCTACCGCTGACGAAGAAAATCGCCCCAGATCTAGAGTTCAACTCCAGCAATGACATTTGAAAGCATCAGATCCAACTGACCGATCTGACGAAGACGGAGATGCTCTCGACAAGCCTTTAACCCACATAGGAAAGCGCGCTCGTCGAATTCCTTAGTGGGTATTGGAAAAAAAATCCTGTCAGCCATCAGACATGCCAGTGATACCCAGGGAATTTGTCCAGCACTCTTTAGAAGTATACAAATATGCAAAACCCGTGAAGCAGACCTGTCGTGGGATAAGCACGGCAGACGTTACCGGGGGTAACTTATCTTGGGGCAAGACGACTCTGGTGTTTGGGAGAGGGTTTAGCTCAAGGGAAAACATGACGATATGCGATCTGGTAGCCGGCAATCTAGTCGCCGAGTCTCCGATCTCGATCTATTAATTCAGCTCTCGTGTTACAATGGATACTCGATACCTAGCGATATTGCTCTAACTCTTGGATCTCTCTTGGTCTAACCCTAGGGGCCGGCTTATATAATATCCGGACCCCCTGGACTACTCTCCAAGGCGCACTCTGGATCCTACCCGGACACTGCCTACAAACCCTAAACTTCCTTATCGGAATCCACAATCCGGGTTACGAGGCCTACGTTCTTGGGCCTTCTAGAAAACTCCTTTATCTTAAGCCGGGTCTTGTGCAGCGTCCTTTGGGCCGAGTTACTCCTTGGCGTTGGCCTACCGGGTTATCATCCCTCCATCAGTAGTCCCCAGAATAGCTTGGGCTTCATGAAATCCTCCTTGAAGCGCACGCTATTCCCTACAAAAAATAACATACAAGTTCATAGAGGCCGGATTAGATTGCTTTGATAAACAGCTAGGCCTAACTCCATGGTGGCCATATAATAATCCGACTTTCTCTAAATTCCTCTTTACTCTTTCCGGGTCAACGCCCGTGTAAGAATGCCAAAGATCCGGCTTACTCCAATTGATAACTGTTCCTGATACCGCGGGAAGATTTCCTTCATATCTTGTCCGGATATCCCGTTTAGCACTTAACGCATATCCCGAAGAATCCGGCGGGTATCCTTTATCCCGAAATTTCCGGCTCTCGCCCGTTGGCCTAGGTTTATCCACCCGCACCTTATAAATAGGCACCCGGGGGATAACCTAACCCCAACGGTCCATTTCTTCTTCCTCTCCTTCATTCCCGCACCCAAGCTTACGGAGCGCCACCACGGAGTCCTTGCGCGCGCCGCCGGAACCAATCCACCGCCGGTTACGTTCCGCCACAGCTCGTCCTGCGCCGCCGCCAACATCCGCCGCCGCGCCCTCGAGCAGCTCGCCGGCAGTCGCAAAGGGTCATTCAGATTGCGCCATTTGCCGTCGCCGCACTCTACTTCAATCTCCTCCGGTAAGCTCCTTGCTCCCTTTGATTCAACCTTGCAATTTCTCAAATCGACCCAGATCGGATCTTGGTCTTCCGCGGGCTATCTCCCCTTCCACGCCGAATTAGGTCACATAGATTCCCGTTAGTTCATCCAACCACTCGAGTATGGATTCCACTTCGTTCTCCTATCACTTGTAGCCACTAATTTCACCGCGAATCCGAAAATGCAATTTCCAATCTAGGTCCAATATGTCCAAAATTTCCGCGGCAGGCTTTGATACCCGGCAGGTCCAGTTCTTCTGGTTCTTTTATCCGCACTAAACTCATAGGCAATCACCCTTCTTCCACGTACACTTATCAATACGCAAGTACACCACCATTCTTGTTCTGACGCTTGATACTCGGATAACCTGTAACTTTTTGCTCCGTCCAACGATACCCGGATGATTCTTAACTTATATGTCTTGCTGATACTACCTGCGTATACTCGGATAACTCATGATTTCCGAATCTTACACCTCATACCTTTTTTGTCTTGTGCTTTGCAGGCTGAACCCATGGCTCCCAAGAAGCAAGGGAAACAGACGGCCAAAACCCGGACAACCCAATCAATATCCGCCAATTGGGGGCAATCCACAGTTACTAGGGCCAAGCTGGAGGAGCTGGCCGAGTTAGGGGTCCTCCCCCCTCAGAAGGATATCCACTGGAGGGTGCCGGGTGATGAGACCCGGCCCACACCTGCTGTCGACGAGGTAATTTGCTTCGTTGAGCACGTGACCCGGGGGTTTCGCCCCCCGGGTCACCCTTTCTTCCGCGAGGTCTTGAGCCACTATGGCCTCCGGGTGTTCGACATAGGGCCTAACTCTATGTTGAACATAACCCATTTCATCGTTCTTTCCGAGTCATATTTGTGCACTCCGCCAAATTTGACTCTTTTTATCGAACTTTTCCAATGCAAACCGTGCCGCGAAAGCGGCGACGGGGCGCTTCTAGCTTGCGGCGGGGTTTCCATCCAGCGCCACAAAAACTCTCCAATGCCAACTCTTAATCTGAATTCCCACGTCAAACACTGGCAACTATCTTTCTTTTACTACCGGGACACCTCCCCACCCGGCGAGAAGAAATTGCCGGGTTACTCGGAGGGCCTCCTCGATATCTCCGAAACTTTCAACGCTTTTGCCCCTGAGCCGGACAGGGAGGCCATCTAACCGCTCCTTTCAAAAATAGCCGCCCTTTCCGCCCAAGGTCTCCTCGGGCTCAACTTGGTGAAAACTTGGGTCAACTTCCGGATCCAACACAACTCTATCCGCACCAAATTAATGTGCGAGTACTCGGGGCACACCACAGATTCCCTCCGATACTCATCTAAAGATTACGCGGCCAGTGACACCAACAAGACCATCAAGGGATTCTTGACGGAGAAGTTGGAGGTAATCCGGAATATAGCCGTGTTAGAACCCTTTACACGCGAGAACCCAGCACCTGAGGTAAAGATCCGGCTCTCATACCTTTACTTCCATGCTTTTCCTTTTGATACAGTTGCTAACTCTCATCTCCATGTCCTTTCTTCAGGCCGATAATGTCTTTTGGAAAATCGAGACTCCCCCTAACTCCGAAAGTCCAGAGGAAGAGGACGCAATTAACTCGGAAGAAGGTACATCCCGAGTCTCTCTTAATCCCAGCGAGCTCGTCGTTGTTCATTCCGTATTTTTCCGACTGTATACTTTGATAACTTTCAGAACCAGAGGACAAGGGCGAAGAAGAAGAAGAACCGGAAGGCAGGGTGGAAACAGCAAGTGACGAAGATGAAGTCGAGCCGATGATCAAAGTCGGAGCAAAGAGGAAACCTCGAGGGGTCGTTTTCAAGGTTCCATACCGCTTCCTTACTTCTAAACCATTCTCCTTTGATAACATGCACAAGCTAAACCGAGAGTTATCCAACTGGCCGTACCTGAAGGATCCACCCCCGACCAAGCGTAGGATGACTCGGAACTTTCCGGGTGAAGGCGCTCTTAACCCGGGTATTCCGTCATCTCCAACTCGACGCGCTGGTATTCATCTGATACTTTCTTGAATATCAAAGTCTTTCCAGATCACCCCTCAATAGAGCAGTTCCATGTCTTACTTTCTTGATATTTTTCAGCTTCATCCGGGTCCAGCAGCACGTTTCCCTCGGACTTCGCGGTGAATCCCGGGTAAGGTTCTTCTCCTGATGTTCCATCACTTTGCCATAATTTACTCCAGTCTACATGCTAACCACTATTTTATACTGTCGACAGAGCCACGGTCACAATCAGTGACCAAGAAAATATGGAGACCGATGACCCGGGTAAGGAGAACCCGATTGATGGTATGGCGTCTGCGGCCAGCAACGAAGAACAACAAGTGTCACCAACACACCCGGCTGATCAGGAAGCAGAGTACCCGATAGCCTCGCATGCACGCGAGGAGGAAGAAGCCGCCGTCCCGGGCACGGGAGGAGGCGTACCGAGCCCCGACATCCGGACGACTGGGGTACCTTCCCCTGCCAAGGAGAAAACCTCCACTCCGAGTTATCAAGACCCCGGGTCTTCTAACTCGGGCAACCATTCCTTCGACCAAATGATGAGCGCCCTCCTCGCCATGAAGGCCTTAGAGAGCAGCATGTTGGAGCGTATGGCCGCGGAGCATCAGGTACGCTAGTTGATATCTCTTAGTGTCCACCTAGTCCCCAAGTTCCGAGTCTAACTTGTAAAAGTTACACTCGGTACTCCTTGCGATATTCGGCTGATTGTGATATCCGACTAATGTTTAACCCTCCATTCTTTTAGGCGCAAGCGTCTCGGTCCGAGGAGATTTTGGCCAAGACCAAGCAGCTCCTGGACACCGAGATAAAGCTAAGGGAAGCACTTGAGTCTGAGGTGGCAGCCTTGGAGAAAGATGTCACGAAATACAAAGACAAATGCGCCGCTGCTCAAGCTGCGCTGAAGAAGCTATCGGCCCAAGTGGCCGACACTTATCGTGTCCTCGTTGGTGAGATTTCGCTACTTACTGGTTCGTGCCTTGGTTTCTTGTTTTCTTGATACATGATACCCGAAATACCTTGATGTAACCTTTGTTGCTCATATTGCAGCTTCCAACCTTGCGCCTTCAGAAGAGGATGATGTCGAAAAGGTAAAAAGATTGAAGAATGTCTTCCGGAGGTTCTGTGCCGGCACCAAGTGGATACTAGACGCCATTCAGTGGCCGACTGATCTATATCCGGGTATGGAGACCCTCATCCATGCATGCTCTACTGTCCCTGCATGGATTGAGCTCTGGAAACGCTCAGCATGCCGGGTTGGGATGACCCAGGGACTTATGCTGGCGAAAGCTTATTTTCCTAAGCTTGAGCCGGCAACTGTGGTGGCCGGATTTCCAGAGTTCAAGGCAGATGGCTCGAGATTTTCCCCCAAAGATTTCAAAGCTGTACAATCCGAGGTACATCACTCGGCCACTGCTCTTGCCGACAGTATGGACTTGAGTAGGTTTATGTCTCCATACGATGCGAAGGACAAGGCTGTGAAGGAAGATACGCCCGTGACCTTCGACATTTTAGAAAAGTGGAATGCTGACTCGGCCAGGAAGAGGAAGGAAGCTGCAGAGAGGGAAGCCGAATTGCAATCAGCACCAACTACCTCTACACCAGCTGTCCGTCCACCTGTTCGCCCTGACACTGCAAAACCGGGTGATGATGCTGGGAACTCTTCTAAGAAGCGAACCCGAGAACAAGACCCGGAGGGCAAGGGTAAGGATGTGGACCCGACTCAGGAGGCCGAGTAAATTATTATCTGATGCCATCCTAATACCTTGTTCGCTCGATACCCTTGTAAAGACAGATATTCTTTTGATAGTGCAGATGTGCACTTTTGATACTATTATCGCATCGTGTAAATACATTATGAAGCTTTAATAGCTGCCATGGCCCTTCCGGCCTGTGGATGAATTTGATATCTATCTGCCTTTGAGCTTATTTACTCTTGATACTCCGATTTACTTTATGGTTCCTTTTGTGAGACTCAGTTTCCGGGTCACATGGGCTTTGACGGGTGAACTTTTCTCTAAGTCCCCAAGTCCCCAAGACTCGGATTTGTGGGTTTTTGGTGCTTAATAGCTAAATAACTTGCCTTTCTTTTTTTCCAAAATCCCCAGTCCCCAAGGCCCGAAATTCCGAGTCTGGGGCGTGAGGTTTTCTCGAAGAAAACAAATTATTTCTGCTAAGCCCAAAACCCAGAGCCGTTTCACATAGGTGTTGAAGTTATGCTTGATAGACTTTGAGTTTCCGGTTATTAACCCTGTACTCTGCATAACTTGTGGTTTAGATGACCCTTTTGACTCTCTTGTATTGTAAGCCGGCTTTCGTGTGGATACCATGTTGTTACATCTGTACGAAAACAGGGTCAGGCAAGTCCCATTGGGCATCATGGCTGATTGTAATCGTAAGCGAGCAAATCATGCCACTTTACTGCGAGTCACATCGAGCTTAAGTAAGAAAAGTCAAGAAATTTGGCTCCTTTGTCCGGTTATAAGATTGCAGCCGTACTCGTTTGCGAGTAATCGGCCCTTATAACTCATAGGCATCATGGCCGGGTCTTTGGGTTTGTAACTGTGCTATTCAAGCAATCAGCCCCCAAGACCTAAATATATGCAACATACTAAGGAAACTGATGCTCTAAGGAAACAATAAATAATACTTACCTGGAAGAAAAGTAAAAAACATAACAGAAAAATAGGACTTGGTAAAACGTGCGAAGGAGATATATCGCTTAATCATCTCTTTGTTGATATGAGAAAGTTAGGTCAGCAAGCCGCCTCATTAAAAACCCCCCAGTCCCCTTAGGTACCCTGGATAGGAAAAGAGTGCGTCTGAAACCTGCTGCCTATTACATCGTGTAATTCCACTTGTGAGTCTGGTCTATACTAGGTATAGTACGGACGCAGCTGAGCTACATTCCATGGTCTTTCTTTCTCTTGCATAGATGAAGTGGTATGAGCGGTGTCGTTAACCGTAGCCGACTCTTCCCTTGCATCTATCAAGTAATACGATCCATTGTGCAGATTCCGGCTTATGATAAACGGTCCTTCCCATGGTGGTGATAACTTATGTTTTCCTTCTTTTGACTGTACCAGGCGCAGAACCAGGTCTCCTTCCTGGAAGACCCGGGTTTTCACACGCCGGCTATGATATCTCCGCAGATCCTGCTGATATATGGCTGATCTTTCTAGTGCTTGTTCCCTTTCTTCTTCTAGCATATCCACAGCGTCCTGCCGGGTCTTCTCATTCTCTACCTCGACGTAAGCCGAGACTCGAGGCGAGTCATGGATGATATCACTCGGCAACACCGCCTCTGGACCATAAACCATGAAGAACGGTGTCATCTGGGTGGATCTGTTTGGTGTTGTGTTGATACCCCAAACCACTGCAGGTAATTCTTAAACCCATGCACCAGCAGCTCTGATACACGGAACTCGCAATCGTGGCTTTAACCCACGAAGCAATTCTTGGTTTGCCCTCTCCACTTGTCCATTAGCCTGTGGATGGGCCACAGAAGCTACGTCAAGCCGGATTCCATTGTTACCACAAAATTTCTCCATCTCGCCAAGGGACATATTGGTTCCATTGTCGGTAATTATGCTATGGGGATACCCGAACCGATAGATAATCCTTTTCAGGAACTTGACTGCTGTAATTGCTTCACAGTTGGTAACTGGCATGACCTCAACCCACTTGGTAAACTTGTCAATGGCCACCAAGAGGTGCGTCTTTTTGCAAGGTGACATGTGAAAGGGGCCAACCATGTCCACACCCCAAACAGCAAACAGCCAAGTTAACGGGATAGTCCGTAGTTCCATAGCCGGCACATGGGTTTGGCGAGCGTACCTTTGACATCCGTCACACCTTGCCACCAATCGCTCCGCGTCTGCTAGGGCCGTGAGCCAGAATAAACCATGTCGATAAGCTTTGGCCACCAGGGATCTTGTGGATGCATGATGCCCACAATCACCTTCATGGATTTCCTTGAGGATCTGTCGGCCTTCTTCTGGTGCTACACAGCGCAAAAAGACTCCTGCTGCACTTCTCTTGTATAACTCTCCGTTGATGATAGAATAACCTTTTGCTCGTCTCAGAATTTGTCTTGCTAACACTTCCTGCTGTGGTAACTCGCCCCGTGATAGGTAGGCCAAGAACGGCTCTGTCCACTCGGGAACAGCACGTACTGTAGCCACGAGCTCCAAATCCGGCTCTTGATTTGCCAGTTCTTCCTCAGACTCGGTTTTAACTGATGGTCGCCATAGTTCATCCAGGAAAACATTAGGTGGAACCGGCTCTCTGCGCGAGCCGAGTCTGGCGAGTGCATCTGCTGCCTCATTTTTTCTTCTGTCTATGTGCTCCACCTCGTACCCGGAGAAACACCCGGCAAATCTATCAACCTCTCTGCGGTATGCTGCCATAGTTGCATCTTTTCTATCCCAAGTTCCTGAGACCTGCTGTACCACAAGGTCCGAATCTCCAAAGCATCGTATTCTCTTAATATTCATCTCCTTGGCTACCTTTAGGCCGTGCAATAAGGCCTCATACTCGGCCACGTTGTTGGAAAAATCAAAGTGGATCTACAGCACGTAGCTCAACTTGTCTCCTTTGGGTGATGTTAGCACCACTCCAGCTCCTGACCCCTCGTATTGCTTGGAGCCATCAAAGTGCATGATCCAAGACTCGGAGTTTGGAGCCATGGTAGGCATGCCTGTGTGTGTCCAATCATTAATAAAATCGACTAGGGCTTGAGATTTAATTGCTGACCTTGGCTCGTAATTGATATGATAATCCCCCATCTCGATCGCCCACTTGGCTATTCTACCTGTTGCATCCGAGTTTCTGATGATATCCGACATTGGTATAGAACTAACCACTGTTATGGGGTGTTCCTGAAAATATGGCTTCAATTTCCGGCTGGCCATGAAGACCCCGAAAACCAGCTTTTGCCAATGTGGATAGCGCTGTTTTGCCTCTGATAATACCTCACTGACGTAGTAAACCGGCCTCTGGACCGGGTATTCTTTCCCATCTTCTTTTCGCTCGACAACAACCACTGCGCTAACCGCCCGGGGCCCTGCTGCAACGTATAATAACATAGGCTCTTTAGGACCCGGAGCTGCTAGGACTGATGCCTCAGATAGCTGCTTTTTTAGTGCCTCGAACGCCTCGTCCGCCTCTTGATCCCATACGAATTTATCAGATTTTTTCAGGAGCCGGTACAAGGGTATCGCCTTTTCTCCGAGTCTGGATATAAACCGGCTGAGCGCTGCTACGCACCCTGTGAGCTTCTGAACATGTTTCAAATTTTCCGACTTTTTCAGACTCTGGATAGCTTTGATTTTGTCTGGGTTTGCCTCAATTCCTCTCTCAGAAACGATAAAGCCGAGTAATTTTCCGGCTGGGACTCCAAAAACACACTTTGTCGGGTTGAGTTTCATCTGGTACCTTCTCAAGTTCTTGAACGTTTCCTTTAGATCATCAATAAATGTCTCCGCCTTTCTGGTCTTGATCACCACATCGTCTACATAGGCATGGACGTTGCGTCCGATTTGGTCCTCGAAGCACTTTTGAATGCACCGTTGATATGTTGCTCCAGCGTTCTTCAATCCAAATGTCATGGTCTTGTAACAAAAGGCCCCAAAAGGGGTTATGAACGATGTTTTTTCCCAATCTTCCTTCTTGAGCTTGATCTGATGATACCCAGAATATGCATCCAGAAAACATAACAGGTCGCTTCCAGCTACCGCGTCAATGATCTGATCTATTCTTGGTAGTGCGAACGGATCCTTTGGGCAATGCTTGTTGAGACTCGTATAATCAATGCACATCCTCCACTCATTAGTCTTTTTCATCACGAGAACCGGGTTTGCTAACCAGTCCGGGTGAAATACCTCCATAATAAAGCCGGCTGTCAACAGCCGAGCAATTTCTTCCCCTATAGCTTTCCTTCTTTCCTCATTCATCTTTCTCAAGCCTTGCTTCACAGGTATGGACTTGGGATCGACGTGCAAACTGTGCTCTGCCAACTCTGTGGGGATACCCGGCATATCGCTAGGCGTCCAAGCGAACACATCCTGATTTGAGCGAATGAACTCCACAAGTGCTTTCTCCTGCTCGCTGTCCAAGTTAGATCCTATAGCAAATTGCTTGGAGGGGTCACCCTCGGTAAAATCCACCATCTTTGTGTCCTGTGCTGCTTTGAACTTTGCTCTTTCGTCCTCAGTATTTGGTCTTTTCAACGCTGTTCTGTCATCCGGGTCTACTTGAGACCGGTAATATTTGAGTTCCTCTTTTCTGCAAGCTTGCTCCGCCATGGCTGCATCTCCTTCATCGCACTCAGCTGCTATATCCCGGCTTCCATGTATGGTGATGGTCTGCTTAGGACCCGGGATTTTTAGCTGTAGATACACATAACACGGCCTAGCCATGAACTTAGCATAAGCCGGCCTCCCGAATAGCGCGTGATAAGGACTGCGCAACTTAACCACCTCAAAAGTGAGCCATTCAACCCGGAAATTGTCCTTCGACTCTCCGAACGCTACCTCCAATGCTATTTTTCCCTCGGGGCACGCTGAGTGACCTGGCACTATCCCGTGAAAGATTGTTGAACTTTTCTGTAGCTGAGACTCCTTGAGGCCCATGCGTAGGAAGGTTTCCCAATACAAGATATTAATGCTACTTCCACCGTCCATTAGGACCTTCTTCAGCTCATAACCATTGACCTGTGGTGCAACCACCAATGCTAGGACTCCCGGGTGTTCTATCCTTTCCGGGTGATCTCTTCTGCTCCATGTTACGTCCTGCTCTGACCATCTCAGGTATCTCGGTACAGCCGAGGAAACCGAGTTTACCGCTTGCTTCAGCATCTTTTTATCCTTGTTAGAAATTCCTGTGACATGCACGTGGTGGATAGATTCGAGCCGATCCTCTAGTAGGCGCAAGATAGACTCAGTATCATCTTCTCTCATGACCCGGCCACGCGGGGTCCATGCCGGCTCCTCCGGTTGTTCCCTCTTCGTGGGGGGCTCTTCTGTCGGATCTACCGTCCCGACCGATTCTTCCCCATCTGACTGAGCGCAGGTGGCTTCCCCTGACACAGAATCAAATCCGAAATCGTCAGGGATTGAACCAGACGTACGTACCATGCCGATGAAGACGTTGATCTGGCCGATTGTCACGACAGATCCGGATTCGAGCAGATCCGACTCTGGCCCCCAGCCGGAATCATCCACCATCTTCTCTCCCTCGTTGTCGGTGTAGATCTCGCCGATGACAAGGTTCTCCATGTTCTTCCGAGCTTCTCCCGTGATGTAAACACCCTTGGACGTAGGCCCCACGGTGGGCGCCAACTGTCGTGGGATAAGCACGGCAGACGTTACCGGGGGTAACTTATCTTGGGGCAAGACGACTCTGGTGTTTGGGAGAGGGTTTAGCTCAAGGGAAAACATGACGATATGCGATCTGGTAGCCGTCAATCTAGTCGCCGAGTCTCCGATCTCGATCTATTAATTCATCTCTCGTGTTACAATGGATACTCGATACCTAGCGATATTGCTCTAACTCTTGGATCTCTCTTGGTCTAACCCTAGGGGGCGGCTTATATAATATCCGGACCCCCTGGCCTACTCTCCAAGGCGCACTCTGGATCCTACCCGGACACTGCCTACAAACCCTAAACTTCCTTATCGGAACCCACAATCCGGGTTACGAGGCCTACGTTCTTGGGCCTTCTAGAAAACTCCTTTATCTTAAGCCGGGTCTTGTGCAGCGTCCTTTGGGCCGAGTTACTCCTTGGCGTTGGCCTACCGGGTTATCATCCCTCCATCAAGACCACCCGCCGCTTTTCCGAGCCAAAGCACCTAGCACTCGGAGAAGAGATCAATCCACTCCTTGCAGCAAAATTCATGCGTGAAATCAAATTCTCCACCTGGTTAGCAAACCCGGTGCTCGCCCCGAAGAAAAATACTGACATCCTTCGCACATACATTGACTGCACGTCACTCAACAAGCATTTCCCTAAGGATAATTTCCCACTGCCTCGGATAGACCAGATAATTGATTCGAAAGCAGGCTGCCAACGCCTCTCCTTCCTTGACGCCTACTCGGAATATAACCAGATAAGGATGAAAAAGGTGGATGAGGAGAAGACAACATTCATCACACCATACGGTGTCTACTACTACACGACAATGCCCTTTGGGCTAAAAAACGTAGGCATGCAAAAATGCCCCGCTAAGTTGATCGGCAAAACTGTCCAAGTATACGTTGATAACATGGTCGTAAAGATGCGATTCGAAGCTACGCTCCTCGATGATCTCAAGGAAACATTTGACGCCCTCAATGTCTACCATATCAAGCTCAATCCGACAAAGTGCGTCTTCTGCGTACATGCAGGCTGCTTGGCTACCTGGTATCATCTCGTGGAATACCATCCTGACGATGAAGGAGCCAACAAACCTTCGGGGAGTCCAACAACCAGCAAGGCGACTGGCGGCACTCAGCAGGTTCATTGCCAGACTAGGCGAGAAGGCTCTCCCCTTCTACATGCAGTTGAAGAAAACTGACAAATTTGAGTGGACGCTAGAGGTAAAGAAGGCATTAGAGGACATGAAGAGGGCATTGTCAAGCAGAAAAATACTAGGTACGCCCGAAGAGAAGGAACATCTGTCCTTATACCTGGCCGCCATTAATCAAATGGTCAGCACAATACTCGTGGTAGAAAGGCCCGAAGATCACAAAACGCATGGAGTGCAGAGACCAATATACTACCTTGGCGAGGTACTCTCCCCCTACAAACAGCAATACCCGCACTACCAGAAGTTGGTCTATGGATTAGTATTCACGACCCGAAAGTTCAAACACCATTTTCAAGAGCATACCGTAACGACGCCTAATGACGCATCACTCGGGACAATCATCAACAACCCAATGGCTTCAGGAAGAATCACCAAGTGGAGAATAGAGCTAGGAGCCTGGGACATAATATACAAGGGATGCGACGCTCTCAAGTCACATATAGTCACAGACTTCCTTTCGGAGTGGACAAAACTCCAAACCCCAGGACCTCCCTAGTACTCTAGTTCATGGATCATGTACTTCGACGGGTCCAAGAGAAACAAAGGCGCATGCGCAGGAGCCGTGCTAATATCACCAAGAGGAGACAAGCTTCGGTATGTCCTGCAGCTAGATTTTCTAGAAGACAACAGCGGATCCAACAACAACGCCGAGTATGAGACGTTCCTGCACAAAATGAAAATGGCACTGGCCCGAGGAGCTACTCAATTGATGATATATGGCGATTCAAAGCTCATCGTGCAACAAACTATAAAGGAGTGCGATGCAATCGCAGATAATATGATAGCATACCGGGATATGTACAACCTGCTCGAAGGAAGTTTGAAAGAGTGCGAGCTAGGCCACATCGCAAGATCAAGCAATGAAGAGGCCGACAAGTTAGCAAAAATTGGATCAACCAACGTACCGATACCCCCTGATAACCCACAAGTACAGGGGATCGCAACAGTCTTCGAGGGAAGTAAAGCCCAAATTTATTGATTCGACACAAGGGAAGCCAAAAAATATTTATAAGCCTTAACAAGTGAGTTGTCAATTCAGCTGCACCTGAAAGTAGACTTGCTCACAACCATTTGTCAGTGGTAAAAGTTTTATAGCAGCAGTAGTAGTAAAATAACAGCAGTAGTAAAATAGTAACAGCGGTAGCAATTACGGGAAACAACAGGATTAACGTACTATAGGCATAGGGGTGGGTGAACGGGCGTTGCATGGATAAGATAGTTCACATAATAATCAAAACACGAGCATTGCAGATAGATAATAATAAAGCATCCAATTTCTAGGCAAACCATAGGCATGTGTTCCAATATAGTCATACGTGCTCGCAATGAGAAACTTGCACAACATCTTTTGTCCTACCAACCCGTTTGTAGCGGGGCCTCAAGGGAAACTACTGGTAATTAAGGTGCTCCTTTTAATAAAGCACCGAAGCAAAGCATTAACACTCCGTGAACACACATGATCCTAACATCACAACCATCTCCTTCGGTTGTTCCAATTTCTTTCACTTTGGGATTCGGGTTCCAGAAAATAATGTGTGTAAACAACTTGCAGATATGACCAAGAAACATAATTATACTCATGAGACAATAACATGTTCAAATCTGAGATCATGGCACTCGGGCCCTAGTGACAAGCATTAAGCATAACAAGTTGCAACAACCGTAGAAAGCAGTAACAATGGATACTAGGCACTATGCCCTAACAATCTGGCATCATTACATGAATGATATCATCCAATCCCTTCCATCCCTCTCAGCCTACAGCGGGGATTACTCACACATGGATGGGGGAATCATGTATGGTTGATGGAGAAGTGGTGGCGGTGACGATGGAGATGATCTGCTTCGAATCCCCGTCTCGGAAGGGCGCCATAACAGGAACTTCTGACCCCGAAATAGGTTTCGAGGTGGCGGTGGCGCTCTGATGTGTTTCTCTGGAATATGACGACCCCCCTTGGTTTTAGGTTTACGGGGCATAAGTAGTCGAAAGTGGAGCCCGAGGGGGTGCCTGGGCCACCACACCACCTGTAGGCGCGGCCTGGGGGCGCGCCTAGGTATGGTGTGGGCCCCTCCTTGCCCCCCTGCGGTTCTTCTTATGTCTCCGGGGGTCTTTGGGTAAAATAAAAACTCCCGGATCTTTTCGGGGGAATTTTCTGAAAGTTGATTTTTCTACACAAAAAGAGACACCAAGGTAATTCAGCTGAAAACAACGTTATTCCGTGTTAGTTGTATCCAAAACTCACAAGTTTAGAGGCAAACAATAGAAAAAGTGTTCGGGAGATACGTTTTGGACGTATCAACTCCCACCAAGCTTAGCTTATCGCTTGTCCTCAAGCAATTCAGTGACAACTGAGTGCGATAAAAATAACTTTTACGAACACATTTGTTTCCTATGATGTAAATATTCTCACCATACGATCAATTTCTTAGGAAATTCATAATAAGAAGTATGCAAGATAAAGTCACCTAGTAGTTATGCAAACCATGAAGATATACCAACACACTAATAATAAACAACATGAAATATATCAATCTGCAGGATTGCAATGTTCATAATAGGGTATGATAAAGTGTACTAACTTTCCCTTAATAATGGAGCAAAACATAAATGCCACGGAACCTCTGAAGTTCAAGTGAAGACTAGAAGTAAAGATAACGAAGATAAAAGCATCAAAGTTAAACCCCAATTAACCGTGTTCTGGGAAGAGCACATTGCACTAAGAATGCCAGTCTTGCTCTCAAGAAGGTTCATACAGTGAGAAGGTGAAGACTCAGCATAAAAGTAAAAGAAAGGGCCCTTCATAGAGGGAAGTAGAGATTAACTCATATGCTAGAGCTTTTTATTTTATAAACAGAGGTATTGAAAACATTTTTGTAGTGAAGTGTATGCTTATGTCAACGAATGGTTAACAGACAATACAGTACGTCACAAGCCAACTAGAGCTTGCAAGAGCGGCTCCCATTGAGGGACGCATCTGGTATAGAAGGTCATCCCTCTTCTCTTTTGTTTACATAATTATGCTTTGACTGATAAATCAAGGGCAAAAATAGTGAAGAGAATTTATAGTAACCAATTTTGGGGCTAGGCACCCCACTACAACCTCTTCTATCATTTGGATAAGCAGATGAAGGGACTAGTCCAGGTGTGCAAAGTACAATCAACAAGGGAGATAAAGATTCTCTATTTACGTCCTCATGAGCTAAAACAGGGGCACAAAACAAGAATAATTTTGAAGGTTTTAAAGGTAGCACATGAGAAATTTACTTGGAGTGGCGGTGAAATAGCACATATAGGTAGGTATGGTGGACAAATTTCGAACACTTTTGTTTTTTGGGAGTTGGATGCACGAGTAGAGCTCATAGTCAGTACAGGTGAAGGCTAGCAATAGTCGGGGAGCGACAATCAAGAGAGCAACAACTGTCATAATCATGCTTGCGACAAAACAAAATTAACTGGGGCATACAAGTGATACAAATACTCTGAGGCAAAATAAATCATCGAGGCTCAATTGACTTTTTTGTTTTCAGTCATATGCATGCGTCAGCATGTGCCAAGTCGATTCAAGCGAAACATTCAGAGGGAGATACCACAATTTCATACCCTTCTATGAATAAAACAATGCAAGCAAACATTTATACGATATGTTATCTAATATTGATAAGTTGGAACTAAACATGAGAGAGCACGAACTACTAAGCATCGATTAAATAGCATACACCTTACACTAACAAACTAATCATGTCCACATGGATGAGTATATGTACAAAAATGTAAACAAATAGATTTCATACCAGCCTCTCGCCACAACTTGAATTGTCGTAAATCGTCATTATTTCTCTTCACTCGTGTGGATTGAATAATATAGAATGATAACCAAGATCCAATGGAGTCACGGAGGACTACCGAACTCTGCAGCAAACCTTACAAAACCAAAGAAGAACAACAAATATTTTTGGGTTTTCAGATTTTTAGAACAAGAATAGAAAGAAACAAGCAAACATCGCAAAATATTTTTTTAGATTTTTGAATATTAAACCGAAGCAAGAAATTAAAGCAAACCAACAAAAGAAACTAAAGAAGAAAATAAAGAGAAGCGGCAAAAATATGTTTGGCCTTTTTGTGGTTTGCAAAGCAAGAACAAAACAATAAAAACAAAAAGAAGCAAAAGATCCAAAAACAAGCGAAAGAAACGAAAACATGGATATACAAAGAACCGATAGAAACATGATATGTAGATGAGCGTGATGTAGGTATACCTCCCCCAAGATTAGGCTTTTGGCCTAAGTGGAGATCAATCACGACGCAGGAAGTATCCCCACACCGGTGGGTCGTCCCTAGCATGGTCGTACTCAGGCGCCCATGAAGAAGACAAAGCAGCAGACGCATAATCATGACTGGGGTCCTGGTATGGAAACCCCGCAATGTCGGAGCGCAGGACAAAATCATTATCGTCCCCCTCTCCAGCTTCCTCTATATGATGGGGATGCTTCTCAATGTATGCATCCAACTCTCCCCCTGAGAGTGACCATCCTCCCACGGCATTAAGTTAAGCAAAAGAGGTGCATGCAAAAGTACTACTCTATTAGATTTAGTCACTTTCCACCTTGATTGCTTGGAGAAAGTTATTTCATAAAATAAAGTGTTTAGGTTAGCATAGGTGGAAACAAACTTATGCTGAATCATGGAATTAAGGTCCAGCCTCTCTATGGAAAACTGAAGGTCTAAATGATGTGGCTCCACACCATGCAAAGCTAGCAAACGAGAGGCACTAAGACCTCCACAAATTCCGCCCTTCTCACGGTTAAGTGTGAGACGGAAAGCAATTAAAGCGCCAAAATTATAAGACCTATCACGCCTCAAAGCAGCTGAGATAAAATCTAGATCATATATGGATAATTGGGCAGTTTTTCTAGCAAGCACACACTTGGCAATAAAATAAGCAAAATATCGAATAGATGTGAGTTGAAACATGGTTGCTTGAGAGGGATACCTTTGACATCTATCTCCCTGAGTCCGATAAACCTTGGGTGATCCACCTCAGGAAACTTGCTACTATTCTACAAACCTCTGCACTTGGAGTCCCAACACTGTCTACAAGAATAGAAGTGTGCGTAGACATCAAGCTATTTTCTGGCGCCGTTGTCGGGGAGGTAAGGTAAAAGGTACTCACATTCTCTGTTAGTGCTATTTCCTTTAGATTCTGCAATTATATATTTTTGTTTCTTGTTTTCACTAGTTAGTCTTATCTTTACTTGTTCCTTGTTTTTATTTTTACTAGTTAGGCTTAATGGAAACAACAAAAATATGAGACATCTTTATAATATTTATCTTGATTTAGGACATGAAGTGTGTAAAGAGAAAATTAAAAAACCTATGGAGATTTATTTGCATGCTAGTACCAATGTTATTAGTATGAATTCTTTGAAAACCATTATTGCAACTGCTATGGAAAAATCTAAGCTTGGGGAAGCTAGTTTCTAAGAAAATGGTCTTTTTAGTCCCCCAAGCACAGAGGAAGAAATTTACTTTGATGATACTTTGCCTCCAATATAAGATGATTACAATGATTGTGGTATCATAGTTCCACCTACTATTGGTGGTAAATTTTATTGTGATCATGATATGCCTTCCATATATGATGTTTACAATGATGAATACGATATTTTCAGTCCACCTACTATTGAGGAGAAAATTAATTATGATTATAATATGCCCCCTATATTTGATGATTATTGTGATGAGAATTATAATGATAGCTATTTTTTTTAATTTGCTCCCACTACTATTAATAAGAATGATCATGCTTATGTGGAGAGTATTAATTCTTTTATGCATGTGGCTCATGATAAGAATGTTTCTTGTGATAGTTATATTGTTAATTTTATTCATGATGATACTGAAAGTTATTATGAGAAAGGGAAAAATAGTCTTATGCATCCATAAAAAAAATCAAGTTTCCCCTCTTTATGTTGAAATTTTTGAAGTTGCAGTTGTTTTGCCTTCCCATGCTTATTGCTTTGTGCTTTCGTGACTTGTTTTTCTACAAGATTATTTTTCATAGCAAGTGGGTTAGAATTATATATTTTTTACATTTGCTTCTTTGTTCTCCCTTTTTCTTTAATTCATATTTCTTATGTGAGCATCTCATCAAATTATCATGCCTATCTAAAAGGCTTTAAAGAAAAGCACTTCTTGGGAGATAACCCATGGTTTTATTTGTTGCTTTGTTTTTTATATTTTATTTGATTCAAGGTGTTGTATACTTATGTATAAACTCCTTTGTATATTTATTTTCATGTTTTAGTTGTGCCAAGTAAAGTTTCTAGCGAAAGTTGAGTTTGGTTTTGGATTTCTGCGCAGGAAACGGATTTCTGCTGTCCACCGTAAAACATCGTATAAAATCCAGAAAAATCGGAATGACCTGAAATTTTTTGTGCTTATTCCTCAGCTAATTATGAAACGTTTTTGTTCTCTACGTTTTCAATATGAGCAACTTAAGTGCCCCGAAAAAATTCGTGATTACAGACTGTTCTGGTTTTGGCAGATTCTGCCATTTTTCTTGCATTTGCTCTTTTACTATGTCAAGTAGATTTCTTTTCTTCATGAAACATCAGTGGATCTATCTAATGTTTAAAAGTATAAATAGAACTTGGGCCCATTCAGAACCCATGGATTTTTTATTGATGCACTAACCCTCTAATGTGAATTAATTTTAGTGTGATGTGAAGGAAGTTTTCAAGGGTCAAGAGAAGAGGGTGATATAATGTGATCAAGAAGAGTGCAAGGTCAGAGCTTGGGGATGCCCCCATGGTTCATCCCAGAAAATTCTAAGAAGACTCAAGCGTCAGCTTAGGGATTCCCAAGGCATCCCCTTCTTCATCAACAACTTATCATGTCACTTCTTGTGAAACTATATTTTTATTCGGTTACATCATATGAAGTTTACTTCGAGCGTCTATTTGTTTTTCTTTTATTTTCCTTCGTTTTATTTTGTTTTCTTTTGTTTTACTTTCTGCAATAATATAGTTGTAAGCTATCATTATTTGTGTTGGAGAGAAACACGCTCCGCTTTTTCGTATGAATACTCGTTATACTTGTATTCTTAGTTTTTCTTCTAGCTGCTGCAAAATTCCTGTTTAGCTCCTATTTTTTTCTTGCATCTCTTATTTTGAGATGTTAGTTTTAGTAGATTTGTGTTAGTAATCTCTTGTTTCATTGATGTATCTCTTGGATAGTTTTTGTTTATTATGAAATGCTTGGTGTTGGAAAGCAGTAGTACAGTTTTCGTGCTTATAACGGTGCAATTAGTAGCTTGTATAGACTGTGGCTAGACTTTTTCATGTCATGCTCGATGTTATTTTAATTATAATTCCTAGTAGTTATTTTGTAGAATTATTTGTCTCAAATAGTTGAGAGTGTTTAATGTGACTTAGAAAGAATCATGAGTTGTTCTTGTCATTTTGAAGCATAAACTTGTGGTGTTCCCTTTGAATGTTTTATTTGGTTGACTTGGCGCATGCTCACACCATGTTTATGACTACAAACTAGTCACTTATAGCCTCTATGATCATTTAGTTTTTGAATTTGTAGTACCACTTATGCTTTGATTAATGATGGTTTTGTCGCTATGCATGATTATGGCCATTATTGCTCTCTTGATTTGTCGCTCCCAGTCTTTTGCTAGCCTCCACCTGTACTGAGTATTAGCTCTACTTGTGCATCCAACTCCCAAAAACCAAATTTTTCCAAATGTGTACACCATACCTACCTACATGTGGTATTTAACTGCCACTTCAAAGTAAATTGCTCATGTGTTACCTTTAAAACCTTCAAAATTACTCCTGTTTGTGCTCCTGTTTTAGCTCATGAGGAAATAAATAGAGAATCTTTATCTCACTTGTTGATTGGACTTTCACACCCTGGACTAGTGGCTTCATCCTCTTATCCAAATGATAGAAGATCTGGCAGCGGGGTGTCCAGCCCCAAAGTAATACAACAAATTCTCTTCACTATTTTTGCCCCTGATTTATCAGTCAAAGCATAATTGTGTAAACAAAAGAGAAAGAGGGATAACCTTCTACCCAGATGTGTCCTTCTATGGGAGACGCTCTTGTGAAGTCTAGTTGGATTCTGACGTACTGTATTTTCTGTTTACTATTCGTTGACATAAGCATACACCTCTTTAAAAAATATTTTCAATACCTCTGTTTAACAAAATAAAAGCTCTAGCACATGAGTTGATCCCTCCTCCCCTCTGTGAAGGGCCTTTCTTTTACTTTTATTTTGAGTCTCCATCTTCCAACTTTATGCACAGTTGAGAGAACATGGTTTCCATTCCGAGTTTAATGTGCATTCGTCCCAGAAATATTATTAATCGATTCATGATGTGTTATTGTTTGTTCTCAAATTATTTATTATAGTCTTCCTCATGAACTTTGAAGGTGTACTCGCATTTATGTTTTTCCCCACCCTTAAGGACAAGAGAAATATCACTTTGCTATGTTATCTCTATGCTTGAAACAAACGTATAGCTTTCAAGTGCATTATTATTCATGATCTTTTGTTTGTGTTACTTCTCATGATGCAAGGTGGTTACTATGTTTTATTGTTAGAATTATATTTTTTATGCTTGTGTTAAAGTTCTATGATCTCAGCTATACTTATTCTTTTACAATTTAGATGACCAAGTTTATGTTGGTAGCCTGTCACCTTAGAAATTATGTGTTTTTATCTTTCACCTACTCGAGGACGAGTAGAACTAAGCTTGTGGATGTTGATACGCCATAAACGTATCCTTAAGTTCTGATGTTCCATGTTGTTTTCATGCCATATGCTACATGTTTTCCTTACACTTTATGTCGTTTTTATCGTTTTCTCGGGACTAACCTATTGACAAGATGCCACAGAGCCAATTCATGGTTTCTGCTGTTTTTAGTTTCAGAAAAGTTGTTCTGGAAATATTCTTGGAAGTGGACGATTCAAAGTCTAGAAGTCTTATGTAACATCCCAAGTATGAAAAACACCATTACAATGTTTGCTTCTTGTTAATTTATGTTTTGCACCATGTCATCATAAGCTTTGAATTTGTTTTCCATTTGTTTTCCCTTGTTTTTCTATTTGAATTTCAAACAAATTTCAAATTTTTGTTTCATACTTGTTCTGTTACAATGTTTCAAATAAAAATTACAAAACAAACCAATCATTTGTTTCCATTAAACTTGAAATTAAAAACTTTTAACTTGCTCCTTTCATTTATTCAATTAATACCAAAAATTGCTCAAATTCATTTGAATTTCCAAACAGCAACTAAATTCAAACTTTTGAAAAACAAAAAGTGGCACAGATGGGCTTTTGTACTACATAATCTATAAAAATTTATCCCCAAATTTTTCAATCACAAAACCCTTCCATTTCTCTTCTTTCCTTCCTTTTTCTTTTCTGCAAAAAAAAACAGAATCAGTAAACAGGAAAAAAAAACAGAGAGAGAAGGGGGCAGGCCAGCCCAGCCCACCAGCCCACGGCCTGCTTACCCTTTCGTCCACCTCTGTACGGCAGGGCATCGACGCTGCCCACGTCGACAGACCGAGGAGGGAACGGCTGCGCGCGCCTCCTCCTCCTCCTTATAGCCACCCCCGAGGGCTCCTCCTCCTGCCCTAAACCTCCTCCTCCCTTTCTCTCTCACGCCGCTGCCATTTAGCTCCCTCCTCCCTCCTCTGCTCCTCCCTGTTTTGAACCACCTCCACCGCACTCCACCGCAACTCCACCGCAACCAAATCCCGACGATCGCCGTCGCCACGATGCACCACCGTGCGGGATAAGCACGGGAACGAGTACCCCGTACTGTCCTCTTCCTCCTTGACACCGCCGCTGTGACTGGGAGCCCCTGGATCATCACCGCCGTCCCTGTCGCTGTCGCCGTCGTCGACTGTCGCCTCCCGAGCACGTCCACCTCCTCCTTCCCCTCCCGGTGAGCACCACGTCACTTCCTTCCCTCCTATCTCCTCCTGGCAGCCAAGCGCACGTACACCCGCGAGCACACGCGCATCCACGCAGCAGCACAACGAGCAGATCGTCGCCGGCGTCCACAGCTCCGCCACGGGCAGCAGGTTCAGAAAGACTGAACCTTGAGGTTCAGTTTCGTCAGTTTAGCGAGAACGCCCAGATCTGAACCTCATACCCCCGCGCGCATCCCCTCTGTCACCAAACGCATCCACACAGTAGTGGCTCAATCGCACGGTGCACAGCGCGAGGGCGTGGGTTCGATTCCCCGCCCCGCGGGATTAAATCCCACACCTTTTGCTCCTTTGCCACGCGGGCAGGCAGGGCCCACCTGCCATAGGCAGTGGGTGCCACGCCAGATCCCAGCCGCGCGCCAGCTGGGCACTGGCCCACAGGCCAGTGACCCAGGGGTTGATCTGCTGCGTGAAAAAGGTTCCCAGGGGCCTTTCTGTAACTCCTTTTTCGCATCCAAGCCCCTGGACCAAATCTGAATGTTTTTAAAATTGCAGAATAGCCCCTGCATTTAAAATTCAAATAACTTTTGTATTCCAAATCCAAATTAAATAAATAAAATATGTTTTCTGTACCAAATTTAATTCTCTACATGTTTAAACCATTTGTTTACTGTTTTGAACATTTCAAATGTTTTCAAAGTTCAAATTCAAACAACTCATTTCAAATTTGGTCAAATTCATAACTAATTCAACTTTAATTCAAATGGCACATATAAAATATGTTTTCCATGCAAAATTGAACCACCTTTCCAAATATAAACTTTGTTTCCTGTTTTGAATATTTAAAAATTGGTTAAATAATTTCAACCTTGTTTAAATCATTTAAAATTGCTAAATTCATAACTTGATCAAATTAAATTCTTTTTGAACATATAAAATAAGTTTTCAAACCAGAAAAATATAATCTTTTCAAATATGAATTTTATTTAATGTTGTGAACAAATAAAAATTCAAATAATTTCATACTTGAATTAAATTCATTTAAATCTTGTTTGAACTTGTTTAATTCATAATTAATTCATTTTAATTCCTTTTTCAACAAATGAAACATGTATTCCACCTAAAATTTTGTGTTCTTTCCAAATATGAATTTTGTTATTTATTTTGAACAATGAAAATTGGTGAAAACAACAAATGCTTGTGTAACTCATTTAAGGAGCCAATTTTCATAACTTAATAAATAAAATTCCAAACTTGGTAAACAACATATCAAATTGAAGCTATTGTTGTTTTCTCATTGTTTTCCTCATCCATGCATCATTCTAATCAACTTTCACAAGATGGTTAGTTGTAGATCATTTAATTCAACCTTAATTCATGGGATTTTCTATATGCAACCCAAATTGCATATGGGCCCATTTAATTATGTTACCATGTCAACTAGTTTATCTTTGATGCATCAACTAAATTGTCATGCATCATCCTATGATTGTGCATTATGCCATGTTATTGATTGTTTGTCTCTCTACGTTGTTTGTTTGCTTCTTCTCGAATAGACGACGACATTGAGACAGACGAGGTTTACGACACTACTTCTGAGGAGTTAGCCCAGTACCAGGCTACTGAGTTTGCAGGCAAGTATTCACTCACATGAACCATTGTGTCCTTTCCACACTGGATATCGATACTTTCCGTTGTCTATTTTCTGCTAGCCTTAAGATTCGTTGCTTGTGTCCCGATCCTATCACATGTTATCCTGTAACCCTGATATGGCCTATCCTCCACACCTATAACCCCATTGCTTGTTGCCTGTGTCTTACTAGCATGCTTAGGGTTGTTTATGCTCGATTCTGATGTCCGTTATTTCTGTTACCATATTTATTATGTTCTGGGGGCTCGATGTTTAAACAACAACCTGTTAATGTTTGAGGTAATGCTAATTTGATGATAAGGCACCGGCAGGAGGCCGGGTATGGTTTTGAGGCCTGCTAGTGTCGAACTCAGGAAAAGTTCTTGTCCTCTAGATCCATGATGAGCGCGCTAACCGCATGTGGGAAGCGTGTATGGGTGCCCCCCTCAACTTTGATTCGATTCGCATCTCGTCCAAATCGCCTCATTTACTTCGGGTTTTCCATTGGCCGCATGCATATGCAGGTGCGAACCCGAGGCCAGGGTGATAACTTTTGTAGTCGGCATTTAGGGAGACACGTTCTTAGAGTGCTATGAGGGTCCCCTTCTCTTCGTGGGGCTTGATTAGCCGTGCACTCAATTGCACGGGGTTCTTTGGGCTTGATGCGAAGAATAATTGGGTTGTGTTGAGTGTCTCGCTTGGTGGGTTTGATCCCCGTCTGGCGGGATTTTCTTACGTGTACGGCC
This sequence comes from Alopecurus myosuroides, assembly GCA_028641055.1. Lineage (NCBI taxonomy): Eukaryota > Viridiplantae > Streptophyta > Magnoliopsida > Poales > Poaceae > Alopecurus > Alopecurus myosuroides. The sequence goes on along the minus strand of CM054059.1, from coordinate 361,609,664 downwards.
AAATTGGTGCATCCCTGCAGGGTTAAATCTTCTCGAGAAGCCGTGTTGTCCGCGGTTATGGATGACTTGGTGATAGGGCTGGCTAACAAGGATTAGACAACTTACACCTAATCAATAAAAAGTTGACTAGTAATAGACTTATTGACACAATAACTTGAACCTTCACTAATCCAACTGTGTGAGTTATTCTCAGATTGCTTCTTTGGATAAGGGGCGAGATCCAGGATGGGTTTGTTTGAGGTTAGTGGTAGTTGGTTCCGATACGCTATCTTATCCCCTTCTTTTAGCCGGATGTTGTAGCGTGTCTCTGTAGTTGGTTAGGCAGCCCGCTGCCGCACTTTTGTATCACCTATCTTTCGTTGAACCCAAAGCATCTGTACTTGGTGTTGCCGGGTACACTTTGGTATCTTGTGCGTCTTGCTTGCCAGTACTTGTCTGTACTGAACCCTTTGGGGCTGTGGTTTCCGCAGACTACGTTTCCGAGGATCCCCATGGTGGCTACTACGTGGAGTATGACGAGGCTGCTGACGAGTAGATAGCGGACCCGGGCAGGATCCGAGACATCGTGGATGGGCTCCGTCTTTTCGTTCCCGGCCTCTTAGGCCTATTTGGATCTTGTCTGTACTCAGACACTTTGGATGCTTCCGCTGTGATGTAATGATGACTTGTTGGGACATGTGTCCTCTGGATGATTGTATTTGCTATCTCTGCTCTAGTGAGAGCTATTTGCAACTTATTTCTATTTCTTTGTGTCTTAGAGATTTGTTGTGATATCACTTGTTCAAATGCCGTTGACGTACCATGTGTGTATGTTATGAAGTACGTCAATGGAAGTAGTCGGATTTCTATGGGATGGTTTACGCAGACGATGGATAGTAGAAAATGGTTGTCACACGTTTCCGTGTTGGCCTGCTCATATTGAGATGCGGGTGCCGGTATGCCCCGTAAGCCATTTATCTACTGTTTAGCGGGCTGTGAGTATCCTCTAGAAGTCCGGGTGCGACAAATGGTATCAGAGCCTGTCTGCCTGTAGGATCCCTTTTACTGGTCGCAGTTGAGTCTAGAAATTATTTTGTAGCTATATAGGAAAAATGAAACGTGAGAGTAGGAATTCTGTTCTTTTATTTCTTTCCCCACCCACCCTCCCCTTTTCTGGTAAGGAAGTGCAACGTTGTTTTTCTCTTCTCATCTAAACTTTCAAGTTAGGATTTCACGTATCCTGGTTTCTATAGGATAGTTATATCTACTAGACCATAGGAATGGAGGTGGTTGTGACATGATTTATCATGTTGCCTACTCACGATTGAGAACGGAGGCGTGTAAGCCCCGGAAGCAGATCCTCTATTCCTTAAGCAGTAGATATTTATCCTTTAGAAGCCCGGATGGGTTTTCTGTAGTACCTCAGGAGTGTTTGGTCTCGTGTTTCCCGAATGTTGCTTCGATATCCTGTTCTTCTCAACATCCTTTCGTCCGTTGAAACCTTGTTGTTGCTTGCCACTTCAGTTCTTCTACCGGCGTCTAATCAAAACTTCCCCGATCATCTGCAGATGGAGCTCAGGTTCTACCCGCAGGTGGTTCGTATGACTCGTTGCGAGAGCACTGCCGGTTATCCGGAGATGCTGAGAGACATGGTCACTTTTCTGGGTTCCGTTGGGCACCAGAGTACCAGGTCTACGAGCAGCAGCGAGAGTTTGAGCAGACCTACTACCAGGCTATCGTCTACATTCTGTCAGATGATGGCATGAGCGTAGTCCACCGCTATGAGGCAGTAGGTTCCACAGTGGATATGGCTGTGCAGCAGGCAGCTTATGTGAGCCTCACCATCCTTCGTGCTGACTACTGGGGATTTGACGATTCTATCTATCGCCACATCCCCCGTGGTTACATCACTTCGGAGGGAGCTCACTTCACTCTCTACGACAACTTGGATGTTTATGAGCATGATAACTCCAGGCTGCACACCACCGCTCAGTTTGTGAGGCACAGTGACGCAGTTGCCCGCACACTATCTCAGGAGTTGGCTTCAGTCAGAGAGCAGCTTTACCTTGCTTTGACTCGTCTGGCGACGTACACCACAGACTTTGTTGGAGACGAGCGCTTTGCACGTTTCGATCAGCCAGTTGGGCGTCGTCTGCCAGATGCTAGAGGTTACGAGCCGATCAGAGGTCCACTCCTTAACCTTGGTGCTGGTTACACTGGGATTCCCCGCTTTGGAGCACAGGGAGTCGACGCTATGTACTTCACCACACCTAGAGTCGCTCTCAGACCACGTCAGATCTATGTGGATCGTCGTTCTACCTACTTTCGTGGGCGTCCTCCTCACCGTACCTCTCGCCGTACTCCTAGCCGCCGTCCTGCGTGATGAGCATGGGAGTACCGATGTATCCATTCTTAGCTATGTTTAGTTATCCTTTGGCATTCGAACCATTTATGGTGTGTTGGATATTCTGATGTATTTGAACATGTGATGATGTACCTGTTGGTTATCTATTCATGCGTCGGAATAATCTCTCTTTCGGTTGCCAAGTCTATCCTTTTCTATTGTTGTGCTAAAATGCATTTCCATTCAGGATGCCGCCAACAAGGAACAACGCGCCTGAGCCACCGCCAATCGCGGAGCTGTTAACTCAGATGACCCAAGTCATGGCGCAGATGGCCCAGTTTCAGACTAATCAGCACAACAGCCAGACAGCTCCACGGGTCAGCATCAAGGAGTTTCTCAGTCTGGGCCCAAGAGCTTTCGTGGCCACACGCGAGCCTCTGGACGCTGATGACTGGATCCGTGAGATAGCTAAGGCTCTGGAGATTGCTCACGTAGCTGAAGAAGACAAGGTCAAGTATGCCTCCTATCTGCTGAAGGGTCAGGCAGCTACTTGGTGGGAGAATTTCCAGGCCATGAGAACTGGCATACCAGTCACGTGGAATTGTTTCAAGGAAGCCTTCCTGAAGCACCACATTCCAGATGGTCTCATGGAAAGGATGCGTTAAGAGTTTTGCTCTCTCAAGCAGGGCAAGTTGGACGTCATCGGGTATCAGAGTGAGTTCAATCGCCTCGCTCGATACGCTGGAGATGAGGTGTCCACTGAAGCTAAGAAGATGGCAAGGTTCCGCAGAGGTTTTAACCCGGAACTCAAGTATGCCCTCACCAATATCAAGGCCAACAGCTTCGAGGATCTCGTTAACACCGCGCTCAATGAAGAAAATGGGCGCAAGGCGTTCGAGGAGTCTCGCAAGCACTCGCGTGAGGGTGGTTCCTCCTCCAACATGACCACCCCTCCGCAGAAGCGCCGCATCTGGGTGCCAAATGGTGCTGTCACTCGGGCTCCATATGCCCAAGCTTCTCCAGGCTTCGCTCCCCGCCCACCCAACCCTGCTCAGATGCATGATCAAAGGGCTTCGATGGGGCAGCCAAGGCCAGGGCCTCCTCGTGTCGTCACATGATACAAGTGCAAGCAGATGGGGCACTACGCCGATAAGTGCACGCAGAGGCAGCTACCTCCACCACCACCTCGTCCTAATACAAACCAGGCAATGGTGCGCGCTCCCCCGCCTAAGGCCTTCAACTCCAACAACAGGCCTGTCGGGAGGACCGCAAGGGTGAATCATGTCAAGATCGACAAAGCTGAGGAAGCTCCTGACGTCGTTCTCGGTATATTACCCGTAAACTCTTTTCCAGCTAAAGTGTTGTTTGATACCGGAGCATCGCATTCTTTTGTGTCAAAGACTTTTGCCACAACAAATAACCTAATTGTGGTTCCACTAAGCAATCAAATCACTGTTCACTCCCCGGGATCTCAAATGTTGACCTCCAAGATAAGCAAGGACAATCAAATCCTAATTGGAGGCCACATATTCCTTGCTTCTCTCATGTTGCTGGGAAGTTCTGACATTGATGTCATTCTTGGTATGGATTGGCTGAAAGCTAATAAAGCATGGATTGACTGTGCTCAAAAGTCAATAACTCTGTCCCACCCTTCTGGCCAGATAATCTATTCTCCACATGAATCAAGTTCCATTCAGCTGTGCACCCTCAATGCAAAACCTCTACCTTCACTTGAAAATGTTCCGGTGGTTTGCGACTTCCCTGACGTCTTTCCAGAAGAGTTGCCAGGAATGCCTCCGGACAGAGCTGTTGAGTTCGTGATCGAACTTGAACCAGGTACTGCTCCAATCTCTAAGCATCCCTACAAGATAGGAACTCCCGAGCTGAAGTTGTTGAAGGAACAAATTGATATGTACATGGAAAAAGGTTACATTCAACCTAGTTCCTCGGCTTGGGGTTGCCCAACTCTGTTCGTTGCGAAGAAGGATCACACAAAGAGACTCGTTGTTGACTATCGTCCTCTTAACGAGAAAACTATCAAAAACAAGTATCCAATTCCTCGTATCGATGATCTTTTTGATCAACTTGCTGGAGCCTCAGTATTCTCCAAGTTGGACTTGAGAATGGGTTACCATCAAATAAAGATCAGAAAAGAGGATATTCCAAAGACAGCCTTCACCACTCGCTACGGTCTATATGAATTCACCGTCATGTCCTTTGGTCTCACCAATGCACCGGCGACCTTCTCTCGACTCATGAATTCTGTCTTCCATGAATACCTCGACAAGTTCGTTGTGGTATATCTTGATGACATTCTTGTCTACTCCAAATCCGAGGAAGAGCATGAAGAACATCTTCGTCTAACTCTCATGAAGCTTCGCGAGCATCGCCTCTATGCCAAGTTCTCCAAATGTGAGTTCTGGATTTCAGAAGTTGCTTACCTTGGTCATGTCATCTCTGCCAAGGGCATAGCCATTGATCCAGAAAAGGTTAAAGCAATTGTTGATTGGAAACCTCCAAAGACGGTGAAGCAAGTAAGAAGTTTTCTTGGCTTGGCTAGCTATTGCCGTCGTTTCGTACAAAACTTCTCCAAGATTGCCAAACCTCTCACTGACCTCACAAAGAAGGACAAGAAGTTCGTCTGGTCTCCACAATGTGATGAGAGCTTCAATCTCCTGAAGACTAAACTCACTTCTACACGAGTTCTGGTTGGCCCAGATCCTTCCAAACCTTTCCAAATATTCTGTGATGCTTCTCTCCAAGGTCTAGGTGCAGTTCTTATGCAAGAACGTCAAGTTGTGGCTTATGCTTCACGTCAGTTGAACACACATGAGCTCAATTATCCCACTCATGACCTTGAACTTGCAGCAGTTGTGTTTGCCCTCAAGAAATGGAGACAATACTTGTTGGGTAATCGCATTGAAATCTTTTCCGATCATAAGAGTCTGAAGTACATCTTCACTCAACCAGACCTAAACCTCAGACAAAGGAGATGGATTGAAAAGATCAAAGACTTTGATCTTACCATTTCTTACACTCCAGGCAAGGCTAATGTTATGGCCGATGCTCTCAGTCGCAAGTCGTATTGCAATAATCTCATGATCATGGAAAGCCAACCTCCTCTTCATGAAGAATTCCAGAAGCTCAACCTTGGTCTTGTTCCTCAAGGCTATCTTGCAAACTTGACAGCCAGTCCAACTCTCGAGGACAAGATTCGTTCTGAACAACTTCGTGATGCTGAAATCAAGAAGATGGTAGAACACATCAAAGAAGGCAAGGAGAAATTTAAGTCCTTCTCAATTGATGACAAGGGAACTGTGTTCTTCGAAGGACGCATTGCAGTTCCTCAAGTTCAAAGTCTCAAAGATGTCATTCTCAAGGAGGCTCATGAAACTCCTCTCTCCATACACCCTGGAAGTACAAAGATGTACCAGGATCTCAAGACACTGTACTGGTGGCCTGGCATGAAACGTGAAATTGCTCAATACGTTTCTGAATGCGACGTTTGTCAACGTGTTAAGGCAGTTCATCAGAAAACAGCCGGTCTTCTCCAACCTCTGAAAATCCATGAGTGGAAGTGGGACATGATTGAAATGGACTTCGTCACTGGTTTTCCAAAGTCCAAGAGGGGCAACGATGCAATCTTCGTTGTCATTGATCGACTCACTAAAGTCGCTCACTTCTTTCCTGTCAAAGAAACAATCTCAACTAGTCAGTTAGCAGAGCTCTACACAGCAAAGATTGTTCCTCTTCATGGTGTTCCATTGGAAATAAGCTCAGACCGTGGAAGCATATTCACTTCTCATTTCTGGAAAAGCTTTCAAGAAGCCTTGGGCACCAAGCTTCTGTTCAGCACAGCCTACCATCCTCAGTCTCAAGGGCAAGTCGAAAGAGTCAATCAGATTCTCGAGGATATGCTCAGAGCATGTGGTCTCTCTTTTGGCATGAAATGGGAGGAATGTCTTCCATATGCTGAATTCTCCTACAACAACAGCTTCCAGGCAAGCCTAGGCATGGCACCATTTGAGGCTCTCTATGGCCGCAGATGCAGGAGTCCAATCAATTGGTCTGGAGCTGGTGAACGTTCACTCTTAGGCCCTGACATTATTAAGGAAGCCGAAGAGAAAGTTCGCATCATTCGTGACAATCTCAAGATTGCTCAGTCTCGTCAGAAAAGCTACTATGACAGCAAGCACAGGGATATGGTCTATGCACCTGGTGACAAAGCATATCTCCGTGTAACTCCCCTCAGAGGCACTCATCGTTTTGCTGTCAAAGGGAAGCTTGCACCAAGATATATTGGTCCCTTCAACATTCTCTCAAGGCGTGCAGAAAATGCCTATCGTCTTGAACTTCCAGAAAAGCTATCCAAGGTGCACGATGTGTTTCACGTGTCACAGCTCAAGAAGTGCTTAGTTGATCATGATTCCATTGATCTGCAAGAAGACCTCTCTTATGAAGAGCATCCTGTTCGCATTCTCGATGAGACCGAGCGCAAAACTCGCAACAAGAGCACCAAGTTCTTAAAAGTGCAGTGGTCTCATCATTCCGATATAGAGGCAACGTGGGAGACCGAAGAGGATCTTCGCAAGAAGTATCTGGACCTTTTCTCTTCTCAGTAGGAATCTCGGGGCGCGATTCCTTCAAGGGGGGCGTTTTGTAACATCCCAAGTATGAAAAACACCATTACAATGTTTGCTTCTTGTTAATTTATGTTTTGCATCATGTCATCATAAGCTTTGCATTTGTTTTCCATTTGTTTTCCCTTGTTTTTCTATTTGAATTTCAAACAAATTTCAAATTTTTGTTTCATACTTGTTCTGTTACAATGTTTCAAATAAAAATTACAAAACAAACCAATCATTTGTTTCCATTAAACTTGAAATTAAAAACTTTTAACTTGCTCCTTTCATTTATTCAATTAATACCAAAAATTGCTCAAATTCATTTGAATTTCCAAACAGCAACTAAATTCAAACTTTTGAAAAACAAAATGTGGCACAGATGGGCTTTTGTACTACATAATCTATAAAAATTTATCCCCAAATTTTTCAATCACAAAAACCCTTCCATTTCTCTTCTTTCTTTCCTTTTTCTTTTCTGCAAAAAAAAAACAGAATCAGTAAACAGGAAAAACAAAAAAAAACAGAGAGAGAAGGGGGCAGGCCAGCCCAGCCCACCAGCCCACGGCCTGCTTACCCTTTCGTCCACCACTGTACGGCAGGGCATCGACGCTGCCAACGTCGACAGACCGAGGAGGGAACGGCTGCGCGCACCTCCTCCTCCTCCTTATAGCCACCCCCGAGGGCTCCTCCTCCTGCCCTAAACCTCCTCCTCCCTTTCTCTCTCACGCCGCCGCCGTTTAGAACCCTCCTCCCTCCTCTGCTCCTCCCTGTTCTGAACCACCTCCACCGCAACCAAATCCCGGCGATCGCCGTCGCCACGATGCACCACCGTGCGGGATAAGCACGGGAACGAGTACCCCGTACTGTCCTCTTCCTCCTCGACACCGCCGCTGTGACTGGGAGCCCCTGGATCATGGCCGCCGTCCCTGTCGCTGTCGCCCTCGTCGACTGTCGCCTCCCGAGCACGTCCACCTCCTCCTTCCCCTCCCGGTGAGCACCACGTCACTTCCTTCCCTCCTATCTCCTCCTGGCAGCCAAGCGCACGTACACCCGCGAGCACACGCGCATCCACGCAGCAGCACAGCGAGCAGATCGTCGCCGGCGTCCACAGCTCTGCCACGGGCAGCAGGTTCAGAAAGACTGAACCTTGAGGTTCAGTTTCGTCAGTTTAGCGAGAACGCCCAGATCTGAACCTCATACCCCCGCGCGCATCCCCTCTGTCACCAAACGCATCCACACCGTAGTGGCTCAATCGCACGGCGCGCAGCGCGAGGGCGTGGGTTCGATTCCCCGCCCTGCGGGATTAAATCCCACACCTTTTGCTCCTTTGCCACGCGGGCAGGCAGGGCCCACCTGCCATAGGTAGTGGGTGCCACGCCAGATCCCAGCCGCGCGCCAGCTGGGCACTGGCCCACAGGCCAGTGACCCAGGGGTTGATCTGCTGCGTGAAAAAGGTTCCCAGGGGCCTTTCTGTAACTCCTTTTTCGCATCCAAGCCCCTGGACCAAATCTGAATGTTTTAAAATTGCAGAATAGCCCCTGCATTTAAAATTTAAATAACTTTTGTATTCCAAATCCAAATTAAATAAGTAAAATATGTTTTCTGTACCAAATTTAATTCTCTACATGTTTAAACCATTTGTTTACTGTTTTGAACATTTCAAACGTTTTCAAAATTCAAATTCAAACAACTCATTTCAAATTTGGTCAAATTCATAACTAATTCAACTTTAATTCAAATGGCACATATAAAATATGTTTTCCATGCAAAATTGAACCACCTTTCCAAATATAAACTTTGTTTCCTGTTTTGAATATTTAAAAATTGGTTAAATAATTTAAACCTTGTTTAAATCATTTAAAATTGCTAAATTCATAACTTGGTCAAATTAAATTCTTTTTGAACATATAAAATATGTTTTCAAACCAGAAAAATATAATCTTTTCAAATATGAATTTTTTTAATGTTGTGAACAAATAAAAATTCAAATAATTTCATACTTGAATTAAATTCATTTAAATCTTGTTTGAACTTGTTTAATTCATAATTAATTCATTTTAATTCCTTTTTCAACAAATGAAACATGTATTACACCTAAATTTTTGTGTTATTTCCAAATATGAATTTTGTTATTTATTTTGAACAATGAAAATTGGTGAAAACAACAAATGCTTGTGTAACTCATTTAAGGAGCCAATTTTCATAACTTAACAAATAAAATTCCAAACTTGGTAAACAACATATCAAATTGAAGCTATTGTTGTTTTCTCATTGTTTTTCATCATCCATGCATCATTCTAATCAACTTTCACAAGATGGTTAGTTGTAGATCATTTAATTCAACCTTAATTCATGGGATTTTCTATATGCAACCCAAATTGCATATGGGCCCATTTAATTATGTTACCATGTCAACTAGTTTATCTTTGATGCATCAACTAAATTGTCATGCATCATCCTATGATTGTGCATTATGCCATGTTATTGATTGTTTGTCTCTCTACGTTGTTTGTTTGCTTCTTCTCGAATAGACGACGACGTTGAGACAGACGAGGTTTACGACACTACTTCTGAAGAGTTAGCCCAGTACCAAGCTACTGAGTTTGCAGGCAAGTATTCACTCACATGAACCATTGTGTCCTTTCCACACTGGATTTCGATACTTTCCGTTGTCTATTTTCTGCTAGCCTTAAGATTCGTTGCTTGTGTCCCGATCCTATCACATGTTATCCTGTAACCCTGATATGGCCTATCCTCCACACCTATAACCCCATTGCTTGTTGCCTGTGTCTTACTAGCATGCTTAGGGTTGTTTATGCTCGAGTCTGATGTCCGTTATTTCTGTTACCATATTTATTATGTTCTGGGGGCTCGATGTTTAAACAACAACCTGTTAATGTTTGAGGTAATGCTAATTTGATGATAAGGCACCGGCAGGAGGCCGGGTATGGTTTTGAGGCCTGCTAGTGTCGAACTCAGGAAAAGTTCTTGTCCTCTAGATCCATGATGAGCGCGCTAACCGCATGTGGGAAGCGTGTATGGGCGCCCCCCTCAACTTTGATTTGATTCGCATTTCGTCCAAATCGCCTCATTTAGTTTGGGTTTTCCATTTGCCGCATGCATATGCAGGTGCGAACCCGAGGCCAGGGTGATAACTTTTGTAGTCGGCATTTAGGGAGACACGTTCTTAGAGTGCTATGAGGGTCCCCTTCTCTTCGTGGGGCTTGATTAGCCGTGCGCTCAATTGCACGGGGTTCTTTGGGCTTGATGCGAAGAAGAATTGGGTTGTGTTGAGTGTCTCGCTTGGTGGGTTTGATCCCCGTCTGGCGGGATATTCTTACGTGTACGGCCAAATTGGTGCATCCCTGCAGGGTTAAATTTTCTCGAGAAGCCGTGTTGTCCGCGGTTATGGATGACTTAGTGATAGGGCTGGCTAACAAGGATTAGACAACTTACACCTAATCAATAAAAAGTTGACTAGTAATAGACTTATTGACACAATAACTTGAACCTTCACTAATCCAACTGTGTGAGTTATTCTCGGATTGCTTCTTTGGATAAGGGGCGAGATCCAGGATGGGTTTGTTTGAGGTTAGTGGTAGTTGGTTCCGATACGCTATCTTATCCCCTTCTTTTAGCCGGATGTTGTAGCGTGTCTCTGTAGTTGGTTAGGCAGCCCGCTGCCGCACTTTTGTATCACCTATCTTCCGTTGAACCCAAAGCATCTGTACTTGGTGTTGCCGGGTACACTTTGGTATCTTGTGCGTCTTGCTTGCCAGTACTTGTCTGTACTGGCCCCTTTGGGGCTGTGGTTTCCGCAGACTACGTTTCCGAGGATCCCCATGGTGGCTACTACGTGGAGTATGACGAGGCTGCTGACGAGTAGATAGCGGACCCGGGCAGGATCCGAGACATCGTGGATGGGCTCTGTCTTTTCGTTCCCGGCCTCTTAGGCCTATTTGGATCTTGTCTGTACTCAGACACTTTGGATGCTTCCGCTGTGATGTAATGATGACTTGTTGGGACATGTGTCCTCTGGATGATTGTATTTGCTATCTCTGCTCTAGTGAGAGCTATTTGCAACTTATTTCTATTTCTTTGTGTCTTAGAGATTTGTTGTGATATCACTTGTTCAAATGCCGTTGACGTACCATGTGTGTATGTTATGAAGTACGTCAATGGAAGTAGTCGGATTTCTATGGGATGGTTTACGCAGACGATGGATAGTAGAAAATGGTTGTCACACGTTTACGTGTTGGCCTGCTCATATTGAGATGCGGGTGCCGGTATGCCCCGTAAGCCATTTATCTACTGTTTAGCGGGCTGTGAGTATCCTCTAGAAGTCCGGGTGCGACATCTTAGAATCCCGGAGGGTCAAGGAAGTCCAAAAGAGACCCGGAGGGGGGACCCCGGAGCCCCCACACCATGCCTGGGTGTGGGTGGACCTCTGGCCATGCCTGGGGTGGTGTGGCCCCCTCGGGCGCCCACCGCCATCGCCCTTTGGCGATATATGCCCCCCCGATGCATAAACCCTAAAGAGATCGGGCCCCTTCCACAAAAAGTTCCATAGCTCCGCCGCCACCGCCGGCAAGTTTCGGGGGACAGAAATCTCTGTTCCGGCACCCTGCTGGGACAGGGAAGTGCCCCCATAGCCATCTCCATCGACTCTACCGCCATATTCGTTGTTGTTGCTGTCTCCTATGATGAGGAAGGAGTAGTTCTCTCTCGGGGCTGAGGGATCTACCGGTAGCTATGTGTTTCATCTCTCTCTCCCATGGGGTGATCTTTATGTGATCATGAGCTTTGTAATCTAGTTTTATAAGTAGATGTTACTCTTCATCTGTTATGCTACTCAAGTGGTTTTGTTATGAGATCTCCATAGACACTTTGATCATGGTGTAATGGTGAAAGTGTGTGCACCGTGTAGTTTAGCATGATATTTATATCTTGTGTTGGATGACCCTATGAAATTGTGGTATTTGTCTAGTACCTTCTAGGGTGCTAAAGCTGACAGTGTAGGGTTAACTAGACATGGGAATGCGACTTAAAGGTGTGTTTTGTAGCCCTACGCAAGGAATTGGTGTTTGTTATCCGACCGGAGAGTGGCTCCGAGTAGCATAGTGAAGAGATGATATCTATGCATTCAATTATGTTATTATTGTTGAGAGTGTTCACTAGTGAAAGTATGATCCCTAGGCCTTGTTTCTAAGCATTGAAACACCCGTTTATAATCAGTTCTGCTACATGTTTGCTTGCTGCCATTTTTATTTCAGATTGCAATTACTACTTATAACCATCCATTTTACTTGTATTTCACTATCTCTTCGCCGAACTAGTGCACCTATACAACTGACAATTGTATTAGGTGTGTTGGGGACACAAGAGACTTCTTGTATCATAATTGCAGGGTTGTTTGAGAGGGATACCTTTGACCTCTACCTCCCTGAGTTCCATAAACCTTGGGTGATCCACTTAAGGGAAACTTGTTGCTGTTCTACAAACATGTGCACTTGGAGGTCCAACACTGTCTACAAGAATAGAAGTGTGAGTAGACATCAAAACACTGTTCTCATTTCATTCACTACAAACAAACATCATTTCCACACTATACGTGTAATCCTTTATTTTCAGCGATACCGGTGAGATTGACAACCTCACAATTTTGTTGGGACAAAGTATCTTGGTTGTGTTGTGTGCAGATTCCACGTTGCTGCTGAGCCTGGTAGTGCAGCCTGCCAACATCAGCTGTCAACAACCTTCAGAAGTGATTTCTTTCTCCAACTGGTCCGATTTAACCTTGGTTTCTTATTGAGGGAAAAACATGCTGTTGGGGTCTCCCAACAAACGTATGTTCACATTCCATCAGCGTAAAAACCTCTATGTTATGTAGTAGGCATTGAACCTGATACAAATCCAAAAGGGTAGTGGGTGAACAATCGGACCATTTCTGAATCCGGGAGTTCCAATATCCATGCGTGCAATTTCTGGTCGGACAGGGGTACATGTTTTGTTATGGCAACTCTTCAACATCGAGTGCGGCATGTTTGTGGCTTTGTCGAGTCCTGCCGTGAGGATCTCACTTCTGTATATAGGACCATGTATCTGGTCGATGTTGCTCCAGAGCGCTTGAGTGTTTTGTTGCGTAAGTTTCGCCGTGTTGAAGATATTCGGGAATGCGTGCATCAACAAATGATTGGCAGAGCTCAAGTTTCCCTGGTGTTTGTGAGTATTTGGCACCCTTGTTTGAACTTCAATGTTATTGCTCGATGTCTCCAACGTGTCTATAATTTCTGATGTTCCATGTTGACATTATGCCAAATGTTACATGTTTTCTCCCTTATTTATAGCATTTTTACACGTTTTCCGGGACTAACCTATTAACAAAATGCCAAGTGTCATTTACCTGTTTTCTGCTATTTTTTGTTTCAGAAAAGTTGTTCTAGAAATATTCTCCGAATTGGACCCCACGAATCCCGAAGTTCCTATTTTTCCCGGAAGCATCCAGAAGTCCGAAGATGAGTCGAAGACGGGCACCAGGGTGGGCTCACCATATCCAGGCGCGGTCCCATCCTAGGCCGCGCCTGGGGGTGGTGAGGCCCCCTCGGTCGCCCACCGACGTTGCCCTTTCTCCTATATAATCCCCCTGATGCATAAATCCTAAGAGAATCGTCCTTTTCCACAAAATACATACCTAGCTCCGCCGCCACCGACGACAAGTATTTGGGGATAGATCTCTATTCTGGCACCCTGCCGGGACGGGGAAGTGCCCCCGGAAGCCATCTCCATCGACTCCACCGCCATCTCGATCGTCGTTGTTGTCTCCTATGATTAGGAGGGAGTAGTTCTCCCCCGAGGCTGAGGGCTCTACCGGTAGCTATGTGTTTCATCTCTCTCTCCCATGGTGTGATCTATATGTGATCGTGAGCTTTGTAATCTAGTTGAATTTGTAGATATTATTATTCATCTATTATGATAATCAAGTGGTTTTTGTTATGAGATCTTCGTAAACACTTTGATCACAGTGTAAAGGTGACAGTGTGTGCACCGTGTGGTTTAGCATTATATTTACTAGTTGAATGCCCGTGCGTTGCTACGGTCTCTCAAATTTATTTTCTCTTTGCACATGTAAACATAGTGACGATGTGCTAGCGAGGACAACATTTTAATCAACATTTCAATAACAACATCATCCGTTAGAGGAAAAGAGCATTTAATTTTGGTCATGGGTTTTTAGTATTAGGAGGCTTATGCGATAAGCGCCTTAGCAGCGCTTTGGAAATTTGCTCGCCTTTGCCCCTTGGGCGTCCTCCTTAGGCACCTAGGCTTATCCTGCGGACAGGGGTAAAGCAACTTATTTCTGTAAAAATCATGGTTTGGGTTACGCAAACCATGTGTCATGCACTTGATCTGGTTCATCACTACAATTTGAACTGGCACACTTCTATGCCTATAATGGCAATGGCTGTTGATGGTTCCTGTGTGAAATGACCCTAGCATGCATACGTAAATATAAGAAAAATGTTTATTTTGGCTCCTCAGCTATCTAAAAGAGGTCGTTTCTTAGTGAGTAAATCCACAAGTCTCAAGAAAATGAGGAAAATTGATAGATTTCCCTATCATTGTTGACTCTTTGAAGCTAACTTCCTGCTGGTTAAGATACTACTCGCTAGAGGCATTCATCACCATCTACTCTATTCATTTCTAAATCAATTCTAGATCAGAGTAGAGGCACCCTTCAGACAAAATAGTATCTAACATTACGTTCAACACAAGTATCAGGCATGCATAATTTGATGATTTGTCCTTTTAAAAAATAATGTGCTAAGATAGTAGATATGAAGTAAAAATACCAACAATAATTAGCACTAACACTCACTGGTTGACCTTGCTAAACTTTTATTGCACCCTTCAATGTTTGTCTGTAAAAACTAAACGCAGTAATTTACCATAAGCAAATGCCCGTGAAAACTAACCTCTGCGGCATGATCTTTGAACATATGTACGCAACTACACCTTACATCTTTATTACCTTTCCCTACAAAATATACAAACTAAGGAGTGAGGCGTGTACTGATGACTATGGCATTATAAATTTATTCTCATACATTTGTCCTCCCATCTCTTTTGGCAAGATATACTTTGTGGTCCACGTGTATTAGCACTTGATATAATCCTAACAAGAGTATCAATTGGTGTACATGGTACAATGCACTGGTAGAAAATAGGCCTTCAGTCCCGGTTCGCAAAGGCCATTAGTCCCAGCCGCGCAACCGGGACTAAATATGCGCGAGTAAAGACCCCCCCTATAGCCGCGCCTCTTACGGACCGGGACTAAAGCCCGTCCACGTGGGCGCCAGGAGTCCGTCGGGGCGGAGGACCTTTAGTCCCGGTTCTCGTGGCTAACCGGGACTGAAGGCCTCCTCCGCAGGTTTAGGGTTTTAGCCCCCCTAAACCTGGTTTCTTTTTAATTTGTTTTGTTTTATTTCTTTTATATTTTATTTTGTGTTTTATTTTAATTTTGATGAAGTTTCAGTACACATATATATTGTACGGTACTATATACATGCATATATGAAATTTCAAACAAGAAGAATTCAATAGGAATATATAATATATATTCAATCTTGGGTGACTATATACAACTTCGAACAAGTTTCCATACACAATTACGATGGACATACACAACTTCGAACAAGTTTCAATCTAGGAGATGCATAAGGAAAAATCCTGCTAAGTCCTCTTGAATTGGTCTTCGTCGGACGTATAGTGTTCTCCTTTAGGATCGATGACGTGCCTAAGGAAAAATCCTACTATTTCCTCTTGAATTGGTCGGAAGCGAGCTTCTAGACTAAGCGTCCTCCGCAAGTTATTGAGACTCTTCCGCGTGCTCTCCGACTTCTTCTTCTCAGAGGTTTCTTTCCATATGTTCTCACAAACATAGTATCCATATAGATTGGTCCCCGGTGGCTGCTTATCCACACGAACTAAATTTTTAAATTCTAGCTGATGTTTGAATTCACCGATAATTTCTTTTGAGAACCGTCTCCAAACTCTACAGGGGAAATAAAATTAAATGAACAAGGGAGTTATTAGCTACTGCATATTAGGAAATGAACAAAAGATACCGATCGATATAGAGCGCAAATGATTGAAAATAATTACCTTTGCAGCATTTTTCTCATGTCGATCCAAAGCTTTGGATCTGAATCCATAGAGTCCATGATAAAAACTGTGGAGGTGTGAAGTTCAATTTTTAGTAGCATCTAGTGGAACCTGCGGACACGTTACATGCACAGTTCATGGAGGGATGATAACCCGGTAGTCCAACGCCAAGGTGTAACTCGGCCCAAAGGACGCTGCGTAAAGATCCGGCTAAGGATAAAGGAGCTTCTAGAAGGCCCAAGATCGTAGGCCTGGTAACCCGGATTGTGGGTTCCGGTAAGGAAGTTTAGGGTTTTGTAAGCAGTGTTCGGGTAGGACTCAGAGTACGCCTTGGAGAACAGGCCAGGGATCCGGATGTTTTATAAGCCGGCCCCTAGGTTAAGTTCGAAGGACCAAGAGAGTTAGAGCAATATCGCTAGGTATCGAGTATCCAGTGTAACACGAGAGTTGAGATTAATATATCAAGATCGGAGACCCGGCGACTTGCTTTCCGGCTTCCAGATCGCATATCATCATGTTTTCCTCTGAGCTAAACCCTCTCCCAAACACCAGTGTCGTCTTGCCCCAAGATAAATTACCCCCGGTAACGTCTGCCGTGATTATCCCACGACAGTTGGCGCCCACCGTGGGGCCTGCGTCCAAAGGTGTTTACATCACGGGAGAAGCTCGGAAGAACATGGAGAATCTTGTCATCGGCGAGATCTACACCGACCGCGAAGGAGAGAAGATGGTGGACGATTCCGGCTGGGGGCCAGAGTCGGATCACCTCGAATCCGGATCTATCGTGATAATCGGCCGGATCAGCATCTTCATCGGCATGGTACGTACTTACGATTCAAGAGGACAATATCATGTGCATACTACAGGAACTTCTAACAGGGATAAAAAGATACTGAAGCAAGCGGTAAACTCGGTTTCCTCGGCTGTTCCGAGATACCTGAGGTGGTCAGAGCAGTACGTAACATGGAGCAGAAAAGACCACCCGGAAAGAATAGAACACCCGGGAGTCTTAGCATTAGTGGTTGCACCGCAAGTTAATGGTTACGAGTTGAAAAAGGTCCTAATGGACGGTGGAAGTAGCATCAATATCCTATATTGGGAAACTTTTTTACGCATGGGTCTCAAGGAGTCTCAGCTACAGAAAAGCTCAACAATTTTTCATGGGATAGTGCCGGGTCACTCAGCGTGCCCCGAGGGAAAAATCGCATTGGAGGTAGCCTTCGGAGAATCAAAGGACAATTATCGAGTTGAGTGGCTCACTTTCGAGGTGGTCAAGTTGCACAGTCCTTATCACGCGCTGTTCGGAAGGCCGGCTTATGCTAAATTCATGGCTAGGCCGTGTTATGTGTATCTACAGCTAAAGATCCCGGGTCCTAAGCAGACCATTACCATACATGGAAGCCGGGATATAGCGGCTGAGTGCGATGAAGGAGATTCAGTAATGGCTGAGCAGGCTTGCAGAAAAGAAGAACTCAAGTATTACCGGTCTCAAGTAGACCCGGATGACAGAACTCAAGAGGGAAGATTGGGAGAAAACATCATTTATAACCCCTTTTGGGGCCTTCTGTTACAAAACCATGACATTTGGGTTAAAGAACGCTGGCGCAACTTATCAACGGTGTATCCAGAAGTGCTTCGAGGACCAAATCGGACGCAACGTCCATGCTTATGTGGATGATGTGGTTATCAAGACCAGGAAGGCGGAGACATTTATCAATGATCTAAAGGAAACGTTCAAGAACTTGAGGAGGTATCAGATGAAGCTTAATCCGACAAAGTGCGTGTTCGGAGTTCCAGCTGGGAAATTACTCGGCTTTATCGTTTCCGAGAGAGGAATTGAGGCAAAGCCGAATAAAATCAAAGCTATCCAAAGTCTGAAAAAGCCGGAAAATTTGAAGCATGTCCAAAAGCTCACGGGCTGTGTAGCAGCCTTGAGCCGATTTATATCCAGACTCGGAGAAAAAGCAATACCCTTGTACCGACTCTTGAAGAAATCCGATAAATTCGTGTGGGATCAGGAGGCGGATGAAGCGTTCGAAGCACTAAAGAAGCAGTTATCTGAAGCACCAGTCCTAGCGGCCCCGGGTCCTAAAGAGCCCATGTTGCTATATGTAGCAGCTGGCCCCCGAGCCGTTAGCGCGGTAGTTGTGGTGGAACGTAAAGAGGATGGGAAAGGTTACCCGGTTCAGAGACCGGTCTATTACGTCAGCGAAGTATTATCAGAGGCAAAGCAGCGCTATCCGCATTGGCAAAAGCTGGTTTTTGGGGTCTTTATGGCCAGCCGGAAACTGAAGCCATATTTCCAGGAACACCCCATAAAAGTGGTTAGCTCGATACCGATGTCGGATATCATCAGAAATTCGGATGCAACAGGAAGAATAGCCAAGTGGGCGATCGAGATGGGGGATTATCATATCAATTACGAGCCAAGGTCCGCAATCAAATCTCAAGCTCTAGTCGATTTTATTAATGATTGGACACACACAGGCATGCCTACCATGGCTCCAAACTCCGAGTCCTGGATCATGCACTTTGATGGCTCCAAGTAATACGAGGGGCCAGGAGCTGGAGTGGTGCTAACATCACCCAAAGGAGACAAGTTGAGTTATGTACTGCAGATCCACTTTGATTGTTCCAACAACGTGGCCGAGTATGAGGCCTTATTGCACGACTTAAAGGTAGCCAAGGAGATGAATATTAAGAGGATACGATGCTTCGGAGATTCGGACCTTGTGGTACAGCAGGTCTCAGGAACATGGGATAGAAAAGATGCAACTATGGCAGCATACCGCAGGAAGTTGATAGAGTTGCCGGATGTTTCTCCGGGTACGAGGTGGAGCACATAGACAGAAGAAAAAACGAGGCAGCAGATGCACTCGCCAGACTCGGCTCGCGCAGAGAGCCGGTTCCACCTAATGTTTTCCTGGACGAACTATGGCGACCATCAGTTAAGACCGAGTCTGAGGAAGAACTGGCAAATCAAGACCCGGATTTGGAACTCGTGGCCACAGTGCGTGCTGTTCCCGAGTGGACAGAGCCGTTCTTGGCTTACCTATCACGGGGCGAGTTACCACAGCAGGAAGTATTAGCAAGACAAATTCTGAGGCGAGCAAAAGGATATTCTATCATCAATGGAGAGTTATACAAGAGAAGTGCAGCAGGAGTCTTTTTGCGCTGTGTAGCACTAGAAGAAGGCCGACAGATCCTCAAGGAAATCCATGAAGGTGATTGTGGGCATCATGCATCCACAAGATCTCTTGTGGCCAAAGCTTATCGACATGGTTTTTTCTGGCTCACGGCCCTAGCAGACGCGGAGCGCCTGGTGGCAAGGTGTGATGGATGTCAAAGGTACGCTCGCCAAACCCATGTGCCGGCTATGGAACTACGGACTATCCCGTTAACTTGGCCGTTTGCTGTTTGGGGTATGGACATGGCTGGCCCCTTTCACATGTCACCTTGCAAAAAGACACACCTCTTGGTGGCCATTGACAAGTTTACCAAGTGGGTTGAGGTTATGCCAGTTACCAACTGTGAAGCAATTACGGCAGTCAAGTTCCTGAAAAGGATTATCTATCGGTTCGGGTATCCCCATAGCATAATCACCGACAATGGAACCAATATGTCCCTCGGCGAGATGGAGAAATTTTGTGGTAACAATGGAATCCGGCTTGATGTAGCTTCAGTGGCCCATCCACAGGCTAATGGACAAGTGGAGAGGGCAAATCAAGAATTGCTTCGTGGATTAAAGCCACGATTGCGAGTTCCGTGTGTCAGAGCTGCTGGTGCATGGGTTGAAGAATTACCTGCAGTGGTTTGGGGTATCAACACAACACCTAACAGATCCACTCAGATGACACCGTTTTTCATGGTTTATGGCGTAGAGGCGGTGCAGCCGAGTGATATCATCCATGATTCACCTCGAGTCTCGGCTTACGTCGAGGTAGAGAACGAGAAAACCCAGCAGGACGCCGTAGATATGTTAGAAGAGCAAAGGGAACAAGCACTGGAAAGATCAGCCATATATCAGCAAGATTTACGGAGGTATCATAGCCGGCGCGTGAAAACCCGGGTCTTTCAGGAAGGAGACCTGGTTCTACGCCTGGTGCAGTCAAACGAAGGAAAACACAAGTTATCACCTCCATGGGAAGGACCATTTATCATAAGTCGGAATCTGCACAACGGATCGTATTACTTGATAGACACAAGGGAAGAGTCGGCTACAGTTAACGACACCGCTCATACCACTTCATCTATGCAAGAAAGAGACAGACCATGGAACGTGGCCCAGCTACGTCCCTACTATACTTAGTATAGATTATATTGGCAAGTGGAATTGCACGATGTAACAGGCGGCAGGTTTCAGACGCACTCTTTTCCTATCTAGGGTACCCTTGGGGACTGGATAGGTTTTTAATGAGGCGGCTTGCTGACCTAACTTTCTCATATCAAATAAAGATGTGGTTATTCGTATGTTCTTCACTCTTGGTATGTTGCATATATTTAGGTCTTGGGGGCTGATTGATCGAATAGCACAGTTACAAACTCAATGACCCGGCCTTGATGCCTATGAGTTATAAGGGCCGATTACTCGCAAACGAGTACGGCTGCAATCTTATAACCGGACAAAGGAGACAAAATTTTCTTGACTTTTCTTACTTAAGCTCGATGTGACTCGCACTAAAGTGGCATGATTTGCTCGCTTACGATTACAATCAGCTATGAAGCCCAATGGGACTTGCCTGACCCTGTTTTCGTATAGACGTAACAACATGATATCCACGCGAAAGCCGACTTATAGTACAAGATAGTAAAAAGGGTCATCCAAACCACAAGTTATGCAGAGTACAGGGCTAACAGCCGGAAACTCAACGTTTATCAAGCATAACTTCAATACCTATGTGAAACGGCTCTGGGTTGGGGCTTAGCAGCAAACAACTTGTTCTTTTGGAAAGACCACACACCCCAGACACGGAATTTCGGGCCTTGGGGACTGAGGATTTTGAAAAAGAAAAAGTTGCTCAATTGCTAAAACTCAAAAAACCCAAACATCCGAGTCTGGGGGACTTGGGGACTTAGAGAAAAGTCCGCTTGTCAAAACCCATGAAACTCGGAAACCGAGTCTCACAAAAGGAACCATAAAGAAAGTCGGATATCAAGAACAAGTGGGCTCAAAAGTAGATAAATTTAAACGTTCAGAAGAAGCACAAGGTGTATCAAGAACTTAAAGCGCATTACAAATTTCGGTACTAGTATCAAAGGTGCACAGGCGAATCATCAAAAAATGATTGTTTAAACGGCCCATTGGCCGGCTGACGCATACGAAACGGCATCAGGTAGCAGGTATCACTCGGCATTCTGGGCTGCGGCATCCATCTTCTCCTTGCCCTTGCTATTACCCTTGGTAGCAGCAACACCCGGATCAGCAGCAGTGCCGGCTCGCGCAGGAGGAGGGACGACGGGTGTGGAGGTAGCAGGCGCAGAATCGGCTTCAGCCTTCTTCTTTGCAGCTTCCTCCCTCAACTTGGCAGCTTCCTCCTTCCATCGGGCTAGCATATCGTACGGCTTGGGAAGGTCGGACTTAACCGCTTCACCATCAGCATCATATGCAGGGACAATGGAATTGACATCCAAGCCGTCAGCAATCACGCTGGCCGGGTAACGGACTTCCTTCTGGATGGCCTTGAAATCCTTCGCGGAAAACTTGGATCCATCACGGTTGAATTCCGGAAACCCGCCCATAAGCTTGGCTGGCTCGAGCTTAGGGAAATAAGCTTTAGCCAGCGCAAGCCCCCGGGTTACCCCAACCCGGCAGGACGAGCGCTTCCAATGCCAAATCCACTCGGGAATAGTGGAGCAGGCGTCCAACATTCTCTTCAGATCGACATGCCCAACACCCGGCCACCGTAATTCTTGAAGGATCCATTTGGTTCCGGCACATAGCTGCCGGATAACGTTCTTGATGGTTTTCAGCCTGGCAATATCATCTTCCTCCGACATTACTTCATCCGGACCTGCAGAAAGAAATGAGAACACGAGTAAGGAAACCCGGCTATTTATCAGAAGGATAACTCGGATTATGAATATTATGCTAAGAATCATACCGATCAAAGCGCGATACGTATCAGCAATCTGAACAGAAAGATTCATTAGATTATCTTCGGCTGCATGAGCCCTCCTCCTATACTTTCTCGTGATCTTTCCACTCCTCCTGGCCTCAGCCTCGGCCGCCTCACGCAGAGCCACCTCCTTTCCAATGAGCTTGGTGGCCTTAGCCAATTTCTTCTTAGACTGGGTCACGGAAGCCTGAGTGAAGGTACATGAAAAAATTAGTCGGACACACTATGAAGTTCCAAGCAAATTATCAAGAAATTCACCCGGAACTTGGGGACTAGATAAGGATACAAGCAATGTTATTCGGATTTACCTCATGTTTTGCTATCAAAGCTTCCAGGATATTCTCTTCATCGGCCCTCAAGGTGTGAAGGGCACTAAGCATTTGGGAGAATGTCATGTCTTCGGGCCTGACACCAGAAGAGCCGGCAGCTTGATCGTCTGGATGAAGAATTTTTCCTGACTTTGGGGTCGAGACCCAGACCGTCTGGGTCTCCGGGTTTGGGGAACCCGTCTTCGTCTCTTGGATCTCAATCTCCTCATCCACGTCCTCGGATGACTTTGGAGACCCGGCTTCCTGGTGAGCCGGGTCACCAAAGGGGCCTTGTCCCTGGCCGTCTCCAGCCTCACCGCCTGTCACGGCGTCTACATCATCAGTCGGCTCCTTCGTCCCCCGGTTATCTGTTTCCATGTTCTCCGGGTCACTAAGTGTGACTTGGGCGCTAAGGAAAAAGGAGAAAAGCAGTTATCAAGAGTAGTTGAAAGTTATCAGGTGTGTAAGGGCATCATGTAGCAAAGAATTACCCGGTGTTCACAGTGTAATCCGGCGGGAGTTCACTACTGGAAGCCGATGAGATTGTCATAGTAGTTGATAGCGGAACCCGGAGTTGCCCGGCCAAAGGATGGTTGGGGGAGGGGTGATGCTGAGGAGATTTGGAGGGGCGAGGAGGAGGAGTACCGGCCCGGTGGTTAGGCGAGGTGGACATACCCGGGTTTAGGGGATCATCGCCCGGTGAACTCCGGGTCACCCTACGCTTGGTCGGGAGAGAGTCCTTCAAGTGCGATGAGTTGGATAGCTGTTGGTTAAGTCTGTGCATGTTATCAAAAGAGTAGGGTTCGGAAGACATGGTGGAATAAGGAACCTTGGATACCACTCCTCTGGCCTTCCTCTTGGCCCCGACTGTTATTTCTTGATTGGACTCGGTGGCCTCCGGGTCCTCCTCATCCTTCTCGTCTTCGTCCTCCAGCCCTGCAAGCCGAGTATGTATCGGTGGAAAAAGTTAAATAAGAGGAAATTTACGCAAGCGAAGATGACACAAGATTCGGATAAATACCCTCATCATTGTCAGTCGGCTCGTCTTCTTCCTCCGGGTCTCCGGTAGTAGGAGAGGTTTCAACATTCCAGAAAGCGTCATCAGCCTGAGATAAAAACAGGAAGGTGAGAATCGGTAGTTGTATCAAGTCAAAGGCGTGTGAATAAGGTTACACGTATCGGGTCTTACCGTTGGGGCCGGATTTTCCCGGGTGAATGGCGGCAACCCGGCGATGTTCTTGATCACTTCCAACCTTTCCGTCAAGAAGCCCTTGATGGTTTTTTTGGTGTCGCCGGCTGGGTAGTTCTTGGAGGAATACCGGAGTGCGTCCGTGGTATGCCCCGAGTAATCGCACATAAGCTTTGTGCGGATAGAGTTGGGTTGGATCCGGAAATCCACCCATGTCTTGACCAGATTGAGCCCAAGGAGACCTTGGGCGGATAAGACAGATATTTTTGAGACAAGGGGCTGGATTGCCTCCCTGTCCGAGTCAGGGGCGAAAGCGTTGAATTTCTCGGAAATGTCGAGGAGGCCCTCCGAGTAACCCGGCAGTTTCTTCTCGCCGGGTGGGGAGGTGTCGTGGCAGTAAAAGAAGGATAATTGCCAGTGCTTAATGTGGGAATTCAGATTAAGGGTTGGCATCGGTGAGTTCTTAGGCGTTGGATGGATACCCCGCCGCAAGTGAGAAGTGCTCCGTCACCGCTTTCGCGGCACGGCTTGCACTGGAAGAGTTCGATAAAGAGAGCCAAACTTGGCGGAGTGCACAAGTGTGACTCGGATAAAACAATGAAATGGGAAATATTCAACATAGAGTTAGGCCCTATGTCAAATACCCGGAGGCCATAGTGGCTCAGAACATCTCGAAAGAAGGGGTGACCCGGAGGACGGAACCCCCGGGTCACGTGTTCGACGAAGCAGATTACCTCGTCGTCGGCAGGCGTGGGCCGGGTCTCATCACCCGGCACCCTCCAATGGATATCTTTTTGAGAAGGGAGAATCCCTAACTCGGCCAGCTCTTCTAACTTGGCCTTCGTGACCGTGGATCGCGCCCAGTTGGCGGATATGGAGTTGGAGGTCTTGGCCTTGGCGGGCTGCTTCCCTTGCCTTTTGGGAGCCATGGGATCAACCTGCAAAACACAAGGAAAAAAGGTGCAAGAAGTAAGACTCGGAAACCATGAGCTATCCGAGTATTTGTGAATGGTATCAAGAAAGCACGGGAGTTAAGAATTATCCGGGTGTCATTCTAGAAGGCAAGGTTACAGGTTATCCGTGTATCAAGCATCATTATACAAATTATGGGGTACTTACGTATTCAAAGATGTTTGAGGAAGACGGATGATTTCCCATGTATCTACTGCAAGCAAAAGAACCGGAAGAAAAGGATTTTCCGGGTGTCAATGACATGCGCGGAAAATTGGGACGAAATGGATCTAGATTGGAAAAATTGCGGGCGATTCTACGGAGAAATTAATGGTTAATGATGATAGGAGGGTGGTGTGTGACCGCCAATCAAGCTATTGGAGGAATTAACAAGCATCTAAGCAATCTAATCCGGCGCGGCAAGAAAAACTGCCCGCGGGTTGACCTAGATCCAATCTGGAGTAAGTCGAGAAATTGCGAGGTTGAATTGATGGGTACAAGGAACTTACTGAAGGGGATTGGAGTAGCACGTGGCGGCGGCGGATAGCGCAGTCTAAATGTCCCTTCGCAACTCCCGGCGAGCCAGACGAGGGTGTGGCGGCGGAGCTCGGCGGCGGCGCGGAGCGGCTCGGAGATGAACGTGGCCGGTGGCTGTTTTGCTCCGGCAGGGGGCTTGAGGTTTTCGTGGTGGTGTTGCGCAAGCGCGAGAGATGAGGAAAGGGAAGGAGCTGGAATGAACCGTTGGAGGGTTAGGTTATCTCCCGGGCACCTATTTATAAGGTGCGGGCGGATAGACCTAGTCCAACGGGTAGGAGCCGGAAATTTCGGAATAACGGATACCTGCCTGGATTTGGTGAGATATGCTTTAAGTGCTGGGCAAGATATCCGGACGGAGATAAGGAGGAGATCTTCTCCGCGATATCAGGATCAGTTATCGAGTGAAGTAAGCCGGATCTTTGACATTCTTATCAGGGCGTTGACCCGGGAAAAGTAAAGAAGGACCTAGAGAAAGCCGGGTTATTGTATGGCCACCTTGGAGTTAGGCCTAGCTATTTATCAAAGCACCTTAACCCGGCCTCTATGGACTTGTATGTTTGATATTTTTACAGGGAATAACAAGCGCTTCAAGGAGGATCCCGTGAAGCCCAGGCTATTCTGGGGACTACTGATGGAGGGATGATAACCCGGTAGTCCAACGCCAAGGTGTAACTCGGCCCAAAGGACGCTGCGTAAAGATCCGGCTAAGGATAAAGGAGCTTCTAGAAGGCCCAAGATCGTAGGCCTGGTAACCCGGATTGTGGGTTCCGGTAAGGAAGTTTAGGGTTTTGTAAGCAGTGTTCGGGTAGGACTCAGAGTACGCCTTGGAGAACAGGCCAGGGATCCGGATGCTTTATAAGCCGACCCCTAGGTTAAGTTCGAAGGACCAAGAGAGTTAGAGCAATATCGCTAGGTATCGAGTATCCAGTGTAACACGAGAGTTGAGATTAATATATCGAGATCGGAGACCCGGCGACTTGCTTGCCGGCTTCCAGATCGCATATCATCATGTTTTCCTCTGAGCTAAACCCTCTCCCAAACACCAGTGTCGTCTTGCCCCAAGATAAGTTACCCCCGGTAACGTCTGCCGTGATTATCCCACGACAACAGTCATGCATAACTTATCGATTAGACATACCATGCATGGAGTAAACAAAAGAGAATGGGCACAAGAGAGAAACACTCACCCAAAATGGTAAGGAAATAGAATATGACTTTTGAGTTGATGCTTTTTAAGAAAATTGTACAAGTCTTTCTCCACGTCTAGGGGGTAATATTGTAACACATGTCCATTAATGATTTGTGGGTCAATGAACCCAACATCATGGATGTGTCTTATTTTGCATTCTCAAATCTTCAATCTGCATAATAGCATGCGCAACAATATAGTTAGGACAACATATAGTGCAGGCAATGAAGAACGAGATGAGGTAGAAATAAATCACTTACAGAACGTAGCAACTCAGGATAGATTTGTAGAGCTCGCGCCGATTGAACAGCTGGAACAATTCACTCATCTCAACTGCTACAGAGTACTTTTTGGTGTGATGCTCCTCTGTAACATCCACATGAACATATTCTTTGTTGGAATATGATATGAAATTTTTGTACCAACGTAGCAGATTTGGAATTACTGGTGGTAGACTCTTTTCCTGCGCAGGCTCGACGAGAGACCCTTTCTTCACATATTGTAATGCTACCTCAGCCATTGGCGCATTGTCCAGGCCTAACAAGGCACGAAGAGACATACCCATCTCGGACGCATTTTTCATGGCAGTAGCTACAGTCAATCCCATTGCTGCCGCAGCTGCTCTGACCTCGGGGTCCTGTTCCAGACCGGCTTTCACTATGAGCGGGGGGATCGATTGTTTACTCTGCATCCCGAGCTGGTCAACTTGTTTCCCGCTTTTTTTCCTTTCTTCTTTCTCCTCCATCAATATATCTGCTTGCCTACGAAGTTCATTTTCATAGTCTTTAGGAAAATTCTTCTCGGCTTGGGACGGTGTCGACAAAAAACCCGTAGCCCACTTCTGTACCAACGGAGGGTATACTTCCTTGGGCTTAGGCTCCCTTAGCGCCTTCCGATCGGCTGACCATTTCTCATACTCAGCCTTCGCGACCAATTTGGTTTCAGCATCACTAAGTTCCCAAGCCCTTGGGGGGATAGGATTCAGTGATGGCTCCAGTACCCGTGTGGTCTTAGGTACATAAGCCTCCGGGTTAATAGTCCAACAACGGGTTTCCTTGCTGTCCGCATGCTTCTGTTTCTTCGCCGGAGGAGGAATGGGGGGCGACGGCTGCTTATCCGCCGGAGGAGAAATGAGGGGCAACGACTGATTATCCGCCGGAGGAGGAATGGGGGGCGACGGCTGCTTATCCGCCGGAGGAGGATTGGGGGGCGGCGGCTGCTTATCCGCCGGAGATTGTGGATCGGGGGACGGCGTCGAATGGCGTGAAGGAGGCGTAGGTGAACCAGCACCAACACCACCACCACCACCACCTGCACCATCGGAGGGGGGTGGACTTGCTAGCCTTGGCGTCTCGCCTGTAAACACTATGTACTTCTTTTTCCATAGAATGAACTGGCGCTTGACATCTCCAAGTCTTCTCTCCCCTTCGGGTGTAGCTATGTCAATCTCCAGGTCCTCAAACACTTGGACTATGTCTTCCACCGTGACACGAGCATAGCCATATGGAATGGGGTTGTTGTGGTGGAGTGCTCCAGGTGTATAGGGTAAAGCACTGCCGGTAGCTACCTTTGTGGAAATGTTCCCCACAGGATAATGTAGTTCACATTCTTTCATCTCCTTTACATCATCCACGGGGTAGTGAGGCTCCGGTGCACGACTCTCGATCATCGGTGCATTAGCACCTACATTCTGAGAGATTGCATTGAGGAATGCACATAGCTTCACAATGGCTACTCGAACATTTTCCGGTAGGAGCCCCCTCAAAGCAATCGGAAGCAATTGCGTCATAATCACGTGGCAGTCGTGAGACTTCAGGTTTTGGAACTTTTTGTCCGCCATGTTTATTATTCCCTTTATATTCGATGAGAAGCCAGACGGGACCTTCATACTGCTCAGGCATTCAAAAAAATGACCTTCTCTTCTTTCGTAAGAGCGTAGCTGGCACGACCTTGAAACCATTCCGAATGCCGGTCATCTGGGTCTTTCAAAAGTTGCTGGTCCTGCCGTGCTTCCTTTGTATCATTTGTCTTCCCATACACGCCCAAGAAGCTTAGCAGGTTCACGCAAATATTCTTCGTAACATGCATCACGTCGATTGCAGAGCGGACATCTAGGACTTTCCAATACTGTAGCTCCCAAAATATTGATTTCTTCTTCCACATGGGTACGTGCCCGTCAACTCCCATCGGAACTGATTGTCCGCCAGGACCCTTTCCAAAGATGACTTTCAAATCCTTGACCATATCAAATATCTCAGCTCCAGTACGTTCCGTAGGCTTTGGCCGGTGATCTGCCTTGCCGTTGAAATGCTTGCCTTTCTTTCTTACGTTATGATTTCGGGGAAGAAATCGACGATGACCCAGGTACACGTTCTTCCTACAATTATCCAAAAATACACTCTCAGTCTCATGTAAGCAGTGCGTGCATGCTTTGTATCCCTTATTTGACTGTCCCGAAAGGTTACTGAGAGCAGGCCAATCGTTGATGGTTACAAAAAGCAACGCTCCTAGGTCAAATTCCTCTTCTTTGTGCTCATCCCACACAGGTACACCAGGTCTGCCCCACAACTGTAAAAGTTCATCAACTAATGGCCTTAGGTACACATCGATGTCGTTGCCGGGTTGCTTCGGACCTTGGATGAGCACTGGCATCATAATGAACTTCCGCTTCATGCACAACCAAGGAGGAAGGTTGTAGATGCATAGAGTCACGGGCCAGGTGCTATGGCTGGAGCTCTGCTCGCCAAAAGGATTCATGCCATCAGTACTTAGACCAAATCTTATGTTCCTTGCGTCAGCTGCAAAATCTATGAACTCTCTATCGATCTTTCTCCATTGCGTTCCATCAGCGGGGTGTCTCAACTCCCCGTCGGACTTACGGTCCTCTTTGTGCCATCGCAACAACTTGCCATGCTCTTTGTTCCTGAACAGACGTTTCAACCGAGGTATTATAGGAGCATACCACATCACCTTGGCGGGAACCCTCTTCCTGTGTTTCTCGCCCTCAACATCGTCACCAGGGTCATCGCCTCTGATCTTATAACGCAATGCAGTGCATACAGGGCATTCATTCAAATTCTCGTATTCACCGCGGTAGAGGATGCAGTCGTTAATGCATGCATGTATCTTCAGAATCTCTAAACCTAGAGGGCAGACAACCTTCTTTGCTTCTTACGTACTGGCGGGCAACTCGTTATTCTTCGGAAACATATTCTTCAACATTTTCAGCAAATTTTCAAATGATGAGTCAGCTATACCTTCCCGTGCCTTCCATTTCAGCAAATCCAGTGTGCAGCCCAGTTTTTTCAGACTATTGTCGCATCCTGGGTACAGCGACCTCGTGTGATCCTCTAACATGCGATCCACGTTCTCCCTCTCCTTGTCAGTTTCGCAGCGTCTCCATGCATCAGCAATGGTCCGACCAAGATCATCAGCGGGCTCATCATGTGCCTCTTCTTCACCTTCACCAAAACCTTCCCCACCTTCAGCATCATCCTCCATGAAAGCCTCATGATAGTTGACATTGATATCATCCTCTTCTTCATCTTCTTCCATTCTAACCCTTTTTTCTCCATGCTTGGTCCAACAATTATAGCTTGGCATGAAACCGTGCTGAAGCAGGTGCATGTGAACGACTCTTGAGGAGGAGTGACCCTTCTGATTCTTACATTCAGCACATGGACAGATAATAAAACCTCATTGCTTGTTCGCATTTGCCACTACGAGGAAATCTTTCAAACCCGTAGTGAACTCGCCGGAGAGTCGGTTACCGTACATCCATTGCCGATTCATCTGCATTATTATTATATAAAGTATATTATTAACCATCATGCATTTGTTAAACTAAATAGCTAGAAATAATACAAATCATGAAAGGTTCAAGTTGCTAACCGCGATCGCGGAGGAAAAATAAATGAAAATGCTCAAGTGTGGCTCGGACACTTCATATCATGTGTGTTTCATGCTCTCGGGCATTTCATCAAACACCTTGTGTGCATAGTAGGAACCAAAAGCAAACCCACCACCCCTTGTGAATATTGTGAGTAGAAGTGACACCAAATGTGGCAAAGTGCAGCCAGCTGAGTCATATATATAGGGATGGGCTTTTAGTCCCGGTTGGCCTGGACAACCGCGACTAAAGGCCTTCGGGCCAGCCTGAGGACCTATTAGTCCCGGTTGGCCAGGCCAACCGCGACTAAAGCCCCTCCCGTCCGCCAGCTGTGGTCCGAGCGCGCTGGGCCCAGACTGTTGGTCGCGGGTCTCCTCCCGAACCGCGACTAAAGACCCCTATGGTCGCGGGTCGATTATTTTAGGGACTAATGGGGGCGTATGGAAGGCCTATTTTCTACCGGTGATTCACTTCAAGAACCATGTTGCACACCTTAAAATCATATATATTGCTAGTATCATATTGCATGAACTATGCTACTGAAC
Source organism: Alopecurus myosuroides (assembly GCA_028641055.1). NCBI lineage: Eukaryota > Viridiplantae > Streptophyta > Magnoliopsida > Poales > Poaceae > Alopecurus > Alopecurus myosuroides. The sequence continues at coordinate 361,578,830 of CM054059.1, read as the reverse complement.
TTTCTTGAAGATTAGTATTTCAATTAGAGCTGCTCCCCATACAATCAGAGCAACATATAGATGGGGGCAACAGAAAAGAGTGTGTTTTATAGCCTATTATTTAGGGAAAAATAACTCCGGTGAGTATCAAATAGAAGAACACATATGTTTCTTCTAAAAATAGACATTCTCAAACAGCATATACTGCTCCCAAATCCAAAAGAAAATTTTCTTACAAAATATGTATATAGTATATTTACTGCAAACCAGGAGGAATAGTTTTTTTTTTACTTCAAGCCATGCTAGGCGGATTAGGGAGAGAGAGATCCAAAAAGAAACTCGACACGATCGAACAATTCTGCCGCTGCTTTGCCCTTTTTGCTCTCGCATCTCTGCTCCAGCCTGCTACGCGCTCGAGTAGTTACCAGCGGCGGCGCCGGGATGGACGACCTGCAGGAAAGGAGCGGCTCGACCGCTGATGGCGCGGGTCCTAGCACCTCCTACTCCACCGCCGACGCCGACGAAAATGGCGGCGCCAAGGTCTGGGTCCTCGTGCTCCTCTTCTCCCTCATCGTGCTGCTCCTCCTCCCGTCCGCGGTGCGACGAGGCGGGACGGGGGCAGGAGGCGGCGGCTTCCAGCACGGAGGGATTACGCTCAAGAGCGGCTGGGACGTCGTCAACCTCTGCGTCGTGCTCTTCGCAATCCTCTGCGGCCTTCTCGGTCGCGGCGGCGCTGGGGGTGACGGCGACGGGGACTCCGCCAGCACGGCCGCTGCTGCGGCGGCGAAGAGTCGTCGGGTGGAGGTGCCATCGGCGGCAGCGGCGCCCGATTCGACCACGGAGGAGGCGTCTGCCGAGGATGTGTGGGCGAGCTTCAACACCACCTACTCCAACAACAACAACAACAACAACGCGCACACGACGGGGATCCGCCGGATGAAGAGCAGCAGCTCGTACCCGGAGCTGAGGCAGGGCAGCGCGGGCTCACGTCCACCCCACCGCCGCCTCCACGCATCTCCTGCTCCTGTTTTGCCTTCTCCACCGGCCTCAAGGTCGGTGTGGGCTTGGAAGAGACAATGGACGACGTGCTGTGAGCATTGGAGATCGACACAGACATCTGACGCCGCTCCACCGCCTGCCGTCGACGGTGACGACAGACTGGACGACGATTGCTTTTTCTCCCTCCTCCCCAGCTCCTCCACGACCCGCTTCTGCAGCGACTACATCGGCGGCGCCCACCGCAACTGCTCCCCTCTGCCGCCGCAATTTTTACATATCCTTTCCTTATCCGATCCAGGGTGGTTCGGTGACCGATTTTTTTAGCGCAAGGGTGTCTGTTGTCTGGTTTTTTTAGCGATCGCTTGCGTGCGTGGAGAAGGACTTTTTCTGGTTTTCTTGACGTACGTACGGTCGTTAACGAAAACTATATAGTAGAGATATTTTGTGTTGGATAACCCTATGAAATTGTGGTGATTGCGTGGAACCATCTGAGTCCCATGGTGATAGAGTTGGGTTACTTAGTTGGGAAAGTGCTTACTCTGTGGAGTGATGTTAAAGCCCTACGCATGGATTGGTTTTGTTATTCGAGCGGAGAGTGGTTTGGAGTAGCATAGTGAAGAGATGGTATTTATGAATTCAATTATGTTTTTCATTGTTGAGAGTGTCCACTAGTGAAACTAGGATTGCTAGGCCTTATTTCCAAGCATTGAAACACCATTTTCCGCCTGTTCTGCTACATGTTTGCTTGCTGCCATATTTATTTCAGATTTCTATTATTACTTATAACCATCCATATTACTCGAATTTCACTATCTCTTCGCCGAACTAGTGCACCTATATACCTGACAAGTATATTGGGTGTGTTGGGGACACAAGAGACTTGTTGTATCTTAATTGCAAGGTTGCTTGAGAGGGATATCTTTGACGTCTACCTCCCTGAGTTCGATAAACCTTGGGTGATCCACTAAAGGGAAACTTGCTCATGTTCTACAAATCTGTGCACTTGGAGGCCCAACACTGTCTACAAGAATAGAAGCGTGCGTAGACATCAAGCTATTTTCTAGCGCCGTTGCCGGGGAGGTAAGGTAAAAGGTACTCACATCCTCGGGTGTGAGTGCTCGGAGTAATTTTCTTTAGATTCTGCAATTTTATCTTTTTGTTTCTTGTTCTCACTAGTTAGGCTTATTTTTACTCTCTTCTTGTTTTTATTTTTTACTAGTAGTCTTAATGGAAAACAACAAATATATGATAGAACTTTATAATATTTATCTTGAATGACATGATGCTTTTGAAGAGAAAATTAAAACACCTATGGAAGTTTGTTTGCATAATAGTGATAGCAATGTTATTAGCATTAATTCTTTGCACCCCATCATTCCTAATTCCAGGGAAAAGTCTAAGCTTGGGGAAGCTAGTTTTTACGATCTTTTTAGTTTTCCAGCTTTAGAGGAGAAATTTTCTCTGATGATACTTTATCTCCCATATGTGATGAACCTAATGATACTTGTGATATTTTAAATCCTCCAACTGAAAGCATTCCTTTTAAAATACCCAAGAAGATTGTTGAATTTGTCATGGATAACCGTTATTTCTGAGATGGAACTGTCCATCCTAGTGATCATTTACACTTTATGCATGAATTATGCGAGTTATTCAAGTGTGCAGGTATCTCAACGGAACAAGTTAAGAGGAGGCTATTCCCTTTGTCAGTTAAGGACAAAGCAAGGGAGTGGTATGAACTACTAGATGATCCTCCTCATTTGGAGTGGAAGGAACTTGAATCTCTATTTTACTCTAAATTTTATTCTTCTCATGAACTATATTTAGATAGGAATTACATTTATAATTTTTTGCCTCGTGATGGATAAATCATTGCCCAAGCTTGGGGAAGAGTTAAAACATTAATACTCAAATGTCCTAACCATGAGTTTCCTGAGAAAATAATTGTTACTGATTTTTATGCAAGGCTTTAAGGACATTGGAAAGATTATCTAGATGCCTGTTCAGAGGGGTCTTTTTGTAGTAAGAAGGTTGAAGCTAGGTGAGATCTTGTCGTGGTGGTATCACGGCAGATGCCATAGGATGGCTAAAGTGTTGGGGCCGATGGACGCTGGAGGTATCCGGGGAGGGATCGCACGGCTTGTAGCCGCGCTAAGCTATCTCTAGCACTGCAAACAACAAGATCTATCCAGCTTCAGGGCCCTCATGTGGAGGTAACACCCCTACTCCTGCCTTTCTCTCTATATGTGTGTTCTCCGAGTAGGCACAGTACAAAGTATATCTCCTGGCCGAGTAGCCACTCGGCTGTTCTCTCTTGCTCTACTGTAAGCTCTAGCAATAAATGCGAAGTGAAGCAACGTCCCTCGCGCAGGAGGGGGCAGGGCACCTTATATACTGGTGCCCAGCCGAATAAACAAAGACTAAAAGGTACGGTGATGTGACTTGACCACTGTGACGTTGGCATGCTTCCGAGATCTCGCGCGGAGAAGCGCCGCGCCGTACGGCTGACAGCTCCTGTCCACTCTGTCAGCCTCACAGCGTAGACCTCCATCCCGTCATGTCCCCTCTATACTTGACAAGACTGGACGGCTGCCTAACCCTGCGTCACGGATGATCACGAACCTAGTAAGTTGAACCGCACGCTGGTACGGACGCAGGATACGCGAGATCTCTTGTCAGAACGGCCCCATTGACTTCTGGCCCGAGTAGGATTGCCATCCGTCTACTCAGACCAACTTCTTTACTCGGACGAACATAACTTCCTTGATATCTTCTCTTGGCCTTCGATGGATACGGCCGGATAGAAACCTACCGGGTAGCAAGTACCCGGGTAGCCGTCTACCCGGTCAATAGCACCTTGACCTTCACTTTAGCACTAGCCTTACCCCTACTCAGGGGTAAACCCCCGACATTAGTCCCCGAAGCTGGTAGAGTCCAATGAACTTGTTCGATGGGCCCTGCCAGCTTAAAACAAAACTTGTCTTCATAACTGAAAGAGGCCGAGTAACACCTCTACTTGGCCCTTTATCTCTTGCTTGAATCCCTTCTTCTCTGAGTAGAACTTCCTTTCTTCTGTGATGCCGAGTAAAAAGACTTAGCGAAATTCCTGCCCACGATCTCGCGGGATCAGACCAAATCCAACTTCTCGTGTGCCTAAGGGGCACGTGGCACGCACAGAGACCGCGACGCCTCGGTTCAACCGCAGGCCACGCGCCAGCCTCTGCGAGTAGGGCCCACGGCCCGTTAGGTCACCTCAACCGTACTCGAGAGCCCACGATCCGGACGTGGGATTAACTGTGCCCGTTACGCGCGCGTTTTGCGCTGTGTGCGTTTCTAACGGCCGATTAACCCACGCCGCACGATCATTGCCCACGATCAATGCCACGTTCAATCCGCCAGTAATGGCAATCCGCGGGGGAGGAATAAATACCCCCGCGCCGCCCACTTTTCCTCTTTCCCGTCCTTTCCGATTTCTCGCTCCTCGCCTGTTCCGCCTCCGTCGAGCACTCCGCCACCGCGAATACTCGTTGCGCCGCCGCGCGCGCGAGAGAGAGAGGAGCGCATCTGCGCAACTCCGTTGAGATCTCCACCTCCTCCGAACACCTCCACCTTCATGGCGCCCAGAAATCCCGCTACTACCGCCCGAGCCGGCTGGGAAGGCTCGGACGTGAAGGCGGAGGACTGTCAATGGCTCGTCAATACGCGCCGCATTCCCCCCGGCGTCGTCTGCCGTCATCCCGGCAACGAGATCGAGCCGGAACCACAAGAAGGTGAGTATGTCGTCTTCTTATCCCACTTCAAACGTGGATTTGGCCTTCCAATCTCCGATTTCCTCGCTGATTTCCTCTGCCACTTTGGCTTCCAACCTCACCATCTTCCTCCCAACGCCATTGTCATGCTTTCCACACACGCCGCCGTGTGTGATGCCTTCCTGGGAGTTTACCCCACAATCCACACATGGGCCCGCTACTTTTTCCTTCGCCGCCAAAAGGTTCCAAAGCCTGGCGGTACCACTGGCCCTCGCGAGATGACCAAAACCGGTGGCGCGATGATGCTCCAACGGTCGACTGGTCATCACCCGAGAGTGAAGGGGCTGGACACCGTGCGCAAATGGCAGCGCGGGTTCCTCTACGTCAAGAACGTAGCCTCCGAGGAAGGGAAGCCCATAGAAAACAGGATAGGGCTTCCACCATTCGTCAACTCGCCGCCCTCCGGGCAGAATTGGGGTTATGACCCGAAGAAGAATGTCCCAGATGTCGACTCTGTCGAGAAGCGCCTCATCGAGCTGGTGAAGGCAGGGCTGATGCATGACGACCCCATCGCCTGCTGGATCTCGCGCCGAGTTCTCCCGCTACAGCACCGAGTGCACAAGATGTGCTACATGAGTGGTGCTCGGGACTGTACTCGGACGACTACGTTCGAGCCGAGCAAGGCGGAGGTGGCCATCTGGGCCCGGTCCATCATGCAGACATCCCTCACCGAGAACTGGGCGTACGGCTTCGAGCCGTATAGCCGCACCAAGCCCATCGAGCAGGTTAGTACACTATGCCCTGTGTTTGCATTCTGATACCGAATAGAATTCCTTAGCTTAATATGCTATGTGTTTGCATGCTATCCCGAGTAGGACTCCTTAGCTTAATATGCTCTGTGTTCGCATGCTATCCCGAGTAGAACTCCTTAGCTTAATATGCTCTGTGTTTGCATGCTATCCCGAGTAGAACTCCTTAGCTTAAAATGCTTTGTGTTTGCATGCTATATGTGTAGAACTCCTTAGCTGAAAACTCAAACTTACTGTGCTATCTGTTTGCAATCACAACACATCCCGCGCCAGCGAGAAGAGGACAATGAGGTCTTCACCGCCAATTGGACCAAAGACCGAGATGATGATGATGACGAGACCGCCTACGACACCCAGGATACCCTTTGTATGCCTAATGCCGTCCAACCCGGTAAGTCACGAGCTGGTCCCTCTATTCGGGATTGGTCCGAAAATGAAGAAGGTGACCACGTTCATCTCTCTGCTCATTAGCAGCATCCTTTGCATTTCTTCTCTGTTTCTAACTTCCTTCCTTCCTCTACTCTGCAGAGGAGCCTGACGTGGATGACGAGGAGGAACCTATGGAGGTTGATCCTCTGTCCGTGGCGGCTCCCAGCACTCGGAAAAGAGTTGGCAGTGATGCCCAGGAACCCCCCCCAAATAAAGCCAGGAAGAAAGGCGGAAAGAAAGCCGTCGCTTCTAGGAGAAAACCCCCTACCAGCAAAGGGTAAGTGTTCCATCCGAGTAACACTTTGCTGCCGCTTCCTGTTGCGCTTTTCTCCTTCTGCCTCTCTGAACTGTTTTCTTCTTTCAGCGCCCCTCTCGACGCTGATGCTGCTGCAGCCCCCAATCGCCCCAAAAGGAAAGCAGCTGTGTCCCGAGATCAGCTCGTAGATCTCTCGGACGACGATGAAGAGCAGGACCAGCAGGAAAGGACGCGCGCGTCCTCCCTTGTGGACATAGAAGAAGATATCGGCGCCAAGAACACTGGCGCCGGTGACGATATTGATCCCCTCTCCGAGCAGCAGCAGCTCGACGCGCAGCAAGCTGCCCGAGATGCTGCCAACGACGAGACGCCTCCCTCTCCCCCAGCTGCATCAGCTGGGGAAAATACTGAAGAAACTATCGAGCAGCAAGACGGTGCCGCCCTGGAGCGGCCAGACGCCACCCCAGAGCAACAGGACACCAATGCTGCAGCCCAAGACGATCTCGCGGCTGGGCCGCGGTAGAAGATGCTGTTGATACAAGGCCCGATCCCGCTGCGAAGCAGCGGGTAGAAGAAAACGTGGTGGAGCCCATCCGCCAGGACCAAGTGCAGCCCGACGCTGCACCGGGTAGCCGGCCTCCAGTGCCGCCAACCCAGCAGATGACTTCACCCAACGCGCCGATTCCTCCGCCAACTCAAACAGCACCGTCACCACCACCAACTCGGTCTACTCGCCAAGCGCCACCAGCTGCTCCTCGGCCAGACATTGCTCCTAGCACCAGGAAGATCGTTAAGTCTGGAACCGAGCCTACCCGGCATCAGCCAAAGCGGAACGCTGCGCAAGCCGGACAGCAGATGCCGCCCCCCAAGCCACAAGGCGGGCAAGCCGCGAAGCAGGTGAAGAGCAAGCAGCTAACACTCTCCGCGCCCACCTCCAGCACCAACCTAGCTGCTTCTGGGTCTACTAGCCCCGTCGAGAATCAGAGCGCTGGCTGGCGGCCGCGCGCAACCCAGCTATCCGGAATACATGATGACTCTGTCCCAGCGCCACGAGATCGCACTGGCAAAGGGAGAGAGGAAACTGGCTGCTCTGAAAGAAGGCCAAGCCGTGGCGACCACCAAGTCCAAGGGCAAGGAGGCAGCAGCAGTTCCTGAGCTCTTCTCGCGTGGCGAAGAAGATAGCGAGATCGAAGCGGAAGGCCTTACTGCGATCCTGGACCGAGTAGGGTTTGTTGACCCAGCCTAGAACAGCAAGGCGCACGGAAACCCCAAATGGCATGGTCTTGAGTTGGGCCAGATCGACCACTACCGCACTGACTCGAACAAGGCCGATGTCGGTTCTGTTCCCATGACGATCGCCAGCCCCACCTGCACCTTGGCCGGGAAGCTATTTGTCATGCGCAAGGCTGCCGAGGACATCGAGTAGAGTTATGTTGTAAGTCTTTTCTCTCCTTCTTGCATTTTCCGAGTTGCTGTTTCTCCTTTCTCTTCTCTTTTCCTCTTTTTCTCTTAGTCATTTCCCCAGTCCTCGAGATTTGGGCCGAGTAGGCGAAAACTCAACCGAGTTGCCCTCTACTCGGGCCAAATCTTCAAAAAACTTAAACTTTTTCTCTTCTTCTCTGCAGAATAGCGTCCAGAAGAGGACGAGATTGTTCCGCCGGCTACTCTGGAACCATCGCATCGCCAAGGACCGTATTGAGACTCTTGAAACCGAGAAGTGAGACGGCGATGCGATGGAGCAGATGTCACTGGACCGTACTCTCCATATCTCAGAGGTTGAAGGTAAGCTCTTAGCATTTCGGTTTGTGCGTTTTGTGTTTACGCCCGTGTTTGCTTTTTGCTTTATCATTGTTTTCTCTGCAGGCAAGCTCAAGGACTTGATGGACATGCATCGCGACTGCGAAGTCTTTGCTGCCTCTGCCCAGAGCAAGATCGCTACTCTGGAGGGTGAGTTTTTCTCTCTTCTCTGCACTTGTGTTTCTGTTTACTTGGTTACTCTGCTGACCATGTTGTTCTCTTCGCAGAAGAATATAAGAACTTCCGGGAGCAACACCTGAACTGCCTTATGCCTGCCGAGGTGCAGCAGCAGTTGCAAACCCGCGAAGAAGAGATCAAGAAGGAGCGCACCGCCGAGAGGGCCGAGTACGAGAAGATGCAGGTCCAACTGAAGGCTGCCCTCGAGGCTGCCGTCCAGCAAGGCAAAGAGAAGCAAGAGGTTGTGAAGACTGCCAAGGCCAAGGAGAAAACGCTCGAGATGGAACTCTCAATGGTGAAGGAACACAACCGGCAACTCGTTCTCCAGATCGCAGATTCGCGCCGTATCCAAGACATGCACTCTCCAACGAATCCGAATGGAAGATTAAGCTGGGCGCCCTGCTGGTGGACTTAGAGTGTGAGTTTCCTCTACTCTGCCTTCTTCTTCTCGGTTTTGCTTCTTCTCGGTTCGCTTCTTCTCGGTCTCTGTTCCTGACTCTTACTAGTTCCTTATTTAGATATCTTCCCTGAGCTCCGCTCTGCTAGTGTGCCTGCTCTGGAGAAGGCGAGACAACTCCGGGCTGCATCTGGTCTGCCTATTGATGATACTTCTACCATTGAAGACTATCTCCTCAGCATCAAGACGCAGATCCGCTCCCTCAAGGGCATGGGCACCTCCATGGTGTCCACTGCATTTAACTTGCACAAGCTGTTCTGGCCGGATCAGGATGCGCCAACTACTTTCCGTGAGATCGCCCAGCAGCTGAACGGAGTTAAGGCCAAGTTGAAGAAGTGGCGTGCCTCTACAGCTCGGGCAGGAGCTGATGAGCTGCTTCACTTCATCATCAGCTGCTACGAGAACTTGGATTTCGACAGAATCAGCACTCGCCGCGAAGACTCCAAGTGGACCGAGGACCCCGACTGCGTTGCTCGCCGAAAGGAAGTGGCCTATGAGCTTGCCTCTTACGCCGACACCTGCCACCTACATCGACGACCTCCCCGAGCCGGATACCGAACCTGAAGACGAGGATGAGGACGATGAAGATGACGCCGAGTCGGAGGATGAGGCCGCCAGGAGAGCATCCGAGAAGGGGAAGGCCAAGGTGATCGAGGGGACCGAGCAGCTGGTCAATCCGGAGGAGTCCGAGTTGGCCACCAACGCAGAGGCCGAGCAGCCGCAACCCAGCGCTCGGGAGGCCACCATCACCACCGAGATGGTGATCGACCAGCCAGCTCCCGAGCTGGGCGCAACTGCTGCTGCGCCAACTGACGTCGACCCGCTGCCTAGGACCCAATCTGTCGCGTCCACCTCTGCCACGGATCTCATCTCAGTCGCCACAGCAACCTCTGATCCAGCTGCCTCCGCCAACGCTGATGCTGACAACGCTGATGCGGACAACACCGCTACTACCCTCGAGTGATTCCTGGAATACTTTTAGCTTGAACTTTTATTAGATCCCCGGGATGCCGGGTGCAGATGTAAACGTACAATTATTGCTTCGTTGCTACTCAGTTTTAATTCAGCTTGATATTTTAGCGACTCTGGCTTAATGCCGGGTTGCGTTTCTATGCAAGTCCCCGAGTTGCATTTTTTATCCACTCTTTCTTTTTGTCTCAACTCTTACCTGCAACTTGTTGCTTTTTTGGTAGTCGAGTCACAAGATTTCAAAGTTTGAGTTTCAAATACTTAGCCACTTAGAAAAATGCATCGTAACGCTGCCCACCACTTAGCTGAAAAGAAAAAACAGTAAAAAACGCTCTACTCGGTTGCCACACGTTTCCTTTCCTTAGCAATTTTTCATGTGTTCATTGACCCTTTGGCTTGTTCTCTGGCTTGCCATGAAGCCGGGTTGCGGACAGCAGCAGAGTCGCAGAGTTGTCCCTTTGGTTTAAACACACTACTACATATGCTTTTGAAATTCTAAGTGGTTCAACCGAATAGACAAGGTAAAACAGAGTAAACACAAGGAGCAATTTGAGCAAGGGCAGTCCCCGAGTTCGAATTCAGAGTGCCGACTAGAATTTAACTCGGGTGAGGAAGTACATACACATTTTTGCTCATGAATGAAAACGTCGGAGTAGAGCTACATTCCAGGGGCGCTTAGATTCCTCTCCGGCTTTATCCGGTCTGTTCTTCTGGGGTGCCTGTAGGTCAACTAGGTAGTAGGCATCATTGTACAGAGCCTTGCTCACAATGAAAGGCCCTTCCCACGGAGGGGAAAGCTTGTGCATCCCGGCCGTGCGCTGCACGAGCCTAAGGACCATGTCTCCTTCTCGGAAAACCCTTGGGTTTACTTTCCGGCTGTGATAACGCCTCAAGTTTTGCTGGTAAACAGCTGAACGTGACAGAGTTAACTCTCTTGCTTCTTCCAGCGGGTCAACGTCATTTTCTCGAGCTTCTCTAGCCTCTGCCTCAGTGTAGAGGGTTACTCGGGGCGAGTCATGCTCTAGGTCAGTGGGCAACACGGCCTCAGCTCCATATACCAGGAAGAATGGTGTGTATCCGGTTGATCGGTTAGGGGTAGTCCTTACACTCCACAACACCGCCGGCAACTCGTCTAGCCAACACCCAGGTGTTTTCAGCAGTGGCTCAATCAGTCTCGGCTTTATGCCGGATAGCACCATGCCATTTGCTCTCTCAACTTGCCCATTGGAGGCCGGATGCGCAACAGACGCAACATCTAGCCGAATCCGCTTCTCTCTGCAGAATCTTGCAAAAGCACCCTCAGCAAAGTTTGTGCCATTATCCGTGATAATACTGTGCGGGTAGCCGTATCTCAGGATCACATCCTTCAAGAAACTCACAGCTGTGGCTCCATCGCACTTCCGAATAGGTTTCACCTCAATCCACTTGGTGAACTTGTCAACCATGACCAGGATGTGAGTCATGTTGCCTCTAGCTAGCTTGAAAGGGCCAACCATATCCAAACACCAAACTGCAAATGGCCAAGTAATGGGAATGGTCTTCAACTCGGAAGCTGGCATATGAATCTTACTTGCAAATCTCTGGCAGCCGTTGCACTTTCTTACGATATCTTCAGCCTGCTTCAAGGCAGTGAGCCAAAAGAAGCCGTGCCGAAAAGCCTTGTTGACTAGAGCCCGAGAAGAGGCGTGATGCCCGCATTCTCCCTGATGTATCTCGACTAGAATTTCTTCTCCTTCTTCCGGCTCAACGCAGCGTTGCAGCACGCCAGTAGGACTCCTTCTATGCAGCACTTCCTTGAAGATAGTATAGCCCTTGGATCTTCTCTGAATTTTCCTAGCGGTAACATCATCACTTGGCAAGGTGCCATCCTTTAGAAAGGATAATATGGGCAGAGCCCAACTCGGTGTCTCCCGGATGGGAAACACTAGTTCGTCCGTTTCCATTGAATCAGCCACCAATATCTCCTCTGAGTTGAGGACAAGGTCCCGAGTACTCGGAAATGACCCCCTCGATGAATGCGACAGTCCCCGAGTTAGTAGGGGCAGTCCCCGAGTAAGAAGGGACAGTCCCTGGGTTGCAGGTGCCAGTCCCCGGGTTGGAGACGCAGTCCCCGAGTTCTCTTTTGCAGCCTTCCTAGTCAATCTCCATGGGAACAGCTTCTTCTCCTAGCAGTGAAGGAACGAAGATAGACTCTGAGTTGGGGGATGGCTTGATAGATGGATTTCTCAAATGCTCCAAGGAAATTCCCACCGGGATGAACTGCCAAGAAGACCCCAACTTGGACAACTCATCAGTTGCGTCATTCTCTGCTCGGTGTATATGTTGGAACTCACATCCTTCAAAGAAGCCATTCATGGTTTGCACGAGAACCGATATGATGCCATGTTGGCATCCAGAGCATCCCAGGTGCCGGATACCTGTTGCACCACCAAATCCGAGTCTCCATAACAGATGATGCGCTGCACACCAACCTCCTTGGCTACCCTCAAACCGTGTACCACGGCTTCATACTCAGCCACATTGTTAGATGCCTTGAAATGAATCTGCAGCACGTATTTGAGTTGATCTCGTTTGGGTGACGTAAGCACTACGCTAGCACCAAGGCCTTTCTTCACTTTGGAGCCATCAAAATGCATCTTCCAGTAGTTGGTTTCCGGCAAGGGAGGCTCATACTGCACCTCAGCCCAATCCACTAGAAAATCTGCTAGGATCTGTGACTTGATGGCTTCTCTTCTCGCGTACAAGGGAGTGTACGCGGCTAGCTCGATCGCCCACTTGGCTACTCTGCCACTTGCATCCTTGTTGCCCATGATGTCCGAGATGGGAGAGGAACTCACCACCGTGATGGGATGCTCTTGGAAATAGGTCTTCAGCTTCTTGGCACCTAGGTACACGCCGTATGTCATCATCTGGTAATGCGGGTAGTTTTGCTTGGAGTTGATAGCACTTCACTCAGATAGTGCACTGGCCGCTGCATAGTCTTGCCCTCCTCTTCTCGTTCCACCACAATCACCACACTGACTACTCGGTTGGTAGCCGCAATGTACAACAACATTGGCTCTTTGGGTAGCGGACTAGCCAGGATGGGAGCGCTACCCAGCATGGCCTTCAACTTCTTGAATGCCACATCAGCTCGCGGTGTCCAGACAAACTTGTCAATCTTCTTCATGAGTTGGTAAAGAGGCAAGGCCTTCTCACCCATTCTGCCCAGGAAGCGGCTCAGAGAAGCCAGGCATCCGGTAAACTTCTGCACATCCTTCAGGGATCTCGGCAAAGACATGCTCTCTATAGCTTTTATCTTTGAAGGATTGGCCTCAATGCCCCGACTGGATACCAAGAAGCCGAGTAGCTTGCCAGCCAGGACGCCAAGGGTGCATTTAGTCGGATTCAACTTCATCCTGTACTTGCGCAAGTTGGCAAAAGTTTCCTCAATGTCACTAATCAGAGTATGTGTTTTATTCGTTTTGATGACAATGTCATCTACGTACACCTGCACATTCTTGCCAATTTGGTCATTCAAGCATTTCTGCATGCATCTCTGATAGGTTGTCCCAGCATTCCGCAACCCAAAGCACATGACACGATAGCAATAAGCCCCGTACAGGGTAATAAAGGCAGTCTTTATTTGATCATCCGAGTTGAGAGATATCTAATGAAAACCAGAGTAGGCATCTATGAAAGATAAAAGCTCACAACCAGCAGTGGAATCGATCACCTGATCTATGCGGGGTAGCGGGAATGGATCCTTGGGGCAGGCCTTGTTCAGGTCGGTGTAGTCCACGCACATGCGCCATGCGGTGTCGGCCTTGGGGTCCTCCTTCTTCTTCTCAACCATAACCGGGTTGGCTAGCCAGTCCGGATGCAATACCTCCATGATAAAGTTGCTTATCAGCAACTTGGTGATCTGATCACCGATAGCTTTCCTCCTCTCATCACCAAAGCGGCGCATAGCCTGCTTAACCGTCTTGGCGTCATGCCGCACATGTAGGGAGTGCTCAACCAACTCCCTCGGGACACCTGGCAGATCCTCATTGGACCAGGCGAAGACGTCCCGATTCTCACGGAGGAAGTGGATGAGCTCGCTTTCCTATTTCTCTCCCAACCCGGCGCCGATGATGGCAACACGGTCTGGGAACTCAGGATCAACCTGGACCTTCTTTGTCTCCTGGGACGGCTGGAATGCAGTTCCGTACTGGGAACTCGGCATGCCGGGCACACCACCTTGCGCTGCTTGCACCATAGCCACCACCTCGTACATCTTCTTCTTCTCGGCAGCAATGACCATGGATTCCGCCAGCTGAGAACTAGCAGAGGCACACTCCAAAGACCTCTTGTAATCACCCGAGATGGTGATGACTCCATTGGGACCAGGTATCTTCATCTTTAGGTAAGCAGCATGGGTTAAAGCCATAAACTTGGTGAGGGCGGGCCTACCGAGAAGAGCATGGTAGGGGCTCCTAAGATCAACCACCTCGAACTGGATGCACTCGGTGCGGCAGTTCTCCCTGGTGCCGAATAGGACATCCATCCAGATGCGGCCGATTGGAGCACAAGATACTCCCTGCACAATTCCGTGGAATGTGGTCCTGCTGGGTAGCAGCATGTTCTCGGCAAGGCCGAGCTTCTCCAGTGTATCCCGGTACATGATGTTGATGCTGCTGCCGTTATCAATCAGCACTTTGCTGAACCGGACGTTCTTCTGAGGTCCCAGGAAAGTGGGATCCACCACCAATGCATAGGTGCCCGGATTAGGCATCACCTTAGGGTGATCTGCCTTGGACCAAGTCACCTCCTAGTCACACCAGTGCAGATAGTGGGGCACAGCCGGGATCACGACGTTTACCTCCATCGCGCGCCTGCGCTGCGACTGCTTGTCGTCTGGATCGGTGGTGAAGATCATGTAGCTCTCATGGTGTTCCTGGTACTGGTTGCGGTCTCCACCACCATTGTTGCTGTTGTTGTTGTTGTTGTTGCCTTGGTTGTTGTTGTTGTTGTTGTTCCTGTTGTTGTTGCGGGTGTAGTAGTTGCGGTTGCGGTTGTCGTAGTTGTAGTTGCGGTTGGCTCCCTGAGCCACTTGATTCACATTCTCCCTTCTCGGAAACACTGCAGGCCTGGGAGCAGCTGCCCGAATAGGCTGCACATTGGCATTCGCAGCCGGCAGAGGAGGAGGAGGGGGCAGGTCTTCATTCTTGATGCGGTCCCACCAGCTGCACTGCCGGGTAGTGTGGTTGGCTGGCCTACTCGGATGTCGAGTATGGAAGCTCCATGGCCCATCCTTCATGTTCCCAAAGATAAAACTCGGAGCTGGATCCGGGTTGCCGCTACTCTGCTGGGGAGCATTGTAAGGCTTCTTGATGCCTTGGCCCTGATTCTGGTTTTGCCCATATTGGGCTCCAGCAGTTTTTTGCCTTTGGCTACTCCCAGCAGCCGTGGTCACATCATTCACCTCCTCTGGATCATACCGAGTATCAATGCGGTCACCTCTGCGCTTGTTGCAGAAGTCATTGCGCCTGTTGCCGTCCTGATACTTCCTTCTCGGCTCAGGAGAATCAAGCAGAGGCTGAGTAGGATCACCGAGTGCGTACATATCTGCAATCCTGATTGTCTCGGCGAGAGTACTCGGCATCTCTCTTTGCAATTTCTGCCACAACATGTTGCCATGCCTGCAGCCCTGAGCAAACCAAGTAATGGCCTGAGCCTCATTCACACCTTCACAGGTGTTCCTCAAAGTGCTCCACCGAGTAAGGTACTCTTAGTCAGTTTCCTCTTCTCGCTGCTTGCAAGTATACAGTTGTTGCGGCCTATTCGGCCTCTTGTAGGTGTTGGTGAAGTTGCTGATGAAGGCTTCCGAGAAGTCTAGCCAGCAGTTGATACTGTCTTTGGGCAGGTTGTTGAGCCAAGTCCTAGCCGGGCCCTCTAGCATCTGCGGAACATACCGCACAGCCCATCTCCGATTGCCGCCTGCAATGTGCACAACGGTAACATAGTCACTCAGCCAGTCTTCTGGCTTGGTGCTGCCATTGTAGCACTTGGTCCCCCTGGCCAGCTGGAAATGGTTCACGGAGGGCTCCTCCATGATGCGGCGACCAAAGCAGTCTGGGCTGGGTGGCCCCTTGTTCTCGAGCTGCGCGGACCGATTGATCCGGTCCAGCTTGTACCTTGCATCACTGGTCTCCAACATGCGGTCATCGACGCGATTAGTGACATCCCTCGGGTCAGCGTACCCGGCCAGCCCCATTGCCGAGTACCCATCATCATAGTGGTCTTGCTGCACCGCTGCGGGTTGCACAACCGGATTGGCTGCTGGCACAGCTGCACGCGGCTGTGCTGCAGCTGGTTGCTGAGTTCTCTGCCGAGTAGGCTGGGCAGCATGACGCCGAGAAGGCCCTGCATGGTTTCCTCCTTGCTCCTTACTGTGAGCTTTAGTGGCTTGATAGCCTGCTCCTGCAGAGTTGTGTTTCTGAACGGGCTGTCGCGGCACAGCGTGCTGTTTTGCAGCGACAACCGGGTCGTACACCTGCATCTGTCTACTCTTTCCAGAATGCACACTCTGGTCCCTCTCATTACAAGGAAGCGGCGATGAGGCCTGATCCATAGATTCGACCGCACGCGAGTGCACAACCTGGGAAGCGCCAACACCCGGATTGGCTTTCCGGAACTCCTCGTTCTGCCTGCCAGCCTCTAGCACTAGCTCGTTGAGTCTCTCCTGCTGCCTAGCGCGCGCGTCGCCAGTGAGATGCGGCAACTCAGCAGCCACTGCCTCTGCAGCCCTAAGAGTTTTGGCGGGGGTGTTGTATCTAGGCCTACCAACAGTGTACAAACTAGCAGATTGGCTAGCAGCCCTACCGTCTCTAGCTAGCTCAGCGCCTAAGTTGCGACGAGTAACGCCTATCTTGCTAGGCAGCCTAGAAACAGGAGTAAAGCCATGCGCTGCATTGTACTCGTTTTGCGCAAGGTTAAGCTCAAGCCTAACCTTCTCCAGCTCCTGGGACTCCGCGAGTAGCGCTTGACGCTGCTGCTCGATTTGCGCCTTCATGGCGGCGAGTTCCGCCTCTTTAGGTTGCGGCATACCCAGCTGCACGGTTGCATCCCCGCGAGCAACTGGTATCGCCGTGGACGTAGAAGGAGGAAAGTTCTGGTCCTTCTCGTAGGGCTTGTGGACCCTAGCACCCACAGGTTGCTCGGTGACGCCAGCGGCAGCAGCCGCGCCCTTCCCGACATCGATAGCCGGGTCTGTCATCATCACCTCCACGCTGTCCGTAGAGCAGCCAGCTGGCTTCTCGCGGGCAGCGAGTACAGCAGGAGGATCTTCCGCGACGAGCACCACCTCTGGGAACTCGCGGATGACGGTGGTGGCGACGTAGACCAGGTGCGTGCCGAAGGAGAGCACCGAGCCACCTGCAGGCATGGGCCTGCCGCCGAAATCTCCGGCGTTGTCAGTGACGAAGTCGAAGGAGCCGAATCTGTGGACAAGGCCACAGACCACGCGCTCCCCCGAAGCTGAAATCGGTCCTGTCCGAATGTGAACTCCAGCCTGCGCCGCTGCTGGCTCCACGGTGGGCGCCAACTGTCATCATGGTATCACGGCAGATGCCATAGGATGGCTAAAGTGTTGGGGCCGATGGACGCTGGAGGTATCCGGGGAGGGATCGCACGGCTTGTAGCCGCGCCAAGGTATCTCTAGCACTGCAAACAACAAGATCTACCCAGGTTCAGGGCCCTCGTGTGGAGGTAACACCCCTACTCCTGCCTTTCTCTCTATATGTGTGTTCTCTGAGTAGCCACAGTACAAAGTATATCTCCTGGCCGAGTAGCCACTCGGCTGTTCTCTCTTGCTCTACTGTAAGCTCTAGCAATAAATGCGAAGTGAAGCAATGTCCCTCGCGCAGGAGGGGGCAGTGCACCTTATATACCGGTGCCCAGCCGAATAAACAAAGACTAAAAGGTACGGTGATGTGACTTGACCACTGTGACGTTGGCACGCTTCTGAGATCTCGCGCGGAGAAGCGCCGCGCCGTACGGCTGACAGCTCCTGTCCACTCTGTCAGCCTCACAGCGTAGAACTCCAT
Organism: Alopecurus myosuroides; assembly: GCA_028641055.1. Lineage (NCBI taxonomy): Eukaryota > Viridiplantae > Streptophyta > Magnoliopsida > Poales > Poaceae > Alopecurus > Alopecurus myosuroides. The sequence continues at coordinate 361,561,140 of CM054059.1, read as the reverse complement.
CCCGTCCTATCCCCTCTATACTTGACAAGACTGGACGGCTGCCTAACCCTGCGTCACGGATGATCACGAACCTAGTAAGTTGAACCGCACGCTGGTACGGACGCATGATACACGGGATCTCTTGTCAGAACGGCTCCATTGACTTCTGGCTCGAGTAGGATTGCCATCCGTATACTCAGACCAACTTTTTTACTCGGACGAACATAACTTCCTTGATATCTTCTCTTGGCCTTCGATGGATACGGCCGGATAGAAACCTACCGGGTAGCAAGTACCCGGGTAGCCGTCTACCCGGTCAATATCACCTTGACCTTCACTTTAGCACTTGCCTTACCCCTACTCGGGGGTAACCCCCCGACAGATCTTCTTGAGAGAATTCGAATCAATAGTGAAGATTCAAATGACAACAAAGGTAAAGAATCAGGTATAAACTATGAGTATGATTGCATTAAGACTTTTGCTGAAACTGCTGATTTTTATGAGCTTAATGCTAAATATGGTCTTGATCCTTAAATAGCTGTTGGTTGGCATAGATCCTTTTCTTATTATCTTAATATTCCTAAAGAAAATTGGGACATATATCATGAACCTTTTAATGACACTTGCATGGAAAATGAAATTGTTATTGATAATTGCAATAAACATGCTCAAACTTCTGAAAGTACTATTTCTTATAAGCATGTTAATTTTTGTGGAGCACTTAGACCTTTTGAAAAGAATCAAATTGAAGAATAATATTGTATCCATCATAGGAATGAAAAAACTAGAATGTGGAGTAGGGATCTAGATGATCTTGGTGAAAAGTTTGTGCCCTCTATCCTTTTATTTGTGAACTTTGCTATAAAGTGGGTCATTTTAATTTCCAATGCTCAGGCCATGATAGTATCCTTTCGAATCCTATGAGTCTTCAAGTTTGTATTGTGATGACATGATCACCCCTAATGAGCATGATGAACTTACATTATTTTTGGGGTGTGAAGAGTTATTAAGAAAAACTTCTTTGATAGATATGAGTGCTTTTGATATGAATAGTGTCTTGCATGAATGCCATCTTTATTGTGTTGATAATTTCCATGCAAATACTTACATACAAAATATTATAAAATAGGAGACTTTACCAAAATATGAAATATGTGTTTTGTTCCTATTAATGAAGAGGAGAAATATGTGTATGTGGAGAAGCTCCCTTTTAAGCCTCTCCCTCCTAAACAAGGGAACAAGAGTAAGAAGAAGAAGAGGAGGAGTAAAAATAGAGAGGTAACAGTATCTCCTCCTAAGCATGTTGCTCATATTACAGCTTTTGCTGATGAGTCTGAACTCGATGATTTTCCTATGCTTGTTATTTATGAAAGTGATCATGATTGGGACAAACACACTACTTTTGATATTGAAAATTTGTTTGGTACCAATTCTGAAAATGATGATAATAATTGTTTTACTATTGGTAACATCCATGTTCCTTGCAATGATGATATAGAAATATCTAAACTTGTGGATGATGTGTTTGAAAATCCCTTTGCTATTAATGATTATATGCTTCATACATCTCCTCCTAGTAAAAATGATGATATGTTTACAAGTGAACGCATTTTGGAAGACAAATATTTTATTGCTTGCGATGATACTATGCCTCCAATAGATGATGATTGCAATGATCAATATGATATTTTTAGTCCACCTACTAGTAAGGAGAAAATTAATTATGATTTTAATATGCCTCCAGTCTTTGATAATTATTATAAAGAAAGTTATAACATAGGCTATAATTACAATCATCCTCATGAAACTTGCCATAATTATGGTGGGATTACCCAAAACCATCTCTTTAATATGCAACTTGTCTATCATGTTCGAGTTATTTATGATAATCCTACTCCCGTTGTTATAAATAAGAATGACTATGCTTATGTGGAGAGTATTAATTCTTTTATGCATGTGGCTCATGATAAGAATGTTTCGTGTGATAGTTATATTGTTAATTTCATTCATGATGCTACTGAAAGTTATTATGAGAGAGGGAAACATAATTTTGCATCTCAACAATATCAAGTTTCCTCTCTTTATGTTGAAATTTTTGAAGTTGTACTTGTTTTGCCTCCCTGTGCTAGCCACTTTGTGCTTCATTGACTTGTTTTTCTACAAGATTATTTTTCATAGGAAATGGGTTAGAATTAATGTGTTTTATATTTACTTCCTGATGTTCTCTTATTGTGTTTCAGCTCTTATTCTTATGTGAGCATCTTTTAAAAATCAGTGTGCCTAGCTGAAAGGCTTTAAAGAAAAGCGCTTCCGGGAGACAACCCGTTTTATTTCTCCGTTTTGAACCTGTTTTCAATCGTTTATTTTTGTTTTATTTTCACCTAGGTGTTGTCTATTTCCTTAGCAACCCTTATGTATCTTTTCTTTTGTGTCTTTGTTGATCCAAGTAAAGCCTCTAGTGGAAAGTTGAGACTATATTTCGGATTTCTGCGCAGGAAACAGATTTCTGCTGTTCACTGTTAAATTCGTATAAAATCACAGAAAATTCAAAATGACCTGATTTTTTTGTGCGTAATCCTGAGCTATATACGCAACATTTATTAGTTGAACACTTTTTGATTTGATGAACAGAAGATTTTCGAAAAAAAATCATCTTTACCTGCTGTCCTGTTTTGACAGATTTCTGCCTATAATTGCATTTGCATCTTAATCTCTTTCTTTTGGTGTTCTTTTGAGAAAAAGAGTTTTAAAAGAAGTTTTGAAAGTAGCTAATGTGTTTATAAGTTTTAGGATTGTGTTGAAACTGAACCATGTGAATTTATTATTTTGATTTGCACCAACGTTGATAATGAAGATTGTGAGAAGTTTGGTGTGAAGGAAGTTTTTAAGGGTCAAGAGAAGAGGATGATATGATGTGATAAATAAGAGTGTAAAGCCTAAGATTGAGGATGCCCCGGTGGTATATCCCAGAAAATTCCAAGAAGACTCAAGCATCTAAGCTTGGGGATGCCCAGGGCATCCCCTTCTTCATCGACAAATTATCATGTCACTTCTAGTGAAACTATATTTTTATTCGGTCACATCTTATGTGATTTACTTGGAGCGTAAGTTATTTTTTATTTAATTTTGTTTAGATTTCTTTCCTGTAGTTTATGGTTGGATCTTATCATACTTTTTTGGGAGAGAGACACGCTCCGTTTTCATTCTTATTGTTCTGTGAGTGTTCACTTTTTGCTAGTACTGCGTTTAGCCTTTGTTTTCATGTATCTCTTATTCAGAGATGTTAGTTTTAGTAGTGTTATGTCAGTACTCTCATGTTTTCTTGTTGTAGCATGTAGAGAATTTTTTTTAAACATATTTTGTATGGTGCTTGTTGGGAAAACAAACTGCTGCTTGAAGTAGAATTTTTAACGGTGCAAGTAGAAGCTTGTATAGACTATGGCTAGAACATTTTCATATCATGCTAGATGTTATTTTAGTTCTAAAGCCTAGTGGTTATTGAGTAGAATGATTAGCCTCAAATATCTGAGAGTGTTTAATGTGCCATTGAAAGAATAATGAGTTGTTGTTGTCATATTGAAGCATAAATTTGTGGTATTCTCCTTTGAATGTTTTATTTGGTTGACTTGGCGCATGCTCGCACCGTGTTTATGACTATGAACCAGTCACTAATAGCCTCTATGATCATTTAGTTTTTGAACTTGTGGTACCACTTATGTTTTGATTAATGATGTTTATGTTGCTATGCATGATTATGGCTCTTATGCTCTCTTGATTTGTCGCTCCCAGTCTTTTGCTAGCCTCCACCTGTACTAAGTATGGAATTCTACTCGTGCATCCAACTGCCTAAAACCATTGTTTTCCCATTGTGTCCACCATACCTACCTACATGTGGTATTTAACTGCCACTCCAAGTAAATTGCTCATGTGTTACCTTTAAAACCTTCAAAATTATTCCTGCTTTGTATTCCTGTTTTTGCTCATGAGGACGTAAATAGAGAATCTTTATCTCACTTGTTGATTGGATTTCACACCCTAGACTAGTGGATTCATCCGCTTATCCAATTGATAGAAGAGCTGGCAGCGGGGTGCCACACCCCAAATTAATACACACAAAATCTCTTCACTATTTTTGCCCCTGATTTATCAGTCAAAGCATAATTGTGTGAACAAAAGAGAAAGAGGGATGATCTTCTACACCAGCTGCGTCCTTCATATGGGAGCCGCTCTTGTGAAATATAGTTGGCTTGTGACGTACTGCATTTTCTGTTTACCATTCGTTGACATTAGCATACATCTCCCAAAATATAGACACTCCTCCATGATATGTGATTGTTGAGAGACATCCGAGGATTCGGTTAGCCATGGTTTGTGTAAGATGGATGGGAGGAGTGTCAAGCTTTTTAATGCCTCTGTTTAACAAAATAAAAGCTCCAGCACATGAGTGATCCATGCTTCTCTCTACGAAGGGCCTTTCTTTTACTTTTATGTTGAGTCTCCATCTTCTAACTTTATGCACAGTTGAGAGAGCATGTTTTCCATTATGAGTTTTATGTGCATTTGTCCCAAATACTTTGTTCTCCAACTATTGATTCATGATGTGTTATTGTTTGTTCCATTCTGAGTCTCCATCTTCTAACTTTATTGTTTGTTCTCCAACTATTTTTTCTAGTCTTCCTCATGAACTTTGAAGGTGTCCTGGCATTTATGTTTTGTCCCACTCTTAAGGACTTGCGCAATACCACTTTGCCATGCTTTCTTTATACGTGAAACAAACGTATATCTTTATTTGCATTGTTATTCATGATCTTTTATTTGAGTTACTTCTCATGATGCAAAGTGATTGCTATGCTTTATTATTAAAGTTCTATTTATCATGTTTGTGTTTAAAGTTCTATGATCTCAGCTTACATATGCTTTTACATTATTAATGATCAAGTTTATATTAGTAGCATATCACCTTAGAAATTATTGTATTTTTATTGTTTACCTACTGGAGGACGAGTATGAACTAAGCTTGGGGATGCTTGATACGTCTCCAACGTATCTATAATTTCTGATGTTCGATGTTGATATTATGCCAATTGCTACATGTTTTCTCCCTTATTTATAGCATTTTTACATGTTTTCATGGACTAACCTATTAACAAGATGCCAAGTGCCAGTTCCATGTTTTCTGCTGTTTCTGGTTTCAGAAAAGTTGTTCTGGAAATATTCTCGGAATTGGAACCCACGAATCCCGAAGTTCTATTTTCCCCGGAAGCATCCAGAAGTCGAAGATGAGTCGAAGACAGGCACCAGGGTGGGCTCACCATAGCCAGGCACAGTCCCACCCTAGGCCGCGCCTGGGGGTGGTGAGGGCCCCTGGTCGCCCACCGATGTTGCCCTTTTGCCTATATAATCCCCTCAATGCATAAACCCTAAGAGAATCGACCTTTTCCAAAAAAAAGTACATCCTTAGCTCCGCCGCCGACAAGTTTCGGGGGACAAATCTCTGTTCTGGCACCCTACCGGGACGGGGAAGTTCCTCCGGAAGCCATCTCCATCGACTCCACCGCCATCTGCATCGTCGTTGTTGTCTCCTATGATGAGGAGAGAGTAGTTCTCCCCCGAGGCTGAGGGCTCTACTGGTAGCTATGTGTTTCATATCTCTCTCCCATGGTGTGATCTATATGTGATCGTGAGCTTTGTAATCTAGTTGAATTCGTAGATGTTATTCTTCATCTATTATGCTACTCAAGTGGTTTTTGTTATGAGATCTTCGTAAACACTTTGATCACGGTGTAAAGGTGACAGTGTGTGCACCGTGTGGTTTAGCATTATATTTATATTTTGTGTTGGATAACCCTATGAAATTGTGGAGTTTGTGTGGAACCTTCTGAGTCCCATGGTGATAGCGTGGGGGTTACTTAGTTGGGAAAGTGATTACTCTGAGGAGTGTTGTTAAATCCCTACGCATGGATTGGTGTTGTTATTTGACCGGAGAGTGGTTTGGAGTTGCATAGTGAAGAGACAGTATTTATTAGTTCAATTATGTTTTCATTGTTGAGAGTGTCCACTAGTGAAAGTAGGATCCCTAGGCCTTATTTCCAAGCATTGAAACACCATTTTCCGCCTAGTCAGCTACATGTTTGCCTGCTGCCATATTTATTTCAGATTGCTATTATTACTTATAACCATCCATATTACTCGCATTTCAATATCTCTTCGCCGAATTAGTGCACCTATATACCTGACAAGTATATTGGGTGTGTTGGGGACACAAGAGACTTCCTGTATCTTAATTGTAGGGTTGCTTGAGACGGATATCTTTGACCTCTGCCTCTCTGAGTTCGATAAACTTTGGATGATTCACTTAAGGGAAACTTGTTGCTGTTCTACAAACCTCTGCACTTGGAGGCCCATCACTGTCTACAAGAATAGAAGTGTGCATAGACATCACTCGGCTATCGCCTTCACAAGGGGGCTCGGTAGAATTTGGTCCATATTATGGAGCAGTGTGAGTTGCAGCCGAGCGCATTATTTTGCCACTAGTTTCTTTGTATATTTGTGAATTTTAAGGTATGTATGTATTTTATTTTTTAGGCGAGTAAACCTTGTAAAATTTCAAGTGTGTTCTTTTTGTACATTGTTTGTGTGTGATGCTAGTTTGGTGTAGCCCCCATGCGTTGGGATGATACCTTTTTTAGCATGTTGCGGAGCAATCGACAAAAAATAGTGTAGCGAGGAATCGAAGGTTCTTTATATTTATGGCTGAAAAAGCCATGTATTTTTTCGAGTTACACTTATGGCTGAAATAGCCTTATTTGTAAAAAAAGACAATCATCTAAGGGTAGAATTTGCGCAGGTGCGCAATGTTCCACGGATTTGAGTAAACGACCCCAGTGTCCGGGTCCTTCAAGCGATATGCGCCTCCCATGATAACTTCATGTATTATATAAGGTCCCTCCTAGGGAGAGCTTATGGTGACTTTCCTGCTTCAGTCGCAACACCAAGTCTCCTTCGACGAAGGATCTGCTGCGAACTCGGCGGCTGTGGTAGTTGTGCAACGCCTGCTGATAGACAGCAGATCTGCCGTGGGCAATGTCCCATGCTTCGTCGGGTGCATCCATGTCTTGGGCGAGTGTTGCCTTAGAAGCTTCTTCGTTGTAGGCGACGACCCGTGGTGCGCTGAATCGAATATCTTCGGGCAGTACCGCTTTTGCACCGTAAACCATGAAAAATGGCGTGTATTGTGTTGGTCGATTTGGAGTCGTCCTCAGGCTCCATAGTACGGATGGAAATTCTTTTTCCAGTGTCGAGTTGCGTTGTTCAGGCGGGTAAGTAGACGTTTCTTGAGGCCACCCGAAACTAATCCATTGGCTCTTTTGACTTGACCGTTTGTCTATGGATGCGCCACACATGCGTAGCTTAGTGTTATTCATTTCTCCTTGAAGTAAGCCTGGGTTTCTGTCGCTGTAAAGTTGGATCCATTTTTTGTGATGATGTTGTGGGGAACACCGAATCCACAAACAATGGAGTCGAGAAATTTCACGGCGCACTTGGCAGCTTGGGATGTTAGTGGGACGGCTTCTATCCATTTCGTGAACTTGTCGACTGCGACCATTAAATGAGTGTAACCTCCCGGTGTTGCTTTCCAAAGTGGTCCGACCATGTCGAGTCCCCATTAAGAAAAGGTCGAAGACAAAGGAATCATATCTAATTCTGTTGCTTCCATCTGTGGCTTTTCTCCCTAGTGGAAACAACACATACTCCACCCGTCACGTTTCTGTCACTCGAGCACAGATGTAAAGGAGGCATGAACCCACTATCTAGCATATAAACCCTCTCTTGGAGGTGCATACAACAACTTGTCCATGGAAATCATACACGTCGGAGAGCATTGCAAGACATGATTAAAACTCTCTATAGATATAAGTGAAGCAACTCGATATGGCATGAAAAAAATAATCATAATCTCATGGTTCATCGGATCCTAGCAAACACAACATGCAATAGTTACATAACGGTGATCTTGATCATGTAGGGCAGCTCACAAGATCTAAACATGGTGGCACAAGGAGGAGAGAACACCATCTAACTACGACTATGGACATGTAGTCCCGGGATGAACTACTCACACATCTGTCCGGAGGCAATCGTGGCGATGCAGAGGCCTCCGGTGACGACCCCTCCCCCCCTCCGGCAGGGTGCCAGAGCAGGACTCCAGAAGTCCTAGATTGGACTTTCAAGGTGACGACGCCTCTGTATCTGTTTCTTGGAAAACTTCTCCATCCCTGATGTTTTTAGGATTAAAGTGAATTTATAGGCAAAGAGACGACGGGAGGCGGTGGTCAGGGCCACGAGGGGACCACCAGGCGCGACCTAGGGGGCGCCTGGCTCCATTCCGGCTCTCCTTTGGACTCCGTCTTCGTTCCAGGTAAAAAAAATGATCTCCGTGAATTTTCAGGAATTTTGACGAATATTTTTTCCAGATCTTTTCTGAAACATAAAAAAAAACAAAAAACAGAAACTGGCTCTGGCATTTTGTCAAAAGGTTAGTCCATGAAATCATCCGGAAAACGAAGTAAAACATGTAAAAAAACATGGAAGAACATAAAGAAAACTAGCATGAAGTAAAAAAAATTATAGATACGTTAGGGACGAATGAGAGAACTCGCCTAGATTTCAAACTCGTTGCGGTGCGTGAGTTTCCGATGGACATCTAGCTATTGGAGTTGGCTCAAACTTTATGGAGTATTGGAGGATTGTATTCCTCACGTTTTCAACGGTGGGATCTTCAAATTTAAGTCCGAGTCGAGTTCGCTAATTATTTTCCCAAAACAGAGTTGAGTTTCGTCAGATTCTGTTAGGGCTTCGATATTCGAGTCGGACAGGGACATCTAACCATTAAAACTTTCTGAAAATTTCGCAACCGGTAGAAAACTCGATTTCACATCTTTTCACCAAAGGGATCGTCGAGATGAGTTTCGAGTCATCGTCGGTGATGTCCGCAATACATGCGTTTTTGTTATCCTGTAGTCTGCGCGTGAAGGACGATGCCAATGTAGATTATGGAGCTGTCGAAAGTTAGATCTACGCTCCCATTGAGAGCGTTGAAGGCCGGAATACTGCCGGCGGGCGCTCAGTGTAGTCTTCGGCCCCGAATCGATTCAAGCCCGGCCAGATCGGCGAGTCTCCGCTTGTAGTTGTTGATGCTGACAAAGTCTCGACTCCAGCGTTCCAGTTTCTCACAGACGACGCTAAATATCGTGGGGTCTCCATGACATATACCATGCTTTAGAGTCTAGGGCTTCATCAAGGAAGATGAGCGTTGGTAGACTACTCGGCTTGACAGGATACATGAGCACGATTTACCCAAGGTTCAGAGCCTTTGCGAGAAAGTAAAACCCCTACTCCTGCATGTCTGTATTAATTTGGCGAGTTACCGTCGATTATAAAGGTTGCTATTTAGAGATTGGATTTGTCACATGTGTATACGGTGTGTGTTCTGGTCTTTGATTGCCCCCTCTTTCTGTTCTCCCTCGCGGCTTTCTATAGGTAGCCACACATGGCTTTACATGAGTTCTAAACTTCTAATGGACTACCTATTATAGTCCTGGTCTTGTGCTCCAAGAGATTTGCTAATAACTTTCTGGGCTTTAAGACTATTGACGGATTGCCAGGTGGGCTTTTGGTTAGTTTCTACCCGAACGGCGGGCAGCCGGGCACCCTTTTAGACACACGTGAGAGGGAGTATAATGTTATGAAAATAACCGATGGAGAACATGTGCGCCTAGCGATGAGGTTGGAGAAATGATGATACATTCTTCAACAAAACTTATACAAAGTTTTCAGTTACTGGCTTTGTTGCCTGTGACATGCCCAGCAAGCTATGGACTAGCATGCATGAGACACTCCTGTGCATGCCTCTCTGTCCTTCATATATATACTCATCGTTGAGGCGTCGACCAGCTGACAGACGCTAGTTCTTCTCCTGGTCAAGTGCAGCTCCTGTTTATTTCTTTCAGTGGGTCATGAAATCTACTGCATAATTACCCCAAATGTTACACACTAGTTACTTCTCCCACTCGTGTATTTTCCACTCAGGCAGCTGCTGAATGACCATCTGCAAGCAAGAAAAAAATCAAGGCCACGCTGTTACTGCCAATCTGAGAAACTAAATTGAAATGAAACAGTGTGACGATCTTCTTTTTTTGAATGGTCGGGGTGTGTGTGTGTGTGGTGGGGGGGGGGGGGGGGGGGGGGGGGGGGGCACCTGAATTTTCATAGTATATGAGAGGCTAAAAATCCGTATAGTTTTACAGGGAGAGAGAGGGAGGGGTTAAGCACAGTGGAGTGCTTACCTGTCCTGTTGAATCTGGTTTGCCAACCGTAGCCTGGCACGCTAGTCTCCACGACTTGGGTTTCTGAAGATCAACACAGAGTTTTAGTACAAAGTTACACTGTTATTTTTTTTCCTTCTATGTTTGCGCATTGGAGAGCTGTGCACATACCCTTCTAAGCTTGTCCTTTTCTACTTCATTTTTGGGAGAAAGCATTTCGCCGCCTTCAACTACCTGAAATGAAAAGATTGTGCACTCTGAGTTGCAGTCAATAGCAAAGATTGTAAACGAGCTTGGCTTAAGATCACTATGGGCTTAAGAGAATTTGCGTACCTCCACGATGCAAGTCCCACACTCGCCGCCTCCTGCGCAGTTGAGCAGCACCTTATCCTGCAGCAGTAGCATCAGAACCTGGGTGATACAACAACAACAGGGAGATCAACGAACGAGAGAAGCACTCACGTAAGGCCCGTAGAGGTCGATGTATCCCTCCAGCATGATGTCCCTGAGCTTCTGCCCGCCGCACGCCGTCCGGTAGTGTACGTCCGGCGTCCCGTCCGGCAGCAACCGAGGCTGCGAGTACGTGCGGCATCATCGCCACAATTCACGCCGACGCCGACACAAGGAAGCAAAAAAGAAGAAGCTGAACCAGTAACCCGATCAAGGCAGGACAGAAATACTCACGCTGACGAACGCGAAGTCGACGCACGGCGGCTCCTCCGGCGCAGCTGCGTCGGTGGAGGGCTCTGCACCGGGGGCGTCCGTCTCGACGGCACGGGCGGCGCGGAACCTCCTCCCGCTCCTCTGCTGTTGCGGCATGCGGACTGAGCGGTATTGCTGCTTCTCGTTACTGCTGCTGCAGGACGGAGCTGGATGGTGCGAGGGGGTGCCGAAGAGGCTGATGAATTGAAGAGTAGCTGCCATCGCCGTTCGCCGACGACGCCGCAGCTCGCTAACTGCAGCGCCCTGTCCGCTGAATTGTTACGGGGTGTGTGCATGCGCGCGCTTGTGAAGATTTGTTTTGGCCTTGTGCTATCATCTTATCCTAGGCTGATGCTACCTGTGGCTCGCGACGACCTGGCACGTGCTTACATGCGCTTTTCTTTTGCATTTCCTTGGCGAGGTACTACATCGACGGCTTGGGGAATTTTGCGCTAGTGGACGGACTATCCGACATTTTTACTCCAGATATTGAAAAGGAAAGTAAATAAAAATAGAAGTGGTAAATATTCATATTCATTTTTACAACTACAACTACAAATGTGTATTGAATTTTGTATATTTGTATCCGAATAAAATTATGTTGGGAAAATCTATACAGAGGGGCCGCACATTTCTCTCTCCCGTGCGGCGGTACGCGTAGATGCGTGTAACGGCCTGATTTCTTTCTATCGCGCATCCGCGCGCTTTACTCTTATCCTTATCCCCACGAGCTTCTCTGACCATACAATCGTCACCCCTCTACATCTCTCTTAGAGTATCTCCGGCTGTCGTGAGAGTCCCAAGACCGCCTTTTCTTCGCTGGCGTAAGAAATTTCGCCTAGCCACGCACGAGGAGCCCAATTTCCTCTGGCGGTTCCAGGCCAAATCTAGCATGTTGGGGCAGTTGGGAAGGCCAGAGGAAGTGAAAAAGGCGCGAAAACGTTTCGCGTGCCGGTGGGTCCGTCGAGTCAGCGTATCTAAGCCTCGTCGTCCTCATCACCTCGTATCCCGCGCCGTTCAATAAAGTTGTCGGCAGCCTTTCAGCCTGGGCGAAACTAATCAGCTACGCGGTGGCGTAATGGCGCGGCATCGCCGAGTTTCTCGCGCACGCGTCTACACCCTTCCCACCCTCCCCCTCGCCAATATAAATCCCCCCTTTTCAGACTGCCTGAGACGTCCAATCGGCCACCCGGCAGCGTAATATCGTGGCATCGCTAAGCTTTCCGCGCACGCGTCTACAACCCTCCCACCCTCTGTCTCGCCAATATAAATCCCCCTTTTCGGACTGGCTGAGACGTCCAATCGGCCACCCGGTAGTGTAATAGTGTGGCATCGCGAAGCTTTCCGCGCACGGGTCTACACCCCTCCCACCCTCTTCCTCGCCAATATAAATCCCCCTCTGCTCACCGTCGGTCACATCCTCGCCTGCACGCTCGCCTTTCTCCTCTCTCGCCCAACCGCTTCTCGCTCAAACCCACTAACGAGGCCAATAGCGGAGCGCTATTACGGCGACGGAGCGGCTTCGGCTGCCGCCACTTCCACGACTGGGAAGGCCGCCTCCTTGAAGAGGTGAACTACCCAGTGCCATATAATACCTATATGGGTGTTATGATTGTGAATTATTGAATATGCATGTGCATTCTTAGTTTTTCAGCAAAGGTCATGGCAAAATTTTATGCACCTAGTGTTTGGATCGGCAAGCCGAGCTTTGCTAGTATTTACCATCATTGCATAATGGTTCGAACGTAAACAACCAACAATTAACATATTTTATCCGTTTACACCAAATGGTTATTTAGGTTCGAATCCAAAAGATAAGTGGTTACCAAATCCCACGAAGACATCAGCTTCGTCTAGAGAATGAACGAACATCTCCCTTCTTCTATGGTTTGCTATGTTAACTCAAAATGTCTAAATTTGCTAGCAAAACTCTAAAATTATCTCTATCCAACAAAAATAACAAGGCATATTTGCGAAATCTCAGATTTACACTAAGTTAAGTACTAGAAGTATAACTAGCTTAGCTAAAGTCGGGCCTAAAATTTTTGTTTATATTTTAGTAAGGTTTATATTTTGTTAGGTTTGACCATACGACCGGTGAAACCACACCGACCCGGTGAAAGTGCATTTGCATTTTGATCTCTCTTATGTTTTGGAGTTGATAACAACACTATTAAGTATCTAACAGTGCGTCTAAGTTATTTCAGGAAATATCATTTCGACGAAAAAAGGGAAGAATGTTGAAAGACATTGCCACCAAATTGACTCAGCCCAGCGGTAGTGTCGGTTACTTTAGCGGTAGTACCGCTCTGCCCAGCAAGCGGCAGTACCGCGCCTAGTACCGCCAGAAGTACCGCCAAAGTGATTTTGGCTACTGCATCTAGCGGTACTTCAGCGGTACTGGTATAGTAGTACCGTTGTGACTTAGTCGATGAGGAGCAACGCCTCTCGTGGCGGTAGTACCGCTCCTTCCAGGGCGCGGTAGTACCGCTGACAGTACCGGTCAAAGTATCGCCAGAGAGATTTTTCTTGCATTAACCAGCACGGTAATAGAGCGGTAGTGCCCTAGTACTACCGCCAGCCACTTCGATTTATTTCGAAGAGGTGGCTAGCGGTAGTACCGCTGCTGGAAGTATTGCGGTACTTCCGTGGTAGTACTGCCCGCACCCTGTATCTGGGACGCTGCAGTACCGCGTTGGTTACCAGGTGGCGGTAGTACCGCTGGCACCAGCGGTAGTACCGCCAGGCACGAAAAGGGTCATACGGCTAGATTTGGGGAGGGGGCTATAAATACCCCATCCCCTTCTTCTCCAAAGGGTTGCTCGAACCAGCATAAATTCAAGCATTTATTGAGCCTCCAAAAGCTAGATTTCTTCCAATCCCTCCACTCAAACTCGTTGATACTTGGAGGATTGAGGGAGAATACCCCGATCTATATCTTCACCGAGCCGATCTTCATCTCCCCCTCATTCTCTAGAGGGATCTAGTCTATGGTTTCCTTGTGGAAAACCTAGACTTTATTGCTACACTTGTTGGTGATTGGTGATTGTTGGGAGCCCCCAATTCGGTTGTGGGTGTATGCCCCAAGCTTATTTGTAAAGGATTCGATTCCCGCCTCAAAGGGGATCAATAGTGGAAGGTGGACTAGGACTTTGTGGCGAGGTTCATCGGAGAATAGGTGAGGCCTTTGTGGCGTTGAGTAGGCCTTCGTGGCGAGCTCACACCCCTCCAACGAGACGTACTCCCTTAACAAGGAGGAACTCGGGATTACATCGTGTCTCCGTGTGCTTCATATCGGTTACCTCGTTCCCTTCCTCCTTTACTCGTGCTTGTATTGTGTTTGTGCGTGTTCTTTTCATATAGGTAAATTCACCATAGTTGCATTATCTAGAGAATTTACCTTTGTGTCAAGCCTAATCTTGAAGAAAAATTAAAATTGGTCGTAGCACCTATTCACCCCCCCTCCCTCTAGGTGCCCACACATTACTATCAATTGGTATCAGAGCCTCGGCTCTTTTATCGGGCTTAACCGCCTAAGAGTTAAGTATGGTCGATGAGTCGGAGACCGCCTGTTCTGCGGTGCATGTCTCTATGGATGATCTCAATGAGTTAAAAAATTCATTGACCTCATCCATGGAGAACAAAATTGATGAATTGCGACAACTCATGTTGCAATTCATGAAACCCAAGGAACCAAAAGTCTCTACCTCACCTCCTCCGGACAAAGTCCCGGAGGGCGCCGAGAAAGGGGATAATGGTGATCCATCTAAAGATGCTTCTGCTAAGAACTCCACCGATAAGGGTACGGAAGGAGATGGAGAATATCACTCTGTCAAAGGACATTATTCTCCCGATCCTCCCGTCGCACATCCTCATATAATCCCTAGGGTAGATCCACCTAAAATTAATGCACACTCTTTCCGTGAATGGCAATATTACATGGAAACTCACTTGAACTCTTCTTGTATAGAACTTTGGAGGGTCACTCGTGATGGATACAAGCCTCATGACCCCAAGAACTTGACAAGAAGAGAAGCCGTAGATTGTCAACTCAACTACACCACCTTGTCTATTCTCCAACAAGCCATGGGTCCTAACCATATGCCTCATCTTCAAAAATATTCCACCGCCAAGGAAACATGGGACGCCCTTGTCGTCATGTTTGTGGGCAATGAAAGCATGGAAAGGAATAGGTATGATGCCTTGAGAAATGAGGCCGAAGGGTTCTATATGCATGATGGAGAGAGCCATGAAGACATGTACTGAAGGCTCAAGAGTCTTGACACCACATTCCACAATGTTCGTGCCAAGTAGATTGATGATACTTGGATCAAGAGGAAGTACATGATTGCTCTCATGCCATTTGAGCCCGCGGACTTGAAGAGAATTCAAGGAAGACATGACTTTGATCCGTTGACCTCAACTCAAGTTATGCAAGAAGTGTGCTCCTATCAAGTGCAAACTAAGAATGCTCTTGACAACCATGCCAGGGCCATAGGAATGCACAAAGGGACATCTGTTGCTTTGAAGGCCAAGGTTGTGTCAAGGGAGGTTGAGTATGAAGAAGAGTTCCATGAGGAATTGACTCCATTGAAGGATCAAGAATATGATCCCGTGCTCAAAGATATCATTGCTCTTACCATGCAGAAGTTTTGGAAGAATCCTCCCAAGGCCAAGGCATATGTTGAGGAGAAGACCAAGTCTCGCTATGGTAATGATGGGACTCAACGAGTGAGGTCTTGCTTCAATTGTCAAGATAAGCACCATTTCATTGCGGAGTGTCCCTATGAAAATAGAGAACTCCATGGTGGCAATCTCATTCGCAAGGATAAGTCCAAGGTTGCTCACAAGAAACCTCACTTCAAGAATAAACCATTCAACAAGAAGTCCCCCACCAAGTTTGTGCTAGTGACTCAAGAGGAATATGATTCCGGAAGTGATGATGAAGAAGAAACCACAAGTGAAGTGGACACTTTTTCTATTGTTTCAACTCCATCATCTTCATCTCTCTTTGAATCCCCCAATGAGAATCATCCTCACCCAAATGTCAAGTGCGTCATGGCTAAGGCCTTGGAGGTATCACATTCTCCCAACTCTAAGACCACAAGTGAACTAGAAAATCATGCTAGTCTTAGAGTAGAAGATGAAATTATCTCTTTGGAACGTTTTATGTATAACATTCAAGGGGAGACCAAGAAGTACTTTGATCATCTGATGAGCCAATTGGGAGAGGCCCATGAAGCTCTTGAGAAGAACGGTGAGATTTAAAGAAGGTATGCGGATGAGATAGCATCTCTTTCCATGTCTCTTGAGGAAGAGCATGATGGTAGAGTTTCTCTTGAGGAGGAACTTGAATCTATTGAAGAGTCACATAATGAACTTGTTTCTAATATCACTAAGGAATGTGATCTTGCAATTGCTAAATATAAAAAGGCTAAAAAGGATAAGTTTGAGTTTGGTGTTGGTCATGGTAAACTAACCGAGGAGTATGAAAAGCTAACCAAGGCTCACAAGGCCTTGGAGAGTCAACACTCTTCCCTCAAAGAGTTGCATGAAAAACTTCAAACTTAACTTAATCAACTTAACAACCCTAGCACCTCTACTTCTTCTTGTGATCATGCAAATATTATCGAGTAAAATGCTAGGTTTAAGGATGAGCTAACAAGGCTCAAGGGCAAGAGCCCTCAAGTTGAGAAGGTTGTGGTCTCTACCCCACAAGTGGTTGCCCCTAGCCCTCATGTGGTTGTTGCTAGACCACAAATGAGTGCTCCAAGGCAATAAGTGGGAAAGCAAGGTCTTGGCTATGTTGCCAAGAAGAAGAACAAGAAGAAGAAGAGCAAGAAGAAGGCCAACAATGGTGCTTTGGGTGATATTGTCATTAGGGACAACACTACTCGTAGCACTCCCGCACAAGCTAACAATGTTGCTTCAAGTAGTGGTGTCATGAGGGACAACACTACTCGTAGCATTTCCGCGGGAACTAACAATCCACAACATTTCTTATATGTTGATTATTATGGTGGTGTGCAAGCTAAATATGTTGGTCCTATTGGGGGTTACATTGAATATACCATTTGGGTTCCAAAGACCCTTGTTGCTAACATGAAGGGACCCTCCTCGGGTCCTAACTCTAGTCAATGACTCTTGCAGGACTATGCTTCCGCTGGGTCTAAATGGATAATTGATAGTGGATGCACTAGTCATATGATTGGAAGAAAAGAACTTGTGACAGAGTTGCGCCCAAATGATATTAATGCAACCGTCACTTATGGAGACACGTCCTCGTCTAAGGTATCGGGGTTTGGCAAGGTTGTGATTGCTCCTGATATTACTATCGTTGACGTCATGCTTGTTAAATCCCTTGGTTTCAATTTACTTTTGGTTTGTTCTCTTCGGAAGATGGGTTTCTCCGTCTTCTTTGATGAAAACATTGTGGTCCTTTTGAGGAGCAAGACTCTTGACGTCGCATACGTGGGACATGTTGAAAATGAGTTTTTCGTGGTGGACTTTTCGAAGTCTACCAACTCTCAATCAATGTTTCTTTTCGAAAAGGCGGACGTGGGATGGTTGTGGAATTGCCGCTTATCCCATGTCAACATGAGAACTTTGAAAGTCTTCAAAAAGGTGGCCTTATCCCCAGACTAAAAGAAAATGTTTCCTTTCCAAAGATCGCGTTTGTAGGTCGTGTGTTGAAGGAAAGATGCATGATGTCGCCCACAAGGCCAAGACTATTATCTCATCAAAGAGGATCTTGGAGCTTCTCCATGTTGATCTCTTTGGTGCCATGCCCGAGGCAAGTCTTGGAGGCAAGAAGTATTGCTTGGTGATTGTCGATGACTGTTCAAGATACACTTGGGTCTATTTCTTTAAGTGCAAGAGTGACACCCAACAAATTATCATCGACTTCACCAACCAAGTGCAACGTCAACATAGAGCCCAAATCATGGCCATTAGGAGTGATAATGGCTCCAAGTTCAAGAACCACACTTTGAATGAATTCCTTAGTGACGAGGGTATTCGTCATCAATATTCCGCTACCTACACCCCTCAACAAAATTGATGAGGACATCCCTAGCTCTTCACCTATTATTACACATGATAAGGTGGTTGTCCAAGATAATGAAGTGAGGCTTGGTCCTATGACAAGATCAAGGACCAAACTATTAGAACAATAGGTGAATTCACTTCTACTTGAGTATAATGTTTATAATTGTGAGAACTTTATACTACCTAAATCTATGCATCTATGTATGATCAGGTTTATTGATAACACAAACATACTTGGAGGATAACATCAAGAGGAGCTGGAAAACAATGATGACAAGCTGGAAAACAAGATCACCATAGTGAAAACAAACATACAAGGAGGTGAAAACAAGCATACCACGCTGAAAACAAGCATGGAAGATGGTGAAAACAAGAGCACAAGTGTGGAAAACAACTACTAGCTTTTTATTCCACACTAGGAGATGGTGAAAACAAGAGGAGGGCACCCTCAATGGATATCAATGCGCCACCTATAGTCATATTCGTGTTACACATGGTTTGTATACCATTATGGCCGCACCCCTTAATGGTGGGTCGGTTTGTATCTAGTTTAGGTCGGTTTGGTTGAGTCCAAACCCAACCATAGGGTCCAACATTGAGTCCTAGTCGGTTTGGGGTTGGTGCTTGCACAAGGGTGCTTGTGGCCGCACCATACCCCCCCTTAAATAGCTAGGATCTGATTCATAGCAATTAGACTACGTTAAAACAAAAACCCTAGACCTCTAGATTGAAACAGCTTGTAAGCATTCATCTAGAAGTTCATCTGCAAACTTTTCGTGTTGCCTGCTGTTCCACTGGGAATAATACGGTACATGACCACTTGTAGTCAGTGGATTACTTGTGCAAGAGTGTGGAGTTGAGAATATCCATAGGGTTGCAAACTGTTGCATTGGCATCAGGGATCAGCCAGGAGAGTTTTCAGTGAGACATTGGTTATCATATCATTGTTATCTATGAGTTCATCGAGAAGATTGGGCCACCCCTTATCATCTTGGTATCAGATTTACAGGTTGCCTCGGTGAGCTATTATCTATCCCTTAGATTCGAGTGTTTTTATTCCTATACAGAAAATTGCCCCATAAAAATAGTTTAGATCATTGCCATAGCCTTAGTTTCATCTTAGTTTCAATTTCTAGTTGATGTTTTTGTGTTTGATTTGTGTCCCCTTTTTCTGTTTTTAGTTGTCTAGGTTAGGGTCAGGGTTCATAGTGTTCTTCGAGTCAATATCAAAAAATCGCATCAAAAAATTAGCTGCGGGTTCCCTTTGATCTTCCTAGTCTAGCCCTACTCGGATTCTATTCGGGAGCTACTAGGTTTGATCCGTGTGTTGCTGCCACGTTCATATTTCTCATCGGATTCAGTCCGTGTTCTACCAAGAATCGGTTTCACACAATTGTTGTTGCGCGCGCGTGTGCTTTTTCCAAACGGAATCGAGGCCTAGTGCAACTCGGAATCCTATCGCGGCACAGATCCGTGCGTTTTGCTGCCACCTACAAAGTTCCTGCCGCGTGCATATGTTGCATCACGCCGCGGCACAAAAACTCTGCCGGCGCTGCCGTGCGATCGCACCACCCGCGCGCTTACACCCCCATGGCAGAAAATCTCTGCCGCCGCTGCCGCGCCCTACTCGCTCGTTGCCGCGCACACACACCGCAGCACAGACGGCAACGTTACGCTGCCACACGCTGTTTCCTGCCGTGACCGTGTGTAAGCTCTGCCGCGGCATGATGTTTGCGCAATTTTGCTGCTGCACGACACAGTTTTCAGCTGTTTTATGTCGTGAGCCTTTAGCTCCTGTTAGGTTAGTTTCTTTTTTTTTACTTCTCGTTTTCTTAGGAACTCCATATCTGATCCTTGTGAACCTAGACACAACCTTTCTACAACATTTTAATAGGTACCTTGCCCACAAGTATAGCTATTTTGTGCTCTGACAGGCTGCTCATTTTCTCATATATACCATTGTGTTGACTTGCTATTTGGTTCATATTGCTCCTAGTTGTTGTTTAAGACCATTGGAAAAATACAAAAAAATAGAAAAAGAGAAAAGGTATAAAAAAAAAGAGAAAACAGAAAAATTCAAAAGAGCCCGAGTTGATATTGTTGCTTACTAATAGAGCTTGCATTATACCTTTGTGCCACTTGGTTTTTCATATTGAGCAATCTTGTGCCTGTCTATTTTGAGCCTAGCTAGTGACTTTCTAGTGCATTGCAAAATCTCATCCATATATTTGCTTTGCCACATTTTTCTCCATTATTGGTGTGTGTTTCCTCGGGTATTTTTATATCATCACAAAACAGCAAATAGGACTTGTTACTTTGGTGATTGTTAGGTATCCATACCAAGCCCCACTAAATAACCTTGTTTGCTTTTGTGAGAGTTAAAAACTGGGTATTCTCTTCTTCACATCAAGCACACTAGTTGCCACTACTTGTTGGTAAGTCTTTCGATTTACTTTGGAACGGTAAGGTACTCAATTGCCTTGCTATTTTTGAGTGAGTTGTGAGAGAACACCACATATAGATACTTGTTTCTGTTTTTACTAACCCACTAATGGATCCTTCTAGTGATGATCTTGTGCAGCAAAAGAAGGACCAGGAAGGGGGAGTGAATTGGAGGGAGTATGAGGCATTGCGTGATGTGTTGACAAACCAAATGAAGGATGACCATAAAGATCTAGAGAAATTTGTGACTGATGCTTGTGATCCCCTATATGAAGCAATGCAAGCCATGGAGAATAAAGAGGGGGAGACACATAAATTGGCCGAGACCAATAATGAGCAAGTGACTACTATAAAAAATTCCATTGCTACATTGACTACTCAACTTGCTGATCTCCAGAATTTTATTGCACAAAGACTGCCTGTTCATGATGATGATAATGCTAGTGTGCATAGTGATGCTAATAATGGAGGTGATGGAGTGGAAAACATTTTAGGCCGTGGAGTTAGAGGAGAGAGAGAGAGGCCGAGGAGGTTAGCCAATTTTGCTCCAAGGCGTGTGCCCATTAATGCACCACCTGAAAATAATAGAGAGGAAGATGCTTTGGGCAAACCATAATTCTCTATACCACCTTTCAGTTTTGATGCCATGGATGTTGAAGAATATTTGCTATGGGAGCTCAAGATTGAAAAATTGTGGCGTTTGCATGAGTATACTGAGGACAAAAAAAATAAAAATGGCTTCTTCTGAGTTTGATGGCTATGCTCTTCCTTGGTGGGATACTACTGTGAGAAAGAGGAAGGAGGATGAATTACCCATTATCACTTGGGATACTATGAAGAGAGTCATGAGGGAAAGATTTGTACCACCAAATTATATAAGAACTCAGTTTGATAAATTGCAACAATTGAGACAGAGTTCTATGACTATTGCTGCTTATTATCAAGAGATGGAATTGACCATGCAAAGGGCACGTGTGAGAGAGCAATTGGAGCAAACTATGCAACGTTTCCTTTCAGGTTTGAACTATAAAATTAAAGGCATTGTTAGGCATCACCAATATCATGATTTGCATGAGCTATTACATCATGTTAGAGAGGCCGAATCACACATCAATGAGGATGCCAAAATTTCAGCAAGAACAAGGGGCAGATTTCCATTGAGAACACCTTCTGTGGCTAGTGCACCACCTACACAATCAGCTATTCGTGGTGTTTCTTCTTCCAAGGCCGAGCCTAGTGTGTCCACTTCAAAGAAAACATCACAACCAGCAGCTAGTACCACGGGTTCCAGTGCATCTATATCTAGAAACAGAGATGTGTCATGCCATACATGTGGAGAAAAAGGCCACTTTAAGAGGGATTGCCCTAATACTAAAATCATGATTGTTAATGAGCACAATGAGTATGAGAGAGGTGATGATGCTGGTCCTAATGATGATGATGATGGTTATTTGAGTGATCCTCCATTGGATGCTTATGCTACTTCTATGCCATCTATTGTTTGCACACAAAAATCATTGAGTGTTATTCCAAGTCCTGAAACTCAGAGGTGCAATTTATTTCAAACCAAAACTGTTATTGGTTGATGGAGGGATGATAACCCGGTAGGCTAACGTCAAGGTGTAACTCGGCCCAAAGGGAGCTGAACAAGACCCGGCTTAAGGAAAAGGAGTTTCTAGAAGACCCAAGAGCGTAGGCCTCGAAACCCGGATTGTGGGTTCCGATAAGGAAACTTAGGGTTTGTATGCGGTGACCGGGTAGGATTCCGAGTGTGCCTTGGATAGGAAGCCAGGGGGCCGGATATTATATAAGCCGGCTCCTAGGGTTAGATTAACACGAGTTTTACTAGTTATTCGAGTATCCCCTGTAGTACGAGAGCTGAGATTGTAACCCTAGATCGGAGACTCGGCGACTTGATTGCCAGAGCTACCAGATCGATTCATAACATGGTTTCCCTTGAGCTAAACCCTCTCCCAAACACCAGAGTCGAATTGCCCCAAGATAAGTTACCCCCGGTAACGTCTGCCGTGATTATCCCACGACAGTTGGCGCCCACCGTGGGGCATGCGTCCAAAGGTGTTTACATCACGGGAGAAGCTCGGGAGAACATGAAGAACCTCGTCATCGGCGAGATCTACACCAACCCCGAAGGAGAGAAGTTGGTGGATGATTTTGGCTGGGGGCCAGAGTCGGATCTGCTGGAATCCGGATCTGTCGTCACAATCGGCCGGGTCAACGTCTTCATTGGCATGGTACGTACGTCCGGTTCAATCCCTGACAATTTTGGATATGATTCTGTGTCAGGAGGATCAACCTGCGTTCAGTCGGATTTGTAACATCCCAAATTTTGCTACATTAGGGGGTGTGGTGTTGTGTTCATGTCATACATGCATGAAACAAAACTTTAAAACCATGTTGAAACAATTTAAAAATTTGAATTTAAATGGTTTGAGAAAAATCCCACAAAAAGTACTTAAAATGGGTTCCAAAATTTTGTATTGAAAAGTAATTCAATTTCACAAAACAAAAATATGGCAAGATTGGAAATTTCATGAGCTTTCCAAAATGTATTTTTGCCAATTTTTCTGTTTCCAAAAAGGTCCCTAAAACTCTGTTTTCTGTTCTGTTTTTAAATGGAAAAGGACCTCCTCGCAATTTTGGAAAAGTTCTAGGTGGGTTTCCGAAAAGGCCCCTTTGTCTTCTACCTCCAGTCGCAAGCAGCTCGGTGGAGCTGCTCCCGCCGTCGATCCCGCGAGGGGATCCCCGCCCTCCGCCGCTCCCTGTGAGGGAGGATAAGGACCCGGTGCACTCCTCTCTCCCTCGGTCAACCTGCCCTGCTGTCGCACCCGGACTTCTAGGGGATACTCACAGTCCGTTAAACAGTAGATAAATGGCTTACGGGGCATACCGGCACCCGCATCTCAATATGAGCAGGCCAACACGTAAACGTGTGACAACCATTATCTTACTATTCATCGTCTGCGCAAACCATCCCATAGAAATCCAGATACTTCCATTGACGTACTTCAAATCATACACACATGGTACGTCAACGGCATTGGAAGAAGTGATATCACAACAGATCTCTACGACACAAAATATGGAAATAAGTTGCAAATAGCCCTCATTAGAGCAGAGATAGCAAATACAATCATCCAGAGGACACATGTCCCAACAATTCATCATTACCTCACAGCGGAAGCATTCAAAAGGGTCTGAGTACAAACAAGATCCAAATAGGCCTAAGAGGCCGGAAACGAAAAGACGGAGCCCATCCACGAAGTCTCGGATCCTGCCCAGGTCCGCTATCTACTCGTCAGCAGTCTCGTCATACTCCACGTAGTAGCCACCATGGGGATCCTCGGAAACGTAGTCTGCGGAAACCACAACCCCAAAGGGGTCAGTACATAAACGTACTGGCAAGCAAGACTCACAGTTCACCAAAGTGTAACCCGTCAACACCAAACACAGATGCTTTGGGTTCAACGGAAGGAAGGGGATATAAAAGATGCTGCAAATGGCTGCTCTAACCAACTACAGAGGTACTACCACTTCCGGCTAACAGAAAGAAGATAAGATAGCGTATCGTAACCAACTATAACTAACCACCAAACAAAACCCATCCTGGATCTCGCCCCTTATCCAAAGAAGAAATCCGAGGATACACTCACACGGTTGGATTAATGATGGATCAAGTTATTGTGTCAGTAAGACTATTACTAGGCAAGTTATCATTAGTTAGGTGTAAGTTGTTCTAAGTACTTGTTAGCCAGTACTTTCACCAAGTAATCCATAACCGCGGAAAACACGGCTTCTCGAGAAGATTTAACGCTGCAGGGATGCACCAATTTGGCCGTACACGTAAGAATGACCCGCCAGGCGGGGAGCTAACCCACCAAGCGAGGCACTCAACACAACTCAACTCTTCTTCGCATCAAGCCCAAAGAACCACATGCTGTGCGTGCGCGGCTAATCGAGCCCCACGAAGAAAAGGGGACCCTCATAGCACTCTAAGACCACGCCGCCCTAAATGCCGACTACAAAAGTTCCACCCTGGCGCCAAGGGTTCGCACCTGCACATGCATGCATCAAATGGAAAGCCCGAACTAAGTGTGGCGATTTGGACGAGATGCGAATCGAATCAAATTGAGGGGGGCGCCCATACTCGCTTCCCACATGCGGTTAGTGCGCTCATCATGGATCAGTAGACAAGACCCTTTTCCTAATTAGGGTCGACACTAGCAGGCCTCAAAACCACGCCGGGCCTCCTGCCGGTGCCTTATCATCAAATTATTATTACCTCAAAATTAACAGGTTGTTGTTTAACATCGAGCCCCAGAACATAATGAAATAATAACAGAAAGTAACGGGTAACAGACTCGAGCAAAACAACCCTAAGCATGCTAGTAAGACACGGGCTCAAACAACAGGGTTAGGGGAGTGGAGGTGAGGCAATATCAGGGTTAAAGGATACATGTGATAGGTTCGTAACAGAAGCAACGATTCATAGGGCTAGCAGAATAGACAACGGAAAGTATTGGTATCCAATGTTGAAAGGGACACAATGGTTCATGTGAGTGAATACTTGCCTGCAAACTCAGCAGCCTGGTACTGAGCTAGATCCTTAGAAGGGGTGTCGTAAGGCTCGTCTGTCTCAACGTCGTCGTCTATCCGAGAAGAAGCAAACAACCAACACAGAGAGATAAACAATCAATAACATGGCATAATGCACAATCATGGGATGATGCATGAACATTTAATTGATGCATCAAAATAAACTAGTTGACATGGTAACAACATGATTAAATGGACCCACATGCAATTTGGGGTTGCATATGAAAAGCCCATCAAATAAGGTTGGAAAATTTGTTTTACAACTAATCAACAGGTGAAAGTGGATTAGTATGATGCATGGATGAGGAAAACAGCAAAATAACAATAATAGAACCAATTGGAAATAAGGTTTACCAAGTTTGGAAATTTGTTTATTAAGTTAAGAAATTGTGGTTTCTTAAAGGTGTCACACAAGCATTTGTTGTTTTCACCACTTTTAATTGTTCAAAATAGATAGCAAAGTTCATATTTGGAAAGAACACACAATTTTGGGTGGAATACATGTTTCACTTGTTGAAAATGGATTTCAAATAAATTATTTATGAATTAAACAAGTTTAAGCGAGAATTAAATGGATTTAATTCAAACATGAACTTATTTGAATTTTTATTTGTGCAAACCGTTAAGTGAGATTCATATTTGAAAAGCTTATATTTTTATGGTTGGAAAACATATTTTATATGTCCCAAAAGAAATTAATTTGACCAAGTTATGAATTTAACAATTTTAAATGATTTAAACAAGGTTTAAATTATTTAACCAATTTTAATTATTCAAAACATGAAACAAAAATTTTATTTAGAAAGGTGGTTTAATTTTGCATGGAAAACATATTTCATTTGTTGAATTTGGATTTAAAATGAGCAAGTTATTAATTTGGCAATTTTAAATGCAATAATTAAGAAACAGTTGTTTTCAGCAATGTAAATTATTCAAAACAGCAAACAAAATTGATATTTGGAAAGTACATGAAAAGTTGATTGGAAAACATATTTAGTTTGTTGAAATTGGAATTTTTATGCCCAAGTTATGATTTTTGCAAGTTTAAGTGAATTAAACAAGAATTTAAATATTGAACCAATTTAAAATATTCAAAACAGTAAACAAATTTTATATTTGGGTAGACAATTCAATTTGGGACAGAAAACATATTTACAAAGTTGGATTTGGAGTTAAAATGATTTAGTTATGCATTTTACAAGATTAGGGTGCAATTCTGCCATTTTTATTACCTCTAGGGACTTAGGAAAATTAAACAGGGGCCTAGAAGTAATAGCAGGGACCTGGCTGTGATTTCTGACAAGTTGCTGTACCAAACAAAAGGAAAATAAAAGTTTTGGTTTAATGGGGGAGGGGGGACTCGAACCCCTACCCTCCTGGGCGCGCAAGGGGGCAGTAACCACTAGGGTGCTGTTCTGTTTGTGATAGGGAGGGGGCCTCGGGGTGGATATGTTTCAGACAGCGAGTTAACTGAACTTTATACGTAACTGAACTTGCAGGTCGACAGAGACAGAGCGGAAAGGCCGGGCGCCGGTGGCGATCTCCGAAGCAGTGGTGGGTGAGTGCTGCGGGTGAGGAGGTGGTGCGCAAGAGGGAGGAGGGGAGAGGAGCGAGAGGGAGGAGCGCACCTTGGGGCCCTCGAGCGGACAGGAGGGAGGAGGCGGTCGGGGCAGGAGCAGGGAAACGGCGGCGACTAAGGGCGGACGGCGGCGGCGCTCCGAGGCTCCCCGGTGCCCACCGAGGGGTGGAGGAGGGAGAGGGCGCCGGGGAGGTTCCATTCCCGGCCCCAGCCACGGCGGGGGTGCCTCGGAAGGGCGGCGATCGCCGGAGGGGAGGAGGAGATGGTGGTCGGGTTCAGTTACAGGTTCAGTACAGAGAAAAAAATACAGGGAGAAAGAGATGGAGGTGGAAGGAAATGGAGGCGGGGAGAGAGGAAGAAGGAGGAAGAGCTAGGTTAGAGGGGCTAGGGCACCCTAGGGTTTAGATATAGGGGAGGGGGAGGTGCCTGCACCGTTGCTGGTTCCTCCTCTGCAACGTGGATGCCCTCGATGTAATCCGTACAGAGGTTGAAGACAACCTCGAAAGGGTACCAGGCCAAGGGGGAGTTGGGCTGGGCCTGGTTGCCCCTCTCTCCCGTTGGCTCTCACTTTTATTATTTTTCTTCTATTTTTTTTTTGCTGAATTGAAATAGAGAAGAAAAACTAGGGTTTTTGAGTTAGGAAAATTCTAGGAAAAATTGTGTTGCTTATTTATTGTGTCAGCACCCATTGACAACTTTTGTTTTCCATAAATTTCGAAATGTAGTGCTGTTTGTAATTGGTTCAAATTTAAATGAATTTTGGATTAAGTGACATTATTGAAAACAAGAATTTAAATAAGGTGAACATATAATTTTAATTGGAAGCAAAATATTATAATTGTTGTGTAATTTTCATAAGTTTAACATGGTGGTTGTTTTGGACAATGTGATTTGAATTTTGAATGCAATTTGAATGAATTTTGACTATTAGGTGAATATTGAAAGCAATAATTTAATTAGTTTGAACCTTAGTTTAATGGAAACAAAAGATGGAAGTGCTTTGTCATTTTCATAATTTTCAAAAGGGGTTGCTGTTTTGGAAAGTAATTGAATTTGAAAAGGGTTTGATATTAAATGAATTTTTGATAGAAACAAAACAATAGTTTTGGAATCACAACTTTAATGGAAACAATTGATTGTTTTGATTTGAAATATCATTTTGGAAATTGTAACATCACAAGTATGAAACAAAAGGTTTAAATTTTGGTTTGAAATTCAAATAGAAAACAAAGGAAAACAAAGAAAAACAATTGGAAAACAAATGAAAACAGAGGAAAACAAATGGAAAACAAGCAAAACAAATGCAATGAACATGATGTCATGATGCAAAACATAAAATAACAGAGAGAAAAACATTCTAATGGCTATTTTTCATACTTGGGATGTTACACCTGCTCTCTCTGTATCCCTAACCCGAACCCTACCTAACCCTAACCGGCCGGCCGCCGCTTGCCGCCGTCGTTCCCGGCCACGGCTCGACAAATTGACGGCGCCACGAGCTCCGCCATCGTCTCATACACCTGCTGGATGGTCCATGTTTGGCGGGAGTGGACCAGTCGCTGGAATATCACCGTCACCTCCATTTCCAGCCGCCGTCGGATTTCCGGTCGCTGCCGCCGATTCCCGCCCCGGCGAGCCTCCCTGACCCCGCCTACGAGCTGCTGGTGAGCATGGGGTTCTCCAGGACCCCTCCTTCCCCTCCCTCCTTTTCTGGTTCGTCCGCCCGACGAGCTCCGCCGCCCGCTGCCGCGCGGAAGCTCGCCGGTGAAACTCCGGCGACCATTTGGTCTTCCAACCGCCGCCAACACGTTCACCTCGACGAGCTACACCTCCCCATCGCCTCCAATTCGAAAACCAGCAACGAATTCGATCGATTTCATCCGCAGCAGAACCTCTGTGACCATTGATGACGTCATCATGACGTCATATTTCTGTTTTTCTATTTTCAGAAAATGTTTAATGAATTACAGAAAATGATAAATTTTGATAATTGAATAACTAATAAAATATTTACCAGAAAAATAAAGTAAAAATATGGTAATGTTCATAAAAATATTCTCTACCCAAATATGTAATTTTCACATATGTTTGAGGAAGTTCAAAAATGAGCATTTATTTTAATGTTGATTAATTCATTTAAAATAGAAAAATAAGTTTTTATTCACAAAAATTAGAAAATTACAAGTTATATACCAAATTGCTCAAAATGAAAAATGCAATCTAGTTATGGTGTTTTCAAACCCATTTGAGCAACTAAAATTGTACTCACTTTCATAACCGTTCGAAACCCCCTCCGGGGTCTATTTCGGACTAATTTCAGTAAAAATGCTTAACTATCATATGAACCTTAGCAACCCATGGAACATACTTAGGGATTTATTTTATTGCATTAATTTTCTCATGCATACATATTGCGAATTGCATTGATGCCATGCGTTGATTGTTATTTCTCTTTCGGTGTTGTTTCCCCCTCGGTAGAACGTGACTCCGAAGAGAAGGCCAACAATCCAATGACGAATACTTGATCTTAACCGACAAGTCAAGCACTTATCCGAGAAGACATTTCTATCTGGTTTTCTTATAACCAAGGCAAGCATAACCTCTTATCTGCTCATATATGTTTTCGAACAACATTTGATTCTCGTACTTTGCATTCGATTCCAAAGTATTTGATGCTAGTAGATATAGCTCACCTATACACTGCATTGCCCCAATATCCTGATCCACTGCTCCTAGCCGCCATAGATTTGCTTGTGCGCATCGCCAGAGCCTCATATCTGCTTTGCTTAGCCTTACATGTTTGTTACCTCTGCTCCATCCGGTTGATGAATCAGAGCTGCGATAACCTAGTATGATATGATGACGTGGTAAGATGAGCTTTGTGTGGATAACTTGACTAAGGCTGGTATGGGAGGCCACTTCGGAAGTGGTTGTTCGTCCTACACTCGACAACCTTAGGATTACGGTCTCGAGCGGAAGCCAAGACTGAGCGTGCAACCACACGCGGGGTCTAAGTAACCGCGCTCGACCAACTAACTTGTTTGGCCAGATCCATGAGTCACATAGTTTGAGATTTCCTTTCGGCACCGCAAATAAAACCTTTTAAACGGTTTTGAAAACAAAATGCTCTGCTAGGGCGTGACCGGGGCCAAGTGATGGACGTACACAGATCTTGACCCCGCCTCACAGAGACATGTGCCGTCAGGAGGATGGCCAACTCCCTGTTGACGGGGTGGCCCTGTCTTGGGTTGACTCATGGATAGGGTCGGGTAAGGTAAAGGTCGTGGCCAGCCACCCTCTGCCGCGTTCCATGGAAGAACGTACATGTGGCGCTAAGAGTCGGATGGTACGTGTGGGTAAAGTGTACATCCCTGCAGGGCAATCTTTTCGAAAAGCCGTGTCCACGGTTAAGGACGACTTGGTGAAGGCAAAGACCATAGACAACGTAACGTGGCGTAAAAGATGTTGACAAAGCATGGAGTTAATGTTTGAAGGGTGCCTCCTCGGAGATGCCGAGAGGGGTGACCCTTGTAGCATGTGAGATGCTGGGAATTGATATTGGTGGTTTCAAAAGATGATGATTACAGTAGTGAGTTTCTCATCTGTTTCAAAAACCTTCTATGAGACGTGCTATTCCTCCTCGATTTGGAAAACAAAGATTGCTTTACGCAAAACAGTCTTCATAAAACCCTTTCTGAAACCAGCAGATATATAATAGGTTAACTAAGTCTTGTTGAGTACCTCCCGTACTCAGGTTTGCTTAATTTTGGTTCAGGTGGAGTTCGTCACTTCAGTGGTGGTTCAACGTGGACATCGACGAGTAGTTTGGGGTTCCCAGGTAGCAGCCTGGAATCTATGGGCTGGGACGTCGCCTTATGTTGCCGACTCTTAGGCCTTTTTGGTTCTTGTTGATTAGCAACATAACTTGCCTTCCGTTGTCTGATGTAATGTTGGGTCGTGTGACCTCTTCTTGTAAGCTATACTCTAGTAACACTTGTTTAATACAATTTCAATGTCTAGAGTGTTGCTTTGATCGGTTGTTGGTTTCGAGCTCATTGTTATACAGTTTTGGCTATGCCTGCATAGTTTTCGCAGTCGAGGGGTTGTGGAGCCGATGATCCATGTCCGAGCCCGCCTGTCGATGTGATCGTCCTGGGGCGAGGTAACCCCAGTAACCCTCGATTGTTGTTGCACTTTCTGGACACATAGCATCTCTGTATAGCTTTGGTCATGTTTCCTTCAGTTTCATTCGATTCGTGGACGCTTTGATATGCATAGTTGGTTATGACTAGCATGGATACAAGGAGTAGTAGACTGGGGATCCGGACTACGTGCCGATGAATCCAGTCTGCCTGCTGTTGTTTGTTGCGGCCGGGGCTGGTAACCCTGAAGCCCTTGTGAGTCCATGGCTAGGAGCACATAACAGTATGTATATCTTTGGGTCCGGGGTCACGACAGGTCATGGTATCAGAGCAGGACTGCCTGTAGGAAAACCTTACTGCTTGGTCGATGTTGAGTCTAGTGTTTGCGAAAACTATTTTGAAACCACAAATGATTGTGAAAAACCTTCTTAGGATTCTTTTTACTCCTTATCTGGTATCGCTCTAATTCTGGGTCACCTTACCTGTTTTGATTTGAAAAGGTTCTATTTATTCAAAAGTCAGGTGCCTTCTGTGGCAAGGACGTTTTTACCCGAGTTGACCTAGAGTTATAGTTTCTGGAGTCGTGTGTGTTCCATACTCCGTTATCCTTTGGTTCAGCTGGGATATTACTCCCATCGTAATCTCTCAGAATCGTATGGATTCCACCTCTTAATGTTCCGAAGTTTTAAATCCTGAACCTCGAGATCTGCTTTTCATCTCGAATGTATCCGTTATCCTCTGCTCAAAGTTCTTCCGGAGTTATGTGTGTCTTTTGAAAGATACTCCGTGATTGCTATTCGTAGTGTCTTCAAGGCACTCAGATAGTAGCTGCTCATTTCTTTCAGTTTCTAACCCTTGGACTTGAACCGAAGGTCCCGGAATGTGTTGAACTGCGGTGGGTTGAATCATGTGGTTTTATAACCATGTGATGCTCACTCTATCAGTACAGCATGCTAACCTTTAACCCAAGTTCTGTTTCCTTGGATCCCGAGGAATCTATTTTACCTCAGGGTGGCTACGAAATTCCAACTCTCATAGCCGTAGGCTTTCCTTTGGAATCAAAAGGAATCATAACAAGAGTGTTCTCTATGATTCCCATATCTTTGTTCTTGGTTCAGCTATACCAACCTTTTGGCATGGGTTCTACACATGAGTATCACCCTGTGCATTCCACATGATCTCTGGATTTTCCAGAACACGTTCCTACTCTTTAGTTGCTCTCAAGTATCCATCCGTTGTTTTGGACATCAAGTTGCATACGTGCGTTGGATTCTTCCAATGCATTTTCTCTTGTTTTCCGTCAAAACATTCCACCTTGGAATGTCAGGAGAAACCAACTCCAGAACCTTGTTCATCTCCAGGACCAGGTCAAAGTTTTGCAATTCGCAGACTGAAGAAGTTTCATTAGCTTATGTTCTGTTCCACCTTTGAGTATCACACTCTAATATATCAAGAGGCTGTGTTGTGTTTCATGGCTTTATCGATGAAGTGATGCTCCTACACATTTTCACTCCCCTTTTCTCCAAGTCTGAGTGGTTGAGAATGATGGGTTTGTGCATTGACATGTGTATCAGGCACTCCTAGCAATTCTTATTGCTTCGAAAAACCTAAGAAACATCTGTATCCTTCTTAGCACTATTGGTCACCCGGTCTCTATATAAAGTTGATCGTTTTACCAAATCCGTTCATTCTGGTGCACATTCTTGGTCAGAGAGTTAGGTTCATACCAAAGCTCTCAAGACCCTATCGGGTGCTTTGAAAAGCAAGATTCCTTTCGAACTTCAATACATACCGGTAGGTTGTGATGTTCTGGTTGTCTTTCTATAAGTATCACCAGGTTTTACCTGACCGTGATGTCTAAACGAGGGGTAGTTTGAACTACTCTTTTCTCCAAGAAACAGCGCTGGATATCCTGGACTAGTTTGTCGAGCTTAAACAACAACTTGGAGAGTTGAAAGACAAAAGCTCATCCTAACTTGATCCTTCGTTAAGGGATGTCTAGTTTCCTTTCTGTTGAAGCAGGATATTACATCCTTTGTGGAAAAGCTATCACTCCACCTCTTGATTTGATTTGGGCTATCGTCAAATCGAGAAAAGATCCAAGGATTATCTTGATGGTGCTTCTACTCATGGTGTTTTGCCGAGTACATCTTCATGTCCTATGGTCTGACCAATATTCTGCCTTGTTCGTATAGCATATGAATCCCTCTTCTTGGAGTGTTTTGATAAGTGTGTTTTCGAGCCCATCGACGACATTCCTATTTTCTCGAAGTTGCGAGCGGCTCATGTTGAACAATCGGCACTAATGTTGGAAACTCTCGAGAACCATCTTTGTGTCATCACGAAGTTGTGTTCCCGATGTTCGAAGTGACTTTCTCGGGTTCGTGTGCTTATGGTGAAAGTTGTCGCCATGGATCTGAGTATAGTTTCCTTGTTCCTTCGGGAATAATACCATGTCAGTCATGCATGTGTGGACTACTCTTAAGATGGTAGGTTGTT
The DNA here is from genome assembly GCA_028641055.1 of Alopecurus myosuroides. Taxonomy (NCBI): domain Eukaryota; kingdom Viridiplantae; phylum Streptophyta; class Magnoliopsida; order Poales; family Poaceae; genus Alopecurus; species Alopecurus myosuroides. Next base: position 361,527,811 of record CM054059.1, on the reverse strand, counting down.
ACCTCCATTCATTTGAGGAAGTTTGCATCCACACCAAGTCACTGATTATCCGTGAAAGATAAGAAGTCTAAGAACTTCGTTATCTCGGTAATCATCTTTTCCACAAGGACTCCGATGTGTTTTGTTGCAATTAAACCATGTAGGTGCAACCGTCTTTTGCAAGTTGCTAATACATGAGTTCTGCAATCTCGTTCATCTTCTTGAGCGTGGCATCATAGTCCATATCTTGAGAATCTAGTAAGTGTATCTCGTTGGTAACTAGTGCAATCTCTTCGCTCAAACATACCGAGTCTGAGTTATCTACCCACTAACCATAGCTGAATCTCAAGCAGCAACAATGGTTGGTGTTTCCTTAAGAGTATTGAATTAGGTCTATCTGAAAACCCGGCATGGTTGATGTGGTGGTTGACACAATTATTCGGAAGACCTAATGTCATATCTCTTTGAATTCGTAAGAACAACCACTCTCCATGAGAATTCTTGTGTGGCTCATTCTAACAAGTTTTCCTCACCGTTCTTCCGAACAAAAGTTTCACTTCCACTTGATGACCTACAGAAGCCTTGTTGTGAGCCTGTTGTCGGTATCTAGAACATCCAGGAGAATCTGGAAGTTGATCTTTCCAATATCTCTCCGTTGAACCTCCAAAACCTTTGTCTCAGTGGAAACAATTTCATCAGGAGAACATCTCGTGGTGTTTTGTAACCACTTTTGATCAGTTTCCTTTCTCAAGTTGTTTGTACTTGAAGTTCCGTTCATCTCACACATTGTGTGAATTTGTTAGTCACTTCAGCCAAGGGATCTTAACCATGTAGTAGATGTATTGCTACATCCAAAAACCACAATAGCGAAGAGATTCCTTATTCCTCTCGATGTTCCATCCCCGTTGGTTGCTCATCTTTATGGTGTGACCATGAATTCCTCCTTAATTACGGTGTTACAACATCCTTTGGTTACTCATCCTCCGTTGTGAAGTAACATTCCGATCTTTGACAAAGTTTTCGACAAACTTAAACGGAATGAAAGTTCCTTCATCTTTCGTGTCCACTCCGAGGAGTGAACATGATCCTGTATCAACTTCTCTCCGATGCACGATTACAGTGTTTTCTCGTGTTTTCCCTTGTCTATGAATATTACATCGTGGCATCCAAGATCATCCTTTCCATCTTGGTTTTCTGTTGAAGAAACCTCTATGTCAGAAGTTGTTCAACCTTTCTTTTCCAAAAGGATTTAAAGTCCTATGCAAAGCTCATATTCTAAATCCTTCCAAGAACCATCGTTCAAAACCATGAAACCTTTTCTTTCCCTCCGTTATCTTGATGTGTTTCATGCTTGTTAACTCAACAGTTCTTTGTGAACATTCCTGTCATGAGTTATCCATGAGATACTCGATCTTCGTGAAGATCAAATCCTATGAGTTTTCCCTCTCACCTAAGGTGTAGCCGCTGAAGAATCTTCGCAAGTGCTACGGGTCAATCTCTTCGAGAAGAGAACCGTAAGGTTCGAGAAGATCGTTCAAAAACCGGTGTTCCTCCTTTCTTCTCCTTCGGGAATCTCGGGACGAGATTCTCGTAAGGGGGGTAGATTTGTAACATCCCAAATTTTTCTACATTAGGGGGTGTGGTGTTGTGTTCATGTCATACATGCATGAAACAAAACTTTAAAACCATGTTGAAACAATTTAAAATTTGAATTTAAATGGTTTGAGAAAAATCCCACAAAAAGTACTTAAAATGGGTTCCAAAATTTTGTATTGAAAAGGAATTCAATTTCAAAAAACAAAAATATGGCAAGATTGGAAATTTCATGAGCTTTCCAAAATGTATTTTTGCCAATTTTTCTGTTTCCAAAAAGGTCCCTAAAACTCTGTTTTCTGTTCTGTTTTTAAATGGAAAAGGACCTCCTCGCAATTTTGGAAAAGTTCCAGGGGGGTTTCCGAAAAGGCCCCTTTGTCTTCTACCTGCAGTCGCAAGCAGCTCGGTGGAGCTGCTCCCGCCGTCGATCCCGCGAGGGGATCCCCGCCCTCCGCCGCTCCCTGTGAGGGAGGATAAGGACCCGGTGCGCTCCTCTCTCCCTCGGTCAACCTGCCCTGCTCTCTCTGTATCCCTAACCCGAACCCTACCTAACCCTAACCGGCCGGCCGCCGCTTGCCGCCGTCGTTCCCGGCCACGGCTCGACAAATTGACGGCGCCACGATCTCCCCCATCGTCTCGTACACCTGCTGGATGGTCCATGTTTGGCGGAAGTGGACCAGTCGCTGGAATTTCACCGTCACCTCCATTTCCGGCCGCCGTCGGATTTCCGGTCGCCGCCGCCGATTCCCGCCCCGGCGAGCCTCCCCGACCCCGCCTACGAGCTGCTGGTGAGCACGGGGTTCTCCAGGACCCCTCCTTCCCCTCCCTCCTTCTCTGGTTCGTCCGGCCGACGAGCTCCGCCGCCCGCCGCCGCGCGAAAGCTCGCCGGTGAAACTCCGGCGACCATTTGGTCTTCCAACCGCCGCCAACATGTTCGCCTCGACGAGCTGCACCTCCCCATCGCCTCCAATTCGTGAATCGATCAGCAGATCGATCGATCTCTTCCGCAACAGAACATTTGTGACCATTGATGACGTCACCCTGACGTCATCATGACGTCATATTTCTGTTTTTCTTTTTTTCTTCAGAAAATGGTTATTAATTACAGAAAAAGAAATAAAATTGAATAATTAATAACTTCTGTTTTATACCTCAGAAAAATAAAAGGAAGGTACCAAAATGTTCATAAAAATATTCTCTACCCAAATATGTAATTTTCACATATGTTTGAGGAAGTTCAAAAATGAGCATTTATTTTAATGTTGATTAATTCATTTAAAATAGAAAAATAAGTTTTTATTCACTAAAATTAGAAAATTAAAAGTTATATACCATTTTGCTCAAAATGACAGATGCAACCTGTTTATGATGTTTTCAAACTCACTTGAGCAACAAAAATGGTACTCACTTTCAGAATCGTCTGAATTGCCCCCCCGGGGTCTATTTCGGGATAATTTCAATAAAAATGCATAACTGACATACGAACCCTAGCAACCCAACAATCATGCATAGGGCTTTATTTAAGTGCATTAACTTGCTCATGCATACATATTGCGCATTGCATCGATGCCATGGTTGATTGTTCTTCTTGTTTCGGTGTTTGTTCCCCCTCGGTAGAACGTGACTCCGAAGAGAAGGCCAGCAATCCAATGGCGAATACTTGATCTTAACCGACAAGTCAAGCACTTATCCGAGAAGACATTTCGATCTGGTTTTCTTATAACCAAGGCAAGCATAACCTCTTATCTGCTCATATATGTTTTCGAACAACATTTGATTCTCGTACTTTGCATTCGATTCCAAAGTATTTGATGCTAGTAGATATAGCTCACCTATACACTGCATTGCCCCAATATCCTGATCCACTGCTCCTAGCCGCCAGCGCATCGCCAGAGCCTCATATCTGCTTTGCTTAGCCTTACATGTTTGTTACCTCTGCTCCATCCGGTTGATGAATCAGAGCTGCGATAACCTAGTATGATATGATGACGTGGTAAGATGAGCTTTGTGTGGATAACTTGACTAAGGCTGGTATGGGAGGCCACTTGGGAAGTGGTTGTTCGTCCTATACTCGACAACCTTAGGATTACGGTCTCGAGCGGAAGCCAAGACTGAGTGTGCAACCACACGCGGGGTCTAAGTAACCGCGCTCGACCAACTAACTTGTTTGGCCAGATCCATGAGTCACGTAGTTTGAGATTTCCATTCGGCACCGCAAATAAAACCTTTTAAACGGGTTTGAAAACAAAATGCTCCGCTAGGGCGTGACCGGGGCCAAGTGATGGACGTACACGGATCTTGACCCCGCCTCACAGAGACAGGTGCCGTCAGGAGGATGGCCAACTCCCTGTTGACGGGGTGGCCCTGTCTTGGGTTGACTCATGGATAGGGTCGGGTAAGGTAAAGGTCGTGGCCAGCCACACTCTGCCGCGTTCCATGGAAGAATGTACATGTGGCGCTAAGAGTCGGATGGTACGTGTGGGTAAAGTGTACATCCCTGCAGGGCAATCTTTTCGAAAAGCCGTGTCCACGGTTAAGGATGACTTGGTGAAGGCAAAGACCATAGACAACCTAACGTGACGTAAAATATGTTGACAAAGCATGGAGGTAAAGTTTGAAGGGTGCCTCCCCGGAGATGCCGGGAGGGGTGATCCTTATAGCATGTGAGGTGCTGGGAATGATGTTGGTGGTTTCAAAATATGATGATTACAGTAGTTGAGTTTCTCATCTGTTTTGAAAACATTCCTTGAGACGTGCTATTCTTCCTCGATTTGGAAAACAAATATTGCTTTACGCAAAACAACCTTCATAAAACCCTTTCTGAGGTTAGCAGATATATAATAGGTTAACTAAGTCTTGTTGAGTACCTCCCGTACTCAGGTTTGCTTAATTTTGGTTCAGGTGGAGTTCGTCACTTCAGTGGTGGTTCAACATGGACATCGACGAGTAGTTTGGGGTTCCCAGGTGGCAGCCTGGAATCTATGGGCTGGGAATTCGCCTTATGTTGCGGCCTCTTAGGCCTTTTTGGTTCTTGTTGATTAGCAACATAATTTGCCTTCCGTTGTCTGATGTAATGTTGGGTCATGTGACCTCTGCTTGTAAGCTATACTCTAGTAACACATGTTTAATAAAGCTTCATGTTTAGAGTACTGCTTTGATCGGTTGTTGGTTTCGAGCTCATTGTTATACAGTTTTGGCTATGCCTGCATAGCTGTCGCAGTCGAGGGGTTGTGGAGCCGATGATCCATGTCCGAGCCCGCCTGTCGATGTGATCGGCCTGGGGCGAGGTAACCCCAGTAACCCTCGATTGTTGTTGCACTTTCTGGACACATAGCATCTCTGTATAGCTTTGGTCCCGTTTCCTTCAGTTTCATTCGATTCGTGGACGCTTTGATATGCATAGTTGGTTATGACTAGCATGGATACAAGGAGTAGTAGACTGGGGATCCGAACTACGTGCCGATGAATCCAGTCTGTCTGCCGTTGTTTGTTGCGGCCGGGGGTGGTAACCCTGAAGCCCTTGTGAGTCCATGGCTAGGAGCACATAACAGCATGTATACCTCTGGGTCCGGGGTCGTGACAGATGGAGAAGAATCGGTCGGGACGGTAGATCCGATAGAAGATCCCACCACGAAGAGGGAACAGCCGGAGGAGCCGGCATGGACCCCGCGTGGCCGGGTCATGAGAGAAGATGATACCGAGTCTATCCTTCACCTACTGGAGGACCGGTACGAGGAGGATAGCTGTGACGAAGAGCAATACGAGTCTTCACCAGGCATCGCGCGCCAGGTCGCGGTCTACACGGCCCCTGCAACCAACCTCAATCAGGGGGACGTGACCACGGCCGCGGTCGGAGCAGAGCGAGCACTGGCTTAGCAACAAAATCCGGTTGATGGAAATCCGGTCATAGCCCGGGTTGACGGAGAGTCGGCTTCAGTCACCAGCAACACCCCAGAAAGTGAATTGCAGAGGAATATGTTCGGGTTTATGGCGAACAGAACGCCAGGGGCGGGTCCTTCCAACCCACAACACCCGGACCTGTTCAGTAACAATTTGATTCTGGATCCCACGGTGCTAGCTACGGTGATAACCCCGGAAAACACCGCGGTGCGGGCTAGGGATCTGGAGTAGCCCGCCGTGCGTTGGAGCAACAAAGGAGAGATGTGGAAGCAGAGAAGCAAGGGGTAGCCACGCGCCAACGTGAGCTGGAGGCATTGGAGAACCGGCTCCGGGTTGAGTCGACCAGGATGCATCAGAGATACCAGACGAGATTACCGGCAACGGGTGGAATTCTAAACCCGGCCACACTATTCATCACACCCCAAGATCAACCAATTCCAGCTGTGAATCAGGAAACTGTACATCAGCCTGCGACCGGAGGAGGACAGCCGGCAAACGTACAAGCCGGATTACCCATGTTGCAGGCAGGGGCTGCTGTTTGCAACCCAGCACCACCACCACCACCATCACGATTTCGTACACCACCAGGTCACTTCAACAACCCCATGGATAATGTATATGCAGCAACATTGGCATTGGATCGCATCCCCGTAAGAGAGTCACCCCATGCGGAGGAGACCCGGCGGGCGATAGATTTATTGCGCACGGCAGTGGCTCAGCAAGTCAATTACCCGGATAATAGGAGTGGAATGCATGGAACGCCGTATGTTAGCCGGCATAACGGAAACACCGGTAATATTCAGACGAGCTCAGCACGGCGGAGGGCAGAGCTGTCGTGGGATAATCACGGCAGATGTTACCGGGAGTAACTGATCTTGGGGCAAGACGACACAGGTGTTTGGGAGAGGGTTTAGCTCAGAGGAAAACATGGTGCAATTCGATCTGGCAGCCGGCAATCAAAGTCGCCGAGTCTCCGATCTTGATATAACAACTCAACTATGGGATTACACTGGATGCTCGATATCAAGCGATATTGCTAGGGTTCTTGGATCTCTGTCTAAAACTAGACCTGGGGGTCGGTTTATAAAGCACCCGTACCCCCTGGCTTATTCCCCAAGGCGCATCCTGGATCCTACCCGGACACGGCGCACAAACCCTAGCTTTCCTTTACAGTAACCCACAATCCGGATTGCTGGGCCTACAAACTTGGGCCTTCCACAAGCTTCCTTATCCTTAGCCGGATCCTGCGCACCGTCCTTTGGGCCGGGTTACTCCTTGGAGTTTGGCCTACCGGGTTATCATCCCCTCGTCAGTAGTCCCCAGAATAGCCTGGGCTTCTTGGATCCTCCTTGAAGTGCTCGCTATTCCCTGCAAAGATATCAAACATACAGGCATATAGAGGCCGGGTTAAGATGCTCTGATATTCAGCTAGGCCTTACTCCACGGCGGCCATATAGTAACCCGGGTTTTTCCCCCAAACACCTTCAATTTTCCAGGTCTAAACCCTAATTCCATACTCGATAATCGATCCTGATATCACGGGATGGATTCCCTTCTCTCTTTTACCCAGATGCCTTGCTCAATATTTGGCGCATATCTCGCAGAAACTTAAATAAATAGCCGTTTACCTCCGCAAATCCCGGCCCCCACTCACCGAACCGGGCTTACCCACTTATACTATAAATAAGCTCCTTGGGGGTAACCCGAACCCTAACGGCTCATTTCCCCCCATTCCGCTTCCTTTCTCCTTCTAAGCTCACTCTCACTGAGCACCACCACGGAAATCCCGCGCGCATCACCGGAGCCCATCGGCCGGAGGCTGCGCTCCGCCACGACTCGCCCCGCGCCGCCGCCAAGATCCGCCGGCGAATCCCCATCCGGCCCGTCAAGGACCGCGAAGGGACACCAGGCTTGCGCCATCTGCCTCCGCAAAGCCTCGCTCAGATCTCCTCCGGTAAGCCACTTGCGTCCATTAATTCGCCCTTGCACTTTTTGATTTCACCTTAGATTAGATCCAAATCGACCCGCCAACGATTCCTCGGCCATGCCGAATTAAGTTGCTAACATTCTTTCCAGCTCGTATAATAGATAAGTTATGGATTCCAATCCATTTTCCTACTACCTGCAAGTACTAATTTCGCCACAAATCCGAAGATAAGATTCCCAATCTGGGCCCGATCCACTCAAAATTTCCGCCTTGGCCTCAATCACCCGGCCGGACTTCCCCTTTTCAGTTCCTTTTATTCGCGTTAAGTGCCTATGCGGCCATCCATCGTCCCCAAAGAACCCCTTCAACACTTAAATCTCCATAATCTTCGTCATAATACTTGATACCCGGACAATTTCGAACTTTACTCGGTGAGCTAACACCCGGGTTGCACGCAATTTTTCATGTCTCAATATTACCCCACCGATACTCGGCCGGCTCACAACTTCCGGGTCTTAGTCCTCTTATCCTTTTACTTTGTATTTTGCAGGTCAACCACATGGCTCCCAAAAAGCAGGGGAAAACTCCAACCAAAGTTAAAGCCGCCAACTCCATATCCGCCAACTGGGCGCGGTCTACAGTCACCAAATCCAAGTTGGAGGAGCTAGTGGAGCTGGGAGTCCTTCCTCCTCAAGAGGATATCCAATGGAGAGTGCCGGGTAAGGAGACCCGGCCCACCCCGACAAAAGGCGAGGTAATTTGCTTTGTGGAACATGTGACCCGGGGCTTCCGCCCACCGGGTCACCCCTTTTTCCGTGACGTTTTGAATCATTACGGTCTTCGCGTCTTTGATATCGGGCCTAATTCTGTTCTCAACATATCCCACTTCATAGTCCTTTCCGAATCATACTTGTGCACTTCGCCAAGTCTAGCTCTTTTCATCGAGGTTTTTCAATGCAAACCGTGCCGCGAGAGCGGTGACGGGGCGCTTCTCGCTTGCGGCGGGGTTTCCATCCAGCGCCGCAAGAATTCTCTGATGCCACCCCTCACCCTTAATTCCCATGTCAAGCACTGGCAGCTCTCCTACTTCTACTGCCAAGACACCTCCCCACCCGGCCAAAGGAAGCTGCCGGGTTAATCAGAGGGTCTTCTTGACATCTCTGATAAATTTAGTGCCTTTGCCCCTGACTCGGACAGGGAGGCAATTCAACCTCTTTTAGCCAAAATCACCACTCTCGCAGCCCAAGGCCTCATCGGGCTCAACCTGGTGAAGACTTGGGTAGATTTCCGGATTCAACCCAACTCCATCCGCACAAAGTTAATGTGCGAGTATTCAGGGCAATCTACAGACCCGCTCCGGTACTCCGACAACATCTTCGCAGCTGGCGATACTCATAAAACCATCAAGGGCTTTCTGACCGAAAAGCTCGAGGTAATCCGGAACATATCCGGGTTAGAGCCCTTCACGCTTGAGAACCCAGCCCCCAAGGTGAAAACCCGACTTTGATGCCTTTACCTTTGCTCTTTCCACTCAATGCAGTTAATAACCCTTATGCTAACACTTTTCAGGCTGATGATGATTTTTGGAAAACCAATGCCTCCCCTAGCTCCGAAAGTCCAGAGGAGCAAGAAACTGTTAACTCGGACGAAGGTACTCTCCGGATTTTATTTGGTTCCCTTGAACTCACCATAACCCCTTCATTTCCAACCATAACTTTTGATGATATCCAGAACAAGAAGATGACGAGGAAGAAAACTCCGATGGCAAAGTAGAATCCGCCAGCGACGAGGAAGAACTGGAGCCGACAGTCAAGGTCGGATCCAAAAGAAAGACTCAAGAGGCCACCTCCAAGGTTTCATATCTCCTCCTCGCATTCAACTCGCATTACTTTAATGATATACTTGAGCTACCTTGACGTTATCCCACTGGCCGTTCTTGAAGGAGTCGCCCGTAACCAAGCGTAGGTCAACTCGAAATCACCCGGGTGATGATGCCCTTAACCCGGGTATTTCATCGACCCCCCCGCGGCGGGCTGGTAATTACCCTATCTTTTCTGGGTCAAAACATTCTCTTTAAACCATTCCCATATGACATCTAACTTGATAATTTCCAGCTTCTCCCGAGTCCAGCGACGGATTTCCTTGTGACTTTGCGGTGAATACCGGGTAAGATCCCCTTCCTGATGTTCCACCATATTTCATCACCCTTTCTTGACTGTGTATTTAGCTACTCACTGACAACATTTTACAGGGCCACGGTCGTTATCAGCGATCAAGAGGAAACGGGGACCGAGGGCCCGGGTAAGGGGAGCCCGGCTGATAAGACTACAGCCACGTCCAGCGGTGAAAAACAAGCGTCGCCGCCAAACCCGGACACGCAAGGAGCCGAGTATCCAATTGCTTCCCATGCAAGCAAAAAGAACAAAACCACCGTCTTGGGTGCAGAAGAAGGAGCGTCGGATTCCGACACACAAATGACCCGGGTTCCGCCTCCTACTAAGAAGAAAGCTCCTTCCCGGAATTTCCAAGGCCCCGGGTCTTCTGATACGAGTAAAGACACTTTCGATCAGTTGATGAACACTCTCCTCACTATGAAGACTTCGGAGAGCCAGATCTTGGAGCGCATGGCCGCAGAGCACCAGGTAAGGACACTTTGTATCTCATATTGCATACCTAGTCCCCAAGTTCCAAGTATGACTTGCAAAAGTGATGCTTGGTACTTTACGCCACATTCAGCTTTCCATACAATCCAACTAATACTTGCATTCCTTGCTACTTACAGGCACATATAACCCGGTCTGATGAAACTTTACTGAAGACCGAACAACTTCTTCTTGCCGAGATGAAACGAAGGGAAATCCTTGAGGATGACATGAAAACCTTGAAGAAAGATGTTTCCAAATACAAGAAGAAGTGCAATGCCGCTCAGACCAAACTGAAGAAACTATCGGAACAGGTCTCCGATACTTATCAGATCTTGCTCAGTAAGTTTTCTGCTGTCGATTGGCTTCATGTCTTTGCTTTATTATAACAGACTCGGGATTACTGATACGCTCTTTCTTTTGTTACGACTGCAGGTGCCAACCTTGCGGCCCCAGAGGAAAATGCCATTGTCAAGGCTAGAACCCTCAAGACTGTGCTCCGGACTTTCTTTGCCGGAACAAAATTTATATTGGATGCTGTGAAGTGGCCTACGGAAGTATATCCGGGTGAAGAGAATCTCGTTCAAGCCTGCTCCACTGTGCCTGGCTGGATTGAAATCTGGAAACGCTCATCATGCCGGATTGGAATGACCCGGGCTTTTACTCTGGCCAAGGCTTTCTTTCCAAAGCTTGACCCGGCAAAGGTAACATCCGGGTTTCCCGAATTCAAGGCTGATGGTTCCAAATTTACACCCAAGGATTTCAAAGCCATACAAGCCGCAGTGCGCCCCTCAGCTACCACTTTGGCCGATAGCTTGGATCTAAATACGATTAAGAGTGCATACGACGCTGATGGCAAAGTTATTACGGAGGAAGCGCCCCCGCCTTTTGATATCTTGGAGAAGTGGGTTTCTAGCTCGGCCAGGAAGAGGGAGGCGACTGCGAAGGGAGAGGCCGAGTTAGGATCGGGCCCGTCTGCCTCTACACCAGCCGTCCCTCCACCAGTCCGCCCTGATGCAATGAGTCCGGGTAAGGGTGCCGGGAAGGCTAAGCAGCAAACCCAGGACTCAGACCCGGAAGGCCGTACTTAGGAGGCCGAATAGGGCCGTACTATCATGATACCTTGTAATGCTTTGTATTCACACTGTTATGCTTTTGATGGTGCGCCTGTGCACCCCTGATACTGACGCCGTACCTTGTAACGTACTTTTAGTCCGTGATATACTTTGCGGCTTTCCTGGCCTTTTGATAACCGTATTGCTTGCCTATTCTTTGAACTTTTTCTCGATACCCGATTCTCTATTTTGGCTCCCTTCGTAAGACTCGGTTTTCCGAGTACCTGGGGCTTTGATACGTGGACTTTTTCTTTAAGTCCCCAAGACTCGGATGGTGAGGTTTTTCGAACTGCGATAGCCAAGTAGTTTGTTTCTGTTTCGAAGTCCCCAGTCCCCAGGACCCAAAGTCCGAGTCATGGGGGTGTGGCCTTTCTCAGAGAACAAATTATTTTTTACCGAGTCGCAAGCCTAAAGCCATTCCGTGTGAATACTAAAGTTATGCTTGATAGTTGTTGAGTTTCCGGCTTTTAGCCTTGTACTCTGCATAAACTTGTGGTTTAGATGACCCTTTTGACTATCTTGTACTGTAAGCCGGCTTTCGCGTGGATACCATGTTGTTACATCCATATGAGAACAGTGTCAGGCAAGTCCCATTGGGCTTCATGGCTGATTGTAATCGTAAGCGAACGAATCATGCCACTTTAGTGCGAGTCACATCGAGCTTAAGTAAGAAAAGTCAAGAAAATTTGGCTCCTTTGTCCAGTTATAAGATTGCAGCCGTACTCGTTTGCGAATAATCGTCCCTTATAACTTATAGGCATCAAGGCCGGGTCTTTTGGGTTGCTAGCTGGGCTACTTGAGCCGCCAGCCCCCGAGACCTGTATATACTCAACATTCTTAATGATACGGAAATACTGATGCCACGTGGATACTACTTACTTGTAATCAGGCTGTAACGAAATAGGACTTGATAACCATCTCTTTATTGCTGCGAGAAAGTTTGGATCAGCAGGCCGCCTCATTAAAAACCTTCCAGTCCCCTTAGGTACCCTGGGTAGGAAAAGAGCGCGTCTGAAACCTGCTGCCCGTTACATTGTTTAGTTCTTCGTGGACACCGGTCCCGAACTGGCGTGACCGGTGCACATTCTCCACACGTTAGACTTTTTCATGATGAGTACCGGGTTTGCTAGCCAACCCGGGTAAGGTGTTTCCATGACATGGCCGGTTGTGAGTGATCGTGCAGCTTCTTCTTCTGTGGCGGATTGTTTGGAGGGGTCATCCTTGACAAAAGCCACCATTTTAGCATCTTGTGTTACCTTGGATTTTGCTCGTTCGCCTTCAGTACTCGGCCTTTTTGATGTGGCTCTACCCTCCGGGTCTGCTTGAGACCGGTACTGCTTGAGTTCTTCTTTTCTACAGGCCTGCTCGGCCATTGCTGCATCTCCTTCATCGCATTCAGCTGCTATGTCTCGATTTCCATGTATGGTAATGGTCTTCTTGGGACCCGGGATTTTTAGCTGTAGATATACGTAACACGGCCTAGCCATGAATTTGGCGTAAGCCGGCCTTCCAAATAACACGTGATAAGGGCTGCGCAATTTGACTACCTCAAAGGTAAGCCACTCAATTCGATAGTTATCCTTTGACTCTCCAAAGGCTACCTCCAATGCGATTTTTCCCGCGGGGCATGCTGAATGACCCGGCACTATCCCATGAAAAACTGTTGAGCTTTTTTGCAGCTGAGATTCCTTGAGACCCATGCGTAGGAAGGTTTCCCAATACAGTATATTGATGCTGCTTCCACCATCCATTAAAACCTTTTTCTGTTCGTACCCATTGACTTGCGGTGCGACTACTAGTGCCAAGACTCCTGGGTGCTCAACTCTTTCTGGGTGATCCCTTCTGCTCCATGTTACCTCCTGTTCTGACCATCTCAAGTACCTCGGGACAGCTAACGAAACTGAGTTGACCGCTTGCTTCAGTATCTTTTTGTCCTTGTTAGAGCCTCCTGTGGTATGCACATGATATTGACCCAATTGTTTAGGGTTAGCCTGGAAACCTCCTGCCCCCCCTTGGTTATTACCTTGATTTCCAGCCGCCGGATTACCGGCTGGGGGTGGGCCGTTGCCCGGGTTTGCCCCTGGACCCGGTCCTCCTCCCCGTCCTGCACCTCGCATAGCTCTGTGCACTTCCTCATTTTTCCATCTTTGTAAATCGGCGCACTGTTCTAGGGAGTGGTTAGCTGGCCTGCCATTCCTGCTATGCTTCGGGCATGCCATCCTGAATATGTCCCAATTGTTACCCGGCCTTGGTGGACCTTGATAGTTTCCTCCATTGTGGTTACCTCCGTTGAAATTTCCTTCTGCTCTGGGCCTCGAAGACCCGGCTTCTGTGTTGGCGACAAACTCGGAGCCTCCTTCGAACGGGCGCTTGTTCTGGCTATTTCCGTTATTACCTGATGCTGATCCATTGCCGGTTCTTCCGTTATTGCTTGTGTTTGCTTTTACCTTCTTGTCATCAGCTTCTTCTTCTGTAGTATCTGTCGCAGCGTGTTTGTTGCACGCATCCATCAATTCTCCCATTGTAACTTCCGACGCATTTCGACTGGACTTCATGCGAGTTAACTTTTGCACTAAAGGTATATACTTGCATGTTTTTGCCATGGCCTGTAGTGCATCCTTGGGCTGGATATCCGTGGATGAGTGAAGTATCTCCATAACCCGGCGCACCCAACTACGCGCCGATTCTCCCTTCTTCTGGACGCATCGCTCTAGATCATCAATAGTGAATAGTTTCCTGCAGGTCCCGTGAAAGTGCTTGACAAACGCGGTCTTCAATTCCTCCCAAGACTTGATCGATCCTTCCGGCAAATTGGTGAACCACAATTTTGCTGCTCCTTCCGACATCATCAGGTACATGAACTTGGCTTGGAGGTTCTCGGACGCGTTGCGAATTGACATTGCCATCTCGTAACTGCTTAGCCATGTTTCGGGATCCATAGTTGGCTCATAATTCACTACTTTCCCTAGCTCTTTGAATTTTTCCGGGTAAGGTTCAGCTCTGATACTGCCCGAGAGACACTTAGGCCCCGCAAGAACGGTTGAGGCCGGCCTGGCTCTAGAAACGTGTGATACCGCGGGGGGCGCGGCTGGGCGCGATGCTGCGGGAAGTCCATGCGCTGCAGACCCGGCCGCGGCCCTCCGAGCCCTAGAACTGTCCACGACGGCCTGTGCTGCTGATGCTGCCTGAGCGCGGGGAGGAGGCGGCATTTGCTGCTGCTCTTCCCTCCGTCGCACTGAACTTGTTTGGATATTCCCTTGCTGTTGACTGACGTATGGCGTCCCGTGCATACCGCTTCTGTGATCTGGATAATTGGCTTGCTGTGCCACCGCAGTGTGCAACAGGTCGATGGCTTGCCGAGTCTTCTCTGCATGGGGCGACTCTCCCACAGGGATTTGATTCAACGCGAGTGTCGCTGCATATACATTGTCCATGGGGTTATTGTAGTGGCCGGCTGATGTGCGGAACCGTGATGGTGGCGGTGGTGGTAGATCGTTGCCGGTTGTGACTCTAGTTTGTGGTGGGGGTAACCCGGTCCGCTCATTCGCCGGATGTGTCGCTGCTGTCACCTGTTGGGGTGCGGTTCCCTGGTTCACCACTGGTATCGGCTGGTCCTGAGGTGTAACAAATAAATTAGCCGGATTAATAACCCCGCCCATTGCTGGTAACCTGGTGTGGTGCCTTTGATGTATTCTAGACGTTTCCTCTCGGAGCCGGGTTTCCAACGCATCTAGCTCACGCCGCCGCGTGGCCATCCCTTGCCTTTCTGCCTCTACCTGCCTTCTTTGCTGTTCCAGCGCACGACGAGCCACATCCAGATCCCTGACGCGTTCCGCTGCGTTTTCCGGAGTGATAACCGTTGCGAGAACCGTGGGGTCTAGAATCAGATTATTATCGAATAAGGCCGGGTGGCGCGGGTTCGAAGGACCCGCCCCTGGTGTCCGGTTTTCTAAGAATCCGAACGTATTTGCATGCAACTCCTCATCCGCTGCTCTGCTGGTTACTGACGCCGACTCTCCATCAACCCGGGCCAAGACCGGGTCTCCGTTAGCCGCGCCCTGTCGCTGGGCCACTGCCTGAGCCGCCCCGACTGATGCCGCGGTTGCGTTTCCTTGGTTGGCCGCGGGGGCCGCATAGACTGCAACTCGGCGTACGATATCCGGTGTAAATTCATGCTGTTCTTCCTCACCGTTCTCCTCATACCGGTTTTCCAGTAGATCCAGGATAGACCCGGTATCATCTTCTCTTTCGGCCCGGTCGCGTGGGGTCCATGCCGGCTCCTCCGGCTGTTCCCACTCCGCGATGGGTTCTTCTGCCGGATGTGTCGTTCCAATCGATTCTTCATCATCTGATCGGATAGATGTGGCTTATCCTGGCATAGAATCAGATCCAACGTTGTCAGGGATCGAATTGGAAGCACATACCATACCAATGAAGACGCTGATCCGGCCGATCGTCACGACGGATCCGGATTCGAGGTGATCCGACTCCGGCCCCCAGCCGGAATCGTCCACCATCTTTTCTCCTTCGTGGTCGATGTAGACTTCGCCGATGACAAGATTCTCCATGCCCTTCCGAGCTTCTCCCGTGATGTAAACACCTTTGGACGCAGGACCCACGGTGGGCGCCAACTGTCGTGGGATAATCACGGCAGATGTTACCGGGGGTAACTGATCTTGGGGCAAGACGACACAGGTGTTTGGGAGAGGGTTTAGCTCAGAGGAAAACATGGTGCAATTCGATCTGGCAGCCGACAATCAAAGTCGCCGAGTCTCCGATCTTGATATAACAACTCAACTATGGGATTACACTGGATGCTCGATATCAAGCGATATTGCTAGGGTTCTTGGATCTCTGTCTAAAACTAGACCTGGGGGTCGGTTTATAAAGCACTCGTACCCCCTGGCTTATTCCCCAAGGCGCATCCTGGATCCTACCCGGACACGGCGCACAAACCCTAGCTTTCCTTTACAGTAACCCACAATCCGGATTGCTGGGCCTACAAACTTGGGCCTTCCACAAGCTTCCTTATCCTTAGCCGGATCCTGCGCACCGTCCTTTGGGCCGGGTTACTCCTTGGAGTTTGGCCTACCGGGTTATCATCCCCCCGTCAAGAGCAGCAGCAAATGCCGCCTCCTCCCCGTAGACCAGCAACACCCGCAGTATCAGCCGCCCAAGCTATCGTGGACAGTTCTCGAGCCAAGCGCGCAGCAGCCGGATCTGCGGTACGAGGGCCGGTAGTGGTTGCCCCTCCCCCCCGCACCTGTCGCCGGATCACATGTTTCCCGGGTAAGGCCAGTACCGGCAATTTTAGCCGGGCCCAAGTGTTTGTCGGACGCCATCAGAGCCGAGCCCTACCCGGATAAGTTCAAGGAACCGGGTAAAGTGGTGAACTATGAGCCGACTATGGATCCAGAAACCTGGTTGAACAGCTATGAGATGGCCATGTCGATTCGCAACGCATCTGAAAATCTTCAAGCCAAGTTCATGTACTTAATGATGTCAGAGGGAGCAGCAAAGTTATGGTTCAATAATTTACCAGAAAAATCTGTCAATTCGTGGAGTGAGCTGAAAGTTGCATTTATCAAGCACTTCCATGGGACGTGCAGGAAGTTGTTCACAATCGATGATCTAGAACGATGTGTCCAGAAGAAGGGTGAGTCGGCGCGCAGTTGGGTGCGCCGGGTTATGGAAATACTTCACTCGTCTACAGATATTCAGCCAAAGGATGCGCTACAGGCTATGGCAAAAACATGCAAGTACATACCCCTAGTGCAAAAGCTAACACGCATGAAATCTAGTCGGAATGCTTCGGAGGTTACTATGGGAGAGTTGATGGACGCGTGCAACAAGCACGCCGCTACGGATACCACAGAGGAGGATGTTGATGACAAGAAAGCCAAAGCTAACGCAAGCAACAGTGGAAGACCCGGCAATGGATCTGCCGGGTAACAATGGAGGAAATAATGGAAACAACCAGAATAAGCGCCCGTACGAGGGAAGTTCCGAGTTTGTCGCCAACACGGAGGCCGGGTTTGCAAGACCCAGAGCAGAAGGAAATTTCAACGGAGGAAACTTTAATGGAGGAAATTACCAAGGGCCGCCAAGGCCGGCTAACCAAATAGAGGCCTTCAGGATGCCCTGTCCGCGCCATAGCAGGAACGACAGGCCGGCCAATCATTCGCTGGAACAGTGCGTGGATTTACAGAGATGGAAGAATGAGGAAATACAGAAGGCAATGCGGGGTGCAGGCCGGGGAGCATGACCGGGTCCGGGTGGTAACCCGGGCAACGGCCCACCCCCAGCAGGCAACCCAGGAGGTGGTAATCCGGGTAACAATCAGGGAGGAGCCGGAGGTTTCCAGGCCAACCCCAAGCAATTGGGCCAGTACCACGTTCACACCATAGGAACTTCTAATAAGGATATAAAGATACTCAAAAAGGCAGTAAACTCGGTTTCCTCGGCTGTCCCGAGATACCTGAGGTGGTCGGATTAAGAGGTGACATGGAGCAGAAAGGATCATCCGGAAAGAATAGAACACCCGGGAGTCTTAGCATTAGTGGTTGCACCACATGTTAATGGTTATGAGTTGAAAAAGGTGTTAATGGATGGCGGAAGTAGCATCAATATGCTATATTGGGAAACTTTCCTACGCATGGGCCTCAAGGAGTCCCAGCTACAGAAAAGTTCTAGGGTTTTTTCACGGGATCGTACCGGGTCACTCGGCGTGCCCCGAGGGGAAGATTACATTGGAGGTCGCTTTTGGAGAATCAAAGGATAATTTCTGAGTGGAGTGGCTCACGTTCGAGGTGGTAAAGTTGCGCAGCCCCTATCACGCGTTGTTTGGAAGGCCGGCTTACGCCAAGTTCATGGCCAGGCCGTGTTACGTATACCTACAGCTAAAAATCACGGGTCCCAAGCATACCATCACCATCCATGGGAGCCGGGTTATAGAGGCTGAGTGTGACGAAGGAGACGCGGCAATGGCGGAACAAGCTTGTAGAAAGGAAGAGCTCAAGTATTACCGGTCTCAAGTAGACCCGGATGACAGAACAACGTTAAAGAAGCCGAATACGGAGGATGAGAGAGCAAAATTCAAGGCGGCACAGGACACAAAGATGGTGGCTTTTGTTGAAGGTGATCCCTCCAAGCAATTTGCTATAGGATCTAACCTAGACAGTAAGCAAGAAGAGGTGCTCATTGAGTTCATTCGCGGAAATCAAGATGTTTTCGTTTGGACGCCCAGTGATATGCCAGGTATCCCGACTGAGTTAGTTGAGCACAGTTTACACGTCGATCCTAAGTCTCGGCCTGTGAAACAGGGCCTGAGAAAAATGAATGAGGAGAGAAGAAAAGCTATAGGAGAAGAAATTGCCTGGCTATTGGCAGCCGGCTTTATCATGGAGGTATTTCACCCGGATTGGCTGGCAAATCCGGTTCTAGTACTGAAAAAGAGTAATGAGTGGAGGATGTGCATAGAGTACACGAGTCTCAACAAGCACTGCCCAAAGGATCCATTTGCCCTTCCAAGGATAGATCAGATCATAGATGCAGTGGCTGGAAGTGACCTATTATGTTTCCTGGACGCGTATTCCGGGTATCATCAGATCAAGCTCAAGAAGGAAGATTGGGAGAAAACATCGTTTATAACCCCCTTTGGGGCTTTTTGTTACAAAACCATGACTTTTGGGCTAAAGAATGCTGGTGCAACTTACCAGAGATGCATACAGAAGTGCTTCGAGGACCAGATTGGACGCAACGTTCACGCTTATGTGGATGATGTGGTGATCAAGACCAGGAAAGCGGAAACATTTATTGATGATCTAAAGGAAACATTCAAGAATTTGAGAAGGTATCAGATGAAACTTAACCCTACAAAGTGCGTGTTTGGAGTTCCAGCAGGAAAATTACTCGGATTCATTGTTTCCGAGAGAGGAATCGAGGCAAACCCGGACAAGATCAAAGCCATCCAGAGTCTGAAAAAGCCGGAAAATTTGAAGCATGTTCAAAAACTCACAGGATGTGTAGAAGCACTAAGCCGGTTCATATCTAGACTCGGGTAGAAGGCAATTCCATTATACCGGCTCTTGAGGAAA
The DNA here is from genome assembly GCA_028641055.1 of Alopecurus myosuroides. Classification (NCBI taxonomy): domain Eukaryota; kingdom Viridiplantae; phylum Streptophyta; class Magnoliopsida; order Poales; family Poaceae; genus Alopecurus; species Alopecurus myosuroides. The sequence goes on along the minus strand of CM054059.1, from coordinate 361,508,559 downwards.
TCCGACAAGTTCTTTTGGGACCAAGAGGCGGATGAGGCGTTCGAGGCACTAAAGAAGCAATTGTCTGAGGCACCAGTCTTAGCAGCTCCGGGTCCTAAGGAGCCCATGTTACTATATATTGCGGCTGGGCCCCGGGCGGTTAGCGCAGTGGTTGTTGTTGAGCGTAAAGAGGATGGAAAGGATCACCCGGTACAGAGGCCGGTTTACTACGTAAGTGAGGTATTATCGGAAGAAAAGCAGCGTTACCCATACTAGCAGAAGTTGGTTTTCGGGGTCTTCATGGCCAGCCGGAAATTGAAACCATATTTCCAGGAACACCCCATAACAGCGGTTAGCTCTATTCCAATGTCGGATATTATCAGAAACTCAGATGCGACAGGCAGAATAGCCAAGTGGGCCATTGAGATGGGAGATTATCATATAAACTACGAGCCCAGGTCAGCAATCAAGTCCCAAGCTTTAGTCGATTTCATCAATGATTGGACTCACACAAGCATGCCAACAATGACACCAAGTTCCGAGTCTTGGGTGATGCACTTTGATGGTTCTGAGCAGTACGAGGGATCAGGAGCTGGGGTGGTACTTACATCACCCAAAGGAGATAAACTGAGCTACGTGTTGCAAATTCACTTTGATTGCTCCAACAACGTGGCCGAATATGAGGCATTATTACACGGATTGAGAATAGCCAAGGAGATGAACATCAGGCGGATACGATGCTATGGAGATTCGGATCTTGTGGTGCAGCAGGTCTCAGGAACCTGGGATAGGAAGGATGCAACCATGGCAGCGTATCGCAGAGAGGTGGACAGGGTTGCTGGGTGTTTTTCCGGGTATGAGGTGGAGCATATTGACAGGCGAAAGAACGAGGCAGCAGATGCACTCGCAAGACTCGGCTCGCGCAGAGAGCCGGTTCCACCCAATGTTTTCCTTGACGAGTTATGGCGGGCATCTGTTAAAACCGAGTCTGAGGAAGAGGTGGCCAACCAAGACCCGGATTTAGAGCTTGTGGCCACGGTACGTGCCGTTCCTGAGTGGACAGAGCCGTTTTTAGCTTATTTATCATGGGGCGAGTTACCACCACAGGAAGTTTTAGCAAGGCAAATTTTGAGATGAGCAAAGGGCTATTCCATCATCAATGGCGAGTTATATAAAAGGAGTGCAGCAGGAGTCTTTTTGCACTGTGTAGCACCAGAAGAAGGCCGGCAGATCCTGAAAGAGATCCATGAAGGTGACTGTGGGCATCATGCATCCACAAGATCCCTTGTGGCCAAAGCATATTGGCACGGTTTCTTTTGGCTCACAGCCTTAGCAGACACGGAACACTTGGTGGCAAGGTGCGATGGATGTCAAAGGTACGCTCGCCAAATCCATGTGCCGGCTATGGAGTTGCAAACAATCCCATTAACCTAGTCGTTCGCTGTTTGGGGCATGGACATGGTGGGCCCCTTCCACATGTCACCCTGCAAAAAGACCCATCTCTTGGTAGCTATCGATAAATTTACAAAGTGGGTTGAAGTTATGCCAGTCACCAATTGCGAAGCAATGACAGCAGTCAAGTTCTTAAAAAGAATCATCTACAGGTTTGGGTATCCTCACAACATAATAACAGACAATGGAACCAACATGTCCCTTGGTGAGATGGAGAAATTCTGTGGTAACAATGGAATCCGGCTTGACATAGCTTCAGTAGCCCACCCACAAGCTAATGGACAAGTGGAAAGGGCAAACCAGGAATTACTTCGTGGGTTAAAGCCACGGCTGCGGGTTCCGTGCATCAGAGCTGCTGGCGCATGGGTAGAAGAGTTACCATCAGTGGTTTGGGGAATTAACACCACACCTAACAGATCTACTCAGATGACCCCGTTTTTTATGGTTTATGGTGCAGAAGCAGTGTTACCGAGTGATATTATCCACGACTCGCCCAGAGTGTCAGCTTACATCGAGATAGAGAACGAGAAGACCCGGCAGGACGCCGTGGATATGCTAGAAGAACACAGAGAACAAGCTTTGGAGAGATCAGCCATATATCAGCAGGATCTGAGGAGGTATCACAGCCGGCGGGTCAAAACCCGGGTCTTCTAGGAAGGAGACCTAGTGTTGCGCCTGGTACAGTCAAAGGAAGGAAAACATAAGCTATCTCCACCATGGGAAGGACCGTTCATCGTAAGCCGGAATTCGCACAACGGATCATATTACTTGGTAGATGCAAGGGAAGAGTCGGATACTATCAATAACACCACTCACACCACTTCATCTATGCAAGAGAGGGAAAGACCATGGAACGTGGCCCAGCTACGTCCCTACTACATCTAGACTAGACTAGATTTACAAGTGGAGACACACGATGTAATAGGCAGCAGGTTTCAGACGCACTCTTTTCCTATCCGGGGTACCTAAGGGGACTCAAGGGTTTTTAATGAGGCGGCTTTCTGACCTAACTTTTCTCATATCAATAAAGAGATGATTAAACTATGATGTTGTTTCTTTCTTATGCGTTTTTGTTCAGTTTTTTCCTGTTTTTGTTTTCTGTTTTTTGATGTTTTCAGGTAAGTATTAGTCTTTTATTTATAAGTACAGTAGTTTTCTAAAGATTACATATACAGGTCTTGGGGGCTGATTGCTTGAATAGCACAGTTGCAAACTCAAAGACCCGGCCATGATGCCATTAAGTTATAAGGACCGATTACTTAGAATAAGTACGGTTACAATCTTATAACCGGACAATAGAGCCAAATTCTCTTGATTTCTCGTGCTTAAGCTTGATGTGACTCACAAGAAAGTGGCATGCTTTGCTAGCGTGTAATTACAATCAGCCATGATGCCCATGGGGACTTTCCTGACCCTGTTTTTATACAGTTATAGCAGCATTGATTATCCACGCGAAAGTCGGCTTACAGCAAAGAGGATCAAAAGGGTCATCCAAACCACAGGTTATGCAGAGTACAAGGTTAACACCTGGAAACCCGCAACATATCAAGCATAACTTCAAACCTATATGAGCAACTCTAGGGTTTGGGCCTTAGCAGAAATAGTTTGTTCTTTCAAAAAACTCCAAACCCCAAGACTCAGAAATTCGGGCCTTGGTGACTTGGGAATTTGAAAAAAAGTAACAAATTGTTTAGCTATTAAGCTCCAAAACCCAAACATCCGAGTCTTGGTGACTTGGGGACTTAGAAAAAATCCACTTGTCAAAACCCCCGAGACCCGGAAACCGAGTCTCACAAAAGGAAAAATAGTGAAAGTCGGAAAACCAGCAACGACAAGTTTAAAGCCAGGAAATATCAAATTCACGCAAAAGGCCAGAAGGGCCATGAAACTATTAAGGTTTTTAACGTATTACAAACCGAGGAAGTAGTATCGAAAAGTGCACAGGCGCACTATCAAAAGAATAATTGTTTTAGAGGCCCATTGGCCGAACAAAATGTTTGAGGCAGTAGCAGATAAAACTTCACTCGGCCTCCTGGGTCGAGTCTTTAATGTTGTCCTTAGCAGCTGGGTCTTGGTCTTGGACTTGCTCATCAGCGGTCTTCGCGGCTCCAGCGTCCGGGTCAGCAGCAGTACCGGCGCGCGCTGGAGGAGGGACAACCGCAGTAGAGGTAGCAGGCGCAGTATCGGCCTCAGTCTTCTTCTTCGCAGCTTCTTCCTTCCTCTTGGCAGCTTCCGCCTTCCACCGTGCCAGCATGTCATAAGGCTTAGGCAAATCCGACTTAATGGGCTTGTCCTCGGCATCATACGGCGGAACGATGTTGCTCAGATCGAGACTGTCGGCGATCAAGCTCGCCGAGTGACGCACCTCAGTGTTGATAGCCTTGAAGTTCTTTCCAGAAAATTTGGAGCCATCGTTGTTGAATTCGGGAAACCTGCCAACGAGTTTTGCCGGCTCAAGCTTGGGGAAGTAGGCCTTGGCTAGAGCGATTCCCCGGGTTACTCCAACCCGGCACGAAGAGCGCTTCCAGTGGTCGATCCACTCGGGAATGGTGGAACACGCGTCAAGCAAAGTGTTCAAATCACCATACCCGGTGCCCGGCCACTTGATAGCTTGTAAAATCCATTTGGTGCCGGCGCAGAGTTGCCGGATCACGGCCTTCAAGGTCTTCAATTTCTCGATATCATCCTCGTCTGGCATTGCCTCACCCGGCCCTGCAGAGTAACAGAAAGGTTAAAGCAAGAAATCCCGAGTCTTTGCGGAAACAGGAAATCCGGGTTATATGTTAATCGGTTAAAAGTTATTACCAAGTAGCGTGCGATGAGTATCGGCAATTTGGGCCGACAGTTTCTTCAGTTCAGCTTCAGCAAGTTGGGACCTCTTCTTATACTTTTTCACATTCTTATCAAGCTTTTCAGCATCAGCTTCCAGCGGTTCACGCAGCTTTGTCTCCGTCTCAAGGAGTTTGTTGGTTTTTGCCAACACCTCCTCAGATTGGGCCACGTAAGCCTGCGAAAAGAGAAAATTAAATATAAGTCGGAACAAAGGATAAATCCGGGTGTGACAAACTATAGCGTTATAAAGTGCCAAGTAAACTATAGCAGTATTGGTTCACTTACCTGGTGTTTTTCCGCCATGGCTTCCAAAATCCCCTTCTCATCAGTTTTCAAGGTGTAGAGACAACTTAGCATTTCATCAAAGCTCAGCTCATCAAGGTTCATCCCGGAAGAGCTGGGGGCCGGGTTACGAGGAGGAGGAGTCCTTTCCTGCTTGAGGGGGGACACCCGGGTTGCTTGGGTCTCAGGAGTGGGGTCACCCATCCTTGCACCCAGGACCTCGACGTCATCACCCCCGGATCCATGCGAGGCAAAAGGATACTCGACCTCCTGATCGTCCGGGTCTTTTAGCAGGTCTTCTTCTTCTTCAGCGCCGCCAGCCGCGGCCCTCACAGTATCTACCGGCTCTTCCATCGCCGGGTTATCCACGTCCATGTCGTCCGGGTCACTGGTTGTGACCTTGGCTCTGAAGAAAATAAAAGGAGCAGTTAGTACATGATGAATGAAACGTATGGAAAGTATTGGTGTATCGGATAGCAAGAAAACATAGCTTACCCGGTATTCACGAAGAAATCCGCCGGAAGATCATTACTAGACCCGGAGGAGGCTGTCAAGGAGTCCGAAAGTGAGACCCGGAGTTGTCCGGCTAGTGGGTGATTGGGAGAAGGATGTTTTCGAGGAGAATCGGAAGGATGGATCTGGAGAATACCAGCACGGCGAGCTGGGGACGAAGGGATACCCGGGTTGAGAGGATCATCACCCGGGGAGTTCCGGGTTACCCTGCGCTTGACTGGAGCGGGTTCCTTCAAGTGTGGCGAATCGGACAAGCGTTGGTTAAGTTTGCACATATTAGCGAATGAATATGGTTCGGAGGTGATAGTGGAATACGGAACCTTGAACACCACCCTTCGGGGCTTTCTCTTGGCTCCAACCTCAACGTCCGGCTCAGCCTCACTTTCGTCCGACTGAGTCTCCTCCTCATCCTCCAGCCCTGAAAAGCATAACACATTGTCGAAAAAGGAAAACAGGTTGGAAAATTAAAGTCAATAGAAATGGAAATAAGTGAAACCCGAATATTACCTTCGTCCGAGTCAGCCGGCTCCTCGTCCTCCTCTGAGTTCTCGGAAGGAGGCGGGGTCTCAATCTTCCAGAAAGGGCTATCCTCCTGAGGTAAAGGTACAGTGATGAAGGTTAGTGGTTGTATCAGAAAAATGGCAAGTTGAATAAAAAATAAGAGCCGGATTTTACCGCCGGAGCCGGGTTGTCCCGCGTGTAGGGGTCCAGACCAGCAATGGTCCGGATCACCTCCATCTTCTCGGTCAAGAAACTCTTGATTATCTTGTTCGTGTCAGCGGCCGGGTAGTTCCTCAGTGAGTAACAGAGTGAATCCGTGACGTGCCCAGAATATTCGCACATCAGCTTGGGTCGGATGGCATTTGGTTGGATTCGGAAGTTTACCCAAGTTTTAACCAAGTTGAGCCCAAGAAGGCCTTGGGCCGAAAGAACAGCGAGTTTGGCAAGGATGGGTTTGATGGACTCCCTATCCGACTCAGAAGCGAAGGAGTTGAGGTTGTCGGAAAGATCAAGAAGGCCTTCGGAGAAACCCGGTAAAGTCTTTTCACCGGGTGAGGAGGTGTCCTGACAGTAGAAGTAGGTATTCTGCCAGTGCTTGACGTGGGAGTTGAGGCTCAGAGTCGGCATCAAGGAGTTCTTCCGCCTCTGGATAGATACCCCCCCCCCCCGCAAGCCAGGAGGGCCCCGTCACCGCTTTCGCGACACGGTTTGCATTGGAACAGTTCAAGAAATAGCGCAAGATTTGGAGGAATGCATAAATATGATTCGCACAGAACGATGAAGTGAGTGATGTTCAACATAGAGTTGGGACCTATATCAAACACTCGGAGTTTGTAGTGATCTAGTAATTCACGAAAGAAAGGGTGACCCGGGGGGCGAAAACCCCGGATCACGTGCTCTACGAAAATCACTACCTCATCGAGACCCGGAGTGGGCCGAGTCTCCTCTCCAGGGACGCGCCAGTGAATATCCTCCCGGGCGGGGAGGACGCCCGACTCTGCGAGCTCATCCAATTTTTCCTTGGTCACAGTGGACCTTGCCCAGTTGGCGGATATAGATTGAGTCGGCTTTGCCTTCGCCGGCTGTTTCCCCTTGGTCTTCGTACTGGTTTTGGGTGCCATGTGCGCAGTCTAAAAACAGGAGATAAAAGTGCAGAGTGTAAGTAACCTAAGACCCGGAAATGACTGATTATCCGATTAACCAAAGAGCAACTATGAGATACCTTGACAGATTGGATCTAGACGGAAAAATCTACGGGGAAATTTGTGGCTACAAGTAATAAAGGTGCATTGTGAGGGGTACTATTGGATCTAGATTAAGTGTTAGTTGTGAAAGAATGAAGCATGGGCTATCCAATCGAGGCGGAGCACGAAAACCATCCAAGAGCGGATCTAAATCTAATCTAGTTCGAGTAAGATTGAGGGTGAGATCAAAGGAGCTAGGTTGCTTACCGGCGGAATCGGGAGGAGAGCACGGCGGCGGCAGATGGCACAGTCACGGTGGCCCTTTGGATCTTCCGGTGATTTGTTCGAGGGCGCGGCGGCGGCGGTCAACGGCGGCGCGGTGCGAGCTGATGCGGAGCGCAGGCGGCGGCGGTTCGCTTCCGGTTGCGTGCCCGTAGACGCCGTGGCGGCGCGGCCTTGAGCTCGAGCGAGGGAGCACCGAGGGAGATTGGAGATGAAGGAGATGGGGGAAATGGAGTGTTGAGCTTAGGGTTACCCTGGGAACGCTTATTTATAGGTGCGGGTGGAGAGCCCTAGGTCTAAGGAGCGGGAGCCAAAATTTCAGGAAAGGGATACCTGACCGGATTTTTTGGGATAAGCAGTAAATGCTCCCGTTACGAGATATCCGGAAAAGATCAGAGCAGATCGTTTTCGCGATATTCGGATTAACTAATGGAAAATGTGAGCCGGGTCTTCTGTGTTTTCCTCGGAGTGTTGACCCGGGAAAACGACGTTGGACTCGGAGAAAGCCGGGTTATTATATGGACCACATGTGGAGTTAGGCCTAGCTATTATCAAAGCATCCTAACTCGGTATTTTATGAACTTGTATGTTTATTATTTTTGCAGGGAATAGCATGCGCTTCAAGGAAGATCCTGCGAAGCCCAGGCTATTCTGGGGACTACTGATGGAGGGATGATAACCCGGTAGGCTAACGTCAAGGTGTAACTCGGCCCAAAGGGAGCTGAACAAGACCCGGCTTAAGGAAAAGGAGTTTCTAGAAGACCCAAGAGCGTAGGCCTCGAAACCCGGATTGTGGGTTCCGATAAGGAAACTTAGGGTTTGTATGCGGTGACCGGGTAGGATTTCGAGTGTGCCTTGGATAGGAAGCCAGGGGGCCGGATATTATATAAGCCGGCTCCTAGGGTTAGATTAACATGAGTTTTACTAGTTATTCGAGTATCCCCTGCAGTACGAGAGCTGAGATTGTAACCCTAGATCGGAGACTCGGCGACTTGATTGCCAGAGCTGCCAGATCGATTCATAACATGGTTTCCCTTGAGCTAAACCCTCTCCCAAACACCAGAGTCGAATTGCCCCAAGATAAGTTACCCCCGGTAACATCTGCCGTGATTATCCCACGACATTGGTCCTAGTATGGCTTGCAAAGTCATTATTGATGGAGGGCGTTGCTGGAATTTTGTGACGCCCCGAGATCGGGCACTATGCAGATTTCAGCATTCCCGCCAAAATCCACATAATAACCGATTCCAGGTTGCCACGTCTGATAACATTACAACAGTTCACGAATAATCCACAACAACAACAACACAGATATATACAAAAGGACTCAAACGAGCCAAGGATACAACTGATAAAATACAAAGATCCAAATAACAGCGGAAGAAACAACATAGCGTCCGACTACGGACAAGATACAAATTGGACTAAGAATCCTGAAGATAACCGAGAGCGTCCAATCCCTGCCCAGGCCAAGCCGGAGGGATTCCCAAGCTAACGTCGTCAGACTTCAAACCTGTTGACTGCAATGTTGAATATGCAGCCACGAAAAAGGATTCGTGGGTCAGTACGTTTAAGTACTGGCAAGTGGATAAACCATACTCACAAGATACCGGCGTAGCCATTCATCACAAGATACAAATACTTTGGGTTCAACGGAAAGGAAAGGATTATTGCAAATAAGCGGCAGCGGGCTGCACTAACCAACTACAGAGACTCACTACAACTTCCGGCTAACAGAAAGAAGATGAGATAGCGTATCGTAACCAACTACAACTACTCACCAAACAATACCCATCCAATGTCACCCCCTACTAAGGAAGCAACCCAAGGATAACTCACACTGTTGGATTAATGATGATCAACTTATTGTGTCAATAAGACTATTACTAGTCAAGTTATTATCATTAGGTGTAAGTTGTCTGAGTACTTGTTAGCCAGTACTTTCACCAAGTAGTCACATAACCGCGGACAACACGGCTTCTCGAGAAGATTTATCCCTGCAGGGGTGTGCTCCAGTACCCGTACACACTCAAGCCACCAACTAAAACTCAGGTTGGCTTGACACGACCCAAACCATCTCTACAACCCATCCTAGGAGCCACGGAGCTATAAGGTCCCAGCCACGCAGCCGAATACTCAGCGCAGGTGTGCAAAACTCCCGTAGGACACAACACCCCGGCACTACAGGCCTCGCCCTATATGCATCACCATCATCATAACCATCACCGGTAACCATGGGGGGCCCTCCCATTATGCAAAGGAGCAAATGGAACACCCGAACTAAGTGTGGCTCTTCGGACAAGCTGCAGATCAGGTCTAAGTCGAGGGGGGTCCCATACTACCACCCGGATGCGGTGAGCACGCTCATCATGGATCAGTAGACAAGACTCGTTTCCTAATTAAGTTTGACACTAGCAGGCCTCAAAACCCTAACCCGGGCCTCCTGCCGGTGCCTTAACATCAAATTATTATTACCCAAAACAATAACAAGTTGTTGATTGAATTGAAACCCAACTATCAAACTAAACAGGTGATAAGATAAATGACAACAAGACTCGAGCACAAACAAACCTAAGCATGCAACTACGACACGGGGCCAACAAGGTAAACAAACAACAGTTAATAGGAAGTGGGAGAAAGGCTATATCATGGCTGCAAGGTAAACAATATGATAGGATCGAGACACAAGCATCGAAAACAACAGGCTAGAATAAGAACAACGGAAAGTATTGGTAACAAGTGATGAAAGGCAGCCATTTGGCAGCAAGTGAGTATACTTGCCTGAGATCCCGCAAGGTAGCAGAACTTGTCGTTGCTCACATCATCTCAACGTCCTATCCGGGAAGAAGCAACGAACCTCGAACAAACAACGGAATGCAACAATTACTACTACGGCAAAAGATCCAGCATGATCCTATTTTATATGCATGGCATGGCAAGATGCAACAGGGGAAACAACTTAAGCAATTTAACCGGAACCGGAGTCCGGAGAAATAGGAATTGGTTCAAGTTGTTTATCTAACCATCAAGTTAAAGGTTGTTTAGCATGGAAAACAATAAAGTAGATGAGTTAGGCAATTTAAATGGAATGGGGCAACAGTTTGGAATTAATTAGCCCACACACTCCATATGTTGTCATATAGATGAACATGCATAACAAGACCTAAAATGCACAGGACAAGATGCAAACAGGAATATGAATGGCATGAATAGATTCCTTGCAATTTTCTGATTAGAAAACATATTTTATTTGTTTGATTTGGAATTAAAATGAATTAGTTATGAATTTTGGCAATTTAAATTGCATTAAATAAGAGGTGAAACAATTATTCAAATTAGATGTTGCAAACCAGAAAACAAAGTTGATATTCAAGTGTGGCATTTGATTTTGGATGAAAAACATGTTTTGAGTATTTAATTTGGAGCAACCCTTTGAAAGTTGTTAATTATGCTAATTAATTAACCAATTTAAGGATTATTAAATAACATTAATTTTAATTGCCCAAATTGCAAAAGAAAGTTGATAAACAGAAAGTACATTGAATTTGGATTGAAAAACATATTTTATTTCAGTTAATTGAATTAGGTATGAATTAATTATGGAATTAACCAAATTGGAAAAGAATTGTTTGAATTTGAAATTTGAAACAATTTGAATTGTGCAAAACAGAAAACAAATGTTATATTTGAAAAGTTCATGAGATTTTGTTTGGGATACATATAAAATTTGTGTCATTTGGATTTGTGGTTTGAAAGTTAGGAGCATTTGAAGTTGAGGGTTTATTTTGCAAAAGACAGGGACTGATTTGCGAAAGAAAAGTGGAGGCAGGGGCCTCTCTGCAAAGATCCGGATCCAGATCTGGATCTGGTCCTTTTCTCACCGGAGAGGATCCCAGCCACTGCCGCTGGCAGGCGGGCCCGATGCCACGTGGGCGCTGGCGCTGCGCGGGTGGCTACTGAGGTGGACTCTGGGGTCCCTGACATGTGGGGCTCGTCTGCGCGCGTGGGAAAAAGAGGAAAAAGGCGTGCGGCCGCTGGGTTTCGAACCCGCGACCTGGGGCGTGCGCACAGGGGCCGCTGCCACTGCGGTGGCTTGTGGTTTGTTAACAGGTAAGGGTAGGGTGGGAGTTATGGTTCAGACTCGAAGTGGTTTTTTTCCTGAACTGCAAACTGGCGGACGGATACGACCGCTGCCGGCGAGCTGCTGCTCGCGGCCAGTCCGCACGATGGGCGTGGTCTGAGGCGTGGGTGACGGTCGATGCCAAGGGAATGCAGCGGAGAGGGAGGAGGTGGGTCGAGGTGGGGTGCTCACCTCGATCTGCCGTTGAGGAGGCGCTGCTGTCGAGGCAGCCGCGGCGAGGTGGCGACAGGGACCGGCGGCGGAGGAAAAGCTGGACGGCGCCGCCGGCTCGGGCCTCCTCCCGCCTCCGCTCCTTCACGAAACTCGACGAGGAACCCACCCCGGTTCCATTCCCGGAGTTGGCTCGGTCTGAGGAGGAACGTGGCGACCGGGGCTAGCCTCTGACGGCGGGGTTTCGGTGTGGTGCGGCGATCTTCAGAGGAGGGGAACGTTCAGAGATGGGGGCAGGAGGAAGAGACGGCGGCGCGGCAGAGAGGAGGGCTAGGCTCTAGGGTTAGCGAGGGGGGAGGCTAGTTTTAAGGAGCAAGAGCCTAGTACGGCAGGCCATCGGGAGGGGGAAGGGGAATCACACGGTTCTACTGCTGTTCGTACATGGTGACGTAAGGAGGAAGAAGGGCAGTGGGCTGGAAGGTGTTTCGGGCCTTGGGTGGTGATGGGCTGGGGAGAGGGAAAAACAGAGGAAATTGGGCTGGCTGCCTATCTCTTGTTTTTATTTCTTTTGATTCCCTTTTTTTTTGTAAAAGAAGAGAGGGAGAGAAAAAAGGATAAGTGTTAGGGTTACATTTTTAGGAATTATTTTTATTAGTTTTCAAACAGAAATGTCAAAGCAATTGTGGACTATAATTCCAAACAAATTTGAAATATTCATGTGAGTGTTTAAGTTGTTATTTGAATTTCCATAGTATTTCATAAAGATTGATTTTTAAACAATTTATATAATAACCCCAAACAATTTATGAGACCTTACCGAATTAATTGTTTGCAAGAATTTGATTTTTGTTAAACCCACAATTTGATCATGTCAAATAAGAAGGAAAAATGATTTGAAACTTAATTTTCCATTAGGGTGTGGATAAAAAGGAATTTTATTCACAAGCAAACAACTTCAAACTAGTGAAAACAATTGGAGTTGTTTGATTGCAATTATTAAATTAGAAATTTGGACAATGTTGGAAAGTTTAATTTGGTTTGAAAATTTGAGATTTGTTTTGAAAACATGATGCAATGCATATGATGCATGTGATGCAATGCAACAACCAACTTTCTATCTAGGGTAACACCCCAGGTGTTACAGACGACACCACTAACAAGGGATTGCGCCCTCGCAATCCACCTGCTAACCCGGGAGGGGAAAGAAGTTCGACTATCGATTCTTCGTACTTCCAGTTGAACTCCTCGACACCACTAACAAGAGATTCTTGCTCGGGCTGATGACGATGTTCTTCCACCAGGAATCTTCCGATGATCGAACCTATTAGGTTAAAGGCTCAGAAAACGTCCACCCACGTAGGATCCTAAAACTTTGAAAGATAGACAAGAGGAGGAGACTCCGAAACAAATAAGATGGGAGGGGGAAATAGAATAGAGATAAGGAGAAAACAAGAATCCTATTGAGATGTTTCCAAAATAGTTTAGCAGAAATAGTTTTTGACATTCTAGAAACAACGTCCGTTAGCGAGGTTATCCTATAGGCTTTGCGGACCCGTTGCTTCGATAACCATTCGTATCGAAACAATCTCGGGAATCGGAACCAAGGCTCTGATACCATTTGTGACGCCCCGAGATCGGGCACTATGCAGATTTCAGCATTCCCGCCAAAATCCACATAATAACCGATTCCAGGTTGCCACGTCTGATAAAATTACAACAGTTCACGAATAATCCACAACAACAACAACACAGATATATACAAGAGGACTCAAACGAGCCAAGGATACAACTGATACAATACAAAGATCCAAATAACAGCGGAAGAAACAACATAGCATCCGACTACGGACAAGATACAAATTGGACTAAGAGTCCTGAAGATAACCGAGAGCGTCCAATCCCTGCCCAGGCCAAGCCGGAGGGATTCCCAAGCTAACGTCGTCAGACTTCAAACCTGTTGACTGCAATGTTGAATATGCAGCCACGAAAAAGGATTCGTGGGTCAGTACGGTTAAGTACTGGCAAGTGGATAAACCATACTCACAAGATACCGGCGTAGCCAGTCATCACAAGATACAAATACTTTGGGTTCAACGGAAAGGAAAGGATTATTGCAAATAAGCGGCAGCGGGCTGCACTAACCAACTACAGAGACTCACTACAACTTCCGGCTAACAGAAAGAAGATGAGATAGCGTATCGTAACCAACTACAACTACTCACCAAACAATACCCATCCAATGTCACCCCCTACTAAGGAAGCAACCCAAGGATAACTCACACTGTTGGATTAATGATGTTCAACTTATTGTGTCAATAAGACTATTACTAGTCAAGTTATTATCATTAGGTGTAAGTTGTTCTGAGTACTTGTTAGCCAGTACTTTCACCAAGTCGTCACATAACCGCGTACAACACGGCTTCTCGAGAAGATTTATCCCTGCAGGGGTGTGCTCCAGTACCCGTACACACTCAAGCCACCAACTAAAACTCAGGTTGGCTTGACACGACCCAAACCATCTCTACAACCCATCCTAGGAGCCACGGAGCTATAAGGTCCCAGCCACGCAGCCGAATACTCAGCGCAGGTGTGCAAAACTCCCGCAGGACACAACACCCCGGCACTACAGGCCTCGCCCTATATGCATCATCATCATAAGTAACCATGGGGGATCCACCCATTATGCAAGGAGCAAATGGAACACCCGAACTAAGTGTGGCTCTTCGGACAAGCTGCAGATCAGGTCTAAGTCGAGGGGGGTCCCATACTACCACCCGGATGCGGTGAGCACGCTCATCATGGATCAGTAGACAAGACCCTTTTCCTATTAGGGTCGACACTAGCAGGCCTCAAAACCACTTAGGGCCTCCTGCCGGTGCCTTATCAGCATATTCTTAATAACAGGTTGATTGATTAACATCGAGCCCCCAGAACATAATAGAAGTAACAACAGAAAGTAACGGGTAACAGACTCGCGCAAAACAACCCTAAGCATGCTAGTAAGACACTGGCTCAACCAAAGGGGTGATAGGAGTGGAGGTGAGGCAATATCAAGGTTAAGGGATTCATGTGATGGGTTCGTAACAGAAACAACTACTAATAAGGCTAGCAGAAAAGAACAACGGAAAGAATCGGTAACAAGTGATGAAAGGTAGCCATATGGCAGCAAGTGAGTATACTTGCCTGAGATCCCGCAAGGTAGCAGAACTTGTCGTTGCTCACATCAGCTCAACGTCCTATCCGGGAAGAAGCAACGAACCTCGAACACACAACGGGATGCAACAATTACTACTACGGCAAAAGATCCAGCATGGTCCTATTTTATATGCATGACATGGCAAGATGCAACAGGGAAAACAATTTAAGCAATTTAATCGGAACCGGAGTCCGGAGAAATAGGAATTGGTTCACGTTGTTTAACCACACAGCAATTTAAATGTTGTTTATCATGGAAAATAATAAAAGAGGTGAGCCAGGCAATTTAAATGGAATGGGCAACAGTTGGAATTAATTAGCCCACACATTCCATATGTTGTCATATAGATGAACATGCATAACAAAAGCTAAAATGCACAAGGCAAGATGCAAACAGGAATATGAATGGCATGAACATATTAAGGGCATGAAACTGGTTGGAAAACATATTTTATTTGTTTGATTTGGAATTAAAATGAATTAGTTATGAATTTTGGCAATTTAAATTGCATTAAATAAGAGGTGAAACAATTATTCAATTTAAAGGTTGCAAACCAGAAAACAAAGTTGATATTCAAGTGTGGCATGTGATTTTGGATGAAAAACATGTTTGGAGTATTTAATTTGGAGCAACCATTTGAAAGTTGTTAATTATCCTAATTAATTAACCAATTTAAGGATTATTAAATAACATTAATTTTAATTGCCCAAATTGCAAAACAAAGTTGATAAACAGAAAGTACATTGAATTTGGATTGAAAAACATATTTTATTTGAGTTAATTGGATTAGGTATGAATTAATTATGGAATTAACCAAATTGGAAAAGAATTGTTTGAATTTGAAATTTGAAACAATTTGAATTGTGCAAAACAGAAAACAAATGTTATATTTGAAAAGTTCATGAGATTTTGTTTGGGATACATATAAAATTTGTGTCATTTGGATTTGTGGTTTGAAAGTTAGGAGCATTTGAAGTTGAGGGTTTATTTTGCAGAAGACAGGGACTGATTTGCGAAAGAAAAGGGGAGGCAGGGGCCTCTCTGCAAAGATCCGGATCCAGATCTGGATCTGGTCCTTTTCTCACCGGAGAGGATCCCAGCCACTGCCGCTGGCAGGCGGGCCCGATGCCACGTGGGCGCTGGCGCTGCGCGGGTGGCTACTGAGGTGGACTCTGGGGTCCCTGACATGTGGGGCTCGTCTGCGCGCGTGGGAAAAGGAGGAAAAAGGCGTGCGGCCGCTGGGTTTCGAACCCGCGACCTGGGGCGTGCGCACAGGGGCCGCTGCCACTGCGGTGGCTTGTGGTTTGTTAACAGGTAAGGGTAGGGTGGGAGTTATGGTTCAGACTCGAAGTGGTTTTTTTCCTGAACTGCAAACTGGCGGACGGATACGACCGCTGCCGGCGAGCTGCTGCTCGCGGCCAGTCCGTACGATGGGCGTGGTCTGAGGCGTGGGTGACGGTCGATGCCAAGGGAATGCAGCGGAGAGGGAGGAGGTGGGTCGAGGTGGGGTGCTCACCTCGATCTGCCGTTGAGGAGGCGATGCTGTCGAGGCAGCCGCGGCGAGGTGGCGACAGGGACCGGCGGCGGAGGAAAAGCTGGACGGCGCCGCCGGCTCGGGCCTCCTCCCGCCTCCGCTCCTTCACGAAACTCGACGAGGAACCCACCCCGGTTCCATTCCCGGAGTTGGCTCGGTCTGAGGAGGAACGTGGCGACCGGGGCTAGCCTCTGACGGCGGGGTTTCGGTGTGGTGCGGCGATCTTCAGAGGAGGGGAACGTTCAGAGATGGGGGCAGGAGGAAGAGACGGCGGCGCGGCAGAGAGGAGGGCTAGGCTCTAGGGTTAGCGAGGGGGAGGCTAGTTTTAAGGAGCAAGAGCCTAGTACGGCAGGCCATCGGGAGGGGGAAGGGGAATCACACGGTTCTGCTGCTGTTCGTACATGGTGACGTAAGGAGGAAGAAGGGCAGTGGGCTGGAAGGTGTTTCGGGCCTTGGGTGGTGATGGGCTGGGGGAGAGGGAAAAACAGAGGAAATTGGGCTGGCTGCCTATCTCTTGTTTTTATTTCTTTTGATTCCCTTTTTTTTTGTAAAAGAAGAGAGGGAGAGAAAAAAAGGATAAGTGTTAGGGTTACATTTTTAGGAATTATTTTTATTAGTTTTCAAACAGAAATGTCAAAGCAATTGTGGACTATAATTCCAAACAAATTTGAAATATTCATTTGAGTGTTTAAGTTGTTATTTGAATTTCCATAGTATTTCATAAAGATTGATTTTTAAACAATTTATATAATAACCCCAAACAATTTATGAGACCTTACCGAATTAATTGTTTGCAAGAATTTGATTTTTGTTAAACCCACAATTTGATCATGTCAAATAAGAAGGAAAAATGATTTGAAACTTAATTTTCCATTAGGGTGTGGATAAAAAGGAATTTTATTCACAAGCAAACAACTTCAAACTAGTGAAAACAATTGGAGTTGTTTGATTGCAATTATTAAATTGGAAATTTGGACAATGTTGGAAAGTTTAATTTGGTTTGAAAATTTGAGATTTGTTTTGAAAACATGATGCAATGCATATGATGCATGTGATGCAATGCAACAACCAACTTTCTATCTAGGGTAACACCCCAGGTGTTACAAATTTGGCTAGCAAAGATCTATGTGCAAAGCTAAATCGGAAATATTTACCACACCCTAGTCCTTATTATATACAGTGGTTGAGTAGCACTAGGGAGATGAAAGTGAATCATATGGTGCGTGTGGAATTTCAGATTGGTCCTTATAAGGATTCTATTGAGTTTGATGTGGTTCCTATGACTGTTTGCCACTTGTTATTGGGAAGACCATGGCAATTCGACAGGAATGTGAAGCATGAAGGGAGAGCTAATACATATGAGTTGAATCATCATGGGAGAACTATTGTATTGAGGCATATGACACCACAACAAATTGTAAATGAGTCTCGTTCCAAAATAGAAGTGAATATTGAAAAAGAGAGTGAGAGGGATGAGGGAAAACAAAATTCACAAGCTATGGGTAGTAGTAGTCAAAACAACTCGAGTGGTAAATTAAAAATAAGAGAGAGAACCTATTATGCATGTTAGCCACTAAGGAGGATTTGAGGGAATTTAGAGAGGATCCTACACTGGTCCCTATTGTGCTTATTCACAAGGGGGGATTTTGGTTTCCAATGACATGACCCTATTTCTCTTGGTGTTTCTCATGTTTTGCAGGAATTTGATGATGTTTTTTCAGGAGAAATTCCCTCGGGGCTGCCACCACTGAGAGGGATTGAGCATCAAATTGATTTAATTCCTAGATCATCTTTACCAAACCGAGCACCTTATAGAACAAATCCCCAAGAAACAAAGGAGATACAGAAGCAAGTACAAGAGCTACTAGACAGAGGGTATATTCGAATCAGTCTTTCTCCTTGTGATGTTCCTGTTATTTTAGTCCCTAAGAAAGATGGTACTTGACGCATGTGTGTAGATTGTGGAGCAATTAACAACATCACTATTCGTTATCGTCATCCTATCCCACGTTTGGAAGACATGTTAGATGAATTATGTGGTGCTACTGTTTTCTCTAAAATTGATTTGCGTAGTGGTTACCATCAAATTAGGATGAAAGAGGGGGATGAGTGGAAAATAGCATTTAAAACAAAATTTGGTTTATATGAATGGTTAGTGATGCCTTTTGGTTTAACTAATGCACCTAGTACTTTCATGAGACTAATGAACCATGTTTTGAGAGAATTTATTGGTAGATTTGTGGTAGTTTATTTTGATGATATTCTCATCTATAGCCACAATGAACATGAACACATTGATCATATTAGACAAGTCTTGCATGTGCTAAGAGAAAATAAATTGTATGCTAATCTTGAGAAGTGCACTTTTTGCAAAGATAAGGTCATATTTCTGGGTTATGTGGTGTCTAAGCATGGAATTGAAGTAGATACATCAAAAATTGAAGCAATTCGAAATTGGCCTATTCCTACTAATGTGAGTCAAGTTAGAAGTTTTAATGGTCTTGCTGGTTTCTATAGAAGATTTGTGAAAGATTTTAGTACCAATGCAGCACCATTGAATGATTTAACTAAAAAGGGAATATATTTCGAGTGGGGGTTGCCCAAGATATTTAGTTTGATACTTTGAAAGAGAAATTGATTTCAGCACTATTATTAATGCTTCCAAATTTTGATAAACAATTTGAGATTGAATGTGATGCTAGTGGCATAGGTATTGGAGGTGTGTTAATGCAAGATAAGAAACCTATTGCTTACTTTTCTGAAAAATTGCATGGTGCACAATTGAATTATTCTGTCTATGATAAAGAATTATATGCCCTTGTGAGAGTTTTAGAGGTGTGAAAACATTATTTGTGGCCTAAAGAATTTATTATACATTCTGATCATGAAGCATTAAAATTCTTAAGGTGCCAATCTAATTTGAATAAGAGACATGCTAAATGGGTTGAATTCATAGAATATTTTCCATACATCATTAAACACAAGAAGGGATTGCATAATGTAGTTGTTGATGCTTTCTCAAGGAAAAATATGCTACTCTCCACATTAGAGGTGAAAGTTTCGGGTTTGGAGGGCATTAGAGAATTATATGCTGAGGATAGTGAATTTTCCATGCCATTTGCTAAATGTACTAATGTTAAGGCGTGGGATAAATTTCACATACATGATGGGTTCCTATTTCGAGCTAACAAATTATGTATTCCCGAGTGTTCTCTGCGTTTGTTCTTATTGCAGGAATCTCATAGTGGAGGATTAATGGGACACTTTGGACGTGAGAAAACATTGCTTATGTTAGCAGATAATTTTTATTGGTCACATATGAGGCGTGATGTGTATAGGTTTGTGCAAAGATGCATCACTTGCAACAAAGCCAAATCAAAATTGAAGCCTCATGGGTTATATACTCCTCTTCCTGCACCTACTACACCTTGGGAAGATATTAGTATGGATTTTGTGTTAGGATTTCCAAGGACAAAAACAGGAAATGATTCTATATTTGTGGTAGTGGATACATTTTCTAAAATGTCACATTTTATTGCTTGCCACAAGAGCGACGATGCGTCGCATATTGATAATCTATTTTTCAGGGAGATAGTGAGATTACATGGAGTTCCAAGGACTATTGTTTCTGATCGTGATGTGAAGTTTATGAGCTATTTTTGGAAGACTCTATGGGGGGGAAACTAGGAACAAAACTGTTGTTTTCAACAACATGTCATCCCCAAACTAATGGACAGACAGAGGTGGTTAATAGGACATTGTCAACATTATTGAGAAGCATGATCAAGAAAAATTGAGGGAGTGGGAGGAGTGTTTGCCACATGTGGAATTTGCATATAATAGAGCTGTGCACTCAACTACTCAACTTTGTCCGTTCGAGGTGGTCTATGGTTTCAAACGCATTGCTTCACTTGATTTGCTACCACTTCCTATACAAGAGAGAACAAATATGTAGGCATCAAAGAGAGCTGATTTTGTGAAGAAAATACATGAGAAAACAAAAGAAGCAATTGAGAAGAGAGGACATATGTGGCTGAAAGAGTGAACAAGAAGAGGAAGGAGATGATATTTCGGCCAGGTGATATGGTGTGGGTGCATTTTAGAAAGGACAGATTTCCCACATTGCGCAAATAAAAGTTGATGCCTACAGGTGCTGGTCCATATAGAGTGATTTCGAGGATCAATGACAATGCATACAAGATAAACCTTCCAATTGACGAGTTTGGTGTTAGTAATTCATTTAATGTGGCTGATTTGACACCATACTATGGAGAAGCTCTTGCTCTGTCGAGGTCGACGCCTTTTCAAGAGGGGGAGGATGATGAGGACATCCCTAGCTCTTCACCTATTATTACACATGATAAGGTGGCTGTCCAAGATAATGAAGTGAGGCTTGGTCCTATGACAAGATCAAGGACCAAACTATTAGAACAACAGGTGAATTCACTCCTACTTGAGTATAATGTTTATAATTGTGAGAACTTTATACTACCTAAATCTATGCATCTATGTATGATCAGGTTTATTGATAACACAAACATACTTGGAGGAGAACATCAAGAGGAGCTGGAAAACAATGATGAGAAGCTGGAAAACAAGATCACCATGGTGAAAACAAACATACAAGGAGGTGAAAACAAGCATACCATGGTGAAAACAAGAGCACAAGTGCGGAAAACAACTACTAGCTTGTTATTCCACACTAGGAGATGGTGAAAACAAGAGGAGGGCGCCCACAATGGATATCAATGCGCCACATATACTCATATTTGTTGGGAATATGCCCTAGAGGCAATCATGTATGATGTATTTCTGAATGTATTAATAAATTCGTCTTTGTTTTGAACATCTGATATATGTCATTGAATATGTGATTCGATTGTGGAACTATGTATTCATGTTGTTCATGCTAAATTGTCCTTGGTCATTAAGGTTGTGCTGGACACACACCCTAGACTAACTCGGTTCCACTCGTCATGGGCATGGCGATGCCATTCCAACGTTCACAGACTCAGCTAAAGAGTTTAGCAAGTCGGACTGATCCATATTGAGATGCAACGAGCAAGTCGTCATTTGCATGTCTCAATCAATGTAATCCTTAGACCTGAGGTTGTCGCACAATCCGAGTTGTGGATCACCGGCTTAGATTCTGTCAAACGATGTTCCTTGACAAGGCAGTTATAAAGGCAGAGTTCGGGTCGAATGAGAAGCAAGTTGCATGATGTGGATAATCGAGATGGGACTTTGCCCCTACGAATGGAGAGATATTATCTGGGCCCTCTCGAGTGATATGATTCCGGAAGCATGGCCATGCGCGACTCGGTTAAGTGTTAACTGAGTCTGTTGACTAAGAGTTAGTCAGACGAATCATATATCACGGACCGAGAAGAGAGGTTAGATATTTAAGGGATGACGATAATTCTCCTATAGTTCGACAAGGTATATCATGAGGCAAAAGGGACTCACATGAAAGTCACATTGGAAGGTATGTCATCATGACTCTATGGCACTTGGGAGTCGGCATGTTCTGCTAGGAGCAGCTACCGATTGATCGATTGGGAGTCGGACTCCAATCGTGTCCAAGTCGCCATGAGCCTGCAGGGTCGCACACTTAAGAGCGGGAACAAGTGTATTGGTCGGGTTGGACCCGAACCGGAAATGGACTAAATTAGTGACTTGGACTCACAGAGGGAATGGGCCACAAGCGTTGTGAAGCCCACTACCACTCGCTATATAAAGAGGGGCACAGGTTGCCCAGCGGGCACGTTATTCCACTCCCATGTGTTGGGAACCCTAACCCCACTCAGTCTAGCCGCCGCACCGGACCTAGCATTCCGCCGTCGGAGCTCCTCCTCGTAAGTGTGGATACCGACAGAGATGATGTACGTTCAGCACTTCGATGATCGAGGGATTGGATCGGCTGGATCGGATCATGGGACTACACTGCATCAACGTGCTTCATCGATAATCCGCACCTGCGCGTCTAGTGGTAATCCTCCTGGCCTTCTACCTCGGCTAGATCTTGGAAGTAACGTGTAGAAAAGTTTTTGTTTATCTCTTCGCGTTCCAACAGTGGTATCAGAGCGGTAGCTTCTGGTTTTAGGCCCGTGGTCTGCACATATGTGATATGTAATTAGCGTTAGATTGTATCTAATTGCTGTTTTGGTGGTCGTTCTATGAGATAGATCGGTTTTGTACAAGGTTGATTGGATTAATCGTACTCGGGGTTAATGGATGATCTGGTTTCCGTGATCATAATGCTAAGGTCGTGGAACAACTTACCCCTACCATTCGGTTTCCGCCATCGGGGTATACCGTGAAAAATAAATCTAGTTGCGGTGATCGAAGATCAAAGAGTTTGATCGAATCGGAATACGGATCAGATTTGGGTAAAATATTTTTATACGATGAAGAAATCCTTGTTCGGACTGCCGGCTTCGTCCAGTCGTAGCGCCTTAGATGTCGTTACGAGTTTCACAACGCCGGTAGATATCGTTTCTATGCATAACTTGTTTTTGCAGGATGTTGTGGATGGTATGGCTTATGTGCATGTGATGTGTGTAATCCATACGTGATCTGCGTATCATGTTTTTTGTCCGCCGGCTGGAGCCTAGGTGCTGTCATTTTATTGTATAACGGCATGCGTGTTGGATTCTCTTTGTAATTTTTCATTTACTATCTAGTGTAGCTTGTTGGAGAACACGGGTGACTTGCAAGTCGATGTACAAGTCGGCTACATGGAGTAAGATGGCACGTGACAAGAGTTGGCACGAGTCGACTTACAAGTTTTGTGGAGATGGAGATCACCATGAAGAGAGCCATACCATTTCACATTTTAATTTCTTTATTTGTGTTATTGTTATGTCTCTTTTTACCTCTATTTAGATAGTTGGTAGATTTTAATCCCTCAAAGAAGGTCTAGTCGGTCGCCCCACCTGTGTTGCACCATCACAAGTCGGACATTCTTGATAGTGGGCTCATAAAATTGAGGTGCTACCAATTTTTTCCGATTAGGTGGGTTTGAGTCACTCTTACAGCGGAAGCACTTGGTAAGCTAGACGAGTCCATCACAATGGTTGTGGGGCTCGGGGCTCGGTAGGTTGGGAGCTGGGGCATGTGATGCCACCCGACTAACAGGAGTCGTATTGGATACGATTGGCAAGGTGTTGCCTGCCTAGATCACTTGACGGCTAGCGGTGATGCTAAACCTCACTAGTCGGCTTTCTTATTTAGGATCTTGAATCACTTAGCAACCATCGGAGGGGTGTTGGTTCTAGTGGGAGGATAAGTATTAAAGCGTTTAATATGCCTGCTCTTTTATGAATACATGTCTTAAGTGTTTTGCATATTTTCTCTTGTAGATCAATGTCACCTAGCAACCTTCCTCAGTTGTCCACTTTTGCGTTGAGGTCAATCCTAGAGAAAGATAAGCTTAATGGAACTAATTTCACCAACTGGTATCGTAATCTGAGGATAGTCCTCAAGCATGACAAGAAAGAACATGTTCTAGAAACTCCACTTCCAGATGAGCCTGATGATGATGCGACTATCGCTGTCATGAATGCCTACCGTAAGACTAGAGATGAGTCTACGGAAATTAGCTGTCTTATGCTTGCACACATGGAACCGGACTTGCAGCAGCAGTTTGACAATGTTGAGGCCTACGATATGATCGAAAGCCTCAAAAGTATGTTCCAGGCTCAGGCAAAGACCGATAGGTATCAAGTCTCTCAAGCTTTGCTAGGTTGTAAGCTCAAAGACGGTGATCCACTGAGTCCGCATGTAATCAAGATGACTGGTTACGTGTGGTCTCTGGATAGGCTGGGCATCCCAATCAAAGAAGAGTTTGCTACTGATATAATTTTGAACTCTCTTCCTAGTGCGTATGGTCCGTTTATTTCGAACTACCACATGCATGGTATGGATAAGAAGATCACTGAATTACATGGGATGCTCAAAACGGCACAGACTGATCTCAAGAAAGGCGCCAGTCAAGTGTTGATGGTGCAGAATAAGGCTAAGTTCAAGAAGAGTTCTTGGACCAAGAAGAAGAAGGATAAGTCAGGAGGCAAGGCCCATGGCCCTGTCCAGAGAGCTTCCTCAAAGACTAAGACATCTCCTACAGCCGGAGCCAATTGCTTCTATTGCAAGCAGGATGGCCACTGGAAGAGGAACTGCACCAAGTATTTGGCTGACAGAGCCAAGAGTGGAGGTGTGACTTCCAACTCAGGTACGCTTGTGTGCAATGTTATAGACATTTATCTTGCTGATGCACCTAACAGTTCTTGGGTATATGATACCGGATCAGTTATTCACATATGCAACTTGTTGCATGGACTGGTAAGAACTAGGAGCGTGGCAAGAGGAGAGGTTGATATTCGGGTTGGCAACAAGGCGAGAGTCGCTGCATTGGAAGTCGGCACGACGCAACTTCATTTACCTTCAGGATTTTTAATGCAGCTGAATAATTGTTATTATGTTCCAGTGCTTAGTCGAAACATTATTTCCGCCTCATGTTTGATGAGACAAGGTTATGAGTCGAATATTAAGAATAATGGTTGTTCTTTATATTTGAAAGATATGTTTCATGGCTTTGCACCCGTTCAGGACGGGTTATTTATTTTGAATCTTGATAGTGAATCGGTCTATAATATAAATGTGAAAAGGTTGAAACCGAATGATCTAAATATGACTTATTTTTGGCACGGTCGGCTTGGTCATATAAGTTGGAAGCGCATGAAGAAGCTCCATGATGATGGACTTCTAACTTCGTTTGACTTAGAGTCATTCGAGACATGTGAATCATGCCTACTAGGCAAAATGACCAAAACACCTTTTGCAAGGAGTTGTGAAAGGGTGTCCGACTTGTTGGAACTAATACATAGTGATGTATGTGGTCCAATGATCACGACAGCCAGAGGTGGTTATGAGTACTTCATTACCTTCACTGATGATTTGAGTAGGTATGGATATATCTGTTTAATGAAAAACAAGTCGGAAGCCTTTGAGAAATTCAAGGAATTCTAGAGTGAGGTACAAAATCAACTCGGCAAGAAAATAAAGTTTCTACGGTCGGACCGTGGAGACGAGTACATGAGCCATGAGTTTGATGACCATCTAAAGAGTTGTGGAATAGTTCCTCAACTCACTCCGCCGGGTACACCGCAGAGGAACGGTTTATCGGAACGGAGAAATTGGACCTTGTTGGACATGGTACGATCAATGATGAGTCGGACAGATCTATCTTTATCATTTTGGGGTTATTGTCTAGAAACTGCAGCGTTCACACTAAACAGAGTACCATCAAAGTCAGTAGAGAAGACACCACATGAGATGTCGACTGGCAAAAGGCCAAGTTTGTCTTTTCTTAAGATTTGGGGTTGTGAAGCATTTGTCAAGCGACTTCAGTCGGACAAGCTCACGCCCAAGTCGTATAAGTGTATTTTCGTGGGGTATCCGAGGGAAACCTTGGGGTACTACTTCTACAACCGAGAAGAGGGCAAAGTTTTTGTCACTCGAAAAGGTGTCTTCCTTGAGAAAGAGTTTCTCAATCAGGGATTTAGTGGGAGCACAATGCAACTTGAAGAAATTCGAGAGGAACCCGCTAGGGGCGAGTCGGCAAGGGCCTTGGAGGCTGAGCCGGTCGTGGTACCTACACCGGTAACAGCACCTGAACCACGGAGATCTGCCAGATTACAAAATGCTCGTGATGTTTTACTGTTAGACAGTAATGAGCCGGCAACTTATTCGGAAGCGATGGTGGGATCTGATTCTGAGTCATGGCTTGGAGCCATGAGATCCGAATTAAAGTCCATGGATGAAAACCAAGTTTGGAATTTGGTTGATCTCCATGACGGTGCAAGACCCGTCTAGTGCAAATGGGTCTTTAAGAAGAAAACTGATATGGATGGAAATATTTCCGTATATAAAGCACGACTTTTCGCGAAGGGGTTCCGACAGGTTCAAGGAGTTGACTACGACGAGACCTTATCACCCGTAGCGATGCTTAAGTCAGTTCAGATCATGTTAGCCATAGCAGCCTATTTCAACTATGAGATATGGCAGATGGATGTCAAGACCCCTTTCCTTAATGGAAATTTAACTGAGGACGTGTATATGATACAACCCGAAGGTTTTGTCGATCCAGCTAATGCTAACAAGGTATGCAAACTTCAGAAATCCATTTATGGGTTGAAGCAAGCATCTCGGAGTTGGAACATACGCTTTGATGAGGTAGTCAAATCGTTTGGCTTCATCAAGAGCGATCATGATTCTTTTTTATACAAGAAGTTTAGTGGGAGCAAAGTAAATTTTCTAATCTTGTATATGGACGACATATTACAGACGGGAAATGATGTCATGATGTTGCAAGAAACCAAAGAATCATTGGAAAGGAGTTTCTCAATGAAGGATTTGGGTGAGGCGACTTACATACTGGGAATCAGGATCTATAGAGCTAGATCAAGGCAGCTCATTGGATTGAGTCAGAGTACATATCTGGACGAAGTTTTGAAGAAATTCAAAATGGAGGAGTCTAAGAAGGGGTTCTTATCGATGTCACATGGTGTAAAACTTAGCAAGACTCATTGTCCTTCGATGACTGATGAGCAAAGTCGGATGAGTGTGATCCCGTATGCTTCGGCAATCGGATCCATCATGTATGACATGATTTGTACTAGGCCAGATGTCTGCTTTGCTCTAAGTGTAACGAGCAGATACCGGGCTGACCCTGGCAAAGCCCAATAGGCAGCATTTAAAAACATCCTTAAGTACTTGAGAAGGACTAAGGAAATGTTCTGTCGTGGTGGTGTCACGGCAGATGCCATAGGATGGCTAAAGATGTGGGGACGAAGGACGCTGGAGGCGCTCGGGGAGGGATCACGCGACGAGTAGACGTGTGAAGGATGAAACTAGCACTGCAAACAACACGATCTACCCAGGTTCAGGGCCCTCGTGAGGAGGTAAAACCCCTACTCCTGCCTTTCTTTCTGTATTCTGATGTCTCGCCGAGTAGCCACAGTACAATGGTTCTTGCTACCGAGTAGCCACTCTTCTCTCTACGAGAAGAACTAGGTCAAGAATCTCTACGTAGTGATCGCTCTAGGTCAGCATCCCTCGCGTAGGAGGGGGCAGGGCACCTTATATACTCGGTGCCCAGCCGGATACAGCCAAATACAAATAAGTGTCGACATTGTGTACACACCGTCCTTCTTCCGAGTTCCCGCTGACAGCTTTGGCTTCTAGATTTGTCCCGGTGCGGAAAGTCGTTGGGCAAAACCAAGTGTTCAGTCTGTTATCACTGTGGCGAACACAGAGTAGGTCCCCCCTATCCTGCGACGCCCTGCTGACACACTGTCGCTGTCAGGCACGCCGTCCCCAGATGAACAGTGCTGTGAACAGTGCCAAGTACGGACCCGGGATACGCGGGATTCGGTGTCAGAATGGCTCCTTTGACTTCTGGCCCGAGTAGGTTCCCGCCATTTCTACTCGGACCAGCTCTTCTATTCAGAGGAGCATAACTCTCTTGGCTCATTCTTCTGAATGTCTAGGTGTAAGACCGGGTAGCAGTCGACCGGGTAGCGAGTACCAGGTAGCCGGCTACTCGGCCAAACACCCCTTCTGATCTTGCCATTAGCACTTGCCTTTACCCTACTCGGGGGTAACCCCCCGACAGCAGTCCCCGAAGCTGGTAGAGCCCTGCGAACTCGTTCACTGGGCCCTGCCAGCTTAAAAACCATCCTTGACAGTCTTGCCCTTGAGCTTTGAGATACCGAGTGAAAACCTCCGAGTAGCCCTTGATCTTGTTTCCTCTCTTCCGAGTAGGGCCACTTCTCTTCTCTGTGGCCGAGTAAAATGACTTAGTGAAATCTGGAAACGGAATCTCTGCGTGACAGAGCACAATCCGGCTTTCCGCGCTGCAACTGGGCACATGCCACGCGGACACGACTTCGACGCCTCGGTGCCTAGTAACTGACAGGCCACGCGCCCAGTTTCCACGGGGTGGGCCCACCAGCTCGTAACGTCCCATCACGCGCAGTAATCGCCCACGATCTCGTCGTGGGATCTAATGCGGCCGTTACGCGGGTGTTCTGCGCTGTGTGCGTTTCTAACCGGCCCACAGACCCCACGCCACACGATTACTGCCACGATCGATCCCACTTCCTCAACTCGTAACGGTAACTCGAGGAGCGGTATAAATACCCCCTCGGTAACTCCTTCTTCTTCTTCCGCTCGCAATTTCCCCTTCTGCCTTCTCGTTTCTCCGCCGCTGCAGAGCTCCTCGCCGCCGCGCAACTCACTGCGCCGCCGCGAGCTTCTCCACACACCAAATTCTCGATCTTTTTCCCCAATTTCTTCCTCTCCGCCATGGCTCGCGACGACAACGCTCGCGCCGGCTGGGCGGGGTCCGAGGTCACCGCCGAGGAATGCCAATGGCTGGTGAACACCCGGCGAGTTCCTCCCGGTGTTCGCTGCCGGCAACCTGACGATGAGCTCGTCCCTACCCCGCAGGAAGGCGAGCACGTCGTCTTCCTCGCGCACTTCGCGCGAGGATTCGGGCTTCCAGCATCCAACTTCCTCCGCTCCTTCCTCGACCACTACGGCCTCCAGATGCACCATCTCCCTCCGAACGTCGTCGTCTTCCTCTCGTACCACGCCGTGGTATGCGAGGCCTTCCTGGGCGTTCGCCCCACGACGGAGACGTGGTCCAGGTATTTCTTCTTTCGCCAACAGAGCAAGGGCAAGAAGGACAGCGCGGACACCAGCAGCCGGATAATGGAGACCGGCAGCGCCATGATGGTGCAGCGCCCTGGAACCAACCATCCGCGCATCAAGGGACTGGACTCCGTCCGCAAGTGGCAGAGGACGTTCCTGTACGTGCAGAACGTCCCCGCCACGAAGGGAGCCAAGGTGGAGGACCGAATCAATCTGCCCCCTTGGAGCAACCGAGCTCCCACCGGGCAGAACTGGCGGACCAAACCGTCCATCGACAGCAACCTGAAGCAGATGGACGAGCGCCTCGCCTATCTGGCCGAAGAAGGGCTCAAAAGCGACGACCCAATCGCCTGCTGGATCTCCAAGCGGGTGCTGCCGCTCCAGCGCCCCGTCCACCCCATGTGCTACATGGGCGGCCCCCGCGACTGTACTCGGACGACCATGTTCGAGCTCAGCAACGCGGATGTCGCCTCTCACGCGCGGTCCATCATGACCACGGGCCTCAGGGACAATTGGCAGTATGGCTTCATCCCATACAGCCGCACGAAGCCAATCGAGCGGGTATGTACTTCTTTTCCTATCTCTTATATGCCTGTTCCGAGTAGATAGCCCTCTTATCTAGCAGCGTCTGGTACTTACACTCTGCGTCGAGTAGGGCACTTAGCAGAACTGCTTAGGCTTAATATGCTTTATGTTTGCACGCCTTGCCGAGCAGGACACAGAGTAGCACTGCTTAGGCTTGATGTGCTTTGTGTTTGCACGCCTTGCCGAGTAGGACACAGAGTAGCACTGCTTAGGCTTGATGTGCTTTGTGTTTGCACGCCTTGCCGAGTAGGACACAGAGTAGCACTGCTTAGGCTTAATGTGCTTTGTGTTTGCACGCCTTGCCGAGTAGGATGCCTCTATGCTACTCGACTAATCTTGTGATGTTTCTCTATTCTTCAGGTCCTTGCTCGCCAGCTCGCTGAGAGCATGGAACGCTTCGAGGACAACTGGTCGGAGGACCGAGAGGAAGACGACGAGGTCTCCTTCGAGACCGCGGACAGGCTCAACCTCCCTCATGCCGCTCAGACAGAGAAGCATCACGTGGATGCGTCTGTCCGTGATTGGTCCGAGGATGACGACGAAGGTAATTGAGCTCATCTTGTCTGGTTGCAAGCCGCGCTACCCAATTTCCTCTTGTTTCTGAGCCGTTTTTCTTCTTCCGAACTTCACAGGCGGCGCTGATGCTGAAGAGGAGGACGAGGAGGAAAACGAGGAAGCCCTTGTCGTCAAGCCGCTCTCGATCGCTGCTCCTCTTACCCGCAAACGGACGGGTAGCGGTGCTCAGGAGCCCCCCGCCAAGAAGAAGAAGGCGGCCGGAAAGACGACCAAGAAGACTGTGACAAGAGGAGGACGGACAATCCCTACCCGTAAAGGGTAAGCACTTTCTCCTTAGTTATGCGCCTCTGCTGCCACAAATTCCCAATTCTCTTACTTCGTTGCTTCTTCTCGATTTCCTTTGTCCTTCTCTTTTTTCTGAACATGCTTTTTTCTTCAGAGCCCCCTTGAACGCTGACGCCGCTCTCGCGCCCACCAAGACTAAGAAGAAATCCGCCATTGACGTCGATAATCTCATCGACCTCGACGATGAGACTGAAGCCGCAGCGCAGGCCGGAGCGCGTGCGTCCTCTCCCGTGAAAGGGGACGACTCCGACGATGCTCGATACATGGACAACGACGCCCACGACGCCGAGCAGGAGCAGCAGGCCCGCGCAGATCAAGAAGCGCGGGACGCTGATCGCGACGCAAGGCCATCTTCTCCTCCGGCCGCCACGGCCGAGGAGAACCTAGATCAAGACCCTGAGAAGCATGATGACGATGCCGCCCTTGAGCGGCGAGAAGAGGACCAAGAGCAGCCAACGACAAGGGCTGCTGAGCAAGACGACCCCGCGGCCCAGCCGCGGGTAGAAGAACAAGACGCCGCACAGCAAGACCCCGCTGCCGAGCAGCGGGAGGTTGAGACGATTGATGAGATGGGGCAATACCCTCTGAGCGACGCGCAACCAGACGCCGCGCAGGGTAGCGCTCAGCCGGATGTTGCGCCCTTGGCGCCGCCTACCCAGCAGGGTACTTCCTCCAGCGCGCCAACCTCCCCATCAACGAAGAAGACCAAGACAACGTCCAGCCCTCCGGCCAAGCAGCTTATGAAGAAGATCAAACAGGAAGCCGTTGACAAGAAGGCCGCCGAGAAGAAGGCTGCCGAGAAACAGACCTCTGGGAACCAGGCCGCCGAGAAGCCAGCTGGCCAGTCAGAGGGCACTGTTCGCAGGAATCCCTCGCGTAGCGGTACGCGTGGTGCTGCCACGATGCCGCCGCCAAGACCAACTGCCAAGCCCGGCCAGCTCACCATCCGTGAACCTGAAGCGGCTGCTGATACCGCCGCAGGATCCAGCTTCCCGGATCCACCCACCTTCCCACCTTATATGGTGAAGGTGAGCCAGCAGCACAGCATCCGACTGACCCCGGCCGAGAAGAAGCTCGCTCTCCGGAGGGGCAAACAGGCTACGCCGGCGGACTCCAAGCCTCCAGCCAGGAACAAGGACCGATCCGTCTCGATCCACTCGCGCGAGGTTGCGGAAGACGAGGTAACGTCCACGGGCCTCGAGCAGATAGTTGACCGGGTTGGATTTATTGACGCTGAGTGGGACAGCGGAGTCCTTGGCAACACGAACTGGCACGGCACATCCCTGGGCGATTTGGATCACATGCGCGTCGACTGGAACAAGGCGGACATGGGTTATAAACCCATGACCATCTCGTCCAATACGAGCACGCTCGCCGCCAAGCTTTTCGTCCATCGCAAGGCCGCAGAGGATATTGAACAGACCTACGTGGTAAGCTTTGCTCATCCGTCCCGAGTTGCATTTTCCTTCTCTTCTATTCTTCTGCTTCTTCTTATCCATCCCCCAGTCCCCGAGATTCTGGCCGAGTAGGCGGGTACTCAACCGAGTTGCCGCCTTCTCGGGTTGAATCTACACGTCTTTGTCTGACTCCTTTTCTTTCTTCCTCTCAGAATTGCCTTCTGAAAAGAACCAACCTGTACCGGCGACTGCTATGGAACCACAGCATTGCTAGGAGGCGTCTTGAGGCCCTAGAATCGGAGCTCAAGTCCGCTGAGGCATCGGATAAGGAGGTCATGGACAGCGCCCTCAAGCTTTCCGAGATCGAGAGTGAGCTTTTAGCTACGCGGTTCCCGCGTTTTATGTTTACGCCCGCTGTTGCTTTCTGCTCTGACCAACTCCTTTCTGCAGGCAAGTTTAAGACCCTGGCCGAGGAGCACTCCAACTGCCGCGACATCGTCGAGAGCGGCCAAACCACAATCAAGAGGCTGGAAGGTGAGTTGGTGTTCTTCTCTGCTTGTTTTCTTGCTTTCATCTTTGCTACCCTGCTAACCGTGCTTTGCTTTTCACAGAAGATCATAAGAAGTTTGTCGAAGAGCATCTCGACTGCCTCAAGCCTGCTGAGGTGCAGGCGCAGCTTGCAAGCCTTGAGGCGGAATTCAAGAAAAGGCACCTCGCCGAGTTGAAACCATTGCAGGCCCAGGTGCGAACTGCTCTCCAGAAAGCCACTGATCTAGCTATCGAGAGAGACAACGCGGTGGCCGAGAAGAAAAAAGCCGAAACGGCAGCCACAGCCAAGCAAAAGGCTCTCGAGCTGGAATGCAAGACGCTGAAGGAGAGAAACTCGGATCTTATGCTCCAGCTGGCGCAGTTCCGGAAGGTAGAAGAGAGGCATGTTGCTGACGAGGAGTCATGGAAGAAAAAACTGCAGGCGCTACTCTACGACCTGAACAGTAAGTGCTTGCTTCTCCGCCCTTGTCTTGTTTCTTGCGCTTCTCCGTTGCTCGGTTTATTTTTCTACTCGGCTTCTGTTTTTTATCTTCTCAATAGCTTTTTCAGAAATCTTCCCCGACCTCGAGTCATCTTGTAAGCCTGCCTTGGCGAAGGCCCGAGCAGCTCGCATTGAGAAGGGCGAACCCATGGACACCAAGGCAGAGATCGAAGATAGCATCACGGTCATGCAGGGGCAGCTTCAGCGCTTAAGTGGTGTGGGCACCGATCTGGTGCGCACTGCCTTCAAGCTCTATGACGTGTTCTGGCCCAAAGACTCCGCGCCAAAAACTATCCGCGGACTTGCCGCGAAGCTTAATGGCGTGAAGGCCGAGCTGAAGAAATGGAGGGCGTCCGGAGCTCGGGCAGGCGCTGATATGATGCTGCTCTTCATCACTAGCTGGTATGAGAACCTCAACTTGCAAGTTGTCCGCGAGATGCGTGAGGACTCCAAGTGGGAGACGGATTCCGATTGCGTGGCTCTCCGCCAGGCCGTCGCGTACGAGGTCGCCCAGTACGCAAGCACCGCGCGCTTCATCGACGGTCTCACCGAGCCTGACACCGAGGTGGACGAAGGCGATGATGACGACGGTGATGAAGACGAGGACTCCACCGAGTCTGACCTGGGCAGCTTCGAGAGTGATCGCTACAAGGACGGGAAGGGGAAGGCCGCGGTCGTCGCGGACAGCGAGGAGGAGGCCGAGAGCGTGGATATGGTGATCGACACCGCGGCCCTCGAGTTCGGCACCTCCTTAGGTGCGGCTCTCGACGACACGGCGCGACTCCTCGCTCAGACTGCGGCCTCCACCTCGGTGGACACTGCCACTTCCGAGCAGGCTGCTACTGAGCCGAATGTTGATGCCGCGAAGACTGACGCCGCCAACTCGGAGGCCGATGCTGCTAAGACCAGCGCTGAAGCTGAAGCCGCCAAGGCCAACACTGACACTGAGGCCGCCAAGGCCAGCGCCGAGAACACTGCTGCTTCTACTTGATCACTTCCTGCAACTTATTCTCGAAACTTTTATCAGATCCCGGGATGCCGGGTGCAGATGTATCGAAACAATTATCGTTGTCGTTTGCTACTTAGTTTTATTCACGTTTGATATTTAACTTAGTCAATTTGAGCAACTTTGGCTCGAATGTCGGGTTGCGTTATCATGCGAGTCCCCGAGTTGCATTTCTTATTCGCTCTTCCTTTTTATATTAGCTCTTACCCGCAACTTGTTGCTTTTTTGGTATTCGAGTCACAAGAATTCAAAGTTGGAGTTGCAAATACTTAGCCACTTAGAAATACTCATAGTAACGCAGCCCACCACTTAGCCGAGAAGGAGTTAGCAAGAAACAACAGTAAAAGACATCCTATTCGGTTCCTGCGCTTTTTCTTTCCTTAGTAATTTTTCTTGTGCTCATTGACCTTTTGCTTGTTCTCTTGCTTGCCATGAAGCCGGGTTTCGGACAGCAGCAAAGTCGAAGAGTTGGCATGTAGGTTTAAACACAATACTAGATGTACTCGTGAAATTTTAAGCAGAGGGACCGAGTGGACAAGAGTAAAGCCGGGTAGAAACACACAGAGCAAGTCTAGGCGAGGGCAGTCCCCGAGCTGAATTTCAGATTGCAGGGTAGAATTATAACTCGGATAAGAGAGTACATACACATCTTTGCTCACGAATGAAAGCGACGAAGTAGGGCTACATTCCAAGGGCGCTTGGTTTCCTCTCCAGCTTTATCTGCCCTGTTCTCCTGTGATGGACGCATGTCCACGAGATAATAGGCATCATTGTGCAGCGCTTTGCTCACAATGAAGGGCCCTTCCCATGGAGGAGACAATTTGTGCATCCCGGCTGTGCGTTGCACAAGCCTGAGGACCATGTCTCCTTCTCGGAAAACCCTTGGGTTCACCTTTCGGCTATGATAACGCCGCAGGCTTTGCTGGTAGATAGCCGAACGTGACAGAGTGAGCTCTCTTGCTTCTTCGAGCAGGTCAACATCGTCTTCTCGAGCTTCTCTCGCCTCTACCTCAGTGTAGAGGGTTACTCGAGGGGAGTCATGCTCTAAGTCTATTGGCAACATGGCGTGTAGCCAGTTGAACGGTTAGGGCTAGTCCTTAGACTCCACAACACCACTGGCAACTCGTCTAGCCAACACCCAGGTGTTTTCAGTAGCGGCTCAATCAGCCTTGGCTTTATGCCTGCCAGTACCATGCCGTTTGCTCTTTCCACTTGCCCATTGGAGGCGGGATGCGCAACAGACGCAACATCTAGTCGGATGTGCTTATCTCTGCAGAACTGCACCATTGCCCCCTCTGCGAATTTTGTGCCGTTGTCGGTGATGATGCTGTGCGGGTAGCCATATCTCAGGATCACCTCCTTTAAGAATTTCACGGCCGTAGCTCCATCGCACTTCCGAAAAGGCTTCACTTCAATCCACTTGGTGAACTTGTCCACCATGACCAAGATGTGTGTCATGTTGCCTTTAGCCGGCTTGAAGGGGCCAACCATATCCAGGCACCATACGGCAAACGGCCATGTGATAGGAATTGTCTTCAACTCGGAAGCAGGCATGTGAATCTTATTCGCGAACATCTGGCAGCCATTGCACTTCCTCACGATGTCTTCAGCTTGCTGCAGAGCTGTGAGCCAGTAGAAGCCATGCCGAAAAGCTTTTTTGACCAATGCCCGAGAAGAGGCGTGGTGCCCGCATTCTCCTTGGTGTATTTCCAACAGAATTTCTCCTCCTTCTTCTGGGTCCACACAACGTTGCAGCACGCCGGTGGCACTTCTTTTGTGCAGCACATCTCTGAATATAGTGTAGCCCTTGGATCTTCTTTGAATCTGCCTTGCGGCCACCTCATCTTCTGGCAGAGTACCGTCCTTTAGAAAGGATAATATGGGCATGGCCCAACTCGGTGTCTCCCGTGTGGGAAACACTGGTTCGTCCACTTCCATTGGGACAGGCATCTCTGGCTGCTCTTTAGGGTTGGGAGCACTTCTCTGGAGCCCTGAACGATTGGCAAGGACCTCCTCAATGAATGCGACAGTCCCCGGGTTAAGGACAGCAGTCCCCGAGTAGGGAGCGGCAGTCCCCGAGTAAGGAGCGGCAGTCCCCGAGTAGGGAGCGGCAGTCCCCGAGTAGGGAGCGGCAGTCCCCGGGTTCTCTGTTGCATTCTCCCAGTCAATCTCCATTGGAACGGATTCTTCACTTGGCAGAGAAGGAACAAATATGGATTCCGAGTTGGGAGATGGCTTGATGGATGGCTTCCTCAAGTGCTCCAAGGCGACCCCCGCCGGGATGGATTGCCGAGAAGATCCCAACTTGGACAGCTCGTCTGCCGCTTCGTTCTCTGCTCGGTGAATGTGCTGGAACTCGCAGCCTTCGAAGAATCCAGTCATAGACTGTACCAGGAAGCGATATGATGCCATGTTGGCATCTAGAGCATCCCAAGTGCCAGAGACTTGCTGCACCAACAGATCTGAATCGCCACAGCATATAATGCGATGTACGCCAACCTCCTTGGCTACTCGCAAGCCGTGCACCACTGCCTCATATTCTGCTACGTTGTTGGACGCCTTGAAATGAATCTGCAGCACGTACTTGAGTTGATCTCGCTTGGGTGACGTAAGCACTACGCCAGCACCAAGGCCTTCCTTCACCTTCGAGCCATCAAAGTGCATCTTCCAGTAATTGGAAACTGGAGCAGGAGGTTCGTACTGCACCTCAGCCCAATCCACCAGAAACTCCGCCAGAATCTGAGACTTGATGGCTTCTCTTCTCGCATACGCGGGGGCGCACGCGGCTAGCTCGATTGCCCACTTGGCTACTCGACCACTCGCCTCCTTGTTGCCCATGATATCCGAGATGGGAGCAGAGCTCACAACCGTGATAGGATGCTCTTGGAAGTAATGCTTTAGCTTCTTGGCGCCCAGGTACACGCCATAGGTCATCTTCTGGTAATGCGGGTAGTTCTGCTTGGAGCTGGATAGCACTTCGCTGAGGTAGTACACTGGCCGTTGCACACTCTTGCCTTCTTCTTCTCGCTCCACCACAATCACCACACTGACTACTCGATTGGTGGCAGCAATGTACAGCAGCATTGGCTCCTTGGGTAGCGGACTAGCCAAGATGGGAGCGCTAGCCAACATTGCCTTCAGCTCGTTGAAAGCCACATCCGCTTGCGGAGTCCAGACAAACTTGTCACTTTTCTTCATCAGTTGGTACAAAGGACGGGCCTTCTCGCCCATTCGGCCCAGGAAACGGCTCAGAGATGCTAAGCAACCAGTGAATTTTTGCACATCCTTCAGGGATCTTGGCAAAGACATGCTCTCAATAGCTTTTATCTTTGAAGGATTGGCTTCAATGCCCCGACTAGATACCAGGAAGCCGAGTAGCTTGCCAGCCGGGACACCAAAGGTGCATTTACTCGGGTTCAGCTTCATTTTATACTTGCGCAAGTTGGCAAAGGTTTCCTCCAGGTCGGCAAGCAGAGTATGTGTTTTATTCGTTTTGATGACAATGTCATCTACGTACACCTGCACATTCTTGCCGAGCTGATCGTGCAAGCATTTCTGCATGCACCGCTGATAAGTAGCACCCGCATTCCGCAACCCGAAACACATGACACGATAGCAATAAGCCCCGTACGGGGTAATGAAGGCAGTCTTTATTTGATCAGCAGGATTGAGAGCTATCTGGTGGAAACCAGAGTAGGCATCTATGAAAGACAGCAGTTCACAACCAGCAGTGGAATCGATCACCTGATCGATACGAGGTAGCGGGAAGGGATCCTTGGGGAATGCCTTGTTCAAGTCGGTGTAGTCGACAAACATGCGCCATGCAGTAGCAGCCTTGGGATCCTCCCTCTTCTTCTCGACCATGACCGGGTTGGCTAGCCAATCCGGATGCAGCACCTCCATGATGAAATTGCTTATCAGCAACTTGGTGATCTGGTCACCAATGGCCTTCCTTCTCTCATCTCCGAAGCGGCGCATAGCCTGCTTCACTGGCTTGGCGTCAGGACGCACATGTAATGAGTGCTCAACCAACTCCCTCGGGACTCCTGGTAAATCTTCATTGGACCAGGTGAATACGTCCCGATTCTCACGGAGGAAGTGGATGAGCTCGCTTTCCTATTTCTCCGCCAACCCGGAGCCAATGATGGCTACGCGGTCGGGGAACTCAGGGTCGACCTGGACCTTCTTTGTCTCTTGAGACGCTTGGAACGCGGTCCCGTGCTGGGTACTCGGCACACCCTGCGCACCAGCTTGCGCGGATTGCGCCATAGCCACCACCTCGTACATCTTTTTCTTCTCGGAAGCAATCACCATGGACTCCGCCAGCTGAGAACCAGCAGAGGCACACTCTATGG
The DNA here is from genome assembly GCA_028641055.1 of Alopecurus myosuroides. Classification (NCBI taxonomy): domain Eukaryota; kingdom Viridiplantae; phylum Streptophyta; class Magnoliopsida; order Poales; family Poaceae; genus Alopecurus; species Alopecurus myosuroides. The sequence continues at coordinate 361,470,565 of CM054059.1, read as the reverse complement.
ACTTCTTGTAATCACCAGAGATGGTAATCACGCCATTGGGACCAGGGATCTTCATCTTCAGATATGCCGTGTGAGTAGAGGCCATGAACTTGCTCAGAGCAGGCCTGCCGAGTAGAGCGTGATAGGGGCTCTGATGATCAACCACTTCGAACTGCAGGCGCTCAGTGCGGCAGTTCTCCCTTGTGCCGAATAGCACATCTATCCACACTCGACCAATCGGGTTGCACGAGACACCCGGCACAATGCCATTGAAGGTGGTCTTGCTGGGTAGCAGCATTTTCTCGGCCAGCCCAAGCTTCTCGAGTGTGTCTTTGTACACAATGTTGATGCTACTGCCGTTGTCGATCAGTACCTTGCTGAACCTCACGTTCTTCTCGGGACCCAAGAAGGTAGGATCCACCACCAAAGCGTAGCTACCCGGGTTGGGAATTACCTTGGGATGATCTACTCGGGACCACTTGATCTCTTGGTTGCACCAATGCATATAGTGAGGAACTGCAGGGATCACGGCATTGACCTCCATGGCACGCCTGTGCTGTGATTGCTTGTCGACGGGCTCTGAAGTGAAGATCATGTAGCTCTCATGAGGTTCTTGGTACTGGTTGCGGCCTCCGCCCTCATTGTTGCCGTTGTTGTTGCTCTGATAGCTGTTGTTGCCTCTGTTGTTGTTGCGGTTGTAGTTGTTGTTGTTGTTGTTGCGGTAGCCCTCATTGTTGAAGTGGCGGTTGGCTCCTAAAGCCACTTGATTCACGTTTTCTCTTCTCGGAAACACTGGCGGCCGAGCTACGGGTGCGCGAGCAGGCTGCACGTTGGCATTTGCAGCTGGCAGAGGAGGAGGAGGCGGCAAGCCTTCATTCCGGATCAGATCCCACCACTCGCACTGTCGGGTAGTGTGGTTAGCAGGCCTTGAGGGGTGCTGAGTGTGGAAACTGCATGGGCCATCCTTCATGTCGTCAAAGACGAACTTCCTCGTCTGCTCCGAGTTGCCGCTACCCGACTGAGGAGCACGGAATGGTTTCTTGTTGCCTTGGCCCTGGTTCTGGTTCCGGAAAGCTCCAACAGCCACTGCGTTCACCTCCTCAGGGTCGTACCGAACATCTATTCGGTCACCCCTGCGCTTGTTGCGGAACTCGTTGCGCTTGTTGCTGTTGAAGTTTCTTCTCGGCTCGGAGGAATCCATCAGAGGCTGGGTAGGATCTCCGAGTGCGTACTGATCTGCAATCTTGATGGTCTCCGCCAGAGTGTTTGGCATCTCCCTCTGCAACCTTTGCCACAGCATACTTCCATGTCTGCAACCCTGCGCAAACCAAGTGATGGCCTGGGCTTCATTCACACCTTCACAGGTGTTCCTTAATGTGCTCCACCGAGTAAGGTACTCGCGGTCCGTCTCGTCTTCTCGCTGCCTGCAAGCGGACAGCTCCTGTGGCCTATTCGGCCTCTTGTAGGTGTTGGTGAAGTTGCTGACGAAGGCGTCCGAGAAGTCCAGCCAGCAATTTATGCTGTTCGTGGGCAAGTTGTTGAGCCAAGTGCGAGCTGGACCCTCTAGCATTTGCGGAACGTACCGCACTGCCCATCTCCGGTTGCCGCCCGCGATGTGGACTGCGGTGACATAGTCATTGAGCCAATCCTCTGGCTTGGTGCTGCCGTTGTAGCTCTTGGTGCCCCTTGCGAGCTGGAAGTTCTTCACGGACGGCTCGTTCATGATGCGCGGGCTAAAGCACTCGGGGCCAGGAGGACCCGTGTTCTCAAGCCGCGCCGACAAGCTGATCCGGTCCAGCTGGTGCCTTGCATCTCCAGGCGCCAACACGCGCTCGCCCACACGATCCAGAATGTCATAGCCAGCCATCCCCATGGCCGAATCGCCATCATCATATCTGTCCACCTGCACAGCTGCAGGCTGCTCCACCGGGTTGGCGACTTGCGCCACTGCACGCGGCTGCTGCCTCTGCCGAGTAGGCTTGGCGACGGGATGCTGAGAAGGACCTGGGCGCTCTCCATCTCGGGCTTGGCTTTGAGCTTTATGGGCTTGAAAGCCTGCTCCTGTAGTGTTGTGTTTCTGACCGGACTGTCGCGGCACAGCGAGCTGTTTCGCGGCGACAGCCGGGTCGTACACCTGCATTTGCCTATCCTTGCCGGAATGCCCACTCCGGCTTTTCTCACGGCTAGGATGCGGAGATGAAGCCTGATCGTTAGATATGGCCACATGCGAGTGCACCACCTGAGAAGCTCCAGCACCCGGGTTGGCTTTCCGGAACTCCTCGTTCTGCCTAGCCGCCTCTAGCACCAACTCGTTCAGCCTCTCCTGTTGCCTAACGCGCGCGTCGCCAACTAGATGCGGCAACTCGGCAGCTACGGCCTCCGCAGCTCTGAGTGTTTTGGCGGGTGTGCTGTATCTGGGTCTAGTGGAGGTGTTTGCGGTGGCGGACTGACTGGGAGCCTCTACAACCGTTGCCATCTCGGCACCTAGGTTGCGACGCGTAGCACCTACTTTGCTAGCTCTCCTAACAACTGGTGTGAAACCGTGAGCCTTATTGTACTCAAGCTGATCTAAGCTAAGCTCTAGCCTGATCTTCTCCAACTCCGCCTGCTCAGCGAGCAGCTCCTGGCGCTGCCGGTCGAGCTGCGCCTTCATGGTCAGGAGCTCGAGGTCAGTGGGAGGCGGCATGCCCGTCCGCGCAGCAGACGCAAGGATCGTCGGAGTAGTGGAGAGCGGAAGGTTGCACTCCTTCTCGTAAGGCTTGTGCGTCTTCCCGCCAGCACTAGAGCCAGCAAGATCCTCGACGACAGCCGCAGCGGTAGCAGCTGCGCCCTTCCCGGCGTCAGCAGCGGGGCCGGTCATCATCACCTCCGCGACGCTCGCGGAGCGGCCCAACGGCCTCCCGCGTGCGGCGATAACGGCAGGTGGATCCTCCGCGTCATGCACTAGCTCGGGGTACTCGCGGTCGATGACGGTGGCGACGTAGACGAGGTGCGCGCCGAAAGAAAGCACCGTGCCGCCCTCCGGCATGGCCCTGCCGCCGAAATCGCCGGCGTTGTCGGTGACGAAGTCGAAGGAGCCGAATCTGTGGACAAGCGCCGCTGGTTGCCCCACGGTGGGCGCCAACTGTCGTGGTGGTGTCACGGCAAATGCCATAGGATGGCTAAAGATGTGGGGACGAAGGACGCTGGAGGCGCTCGGGGAGGGATCACGCGACGAGTAGACGCGTGAAGGATGAAACTAGCAGTGCAAACAACACGATCTACCCAGGTTCAGGGCCCTCGTGAGGAGGTAAAACCCCTACTCCTGCCTTTCTTTCTGTATTCTGATGTCTCACCGAGTAGCCACAGTACAATGGTTTTTGCTACCGAGTAGCCACTCTTCTCTCTACGAGAAGAACTAGGTCAAGAATCTCTACGTAGTGATCGCTCTAGGTCAGCATCCCTCGCGTAGGAGGGGGCAGGGCACCTTATATACTCGGTGCCCAGCCGGATACAGCCAAATACAAATAAGTGTCGACATTGTGTACACACCGTCCTTCTTCCGAGTTCCCGCTGACAGCTTTGGCTTCTAGATTTGTCCCGGTGCGGAAAGTCGTTGGGCAAAACCAAGTGTTCAGTCTGTTATCACTGTGGCGAACACAGAGTAGGTCCCCTGTAACATCCCAATTTTTGCTAAATTAGGGTTGTGGTGTTGTTGGCATCTCATACATGCATCAAACAAAAATTTAAATCATGGTTGAACCAATTTAAACTATGAAATTTAAGTGGTTTAAGAAAATTCCCCAAAAAGTACTCAATTTGGTTCCCAAAATTTCGTTCTAAAAATAATTTCAATTTTGGAAAGCAAATACATGGTGAGCTTGCAAATCTCATGAGCTTTTCAAAAAGTATTTTTGCCAAATTTTCTGTTCACAAAAAGGTCCCCAAAGAGTTGTTTTCTGTACTGTTTTATAATAGAAAAGGGCCTGTTTGCAAATCTTAAAAGCTTCAGGGGGTCATGGAGGAACTTGCCCGTGTCTTCTTCCTCCTGTCCGGCGACAGGAGGGCAGCCGCAGCGCCACCTCCTACTTACCTCCTCGCGATGTGGACGTCCAGAAGGAACCCCAAGGTGCCGTCCGGATCGAGCAGAGCTCGCAGAAGCTCGGACGCCCTCCCCTATCTCTCTGTCCCTTCCGCACCCGAACCCTACCCACCGGCGATCTGTCCTCGCCGCTGTTAGGGGCCTCGCCGTGCCCATAGGATGATCCCATCAAGGTCGCCGGCCTCTGCTGCACCTCCAAGCCATTTGAATCGAGCCGAGGTGGCCGGAATCGCCCAGCCCATCGCTGTCTTCCTCGCGGACGGCAGAGCACCGCCGCGGTCGATCCGCCATCTCCCGCCCTTCCCTGGCCCCGCCGGTTGGCCCTCCATGCTCAGGGTGAGTCCCTGGTCCGCCGGAAGCTCTCCGTTTCGCTCCTCCCCCTCTGTAACTTCCCCGCGGTGTTCACCGTTTGGCACCGCCGCCACACCTCGCCGCCGGCCGCGTTATAGCATCCGAGACCAAACGGCGCTATCACTAGTTGATTCGCCTCCTCGAGGCCTTTCCAACGCGCGTGCGTGCGCTTCCGGGGTCGCCGCGGTTCACCGGCGGTGACCACCTCTGTCTCTGTTCCGGTGATCAGTGACGTCACGATGATGTCATGGCTACGTCATCATGGGTCCCACCCGGCCAGTTTAATTCTCTTCAGAAATAAAGATAAAATGGCAAAAAACAATTGACACGTGGGCCCCACTTTTATAATTACAGAAATTGAATTAAAATGAAATAATTAATATCTCAGTTTCCATAACTCAGAAAAACATGAAAAATATATGGTTGTGTTCAGAAAAATGAGATCTATCCAAAAATGTCATTTCCACATATATTTGACAAAGTTGAATTTTGGCCTTTATTTAATGTGGTTTAATTCATTTAAAATAGAAAAATAAGTTTTTATTCACTAAAATTAGAAAATTAAAAGTTATATACCAAAATGCTCAAAATGACAAATGCAACATGTTTATGATGTTTTTAAACCCATTTGAGCATTTAAAATGGTACACTCTCTCAGAATCGCCCGAAACCCCCTCCGGGGTCTATTTCGGGATAAATCCAGTAAAAATGCCTAACTGACATATGAACCCTAGCAACCCAACGATCGTGCTTAGGACTTTATTTCAGTGCATTAATCTGCTCATGCATACATATTGCGCATTGCATCGATGCCATGGTTGATTGTTCTTCTTTGTTTCGGTGTCATTCCCCCTCGATAGAATCCGACTCCGAAGAGAAGGCCAACAACTCTATGACGAATACTTGATCTTAACCGACAAGTCAAGCACTTATTCCTGAAGATCTTTATCTGGTTTTCTTATAACCAAGGCAAGCATAACCTCTTATCTGCTCATATATGATTTCAAAGTGATTTCAATCTCGTACTTTGCATTCGGTTCCAAACTATTTGATGTCGGTAGATAGAGTTCTCCTATATACTGCATAACCTAGATATCCTGATCCACTTCACCTAGCAGCTATAGGTTTGTTTGTGCGCGCTCCGCTAAACCTTGTGAGTCTTGCTTAGCCATGCTTAGTTGATGATTCCGGTCAATGCGTGAATCTACCATGTCAGGTGTTTATGATTTGAATTACCTTTGATAACTTGACTAATCACGGCATGGATGTGAGGCCACAATGGGTTGTGGCGTTTTGTCCTGTTCATGCCCCTAGGAGCGAGTTCTCGCCTTCGAGCCAAGACTGAGCGTACAGCCACACGTGGGCCGATGAACCCCGCCCGGCTGACTAACTTGTTTAACCTTATCCATGAGCCACGTAGTTTGAGCTTTCCATCTGCGTGTGAGTCGGAAAATGTTTTGGAGAAAACTAGGTCGTGACCGGGACAAGTGATGGACGTACACGGATCTTGTTCCCGACTCACAGAACAGGTGCCGTCAGGAGGTGGCCAACTCCCTGTTGACGGGGTGGCCCTGTTTGGGTTGACTCATGGATATGGTTCGACAAGGTAAAGGCTGGGAATCGACTACCCTCTGCCGGCACTTCCCGGACTAGTGCTAACCCTGGTGGCACTAAGAGTCGGTTGGTACGTGTGGGTAAAGTTGTACACCCCTGCAGGGTTAAATCTTTTCGAAAAGCCGTGTCTGCGGTTAAAGACGACTTGGTGACGGATTCTGTGATCATAGACAACTTAAATGGAATGATTAAAATTTGTTGATAACGAATGAAGGATGCCTCCTCGGAGATGCCGAGAGGGGTTACCTTGTAGCATGAGTTAGTGTGGAACAACTGGAGGAGGTGATCTTTGAAGCACGAGGTGCTGAAATGTTTTGGTGGATTAAAAGATGATGATATCAGTAGTTGAGTAGCTTTCTCATCTGTTTTCAAAATAATCTATGAGACGTGCTATTTCTTCCTCAACTTGGAAAACAAAGATGGCTTTACGCAAAATAACCTTCATAACTCTTTCTAAAAGATAGCAGATATATAATAGGTTAACTAAGTCTTGTTGAGTACCTCCCGTACTCAGGTTTGCTTAATTTTGGTTCAGGAGAAGATCTCACATCGGTGGTGATTCAACGTGGACATCGACGAGTAGGTTTGGGGTTCCCAGGTAGCAGCCTGGAATCTATGGGCTGGGACGTCGCCTTATGTTGCGGCCTCTTAGGCCTTTTTGGTTCTTGTTGATTAGCAACATATTTCGCTTTCCGTTGTCTGATGTAATGTTGGGTCGTGTGACCTCTGCTTGTAAGCTATACTCTAGTAACATCTGTTTAATACAAGTTTCATGTCTAGAGTGTTGCTTTGATCGGTTGTTGGTTTCGAGCTCATTGTTATACAGTTTTGGCTATGCCTGCATAGTTGTCGCAGTCGAGGGGTTGTGGAGCCGATGATCCATGTCCGAGCCCGCCTGTCGATTTGATCGGCCTGGGGCGAGGTAACCCCAGTAACCCTCGATTGTTGTTGCACTTTCTGGACACATAGCAGCTCTGTATAACTTTGGTCCCGTTTCCTTCAGTTTCATTCGATTCGTGGACACTTTGATATGCATAGTTGGTTATGACTAGCATGGATACAAGGAGTAGTAGACTGGGGATCCGGACTACGTGCCGATGAATCCGGTCTGCCTGCCGTTGTTTGTTGCGGCCGGGGCTGGTAACCCCGAAGCCCTTGTGAGTCCATGGCTAGGAGCACATAACAGTATGTATATCTCTGGGTCCGGGGTCGTGACAAGTCTTGGTATCAGAGCAGGACTGCCTGTAGGAAAACCTTACTACTTGGTCGATGTTGAGTCTAGTGTTTGTGAAAACTACTTCGAAACCTCAAATGAGTTGTGAAAACCTTCTTAGGATTCTTTTTACTCCGTACCTGGTATCGCTCTAAACTCTGGGTCTTCTTACCTGTTTTGATTTGAAAAGGTTCTGGTTATCCAAAACCTAGGTGCCTTCTCTGGCAAGGACGTCTTCTACCCAAGTTGACCTAGTGTTCAGTTTCTAGAGTCGTGTGTGTTCCATGTTCCGTCATCTCTTAAACTGGGAGATTTCCTTTCCATTCCAATCTCTCAGGGTTGTGTGGATTCCACCTTCTTACATGATCTAAAGTCTCAAAATCCTGAACCTCGAGATTTCCTTTTCATCTCGAATGTATCTGTTATCCTCTGCTCAAGTTCTTCCGGAGCTATCGATGTCTTTGGAAAGATATCTCGTGATTGCTATCCGTAGTGTCCTTCAAGGCACTAAGATAGTAGTTACTCCCTTCTCTATGTTTTCAACCTTGGACTTGAACCGAAGGTCCCGGAATGTGCTGAATTGTGGTGAGTTGAGTCATGTGGTTTCTTAACCATGTAATGCTCATGCTATCAGTACAGGATGCTGACCTTTAACCCAAGTTCTGTTTCTTTGGATCCTGAGGAACATCTTCTACCTCAGGATGGCTAGGAAATTCCAACTCTCATAGCCGTAGGCTTCCTTTGAAATAAAAAGGAATCATAACAAGAGTGTTCTCTATGATTCCCATATCTCTGTTCTTGGCTCAGCTATACCTCTCTTTTGGCATGGGTTCTACACCTGAGTATTAACCCGTGTATGCAACGTGATCCCAGGATTTTCCAGAGCACGTTCCTACTCTTAGCTGCTTCCCGAACTCCGTCCGTTGTTTGGAAACCAAGTTACATATGGTGTTGGATTCTTCCAATGCATTTGCTCTTGTTTTCCGTCAGAACGTTCCACCTTGGAATGTTACGAGAAACAAACTCCAGTACCTCGTTCATCTCTAGAACCAGGTCAAAGTTTTGTAATCCGCAGATTAAAGAAGTTTCATTAGCTTCTGTTCTGTTCTACTTTTGGGTATCACACTCTTACATATCAAGAGGTCGTGTTAAGTTTCATGGCCTTAATGATGAAATGATGCTCTCGCACATCTTCACCCCCTTTCCTCTAAGCTCGAATGCATGAGAATGATGGTTTGTTCATTGACATGTGTATCAGGTATTCTTAGCAATTTCTAGTGCTTCGAAAAATCTAAGAAACATCTGTATCCTCCTTAGCACTATTGGTCACCTGGTCTCTGTTGAAGTAGACCGTGTTATCAAATCCGGTTGTTCTGATGCACCTTATTGATCAGAGAGTTAGGTTTATGCCAAAGCTCTCCAGACCATATCGGTTGCTTTGAAAAGCATGCCTCCTTTCGATTTCTAAGACATACCGGTGAGCTGTGATATTCTGGTTGTCTCTCTAGAAGTATCACCAGGTGGTTACCTGACCGGGATGTCTAAACAAGGGGTAGTTTGAACTACTCTTTTCTCCAAGAAAACTCCGCTGGACACCCTGGACAAGTAGGTTGAGCTTAAACAACAACTTGGAGAGTTGAAAGACAAGAGCTCCGCCTAACTTGATCCTCTGTTAAGGGATGTCTAGTTTCCTTTGTGTTGAAGCAAGATAGTATCTCCGTAATGGACATGCTGTCATTCTACCTTGGTTTGATTTGGGCAATTGTCAGATCAAGTTCAGATCCAAGGACTATCTTGATGATGTTTTCACTCATGGTGTTTTGCCCGAGTACACCTTCATATCCTTTGGTCTGACCAATATTCTGCCTTGTTCATATATCATATGAATCACGTTACTTGGAATATCTTGATAAGTGTGTTGTCGAGCCCATCGATAACATTCCTATTCTCTCCAAGTTGCAAGAGGTTCATTTTGAACACCTGGCACTAACGTTGGAAACTTTCGAGAACCAACTTTGTGTTATCAAGAAGTTGTGTTCTGGATGTTCGAAGTGGCTTACTCCAGTCCATGTGCTTATGGTGAAAGTTGTCGCCGTGGATTCGAGTAAAGTTTTCTTGTTCCTTCGGGAATAATCCCCAGACGGTCATGCATGTGTGGAGTATTCTTGAGATGGTTGGTTTTTACCTCCATTCACTTAAAGAAGTTTGCATCCACGCTAAGCCACTGACTGATCGTTCGTAAAAGAGAGGAAGTTTAAGAACTTCGTTATCTTTGTTATCGTCTTTCCCACAGGGACTCCGATAGGTTTCGTCGCAAGTAGTTCATGTAGGTGCAACCGTCTTTTGCAAGTTGCTAATACATGAGTCCTGCAATCCTGCTCATCTTCTTGAGCTTGACATCATAGTCCATACCTTGAGAATCTAGTAAATATATCTCGTTGATAACCGGTGCAACGTCTTATCAAACATATCGAGTCTGAGTTGTCAATCCACTAACCAGAGCTGAATCTCAAGCAGCAACGATGGTTGGTGTTTCCTCAAGAGTATTGAATTAGGTCTTTTCAAACCCCGACATGGTTGATGTTGTGGTTGACACAACTAGCCGGAAGGCCTAATGTCATATCTCTTTGAATCTGTAAGAACAACCACTCCCCGTGAGAATTCTTGTCTGGCTTATTCTAACAAGTTTCCTCCCCTTTCTTCCAAACCGAAGTTCATCTTTCACTCGATGACCTATAGAAGGCTTGTCGTGAGCCTGCTGTCGGTATTTGAACATCCAGGATAGCCTGGAAGTTGATCTTTCCAATATCTCCCCGCTGAACGTCCAAAACCTTTGTTCTAGTGGAAACAAGTTCATCATGAGAAAACTCGTGGTGTTTTGTAACCCCATTGATCAGTTCCCTTTCTCAAGTTGTTTATACTTGAAGTTCTGTTTTTCTCACACATTGTGTGAATTTGTCAGTCACTTCAGCCGTGGGATTTGAACTATGTGGTAAACGTATTGCTACGTCAAATCCACCATAGAAAAAAGATTCCCTATTTTCTTCCGGTGTTTCAACCCTCGTTGATTACCCATCTTTATGGTGTGATCAATAATTCCTCTCTAATTATAGTGTTCCAACTTCTTTTGGTTACTCATCCTCTGTCGTGAAGTAACATCCCGATTCTTGACAAAGTTTTCGACAAACTTTAATGGAATGAAAGTTTCGCTATCTTTCGTGTCCACTCCGACGAGTGAACATGATCCTGTATCAAATTCTCTACGATTCACGATTACAGTGTTTTCTCGTGATTTCTCTCGTCTACGGATATTATGTCTTGGTATCCAAGACCATCCTCTCCATCTTGGTTTTCTGTTTGAAGAAACCTCGATATCATAAGTTGTCCAACCTTTCTTTTCCAAAAGGATTTAAAGTCTTGTGCAAAGCTCATATTCTAAATCCTTTCAAGAACATTCGTCCGCAAACTTGAAACCTTCTTCCGTTCCCTCCGTTATCTTGATGTGTTTCATGTCTGTTAACTCAAAAGTTCTTTACGAACATTCTTGTCCTGAGTTAGCCATGAGATACTCGATCTTCGTGAAGATCATTTCCTAAGAGTTTCCCTCTTACCTAGGTGTATCCGTTTAATACTTCAAGATGCTACGGATCAACCTCTTCAAGAAGAGAACCGTAAAGTTCGAGAAGCTTGTTCAAAACCGGTGTTCCTTCTTTCTTCTCCTTCGGGAATCTCGGGACGAGATTCTTGTAAGGGGGGTAGATTTGTAACATCCCAATTTTTGCTAAATTAGGGTTGTGGTGTTGTTGGCATCTCATACATGCATCAAACAAAAATTTAAATCATGGTTGAACCAATTTAAACTATGAAATTTAAGTGGTTTAAGAAAATTCCCCAAAAAGTACTCAATTTGGTTCCCAAAATTTCGTTCTAAAAATAATTTCAATTTTGGAAAGCAAATACATGGTGAGCTTGCAAATCTCATGAGCTTTTCAAAAAGTATTTTTGCCAAATTTTATGTTCACAAAAAGGTCCCCAAAGAGTTGTTTTCTGTACTGTTTTATAATAGAAAAGGGCCTGTTTGCAAATCTTAAAAGCTTCAGGGGGTCATGGAGGAACTTGCCCGTGTCTTCTTCCTCCTGTCCGGCGACAGGAGGGCAGCCGCAGCGCCACCTCCTACTTACCTCCTCGCGATGTGGACGTCCAGAAGGAACCCCAAGGTGCCGTCCGGATCGAGCAGAGCTCGCAGAAGCTCGGACGCCCTCCCCTATCTCTCTGTCCCTTCCGCACCCGAACCCTACCCACCGGCGATCTGTCCTCGCCGCTGTTAGGGGCCTCGCCGTGCCCATAGGATGATCCCATCAAGGTCGCCGGCCTCTGCTGCACCTCCAAGCCATTTGAATCGAGCCGAGGTGGCCGGAATCGCCCAGCCCATCGCTGTCTTCCTCGCGGACGGCAGAGCACCGCCGCGGTCGATCCGCCATCTCCCGCCCTTCCCTGGCCCCGCCGGTTGGCCCTCCATGCTCAGGGTGAGTCCCTGGTCCGCCAGAAGCTCTCCGTTTCGCTCCTCCCCCTCTGTAACTTCCCCGCGGTGTTCACCGTTTGGCACCGCCGCCACACCTCGCCGCCGGCCGCGTTATAGCATCCGAGACCAAACGGCGCTATCACTAGTTGATTCGCCTCCTCGAGGCCTTTCCAACGCGCGTGCGTGCGCTTCCGGGGTCGCCGCGGTTCACCGGCGGCGACCACCTCTGTCTCTGTTCCGGTAATCAGTGACGTCACGATGATGTCATGGCTACGTCATCATGGGTCCCACCCGGCCAGTTTAATTCTCTTCAGAAATAAAGATAAAATGGCAAAAAACAATTGACACGTGGGCCCCACTTTTATAATTACAGAAATTGAATTAAAATGAAATAATTAATATCTCAGTTTCCATAACTCAGAAAAACATGAAAAATATATGGTTGTGTTCAGAAAAATGAGATCTATCCAAAAATGTCATTTCCACATATATTTGACAAAGTTGAATTTTGGCCTTTATTTAATGTGGTTTAATTCATTTAAAATAGAAAAATAAGTTTTTATTCACTAAAATTAGAAAATTAAAAGTTATATACCAAAATGCTCAAAATGACAAATGCAACATGTTTATGATGTTTTTAAACCCATTTGAGCATTTAAAATGGTACACTCTCTCAGAATCGCCCGAAACCCCCTCCGGGGTCTATTTCGGGATAAATCCAGTAAAAATGCCTAACTGACATATGAACCCTAGCAACCCAACGATCGTGTTTAGGACTTTATTTCAGTGCATTAATCTGCTCATGCATACATATTGCGCATTGCATCGATGCCATGGTTGATTGTTCTTCTTTGTTTCGGTGTCATTCCCCCTCGATAGAATCCGACTCCGAAGAGAAGGCCAACAACTCTATGACGAATACTTGATCTTAACCGACAAGTCAAGCACTTATTCCTGAAGATCTTTATCTGGTTTTCTTATAACCAAGGCAAGCATAACCTCTTATCTGCTCATATATGATTTCAAAGTGATTTCAATCTCGTACTTTGCATTCGGTTCCAAACTATTTGATGTCGGTAGATAGAGTTCTCCTATATACTGCATAACCTAGATATCCTGATCCACTTCACCTAGCAGCTATAGGTTTGTTTGTGCGCGCTCCGCTAAACCTTGTGAGTCTTGCTTAGCCATGCTTAGTTGATGATTCCGGTCAATGCGTGAATCTACCATGTCAGGTGTTTATGATTTGAATTACCTTTGATAACTTGACTAATCACGGCATGGATGTGAGGCCACAATGGGTTGTGGCGTTTTGTCCTGTTCATGCCCCTAGGAGCGAGTTCTCGCCTTCGAGCCAAGACTGAGCGTACAGCCACACGTGGGCCGATGAACCCCGCCCGGCTGACTAACTTGTTTAACCTTATCCATGAGCCACGTAGTTTGAGCTTTCCATCTGCGTGTGAGTCGGAAAATGTTTTGGAGAAAACTAGGTCGTGACCGGGACAAGTGATGGACGTACACGGATCTTGTTCCCGACTCACAGAACAGGTGCCGTCAGGAGGTGGCCAACTCCCTGTTGACGGGGTGGCCCTGTTTGGGTTGACTCATGGATATGGTTCGACAAGGTAAAGGCTGGGAATCGACTACCCTCTGCCGGCACTTCCCGGACTAGTGCTAACCCTGGTGGCACTAAGAGTCGGTTGGTACGTGTGGGTAAAGTTGTACACCCCTGCAGGGTTAAATCTTTTCGAAAAGCCGTGTCTGCGGTTAAAGACGACTTGGTGACGGATTCTGTGATCATAGACAACTTAAATGGAATGATTAAAATTTGTTGATAACGAATGAAGGATGCCTCCTCGGAGATGCCGAGAGGGGTTACCTTGTAGCATGAGTTAGTGTGGAACAACTGGAGGAGGTGATCTTTGAAGCACGAGGTGCTGAAATGTTTTGGTGGATTAAAAGATGATGATATCAGTAGTTGAGTAGCTTTCTCATCTGTTTTCAAAATAATCTATGAGACGTGCTATTTCTTCCTCAACTTGGAAAACAAAGATGGCTTTACGCAAAATAACCTTCATAACTCTTTCAAAAAGATAGCAGATATATAATAGGTTAACTAAGTCTTGTTGAGTACCTCCCGTACTCAGGTTTGCTTAATTTTGGTTCAGGAGAAGATCTCACATCGGTGGTGATTCAACGTGGACATCGACGAGTGGTTTGGGGTTCCCAGGTAGCAGCCTGGAATCTATGGGCTGGGACGTCGCCTTATGTTGCGGCCTCTTAGGCCTTTTTGGTTCTTGTTGATTAGCAACATATTTCGCTTTCCGTTGTCTGATGTAATGTTGGGTCGTGTGACCTCTGCTTGTAAGCTATACTCTAGTAACATCTGTTTAATACAAGTTTCATGTCTAGAGTGTTGCTTTGATCGGTTGTTGGTTTCGAGCTCATTGTTATACAGTTTTGGCTATGCCTGCATAGTTGTCGCAGTCGAGGGGTTGTGGAGCCGATGATCCATGTCCGAGCCCGCCTGTCGATTTGATCGGCCTGGGGCGAGGTAACCCCAGTAACCCTCGATTGTTGTTGCACTTTCTGGACACATAGCAGCTCTGTATAACTTTGGTCCCGTTTCCTTCAGTTTCATTCGATTCGTGGACACTTTGATATGCATAGTTGGTTATGACTAGCATGGATACAAGGAGTAGTAGACTGGGGATCCGGACTACGTGCCGATGAATCCGGTCTGCCTGCCGTTGTTTGTTGCGGCCGGGGCTGGTAACCCCGAAGCCCTTGTGAGTCCATGGCTAGGAGCACATAACAGTATGTATATCTCTGGGTCCGGGGTCGTGACATCCCCCCTATCCTGCGACGCCCTGCTGACACACTATCGCTGTCAGGCACGCCGTCCCCAGATGAACAGTGCTGTGAACAGTGCCAAGTACGGACCCGGGATACGCGGGATTCGGTGTCAGAACGACTCCTTTGACTTCTGGCTCGAGTAGGTTCCCGCCATTTCTACTCGGACCAGCTCTTCTATTCAGAGGAGCATAACTCTCTTGGCTCATTCTTCTGAACGTCTAGGTGTAAGACCAGGTAGCAGTCGACCGGGTAGCGAGTACCAGGTAGCCGGCTACTCGGCCAAACACCCCTTCTGATCTTGCCATTAGCACTTGCCTTTACCCTACTCGGGGGTAACCCCCCGACATGTTCCTAGTTTATGGAGGTGATGAGGAATTCAGTGTAAGGGTTACACGGATGCAAGTTATCTCACCGACTCAGATGATTCTCGTTCGCAATCTGGATACATGTTCGTAATGAACGGAGGAGATGTGAGCTGGAAGAGTTCCAAGCAAGATACCGTGTCTGTATCTACGACAGAGGCTGAGTATATTGCTGCCTCGGAGGCTGCAAAGGAAGCTGTTTGGATCAGGAACCTCCTGATGGATCTTGGTGTGGTTCAGGGTGCGTCCAATCCATTGGACATGTATTGTGACAACAATGGTGCTATCGCACAAGCCAAGGAACCTAGACAACACCATAAGAACAAACATATACTCATGTGTTACCACCTCATTCGCCAGTTTGTCGAACAAGGTGGTATCAAGTTATGCAAAGTACACACGGATGCAAACATTGCAGATCCGCTGACAAAGGCGCTACCACACCAAAGCATGAGGCGCACATGAGAGGTATGGGCATTCGATGCCTAGGCATATGATGTTGAGATGATTGACTCTAGTGCAAGTGGGAGACTGTTGGGAATATATCCTAGAGGTAATCATGTATGATGTAATTCCCAATGTATTCATAAACTCGTCCTTGTTTTGAACATCTGATATATGTCATTGAATATGTGATTCGATTGTGGAACTATGTATTCATGTTGTTCATGCTAAATTGTCCTTGGTCATTAAGGTTGTGCTGGACACACACCCTAGACTGAGTGTTGGCTGATGACTCAGTTCCACTTGTCATGGGCATGGGGATGCCATTCCAACGTTCACAGACTCAGCTAAAGAGTTTAGCAAGTCGGACTGACCCATATTGAGATGCAACGAGCAAGTCGTCATTTGCATGTCTCAATCAATGTAATCCTTAGACCTGAGGTTGTCGCACAATCCAAGTTGTGGATCACCGACTTAGGTTCTCTCAAACGTTGTTCCGTGACAAGGCAGTTATAAAGGCAGAGTTCGGTTCGAATGAGAAGCAAGCTGCGTGATGTGGATAATCAAGATGGGATTTTGCCCCTCCGAATGGAGAGATATTCTCTGGGCCCTCTCGGGCGATATTATTCCGGAAGCATGGCCATGCGCGACTCAGTTAAGTGTTAACTGAGTCTGTTGACTAAGAGTTAGTCAGATGAATCATATATCACGGACCGAGAAGAGAGTTGAGCTATTTAAGGGATGACGATAATTATCCTATAGTTCGACAAGATATATCGTGAGGCAAAAGGGACTCAGATGAAAGTCACATTGGAAGGTATGTCTTCATGACTCTATGGCACTTGGGAGTCGGCACGTTCTGCTAGGAGCCGCTACCAATTGATCGATTGGGAGTCGGACTCCAATAGTGTCCAAGTCGCCATGAGCCTGCAGGGTCGCACACTTAAGAGCGGGAGCAAGTGTATTGGTCAGGTTGGACCCGAACCGGAAATGGACTAAATTAGTGAGTTGGACTCACAGAGAGAATGGGCCACAAGCATTGTGAAGCCCACTACCACTCGCTATTTAAAGAGGGGCGCAGGTTGCCCAGCGGGCACGTTATTCCACTCCCATGAGTTGAGAACCCTAGCCCCACTCAGTCCAGCCGCCGCACCGGACCTAGCAGTCCGCCGTCGGAGCTCCTCTTCGTACGTGTGGATACCGGCAGAGGTGTTGTACGTTCAGCACTTCGACGATCGCGGGATTGGATTGGCTGGATCGGATCGTGGGACTACACTGCATCGGCGTGCTTCATCGCTAATCCGCACATGCGCGTCTATTGGTAATCCTCGTGGCCTTCTACCTCGACTAGATCTTGGAAGTATCGCGTAGAATTTTTTTTGTTTATCTCTACGCGTTCCAACAATATTTGTGTTACACATGGTTTGTATACCATTATGGCCGCACCCCTTAATGGTGGGTCAGTTTGTATCTAGTTTAGGTTGGTTTGGTTGAGTCCAAACCCAACCATAGAGTCCAACATTGAGTCCTAGTCGGTTTGGGGTTGGTGCTTGCGCAAGGGTGCTTGTGGACGCACCATACCCCCCCCTTAAATAGCTAGGATCCGAATCATAGCAATTAGACTACGTTAAAACAAAAACCCTAGACCTCTAGATTGAAACAACTTGTAAGCATTCATCTGGAAGTTCATCTGCAAACTTTTCGTGTTACCTGTTGTTCCACTAGGAATAAGACGGTACATGACCACTTGTAGTCGGTGGATTACTTGTGCAAGAGTGTGGAGTTGAGAATATCCATAGGGTTGCAAACTGTTGCATTGGCATCAGGGATCAGCCAGGAGAGTTTTTAGTGAGACACTGGTTATCATATCATTGCTATCTGTGAGTTCATCAAGAAGATTGGGCCACGCCTTATCAAAAATGGTGTAGCCGAGTGGAAGAACAGAACTCTATTGGAGATGGCAAGGACAATGTTGGCGGAGTATTCTTCTCCCCAATATGTATGGGCGGAGGCTATTTCTACCGCATGCCACTCCTCCAACCGCCTCTGCATCCGCAAGGGCTTGGACAAGACTCCATATGAGATCCTCACCAGCAACAAACCCAACGTCTCCTACTTCCGTGTATTCGGTTGTAAGTGCTTCTATTTGATCAAAGGTGTTAGGTTGTCTAAGTTTCAATCCAAAACTATTGAGGGTATATTTGTTGGTTACGGTGTCGAATCCCACACTTATCGAGTCTTTGACAAAGCCTCACGGATTGTCATAGAATCCTGTAGTGTGGTTTTCGAGGAAAATGATGGCTCCCAAGTGGCGCAATTTCATGTTTCTAATGTAGACGTTGAAATGCCTCAAGAATCCATAGGAAGGATGGGTGTAGGATTTTTCCGGCCCATTGAGTGACACCTTATGGCGACTCGAGAAGGACTATGCTCTACTCAAGTGGAGCCCTCCTTTATAATATAAGAACAAATCAAAGATCCAAGTGATGCACCTAACCAAGAACATGTTGAAGACCCTCCTCTCATTGACCAAGTTACTACGCAAGATGCAACCACTCCTATCATTCATGCTAGTCAAGGTCAAGGCCAATATCAACCATCCTCATCCTCCTCTCCTCAAGTTGAAGCTAGTGTTGAAGAAGTTGTTGATGATGATGATGATGATCAAGGCCAAGTTGGTCAAGACGGGGACCCAAATTATCAAGATGATCAAGTGATCATCCTCACAATAATGAGGAGATCGAAGCCCGTCGTGCACGAAGGATAAGAAGAGCTTTAAAGCAAATTGATGCTCAAGACAACAAAGTGTTGGAAGATGTTCAAGCTCTAAGATCCACAAGAAGCCAATTGGCACATTTTAGTGAGCATCAAGCTCAGATATCTATGGTGGAACCAAAGAAAGCGTTTGAAGCTCTTGACGACTCTGATTGGGTTGAAGCTATGCATGATGAGCTCAGTAACTTTGAGCGCAATGAAGTTTGGAAGCTACTTGAGAACCCCAAAGATTGCCAAAATGTTATTGGCACTAAGTTGGTATTCAAGAACAAGCAAGATGAGCATGGCATTGTCATAAGGAACAAGGAAAGATTGGTGGCTCAAGGCTACACTCAAGTGGAAGGCATTGACTTTGATGAGACCTATGCTCCCGTGGCTCACCTTGAGTCCATATGTATCCTCCTTGCATATGCATCTTCGCATAATTTTAAATTGTAACAAATGGATGTCAAAAGTGCTTTCTTGAATGGTCCACTAAAAGAGGAGGCATATGTTAAGAAACCTCCAGGATTCGAGAACCTCAACTTTCCTAACCATGTCTACAAACTTGATAAGGCGCTCTATGGACTTAAACAAGCACCTCGTGCGTGGTATGAGCACCTTAGAGAGTTGTTGGAAGACCGTGGTTTTGAAGTTGGGAAGATCGACCCCACCCTTTTCACAAAGAGGGTAAAGGGAGAGATTTTCATATGCCAACTCTATGTGGACGATATTATCTTTGGATCAACTAACCAAGCTTTTAATAATGAGTTCTCAAAGCTTATGACTGAAAGGTTTGACATGTCCATGATGGGAGAGCTTAAATTATTCCTTGGCTTTGAGATCAAGCAATTGGCTCGTGGGACTTTCATTTCTCAAGCCAAGTACACCTAAGACATGCTCAAGAGGTTTAATTTCCAAGGTGCAAAGATGAAGCCATCTCCTATACAAGTCAAATGCCACCTCAAGCGCAATCCAGATGGTAAAGATGTGGACCAAAAGTTGTATTGTTCTATGATTGGTTCTTTGCTTTACTTTTGTGCATCTAGGCCCGATACCGTTTTGAGTGTAGGTGTGTGTGCAAGGTATCAAGCGGCTACTAAGGAAAGCCACTTAGTGGCGGTCCATAGGATCTTTTGGTACTTGGTTGATACCTCAAGGTTTGGTTTGTGGTACCCAAAGGGGGCACAATTCTCTCTCAAGGGCTACACGGACTCAGATTGGGACGATGATCAAGATGATAGGAAGTCTACTTCCGGGGCTTGCCAATTTCTTGGTAGATCCTTGGTGAGTTGGTCTTCCAAGAAGCAAAATTGTATATCTCTCTCCACCGCCGAAGTCGAGTATGTGCCGGCCGCTAGTGCTTGCACCCAATTGCTATGTATGAGGCAAACCCTCAAAAGTATGATGTTCACTTGGAGAAGGTGCCTCTCATGTGTGACAATGAAAGTGCCATCAAGATCGACTACAACCCTGTGCAACACACAAGGACGAAGCATATTGAGATTCGTCATCATTTCATCCGGGATCATGTGGCAAGAGGTGATATTGAGCTAGCATATGTCCCCACCAAGGATAATCTCACGAACATCTTCACGAAGCCTCTCGATGATGCAAGATTCATGTTCTCGAGGAATGAGCTAAATATCATTGATTCTAGGAGTTTGACTTGAAGATCTTGCACACACCCCTATAGTTGTGACGAGTTTGGGTTTAGGTGTTGGCATGGACATAGGGGAGTGTTATCCTAACACACTGGGTTCTCCCTCTCCCATTATGCCCAAAGAAAAAATGGATTGTTATCTCTCTTTTTCTAATGTTGAATTGTGAGCTTCAATGTCGAGTATTCGCCATGCACCCAAGATATATCTTCGTGGTGTCATACCATAATCTCTTACATGGTGGCTTAGGCCACCAACCTCTTCTCTAGAAGAGTTGGTTATTGTTGGTTCTTATTTGGTTTTTATTTGACCCTCTTTTTGAGTCCTTGTGTCATTTGGGAAACACACTCTCTCTTTTCCTTATTCGAGTTTTGTTTTCCTTGCAAAAGCTTGAGGGTGTAGTACCATCCCAGTTTGAGCTCTTAACCCAAGCCCCATGTTTTCCTCCTTAGACAAATTCTCTCCGAAAACTTTAATCTCTTTGATCTCTTGGCGAAAGGAAGAAACCGGCTAGCGGTACTACCGCCAGTTGTAGCGGTACTACCGCTGTAACTGACAGTAGCACCCAACACACGGTACTACCGGGCGTCGTGAACGGTACTACCGCTACAGAAGTTCGTGCTCTGCACAAACACCAGCAGCAGCAGGTGGGCGGTACTACCGCTGAGCACAGCGGTACTACCGCTGCGGTAAAAATCCGTGGGGTTAAATACGGATCTGGGAGAGGGAGTTACCCCTTTTACCTCCTCTCTCCCTCATTCTTCCCCCACACCGGATCTAGCCGCCGCCACTTCGTCCATCCGTCAAGGAGGCTTCTCTCCGGCAATCGAGTGCTCCTCTCATGCCAGAGGAAGCCCGGGGATCTGAAGGGAATATGCCCGAGAGGCAATAATAAAATGGTTATTATCTTATTCCTTGTTTATGATGAATGTTTATTTCTCATGCTAGAATTGTATTAACCGGAAACGTTGATACATGTGTGCTTAATAAACAAACAATGGTTCCTAGTAAAGCCTCTCTTTTAACTAGCTCGTTGATTAATAGATGATCAAGGTTTCCTGATCATGAACATTGGATGTTGTTAATAACGGGATCATGTCATTAGAAGAATGATGTGATGAACATATACCCAAAGAGAATATAGCAATGCGATCAAGTCATTTAGTTTACATTGTTATATCAAACATACGAAGTAACTTATTCCTTAGACCTTGAGATCATGTCAATCACTGATACTGGAAGAGTGCTTTGATGGCATCAAACGTCACACCGTAACAGGGTGACTATAAAGGTGTCGTTAAGTATTCGGAAAGTATTAGTTGAGGATCATGGATCAAGAGTGGGATTTGTCCATCCAAATGACGGAGAGATATACTCTGGGCCCTCTCGGTGATATCACATCGAAACCGCTTGCAAGCACGTGATATGATCACAAAGGATGTTATATGACGGGAACGAGAAAAGAGTACTTGTCGGTAACGAGATTGAACAAGGTATGGTTGATACCAATGATCGAATCTCGGACAAGTAAAATATCGCGAGACAAAGGGAATAGTTCACGGCGTTGTTGGTTCACACGATCACGAGAGTCATCGTTGAATATATAGGAGTCATCACGGATCTCCAGATCCCGCTGTTGATTATTGATCGGAGAGGAGTCTCGATCATGTCTATCTTATTCGCGAACCGTAGGGTGACACACTTAAGGTTCGATGACGCTTTTGAGAGGATACGGAATATCGGAGAAAAGTTTGGACAGCACCGAAATTGTTTCGGGGAATATTGAAATAGTCACCGAAATTGTTTCGAGTAATTTTGAAATAGTTCAAGGGGATTCTTATCAAATGGTTGTTAATAGATTTAACAACTAACTCAAGGGGTTATATGTTAATGTTTGTTAATGGAATTAACAAATATTAAAATAAATAAATAAAATTGTTTTATTTATTTATTAAAGAAAACCCTTGGGATTTTGAGTGGGAATTAATGGAAGAATGAGTGGGTTGAGTGGAGACTCCACTCACATGATGAGGGAGAGGTGGAGGCAGCCAAAAATTCGTGGCTGCCATCCCCTCCTATAAAAGGAGGGGTGAGAGCTCCCTCTCCCCCACACACACACTTTGCCACTTCCCTTTCCCTCCACCCGCTGCTCCATTTCATGGTCTCCGGCTTGGCGAAGCCCTGACCGTGGGATTCTTCACCACCACCACGTCGTCGTGCTGCTGGAGTTCCGAGGGATCCTCTACTTCCGCGCCCCGCTGGAACGAGGGAACGGAGGTCGTCATCAACCGTATGTGTGACCAATCACGGATGCACCGCCGGATTGCGGTGCTCATCTTCTCGCCATCGGGATCGGTGTGAGTACGACTACGCCAACAACGAGATTTGATCTCGTACCACTTTGAGTCTTCGAGGGTATGTGTTCTCCTTAACCCTCTTGTTGCCCGTTGCACTTCGTCTCCTAGATTAGATCTTGGCCTTTCGGGTATCTCTCGCGTAGGAAAATTTTTGTTTTCTATGCTACGTTCCCCTTCAGTGGTATCAGAGCCGGATCTATGCGTAGATGTTTTGTACGGGTAGAACACATAGGTGTATGTGGGCGTTGATGATCATGTTATTAACTCCTTGACTATTTTATGATCTTAGTGGCATAGTGGGATGAAGCGGCCCGGACTAACCTTACATGTCCACGTACATGAGACTTGTTCCACAACTGACATGCAACTTGTATTGCATAAGTGGCTTGCGGGTGTCTGTTTCTTCTACTATAGTTAAGATCTAATCTATGAAGGGTTGTTAAAAATGTGTTTATCAACGTTGTGGTTGATGTTCGTAGGTATGAACGGTTCTATCCTCGAAAGCCCTAAGCCACGTAAAATATGCAAAAATAAATTAGAAGCGTCTAACTAGTTTTTGCTGGGCATGTGAATTGATATGGTCAATATTTCAAATTTGATTATGAGATGATCTATTTTGTAAATTATTGATATACCGGAAGGTATCCATATGGTTGTCTTTTTATTGATGGACAATCAAGTTTGGGGTACCGTGGTACTTGGTACCACGCCGGTGGAATGATTGAGATCATACCATAATGCACATGATGGAGATCAAGTGCAAGAAGGACCATATCATAGCACGTTATCCTTTCATGTGATGTCTGTGATGTTAATCCTTTTTATGCATCTTGTGTTGCTTAGATAACGATGGTAGCATTATAAGATGATCCCTCTCACTTAATATCAAGATAATAATGTGTTCTTCCTTAAGTATGCACCGTTAAGAAAGTTCGTCGTTTCGAGACACCACGTGATGATCGGGTGTGACAGACTCAACGTTCGCATACAACGGGTGTTTTCAAGCCTAGCATGTACAGACATGGCCTTGAAACACACGCAATACTACGGTTCTACTTGGCGAGCCTAGCATGTACAGACATGGCCTCGGAACACGTAACCGAAAGGTAAAGCATGAGTCATATGGATGATATGATGAACATGTCGATGTTCGCCTTTGAAACTACATCATCTCACGTGATGATCGGTTTTGGTGTAGTGAATTTGGTTCGTGTAATCACTAAAGACGACTAAGAGGGATGTTGTTTTTGAGTGGGAGTTCATGGTTTAATTTTTGAATTAACTTGAACTTATTTATCATGAACAACAAATCAAAGTGAATTTGCACAAATTGTAGTATTCATTGGCATCCTCATAACTACCTTACACTTAGATTGTTAATTGAGATATAACTGTTATGATCTGGTAAATACCATTTAAGATTGGTACCGTATTAGTGAAATTTAAAATTGAGTCCTATTGTAGATTTTTGGTATTTCCTACCTAGCTCCATCTGGTTAATGATTGATTAATCTAGATAGCAAATAATTCCTACTTAGAATCCAGAGTCATGGTTGCTTTCGTATTACTTTATCTTCAAAAGAACGTTTTGTTGATCAAGGTGATTTTGGAACTGAAAAGAGTAGTTTTTCAGAAACAATCAAGTGAAAGATATATTGATATCTAGAAACTTATTTGTTGCAACATGATTGAGTATAATTTAGCGTGACAATGTTTGCTTATATTATCTGAATATATGCAATGATTGTAGACGCTAGGCATTTGAATATTCCAAGAAGTTGGGCGCTAAAAATTATCCTCTAAATTCCTTCCTTCGAGCTATAGTAGCTTAATCATAAAATTGTTATGAGGGGATGGATTAGAAGTATGGGTAAAGTAGTTTACCTTACTTGGAAACTGTTAAGAGTGGAATCTAGAAGAATGCTATTAATATGGTGATATTAGTAGAACAATCAAACTCAAAGTATGACTCAATGGGTGATAGTATATGACTAACACGCCAAAGAAAATGAGCTAGTACGGCTAGCATTGTTTGATGTTGAATGATTCTTCTATAAAGGAAAGGGAATATTGAAAATAGAATTACAAATAGATATATGGCAGAAAAAGAAGATAACTGGAAAGTCCAGCTCAGGAGTATATGCTTGATATACAAGTTATAGATGTATTACTAGTTAACAAAGTATTTTTGGGTATTTTGATACCACATTGGTTGGTATGAGTTGTCATACAAAGCAACGCAATGAAAGAAATACAAGGGCCTAAAAGGAACTAGTAATAGATATGGAATCGATTATGACAAGAACATAAATAAAGTGTTATTGTGTTCATTGTCGTATCGAACCAAACATTCAAGATTTATTTTAAGAACTTAATAAGTTGTTATTTTGTTCTGGTCTTTTGTGAGAACAAATGAGATTGTTCAACTATGACCATATTCCATAATTGATGGATATGTTATTATAAATCATGTTGGTAAAGTAAACATCTATAAGACTAAATGCTAAACGTTGCAAGACGTAAAAGAGTTTCACTTAAATTGTGGCACCACCATTTTAGTTCATATCGGAAAGGAAAACATGAAGGACTTCATATTGATGGACTTCCGGAGTCATTTTGTTTTGAATAAATTGACGCTTGTGAGACCTCTTCCAAAAGATGACTAGAATTCCATTCTTAGGCCAAAGTAGAATGGACGACTAATTTGCTGGAGATTATACATATTGATGTATATAGTCCATTATGTGTAGTCATGTATGGTGGATTAATTTTTTCCTTCATAAAATTCTGTCGACGACTTGAGTAGATATGTGAGTATATCTATTTAAAGGGAACAGAGTTTGACATTTTGAATTGGTTCAAAAGGTTGTTAATATGAAGTTAAAATCAATGTAACAAGATAATCAAGTATTTATGATTGGATCATAAAGGATAAAGTTTGAGTTACAAGTTTAGCAAAACATCTGAGAAGTTGCAGAATTGTTCTACAACTTATACTTCTCGAATACCCCACATTAGATTGGAGTATTCAAGAGACAAAAAATCAAACCTTGTTTGACATGGTAAGATTAATAAAAATGCCATTATAATTTTGTAGTTTATACATTAGTGACAACCGTTTTTCCCACTGAAAAGAGCACCATCATGATCCGTTGAAATTGACAACATATAAGATATGGTTTGGGTAATGACCCGAATTGTCATTTTTCTTAAGTTTTGGTATGCATAGCATGTGTAAAATGTTTACAACCAAAATAGGATAAATATATGTTTATAAGGTTATCCCAAATAAAACATTGGGTATTTCTCCTATCACCGAACCAAAAGACAAATGTTGTTTGTCAGAAAGGGTTGATTTCTCGAGAAAGTAGTTCTTGCGAAACAAGTGAGTGGGAGCACAGTACTAACTCAACGAGATTAGAGAATCTTCGTTATCATGTCAAGAGTAGCGCAGCACTGGAAGTTGTTCCGGGGTTTACTATTTTGACTAAGTAGAAGACACTACAAATGTTGTAGATACTTCAAATGAGTTTGCGAACTGTACCAGAAAAGTCCAAAAACTTTGTACTTATAACAACTTGTGGTTTAAGTGTAAAGTGTTGTTTTGACAACAAAAGGACCTGGACCTTATAAAGGAAGCAAATGATGGGCCCTGGCTTCGTAAAATTGACTATGAGTCATTATATCCGCCATAGTATCCTTGTATGAATATCAAGTATGTGACTTGGTAGTCCTTTCGATAGGCATGATGCCTAACGATAGCAAAAGGGTCTATATAGCGACAAAGACATGGATTTTACATCCTTTGAAAGTTGTACTTATCGAAAAGTTGTTTTCGACGAAGTTCAAAGAGTTCACTACTACAAGATTTTGATCTTCCGTAGTGATGCTTAGTCTTTGCAGATAGTTCTAGCAAAGTTACATATTATGATATGGTAGTTGAATAACAAAACCAACTCTCCTCTCAAGGAGGTTTTATCAAGGATGTGTACTTGACACAGTCTGAGAGTTTTGTAAAATTCAAAAAGGTTGCTAGAAAGGTATGCACACTTCAATGGTTGAAGTGAGCATAACGAAGTTGAAATCTTTACCTTAATGAAGTTATCAAAAGAGTTTGATTCCATCATGAACGATAAAGATGCTTGTAAAGTTACAAGAAATTAAGTGGGAGCGCTATGACATATTTCCAATACTTTATGTAGATGACATATGGTTGATTGGAAAATATGTATTTTAAATTAACACGGTTAAGATTTTCATATTGATGAAAGGCTTACAAGATATTGGGCATCGATATCTATAAAAGATGGATTGACGCACCTGATATGATTGAAGCCAAATTACATAGATGAAATATTGAAGTAAGTCAATATGAAAATGACAAGAAGGAGTTCTTGTCACATGGAAAATAATTGAGCAAGATTCATGTGTTTTGACACATGATGAGCATCATTGAAATTGAGATTTCTAAGTCATGTTTCCATGCTATGTACACGACCAGATGAGTCCTATGCTATAAAATGTTATAGCAGGATAATTCATATGATGATTAGACAACAGTGGGAGAGATCCTCGTGTCATTTTAGAAATGCTAAGGATATGTTTTCCTATATAGTAATGACAAAATATTAGTTGTAATATGTTGCACTAATAATCTTGTCATTTAATCAAGTAATTTTATCTCAATTAAAATATGTGATGAAGGCAGCACAATAAGATGGAAGAAAGTTCCATTCTGGATTTGAAAGAGTTTCAAAATTAAAATATTGTGACAGATACTACAACAAAGGCTAAAGTATATCGTTGTGTTGACAACTGATAATAAGCGTATTTTGTGTCAAGGAGTTCTTTATTGAACTTGGTGAATTTCCAAGAATGCTGAAACTATGAAGCTACATTTTCACAATGTTAGTAACATCAGTTTAAGCTGAGGAATTAAGGTATCACCGGAACTTGGTGAATTTCCAAGAATGCTAACACTATGAAGCTACATTTTCACAATGTTAGTGACATCAGTTTAAGCTGAGGAATTAAGTTTTCACCGATTGACCATATATATACAAAGCCATCTCATTAGAGAATGAGTGATGCGTGTAGACGCAAAGAACATGCAAATACAATAGGACCTGAACAGTTCAGATCTTTTTGATAAAGTTTACCACATGCGAAGCATGGTAATAACACTGGAACGCCATATGTGTTAAGTGCTTACAGACTAGATTATTGACTCTAGTGCAAGTGGGAGACTGAAGGGAATATGCCCGAGAGGCAATAATAAAATGGTTATTATCTTATTCCTTGTTTATGATGAATGTTTATTTCTCATGCTAGAATTGTATTAACCGGAAACGTTGATACATGTGTGCTTAATAAACAAACAATGGTTCCTAGTAAAGCCTCTCTTTTAACTAGCTCGTTGATTAATAGATGATCAAGGTTTCCTGATCATGAACATTGGATGTTGTTAATAACGGGATCATGTCATTAGAAGAATGATGTGATGAACATATACCCAAAGAGAATATAGCAATGCGATCAAGTCATTTAGTTTACATTGTTATATCAAACATACGAAGTAACTTATTCCTTAGACCTTGAGATCATGTCAATCACTGATACTGGAAGAGTGCTTTGATGGCATCAAACGTCACACCGTAACAGGGTGACTATAAAGGTGTCGTTAAGTATTCGGAAAGTATTAGTTGAGGATCATGGATCAAGAGTGGGATTTGTCCATCCAAATGACGGAGAGATATACTCTGGGCCCTCTCGGTGATATCACATCGAAACCGCTTGCAAGCACGTGATATGATCACAAAGGATGTTATATGACGGGAACGAGAAAAGAGTACTTGTCGGTAACGAGATTGAACAAGGTATGGTTGATACCAATGATCGAATCTCG
This sequence comes from Alopecurus myosuroides, assembly GCA_028641055.1. Taxonomy (NCBI): domain Eukaryota; kingdom Viridiplantae; phylum Streptophyta; class Magnoliopsida; order Poales; family Poaceae; genus Alopecurus; species Alopecurus myosuroides. Next base: position 361,442,466 of record CM054059.1, on the reverse strand, counting down.
GACAAGTAAAATATCGCGAGACAAAGGGAATAGTTCACGGCGTTGTTGGTTCACACGATCACGAGAGTCATCGTTGAATATATAGGAGTCATCACGGATCTCCAGATCCCGCTGTTGATTATTGATCGGAGAGGAGTCTCGATCATGTCTATCTTATTCGCGAACCGTAGGGTGACACACTTAAGGTTCGATGACGCTTTTGAGAGGATACGGAATATCGGAGAAAAGTTTGGACAGCACTGAAATTGTTTCGGGGAATATTGAAATAGTCACCGAAATTGTTTCGAGTAATTTTGAAATAGTTCAAGGGGATTCTTATCAAATGGTTGTTAATAGATTTAACAACTAACTCAAGGGGTTATATGTTAATGTTTGTTAATGGAATTAACAAATATTAAAATAAATAAATAAAATTGTTTTATTTATTTATTAAAGAAAACCCTTGGGATTTTGAGTGGGAATTAATGGAAGAATGAGTGGGTTGAGTGGAGACTCCACTCACATGATGAGGGAGAGGTGGAGGCAGCCAAAAATTCGTGGCTGCCATCCCCTCCTATAAAAGGAGGGGTGAGAGCTCCCTCTCCCCCACACACACACTTTGCCACTTCCCTTTCCCTCCACCCGCTGCTCCATTTCATGGTCTCCGGCTTGGCGAAGCCCTGACCGTGGGATTCTTCACCACCACCACGTCGTCGTGCTGCTGGAGTTCCGAGGGATCCTCTACTTCCGCGCCCCGCTGGAACGAGGGAACGGAGGTCGTCATCAACCGTATGTGTGACCAATCACGGATGCACCGCCGGATTGCGGTGCTCATCTTCTCGCCATCGGGATCGGTGTGAGTACGACTACGCCAACAACGAGATTTGATCTCGTACCACTTTGAGTCTTCGAGGGTATGTGTTCTCCTTAACCCTCTTGTTGCCCGTTGCACTTCGTCTCCTAGATTAGATCTTGGCCTTTCGGGTATCTCTCGCGTAGGAAAATTTTTGTTTTCTATGCTACGTTCCCCTTCAGGATCACCTCCAACCTCTTTCCACGATGATGAGCTCCGGTAACCCATCCAATCTCTCTCCCTTGAGTTGATCTTGTGAGATGAAATTGCTTTGGATTCTAGAGATCTCCTAGTCTAGAAGTGGTTAGATGTGATTCCTAGTTGAGGAGATTCCCTAAGAACTATTGTTGCATTTGTTCTCGTTTGGAATCGGTGGTTCCTTTGGTACCATGGTAGATCCGCCAGCAGCATTATTACCGCTGGAAACAGCGGTACTACCTCTATGGCTGGGACTGCTGGAGACAGCGATACTATCGTGGCCCCCAGCGGTACTACCGCTTCCTGGAATCTTTGCACTTATAATTCTTTTGTGAATCTCCTCGTAAGATCATTTTGATTGAAGTTGCCTTACCTCATTGCTATCCCCCTATGCTATCTTAGATGCAGGTGATAGTGGTTCTAAGGGTGGAGGTCGCAAGAGTGCGACTAAGAGGACTCGGAAGAATCCCGAGGAAGATGAGACTCCTTAGGTGATGCCGCAGGGAAATTTGACAAGGAGGCGGAGGTCTGTAATGATGAAGTCTCAAGTAGCAAGGGACAAATCTATTGTGAACATTCCTCATGATCAGTTTCGTAGAGAGAGGAGAACCAACCCATACTCCAAGCCAAGGGATCCGAGGGCTAATGAGTGCTTATGGACTCGCTTCTAGGAGTGTATGTTTTATGAGGAGTACCCGCAGAACAGGAACAAAGAGGTCACTCAATTCTCCATCAATGTTCCTTTCATGAGATCCAAGATGGATTACTTTGGTGAGGCTCTGGAGGTCTGTGAGGAGTTTGGTCTTCTGGATTTCATTGAGATCAACGAGGACTATGATGAGCATCTCGTGGGCCAATTCTTTTCCACACTTTATTTCCATACTGATGAGAGGATATCTCCTAGATGACCAAGGATCAGAAGTTTTCTGCCTCTTGGGTTGAGTTTGCTATTTTGTTGGGTCTGTAGGACTTTGGTGAGGTGCCTGATATTGCTTTCTCCTCTACTTTCTTTCGGGTTCCCTACCCGAAGAGAACTGTGGCTCCTACTGAGATGTATGATCTGTATATCCCGGGTCGTGCTATGGTTGGACTTTCCAAGAATCTGCTGCCAGTGTATGATATTCTCCACCGGATTTTCAGGAACACTCTTGCTCCTAGAGTTGGGAACTTTGATCGGATCCACGGATCTCTCATTGACTTGATGGTCCATACTCATAGGCACCATGGTGATGGTCTTAGGCTCGACATCATGGATATCATATGGAATGAAATGTATAATTCTGTGATGAGGAGGAGAGTCCCAGTCTTTGTTGCTCTAGTGTTCAAGCTTATTGGTGCTACTTGGTGTGGTGCTCGGCTCCCTAATGCTCTCTTGGATAATGACCAAGAGCTCACTACTCACCGTGTCAAGGAGCTTCGAGTCAAGAAGCATGCCTCTCCTCTGCTTGGTCCTAAGGACCTTGGTCCTGACACAGATGGTTCTAGTGACTCAAACTTTGAGATAGAGGGTAGAGCTCAGAAGAGTGGCTTTCACAAGTGGATGACCCAGACTCTGAAGAAGGTGTTATGCTGACAGATTGATATGGATAACAAGGATTATCTTGCTCATGTGTGTAGAAAGAAGGGGCGTCAGCTATCTCATGATAGATTTGCCCATCTTGGGGTGCATGTTTGTCCCAGTTCTAATGATAGGATCACCTCCTCCAAGGAGTGGAAGTCAAAGCATGGTCGCTCTTGGGTGGATCCGGACCTTCTTGATGATGCTACCACTTCGCATGAGCCTTGGACGCGTGGTGATACTGAAGATGAGGTGGAAGATGTCAACTCGGAGGACGAGCATGGTCTTGAAAGCCCAGCAAGTGCCTGTAGCCCCAACCAGTGACCTCCGGGGACGTTAGCATCGCCTCTTCCCTTTTTGGTGTCTTGATGCCAAAGGGGGAGAGAGTTCTATTTAGGGTCGTTCTATTGTTTTCTTGGGGTTGGTGTCAAACTTTGGTGTTGATGTTTTGTGGTGTGTCCCGTACTTGTGCTATTTGTGTTGAACCATTTATCTTGTTGGTTTATGGATTTCATCGTTTTTTCTATTGTGGCAAGTATTCCTTTTGTTATATCTTTAATCCTTGCTAGGCCTCTAAAAGATAGGGGAGCACAGATTCCAAAGAGAACAAAAGTTTGCCTCAACAGCAAACATTCTTGGCGCATCACTTGCTTCTCTCAAGAAGTGCTCCACCTAAATTTTTAGACCTCCCTTAGTGGTGTTGTCATCAATCTCCAAAAGGGGGGAGATTGAAAGTGCATTTGCATTTTGATCCCTGTTGTGTTTTGGAGTTGATAACAACACTATTAAGTATCTAACATTGCGTCTAAGTTATTTCAGGAAATATCATTTCGACGCAAAAAGGGAAGAGTGTTGAAAAACATTGCCACCAAATTGACTCAGTCCAGCGGTAGTGCCTGTTACTTATGTGGTAGTACCGCTCTGCCCAGAAAGCGGTAGTACCGCGCCTAGCATTGCCAGAAGTACCGCGAAAGTGATTTTGGCTACTGCATCCAAAAATGGGGAGATTGAAAGTGCATTTGCATTTTGATCCCTCTTATGTTTTGGAGTTGATAACAACGCTATTAAGTATCTAACATTGCGTCTAAGTTATTTCAGGAAATATCATTTCGACGCAAAAAGGCAAGAGTGTTGAAAAACATTGCCACCAAATTGACTCAGTCCAGCGGTAGTGCCTGTTACTTCAGCGGTAGTACCGCTCTGCCCAGCAAGCAGTAGTACCGCGCCTAGTACCGCCAGAAGTACCGCCAAAGTTATTTTGGCTACTGCATCCAGCGGTACCGGTATAGTAGTACCGCTGTGACTTAGTCGATGAGGAGCAACGCCTCTCGTGGCGGTAGTACCGCTCCTTCCAGGGTGTGGTAGTACCACTGACAGTACCGGTCAAAGTACCGCTAGAGAGATTTTGTTCAGAGTAACCATCACGGTACTAGAGCGGTAGTGCCCTAGTACTACCGCCAGCCACTTCGATTTATTTCAAAGAGGTGACCAGTGGTAGTACCGGTGGGCACTAGCGGTAGTACCGCTGTTGGAAGTATTGCGGTACTTCCGCAGTAGTACTGCCCGCACCCTGTATCTAGGACGATGTAGTACCGCGTTGGTTACCAGGTGGCGGTAGTACCGCTGGCACCAGCGGTAGTACCGCCAGGCACGAAAAGGGTCAAACAGCTAGATTTGGGGAGGGGCTATAAATACCCCATCCCCTTCTTCTCCAAAGGGTTGCTCGAACCAGCGTTAAAGTCAAGCATTTATTGAGCCTCCAAAAGCTAGACTTCTCACAATCCCTCCACCCAAACTCGTTGATACTTGGAGGATTGAAGGAGAAGACCCCGATCTACATCTTCACCGAGCTGATCTTCATCTCCTCCTCATTATCTAGAGGGATCTAGTCTAGGGTTTCCTTGTGGAAAACCTAGACTCCATTGCTACACTTGTTGGTGATTAGTGATTGTTGGGAGCCCTCAATTTGGTTGTGGGTGTGTGCCTCAAGTTTGTTTGTAAAGGATTCGATTCCCGCCTCAAAGGGGATCAATAGTGGAAGGTGGACTAGGCCTTTGTGGCGGGGTTCATCGGAGAATAGGGTGAGGCCTTTGTGGCGATGAGTAGGCCTTCGTGGCCTCCAACGAGACGTACTCCCTTAACAAGGAGGAACTCGGGGTTACATCGTGTCTCCGTGTGCTTCATATCGGTTACCTCGTTCCCTTCCCCCTTTACTCGTGCTTGTATTGTGTTTGTGCGTGTTCTTGTCATATAGGTAAATTCACCATAGTTGCATTATCTAGAGAATTTACCTTTGTGTCAAGCCTAATCTTGAAGAAAAAATAAAATTGGTCTTACCACCTATTCAACCCCCCTCTAGCTTCCCATACATTACTATCACCCGGGAGCAGTGTCAAACCACGGTGATGGTTGTAACCATATATGTGTGAAGTATTGATTGTCATGCAATTTATACGAGCATAAGAAATTGAACTCAAGCAAGTCCGAAGACCATCAAACTTTGGAACCAAATAAAAGGTGAATGATAAAAATGGAAGAATGCAAGTGAAGAATACCACAGTTATTACAACCTTTGTTGCTTGTGTGTTGAACGTTTGGAATTCTACAACTTGAAAGTTAGTTCCGATGTTGCTGTCGAGTCAGCGCGATCGAGGCCCGGAATTGGTAATTTCCATAGGGTAAGATTTGTGAGAAAAATCATTTTCTAACATATACTATAACATCTGTATAACTCCTTCCACCTAACTCCCTAAAATATTCGCGGGGGTAAATGGTGCCAAACAAGGGAACAATAATAGTTTTACTTGGAAAAATCTGTATAAATAATTTATTCTCGATGAAACTTCTGACTAATATTTATTTGTTACAAAAAACATGTTTTAATAATGCGGTTAGTGTTTGTATGATTCTGTGGTGAAGCTAGGAATTCAATCGTCGGTACATGCACAAACTACATACACGGTAGCAGCCTAAACAACTAGTTTTTTTTTTACCTTTTACCAGAACCTATCCCCACCGATTAAGCATAATGACCATAGCCGGATATGGCAAGTAGAGGAGCAGCCACCGTAGCATACAGGGGCAAGTCATTCTCTCGATAGAAGTCCAGAGGTGGGGAAAATCAAGTGAGGCACTTCTCCACTCGCTAGCTGCAGGGCACTCATGTTCCTCTCATCTATGTACCATTTCGCAAATCAATGGTGGAGAGAAGTTCCTTAGCTTTCCCGCGGGCTATTGTCAGAGATATCCGGAATGAGGTATCTACCAGCATCCAGAAGCCGGACCAGAGGGGCAGGCCCAAAGACGAATGCCCATATAGGATAAAGCGCAGGACTGCATCCGCATTGGCGGCCACAAAGCCTATCTGCGTCTCCAAGAGCCAGATGACCATAGATTGACCAGAGCTCCCACACCTCCGGCACCATGGCCGTGACCTAGGCGACTGAGCATCAGCGAGCTGGGATGTGCAGTGGAGGCCGGGCGACCATTCCGTCCCAGCGAGGAGCACGAGATTGAGTGCCCAAACACACCTTAATCATATTTGGGAGTTTGACATCTCAAGCCACTAGGTATACATGGTGTTCTTAGTGTAAAATGAGTATATTTCTGTATATACTGGTTCTGTTATATGGGCGAGTTAAAGAAGTTCCAGAGTGGGGAAGGGGGGATATCCATGCTTTCTTTCCCTTTTTTTAAGGATGCGTCCTGGGAGACGTATCGGTTTCACAGAAGAAGAAGAGGCCAAGCGGCCTAGTACAACGCGTCTGGCACAGGCGCACAAAACGCAACCCACTCAAAAATACAAGCGATCACTCGCCAAACCTCCACCTGTCCACTAAGCCTAAGCTGCCTCTAAACAGATTTGTCACCCACCATAGCTCAGCTTCACCTGCCACCAATTGGATCACTCTCTGGGCTGAGGGGTTGTGGCCATCGAACACAACCGCGTTGCGATGCCTCCACAGACACCAACAGATCAGGTTTATGACCGTCCAAAGGTCACGCCCCTCGACACCCGCCACACCCCTGGCCGGCAACCAGCGGGCAAAACTCTCCTTCGGGGTTGGGATAACCGCCTCCATCCCCCAATGGCTGAGGAAGTAAGTCCACACTTCTCTGGCCAGAACGCAGACCAGCAACAGGTGGTCGAGGTTCTCATCGTGTTGTCCACAGAGTGGGCAGACATAAGGGTGTGGCAACCCTCTACGACTCAAACGGTCAGGAGTCCAACACCGATTTCGCAGAGCCAGCCAAAGGAACACTTTACACGTGTTGGGCGCCCTAGAACTCCAAACCTGTTGTGCTCCGGCCAATGCAATCTTCCCTTGAAACAACGCACGGTAAGCAGATCGTGCCGAGTATTTGTGGCTTGGCTCCCAACTCCACCTGAACTCATCGTCCTTTCCCTTGGTTAGAGTGACTCCTGCCATGTTGTCTGCTAATAGCATAAGCTCTCGTAGCCGGCGAGCATCTAGGCTGGGCGGGATATCCTCTATCCAACCCCCTGCCAGGCCCTCTCTAACAGTACGAGTGGTGCGCGACTGCTTGAGAACCTTAAGGAGGAGGTTTGGTGCCAAGTGTTGGATGCGCCCTCCCGCCAACCACCTATCCAACCAAAAAAGGGTAGTTGCTCCATCCCCCAAAACTGACATGGTGGCTGCCTCGAATAACAGTCGCACATTCCGTGGCACTTGGACGTTTAATTATTTCCACGGCTTGGAATCGTCAGTCCGACTAAGCCACAGCCACCTGGCTCGAAGCGCATGGTTCATCAAACGTAGGTTGGGGACTCCAAGTCTTCCAAGATGCTTGTGCATGCAGACTCTGTCCCAGGCAACCAAACAGTTCCTTCCACGGGCTTCATGCCTCCCTTTCCACAAGAATCCCCTAAGGATCTTCTCAATATTAGCTAGAGTCTTCATAGGCAAGTCCAACGACATCATGGCAAAGATTGGAACAACAGAGAGGGTATTTTTTACCAGCTCCAGCATCCCTCCCCTGTTCATCAGTCCTGCCTGCCAGCCAGGTAGGTGGCTAGCTACGCTATCTACAAAGTATTGTAGCTGCCCTGCCGTAGGCTTCCTCAGAGAGAGAGGGAGTCCGTGGTATCGGAAAGAGGGAACGGCAGAATCGTGCAGTGCAACTCATGCGCCGCCAAATGGGCCTCCGCCACTCCACAGCGAATCAGATGCGCCGAGCATTTTCTGAGGTTTGTTCGAAGCCCCGAGGCTGTCCCGAAATCCTCCAGCATCATCCCAAAGATCCTAAAGTCCTGCTCAACAGGTCTCCGGAATGTAACCACGTCGTCAGCATAGATCAAAGTACGATGCCTCAACCCTCGGTCTGCCAGAGGGCTAAGGAATCCACTTGTCATAGCATTTCAATCATCAAGTGTAGCACCTCCATGACAAGTATAAACAGTTGACAGAGGGTCCCCCTATCTAAGTCCATGCCGGTTGAAGATTTCCCCCGGGGGCATCCATTCAACAGCACCCTGGTTGATGACGATGGAAGCAATGCACATATGGTTGCGATCAGGTGTTCCCCAAACCCAATCTTTCGCAAAACCTGTCACGACCCCGGAACCATAGATATACATACTGTTATGTGCTCCTAGCCATGGACTCACAAGGGCTTTAGGGTTACCTGCCCCGGCTGCAACAAACAACGGCAGGCAGACTGGATTCATCGGCACGTAGTCCGGATCCCCAGTCTACTACTCCTTGTATCCATGCTAGTCATAACCAACTAGGCATATCAAAGCGTCCACGAATCATATGAAACTGAAGGAAACGGGACCAAAGCTATACAGAGCTGTTATGTGTCCAGAAAGTGCAACAACAATCCAGGGTTACTGAGGTTACCTCGCCCCAGGCCGAATCACATCGGCAGGCGGGCTCGGACATGGATCATCGGCTCCACAACCCCTCGACTGCGACAACTATGTAGGCATAGCCAAAACCGTGTAACAATGAGCTCGGAACCAACAACCTATTGAAGCAGTACTCTAAACATGGAAGCTGTATTAAGCATGTGTTACTAGAGTATAGCTTACAAACAGAGTTCAAAAATTACATCAGACAACGGAAGGCAAATTATGTTGCTAATCAACAAGAACCAAAAAGGCCTAAGAGGCCGCAACATAAGGCGACGTCCCAGCCCATAGATTCCAGGCTGCTACCTGGGAACCCCAAACTACTCGTCGATGTCCATGTTGAATCACCACCGTTGGAGTGAGATCTTCACCTGAACCAAATTTAAGAAAACCTTAGTACGGGAGGTACTCAACAAGACTTAGTTAACCTATTATATATCTGCTGGTTTCATAAAGGGTTTTATGAAGGTTGATTTGCGTAAAGAAATCTTTATTTTCCAAATCGAGGAGGAATAGCACGTCTCATAGAAGGTTTTCAAAATAGATGAGAAACTCACTACTGTAATCATCATCTATTCAATCCACCAACATCAATTCCCAACATCTCACATGCTACAAGGATCACCCCTCTCGGCATCTCCGAGGAGGCACCCTTCATCTATTGCCTCCATGCCTTGTCAACATCTTTTACGTCACGTTTAAGTTATCTATGGCCACACAACATTCACCAAGTCATCCTTAACCGTGAACACGGCTTTCCGAAAGATTTATCCCTACAGGGTGGTACACTTTACCCATACGTACCATCCGACTCTTAACACCACATGTACGCTCCTTGGGAGCGCGGCATAGGGTGGTTGGCCACGACCTTTACCTTGTCGAGCCCTATCCATGAGTCAACCCAAACAGGGCCACCCCTTCAACAGGGAGTTGGCCACCTCCTGACGGCACCTGTTCTGTGAGTCGGGATCAAGATCCGTGTACGTTCATCACTTGTCCCGGTCATGCCCTAAACACCTCCGAAAGGTTTTTGACTCACACGCAGATGGAAATCCCAAACTACGTGACTCACGGATAGAACGAAACAAGTTAGTTAGTCGAGCGCGGTCTGTTAGGCCCCGTGTGTGGTTGCACGCTCAGTCTTGGTTTCCGCGGCGTGACCTTAATCCTAGGGTTGGCAAGTACAGGACAAAGAACCACTTCCCAAGTGGCCTCTCATCCAAGCCTTAGTCATGTTAACCAAACAATGCTCATCTCACCACGTCATCATATCATACTAGGTTGTCGCAGCTCTGATTCATCAACCGGATGGAGCAGAGGTAACAAACATGTAAAAGCTAAGCGAAGCAGATATGAGGCTCTGGCGATGCGCACAAGAAAATCTATGGAGGCTAGGAGCAGTGGATCAGGACATTGTGACAATGCAGTAAATAGGTGAACTATATCTACCAGCATAAAATACTTTGGAATCGAATGCAAAGTACGAGAATCAAATGTTGTTCGAAAACATATATGACCAGATAAGAGGTTATGCTTGCCTTGGTTATAAGAAAACCAATAGAAATTTCTTCTCGGATAAGTGCTTGACTTGTCGGTTAAGATCAATTATTCGCCATTGGAGTTATTGGCCTTCTCTTTGGAGTCATGTTCTACCGAGGGGGAAATGTAACATCCCAAGTATGAAAAACCACCCCTAGAATGTTTGTTTCTTGTTTAATTAAAGTTTTGCATCATGTCATCATACTCATTGAATTGTTTGCATTTGTTTTGCATTTGTTTTCCTTTTGTTGGCATCTGTTTTTATTTGTTTTCATAATGGAAATTCAAACAATATTCAACCTTTGTTTCATACTTGTCATGTTACAATCTTTTTCAAATAAAAAGTTCAAATCAAAACCTTAATTGTTTCCAATTAATTCATAAGGTTCAACTATTTAAAAATGGTGGCTTTTAATCAATCAATTAATTCCAATGTTATTCAAAATTCAAATCAAACCACAAACATCACCCAATTTCAAATTATGGAAATTACCAAAACAACTCTAATCATTTGTTGTAATTAAACAATAGGGTTAACCCTATTAAAAATCTTGGTTTCAATAATAATCACTTAATAAGCAAATTCTTTCAAATTTGAATTAAATCACAAACAGCAATTTAAATTTGAACTTTTGAAAATCAAAGCTTGGCAAGTGATTGCTATTGAACTAATTAACTCACAAGAATTTTTCCCTAATTTTTTTCTAACTCAAAAACCCTCCTTTTTCTTCCTTTTCATTTTCTGCAAAAAAAAATAAACAGAAGGAAAAATAAAAAGGAAAAAAACTTACCAAAGGGGGGGAGCCAGCGCGGCCCAGCCCATCTTCCTTCCCTGCTGGCCCGCGTACCGGTTCGCCCCACCTCTCTCTTTCTCCTCGCGGTACGGCCGCGCATCCACCACTGCCACGGCGGCAGCAGTCATGCTCCGACGGCCATCCGCGCCCCTAAGCCTCTATAAAGCAGCCCTAGACCCCCGGGAGCTAGCCCTAGCCACCTACTCCCTTTCTCCCTCGCTCCGCCGCCGTCTCCTCTCTCTCCCCGGCGCAATTCCCCCTCTGAACCTCACCAATAACTCACCGGAGCTCCGCCGTCTGAACCCACCATGCTCCCCGTCGCTGCAGTCCTCCTCCACCCTAGCTAGCCACGGGAATCAACCCGCCGTAGCATCCTCTACTTCATCGACACCTCCCCGACGCCGTCTAGCTGCTGGATCCACGCCGCCGTCCACGACCTCGCTGCTGTCACCGCCGTCGTGCTGCCCCGGGCGTCTGCAACGTCTACACCGAGGGTGAGAACGCCTCTCTCTCTCCCTCCTCTCTGCCCTGCGCAAGCACGCACTCACCAGCACCAGCACGGACGTGTCCACGAGCCCAGCAGCGCGGCAGCTCGCCGCCGTTGCGCCACCGCCGTTTCTGTCCAAGTTCAGAAACGTTGTTCGTCAGTTAAAAATTCAGAAGCACGCTAACTGAACCTAATCCTGTCTGTGTTGGCTATACTGACAAACACACGATCGCAGCGCACTGGTTGCAGTGCAGTGCGCGCGCACGGGAGGGCCAGGGTTCGAGTCCCCCCCCCCACCCCCCGCAGGGAAAAAACCCAACATTTTTGCACGGTGCGCTGACAGGGTGGCCCCCCTGTCAGCTGCTGCGCACGCGCTGCTGCCACGTTGGCCCTGGGGCCCACTGGCAGTGACCCTGGCTAGGTCACTGCGCGGTGTGGAAAATATTCCAGCTTTTCTTTTTTTCAGTTAAGTCCAAATCTTTCACAGATTGGTCCCTAATACTAAAACCCTAATAACTTTCATTTTATAAATCCAAATAATAAAAGTAAAATATGTACACTGCTCCAAATTTAATTATCTATCTATTTATAACATTTTTTTTCTGTTTTGACTAATTCAAATGCATTCAAATTTCAAATTCAAACAATTCATTTGTAATTTGAATAATTGCATAACTAATTCATACTTAATCCAAATAATGCAAATAAAATATGTTTTCCATGCCATTTTGAACCATCTTTTCAAATATAATTTTTGCTTCATGATTGGAATAATTAAAATTGCTTAAATAATTTAAACCTTGTTTAAATCATTTAAATTTGCCAAATTCATTACTTGCTCAAATTAAATTATTTTTGAACATGCAAAATATGTTTTCAAACTAGAAAAGTATAAAATTTTCAAATATGAATTTGAATTTATGTTTTGAACAAATAAAATTCAAATAATATACATGCTTGTTTTAAATTCATTTAAAACTTGTTTAATCTTGTTTAATTTATAATTAAATCATCCTAATTCCTTTTTCAATAATTGAAACATGTAATCCACCTAAAATTGTGTGATCTTTTCAAATATGAATTTGTTGTCTATTTTTGAACAATTTAAATTGCTGAAAACAACAAATGCTTGTGTAACACCTTTAAGGAACCAAAATTTCTTAACTTAATCAATAAATTTCTAAAGTTGATAAACCTTATTTTAAATTGTTTCTATTGTTGTTATTTTTCTATTTTCCTCGTCCATGCATCATACTAATCCACTTTCACCTGTTGATTAGTTGGAAAACAATTATCCCTACCATAATTCATGGGCTTTTCATATGCAACCCCAAATTGCATGTGGGTCCATTTAATTATGTTGTTACCATGTCAACTAGTTTATTTTGATGCATCCATTAAGTTGACATGCATCATCCCATGATTGTGCACTATGCCATGTTATTGATTGTTTATCTTTCTGCATTGTTTGTTTGCTTCTTCTCGGATAGACGACGACGTTGAGACAGACGATACTTACGACACCCCTTCTGAGGATCTAGCTCAGTACCAGGCTGCTGAGTTTGCAGGCAAGTTATCACTCACATGAACCATTGTGTTCCTTTCAACATTGGTTACCGATACTTTCCGTTGTCTATTTCTGCTAGCCATATGTATCGTTGCTTCTGTTACGACCCTATCACATGTTATCCCTTAACCATGATATTGCCTCACCTCCACACCTATCACCCCTTTGTGTGTTGCCCGTGTCTTACTAGCATGCTTAGGGTTGTTTTGCTCGAGTCTGTTACCAGTTACTTTCTGTTATCATATTCTATTATGTTCTGGGGCTCGATGTTAAACAACAACCTGTTAATTTTGGGTAATAACAATTTGATGATAAGGCACCGGCAGGAGGCCCGGCGTGGTTTTGAGGCCTGCTAGTGTCGACCCTAATTAGGAAAAGGGTCTTGTCTACCGATCCATGATGAGCGCACTATCCGCATGTGGGAAGCGTGTATGGGCGCCCCCCTCAATTTGATTCGATTCGCATCTCGTCCAAATCGCCACACTTAGTTCGGGCTTTCCATTTGATGCACGCATATGCAGGTACGAACCCGAGGCCAGGGTGGAACTTTTGTAGTCGGCATTTAGGGCGGCGTGGTCTTCCAGTGCTATGAGGGTCCCCTTTTCTTCGTGGGGCTCGATTAGCCGCGCACGCACAGCACGTGGTGCTTTGGGCTTGATGCGAAGAAGAGTTGAGTTGTGTTGAGTGCCCCGCTTGGTGGAAGGGCCCTTCCATCTGGCGGGTTATTCTTACGTGTACGGCTAAATTGGTGCACCCCTGCAGGGATAAATCTTCTCGAGAAGCCGTGTTTTCCGCGGTTATGGTTAACTTGGTGAAAGTACTGGCTAACAAGTACTCAGAACGACTTACACCTAACTAATGATAACTTGACTAGTAATAGCTTTATTGCCACAATAACTTGATCCATCATTAATCCAACTGTGTGAGTTATCCTCGGATTGCTTCTTGGGATAAGGGGCGAGATCCAGGATGGGTTTGTTTGGAGTTAGTTATAGTTGGTTACGATACGCTATCTTATCCCCTTTCTGTTATCCGGAAGTTGTATCATGTTTCTGTAGTTGGTTAGTGCAGCCAGTTGCAGCATCTTTTATATCCCCTTTCTTCCGTTGAACCCAAGGCATCTGTGATTGGTGTTGACGGGTTACACTTTGGTGAACTGTGAGTCTTGCTTGCCAGTACGTTTATGTACTGACCCCTTTGGGGCTGTGGTTTCCGCAGACTACGCTTACGAGGATCCCCGTGACGGCTACTACGTGGAGTTTGACGAGGCTGCTAACGAGTAGGTAGCGGACCCGGGCAGGATACGAGACTACGTGGATGGGCTCCGTTTTCTTTTCATTCCTGGCTTCTTAAGCCTATTTGGATTTGTCTGTACTCAGACCCTTTGAATGCTTCCGCTGAGATGTAATGATGTTATGTTGGGACATGTGTCCTCTCGATGATTGTATTTGCTATCTCTGCTCTAGTGAGAGCTATTCGCAACTTATTTCCATCTTTTGTGTCTTAGAGATCTGTTGTGTTATCATTTTGTTCAACGCCGTTGACGTACCATGTGTGTATGGTATGAAGTACGTCAATGGTAGTATCCTGATTTCTATGGGATGGTTTACGTAGACGATGAACAGTAGGGGTTGGTTGTCACACATAAGTGTGTTGGCCTACTCGTAAGAGATGCGGGTGCCGGTAAGCCCCATAATCCAATCAACTACTGTTCAACGGAACTGCGAGTATCCTCTAGAAGTCCGGGTGCGACAAATGGTATCAGAGCCTGTCTGCCTGTAGGATCCCTTTTACTGGTCGCAGTTGAGTCTAGAAACTATTTTTGGTAGCTATGTAGGAAAAATGAAACGTGAGAGTAGGAATTCTGCCATTTTTCTTCTTTCCCCAACCACCCACCCTTTTCTGGTAAGGAAGTGCAACATTGTTTTCTGTTCTCACCTAAACTTTCAAGTTAGGTTTTCACGGATCCTGGTTTCTCTGGGATAGTTATATCTACTAGACCATAGGAATGGAGGTGGTTGTGACATGATTTATCATGTTGCCTACGCACGATTGAGAACGGAGGCGTGTAAGCCCCGGAAGCAGATCCTCTATTCCTTAAGCAGTAGATATTGATCCTTTAGAAGCCCGGATGGGTTTTCCGTAGTACCTCAGGAGTTTTGGTCTCGTGTTTCCCGATGTTGCTTCAATATCCTATTCTTCTCGACATCCTTTTCGTCCGTTGAAACCTTGTTGTTGCTTTCCACTTCAGTTCTTCTACCGGCGTCTAATCAAAACTTCCCCGATCATCTGCAGATGGATCTCAGGTTCTACCCGCAGGTGGTTCGAATGACTCGTTGTGAGAGCACCGCCGGTTATCCGGAGATGCTGAGGGACATGGTCACTTATCTGGGGTTCCGTTGGGCACCAGAGTACCAGGTCTACGAGCAGCAGCGAGAGTTTGACCAGACCTACTACCAGGCTATCGTCTACATTCTGTCAGATGATGGCATGAGCGTCGTCCACCGCTACGAGGCAGTAGGTTCCACAGTGGATATGGCTGTGCAGCAGGCAGCTTATGTGAGTCTCACCGTCCTTCGTGCTGACTACTGGGGATTTGACGATTCTATCTATCGCCACATCCCCCGTGGTTACATCACTTCGGAGGGAGCTCACTTCACTCTCTACGACAACTTGGATGTCTACGAGCATGATAACACCAGGCTGCACACCACCGCTCAGTTTGTGAGGCACAGTGACGCAGTTGCCAGCACACTATCTCAGGAGTTGGCTTCCGTCAGAGAGCAGCTCTACCTTGCTTTGACTCGTCTGGCGACTTACACCACCGACTTTGTTGGAGATGAGCGCTTTGCACGTTTCGATCAGCCAGTTGGTCGTCGTCTGCCAGATGCTGGAGGTTACGAGCCGATCAGAGGTCCACTCCTCAACCTCGGTGCTGGTTACACTGGGATTCCGCGCTTTGGAGCACAAGGAGTCGACGCTATGTACTTCACCACACCTAGAGTTGCTCTCAGACCACGTCAGCTCTATGTGGATCGTCGTTCTACCTACTTTCATGGGTGTGCTCCTCACCGTACCTCTCGTCGTACTACTCACCGCCGTCCTGCGTGATGAGCATGGGAGTACCGAGGTATCCATTCTTAGCTATGTTAGTTATCCTGTGGCATTTGAACCATTTGTGGTGTGTTGGATATTCTGATGTAATTGAACATGTGATGATGTACCTATTGGTTATCTATTCATGCGTCGGAATAATCTCTCTTTCGGTTACCAAGTCTATCTTTTGTTGTTGTTATGCTAAAATGCATGTCTATTCAGGATGCCGCCAACAAGGAACAACCCGCCTGAGCCACCGCCAATCACGGAGCTGTTGACTCAGATGACTCAGGTCGTGACACAGATGGCCCAGTTCCAGGCTAATCAGCACAACAACCAGAACGCTCCACGAGTCAGTATCAAGGAGTTTCTGAGTCTGGGCCCAAGAGCTTTCGTGGTAACACGCGAGCCTCTGGATGCTGATGACTGGATCCGTGAGATGGCCAAGGCTCTGGACATTGCTCACGTTGCTGAGGAAGACAAGGTCAAGTATGCCTCCTACCTACTGAAGGGTCAGGCAGCTACTTGGTGGGAGAACTACCAGACCATGAGAGCTAGATACCCAATCACCTGGGGCTGTTTCAAGGAAGCTTTCCTGAAGCACCACATTCCATATGGTCTCATGGAAAGGATGCGTGAAGAGTTTTGCTCACTCAAGCAAGGCAAGCTGGACGTCATTGGCTATCAGAGTGAGTTCAATCGCCTCGCTCGTTACGCGGGTGATGAGGTGTCCACTGAGGCTAAGAAGATGGCAAGGTTCCGCAGAGGTTTTAACCCGGAACTCAAGTACGCCCTCACCAACATCAAGGCCAAAGACTTCGAGGAGCTCGTGAACACCGCGCTCAATGAGGAAAATGGGCGCAAGGCGTTCGAGGAGTCTCGGAAGCACTCGCGTGAGGGTGGTTCCTCCTCCAACATGACCACCCCTCCACAGAAGCGCCGCATCTGGGTGCCAAATGCTGCTGTCACTAGGGCTTCATATGCCCAAGCTTCTCCAGGCTTCGCTCCCCGCCCACCCAACCCAGCTCAGATGCAGGCTTAGAGGTTTTCAATGGGGCAGCCAAGGCCAGATACTCCTCGTGTCGTCACTTGCTACAAATGCAAGCAGACGGGGCACTACGCTGACAAGTGCACTCAGAGGCAGCTACCTCCACCACCACATCGTCCCAACACAAACCAGGCAATGGTGCGTGCTCCCCCGGCTAAAGCCTTCAACTCCAACAACAGGCCTGTCGGGAGGACCGCGAGGGTGAATCATGTCAAGGTCGACAAAGCTGAGGAAGCTACTGACGTCGTTCTCGGTACATTCCCCGTAAACTCTAACCCAGCTAAAGTGTTGTTTGATACCGGAGCATCGCATTCTTTCGTGTCAAAGATCTTTGCGACAGCAGTTAAACTCCCCTTTGTTGGTTTGGGTTCCCCGCTAGTGGTAAACTCCCCTGGAGCAACTATGCAAACTTCCAAGATCAGTCATGAAAATCAGATCCTAATTGGAGGTCACATATTCCCTGCTTCTCTCATTCTGCTTGGCAATTCTGACATTGATGTCATTCTTGGCATGGATTGGTTGAAGGCCAATAAAGCTACGATTGACTGTGCTCGGAAGTCAATAACTCTGTTCCACCCTTCTAGCCGGATAGTCTATTCTCCAAATGAATCAAGTTCTGTTCAGCTATACACCCTCGATGCTAAACCTCTACCTCTACTTGAAAATGTTCCGGTGGTTTGTGAATTCCCTGACGTCTTTCCAGAAGAGTTGCGAGGGATGCCTCTGGACAGAGCAGTTGAGTTCGTGATCGAGCTTGAACCAGGTACTGCTCCAATCTTTAAGCATCCATACAAGATAGCCCCTCCTGAACTGAAATTGTTGAAGGAGCAAATCGATATGTACATGGAGAAAGGTTACATTCAACCTAGTTCCTCGGCTTGGGGTTGCCCAACTTTGTTCGTTGCGAAGAAGGATCAAACAAAGAGACTCGTTGTTGACTATCGTCCTCTTAACGAGAAAACCATCAAAAACAAGTATCCAATTCCTCGTATCGATGATCTTTTTGATCAACTTGCTGGAGCCTCAATATTCTCCAAGTTGGACTTGAGGATGGGTTACCATCAAATAAAGATCAGAGAGGAAGATATTCCAAAAACAACTTTCACCACTCGGTACGGTCTATATGAATACACCGTCATGTCCTTTGGTCTCACCAATGCACCGGCGACATTCTCTAGACTCATGAATTCTGTCTTCCATGAATACCTCGACAAGTTCGTTGTGGTATATCTTGATGATATTCTAGTCTACTCAAAATCCGAGGAAGAGCATGGAGAACATCTTCGTCTCACTCTCATGAAACTTCGCGAGCATCGTCTATATGCCAAATTCTCCAAATGTGAGTTCTGGATTCCAGAAGTGGCTTACCTTGGTCATGTCATCTCCGCCAAGGGCATAGCCATTGATCCAGAAAAGGTTAAAGCAATTGTTGATTGGAAACCTCCAAAGACGATGAAGCAAGTAAGAAGCTTTCTTGGCTTGGCTAGCTATTGTCGTCGTTTCGTCCAAAACTTTTCCACGATTGCCAAACCTCTCACTGATCTCACAAAGAAGGACAAAAAGTTTGTTTGGTCTCCACAATGTGTTGAAAGTTTCAATCTTCTGAAGACTAAACTCACTTCTACACCAGTTCTGGTTGGCCCAGATACTACCAAACCTTTCCAGATATTCTGCGATGCATCTCTCCAAGGTCTAGGTGCAGTTCTTATGCAAGAACGTCAAGTTGTGGCTTATGCTTCACGTCAGTTGAATGCCCATGAGCAAAACTATCCCACACATGATCTTGAACTTGCAGCAGTTGTGTTTGCCCTCAAGAAATGGAGGCAATACTTGTTGGGTAACCGCACTGAAATCTTTTCCGGTCATAAGAGTCTGAAATACATCTTCACTCAACCAGATCTAAACCTCAGGCAAAGGAGATGGATTGAAAAGATTAAAGACTTTGATCTCACCATTTCTTACACTCCAGGCAAGGCTAATGTTATGGCCGATGCTCTCAGTCGCAAGTCGTATTGCAATAATCTCATGATCATGGAAAGCCAACCTCTACTTCATGAAGAATTCCAGAAGCTGAACCTTGGTCTTGTTCCTCAAGGTTACCTTGCAAACTTGACAGCCAGTCCAACTCTCGAGGACAAGATTCGTTCTGAACAACTTCGTGATGCTGAAATCAAGAAGATGGTAGAATACATCAAACAAGGCAAGGAGAAATTTAAGTCCTTCTCAATTGATGACAAAGGAACTGTGTTCTTCGAAGGACGCATTGCAGTTCCTCAAGTTCAAAGTCTCAAAGATGTCATTCTCAAGGAGGCTCATGAAACTCCTCTCTCCATACACCCTGGAAGTACAAAGATGTACCAGGATCTTAAGACACTGTATTGGTGGCCTGGCATGAAACGTGAAATTGCTCAATACGTTTCTGAATGCGACGTTTGTCAACGTGTTAAGGCAGTCCATCAGAAAACAGCCGGTCTACTCCAACCTCTGAAAATTCCTGAGTGGAAGTGGGACATGATTGAAATGGACTTCGTCACTGGTTTTCCAAAATCCAAGAGGGGCAACGATGCAATCTTCGTTGTCATTGATCGTCTCACTAAAGTAGCCCACTTCTTTGCTGTCAAAGAAACAATCTCAGCTAGCCAGTTAGCAGAGCTCTACACAGCAAAGATTGTTCCCCTTCATGGTGTTCCTTTGGAAATAAGCTCAGACCGTGGAAGCATATTAACTTCTCATTTCTGGAAAAGCTTTCAAGAAGCATTGGGCACCAAACTTCTGTTCAGCACAGCTTATCACCCTCAGTCTCAAGGGCAAGTCGAAAGAGTCAATCAGATTCTCGAGGATATGCTCAGAGCATGTGGTATCTCCTTTGGCATGAAATGGGAGGATTGCCTTCCATATGCTGAATTCTCCTACAACAACAGCTTCCAGGCAAGCCTAGGCATGGCACCATTTGAAGCTCTCTATGGCCGCAGATGCAGGAGTCCAATCAATTGGTCTGGAGCTGGTGAACGTTCACTCTTAGGCCCTGACATTGTTAAGGAAGCCGAAGAGAAAGTTCATATCATTCGTGACAATCTCAAGATTGCTCAGTCTCGTCAGAAAAGCTACTATGACAGCAAGCACCGGGATATGATCTATGCACCTGGTGACAAGGCATATCTCCGTATAACTCCCCTCAGAGGCACTCATCGTTTTGGTGTGAAAGGAAAGCTTGCACCAAGATACATTGGTCCTTTCAACATTCTCTCAAGGCGTGCGGAAAATGCCTATCGTCTTGAACTTCCAGAAAAACTATCCAAGGTGCACGATGTGTTTCACGTGTCACATCTCAAGAAGTGTTTCAAAGATCCAGATCGTGCAGTTGATCATGATTCCATTGAACTGCAAGATGATCTCTCTTATGAGGAGCACCCTGTTCGTATTCTCGATGAGACCGAGCGTAAGACTCGCAACAAGAGCACAAAGTTCTTGAAAGTGCAGTGGTCGCATCATTCCGATAAAGAGGCAACGTGGGAGACCGAAGAGGATCTTCGCAAGAAGTATCCGGACCTTTTCTCTTCTCAGTAAGGAATCTCGGGGCGCGATTCCTTCAAGGGGGGGCGTTTTGTAACATCCCAAGTATGAAAAACCACCCCTAGAATGTTTGTTTCTTGTTTAATTAAAGTTTTGCATCATGTGATCATACTCATTGAATTGTTTGCATTTGTTTTGCATTTGTTTTCCTTTTGTTGGCATCTGTTTTTATTTGTTTTCATAATGGAAATTCAAACAATATTCAACCTTTGTTTCATACTTGTCATGTTACAATCTTTTTCAAATAAAAAGTTCAAATCAAAACCTTAATCGTTTCCAATTAATTCACAAGGTTGAACTATTTAAAAATGGTGGCTTTTAATCAATCAATTAATTCCAATGTTATTCAAAATTCAAATCAAACCACAAACAACACCCAATTTCAAATTATGGAAATTACCAAAACAACTCTAATCATTTGTTCTAATTAAACAATAGGGTTCACCCTATTAAAAATCTTGGTTTCAATAATAATCACTTAATAAGCAAATTCTTTCAAATTTGAATTAAATCACAAACAACAATTTAAATTTGAACTTTTGAAAATCAAAGCTTGGCAAGTGATTGCTATTGAACTAATTAACTCACAAGAATTTTTCCCTAATTTTTTTCTAACTCAAAAACCCTCTTTTTCTTCCTTTTCATTTTCTGCAAAAAAAAAATAAACAGAAGGAAAAATAAAAAGGAAAAAAACTTACCAGAGGGGGGGAGCCAGCGCGGCCCAGCCCATCTTCCTTCCCCGCTGGCCCGCGTACCGGTTCGCCCCATCTCTCTCTTTCTCCTCGCGGTACGGCCGCGCATCCACCACTGCCACGGCGGCAGCAGTCACGCTCCGACGGCCATCCGCGCCCCTAAGCCTCTATAAAGCAGCCCTAGACCCCCGGGAGCTAGCCCTAGCCACCTACTCCCTTTCTCCCTCGCTCCGCCGCCGTCTCCTCTCTCTCCCCGGTGCAATTCCCCCTCTGAACCTCACCACTAACTCACCGGAGCTCCGCCGTCTGAACCCACCATGCTCCCCGTCACTGCAGTCCTCCTCCACCCTAGCTAGCCACGGGAATCAACCCGCCGTAGCATCCTCTACTTCATCGACACCTCCCCGACGCCGTCTAGCTGCTGGATCCACGCCGCCGTCCACGACCTCGCTGCTGTCACCGCCGTCGTGCTGCCCCGGGCGTCTGCAACGTCTACACCGAGGGTGAGAACGCCTCTCTCTCCCTCCTCTCTGCCCTGCGCAAGCACGCACTCACCAGCACCAGCACAGACGCGTCCACGATCCCAGCAGCGCGGCAGCTCGCCGCCGTTGCGCCACCGCCGTTTCTGTCCAAGTTCAGAAACGTTGTTCGTCAGTTAAAAATTCAGAAACACGCTAACTGAACCTAATCCTGTCTGCGTTGGCTATACTGACAAACACACGATCGCAGCGCACTGGTTGCAGTGCAGTGCGCGCGCACGGGAGGGCCAGGGTTCGAGTCCCCCCTCCCGCAGGGAAAAAACCTAACATTTTTGCACGGTGCGCTGACAGGGTGGCCCCCCCTGTCAGCTGCTGCGCACGCGCTGCTGCCACGTTGGCCCTGGGGCCCACTGGCAGTGACCCTGGCTAGGTCACTGCGCGGTGTGGAAAATATTCCAGCTTTTCTTTTTTCAGTTAAGTCCAAATCTTTCACAGATTGGTCCCTAATACTAAAACCCTAATAACTTTCATTTTATAAATCCAAATAATAAAAGTAAAATATGTACACTGCTCCAAATTTAATTATCTATCTATTTATAACATTTTTTTTTCTGTTTTGACTAATTCAAATGCATTCAAATTTCAAATTCAAACAATTCATTTGTAATTTGAATAATTGCATAACTAATTCATACTTAATCCAAATAATGCAAATAAAATATGTTTTCCATGCCATTTTGAACCATCTTTTCAAATATAATTTTTGCTTCATGATTGGAATAATTAAAATTGCTTAAATAATTTAAACCTTGTTTAAATCATTTAAATTTGCCAAATTCATTACTTGCTCAAATTAAATTATTTTTGAACATGCAAAATATGTTTTCAAACTAGAAAAGTATAAACTTTTCAAATATGAATTTGAATTTATGTTTTGAACAAATAAAATTCAAATAATATACATGCTTGTTTTAAATTCATTTAAAACTTGTTTAATCTTGTTTAATTCATAATTAAATCATCCTAATTCCTTTTTCAATAATTGAAACATGTAATCCACCTAAAATTGTGTGATCTTTTCAAATATGAATTTTGTTATTTGTTTTGAACAATTTAAATTGCTGAAAACAACAAATGCTTGTGTAACACCTTTAAGGAACCAAAATTTCTTAACTTCATCAATAAATTTCTAAACTCGATAAACTTTATTTTAAATTGTTTCTATTGTTGTTATTTTTATGTTTTCCTCATCCATGCATCATACTAATCCACTTTCACCTGTTGATTAGTTGAAAAACAATTATCCCAACCATAATTCATGGGCTTTTCATATGCAACCCCAAATTGCATGTGGGTCCATTTAATTATGTTGTTACCATGTAACCTAGTTTATTTTGATGCATCCATTAAGTTGACATGCATCATCCCATGATTGTGCACTATGCCATGTTATTGATTGTTTATCTTTCTGCATTGTTTGTTTGCTTCTTCTCGGATAGACGACGACGTTGAGACAGACGATACTTACGACACCCCTTCTGAGGATCTAGCTCAGTACCAGGCTGCTGAGTTTGCAGGCAAGTTATCACTCACATGAACCACTGTGTTCCTTTCAACATTGGTTACCGATACTTTCCGTTGTCTATTTCTGCTAGCCATATGTATCGTTGCTTCTGTTACTACCCTATCACATGTTATCCCTTAACCATGATATTGCCTCACCTCCACACCTATCACCCCTTTGTGTGTTGCCCGTGTCTTACTAGCATGCTTAGGGTTGTTTTGCTCGAGTCTGTTACCAGTTACTTTCTGTTATCATATTCTATTATGTTCTGGGGCTCGATGTTAAACAACAACCTGTTAATTTTGGGTAATAACAATTTGATGATAAGGCACCGGCAGGAGGCCCGGTGTGGTTTTGAGGCCTGCTAGTGTCGACCCTAATTAGGAAAAGGGTCTTGTCTACCGATCCATGATGAGCGCACTATCCGCATGTGGGAAGCGTGTATGGGCGCCCCCCTCAGTTTGATTCGATTCACATCTCGTCCAAATCGCCACACTTAGTTCGGGCTTTCCATTTGATGCACGCATATGCAGGTACGAACCCGAGGCCAGGGTGGAACTTTTGTAGTCGGCATTTAGGGCGGCGTGGTCTTCCAGTGCTATGAGGGTCCCCTTTTCTTCGTGGGGCTCGATTAGCCGTGCACGCACAGCACGTGGTGCTTTGGGCTTGATGCGAAGAAGAGTTGAGTTGTGTTGAGTGCCCCGCTTGGTGGAAGGGCCCTTCCATCTGGCGGGTTATTCTTACGTGTACGGCTAAATTGGTGCACCCCTGCAGGGATAAATCTTCTCGAGAAGCCGTGTTTTCCGCGGTTATGGTTAACTTGGTGAAAGTACTGGCTAACAAGTACTCAGAACAACTTACACCTAACTAATGATAACTTGACTAGTAATAGCTTTATTGCCACAATAACTTGATCCATCATTAATCCAACTGTGTGAGTTATCCTCGGATTGCTTCTTTGGATAAGGGGCGAGATCTAGGATGGGTTTGTTTGGAGTTAGTTATAGTTGGTTACGATACGCTATCTTATCCCCTTCTGTTAGCCGGAAGTTGTATCATGTTTCTGTAGTTGGTTAGTGCAGCCAGTTGCAGCATCTTTTATATCCCCTTTCTTCCGTTGAACCCAAGGCATCTGTGATTGGTGTTGACGGGTTACACTTTGGTGAACTGTGAGTCTTGCTTTCCAGTACGTTTATGTACTGACCCCTTTGGGGCTGTGGTTTCCGCAGACTACGCTTACGAGGATCCCCGTGACGGCTACTACGTGGAGTTTGACGAGGCTGCTGACGAGTAGGTAGCGGACCCGGGCAGGATCCGAGACTACGTGGATGGGCTCCGTTTTCTTTTCATTCCCGGCTTCTTAAGCCTATTTGGATTTGTCTGTACTCAGACCCTTTGAATGCTTCCGCTGAGATGTAATGATGTTATGTTGGGACATGTGTCCTCTGGATGATTGTATTTGCTATCTCTGCTCTAGTGAGAGCTATTCGCAACTTATTTCCATCTTTTGTGTCTTAGAGATCTGTTGTGTTATCATTTTGTTCAACGCCGTTGACGTACCATGTGTGTATGGTATGAAGTACGTCAATGGTAGTATCCTGATTTCTATGGGATGGTTTACGTAGACGATGAACAGTAGGGGTTGGTTGTCACACATACGTGTGTTGGCCTACTCGTAAGAGATGCGGGTGCCGGTAAGCCCCGTAATCCAATCAACTACTGTTCAACGGAACTGCGAGTATCCTCTAGAAGTCCGGGTGCGACAGAAAACAACACCGGAAAGAAGAATAACAATCAAACATGGCATCGATGCAATGCGCAACATGTATGCATGAGCAAGTTAATGCACTGAAATAAAGCCCTAAACATGTTCGTTGGGTTGCTAGGGTTCGTATGTCAGTTGAGTATTTTTACTAAACTTAGCCCGAAATATACCCCGGAGGGCAATTCGGGTGATTATGAAAGTAGGTACCATTTTAAAAGCTCAATTCGGTTTGAAAACACCATAACTAGATTCCACTTGTCATTTTGAGAAATTTGATATATAACTTTTAATTTTCTAATTTTAGTGAATAAAAACTTATTTTCTCCATTTTAAATGATTAAACAATATTAAATAATGGCCAAAATTCAACTTTCTCAAACAAGATTGAAAATGACATATTCAGATAGGTTACATTTTTCTGATCAACTCCATATTTTTATTTTATTTTTCTGAGTAATATAATAGAAGTTATTAATTATACAAACTTATTCATTTTCTGTAAATAATAACCATTTTCTAGAAATTAGGAAAATTGGATTTGTGATGTCACAATGATGTCATTGTGACATCACTAGGAGGAGATCTCCTCTGTTGATCATGAAATCGAGCAAACGGTCGCGAAATTCGCAGAACAAGTTGCTCCACGAGATAGAGCACGCCAAGGGGAAACGATTGGTGGAGGCGGAGCGCCGAATGGCCACCGGAAAACTCGCCGGCGGCGGCAGCCGTGGCGGCGGAGCACGGACAGCGGCGGCAACGAGCTAGGGAGCGCGGGAAGGCGAACAAGAGGGATGGGGAGACTCAGCGGATCACCGTGAGCGTGGTGGAGAGGTCGGGGAGGCGAGGAGAGGCCGGGGGCGGCCGGAATCTTCCTCGACGGCCGGCGGCCGGAGTTGGGAACGATGGCCCGATTTGGCCGTTCCGGGGCGTCCCCGCGAGCGCGAGTGAGCGAGGGAGTAGAGGAGAGCACGACGGGGCTGGTGGTGGCTCCAATTCGACCCGCCGTGGCCGAAGTCGATGGCGCTAGGCGGCGACCGACAGGAGCAGTAGGGTTAGGGTCCGTTCGTTCTTGGCAGAGAAGAGGAGGGAGTTTGAGGGAGAGGAAGAGAGATGAGAAGCATCACGACATCGACCTGGAGGTGTCCTCATCCGCGGCAATCACACGGGCAGGAGGTGGCATCGGGGGGGAATGGACACGCAGCTGCCTTCTGTTCGGAGGTAGAAGACAAAGGAGTTTTCCTCCATAACCCCGTGTAAAAACTTGGAAACTACAAAGAAGTCCCTAAAGTTTTGCAAACAGAACTTAAACAGATGTTTTGGGGGCCTTTTTGCAAACAGACAAATTGGCAAAAATAAGTTTTGGAAAGCTTATCAAATTTCCAACCAAACCATGTTTTGTTTTGATGTAAATGAAATATTTTTCAATACAACATTTTGGAAACCATTTTAAGTAGTATTTGTGGGATTTTTCTCAAACCATTCAAATTCATAACTTAAATTGGTTTAAATTGGTTTCAATTTTTGTTTCCATTCATGTATGGGATGAACACACACCACACACCCTAGTTTAACAAAATTGGGATGTTACAAAACCTCCAAGAGAAAGGAACAGTTTACTATGTCAAAATCCTTGGTGATGTCTAATTTTAAGAGCACCGCAGGAGTAGCTGAGATGTGCAGCTTTTGGGCCGTGCTGTCACACCCAGTTTTTGGAACCTTGTACTGTAGTTCAAGGAGACAAAAATTAGGGCCAACAATGTTTTTTCTAACAAAATGATTGTTTGAACCTACATGTGCTTATGATCTTAATCATATTTGCAATACAAGGTTTGTTTCCTTATAAAACCCATATCAAATTTTCCTGAAAACAATTCTATAAACTTTTCCCTGTTGATTTCTCTGATGTTACTTGAGTGAATTTTATTCCAAGACTTGAATCATTCTTGTTTGAATCTTAAAATAAAATTTTAGCTTTTTTGGATCCAAGAAAACAAGATTTCAAAATAATTTATGGAAGTTTTCTTTTAAGTTTTCTATACAAAATATTCCCTGAAAATATAGACAAGTACATGTTTCTACCTTTGTTTTCACTAGGCTATAAATGTTATTTTATGTTTTCTTGACTTTTATTTGTTCCTTGTTATATGGACTACAAATCCATAAGATTGGTTTGATTTTTGGATTAATAAAAATGATCTTTTGCTTGTTGTCATTGTGGAATAAAAATAAGGCAGAAAAAGGCATTTTTGGAAAACAGAGAAAAACAGAAAGTACCCCTTTTCCCACATTGTTTCATAGCCTTAAATTATTTCAAATTTGTTTTCAAAAGATGTTTCTGAAATTTCATAACATGATTAACAAACTCCAACTTTGAAAACAAATTTTGGAAACCATTTGGTCCCTGAAAACAATCCAAACTTTTTTCTCTTTTCACCGTTTCCAACACTTAGAAAAATTCCTAAGTGTTAACTGAATTTTCTGAATTTTTGAACAGTGGCAGATACACTTTTGGGCAGATGTTTTATTTTAGTTTTTTTTCAAATTTGGAAACACCACTTTTCATTTTTATTCATTGATATTTGTACTCTATCTTGGATGCCTTTGTTTTCTTCTACAAGCCTTGTGTGGGAAGAAAACAAGTGAAGAAGGGAGAGGGAACAACATGAGGTGGCATGGTATGGGTCACCATACCTTTACCTTTGAAGCCATGCCCTTGATCTTTACCTCACACCAAAGGTCACCTTCTTACTTGTCCCTTGTTGGTCTTGACCCTTGGCACCTTGCCTTGCTTGTGCTTTGACCTAAAAGCCCCTAGAGCACTCCTATGCCACTAACCCGAGGCCACCCTTGCCCTTTTGTTCTTTCCCTTGGCTATAAGCCATCTCTTGCAAATCCCTTGCGCCACTACCCTCCCCCACACTCCCACAACCTCCCCTAGCAAAGACAAGCCGAGACTTGGCCCCTGAGAGCGAGCACGAGCTCTATACCCCGACGGTCACCGCTAGTAGCCCGAGGTGATGCCCTCCTCCCAGAACCCTCCCATTCCTCCTCATCGCCCCTGCTAGACTCCACATGTTCCTATGCCCCTCCCTGACACTCCCCCTCATCCTCTCGCTTGCAGGTACCCTATCGCCGTCCGAGTCGCCGCCGTGGGCACTCCGTCGTGCACCGTCGCCAGGGGCCACGCCCGCTAACGTACCCAGCGCCCCTCGACTCCCCCATGACCGCCGCACCTCCCCGATCCGCGCCACCCCCCCCGAGCCCTCACGACGAGCCACCGCGAACCCCCATCGCCGGCCGTTTTGAGAGAGAGAGAGAGGGGGAGAGAGAAGAGGAGGACGACGACGCGTGCGCCGTTCGATCTACGATCGACGAACCACGTTAAACCACGTGTTTCCCGCGCTGGCCGCGCGCGCAGCGCGCTTGGGCCGCGTCCTCCGCTAGCTGGACCGTGCGGTGGAGAACACAGTCCGTCCTTCTGTATCTTTTCCTTTTTAAATCCACAGAGATTTGCTTGTTTGCTTTTGACCTGTTAAAAATAGTTTTCATGCAAATTAAATTCAACCAAAAATCACGGCATGACTAATATGTTTTCTTAACCATATGAACTTGGTAGATCTAAGTTTTAACCTTTATTTTTGTCACAATAATTGTTTTGCCACAGAGTGTCTACAAAAAAAATTTTGGCATAACTTTTTGGATCTGTATCCATTTTGGTCAAATGAAATTGTTTGGATACCTAGTGAGTAGATCTATCACTAGGACTTTGCCTCACATCAAGGTTAGTTACCAAATGGAATGACATCCATTTTGGTAAATGACTAGTAGACTTTTCTGGGATTTTTAGAATGAGTTTAAAAATGAGTTTGTTTATGACTAGATCTATCAAATCCTAGCTTGGCATAATTTTTGGAGCCCTAGATTATTTTTTGTGATCAAAACTAGAAACAACACCTTTTCTGTTTTCTTTATTATGTGTGCACTTGTTTGAAGTTAAATGTGTGATTGTTTGAAACTTTGTTCCTAGCATGTATAGATGTGTTACCACTTGTTATTAGGTTGTTTCCTTGCAGTACATCTACCTTAGAAAGTGTGTGCATGTTTGGAGATCTTCTGGGAATAGAAATAGCCTTGTGTTGTTTTCTAGTATTTATTTTTACTAGCTTGTGTGAAGAAATCTTTGTGTGCTTGTTACCTAAGTTTGTGCTATGTTTGTGATGAGTCCAGTACCATTTTGGTACTGGTGTTTGGATGTTATCATCTCTGTTAGCTAGCACTTTATTTTATTGCAAAGCATGAGTAGTTTTTGTTATTTGTTTTTATTAGCATTGTTTTCACTAGTATGAATAGCCATGACTTGTTTGCTTTGTTAGATTAATTTTGTCATGTGTGACCAGAGGCTTGTTACTTCTAAATGCCTTCGTATTAGTGGGACCATAACCCACTGGTCCCATTGCATCTTGGTTAGGGATGCAAATCCCCTACCATGCACTTGTGTGAAAATAGCATGCATTACTATATGTTTGTCCAGTATTTTCCACCAAGGAAAATGGTTGTTTGTTTTACTTAGTTGATTGAAGCATTAGTAGTACTTTGTGACACCTAGTATGTTTAGGTGTAGTGCATTTGTTAACATAATGTTCCCTTGGAATATCATGTTAAGAGGTGTTCACAATTTGTTTGTTTAAATAGAATATTGTTTGCAAATAGAATGTTTCCTAGTGATTGATAAATTATTTGTGAATGATTTTCATTGAGTGTTTAGATTTTTGAAAGTGTTTAGTGAATCTTGTATTGAGTGCATAGCTACTGGTTGTATAGCATGTACCTTGGTTGCTTGCTATTTAACTAATTAGAAAAGCATGTATTACTAGAATGGTTTGATGTTTGCTTAGTAGATGTTTTCATAAAATTATTTTCGTGTTTTTGTTTACTAGCATGTGTAAGGTTTGTGTGCTGTTAGTAGGGTATATTTATATTCATGCATTGCTTGTTTAGGATCATGCATCCTTGTAATATTGTTTGCTTCTCTAGTGATGAACCAGTGTCATCACTAGATATTATGAGTTGCTCTAGTATTGTTGTCTTTTATTTTATGAATGTATGTTTTATTATAGCATGTTTAGAGGGTTATTACTTCTGTTATTATGCCACATCTTACATACCATATATGGAGTGGGTGTACCACTCTCATAATAAAACTTTCAGAAGTTTTACAAAAAAATTGATTAACAAAAACTATTTTTGAGTGACTACTACTATATACTATTACTATGCCAATAGTTGATACTTGGTGTTACCAAGACCATAGCCACCATATTGTATTTATTACCATCACAAGTATTAGTCCCTAAGTGGACACCCTAAAAATATGTTTTTTGCAAAACAAAGGCTTTATGGAAAACCCGGTGGAAAGGTGAAGCCTTATCCACCGGAGGAATGTGGAAGTGGTCATTTTGGGAAAATGGTGTTTTACAAAAATGACACATAACCTAGTCTTCGCCGGACAACCTTTATCGTACTGCCACCCTACCTCAACATGGGCACAGGGCTTAACTTGAAGTTTGTTCTTGTTAGTGTGTGTTTTATCTCAATTTGCTATAAGGGTCGTCGTGCCCTCGAACCGATTGTCACCAAGTTTTGAAATGTGTGGCATACAAAGTGAGGGATTAAGTTCTCCTCCGACCGCAGCAGTTGGGGCTCCTGTCTTGGCGGGGATTAGCCTGGTGCCGGGGATGTCGGAAAACTCGACTGAAGATATAGGCATATTCTATCTTGAACTTAGTGGATGGTTAAGATTGGTTATTTGATGTTTACATACTGTTGTTACAGTCCATGGTTGGTCACGGCGGATGTACTGAATCTGGTGGATGTGTACACCTCTGCAGAGTAGAACTATTCGGAATAGCTGCATCCTCGGATATGGACAGTTGAATGGCCATGTAGCTAGCATTGTGTCAATGTTTTCAAAAAGGAGTTTTGAAAAGAAGTTGGAACTTATGAAGTACTAAAAGAAGGAATCTTGTACCGTGGAGGTACCGTTGATGAAAAGGCAGAAGTGGTTTTACAAGAAGTTTTGCAAAGAAAACCTTTCTTTTCTAAACAAAAACTGGAAGTTGTTTCCAAGGAGTTTTGCAAAGATAAATCTTTATTTTGAGAAAGTTTTACAAAACCTCTTGTACATGTGATATCTACAAGAGAAAGAAAACTATATTATTTTCTTTTGAAGTATCTTCTTCAACAAAGATACAGAGTTTTCAAAATCAACTATGATATGTCTTTCATATATCATCGATAGTGAACCCTATATATAGCCTACCTATTACACCATATAAGCATACTTGCATTTTGGTAAGCTACATGATGGGTGTCTTGCTGAGTACATTCAAATGTACTCATATTGGTTTCGTCCCTGGTATTTACTTGCCATACATCGAGAAGGAGTCTCAACCGGAGATCTACGAAGAGGAGTACGGAGCTGATGGCTTTGCGAACTAGAATCGTCTCCCGGTGAGCAGCCTGTAGGTTAAGGCGTGACTTGGGCTCTGCTACGATGTGTGTGTTCTATTCTTCCGCTGTGTGTGTGTTGTGTGTTTGCCATGCGTGGCAGTTGTGTTAGACTTGGTCATGTGACCATGTCCCTTTTGTAAGTGTTTTCTGTAATCGTGTAATGGATATTGTATCTGTGATGAGGACATAATAGGGATACACGATGCTTGTTCATGCTTGAGCTGGAAGAAAATATTAAACTTAATTGATGGTTATTATAAGGTGAATTCCTTCTTAATTAAATGTGATGTTTGTGTTTATGAGAATGTTATACTACCTAAGTCTATGCATTTATGTATGAGCGGGTTTATTGATAACACAGACATCGGTGGACGAGGACTTCAAGGCATGCTGGAAAACAACAAGTACCTGCTGGAAAACAAGAGGAAAGGAGTGGAAAACATTGAATATATTTCACCACAAGTGCTTGAGGGAGGAGAGGAAGGTAGGAGCACAAGAGGGAGGCATGGAAAACAAATTTTCTGCCGTGGAATACGACAAGTTGGTGCCATCAAGGAAATGATGTTTTGGCTCGGACTGGCAGAAGTCCTGAATTTGAAACGATCATGGACTCTTCGTACGGAATCCAAATAAAGAAAATAAGCACAATCTGAAACGGAATTTTCAAGGGATTTCCAATGGATCCGGCCTCATGTACCAATTCGACTCGTACACGGCATGGTGACCAAAACAATTCACGAGTCGTTTTCTGCCAGTTTCCAAACAGAGTCCTGTCAAGTTAGGGAACTTAGAGATTAGTTTGTTTACGACTCCAACAGCAGTTTGGACGTCCAGCCGCCTATATATAGGCTTGTAATCCGCATTTTTTAGGTTTAGATCAGATTTTAGACAATTTCCCTTACACCTCTAGATTGTATTGCTTTGTAAGCTTTCATTTTGAAGTAAAGAAACGCTTGCAAATTCTGCGTGATATCTAGTATTCCATTGGGAATTAGAAGGTACAGGACCACTTGTAGTCGGTTGATTACTTGTGCAAGAGTGTGTAGTTGAGAATAAACACATGGATTGAAAGCTGTTGCATTGGCAATCAGGTATCATCCAGGAGAGATCTCAGTGAAACACTAGTTATCAAAATTATCCGTGTTGCTCTTTGAGAAGATCGGGCCACCCCATATCAATCTGTGTACCAACTTGATATGTTGTTCACGACTGGTGTGATCTGGGATCGTGAATGTATCCATATCGGAGGTGTCCTTGAACAGTGGTTCTGGGGGACCTTACACGTGCCTTGAACTGTCATGAAGTTGCCATGCATGCATCTTCCACGCACAAAGGCGCTCTGGTGTGTGCCGACCAGCAGCGGTAAGACCGGCGCCACCCTGCAGGAAACCACCTTGGCCACCAACTTAGCAACCCCGTGAATCAAGCTGATGGGACGGAAATCCGTGACCTCCTCCGCCCCCGGCCTCTTGGGAAGCAATGTGATGTAGGAATGGTTGATCGCCCCGAAGCCACGAGCGTCCCGGCGGTTTAAGGACCGGAAGGCTTCCATAACGCCATCCTTAATGACGCTCCAACATGCTACAAAGAAGCTTTCTTTCCATTTGGCATGCACGAGTCTCCCTAGTGTTCCTAGATTTAGTTGGCACATGGATGCATACACACTTATATACTCTCGTTGTAGCTAGAATGGTAGCGGAAAATGAATTGCTTTATTGAAATATACACATCAGTGGCATACTCTGAAACTG
Organism: Alopecurus myosuroides; assembly: GCA_028641055.1. Taxonomy (NCBI): domain Eukaryota; kingdom Viridiplantae; phylum Streptophyta; class Magnoliopsida; order Poales; family Poaceae; genus Alopecurus; species Alopecurus myosuroides. The sequence continues at coordinate 361,409,138 of CM054059.1, read as the reverse complement.
AAATTGTTGGGACATGCTCTGTTTGTATATGCCTTATTGCTTGCTTGCATATCTAAAATTTAAGGTAATATTGTTGTAAAAATAAATTACAAATTGAACCTTTACCATTTGAAATCCATCGGCGATCAAATAAAGGCTTGAAGTGCTCAGATTTAGAGGTAGCAGATGTACCTTTGTACCACAACCTAGTCTAAATTAGAGAGCTAATATTCAGAGATTGTATGTAGCCTTTCTTCAGATTCGACATCGGACCTTAGCCAATCCGGTTTCAGAGCAGTTCTTATAGCATAAAACATGTATAGCGAGTGTCGTAAATCCCAGTAAGGCATCTTAAGTATCCAACTATCTTGAACTATGTTTGTAGTCCCCGATTACCATTTAGTATCTCACAACACACAAGTAATCATCGATGCACCATCAGGACCAATGGGTGATTCCTAACTATCTTGAAGTATAGGATCAGCCATGTAGCACACCACTATGATCCAAACAGCATGAACGTTATGATTTCCCATGAGGGCATCTCCAATAGTTGTAAGATAGTCGTTGGTAGATTTTGCCACATATGATTTTTGATGATGTGGCATAAAATAAATGAAGTGAGAGAGTGAGGTTGTATGTACATTAACCAACAACCCTTGCACAAGCTCCGAGGTAGAATAGAGAGAGGTTTTTCACATTCTCTCACCTCCTATTGGTCAAACTACATACAACCATTGGAGTGGTTGTAAGATGTATTGTTGGTTGATGACATGTCCAATTTTACCAACAAGTTAACCAACAAGCTGTTAAAGATGCCCTGAGTGAACTAGCAGGTTAACTCTTCTACCTAACAGTAGGACCTAGGTAACCATTTAAGCAACCAAATACCAGTTATTTTCACTTTTGTACATGAGGTAGTTGAAACTGATTGGGTTGAACCAGCAAGTACTTATGTTCTCTGCTCTCCAATTATTTTACTTCCTCACTGAAATATAAGTATAAGCCTGAGACCCACTTAACCACTTATTTTGCTGAACCATGTGAAATATAATTCGTCCATAACTGAAATCAGATTTGAGTGAAGTAAATATGAACAATGTAAGATCATCGGCACGCAAAATGTACACTTACAGATAATTCTAAGAACCCATGATTCGTCACCCCTTTAGCCTGTATAATTACAACCGACTTGAAACTAGATCATAATGTTGTATAATAAACAATTACTTAATGCCCGATCACATTTGGTAATAGAATAAGCGTATGAAGATAAATATCATCCATGAGCCACCGAATGCATGTCTTACCTCGTCGATAAGCTCTAAAATGGATGTCTTGTCCATTGGCTGATGGAATGCACTATCCTAGATAAAATAAGCGACCAAGAGTGATCTAAGTTAACCACCCACGTTGTGGTGTAACTACTAAATGTAATATACATGTGTGTCGTACATTGTGTTGTGAACTTCTGTGTTAGTGTTGATTGGACTTCATTTGCCTTTCCAGTTTGGATCATTTGGACCTCCTCAGGAATTACCTTGGATGAATGAGTGTTTGTTGTTTTGCTAACTTCCGGGTATCTCAGGCAAGTCCAGTTCTTTGATCATGTCCAATTGATTATTTTTATCAAACTACTCACAGTCTACTATTGTGATATCATCTGCATCAAAGGAAAATATATTTTATGAACAATATGATTTGGATTGGGTTTATTGACTGATGGAGCAGTCGATTAACTATTATGGTGGGTAGTTTGAAACCTTGTGTGGAGGCTGTCAAGCCATTGGAAGCGGGTTCGACTACATGGAATATCACCTTAGGATTAACAACAAATGCCTTCTTGGGTTCAAGCGCCGTAGCGAAAGCGTTGACCATATGACCCTGTATGGCGCGGGGCTGAGCTTGTCGTGGTGGTATCACGGCAGATGCCATGGGATGGCTAAAGTTTGGGGCCGATGGACGCTAGAGGTGCTCGGAGAGGGATCACACGGCGAGTAGCCGCGTGTGGGATGTCTCAAGCACTGCAAACAACAAGATCTTACCCAGGTTCAGGGCCCTCGTGTGGAGGTAACACCCCTACTCCTGCCTTTCTCTCTATATGTGTGTTACCGAGTAGCCACAGTACAAATCGGGCCTTTAGCCGAGTAGCCACTATAGCTCTCTAGTTCTCTCTATGTGAAGTGAAGCCACCTCTGGATCATCCCTCGCGCAGGAGGGGGCAGGGCACCTTATATACTGGTGCCCAGCCGAATAGAATAAGACTAAAAAGTACAACTGATGTGACAGGAGCACTGCAGAACAGAGCACGCTTCCGGCTTCTCGCTGACGCGGGCGCCGTAAGTCGTCGCGCCGTTCGGAGATGGGACCTGTCCACCCTTGTCAGTGAGATAGGGTAGGCCCCTAGCCCTGTCCTGTCCCCTCTGTCAGTGACAGGACTTGACAGGCGCCTACCGCACTGTAGCCACGCCGTAGCGCGGATAATCACGCGCTCCGTAAGTTGAACTGCACTCCGGTACGGACGCAGGATACGTGGGATCCCTTGTCAGAACGGCTCCATTGACTTCTGGCCCGAGTAGGAACTCACTCCCTCTACTCGGATCAACTTCTTTACTCGGATGAACATAACTTGCTTGATTTCTCCTCTTGGCCACTGGTGGGTATGGCCGGATAGAAACCTACCGGGTAGCGAGTACCGGGTAGCCATCTACCCGGTCAAACAGCACCTTTGACCTTGCCTTTAGCACTTGCCTTACCCCTAGTCGGGGGTAACCCCCCGACATTAGTCCCCGAAGCTGGTAGAGTTCTGCGAACTTGTTCACTGGGCCCTGCCAGCTTAAAACAACCTTGTCTCTGTAACTGAAAAGGGGCCGAGTAGCACCTCCACACGGCCCTTCAATTCTTGCTCGCATCTCTGCTTCTCCGAATAGCAATATCCATGTTTTGTGATGCCGAGTAAAATAACTTAGCGAAATCTCGAAACACAATCCCGCTCAAACGGTGCGAATCCACCTCTGCGTGTCGCTACGGGGCACGTGTCACACCCCTGTGCCCCCGACGCCTCGGTGCCTGGAGTACAGCAGGCCACGCGCCAATAACTGCACCCCCGGCCCACTAGCCTGTTAATTCACTTCAACCGCACTCAAGTGCCCACGATCTCGACGTGGGATTAACTGCGTCCGTTATGCGCGCGATATGCGCTGTGTGCGTTTCTAACGGTTGCGCAACCCACGCCGCACGATCTCTGCGCACAATCAATCCGCGAATAATCCGCTGGTAACGGCAACTCGAGGGGGGAGATAAATACCCCCTCGACGTTATCTTCTTCTCTTTCCAGCCCTTTCCAATCTCGCGCCCCCTCGCCTCTCCGTCGCCGTCGAGCACACCGCCACCGCAACCATCTGCTGCGCCGCTGCTCCACGCGCCACAGAAGAGACAGAGAGCAACTCCTCCACTCAATCTCCAACTCCAATCTCCCACAAACCTTTCCGCCTCCATGGCTCTCGGAGAAGATGATGCCGCCGCCCGCGCCGGTTGGGAGGGATCGGAGGACTGCCAGTGGCTCGTCAACACCCGTCGCGTCCCTCCCGGCGTGAGGTGCAGGCAGCCAGGTAACGAAATCATCCCCACGCCCGAGAATGCGCCGCTGCTCCACGCGCCACAGAAGAGACAGAGAGCAACTCCTCCACTCAATCTCCAACTCCAATCTCCCACAAACCTTTCCGCCTCCATGGCTCGCGGAGAAGATGATGCCGCCGCCCGCGCCGGTTGGGAGGGATCGGAGGACTGCCAGTGGCTCGTCAACACCCGTCGCGTCCCTCCCGGCGTGAGGTGCAGGCAGCCAGGTAACGAAATCATCCCCACGCCCGAGAAGGACGAATTCGTAGTCTTCCTTGCGCACTTCAAGCGCGGCTTCGGCCTTCCAATATCAGAATTTTTCTCCGAGTTCCTCAAGAACTTTGGCCTCCAGCCACATCATCTTCCCCCCAACGCCATGGTCGTGCTTTCTATCCATGTCGTGGTCTGTGAAGCCTTCCTTGGCGTCTACCCAACCATCCACAGTTGGGCTCGCTATTTCTTCTTCCGCAAACAGAGCATCCCCAATCTTGGGCACACCGAGAGCGCCCGCGCGATGATGCAGACGGGATGCGCCATGATGCTGCAGCGCACAACTGGCCATCACCCGCGCGTGAAGGGACTGGAAACTGTGCGCAAGTGGCAGCGCAGTTTCCTGTACGTGAAGAACGTTGCCACGGAGGAGGGGAAGCCAATCCAGGACCGGATAGGGCTCCCAAAGTGGAAGAACGCAAGGCCAACCCAGCAGAACTGGGACTACAATCCCAAGAGCAACATCGAGGATGTTGTCCAGATTGAGCGGCGCCTGGCCGAGTTGCGGGATGAGGGATTCCGACGAGATGATCCCATCGCGTGCTGGATTTCGCGCCGAGTGCTCCCGCTCCAGCGTCGCTCCCACAAGATGTGCTATATGGGAGGAAGCCGGGACTGCACAAGGACCACCACCTTCGAGCTCAGCAAAGCCGAGGTGGCCATCTGGGCGAGATCCATCATGCAAACAACGCTCTCCGACACCTGGCTGTATGGCTTTGAGACGTATAGCCGCTTCAAGCGAATCAAACAGGTTAGCCTTCTGTTCTTTGTTTCTGCACTCCGATACCGAGTAAATGGCTTCTCACCTTTATATGCTTAGTCTTTGCATGCTGCACCGAGTAAAGTATCACAAATATCTTGTTGGTTTATATGCTTTGTGCTTGCACGCCATGCCGAATAGAAATCCTCAGCTTAATATGCTTTGTGTTTGCACGCTATTCCGAGTAGAACCCCTTAGCTTGATATGCTTTGTGTTTGCATGCTATTCCGAGTAGAACCCCTTAGCTGAGAACTCAACTTACTTGTGCCATCTGTTTGCCTCTACAGCACATCGATCGCCAGGGAGAGGAAGACGTTGAAGTCTTCGAGGGAAACTGGTCGGATGACCGAGAAGAGGATGATGAGACCGCCTACGACACCCAGGACACACTCTGCATCCCTCACCCCCATCAGCCTGGTAAGCACCAAGTTGACGCGTCTATCCGGGACTGGTCCGAGGATGACGAAGGTGACCAAGTTCACCTTTTTGATCGCGAGTAGCGCACTCTGATTTCTTTTTCTGTTTCTCAATTCCTTTTCTCTTCTACTCTACAGAGGATCCAGAGCTGAACGATGATGGCTGCTCCCACAACTCGGAAGAGGGTGGGCAGTGGTGCCCAAGAACCTGCTACCAAGAAGGCCAAGAAGGCCGAGAAGAAGAAGACCACCACCGCCAGAAGACAACCTCCCACCGCCAAAGGGTAAGTCACTTCATTCGAGTACCACTCTGTTGCTGATTCTCAAATATGCTTTTCTCCTTCTCCTTTTCGGAACCATTCCCTCTTCCAGCGCCCCTCTAGACGCTGATGCTGCAGCAGCTCCCACTCGCTCCAAGAGGAAAGCTGTTATGGACCTCGAGAAGCTCGTCGTACTCTCAGACGAGGAAGATGAACCAGCCCAGCAGGACAGGACGCGCGTGTCCTCTCCTGTTAAGTTGGAAGAAGACACCGGCGCCGAGAACACGGGCGCTGGTGACAATGCTGAAGATGAGAACTTGGAGCAGCAGCAAGACGCTGCTCACGACAAGATGCCACCGTCTCCCCCAGCCGCAACGACTGGGGAGGACACTGAAGAAAACCTCCAGCAGCAACAACACAGTGCCGCGCTTGAGCGGCAAGACGACACCGCCGAGCAGCAGGACGATCACGCTGCAGCTCAAGATGACCCCGCGGCCGGGCTGCGGGTAGAATAAGTAACAGACCTCCAGCCTGATCCCGCTGCCGAGCAGCGGGTAGAGAAGACAGTGGTGGAGCCAGTCCTCCAGAGCCAAGCGCAGCCAGACGTTGCGCAGGGTAGCCGGCCCCCTGTGCGGCTGTGCCGCCTACCCAGCAGGCGACTCCACCAACTGCGCCAAGCCCTCCACCAAAGCAGAGTACATCCAAGACCACTTCCCAGCAAGGGCCTCCGACCACTTCTCGCCAAATGCCTCCGTTCGCTTCTCGAGCGGGCACTGCTCCAAGCCCCAAGAAGACTGCTAAGCTTGAAGCTGCGTCCACCAGGAATAATCCATCGCGCCAAGCTGCACAGGCCGGGAACCAGATGCCACCACCCAAGCCACCGCTTGCGCCAGCCGGGAAGCCAACAAAGATCACACAACTCACCATCGGCGGGCCCACCTCTAGCAGAAAATCGGCTGCTGCTGGATCTGCTGGCCCTGGCGAAGGGCCGAGTGCCGGAGATGACGTCCGCGCGCAAGCCAGCTGGCCGCAATACCTATTGGAGGTGTCCAAGCAATACGACATCTCACTGGCCAAAGGCGAGAAGAAGATTTCTGCCTTGAAGGGAGGCCAGGCCAAAGCGGTCGAAGTCAAGTCGAAAGGCAAGGACCCACGACCAGTTCCTGAGCTCCACTCGTGCGAAGCCGAGGAGGATGAGATCGAGTCAAAGGGCCTGACCGCGGTCCTGGACCGGGTAGCCTTCGTGGACAAGGTCTGGGAAAGCGATGCCCACGGCGTCCCAAAGTGGGACGGCCTGACGCTGGGTCCATTCGACCACTACCGCGTCGACTCGAACAAGGCCGACATCGGCACTGTTCCAATGACCATCGCTTCCCCCACCTGCACTCTAGCCGGGAAGCTGTTCTGCCTCCGCAAAGCCGCCGAGGACGTCGAGCAATCCTATGCTGTAAGTGTTTTTTCTTTTCTTGCTTTTTCTGAGTTGCCATTTCTCTGTTCTCTTCTCTTCTTTTCTGTTTCTCTTTGCCTCTTTACCTCTTTACCTCTTCACTTCTTAGCCATTCCCCCAGTCCCCGAGATTCGGGCCGAGTAGGCGAAAACTCGACCGAGTTGCCGTCTACTCGGGGCAAATCTTCCAAAAATACTTAGACTCTTTTCTCTTCTCTTCCACAGAATAGCCTCCTCAAGAGGACAAAGGTGTTCCATCGGATGCTCTGGAACCATCGCATTGCCAAGGACAAACTTGAGGCTCTTGAAGCCGAGAAGAAGATGGGTGAGGCGATGGAGCAGGCGGCATTGGACAAGACCCTCCAGATCTCTGAAGTGGAAGGTAAGCTCATAGCATTTCGGTTTGTGCGTTTTGTGTTTACGCCCGTTTGTTTGCTTTTTGCTTTAACTTGGTTACTCTACAGGCAAGCTCAAGGACTTAATGGAGAAGCATCGCGACTGCGAGGTCTTTGCTGCCTCATCCCAGAGCAAGATTGCTACTCTGGAAGGTGCGCCCTTTTCTCTCTTCTCTGCACGACTGCCTCTTTTTTCTCTGTTACGCTGCTGACACTGCTGTTCTCTTTGCAGAAGAATACAAGAAATTCCAGGAACAGCAGCTTAACTGCCTCATGCCCGCCGAGGTGCGGCAACAGCTGGAATCCCGAGACGCCGAGATCCAGAAGGAGCGCGATGCTGAAAGAGCTGAGTTTGAAGAGATGCAGGTGAATCTGAAATCTGCTCTTCAGGATGCTCTCGACCAGGCTGCCGAGAAGGACAAGATCAAGACAGCTGCCAAGGCCAAAGAGAAGGCGCTTGAGATGGAGATCTCGGTGTTGAAGAAGCACAACAAGCAACTCATCCTCCAAATCTCCGATGCACGCCGCATTGAAGACAGGCATATTGCTGACGAGGAGGACTGGAAGATCAAACTAGACGCGCTGCTGGTGGATCTCAAACGTAAGTTTCCTCTTCTCTGCATCTGGTTGTTTCTCTTCTCATCCCTTCTACTGGTTTTATCTCTTCTCTGCCTCCCTTCCCAATTCTTATTGGTTTCTCTTTCAGATATCTTCCCTGATCTCCGCGCCGCTAGCACGCCTGCTCTGGAGAAGGCCAAGCAACTCCGAGCTGCCTCTGGGATGCCCATCAATACCAAATCCACTGTCAACGATAATCTCCTGAGTATTAAGACTCAACTCCGTCAACTCAAGGGCTTGGGCACCTCCATGGTGTCCACCGCATACAAGCTTGTAACATCCTAGGTTTGCTAACATTAGGGTGTGTGGTGTTGAGTTCATGTCATAGCATGCATGGAAAAAAATTCATCCAACTTTGAATTTGAATTTAAATAAGAAATGACCAAAAATCACTTAAAGTGGTCACCCAAAATTTGTATTAAAAACATTTTCAAATTTGGAAAACAAAAATATGGCAAGGTTGGAAATTTTGTGAGATTTCCAAAAACTATTTTTGTCAATTTTTATTCTTCCAAAAAGGTCCCTAAAACTCTGATTTTTATTCTGTTTTTAAAGAGAAAAGGACTCTTTTGCAATTCCCAAAACTCCAGGGGGCTTTGTGCAAAAAGGTTGTCTTCAACCTCCTGCCAGTAGGAGGAGCTGCGTGTCGATGCTCCATCCTCGCGCGGCCACCTCATGCTTGGCCGTCCCGTCGAGGGGATATGACCGCGAGGAGGCCTCTCAGTTCTCTCTCCCTCACCCCCTCGCTCGTCTCTTCCTCTGTGTACATCCTGGAGCAGAGCAAACCCTAGCCCTCCATTGACCGCGGCCGCCGTCGAAATTCCGGCGTTTGCCGCCGATTTGAGCCTCCCTGCGCCCAACGGAGCTTCCCACGAGGTTCACTGGGTGGCCCTCCGTCTCCTAGTCGAACCATGCTTGCCGGGACGGTCTCAGGTGGGAGAATCGGAGACGAATTCCATGTCTCCGGCCGAACCTCGCCGTCGCTCGATCTCCGCCGTGCGGCCTTCCCCGAGCTCGCCGAGAGCTCCCCCGCCTTCACGGTGAGCTTCCGCAACCGCCGGCTCCCTCCCCTTACTCCCTCCCCCTTTGTACCATGCTGTGGCCACGCGCCATGTTCTGCCGCCACGGCGAACGTCGCCGGCGATGCTCCGACGAACCAAAACCGGGCGCGCTGCCTCTCCTAGGCTCACTGACCCCTCCCGCACCCCGTGGTGCCGCGCGATTTGAGAATCGGCCCCTTGATCGACGGATCGATCCACAGCAAAGGAGTTCCGGCCATTGCTGACGTCATGCTGACGTCAGCATGGTGTCATAATGCAGATTTTCCTTTTTATTGGAAAATGTTTATTAATTACAGAAAATGATTAAAATTGTTTAATTAATAACTATTGTTATATACTTCAGAAAAATGAAAGTGAGATATGGAAATGTTCAGAAAATTATTCTCTACCCAACTATACCATTTTCATTCATGTTTGAGGAAGTCCAAAAATAAGCATTATTTTAATGTTGTTTAATCTTTTAAAATAGAAAAATAAGTTTTATTCAAGAAAATTAGAAAATTAAAAGTTATATGTCAAAATGCTCAAAATGTCAAAAGCAACCTATTCATGATGTTTTCAAACCCATTTGAGCAATAAAAATTGTGTTCACTTTCAGAATCGCTCGAAACCCCCTCCGGGGTCTATTTCGGGATAAATTCCAGTAAAATTGCATATCTGCCATACAAACCCTAGCAACCCATCGAGCATGTTTAGGGTTTCATCGAAGTGCACTAACTTGCTCATGCATACATATTGTGCATTGCATCGATGCCATGTTTGACTGTTGTTCTTCTTTTCGGTGTTGTTCCCCCTCGTTAGAACGCGACTCCGAAGTGAAGGCCAGCAACCCCAATGGCGAATACTTGATCTTAACCGACAAGTCAAGCACTTATTCCTGAAGACGTTATCTGGTTTTCTTGAAGCAAGGCAAGCATAACCTCTTATCTGCCCATATATGATTTCGAAAGACTTTTCATTCTCGTACAGATGCATTCGATTCCAATGTATCTTGAGTCAATAGATAGGGTTATCCCATTTATTTGCATAACCCAGATATCATGATTCAATGCTCCTAGCAGACATAGGATTTGTTTGTGTGGATCGCCAGAGCCTCAAATATGCCATGCTTAGTCATACATGCCTGTTACCTCTGCTCCATCCGGTTGATGAATCAGAGCCGCGAATGAATCTAGTATGGTGGTATGTTGTGGAAAGATAAGAGATTTTGATTAACATGATTTAAAGGTGTGGATGACGAGACCACAAAGGGTCTGTGGTGGTTGTCTCGTTCATGCCCCTAGAAGCGAGTTATCGTCTTCGAGCCAAGACTGAGCGTGCATCCACACGGGGGATTGGATTCCCCTCGGTCTCAACTTGCCTAGTTTGTTCCATGAGTTGCCTAGTTCGGGCTTTCCATTTCGATTTGCGGGGATATCAAAACGTTTTCAAAACTAGGACGTGGCGGTGCAACAGCCTGTGGCGAGACAGTAGTTGAAGCACCGCTCACAACGATAGAGACCCGGCAGGAGATGGCCACTCCCTATTGGCGGTCCATCTCTACTCGGAGCGACTCATGGAATAGGCGAAGCAAGGGAAAGGTCGTGGTCGACCTCCATCTGCCGGCACTTCCCGGAATAGTGCCAACGTTCTGGCATTAAGAGTTGGTTGATACGTGTGGTTAAAGTTGTACACCCCTGCAGGGTTAAATCTTTTCGAAAAGCCGTGTCCGCGGTTAAGGACGACTTGGTGACGGATTCTGTGATCATAGATAACTTAAACGGAATGATTAAAACTTGCTGATAACGAATGAAGGATGCCTCCTCGGAGATGCCGAGAGGGGTTACCTTGTAGCATGAGTTACCGGAACAACTTGAGGAGGTGATCTTTGAAGCACGAGGTGCTGATATGAGTTGGTGGATTAAAAAGATGATGATATCAGTAGTTGAGTAGCTTTCTCATCTGTTTTCAAAATACTTCATGAGACGTGCTATTCCTCCCTCAACTTGGAAAACAAAGATGGCTTTACGCAAAATAACCTTCATAACTCTTTCTAAAAGAAGCAGATATATAATAGGTTAACTAAGTCTTGTTGAGTACCTCCCGTACTCATGTTTGCTTCAACTTGGTTCAGGTGGAGTTCCTCACTTCGGTGATGTTTCAGCGTGGACATCGACGAGTAGTTTGGGGTTCCCAGGTAGCAGCCTGGAATCTATGGGCTGGGACGTCGCCTTATGTTGCGGCCTCTTAGGCCTTTTTGGTTCTTGTTGATTAGCAACATAATTTGCCTTCCGTTGTCTGATGTAATGTTTGGTCGTGTGACCTCTGCTTGTAAGCTATGTTCTAGTATCACCTGTTAATAAAGTTTCTTTGTCTAGAGTACTGCTTTGATCGGTTGTTGGTTTCGAGCTCATTGTTATACAGTTTTGGCTATGCCTGCATAGTTGTCGCAGTCGAGGGGTTGTGGAGCCGATGATCCATGTCCGAGCCCGCCTGTCGATGTGATCGGCCTGGGGCGAGGTAACCCCAGTAACCCTCGAATGTTGTTGCACTTTCTGGACACATAGCAGCTCTGTATAACTTTGGTCCCGTTCCTTCAGTTTCATCCGACTCGTGGACGCTTGGGTATGCATAATTGGTTATGACTAGCATGGATACAAGGAGTAGTAGACCGGGGATCCGGACTACGTGCCGATGAATCCGGTATGCCTGCCGTTGTTTGTTGCGGCCGGGGCTGGTAACCCTGAAGCCCTTGTGAGTCCATGACTAGGAGCACATAACAGTATGTATATCTCTGGGTCCGGGGTCTGACAGAAGTGGTATCAGAGCAGGACTGCCTGTAGGAAAACCTTATTGCTTGGTCGATGTCGAGTCTAGTGTTTGTGAAAACTACTTTGAAATTCCAAATGGATTGTGAAAAACCTTCTTAGGATTCTTTTTACTCCTTATCTGGTATCGCTCTAACTCTGGGTCACCTTACCTGTTTTGATTTGAAAAGGTTTTGCTATCGCTTCTAGTCATTCAAAATCTAGGTGCCTTTTCTGGCAAGGACGTCTTTTAACCAAGTTGACCTAGTTATGAGTTTCTAGAGTCGTGTGTGTTCTGTGTTCCGTTATCTCTTAAACTGGGAGATTTCCTTCCCATCCTAAGCTCTCAGAGTTGTTCGGATTCCACATTCCTCCATGTTTCAAAGTTCTAAATCCTGAACCTCGAGATTTCCTTCTCATCTCGAATGTATCCGTTATCCTTTGCTCAAATATTTCCGGAGCTATCGTATGTCTTCTTGGAAAGATACTCCGTGATTGCTACTCATAGTGCCCTTCAAGGCACTCAGATAGTAGTTGCTCATTTGTTTCGATTTCTAACCTTTGGACTTGAACCGAAGGTCCCGGAATGTGCTGAGTTGTGGTGGGTTGAATCATGTGGTCATAACCATGTGATGCTCACACCATCAGTACAGGATGCTGACCTTTAACCCAAGTTCCGTTTCTTTGGATCCTGAGGAATCTGTTTTACCTCGGGATGGCTAGGTGATTTCAACCCTCCTAGCCATAGGCTCTCTCTAGGAATCAAAATGATCACAACAAGAGTGTTCTTGGTGATTCTCATATCCTTGTTCTTGACTCTGCTATATCAATTCTTTCGCATGGGTTTTACAAATGAGTATGACCCTGTGCATCATCTTGATCTTAGGATCTCCTCCGCGCATTATTCCCCCTTTAGTTGCTCTCAAATCCCCATCCGTTGTTTTGGACATCAAGTTGCATATGCGTGTCGGATATACCCATGCATAGCTCTTGTTTTCCTTCAGAACATTTCACCTTGGAATGTCAGGAGAAACAAACTCCAGTACCTCGTTCATCTTACGAACCAGGTCAAAGTTTTGTAATTCTCAGACTAAAGAAGTTTCATTAGCTTCTAATCTGTTCTACCTTCGAGAATCACACTCTTTTATATCACGAGGCTGTGTTTAGTTTCATGGCCTTAATGATGAAGTGATGCTCTCACACATTTTCACCCCGCCTTTCTCCAAGCTTGAATGCTTGAGATGGATGGGTCTGTTCATCGACATGTGTATCAGCTATTCCTAGCAATTCTTATTGCTTTGAAAATCTAAGAAACATCTGTATCCTTCTTAGCACTATTGGTCACCCGGTCTCTACTGGATGTTGACCGTGTTATCAAAACCGTTCATTCCGGTGCACATTCTTGGTCAAAGAGTTGGGTTCATACAAAAGCTCTCATGTTCATATCAGTTGCCTTGAAAAGCAAGATTCCTTTCGAACTCCAAGACATATCGGTAGGTTGTGATATTCTGGTTGTCCTTCTAGAAGTATCACCAGGTGGTTACCTGACCGTGATGTCTAAACGAGGGGTAGTTTGAATCCCTCCTTTCTCCAAGAAACCGTGCTGGATACCCTGGACTAGTTGGTTGAGCTTAAACAACAACTTGGAGAGTTGAAAGACACGATCTCTTCCCAACTTGTTCCTTTGATAAGGGATATCTAGTTTTCCTCGTGTTGAAGCAGGATAGTACCTCCTTTGCGGAAATGCTATCACTCTACCTCTTGGTTTGAGTTGGGCTATCGTCAAATTAAGTTCAGCTCCAAGGACTGTCCTGATGGTGTTTCTACTCATGGTGTTTTGTCGGGTACACTCTCATGTCCTTTAGTCTGACCAATATTTTGCCTTGTTCATGTATCATATGAATCCCTCTTCTTGGAGTAACTTGATAAGGATGTTGTTGAGCCCATCACCGACATTCTTATATCTCCGAATTGCAAGAAGTCCATGTTGAACACTTGGCATTAATGTTGGAAACTTTTGAGAACTATCTTTGTGTCCTCTCAAAGCTTGTGTTCTGGATGTTCGAAGTGACTTACTTTGGTTCATGTGCTTACGGTGAAAGTTGTCGCCATGGATCCAAGTAAAGTTTTCTTGTTCCCTCGGGAATAATCCCAAGTCGTTCATGCATGTGTGGACTATTCTTAAGATGGTTGGTTGTTACCTTCGTCTACTGTAAGAAGTTTCCATCCACATTAAGCCACTGACTGATCTTTCGTAAAAGAGAAGAAGTTCAAGAACTTCGTTATCTTTGTAATCGTCTTTCTAACAAGGACTCCGATGTGTTCTTTTTAAATAAGTCATGTAGGTGCAACCGTCTTCCACAAGTTGCTAATACATGGGTTCCATAATCTCACTCATCTTCTTGAGCTTGACATCGTAGTCCATATCTTGAGAATCTAGCATATGTATCTCGTTGGTAACCGGTGCAATCCCTTCCACCAAACACGTTGAGTCTCAGTTATTCAATCCACTAACCAGAGCTGAATCTCAAGCAGCAATGATGGCTTGTGTTTTTCTCAAGGGTACTGAATTAGGTCTTTTTAAAATACGGCCTGGTTGATGTGGTGGTTGACACAATTAGCCGGAAGACCTAATGTCATATCTCTTTGAATCCGTAAGAACAACCACTCTCCGTGAGAATTCTTGTCTGGCTTATTTTAACAAGTTTCCTCCTCGTTCTTCCAAACCGAAGTTCAAATTTCACTTGATTACCTATAAAAGGCTTGCATAAGCCCGATATCGGTATCTAGAACGTCCAGGAGAACCTGGAAGTTGATCTTTCCAATGTCTCTTCGTTGAACCTTCAAAACCTTAGTTCTCGTGAAAACTAGTTCCTCGTGGGAACATCTCTTGGTGTTTTGTAACCCCATTGATCAGTTCCCTTTCTCAAGTTGTTTATACTTGAAGTTCTGTTTTTCTCACACATTGTGTGATTTTGTCAGTCACTTCAGCCATGGGATCTTAACCATGTGGTAGATGTATTGCTACGTCCAAACCACAATAGGAAAGAGATTCCCTATTTCTACCGGTGTTCCAACCCTCGTTGGTTACCCATCCTTATGGTGTGATCAAGAATTCCTCCTTTGTTACGGTGTTTTTACATCTTTCGGTTACTCCTCTTCCGTCATGAAGTAACGTTCCGATCTATGACAAAGTTTTTGACAAACTTTGACGGAATGAAAGTTCTGTTATCCTTCGTGTCCACTCCGAAGAGTGAACATGATCCTGTATCAAAATCCTCTCGGACGTACGAATTATAGTGTTCTCTCGTGTTTCCCTTGTCTACGGATATTACTTTGTGGTATCCAACACAAAACTTTCCATCTTTGTTTTCTTTCTGAAGAAACCTCGATGTCATAAGTTGTTCAACCTTCCTTTTCCAAAAGGATTTAAAGTCTTGTGCAAAGCTCATATTCTAAATCCTTTCAAGAACCATCGTCCGTAAACTTGAAACCATCTTCGTTTCACTCCGTTATCTTGATGTGTTTCATGCCTGCTAACTCAAAAGTTCTTTACGAACATTCTTGTCCTAAGTTAGCCATGAGATACTCGATCTTCGTGAAGATCATTTCCTAAGAGTTTCCCTCTCACCTAAGGTGTAGATGCTGAAGAATCTTCGCAAGTTCTACGGGTAAACCTCTTCGAGAAAAGAACCGTAAGGTTCGAGAAGATCGTTCAAAAACCGGTGTTCCTTCTTTCTTCTCCTTCGGGAATCTCGGGACGAGATTCTTGTAAGGGGGGTAGATTTGTAACATCCCAGTTTTGCTAACATTAGGGTGTGTGGTGTTGAGTTCATGTCATAGCATGCATGGAAAAAATTCATCCAACTTTGAATTTGAATTTAAATAAGAAATGACCAAAAATCACTTAAAGTGGTCACCCAAAATTTGTATTAAAAACATTTTCAAATTTGGAAAACAAAAATATGGCAAGGTTGGAAATTTTGTGAGATTTCCAAAAACTATTTTTGTCAATTTTTATTCTTCCAAAAAGGTCCCTAAAACTCTGATTTTTATTCTGTTTTTAAAGAGAAAAGGACTCTTTTGCAATTCCCAAAACTCCAGGGGGCTTTGTGCAAAAAGGTTGTCTTCAACCTCCTGCCAGTAGGAGGAGCTGCGTGTCGATGCTCCATCCTCGCGCGGCCACCTCATGCTTGGCCGTCCCGTCGAGGGGATATGACCGCGAGGAGGCCTCTCAGTTCTCTCTCCCTCACCCCCTCGCTCGTCTCTTCCTCTGTGTACATCCTGGAGCAGAGCAAACCCTAGCCCTCCATTGACCGCGGCCGCCGTCGAAATTCCGGCGTTTGCCGCCGATTTGAGCCTCCCTGCGCCCAACGGAGCTTCCCACGAGGTTCACTGGGTGGCCCTCCGTCTCCTAGTCGAACCATGCTTGCCGAGACGGTCTCAGGTGGGAGAATCGGAGACGAATTCCATGTCTCCGGCCGAACCTCGCCGTCGCTCGATCTCCGCCGTGCGGCCTTCCCCGAGCTCGCCGAGAGCTCCCCCGCCTTCACGGTGAGCTTCCGCAACCGCCGGCTCCCTCCCCTTACTCCCTCCCCCTTTGTACCATGTTGTGGCCACGCGCCATGTTCTGCCGCCACGGCGAACGTCGCCGGCGATGCTCCGACGAACCAAAACCGGGCGCGCTGCCTCTCCTAGGCTCACTGACCCCTCCCGCACCCCGTGGTGCCGCGCGATTTGAGAATCGGCCCCTTGATCGACGGATCGATCCACAGCAAAGGAGTTCCGGCCATTGCTGACGTCATGCTGACGTCAGCATGGTGTCATAATGCAGATTTTCCTTTTTATTGGAAAATGTTTATTAATTACAGAAAATGATTAAAATTGTTTAATTAATAACTATTGTTATATACTTCAGAAAAATGAAAGTGAGATATGGAAATGTTCAGAAAATTATTCTCTACCCAACTATACCATTTTCATTCATGTTTGAGGAAGTCCAAAAATAAGCATTATTTTAATGTTGTTTAATCTTTTAAAATAGAAAAATAAGTTTTATTCAAGAAAATTAGAAAATTAAAAGTTATATGTCAAAATGCTCAAAATGTCAAAAGCAACCTATTCATGATGTTTTCAAACCCATTTGAGCAATAAAAATTGTGTTCACTTTCAGAATCGCTCGAAACCCCCTCCGGGGTCTATTTCGGGATAAATTCCAGTAAAATTGCATATCTGCCATACAAACCCTAGCAACCCATCGAGCATGTTTAGGGTTTCATCGAAGTGCACTAACTTGCTCATGCATACATATTGTGCATTGCATCGATGCCATGTTTGACTGTTGTTCTTCTTTTCGGTGTTGTTCCCCCTCGTTAGAACGCGACTCCGAAGTGAAGGCCAGCAACCCCAATGGCGAATACTTGATCTTAACCGACAAGTCAAGCACTTATTCCTGAAGACGTTATCTGGTTTTCTTGAAGCAAGGCAAGCATAACCTCTTATCTGCCCATATATGATTTCGAAAGACTTTTCATTCTCGTACAGATGCATTCGATTCCAATGTATCTTGAGTCAATAGATAGGGTTATCCCATTTATTTGCATAACCCAGATATCATGATTCAATGCTCCTAGCAGACATAGGATTTGTTTGTGTGGATCGCTAGAGCCTCAAATATGCCATGCTTAGTCATACATGCCTGTTACCTCTGCTCCATCCGGTTGATGAATCAGAGCCGCGAATGAATCTAGTATGGTGGTATGTTGTGGAAAGATAAGAGATTTTGATTAACATGATTTAAAGGTGTGGATGACGAGACCACAAAGGGTCTGTGGTGGTTGTCTCGTTCATGCCCCTAGGAGCGAGTTCTCGTCTTCGAGCCAAGACTGAGCGTGCATCCACACGGGGGATTGGATTCCCCTCGGTCTCAACTTGCCTAGTTTGTTCCATGAGTTGCCTAGTTCGGGATTTCCATTTCGATTTGCGGGGATATCAAAACGTTTTCAAAACTAGGACGTGGCGGTGCAACAGCCTGTGGCGAGACAGTAGTTGAAGCACCGCTCACAACGATAGAGACCCGGCAGGAGATGGCCACTCCCTATTGGCGGTCCATCTCTACTCGGAGCGACTCATGGAATAGGCGAAGCAAGGGAAAGGTCGTGGTCGACCTCCATCTGCCGGCACTTCCCGGAATAGTGCCAACGTTCTGGCATTAAGAGTTGGTTGATACGTGTGGTTAAAGTTGTACACCCCTGCAGGGTTAAATCTTTTCGAAAAGCCGTGTCCGCGGTTAAGGACGACTTGGTGACGGATTCTGTGATCATAGATAACTTAAACGGAATGATTAAAACTTGCTGATAACGAATGAAGGATGCCTCCTCGGAGATGCCGAGAGGGGTTACCTTGTAGCATGAGTTACCGGAACAACTTGAGGAGGTGATCTTTGAAGCACGAGGTGCTGATATGAGTTGGTGGATTAAAAAGATGATGATATCAGTAGTTGAGTAGCTTTCTCATCTGTTTTCAAAATACTTCATGAGACGTGCTATTCCTCCCTCAACTTGGAAAACAAAGATGGCTTTACGCAAAATAACCTTCATAACTCTTTCTAAAAGAAGCAGATATATAATAGGTTAACTAAGTCTTGTTGAGTACCTCCCGTACTCATGTTTGCTTCAACTTGGTTCAGGTGGAGTTCCTCACTTCGGTGATGTTTCAGCGTGGACATCGACGAGTAGTTTGGGGTTCCCAGGTAGCAGCCTGGAATCTATGGGCTGGGACGTCGCCTTATGTTGCGGCCTCTTAGGCCTTTTTGGTTCTTGTTGATTAGCAACATAATTTGCCTTCTGTTGTCTGATGTAATGTTTGGTCGTGTGACCTCTGCTTGTAAGCTATGTTCTAGTATCACCTGTTAATAAAGTTTCTTTGTCTAGAGTACTGCTTTGATCGGTTGTTGGTTTCGAGCTCATTGTTATACAGTTTTGGCTATGCATGCATAGTTGTCGCAGTCGAGGGGTTGTGGAGCCGATGATCCATGTCCGAGCCCGCCTGTCGATGTGATCGGCCTGGGGCGAGGTAACCCCAGTAACCCTCGAATGTTGTTGCACTTTCTGGACACATAGCAGCTCTGTATAACTTTGGTCCCGTTCCTTCAGTTTCATCCGACTCGTGGACGCTTGGGTATGCATAATTGGTTATGACTAGCATGGATACAAGGAGTAGTAGACCGGGGATCCGGACTACGTGCCGATGAATCCGGTCTGCCTGCCGTTGTTTGTTGCGGCCGGGGCTGGTAACCCTGAAGCCCTTGTGAGTCCATGACTAGGAGCACATAACAGTATGTATATCTCTGGGTCCGGGGTCTGACAAAGCTTCACGATCTGTTCTGGCCGAATCAATCTGCGCCAGACAGCTTCAGCGCGCTCTCCGAGAAGCTGGACAGTGTGAAAGCCGAGTTGAAGAAGTGGCGCGCCTCTGCAGCTCGGGCAGGAGCTGACGAGCTGCTCCATTTCATCACAAGCTGGTACGATAACCTCAACCTTGATAGGATCCTCAAGATGCGCGAAGACTCCAAGTGGACCAAGGACCCCGACTGCGTCATTCGCCAGAAGGCAGTGGCCTACGAGATAGCATCCTATGCCGACACCGCCACCTACATCGACGGCCTCCCCGAACCAGACACCGAGTCTGAGGACGAGGGTGAAGATGAAGATGACGACGACGAAGGTGACGCCGAGTCGGAGGGCTTGAGCGTGTTTGAAGAAGATGGCACCGATGGATCCACCGAGAAGGGGAAGGCCAAGGTTGACGCCGAAGCCGAGAAGCCGCAACCCAGCGCCAAGGAGACCACCATCACCACCGATATGGTGATCAACCAGGCAGCTCCCGAGCTGGGCGCGACTGGCATCTTCCCGATGCCCAGCTTCCAGTCTGCTGCGTCCACCTCGGCCACGGATCCCATCTCCGTTGCTACTGCTACGTCAGAGCCAGCCGCCAACGCCAACTCTGAAGCTGATGCTGACAGCGCCAAGGCTGATGTTGATGCCGAGAAAGCTGAAGCTGATAACACTGCTGCGGACAACACCGATGCTACCTCCAAGTGAATCCTGAAAAACTTATTCTCTAGAACTTTTATCAGATCCCTGGGATGCCGGGTGCAAATGTATCCAAACTATTAAGTCTTTGTTGCTACTCAGTTTTATCTTAGTTGAAGTTCTTAGCAACTCTGGCTCAATGTCGGGTTGCGTTCCTATGCAAGTCCCCGAGTTGCATTTTTTATCCACTCTTCCTTTTTATCTCAGCTCTTACCTGCAACTTGTTGCTTTTTTGGTAGTCGAGTCACAAGAGTTCAAAGTTGGAGCTTCAAATACTTAGCCACTTAGAAAAAACATAGTAACGCTGCCCACCACTTAGCCGAAAAAAAAACAGTAAAAAACACTCTATTCGGTTGCCACACGCTTCCTTTCCTTTGCAATTTTTCATGTGTTCATTGACCCTTTGGCTTGTTCTCTGGCTTGCCATGAAGCCGTGTTGCGGACAGCAGCAGAGTCGCAGAGTGTCCGGTGGGTTTAAACACACTACTTTGTATGCTTTTGAAATTCTAAGTGGCTCAACCGAATAGACATAGTAAAACAGAGTAAACACAAGGAACAGTTTGGACGAGGGCAGTCCCCGAGTTCAATTTCAGATTGCCCAATAGGAGTTTAACTCGGATAAGAAGATACATACACAGTTTGCTCATGAGTGAAAACGTCGGAGTAGAGCTACATTCCAAGGGCGCTTGGATTCCTCTCCAGCCCTATCCGGCCTGTTCTTCTGGGGTGGCTGTGCGTCAACTAGATAGTAGGCATCATTGTGCAGAGCCTTGCTCACAATGAACGGCCCTTCCCACGGAGGGGAAAGCTTGTGCATCACGGCCGTGCGCTGCACGAGCCTAAGCACCATGTCTCCTTCTCGGAAAACCCTTGGGTTTACTTTCCGGATATGATAATGCCTCAAGTTTTGCTGGTAAACAGCTGAACATGACAGTGTTAGCTCTCTTGCTTCTTCTAGCAGCTCAACGTCATTTTCTCGAGCTTCTCTAGCCTCTGCCTCAGTGTAGAGGGTTACACGGGGCGAGTCATGCTCTAGGTCAGTGGGCAACACGGCCTCAGCTCCATATACCAGGAAGAATGGTGTGTAGCTGGTTGACCGGTTAGGGGTAGTCCTTAGACTCAACAACACCGCTGGCAACTCGTCTAGCCAACACCCAGGTGTTTTTAGTAATGGCTCAATCAGCCTAGGCTTTATGCCTGATAGCACCATGCCATTTTCTCTTTCAACTTGCCCATTGGAGGCGGGATGCACAACAGACGCAACATCTAGCCGAATGCGCTTATCTCTGCAGAACCTCGCAAAAGCACCC
Source organism: Alopecurus myosuroides (assembly GCA_028641055.1). NCBI lineage: Eukaryota > Viridiplantae > Streptophyta > Magnoliopsida > Poales > Poaceae > Alopecurus > Alopecurus myosuroides. Next base: position 361,388,126 of record CM054059.1, on the reverse strand, counting down.
TTAGCAAAGTTTGTGCCATTGTCAGTGATAATGCTGTGCGGGTAGCCATATCTCAGGATCACATCCTTCAGGAAACTCACAGCAGTGGCTCCATCGCACTTCCGAATAGGCTTCACCTCAATCCACTTTGTGAACTTGTCAACCATGACCAAGATGTGGGTCATGTTGCCTCTAGCCGGCTTGAAAGGACCCACCATGTCCAAACACCAAACAACAAAGGGCCAAGTAATGGGAATGGTCTTCAACTCGGAAGCTGGCATATGAATCTTACTTGCAAATCTTTGGCAGCCGTTGCACTTTCTCACAATATCTTCAGCTTGCTTCAAGGCAGTGAGCCAAAAGAAACCATGCCGAAAAGCCTTGTTGACTAGAGCCCGAGAAGAGGCATGATGCCCGCATTCCCCTTGATGTATCTCCACCAGAATTTCCTCTCCTTCCTCTGGCTCTACACAGCGTTGCAGCACACCAGTAGGACTTCTTCTATGCAGCACATCTCTGAAGATAGTATAGCCTTTGGATCTTCTCTGGATCTGCCTCGCGGTAACTTGATCACTCGGCAAGGTGTCGTCCTTTAGAAAGGATAATATGGGCAGAGCCCAACTCGGTGTCTCCCGGATGGGAAACACTGGTTCGTCCAGTTCCATTGGATCAGCCACCACTTCTTCCTCTGAGTTGGAGACGAGTCCCCGAGTCCCCGAGCACTCGGCAAGGACCCCCTCAATGAATGCGACAGTCCCCGAGTTAGGAGGGGCAGTCCCCGGGTTGCAGGTGTCAGTCCCCGGGATGGAGACGACAGTCCCCGGGTTCTCTTTTGCAACCTCCTAGTCAATCTCCATGGGAACAGCTTCCTCGCCAGGCAGAGAAGGAACGAATATTGATTTCGAGTTGGGGAATGGCTTGATAGATGGTTTTCTCAAATGCTCCAAGGCAATCCCAGCCGGGATGTACTGCCAAGAGGACCCCAACTTGGACAGCTCATCAGCTGCCTCATTCTCTGCTCGGTGTATGTGTTTGAACTCGCACCCTTCAAAGAAACCAGTCATGGTTTGCACCAGAAACCGATATGATGCCATGTTGGCATCCAGAGCATCCCAGGTGTCTGATACTTGCTGCACCTCCAGATCCGAGTCACCATAGCATATGATGCGCTGCACGCCAACCTCCTTGGCCACCTTCAAGCCGTGTACCACGGCCTCGTACTCTGCTACATTGTTGGAAGCCTTGAAATGGATCTGCAGCACATACTTGAGTTGATCTCGCTTGGGTGACGTGAGCACCACGCCAGCACCCAGGCCTTCCTTCACTTTGGAGCCATCAAAATGCATTTTCCAGTAGTTGGCTACTGGAGAAGGAGGCTCATACTGCACCTCAGCCCAATCCACCAGAAAACCTGCTAGGATCTGAGACTTGATAGCTTCTCGTCTCGCGTACGAAGGAGCGTACGCGGCCAGCTCAATCGCCCACTTGGCTACTCTGCCACTTGCCTCCTTGTTGCCCATGATGTCCGAGATGGGAGCAGAACTCACCACAGTGATGGGATGCTCTTGGAAATAGTGCTTCAGCTTCTTGGCACCCAGGTACACGCCGTAAGTCATCTTCTGGTAATGCGGGTAGTTCTGCTTGGAGCTGGACAACACCTCACTGAGATAGTATACTGGCCGCTGCACAGTCTTGCCTTCCTCTTCTCTCTCCACCACAATCACCACACTGACTACTCGGTTAGTCGCAGCAATGTACAGCAGCATTGACTCTTTGGGTAGCCGACTAGCCAAGATGGGAGCGCTACCCAGCATGGCTTTCAACTCCTTGAATGCTACATCAGCTTGCGGTGTCCAGACAAATTTGTCACTCTTCTTCATCAATTGATACAGAGGCAAGGCCTTCTCGCCCATTCTGCCCAGGAAGCGGCTCAAAGAAGCCAAGCAACCAGTGAACTTTTGCACATCCTTCAGTGATCTCGGCAAAGACATGCTATCTATAGCTTTTATCTTTGAAGGATTGGCCTCAATGCCCCGACTGGATACCAAGAAGCCGAGTAGCTTGCCAGCCGGGACGCCAAAGGTGCATTTAGTCGGATTCAACTTCATCTTGTACTTGCACAAGTTGGCAAATGTTTCCTCAATGTCTCTAAGCAGAGTATGTGTTTTATTCGTTTTGATGACAATGTCATCTACGTACACCTGCACATTTTTGCCAATTTGATCATGCAAGCATTTCTGCATGCATCTCTGATAGGTAGCCCCAGCATTCCGCAACCCAAAGCACATGACCCGATAGCAATAAGCCCCGTACGGGGTAATAAAGGCAGTCTTTATTTGATCAGCAGGGTTGAGAGCTATCTGATGAAAACCAGAGTAGGCATCTATGAAAGACAAAAGCTCACAACCGGCAGTGGAATCGATCACCTGATCTATGCGGGGTAGCGGAAAGGGATCCTTGGGGCAGGCCTTGTTCAGGTCGGTGTAGTCCACGCACATACGCCACGCGGTATCCGCCTTGGCGTCCTCCTTCTTCTTCTCAACCATAACCGGGTTGGCTAGCCAGTCCGGATGCAATACCTCCATGATAAAGTTGCTTATCAGCAACTTGGTGATCTGATCACCGATAGCTTTCCTCCTCTCATCACCAAAGCGGCGCATAGCCTGCTTAACTGGCTTGGCATCATGTCGCACATGTAGCGAGTGCTCAACCAACTCCCTCGGGACACCGGGCAAATCCTCATTGGACCAGGCAAAGACTTCCCGATTCTCACGGAGGAAGTGGATGAGCTCGCTTTCCTATTTCTCTCCCAACCCGGCGCCAATGATGGCAACACGGTCTGGGAACTCAGGATCAACCTGGACCTTCTTTGTCTCCTGGGATGCCTGGAACGCAGTCCCGTACTGGGAACTCGGCATGCCAGGCGCACCACCTTGCGCTGCTTGCGCCATAGCCACCACTTCATACATCTTCTTCTTCTCGGCAGCAATGACCATGGATTCCGCCAGCTGGGAACCAGCAGAGGCACACTCCAAAGACCTCTTTTAATCACCCGAGATGGTGATGACTCCATTGGGACCAGGGATCTTCATCTTCAAGTATGCAGCATGGGTAGAAGCCATGAACTTGCTGAGAGCAGGCCTACCGAGTAGGGCATGGTAGGGGCTCTGATGATCAACTACCTCGAAGGACAGGCTTTCAGTGCGGCAGTTCTCCCTGGTGCCGAATAGAACGTCTATCCAGACGCGGCCGATTGGAGAGCAAGACACTCCCGGCACAATGCCATGGAAAGTGGTCCTGCTGGGTAGCAACATGTTCTCGGCCATCCCGAGCTTCTCGAGTGTGTCTCTGTACACAATGTTGATGTTGCTGCCGTTGTCGATCAGAACCTTGCTGAACCTGACATTCTTCTGAGTACCCAAGAAGGTGGGATCCACCACCAGAGCGTAGCTACCCGGGTTGGGCATCACCTTTGGATGATCAGCTCTGGACCACGTGATCTCTTGGTTGCACCAGTGCAGGTAATGAGGCACGGCAGGGATCACAACATTGACCTCCATCGCACGCCTGTGCAGAGACTGCTTGTCGGCGGGCTCGGAGGTGAAGATCATGTAGCTCTCATGGTGTTCCTGGTACTGGTTGCGGTCTCCACCACCATTGTGTTGGAACGCGTAGAGATAAACAAAACTTTTTCCTACGCGGTACTTCCAAGATCTAGCCGAGGTAGAAGGCCACAAGGATTACCACTAGACGCGCGGTTGCGGATTATCGATGAAGCGCGTCGGGGCAGTGCAGTCCACGATCCGATCCAGCCGATCCGATCCCGCGAACGTCGAAGTGCTGAACGTACAGCACCTCTGCCGGTATCCACACGTACGAGGAGGATCTCTGACGGCAGACTGCTAGGTCCGGTGCGACGGCTGGACTGAGTGGGGTTAGGGTTCCCAACGCATGAGAGTGGACTAACGTGCCCGCTGGGCAACCTGCGCCCCTCTTTATATAGTGAATGGTAGTGGGTTTCACCACACTTGTGGCCCATTCCCTCTGTGAGTCCGACTCACAAAACCAGTCCATTTCCGGTTCGGGTCCAACCCGACCAATACTTGCTCCCGCTCTTAAGTGTGCAACCCTGCAGGCTCATGGCAACTTGGACACGATTGGAGTCCAACTCCCAATCGATCAATCGGTAGCGGCTCCTAGCAGAACGTGCCGACTCCCAAGTTCCATTGAGTCATGACGACATACCTTTCAATGTGATATTCATCTTAGTCCCTTTTGCCTCACGATATACCTTGTCGAACTATAGGCGATTTATCGTCATCCCTTAAATAGTTCAACTCTCTTCTCGGTCCGTGATATATGATTCAACTGACTAACACTTTAGTCAATAGACACAGTTAACACTTAACTGAGTCACGCATGGCCATGCTTCCTGAATCATATCACTCGAGAGGGCCCAGAGAATAATTCTCCATTCGGAGGAGAAAATCCCATCGTGAATATCCACATCACGCAGCTTGCTTCTCATTCGACCCGAACTCTGCCTTTATAGCTGCCTTGTCACAACACAGAACCTAAGTCGGTGATCCACAACTCGGATTGTGCGACAACCTCAGGTCTAAGGATTACATTGATTGAGACATGCAAATGACGACTTGCTCGTTGCATCTCAATGTGGGTCATTACGACTTGCTAAACTCTTTAGCCAAGTCCGTGAACGTTGGAATGGCATCACCATGCCCATGACAAGTGGAACCGTGTCATCAGCATACACTCACATTAGTCTAGAGTGTGTGTCCAGCACAACCTTAATGACCAAGGACAATTAGTATGAACAACATGAATACACAGTTCCACAATCGAATCACATATTCAATGACATATATCAGATGTTCAAAACAAGGACAACTTAATAACTTTATGAATACATTGGGAATAACATCATACATGATTGCCTCTAGGGCATATTCCCAACAGTCTCCCACTTGCACTAGAGTCAATCATCCTGGCATCATATGCCTAGGCATCTAATGCCCATACCTCTCGTGTGCGCCTCATGCTTAGGCTGTGGTAGCGCCTTTGTCAACGGATCTGCAATGTTTGCATCCGTGTGTACTTTGCATAACTTGATATCACCTTGTTCGACAAACTGGCGAATGAGGTGGTACCGCATGAGTATATGTTTGTTCTTCTGGTGTTGTCTAGGTTCCTTGGCTTGTGCGATAGCACCATTGTTGTCACAATATACGTCCAAAGGATTGGACGCGCCCTGAACCACACCAAGATCTATCAGGAGGTTCCTGATCCAAACAGCTTCCTTTGCCGCCTCTGAGGCAGCAATATACTCAGCCTCGCTTGTAGATGCAGACACCGTATCTTGCTTGGAACTCTTCCAGCTCACAGCTTCTCCGTTCATTACGAACATGTATCCATATTGCGAACGAGAATCATCTGAGTCGGTGAGATAACTCGCATCTGTGTAACCCTTTACACTGAATTCCTCATCACCTCCATAAACTAGGAACATTTCCTTAGTCCTTCTCAAGTACTTAAGGATGTTTTTAACCGCTGCCTAGTGGGCTTCGCCAGGGTCATCCTGGTATCTGCTCGTAACACTTAGAGCATAGGAAACATCTGGCCTAGTACAAATCATGGCATACATGATGGATCCGATTGCCAAAGTATACGGGGTCACACTCATCCGACTTCGCTCATCAGTCGTCGAAGGACACTGAGTCTTGCTAAGTTTTATACCATGGGTCATCGGTAAGAATTCCTTCTTAGACTCTTCCATTTTGAATTTCTTCAAAACTTTTTCCAGATATGTACTCTGACTCAATCCAATGAGCCGCCTTGATCTATCTCTATAGATCCTGATTCCTAATATGTAAGTCGCCTCACCCAAATCCTTCATTGAGAAACTCCTTTCCAATTACTCTTTGGTTTCTTGCAACATCATGACATCATTTCCAATCAGTAATATGTCGTCCACATATAAGATTAGAAAATTTACTTTGCTCCCACTAAACTTCTTGTATAAACAAGAATCATGATCGCTCTTGATGAAGCCAAACGATTTGACTACCTCATCAAAGCGAATGTTCCAACTCCGAGATGCTTGCTTCAACCCCTAAATGGATTTCTGAAGTTTGCATACCTTGTCAGCATTAGCCGGATCGACAAAACCTTCGGGCTGTATCATATACACATCCTCAGTTAAATTTCCATTAAGGAAGGTCGTCTTGACATCCATCTGCCATATCTCATAGTCGAAATAGGCTGCTATGGCTAACATGATCCGAATTGATTTAAGCATCGCTACGGGCGAGAAGGTCTCGTCGTAGTCAACTCCTTGAACCTGCCGGAACCCCTTCGCGACAAGTCGTGCTTTATAGACGGAAATATTTCCATCCATATCAATTTTCTTCTTAAAGACCCATTTGCACTCGATGGGTCTTGCACCGTCAGGCAGATCAACCAAATTCCAAACTTGGTTTTCATCCATGGACTTTAACTCGGATCTCATGGCTCCAAGCCATGACTCAGAATCAGATCCCACCATCGCTTCCGAATAAGTTGCCGGCTCATTACTGTCTAACAGTAAAACATCACGAGCATTTTGTAATCTGGCAGATCTCCGTGGTTCAGGTGCTGTTACCGGTGTAGGTACCACGACCGGCTCAGCCTCCAAGGCGTTCGCCGACTCGCCCCTAGCCGGTTCCTCTCGAATTTCTTCGAGTTGCACTGTGCTCCCACTGACTTCCCGACTGAGAAACTCTTTCTCAAGGAAGACACCATTCCGAGCGACAAACACTTTGCCCTCTTCCCGGTTCTAGAAGTAGTACCCCAAGGTTTCCCTCGGATATCCCACGAAAATGCACTTATCCGACTTGGGCGTGATCTTGTCCGACTGAAGTCGCTTGACAAATACTTCACAACCCCAAATCTTAAGAAAAGACAAACTTGGCTTTTTGTCAGTCCACATCTCATGCGGTGTCTTCTCTACTGACTTTGATGGTACTCTGTTTAGTGTAAACGCTGCAGTTTCTAGACAATAACCCCAAAATGATAAAGGTAGATCTGTCCGACTCATCATTGATCGTACCATGTCCAACAAGGTCCGATTTCTCCGTTCCGATACACCGTTTCTCTGCGGTGTACCCGGCGGAGTGAGTTGAGGAACTATTCCACAACTCTTTAGATGGTCATCAAACTCATGGCTCATGTACTCGCCTCCACGGTCCGACCGTAGAAACTTTATTTTCTTGCCGAGCTGATTCTGTATCTCACTCTGGAATTCCTTGAACTTTTCAAAGGCTTCCGACTTGTGTTTCATTAAATGGATATATCCATACCTATTCAAATCATCAGTGAAGGTAATGAAGTACTCATAACCACCTCTGGTTGTCGTGCTCATTGGACCACATACATCACTATGTATTAGTTCCAACAAGTCGGACGCCCTTTCACAACTCCTTGCAAAAGGTGTCTTGGTCATTTTGCCTAATAGACATGATTCGCATGTCTCGAATGACTCTAAGTCGAACGAAGTTAGAAGTCCATCATCATGGAGCTAATTCATGCGCTTCCAACTTATATGACCAAGCCGACAGTGCCAAAAGTAAGTCATATTCAGATCATTTGGTTTCAACCTTTTAACATTTATGTTATAGACCGATTCACTATCAAGATTCAAAATAAATAACCCGTTCTGAACGGGTGCAAAGCCATGAAACATATCTTTCAAATATAAAGAACAATCATTATTCTTAATATTCGACTCATAACCTTGTCTCGTCAAACATGAGGCGGAAATAATGTTTCGACTAAGCACTGGAACATAATAACAATTATTTAGCTCCATTAAAAATCCTGATGGTAAATGAAGTTGCATCGTGCCGACTTCCAACGCAGCGACTCTCGCCTTGTTGCCGACCCGAATATCAACCTCTCCTCTTGCCATGCTCCTAGTTCTTACCAGTCCCTGCAACGAGTTGCATATGTGAATAACTGATCCGGTATCATATACCCAAGAACTATTAGGCGCATCAGCAAGATAAATGTCTATAACATTGCACACAAGTGTACCTGAGTCGGAAGTCATACCTCCACTCTTGGCTCTGTCAGCCAAATACTTGGTGCAGTTCCTCTTCCAGTGGCCATCCTGCTTGCAATAGAAGCAATTGGCTCCGGCTGTAGGAGAAGGCTTAGTCTTTGAGGAAGCGCTCTGGACAGGGCCATGGGCGTTGCCTCCTCACTTATCCTTCTTCTTCTTAGTCCAAGAACTCTTCTTGAACTTAGCCTTATTCTGCACCATCAACACTTGACTGGTGCCTTTCTTGATATCAGCCTCTACCGTTTTGAGCATCCCATGTAATTCAGTGATACTCTTATCCATACCATGCATATGGTAGTTCGAGATGAACGGACCATACGCACTAGGAAGGGAGTTCAGAATTATATCAGTAGCGAACTCTTCGTTAATTGGGAAGCCCAGCCGATCCAGAGACTGGATGTAACCAATCATCTTGATTACATGCGGACTCAGTGGATCGCTATCTTTCAGCTTACAGCCCAACAAAGCTTGAGAGACTTGATACCTCTCGGTCTTTGACTGAGCCTGGAACATACTTTTGAGGCTTTCGATCATATCGTAGGCCTCAACATTTTCGAACTGCTGCTGCAAGTCCGGTTCCATGTGTGCAAGCATAAGACAGCTAATTTCCGTAGACTCATCTCTAGTCTTACGGTAGGCATTCATGACAGCGACAGTCGCATCGTCATCTGGCTCATCTGGAAGTGGAGTTTCTAGAACATGTTCTTTCTTGTCATGCTTGAGGACTATCCTCAGATTACGGTACCAGTTGGTGAAATTAGTTCCATTAAGGTTATCTTTCTCTAGGATTGACCTCAACGCAAAATTGGACAAGTGAGGAAGGTTGCTATGTGCCATTGATCTACAACAGAAAATATGCAAAACACTTAAGACATGTATTCATAAAAGAGCAGGCATATTAAACCTTTTAATACTTATGCTCCCACTAGAACCAACACCCCTCCGATGGTTGCTAAGTGATTCAAGATCCTAAATAAGCAAGCCGACTAGTGAGCTTTAGCATCACCGCCAGCCATCAAGTGATCTAGGTAGGCAACAGCTTGCCAATCGTATCCAATACGACTCCTGTTAGTTGGGTGGCATCACATGCCCCGGCTCCCAACCTACCTCGCCCCGAGCCCCACAACCGTTGTGATGTACTCGTCTATATTACCAAGTGCTTCTGCTTGTAAGAGTCCGACTCAAACCCACCTAACCGGAAAGAATTGGTAGCACCTCAATTTTATGAGCCCACTACCAAGAATGTCCGACTTGTGATGGTGCAACACTGGCGGGGCGACCGACTAGACCTTCTTTGAGGGATTAAAATCTACCAACTATCTAAATAGAGGTAAATAGAGACATAACAATAACACAAATAAAGAAATTATAATGTGAAATGGTATGGCTCTCTTCATGGTGATCTCCATCTCCACGAAGCTTGCAAGTCGACTCGTGCCAACTCTTGTCACGTGCCATCTTGCTCCATGTAGCCGACTTGTACATCGACTTGCATGTCACCGGGTTCTCCAACAAGCTACACTAGCTAGTAAATCAAAGATTACATAGAGAATCCGACACGCAGATCGTTATACAATAAAATGACAGCACCTAGGCTCCAGCCGGCTGACAAGAACATGATACGCAGATCATGTATGGATTACACACATCACATGCACATAAGCCATACCATTCACAACTTCCTGCAAAAACAAGTTATGCATAGACGCGATATCTACCGGCGTTGTGAAACTCACAACGACATCTAAGGCGCTACGACAAGGCGAAGCCGGCGGTCCCGCTAGCCGGATTTTGGAAAACGCAGATCTCATCTGCAACCCGATCATGGATTTCTTCATCGGATAAAACGATTTTACCCAAATCTGATCCGTATTCCGATTCGATCAAACTCTTTGATCTTCGATCACCGCAACTGGATTTATGTGTCACGGTATACCCGATGGCGGAAACCGACCGGTAGGGGTAAGTTGTTCCACGACCTTAGCAGTATGATCACGGAAACCTGATCATCCATTAACCCCGAGTACGATTGATCCAATCAACCTTGTACAAAACCGATCTATCTCATAGACCGACCACCAAAACAGCAATTAGATCACATCTAACGCTAAATACATATAACATATGTGCAGATCTCGGTCCTAATACCAGAAGCTACCGCTCTGATACCACTGTTGGAACGCGTAGAGATAAACAAAACTTTTTCCTACGCGGTACTTCCAAGATCTAGCCGAGGTAGAAGGCCACAAGGATTACCACTAGACGCGCGGTTGTGGATTATCGATGAAGCGCGTCGGGGCAGTGCAGTCCATGATCCGATCCAGCCGATCCGATCCCGCGAACGTCGAAGTGCTGAACGTACATCACCTCTGCTGGTATCCACACGTACGAGGAGGAGCTCCGACGGCGGACTGCTAGGTCCGGTGCGACGGCTGGACTGAGTGGGGTTAGGGTTCCCAACGCATGAGAGTGGACTAACGTGCCCGCTGGGCAACCTGCGCCCCTCTTTATATAGCGAATGGTAATGGGCTTCACAACACTTGTGGCCCATTCCCTCTGTGAGTCCGACTCACAAAACCAGTCCATTTCCGGTTCGGGTCCAACCCGACCAATACTTGCTCCCGCTCTTAAGTGTGCGACCCTGCAGACTCATGGCAACTTGGACACGATTGGAGTCCAACTCCCAATCGATCAATCCGTAGCGGCTCCTAGCAGAACGTGCCGACTCCCAAGTTCCATTGAGTCATGACGACATACCTTTCAATGTGATATTCATGTTAGTCCCTTTTGCCTCACGATATACCTTGTCGAACTATAGGTGATTTATCGTCATCCCTTAAATAGTTCAACTCTCTTCTCGGTCCGTGATATATGATTCAACTAACTAACTCTTTAGTCAATAGACACAGTTAACACTTAACTGAGTCGCGCATGGCCATGCTTCCTGAATCATATCACTCGAGAGGGCCCAGAGAATATCTCTCCATTCGGAGGGGCAAAATCCCATCTTCATTATCCACATCACGCAGCTTGCTTCTCATTCGACCCGAACTCTGCCTTTATAGTTGCCTTGTCACAAAGCAGCGTTTAACAGAACCTAAGTCGGTGATCCACAACTCGGATTGTGCGACAACCTCAGGTCTAAGGATTACATTGATTGAGACATGCAAATGACGACTTGCTCGTTGCATCTCAATGTGGGTCAGTCCGACTTGCTAAACTCTTTAGCCAAGTCCGTGAACGTTGGAATGGCATCACCATGCCCATGACAAGTGGAACCGTGTCATCAGCCAACACTCATATTAGTCTAGGGTGTGTGTCCAGCACAACCTTAACGACCAAGGACAATTAGTATGAACAACATGAATACACAGTTCCACAATCGAATCACATATTCAATGACATATATCAGATGTTCAAAACAAGGACAACTTAATAACTTTATGAATACATTGGGAATAACATCATAAATGATTGCCTCTAGGGCATATTCCCAACACATTGTTGTCGTTGTTGTTGTTGTTGTTGTTGTTGCCTCTGTTGCGGGTGTAGAAGTTGCGGTTGCGGTCGTTGTTGTTGTAGTTGTAGTTGCGGTTGCCGTTGTTGTTGAAGTTGCGGTTAGCTCCTAAAGCCACCTGGTTCACATTCTCTCTTCTCGGGAATACTGCAGGCCTGGGAGCAGCTGCCCGAATAGGCTGCACATTGGCATTCGCAGCTGGCAGAGGAGGAGGGGGCAGGCCCTCATTCTTGATCTCTTCCCACCAGCTGCACTGCCGAGTAGTGTGGTTGGCTGGCCTAGCCGGATGCCGAGTATGGAAACTGCATGGCCCATCCCTCATGCTCCCAAAGACAAAGTTCGGAGCAGAATCCGAGTTGCCGCTACCCTGCTGGGGAGCATTGTACGGCTTCTTGATGCCTTGGCCCTGATTCTGGTTTTGCCCGTATTGGGCTCCAGCAGTTTTTTGCCTTTGGCTACTCCCAGCAGCCGTAGTCACAGCATTCACCTCCTCGGGATCATACCGAGTATCAATCTGGTCACCTTTGCGCTTGTTGCGGAAATCATTGCGCTTGTTGCCGTTGTAATTCCTTCTCGGCTCAGGAGAGTCCATCAGAGGCTGAGTTGGGTCGCCGAGTGCATACATATCTGCGATCTTGATGGTCTCAGCAAGAGTACTCGGCATCTCGCGCTGCAGCTTCTGCCACAACATGCTGCCATGCCTGCAGCCCTGAGCAAACCAAGTAATGGCCTGGGCCTCATTCACACCTTCACAGGTGTTCCTCAAGGTGCTCCACCGAGTAAGATACTCGCGGTCGGTCTCATCTTCCCGCTGCTTGCACGCGGACAGTTGCTGTGGCCTATTCGGCCTCTTGTAGGTGCTGGTGAAATTGCTGATGAAGGCCTCCGAGAAGTCCAGCCAGCAATTGATACTGTCCTTGGGCAGGTTGTTGAGCCAAGTCCGAGCTGGACCCTCTAGCATTTGCGGAACATACCGCACATCCCATCTTCGGTTGCCGCCTGCGATGTGCACGGCTGTGACATAATCACTCAACCAATCCTCTGGCTTGGTGCTCCCATTGTAACACTTGGTCCTCCTGGCCAGCTGAAAGTGGTTCACGGATGGCTCGTTCATGATACGAGGGCCAAAGCATTCTGGGCCAGGCGGCCCCTTGTTCTCGAGTTGTGCGGACAGATTAATCCGGTCCAGCTTGTACCTTGCAGCATTGGGCTCCAACATGCGGTCACCCAGACGATCAGAAACATTTCTTGGGTCAGCATAGCCGGCTAGCCCCATCGCCGAGTAGCCATCATCATACATGTTCTCCTGCACAACAGCGGGTTGCACCACCGGGTTGGCTGCTGGCGCAGCCGCACGCGGCTGTGCCGCAACAGGCTGCTGCGTCCTCTACCGAGTAGGCTGAGCAGCAGGATGTCGAGAAGGGCCTCCACGATCTCCATCTTGCCTCTTACTGTGAGCTTTATGGGCTTGATAGCCCGCTCCTGCAGAGTTGTGTTTCTGACCGGACTCTCGCGGCACAGCGTGCTGTTTTGCAGCGAGGGCCGGGTCGTACACCTGCATCTGTCTACTCTTCCCAGAGTGCACACTCTGGTCCCTCTCGCGGTTGGGAAGCGGTCATGAGATCCCGCTGCACGCGAGTGCACAATCTGAGAAGCACCAGCACCTGGATTGGCTTTCCGGAACTCCTCATTCTGCCTAGCAGCCTCTAGCACTAGCTCATTGAGCCTCTCCTGCTGCCTAGCGCGCGCGTCGCCGGCAAGATTTGGCAACTCAGCAGCTACAGCCTCTGCAGCTCTAAGTGTTTTGGCGGGGGTACTGTATCTGGACCTAGTAGCGGTGTTTACAGTGGCAGACTGACTAGGAGCCTCACCAACTACTGCCATCTCGGCGCCCAAATTGCGACGAGTAGCGCCTACTTTGCTAGGCTTCCTAACAACAGGAGTAAAGCCGTGAGCCTTGTTGTACTCATTTTGGTCTAGGCTAAGCTCGAGCCTAACCTTCTCCAGCTCCAGGTGCTCAGCGAGCAGCGCCTGACGCTGCTGGTCGAGCTGCGCCCTCATGGTCATGAGCTCAAGCTCGGTGGGAGGAGGCATGCCCATCCGCACGGCGGATGCCGGTATCGTCGGTGTTGTGGAAAGAGGTATGTTCGAGTCCTTCTCGTAGGGCTTGTGGACCCTCTGGCCAGCACTTGGGCCAGCAGGTTCCTCGATGACTCCCGCGGTAGCAGCCGCGCCCTTCCCGGCATCGATAGCCGGGCCGGTCACCATCACCTCCACGATGTCTACAGAGCAGCCAGTTGGCCTTCCGCGGGCAGCGAGCACAGCAGGAGGATCTTCCGCGACGAGCACCTCCTCTAGGAACCTGCGGATGACGGTGGTGGCGACGTAGACGAGGTGCGAGCCGAATGAGAGCACCGAGCCGCCTGCCGGCATGGGCCTACCGCCGAAATCTCCGGCGTTGTCGGTGACGAAGTCGAAGGAGCCGAATCTGTGGATAAGGCCACAGACCACACGCTCCCCAGTAGCAGAAATGAGTCCCGTCCGAACATGGACTCCAGCCAGCGCCGCTGGTAGCCCCATGGTGGGCGCCAACTGTCGTGGTGGTATCACGGCAGATGCCATGGGATGGCTAAAGTTTGGGGCCGATGGACGCTGGAGGTGCTCGGGGAGGGATCACACGGCGAGTAGACGTGTGTGGGATGTCTCAAGCACTGCAAACAACAAGATCTTACCCAGGTTCAGGGCCCTCGTGTGGAGCTAACACCCCTACTCCTGCTTTTCTCTCTATATGTGTGTTACCGAGTAGCCACAGTACAAATCAGGCCTTCAGCCGAGTAGCCACTATAGCTCTCTAGTTCTCTCTATGTGAAGTGAAGCCACCTCTGGATCATCCCTCGCGCAGGAGGGGGCAGGGCACCTTATATACTGGTGCCCAGCCGAATAGAATAAGACTAAAAAGTACAACTGATGTGACAGGAGCACTGCAGAACAGAGCACGCTTCCGGCTTCTCGCTGACGCGGGCGACGTAAGTCGTTGCGCCGTTCGGAGATGGGACATGTCCACCCTTGTCAGTGAGATAGGGTAGGCCCCTAGCCCTGTCCTGTCCCCTCTGTCAGTGACAGGACTTGACAGGCGCCTACTGCACTGTAGCCACGCCGTAGCGCGGATAATCACGCGCTCCGTAAGTTGAACCGCACGTCGGTACGGACGCAGGATACGCGGGATCCCTTGTCAGAACGGCTCCATTGACTTCTGGCCCGAGTAGGAACTCACTCCCTCTACTCGGATCAACTTCTTTACTCGGATGAACATAACTTGCTTGATTTCTCCTCTTGGCCACTGGTGGGTATGGCCGGATAGAAACCTACCGGGTAGCGAGTACCGGGTAGCCATCTACCCGGTCAAACAACACCTTTGACCTTGCCTTTAGCACTTGCCTTACCCCTACTCGGGGGTAACCCCCCGACAGAGCTGGAACAATTCTACCTTATACGACATATCTCCCAGGGATGGCAGTTTGGGAGTGGCCTATTTTGGCGACCAACTGTCGACAGTTTGGGAGTGGCCTATTTGGCAACCAACTGTCAAGAGGCCTCTGTGTAGGCATGTTATGGACGTGGGAGTGTGAATGGGGCTTGCAACCTCGGACATATAACCATGGACGCCTGTGGGTAAAGTAACGCACCTCTATAGTGTATCAAATTGTGGCATTGTCACTCCCTGTTCCGGGAAGGAGCTTCGAACGTGGCGAGAAAGGAATCCACAGGGGATTCTAACAGCTCGTGAGACAATAAGATCATAGATTTCAAAAGTAAAACTTGACATTTTCCTAAAAATGGTTTCGAAAATCATTGAACTTTTGGGACCATTGGTCCTAGTAGCTGCACTAGTGCATTCAAACACTTTCTCCTATCCTGGACTTGTTGAGTACTTCCGTGTACTCATCCATATGTAAACCCATCCCCTGCTTAGGTTGGAGCTGATAGACACTGGAGTGGAATATTCGGACGCCGAGGAGGAGGAGTTCGAGGAGCATGCACCCACTGAAGGCGAAGGAGGCGAAGAAGGATTCAACTACTACTTAGACTTCAACCAGCAACCCAATGGTTGTCTATCCGAAGATTATAGCATTTAGGTCGTTGTTCTTGAAATTGCTTGTAAGAGATGAGTTATAATTTGATTTGTAAAAATTAATTCAAAGGTTTATGTATCAAATCCACTACCATGTTTCTGTTAAGCTACTCTGATGGGCGCGATGTTGGTAAAGTGACGCTTTACCCACGTTGAGCCAAAGACGTGCACTTCCAAAACCGTGGAGCCAGGGTTCCAAACCCATGCCCGTGGAGCCACGCAATCGGGTCGGGTTTGGTCGGGTCGACCTCTTCCAAACTCATGCCTATTTGTTAAACGGGAAGGATCTCTGCCCATGACCCTGCCCATGGGCGCTGGGACATGCCCATGCCCATGCCCATCGGGTCGTCGACTCTATCGGGTAACCCATCGGGTCAAAGTTTTGCTTTTCCGTAAATGGAATGCGATAAAAGAAAGTTAGTAAATAATTATTCTACTTTAGTTTATATGTACAATAATGGGCCAAACCAAATGATTATTGCTGCTAGTGGTGTACAAGAGTTGAGTTGGCTAGCTCCTAGGTTTAGATATGTTACTTGTAGTGTATTTACAAAAAATATATCAACTATAATGTATATTTAAATAATTTATGATCATTAATAATAATCGTGCGACCCATCGGGTTGCCCATGGGTATAACCTTGTACCCATACCCTACCCACGACTAATCAGGTCACCCATGGGTGAAGTTGGCGACCCATACCCTACCTATTCGGATCGGGTGCCCATGGGCGGACGTACCCCATGGGTCGAATTGTCGGGCTTAGGACATCTCCAGCGGGGCTGCTCATTTGGCCCGGACAGGCCGGATTTGAGCAGGCCCGGACAAAACGAGGCCCCAGCGGGGCTGCTCAACCCACGGCCTGGTCCCTTTTCCGTCCGCGGATGCTCAAACCCTGACCAAATTTGGGTCAGATTTGAGCAGCCCGCGGACGCGAAACGGACGCGCGCGCGCGGGGCCGCGCCAGCTTTCGGTCAAAGGGGGTGGCCCGCCGGCCAGTGGCCGTGGCGACGGCTCGCCTCCCCACCCGGTCCTATTTAAATGGGACCCGCGGCCACGCGTCCATTCCACCGCCTCCCCACCGCCTCCTCAGTCCACGAGCCCGACCCCTCGTAGTCACTGCCTCGCAGTCTGCCACTCTCCCCACCTCCCTCTCGGTTCCCTCGCCGCCGGCCGCCGCGCCATGGGCCGCAAGTGGCTCAACTGGGGCCGTGGCGGCAAGAACGACCACGAGGCCGGCAGCTCCCGCCGCCGCGCGCCCTCGCCTAGCCCCCCTCTCCCACCTCCACCCCCGATCACCCGCGCCGCCCGCGCCCAAGCGGAGCAGGTGCTCCCGCCGCCTCCCTCTCCTCCTCCTTCTTCCCAAGGGCCGGCAGCCCCTTTCCGGCTGGTGCCCAACCGAGTGCGCGACCGGCCCTACCTCAACAAGAGGAGGTGCCAGTGGTACTGGGATCGCGCGATCCTAGTGCCATGGCCGGATGTCCACCTCCCTGACGGGTGGCATCTGAACAGGGATCGTATCCATGTGTCGCCGATCCCGCGCTCGGGCCTCGAGCGGAGGTGGAGATCCACCGCCGCCGGGACGAGCTGCCGCTCGACCTGCGCGGCCACCCCGCGTTCGCCGTGGACAGTCCCCACTGGGACACGTGGTTCACGGACGAACACGACCTGCGCCGCAGGTCGTATTTCGGGGCGCGCCAGGCGCGCGGGGCGGCGCAGTACCCGCCGCCATCTCCTCCACGCCCGGCCAGGAGGTCAAGGAGGAACCACTGGAGGAAGTGGTACCAGGACGAGGAGGACGACGACGAGGACGCCACCATGGCCGAGCCCAGCGAGGAGCTCCAGCTGGCCATGGCCATCCAGGCCTCCCAGAGGGAGGCGGAGGCAGCGGCGGCGGCGGAGGAGCGGGCGCTGGCGGACGCGCTCGCGGCGGTGGCCGCCCAGCAGGCCGCGGAGGAGGCGGAGGCCCGCGCAGCCGGCGCCAGGGCCGTGGATGAGGCCGTGGCGGCCATCCGCGCCCAGGAGGTCGACATCTACCCCTACCACGAGGAGGTAGACGACGACGGGCGGGACGAGCACGCGCCGGTGCCGGCGTGGTTCCAGCCCATGGTGGGCATGCAGTAGGAGTGGACGGCGCCCCCGCCGGAGCTGCCGCTGCCCCAGCCCGCCACCCAGCCTCCCACTCCGCAGGGGGCGAGGGCCGCCGCGCTCCCACCCCACCTCGCCCCCGACACGTCGGAGTACATCATCCTAGACGACTAGGATGCTCCGGCCGCCGCGAGGCCACTGGCCGTCTAGCCCTAGCTAGACTTTTTTTTCTGTTTTTTTCTTTTAGTTGTAAATCTACGGGCCCCTATGGGCCTTACGCAATCTATAAAATGGTCCGTTTTGGTATGAGAAGCCCCGCTGGGGGCACCTGGTCCGGGCCGTGTCCGATTTGAGCAGCCCCGTTGGAGATGTCCTTATGTACCAGGCTTGTCAGCGCCGGCCACCCGTTTCTGTGGGTGCTACGCCCGGACATGGTCGGATCGTCCGCGACTGAATTCAAGCGGCTCATCACCTTCATCAACCAACTCAGCCTGCACGCCGGGCAAATCCGGATAACAAAGAATACTAACACAAGGCATCCTACCCACAATGGATGAGAATAGGTTGATCGATGCACTTGCCTACATACTATCCTAGGAGGATAGTCAAGGCCCAAGGCTCCACATGAGTAAGACGTGTTCAAGCAGAGTATCTACTTTACAACAAAAAAAAGTACTGAAACAGGGAGAATGGATGATTGTCACATCTATGACAATTGCCAAAAATAACGAAATTCATGTAACAACATTACAATGTATATGTATGATAGTTTTGGGAACTGCAAAAGTATTAGCATTGCTGGTCAGGTTTCAGTTTATTCGGAGATCATTCACATAATATAAACCTTAAATATATTAAACTTGAAAAACAACCATAGATTATAATCGAAAAGCGGGCGAAGATACTATTCCGGTACATATAACCAAAAACTAAAGGATATTATTATTTCACATGGAAATGGTTATTTTGATTCAAATAACCAAAATGAACGGATGTCATAGGTTCATAGACCGCAAATAAAATAGGTATGACAATATAATAATATCACAAATCTGCAGGATGTAAATGCTAGTCTCAGCAGCAACAGATTTAGACACACCACTGGACATAGAAGGTCTTGAAATGAAATCAACCTATGAGTCTTCTTGAGATGCTATATGCTTTACTAAAAAAAGTTCAACTACCAACTACCGAAATGCAATCATGTGAGGTCCTTGAACGTGTATCAAAAAGGACATTTTACCTTGCTAGCTGATAGACCTTTCTTACGCCAAACCCATGAAAAACTCGTGGGAACAATACTGCATACTTTTGATGTATGAAAGTGTACAACAGTGGTGCAAACTAGTTCTCCACTGCACTGGTACTAGTTAAATATGCAATCTACAATCAAACCCTTTCGCGTCGCCCAACTCAAAATAAAACTTAACACTCCTAATACAAGTTGTAGGTCACCAATCATCCTGGACTTCCAATATTAATAGTCTTTGAGGAATAGGTCAAACCATATCACAAAGTCTGATCACGTTAGACTATAAAGTATAAACGATGCCACTTGTTTAGGTGTTCCCTCGAACCTAAGTTTAGATTGTTGGTACAAAGTAAAAAACTATTAGTTTCCACTAAAACCACCGATTTTATTTATTTTCAATTTTTTACGGAGCTTCTGGACGTACTGGGTTCTTAGTTTTAGTGTATTACCAGCTCAACAATTAATGATTCAATACTCCATCTGCCACAAATGATGATCATTTAAGGATTTCGGTAAGTCAAACATTCTTAGGTTTGATCATCACTGATTCACTATAGAAAAGTTTACCGACATTGATAACATGAAGCTCATATTGATCCGCTATGAATACACTTTAGTAATGTATAATTATTTTTGTTTGAAGCCCTATTTTTACATGAAATTGATGCTCAAAGTTTAAGCTTGAAGACTGTGGCAATGTCCAAATTACAGAGCAACATATATTAGTGATTAGGGAGTACCTTTCAGCCTGCAGAGCTGTTTACTACCAGACTTCCAGACTTCACTAAATGTTTGCATAATTTCCAATTGGTTTTGCATAGCTCAGAGTTGTTTAACAAGAATTTCAGTCTTTGTTAACTGTTTAAATAATTTCCGGTTCCTTCCGCCATATGTTTGGAGTCCATGTATAGTTCACAGATATTAGGGTGTCAAATGTTCGGAAAGTGTTTTTTTACTCCTGGGCGCCATTGCTCCTGCCTATTTAAAAATTTCGAGAAAAATATTTAAAATTTTCAAAAAAATTATGAACAAAATTTCGGATGCACCTATCGGTGTGTCCTATAAACATGCAAGTTTTCATATTCAAATACTCCCACCGTTCCAAAATAGATGACTTCCTATGTGTCTACGTACATGTATGTTTGGACAAATGGAAGTCATCTACTCCCTCCGTTCAACAATAGATGACTTCTATTTGTCTAGATATGGATGTATCTAGACACAAACATGTCTAGTATTTTGGAACGGAGTGAGTACAAAGTAGTATGCATATTCAAATACAAAGTAGTATGAGCTACACAAAATGACAAGATGCTAAAATCTAGAGATTTCAAAATAGGCATAACCAGATCCACACTTTTGTCATTTTTGTGTAGCCCATAATATTTTGTATTTGAATATGAAATTTTGCACGTTTGTAGGATATACCGATAGCTATATCCGGATTTTTTTTCAGAATTTTTTGAAACTTCTACGTGTTGTTTTTGAATTTTTTAAATAGGCAGGAGCACTGATGCCCAGGTGCACCAAATCTCCACTCGTCAAATGTTGGAATATGACAAACATCTCATATTTCTGAATAACTTACCCAATACAAACTCATAGTCACCAAAGTGCAAAGTTTGCAATCCAGACCTGGCTTATTCAAGACCTCATTTTGGCAGTAACAATAGACATTCCAAAAAATTACAGAATCTAACAAATTTCAATTGAATTGGACAAACTCAAGTAATAAAGATGCATCTGACAGGATTGGATTAATAATTCAAGTTCTAAACTAAATTGCCTTTCATTTAACGGTAAGTAATAATAACAAAAAATGTAAATTACCATGGATCTAAAGTACAAAATACAGTACCTCCTGAAGTAAATATAAGGCATAACATCACTTTGAAAAATATTGTAAGACATAATGTTCAGCAATTCACAGCTGAGTGTCAATCATTATGATAAAAATATAGTTTAAGTCTTTTTCCTGTCAGAACTGAGCAATCTTTGTTTAACATAGCATATTCTATTATTCTTACAATTGCATAGCTAAAGAAGACGGCATGGCAGAATGATCACCCAAAAAAAAATATCATCCACATGGGAGAACTTATCATAAATTATAACATGAGTTCAGCATGATGCAACGAAATGACAATGTTAGAAGCATCAATTAACAAAATTGTTAATTATTATCAGTAGTAGTCTATAACCTCAGATCAAATACAGAGTATTATGTTTTTTCCGTGCAATTCATAACCGCCAAATGGCGAAGGCATGGTCCTAGATCTACAATGTACAACACAGTTTTACCAAAATTGAATTACATTTTTGGCTTTTTAATTGCTACATTCCACTTCATCCTACATCCTGCTTCTACAGCTAAATATGCAGGAGCAAACAATTTTGCACGGTGGGAAAATGCAACAGCTCAGTAGTACCTTCTGGAGATGAAGGATGACAATCCTCTGTACCTCTGACTCTCACAGTCATGCTTATATAATTCTATCCATCTAACTATTCATTATCTGGATTCTGGTGTTGTATATTCTTGAGGTAATAGTCCATGTGTATTCTTGAAGAGAAGCACTCAAGCCACAGCTTTGGCACAGCGGGATGCACATTGTAGAGGTTGGAAATGAACTTCTTCTCTGAGTTAGCAAGCACAGTTGCAGGGGCTAGTGGTCTTTTAAGAAGACCATACTCTTGGAGCCACCGAAGCATTGCATACCTAGGCTTGACCCGGTTCTCCAAATCAAAGCACAGTAGTGCTGGGAAGCAATCAAGATACTCCAAAGAGTATCCCAGCTCCAGAGTCATGTAGTTCAACTTCTCATGGAGCATCTCCTTGCCCTGGTTCAGTATCTTTGGGAACACACTCACTATCCGACACAGCATCGTGTACTCGACCCCTCTTTCAAGGAGGTAGTCAAATCGCTCTTGCAACATTTCCTGAGTGCTGTGTAGGACAGGGAGTATGTGTGTGGCTATCTTGTTCTCACCATACCCGATGCTCTTCAAGAACTCCAGTTTGGCGTCCATATGCTGTGCATTCTTCTCCGCCTTCACCTTAATCATTCTATCCAAGAATGCTCTCTCGACCTCCAGATCATAACTAGCATCCTCCAGCACGAAATCTGGTGATAAATACCGCAAGCTCTCCCCGCCACCAGAAATCTTGTCCAGGAACCGATGGCTCAACCCCATCGCTCGCAGCACACCAGGGAGGTTCTCTAGTCTGTTCCGCCCAACCACAAATGGGTGCATCTTCACTGCCGCATCAACCTCATCATCAACCAATCCTACTCTCCTCATGTACTCCGGCACTGAGATCACCACGCCATCAAAATCAAGATCGAAAAACCCAGGATTGCTCAGTAAAAACCTCCCTGCCTCCCCCCCTGCCAGTCCCAGATTCTTGAAGAATTTCAACCTCTCAGCAATCCGCTCCTCCTTAAGCTCAAGAAACACCCTCTGATTGCACCCTACAAGCCCCCCGATGCTCCCAATCTTCACCTCAGCATCGTAGAACATCTTCATCCTGAGGCAGACCCGCAAGAACATATCAATGTCATTGCTAGCCCCCAAATCCGGACCCAATACTCCATACGCCCTCCTAAGATCATCAAGGAGGGGGGCACTGCTGGAGAGATCATTCTCAATGAGGGAGGGGAAAGCGAGGCAAGCAGCGATGATCGCGGCACGGAGCAATGGGCGGAGGCGTTCCTCGAGGGCAACGAGGCGGGCGGAGATAAGGTCGGGAGGGACTTGGAGGAGGACATTGGGGAATAGGAGACCGAGACGGAACCACGGGAAGCCAAAATGCGCGAGCACGGCGACGGCGGGGAGAAGGGACGGGTGGTCGTTGAGGAACATGAGCTCGGAGTCGGCGGAAGGGGGGAGGCCGATGGACTCGAGGAAGAAGGGGAGCTCGTTGAGAGGGTGGAAGGAGAGGTGGCGGCGGAGGACGGAAGAGAGGTCGGAAGAAGGTAAGCTACTGGGCACGGCCGGGATGCCAGCGAGGAAGGCTAGAAGGGAGCGCGGGGCGAGCCCGGCGATGGAATCGGCATGGGAGGAAGGGAGGCAGCGCGTGGCGATGAGGTAGTCAGAGACGGCGGCGCGGGCGGCGGGGACGGCGGCGCGGCGGAGTCGGTACGGCAGGTTCCGTAATTTCGGGACCCCCGACGACTCCGTGGAGAGGAAGCGGCGGAGCGCGGCGCGTAAGAGTGGCATGTCGGTGCTGCGCCGCCGTGCCGTCCTGGTCTACGCCATTGTGCACCTTGTATCAGGGGTTAGGGTTTTTCAGACTGTCTGCATCTACAGTTTGGTCCAAACTTCTTTTTCCCCCAAATAGCTTACCTTGCAACCCAGCTACCGCTAAAATTAAGGAACATGCTTGTTTCACGCGACCTATCGCGCGCGCAGGTCGCCTCCTGTGTCGTTGGATCTAGTCGCATCGGACGGCTCCGGTTCAGCGTTGTTTTTAGATAAAAGGCACAGGGCTCAACTTTGAATTAACAAAACTCGACGAGTTCACAAACGTTTTACACATGCTGGGCATACAGCTTCGCCAAGGACGGTCCAGCGTTGTTGCGTCGTTATGCCGCGCGACGGTTAAGTTTGTTTCGAGGCAACAACTCGCCCCCGACCCGTTCTTTCCCCATGTGCATTCTGCGAAGGCGTGTAAGGCGACGCCGAGGCGACCCTCTCCGGCCGTGAGGGTGGCGGTAGGGTAGGCTTTCTTCTCCGGCGTCGAGCGTGCACAGCCGTCGGATATATATCGATTAGGGGTATATCCAGCATTGGCCTAAAGAGTCGGATTACCAGGGTGGCCTATTGGTAATGGATCACAGTACATTGGGCGGCCTGATGCGCAGGAAGCTAGATTCTAGAAGACCCCGGATCACGGCCCAAAGTGGTGCGGCTTGGAGAAAAAGACGGATTTCTTACTTTCCAAGTTAGATATTTTCCGTAGTCTTCTAGGTTTCCTTTCTGTAAGGCCTAAGCCGGCTATCTATATAAAGCCGGACGGGAGAGACGAAAGACAGGACAATTTAGCTAGAAGCCAACTCGCCGAGAAGTTGATCCTCGCCGAGTTAGCGAATCCATACTCACATTGTACTTTGTATACTTCAGGTTTCAACCCTGATTTAGTGAGATTGCAGGAGTAGGAACGCCGGCTAGTTGCGTCGTACCGAACCTGGGTAAAACTTGGTGTTCTCGATTGTCATACTACCACGTCCCCCACATCTCTACCCGTAGGCTCATGGCACCCCCGTCTATGATCCTTACTACGATGTCTCGACAGTTGGCACCCACCATGGGGCCAGCGGCGTCATGAGTTATGTTTCGATCGGTGATACTCGGCGGAATCGGCAGTTCAATAACTGTCGGAAGCTTGGATTTCGACAGCGGCGTCGGGCGCTTCCTCGACAACGGATCATACATGCCAGCACGGAATCACCTGGTAAGTGTCTATGTTTTACCGATTGGATCTGCAAATATTTTTATCGGATTAACAGCTGAGGCTATGGGATTCTGTGGTGGAAGCAAATTTATCCCACCCGCCATACACCCAATTGAGGAAAACTACGATACCGGATTCTGCTCAAATCGCCAAAATTGTGTTGAAATTGCCGCCTCCCCGGAGATGCCTGCAATCAGATCACACTTTATTGGCATGGTGCAATCTGAGGTCGCGGATAACACGGAAGA
Organism: Alopecurus myosuroides; assembly: GCA_028641055.1. Taxonomy (NCBI): domain Eukaryota; kingdom Viridiplantae; phylum Streptophyta; class Magnoliopsida; order Poales; family Poaceae; genus Alopecurus; species Alopecurus myosuroides. The sequence goes on along the minus strand of CM054059.1, from coordinate 361,363,338 downwards.
AACTAATCCCGTGGAAGAAGCAGAAAACAATAATCCCAGAGAACAAGTGGAAGATCCGACACCCGTCAGTGAAACGACGAACTCGGAAGCCGACTCCGTGTTAGCCTCTATAGAAGCAAGATTGGAGTCGGAAACCGGATCTAAAGACATAGATTCTGAAGATGAAGATGAAGACGCTTTTGAAAGAAAGGTCAAATCTACGCAGGGGAGCTTCCATGAAGTACTTATGGCAAAACTGACTGAAAACTCGGATGCCGAAGAAGATGAAGACCCCTAAACACCTCCGCCAGATGAGGAAAGCGAGGATGGCGAAACCAGTCCAACTTATCATGATGTCAAGGAATCGACAGAAGAAGAACCTGGGAAAAAGCCACCTTCTTCCACAAAAAAAAGACGGCCAAGAAACTCCAATACAAACTCCAGAAGAAAAGGTTGGCAGATATTGCTAATGAAAACCTGGAAGTAGGAGAAGGAAGAGGAGTTACACCTGTGGAGAAGAAAAATAAAGAAATCTCCGTTCCCCAAATGTGGGAACAGGACGAGATCGATCGGATCAAAATCCCGGTTGGACCTCACGAACAACCGGAAGTGCTGCAAGCCAGAAGGAAAGCCCTTATGCGGCAGCAACAACACTTATTCCGATCTCAAGAAAACCTCCTCAAAGCCCAAGCTACTGTAAAAGCAAAACAGGAGGAAATTAAAAAATTCGAAAGACGGAATATGTCCGGGATAAAACCCACGAGATACCCGGAATTGCACGGCCGAATGCACTGCCAGCAAAACAACGGTTACAAAACCCTTCTTGGCAAAGACAGGTTAACAGCGTAAACGCTAAGGGCGAGCGCATCTACAAAACCGCAGCTGAAAACGCGGAAACCGCGTTCGCCATCCTTAACGATGATTTGTACTCCAATGACGAAAAACTTCAGAGAGTGTATGTTTTCCTAGGAAAAGCTTTACAACAGCAACAGCGAGGACATGCAAGATCGGGGAAGTTGCATGATGACTCGGCCCTATGCAAAACTGCCATATGCGCCGGTGGAGCACCTGGACCTGGCGAACCTGGGGATTCAGGCGATTGTAAGGAAAAGAAGGGAGATCCTAAGAAGGACAAAAAAAATCTCGGACAATAGGGATGAAGCGTCCAGAACGGGATCCCATCTGCCGAAAGGTGAAAATAATCCCCGTGATCACAAGGAATGGGAGGAGCAAAACCGGAAAGACGGAAAAATAATGCCGCCTCCGAGACGCCCAGCTGAAAAAGCCGGAAGAATGATAATCCTCACAGGCGTGAGAGATCCCGTACCCTTCCTAGGAACAAAGAAAGGCCAAGGAGTAGAACTCCACCTTATTCCAAAGGAGATGACAACGGACGAAGTAGGGATAATCCCGGAAGAGCGCATTCGCGCAACAATGGGACGGAAAGGAGCAGATCCCCTTCTGTTCATTCAGCCGGCAGATATTCCGCACACGTCGATAAGGCGGAAAGAGACGATCTATACTTTGGACCTAAGTGCTTCACTGACAGGATACGAAGAATTAGTCTACATTCTGGTTTCGCCAAAGTTGGTACAACTTATCAAAAGTATATCGGAAGTACAAACCCGGATACGTGGCTTTCAGATTACTATATTGTCGTCCAGATTAACAAAGGGGCAGATTTGGAGGTTGTGAAGTTTCTTCCCCTTATGTTATTAGACGGAGCCAGAGATTGGATCAATGGGTTACCATCAAGAACTGTCGACGGCTGGGAAGATATGGCGAAAGTATTCGCTCAGCACTTTCGGGGCACGTACAAACGTCCTAAGAGAATAAACCAGCTGAACCGTTGCGTCCAATACGAGGACGAGTCGTGTGTCGACTTTATCTCAAGATGGACAGCGATGAAAAATAGTTGCTCTAGAGTAAGCGATGTACAAGCAATGCCTGCTTTCATAAATGGCCTAAAACTCGGCCTCGTACCGTTCATGGTTGGTTCGAAAGAGCACAAAGATCTTGGATCTATGCTTACCACCGCCAATGAGCATGCAACGGCTGAAGATGATATCGGAGCAAGAGGTGGAAATATTGATGCTTTGTCTCAAGCCAAAAAGACACCACGTTCTGAAAAGAAGGCTACTCCAGAGGCATAGGCAAAACCCAAAGAAGTAAACGCAACCTTTGGAAAGGATAATGGCAGCAAATGGAAAGGAAGAAGTACAGAACCAATCTCCTACTCTAAGGAAGAGTGGGAAAAGATAAAGTCGGAAAACTGTGTCCACCATTCGCAATTTGGGAAGCCTACCCATACAAATGCGCAATGTCGCCTCAACAAGCATATAAAGGGCACTGCAGGATCCGGGAATAAGGGAAAGAATTTCAAGAGGAAGTTCAACAAGCAAAAGCCAGAAGATGAGAAAGAAAAAAGTGAATCGGACACTAACGATAAAATCCAGGAACAACTGTGAAAAGGCGAGCCAAAATTCCCGAGAGTTGAAGGAGAATGTAACCTAACTTTCCAGGCAACTCCCTCAGCAAAACAGGCGAAAAGAACACTTTGAGAAATCAACGCGGTTGTTCCTCCAACACCAAAGTACTTGAAGTATTCAAATACGCCAATTACTTAGGATCAGTCGGATTATCCCGGAAACATCCCAGAACCCGGCACTCATGCTTTGGTCGTAAGTCCTATTGTTCAAAACACTAGGCTCAAAAGAGTGCTCATGGATGGAGGATCCAGTATTAATATCATGTACCTGAGTACATTGAAGCAACTACACATTTTCATGGTATTGTTCCTGGCAGGCAAGCACAATCCCTAGGAGAAATTTCCCTAGATATAACCTTTGGAAAAAGAGAACACTTCCTTCAGGAAAAGATCTCATTCGAGGTGGTGTCGTTCGAAACTGTTTATCACGCGATACTCGGGTGTACAGCTTTCGCCAAATTCATGGAAAGATCATATTATATCTATAACAAACTGAAGATGCCAGGGCCAAAAGGAGGAGTAATCACCATTACTGGAGATTACAAACTGGCGAACGAGCTGGAGAAAGGAAATGCCCTCTGCGCCAAACAGGTGATTTGGAAGGAGGAATTGAAGGAGCTGAAGGGGTCGTTGTATAGAAAAACAAAAAAATTCCTACACGGAAGACACCTGAAAGGCCAAGATCTAATCTAGGAGATGAAGTGCAACGGACAAACAGAGAGTCTTAAGAAGAGCATACCCTCGAAGACACAAAGCGTTACGAGATCAAATCTCGTTGTTGGTGTAGTTGTACTCACACCGATCCAGAGAGAGTGAAGATGTGCACCGCAATCCGGCGGTGCATCCGTGATCGGTCACACATACGGTTGATGACGACCTCCGTTCCCTCGATCCAGCGGGGAGGCGGAAGTAGAGGATCCCTCGGAACTCCAGCAGCACGACGGCGTGGTGGTGATGATTAATTCCATGGCCAGGGCTTCGCCAAGCCGGAGACCATGGAATGGAGCAGCGGGTGGGGAGGAAGTGAGGTAGGCAAGTGTGTGAGAGAGAGGGAGCTCATGCCCTCTATTTATAGGAGGAGGGGGCATCCTAAAGGCTCCATCCGGCCAAGCATGGTGGTGCCCCCACCTCTTCCCTCATCATGTGAGTGGACTCTCCACTCACACCCACTCATTTTCCGTTAAAACTCCACTTAGAAAATCCAAAGGTTTTTCTTTAATAAATAAATAAAACATTTTTATTTCTTTATTTCAGCATTTGTTAATTCTATTAACAAACATTTGCATATAGAACCTCGAATCATTTTTTAATTCTATTAACAACCATTTGATGAAAAACCCCTTGAACTAATTCGGTTTTCCTCGAAACAATTTCGGTGTTGCCCAAAGCATTCTTCGATATTCCGTATCCTCTCAAATGCGTCATCGAACCTTAAGTGTGTCACCCTACGGTTCGCGAATAAGATAGACATGATCGAGACTCCTTTCCGATCAATAATCAACAGCGGGATCTGGAGATCCCTGATGACTCCTATATATTCAACGACGACTCTCGTGATCGTGTGAACCATCAACGTCGTGAACTATTCCCTTTGTCTCATGATATTTTACTTGTCCGAGATTCGATCATTGGTATCAACCATACCTTGTTCAATCTCGTTACCTAACAAGTACTGTTTTCTCGTTTCTGTGATATGACATCCTTCTGACCTAGTCACGTGCTTGCAAGCGGTGTCGATTTTATATCACCGAGAGGGCCCAGAGTATATCTCTTCGTCATTTTGGATGGACAAATCCCACTCTTGATCCATGAGCATCAACTAATACTTTCCGAATACCTAACGACACCTTTATATTCACCCTGTTACGATGTGACGTTTGATGACATCAAAGCACCCTTCCGTTATCAGTGATTGACATGATCTCATGGTCTAAGGAATAAGTTCGTATGCAAGATATAACAATATAAACTAAATGACTCGATCGTATTGTTATCTTGATATTGGTTCTATGTTCATCACATCATTCTACCAATGACATGACCCCGTTATTAACAACATCCAATGTTCATGATCAGGAAACCTTGATCATCTATTAATCAACGATCTAGTTAAAAAAGAGGCTTTACTAGAAACCACTGTTTGTTTATTAAACACACATGTATCAACGTTTCCGGTTAATACAATTCTAACATGAGAAATAAACATTTATCATAAACAAGTAATAAGATAATAACCACTTTATTATCGCCTCTCGGGCATATTCCCTTCAGTCTCCCACTTGCACTAGAGTCAATAATCTAGTCTGTAAGCACTTAACACATATGGCGTTACAGTGTTTTTACCATGCTTCGTATGTGGTAAACATCATCAAAAAGATCTGAACTATTCAGGTCTTATTGTATTTGCATGTTCTTTGCATCTACACGCATCACTCATTCTCTAATGAGATGTCTTTGTATATATTTGGTCAACCGGTGAAACCTTAATTCTTCAGCTTAAACCAATGTTACTAACATTGTGAAAACGTAGCTTCATAGTGTCAGCATTCTTGGAAATTCACCAAGTTCAAATAAAGAACTCCTTGACACAAAATACTCTTATTTTTGGTTGTCAACACAACGATATACTTAGCCTTTGTAGTATCCGTCACAATACTTTAATTTTAAAACTCTTTCAAATCCAGCATGGAACTTTTTATCAGCCTATTGTGCTACCATTCATCACATATTTTAATTAAGATAAAATTATTTGAATATATGACAAGACTATTAGTGTAACATATTACAACAAATAGTTTGTCATTACTATATAGGAAAACACATCCTTAGCATTTCTAAAATGGCATAAGGATATCTCCCATTGTTGTCTAATCATCATATGAATTATCCTGCTATAACATTTTATAGCATAGGACTTATCTGGTTGTGTACATAGCATGGAACATGTAACTTAGAAATCTCAGTGTCAAAACACTTGAATATTGCTCAATTGTTTTCCATGTGGCAAGAACTCCTTCTTGCCATTTGGATATTGACTTACTTCAATATTTCATCTATGTAATTTGGCTTCAATCATATCAGGCGCTTCAATCCATCTCTTATAGATATAGATGCCCAATATCTCCTAAGTCTTTCATCAATATAAAAATCTTAACCGTGTTAATTTAAAATACATATTTTCCAATCAACCATATGTCATCTACATAAAGCATTGGAAATGTGTCATAGCGCTCCCACTTAATTTCTTGCAACTTTACAAGCATCTTTATCGTTCATGATGGAATCAAATTCTTTTGATAACTTCATTAAGGTAAAGATTCCTACTTCGTTATGCTCACTTCAACCATTGAAGTTTGCATACCTTTCCAACAACCTTTTGAATTCAACAAAGCTCTCAGACTGTGTCAAGTACACATCCTCGATCAAACTTCCTCGAGAGGAGAGTTGGTTTTGTTATTCAAATGCCATATCACAATATGTAAATTTTGCTAGAACTATCCGCAAAGACTAAAGCATCACTAGGGAAGATCAAAATCTTGTAGTAGTCAACTCTTTGAACTTCGTCGAAAACAACTTTTCGATAAGTACAACTTTCAAAGGATGTAAAAATACATGTCTTTGTTGCTATATAGACCCTTTTGCTATCGTTAGGCATCATGCCTATCGAAAGGACTACCAAGTCACATACTTGATATCCATACAAGGATACTATGGCGGATATAATGACTCATAGTCAATTTTACGAAGTCAGGGCCCATCATTTGCTTCCTTTATAAGGTCCAGGTCCTTTGTTGTGAAAACAACACTTTAATCTTAAACCACAAGTTGGTCTAAGTACAAAGTTTTAGGACTTTTATGGTTCAGTTCGCAAACTCATTCGAAGTATCTACAACACTTGTAGTGTCTTCTACTTTGTCAAAATAGCAAACCCCGGAACAACTTCCAGCGTTGTGCTACTCTTGACATGGTAACGAAGATTCTCTAATCTTGTTGAGTTTGTACTGTCCTCTCACTCACTTATTTCGCAAGAACTATTTTCTCGAGAAATCAACCCTTTCTGACAAACAGTATTGTCTTGGGTTCGGTGATAGGAGAAATACCCAATGTATTCTTTGGGATAACCTTATAAACACATATGTATCCTATTTTGGTTGTAAACATTTTACACATTCTATGCATACCAAAACTTAAGAAAAAGACAATTCGGGTCATTACCCAAACCATATCTTATATGGTGTCAATTTCAACGGATCATGATGGCGCTCTTTTCAGTGTAAAAACGGTTGTCTCTAATGTATAAACTACAAAATTATAATAGCAATTTTATTAATCTTACCATGTCCAATAAGGTTTGATTTTGTCTCTTGAACACTCCAAACTAATGTGGGGTATTCGAGAAGTATAAGTTGTAGAACAATTCTGTAACTTCTTAGATGTTTTGCTAAACTTGTAACTCAAACTTTATCCTTTATGATCCAATCATAAATACTTGATTATCTTGTTACATTGATTTGTTACTTCATATTAACAACCATTTGAACCATTTCAAAATATCAAACTCCGTTCTCTTTAAATAGATATACACACATATCTACTCAAATCATCGACAAAATTTTATGAAGTAAAATTTAATCCACCACACACAACTACACATAATGGACTATATACATCAATATGTATAATCTCCACTAAATTAGTCGTTCATTCTACTTTGGCCTATGAACGTAATTTTTGTCATCTTTTTGGAAGAGGTCTCACAAGCGTCAATTTATTCAAAACAAAATGACTCCAAAAGTCCATCAACATGGAGTTCCTTCATGTTTTCCTTTCCTATATGAACTAAAATGGTGGTGTCACAATTTAAGTGAAATTCTTTTACGTCTTGCAACGTTTAGCATTTTAATCTTATAGATGTTAATTTACCAACATGATTTATATTAACACATCCATCAATTATGAATATGGTCATAGTTTGAACAATATCATTTGTTCTTACAAAAGACCAGAACAAAATAACAACTTATTAAGTTCTTAAAATAAATCTTGAATGTTTGGTTCGATACGACAATGAACACAATAACACTTTATTTATGTTCTTGTCATAATCGATTCCACATCTATTACTAGTTCCTTTTAGGCCCTTGTATTTATTGCATTGTGTTGCTTTGTATGACAAATCATACCAACCAATATGGTATCAAAATACCCAAAAAATACATTATTAACTAGTAATACATCTATAACTTGTATATCAAGCATATACACCTGAGCTGGACTTTTCCAGTTATCTTCTTTTTTGCCATATATCATCTTGTAATTCTATTTTCAATATTCCCTTTTCTTTACAAAAGAATCATTCAACATCAAACAATGCTAGTCGTACTAGCACATTTTCCTTGGTGTGTTAGTCATATACTATCACCCATTGAGTCATACTTTAAGTTTGATTGTTCTACTAATATCACCATATTAATAGTATTCTTCTAGATTCCACTCTAAGCAATCTTTGAGCAAGGTAAACGATTTTTACCCATACTTTTAATCCATCCCATCATAACAATTTTATGATTAAGCTACTATAGCTCGAAGGAAGGAATCTAGAGGATAATTTTTAGCGCCCAACTTCTTAGAATATTCAAACGCCTAGCATCTTCAATCATTGCATATATTCAAATAATATAAGCATACATTGTCACGCTAAATTATACTAAGTCATGTTGCCACAAATAAGTTTCTAGATATCAATATACCTTTCACTTGATTGTTTCTGAAAACAACTCTTTTCAGTTCCTAAATCACCTTGATCAACAAAACATTCTTTTGAAGATAAAGTAATACGAAAGCAGCCATGACTCTGGATTCTAAGTAGGAATTGTTTGCTCTCTAGATCAATCAATCATTAATCACATGGAGCTGGGTAGGAAATACCAAAAATCTACAATAGAACTCAATTTTAAATTTCACTAATACGGTACCAATCTTAAATGGTATTTACCAGATCATAACAGTTATATCTAAATTAACAATCTAAGTGTTAGGTAGTTTTGTGGATGCCAATGAATACTACAATTTGTGCAAATTCACTTTGATTGGTTGTTCATGATAAATAAGTTCAAGTTAATTCAAAATTATGCCAAGAACTCCCACTCAAAAACAACATCCCTCTTAGTCGTCTTTAGTGATTACACGAACCAAATTCACTGCACCAAAACCGATCATCATGTGAGATGATGTAGATTCAAAGGCGAACATCGACATGTTCATCATATCATCCATATGACTCATGCTTTACCTTTCGGTTACGTGTTCCGAGGCTATGTCTGTATATATTAGGCTCGCCAAGTAGAACCATAGTATTGCGTGTGTTTCAAGGCCATGTCTGTACATGCTAGTCTTGAATACACCCGTTGTATGCAAACGTTGAGTCTATCACACCCGATCATCACGTGGTGTCTCGAAACGACGAACTTTCTTAACGGTGCATACTTAAGGAAGAACACATTATTATCTTGATATTAAGTAAGAGGGATCATCTTATAATGCTACCGTCGCTATCTAAGCAAAATAAGATGCATAAAAAGAAATAACATCACATGTAAGGATAATGTGATATGATATGGTCCTTCTTGCACTTGATCTCCATCTTGTACATCATGGTATGATCTCCATCATACCACCGGCATGGCACCAAGGTCCATGGTACCTCCATCTTGATTGTCCATCAAAACATATCACATGGATATGATATACAGCACGCTGGCCATAAATAATAAGACAACCATATGGCTCCTACCGGTATATCAATAATTTACAAAAGAGATCATCTCATAATCAAATTTGTAATATTTACCATATCACATCACATGCCCTGCAAAAACTAGTTAGACGTCTCTAATTTATTTTTGCATATTTTACGTGGCATAGGGATTTCAAGGATAGAACCGTTCATACCTACGAACATCAACCACAACGTTGATAAACATATTTTTAACAACCCTTCGTAGATTAGATCTTAACTATAGTAGGAGAAACGACACCCCCTTAGCAACAAGTGAGACAGGTCTCGCGTACAAAGTACACGTAAAGTTTGTCTCGGGCAGCTTCATCCTACTATGCCACTAAGATCATAAAATACTCAAGGAGGAAATAACACGATCATCAACGCCCACATACACCTATGTGTTCTACCCGTGCAAAACATCTACGCATAACTTGGCTCTGATACCACTGAAGGGGTCGTTGCATCGAAAACAAAAAAGCTTCCTACAAGGGAGACACCCGAAAGGCCAAGATCTAATCTAGGAGATGAAGTGCAACGGGCAAAGAGAGAGTCTTAAGAAGAGCATACCCTCGAAGACATAAAGAGTTACGAGATCAAATCTCGTTGTTGGCGTAGTCGTACTCACACCGATCCCGAGAGCGTGAAGATGTGCACCGCAATCCGGCGGTGCATCCGTGATCGGTCACACGTACGGTTGATGACAACCTCCGTTCCCTCGATCCAGCGGGGAGGCGGAAGTAGAGGATCCCTCGGAACTCCAGTAGCACGACGGCATGGTGGTGGTGAAGAATCCCACGGTCAGGGCTTCGCCAAGCTGGAGACCATGGAATGGAGCAGCGGGTGGAGAGGAAGTGAGGTGGGCAAGTGTGTGAGAGAGAGGGAGCTCATGCCCTCTATTTATAGGAGGAGGGGGCAGCCTAAAGGCTCCATGCAGCCAAGCATGGTGGTGCCCCCACCTCTTCCCTCATCATGTGAGTGGACTCTCCACTCACGCCCACTCATTTTCCCTTAAAACTCCACTTAGAAAATCCAAAGGTTTTTCTTTAATAAATAAATAAAACATTTTTATTTCTTTATTTCAGCATTTGTTAATTCTATTAACAAACGTTCGCATATAGCACCTCGAATAATTTGTTAATTCTATTAGCAATCATTCGATGAAAAACCCCTTGAACTATTTCAATTTTTCTCGAAACAATTTCGGTGCTGCCCAAAATATACTTCGATATTCCGTATCCTCTCAAATGCATCATCGAACCTTAAGTGTGTCACCCTATGGTTTGCGAATAAGATAGACATGATCGAGACTCCTCTCCGATCAATAATCAACAGCGGGATCTGGATATCCATGATGACTCCTATATATTCAACGATGACTCTCGTGATCGTGTGAACCATCAACGTCGTGAAACTATTCCCTTTGTCTCGCGATATTTTACTTGTCTGAGATTCAATCATTGGTATCAACCATACCTTGCTCAATCTCGTTACCTGACAAGTACTCTTTTCTCGTTTCCGTGATATGACATCCTTGTGACCTAGTCACGTGCTTGCAAGCGGTGTCGATGTGATATCACTGAGAGGGCCCAGAGTATATCTCTCCGTCATTTTGGATGGACAAATCCCACTCTTGATCCATGAGCCTCAACTAATACTTTCCGGATACATAACGACACCTTTATAGTCACCCTGTTACGGTGTGACGTTTGATGACATCAAAGCACCCTTCTGGTATCAGTGATTGCCATGATCTCATGGTCTAAGGAATAAGTTACTTCGTATGCAAGATATAACAATATAAACTAAATGACTCGATCGTATTGTTATCTTGATATTGGGTCAATGTTCATCACATCATTCTACAAATGACATGACCCTGTTATTAACAACATCCAATGTTCATGATCAGGAAACCTTGATCATCTATTAATCAATGAGCTAGTTAAAAAAAAGAGGCTTTACTAGGAACCATTGTTTGTTTATTAAACACACATGTATCAACATTTCCGGTTAATACAATTCTAGCATGAGAAATAAACGTTTATCATAAACAAGGAATAAGATAATAACCAATTTATTATTGCCTCTTAGGCATATTCCCTTTAGGAGCTAGCCAAGTAAGTCTCGCCGATGGAAATGCCGTCAGGAAAAGAAAGCCGGAAGCCGGGAGATAGCTTCAAGGCCTTGGAAAATACAAGACAGGTTATCCTAGATCCTAAAGATCCGACAAAGTTTTTCGTAGTGGGAACTGGGATGACTGAAAAATAGGAAGACACACTCATCAAGTTTCTTCGTGAGAACTAGGACATTTTCGCCTGTTGTCCTGCTGATATGCCAGGTGTACCCAGGGAACTTGCTGAGCACTAACTCAAAGTAATTCCAGGTTCAAACCCCTTTAAACAAGGTCTCCATCGTTTCGATGGAAGAAGACGGAAGGCTATAGGCAAGGAAATTATCCAGCTTTTAGCTACTGATTTTATCCGGGAAGTTATACATACTGATTGTTCTCCGAACCTAGTATTAGTCCTGAAGGAAGACAATATTGTTCTTAGGATGTGTATAGATTACACCGGCTTGAACAAATTGTGTCCAAAAGATAGGTTCACGTTACCGTGAATCGATCAAATAATAGATGCCACTGCTGGCTCTCAGCTTTTATGCTTTTTGGATGCTTATTCCGGGTACCATCAAATACGTATGAAGGAGGAGGATCAAATAAAAACTTCCTTCATATCCCCGTATGGAACATACTATTGCATAACCATGCCTTTTGGCTTGAAGAACGCCGATGCAACTTACCAGCGTTGCATGCAAAGATGCTTGCATAGTTAAATAGGCAAAAACTTCCATGTTTATGTGGATGACATTGCCGTAGTTTCCAAGGAAAAGGATACACTCCTTGAAGATCTACGAGAAACTTTTGAAAATTTGCGCACTTATAAAATGAAGTTGAATCCATTAAAGTGCGTATTCGGGGTTCCGTCTGGAAAGCTTCTGGGTTTTATCGTTTCTCACAGAGGAATAGAAGTAAACCCGGAAAAGATCAAGGCAATTTTGAATATCACAAGGCCAACGTGCCTAAAAGATGTTCAAAGATTGACGGGTTCTGCAGCCGTAGTTAGCAGGTTTATAAGTCGGCTAGGTGACAAAGCTCTGCCATTATACAAATTGTTGAAAAAATCCGATAAATTTGAATGGATAGAAGAGGCGGACAAAGCATTAACCCAGCTAAAAGAAACCCTGATGAAAGCTCCGATTTTGGCATCCCCAAAAAACGAAGAACCCATATTAGTGTATCTCACAGCAACAAACATGGTTATTAGTGCGGTGATAATAGTGGAAAGACGGAAATATGAGCAAAGCGTACCAGACCAACACCCAGTGTATTACGTCAGCGAAGTGTTCTCCGAGTCAAAGCAAAGGTATCCAAATTATAAAAAACTAGCATATGGCGTGTTTTTTGCATCTCGAAAACTCCGCCATTATTTCCAAGGACATTCCATAATAGTGGTAAGAAAAGCACCACTAGGGGATATCATCAACAATGCGGACGCAACAGGCCGAGTCGCCAAATGGGGCATTGAGCTAGCTGCGTTCGACATTAAGTACCAACCCCGGATGGCAATTAAATCCCAGGTGTTGGTAGATGTTGTCGCTGATTGGACAGAAGCAATGGAAAACACACCAATGCCGGAGTCGTAATATTGGATCATGCATTTTGATGGATACAAAATGAAGGAAGGCGCCGGAGCTGGTGTAGTGCTTAAATATCCAAAAGGTGACATAATGGAATATGTATTACAAATTCATTTCAACGCCATCAACAATGTGGCAGAATACGAAGCTTTGCTTCATGGCTTGCATATTGCAGAGGAGATAGGCGTCAAGCGTATACTTTGTTATGGTGACTCGGACTTGGTGCAGCATCAGCTAAACCAAACATGGGATGCCAAAAGCCCCATTATGGCCGAATATCGGAGAACTGTGGATGAGTTTGCCATTTGCTTCCTAGGATTTGAAGTGCTTCATATCAAAAGGGAAGAAAACTGGAACGCGGATGCATTAGCCCGCATGGGATCGGGAAAGAGTGAAAATCCTACCACGTGGTGTGTTTGTCCAACACTTTGCATTAACCATCAATCAAAGTTGGAGATGTTGATTATCCTCTCGTTTACGATTCAGTTGAAGTCCTGCTTATAAACCCGGATTGGCCAATTCCATACTTAAACTTCTTAGTTGATCAGAAGTTCCCAGATGGAGCAGACGAAGTCTTGCAGAGGCATATACAACTTTGATGCAAAGGATACACAGTAATTAATGGTTGCCTGTATAAACGCACTATCATAATTTTTCAGCGGTGTATTTCGCCAGAAGAAGGACGAGAAATCCTGCAAGAAATCCATGCAGGAGATTGCGGACATCATGCTCAATCAAAAAAGCATAGTCAAAAAAGCATTCCGTGCGGGGTTTTTCTGGCTCACAGCCAAGACAGACGCGGAGCACATAGTAAACACATGTGCCGGATGCCAGTATTATGCCAAGCAGATGAATATGCCAGCTCAAGCACTCAAAACTATCCCTATAACATGGCCATTTGCGTTCTGGGGGCTAGATATGATGGGACCATTCAAAACTGCAAGAGGCGGACTCACACATCTACTTGTTGCAGTAGATAAGTATACCAAGTGGGTGGAGGTGAAACCCATCAAAAAACTTGACGGTGTGACTGCCAGAAATTTCATCATTGACATAGTCATGAGATATGGCATTCCACACAGCATAATCACGGATAACGGGACATATTTCTCTATTGGAGAGTTGGCAAAATATTGCCGACAAACGAGAATTCGCCTAGATCTAGCATCTGTGGCACACCCACAATCCAATGGACATGTTGAACGAATGAATAGTTCTATCCTGCAGAGAATACGCCCAAGACTCGAATATCCTCTTCATAGAGCAGCTGGAGCATGGGTAGAGGAATTACCTTCCGTGCTTTGGAGTATTCGAACAACGCCAAATAGATCAACTGGACAAACTCCGTTTTTCCTGCTTTATGGGGCAGAAGCAGTGCTTCCTATGGACATGCTCCATGATAGCCCAAGAGTGCTAGCATACGAAGACTCGGATGCCAAAAACACATCACAGGATGTCGTCGATCTCTTAGAAGAAGAACGAGAACTTGTGCTACAAATATCCGCCATTTATCAGCAAGGATTGCGACGTTATCATAGTCGGAAAATTAGATACCATTCTTTCAAAGAAGGTGACCTAGTGCTAAGATTGGTGCAGGAAAGGAAGCACAAATTAGCCCAGTTTGGGAGGGACCATTTGTCATTAGCAAGGCTATGAAAAATGAATCTTACTATCTTGGAGACATTCGGGATACATAAGATGATTCTAAAAGACCGAATCGCAAAAGAAAGAGAAAGATAGATGTAGAACTGGGAGAAACAAAGAGGCCCTGGAGCATCCAGTAGTTACGTCCCTTTTACACTTAGTTCAAATTCTATGTAAACATCTTTGAGTTCATGAAATAAAGTTGTCAGAATTCATGCATTTTTATCGGCCTTTTTGTTATTGTTCAAAGCATAAGTACCGTCTTATCTATTTTCCAATGATCTTTCAAATCGCTTCAAAGTTAACCCAAATTCTGCCTGCTTGCTCAGAGTTATAAATCTGAATGCTTTTCTGGCCTAAGAAGGCTTAAGGAAACCCAGATTGTGCCTGCGTGCCTGAGTTTCATACTTTTTCAAAGTTCCTTACTTTTTCCTAAGTATTATCTGATAGTTTGTATGTTGGATCACTCGAATTAGTAAGGAAAAATGCCTAAGTATAATCCATTTTTCCGAGTTTTGACTGATAGGTTTGAACCCAGTCACTTGGCATGAAGATTAAGTACTATTGAGCCATTTCAACACTAAGGACAGTCAAAACGTATAAGCCAGAGAACTTAGAAGGAAAAGGAATTAAAACCCAGAAAACTGGCAAAGACTAAAAAAATTCACTGCAAAAGGGGAATACTTGTTTATACAAAAGATAGATAGCATTACAATGGATGTCACATTGAAAGAATAGTAATGCTTCTATTTTGTTCCTGCCAAACTACTCAGGAATCAGGCGGCCTCCTCTGGATCCAAGTCTTCTTCGTCACTGTCGCTAGGGTTCTCGGGAGTTGTCGGAATCTCTTCCTTCGGGTAGAAGGTGGAGATTGACACCATTTGTGCTATCTTTGTAGCGTGCCCCTTGACAGAATCGAAGATGCTGGCTCTCTGCGCTTCCGTGTATCCTTGAGGGATACTGGTCGCCACACGCCAGGACTTTGCGGTGGTGTAGTGCATACGCATTAGCCCAAGGGCCATCGCGCACCACTGCGAGCTGCGGAACGGAACCAGGATTCCTTCTGGTTCGCCACCTCCTCGATTACTTCCGGAAGCTTGCTAACTTCCGAGATTTCTCCAGCTTTGTCGGGAATATACTTATTCACAAGTAACATCCCCGTAGTCTTCAGCGCGGCGAAGATTCTCCTGAAAGCCCGGATTCTATCAATCCGGGTAAGCAAGGGGTTCCCCTTTGTTTAATTCAACAAGGAAAAGTTAGAAAAAACAGAGAAGGAAAACGGAAACATACTGTAAAAAGTATAAGGAGAAATATCCGGTAAAAGAATTAAATCTTATCGAGAATCTTGTCCATTTCAATGTCTTCTTCAAGGCGTTGATTTAGAGTGTTCTCCAAGTCCAAGATGGTGGCCTTGTCCTTCTTGTCCTGGGCAGAAGCCTTGGACTCGGCAATCCCAACAGCCAGCTGGCTGGCCTCCAAGTCTTTTTGGAGCTTTACATTGACTTTGTAAAGCTCTGAGTTTTCCTTCTGGAGGTTCTCTGCATTGCCAGCATCTTCAGCTATCTGTTTGGCTTTCGCCAAAGAAGCTGAAAAGCAAGGAAAATAAAGAGTTTAAAACTCGGAAAAAGACTTAGAATTTTTTTCACAAAACAACAGCGCGAAAAGATGAAATATTTACCTGCTGATTCCTTCAGCTCCCGCTGAACAGATGCCAACTCGGAGTCTTTATCTTCAAGAATGCCAAGAAGAGTTTTAACCTCCTTGTTCTTGATGGTAAGTTTATTGAAAACTTCCATGTTTATCGTCTCGGCAGATTGCTGAAACATAGATAAGGGAAAAGTCGCTTAAGTCAAAAAAACAAGCAGGAATAAGAAGAAAGCATTAAGTCAAAAAAGAATACATTTGTCAAAATGCTTGGGGGCTAGATATATTACCTGGCTCATCTTTTGCAGGTTTGCCAGATTTTCGGTAAATTCCTTTGCATACTCGCAAAGGTAATTCCGACATGGCAAAGACTGTCTTGAATGAACTGCCGAGGCGAGAACAAGTAATTATTCCTAACTATAAGTCCCCCTTGCGGCCATGGACGTATTAAAGGAGCACGAGCGAGGTGATCCTCTATCACTATATCTATTCTTATTATGTGCTGAAGCCCCTGCGGTATCACATCTACTGTTCGCTGATGATTCCTTAATTTTAATGAAAGCAGACCTTGCAAATGCTACAGCCCTCAGTAATATTCTCCAAGCCTACTGTGATGCCTCTGGACAATTGATTAGCGAGGCAAAATCCAGTATATTCTTTAGTCCCTGTACAGGTGTGGATATGAGAGAAGCTATATGTCTACAACTAAATATTCTGACAGAGGCTATTACGGATTCCTATTTGGGGCTACCAACACAGGTGGGTATGGACAGATCGGATTGCTTTTCACATATTATTGACAGGATAGTACAAAAGCTAAGAGGATATAAGGGAAAAATTACTATCTTATGGTGGGAAAGAGATTTTGCTGAAAGCGGTGGCCCAAGCCATCCCTACATATGCGATGTCAGTTTGCAAGCTTCCTAAACTAGTAATAAAAGGGATCACAGATGCTATGACCCGTTATTGGTGGGGAGATGAGGAAGGGCAAAAACATATGCATTGGTTCGCTTGGTGGAAGATGTGTATTCCAAAAAAGAGAGGAGGTATGGGGTTTCGAGACCTACATTGTTTCAATTTAGCAATGCTTGCCAAACAGGCGTGGAGACTAATAAGTGAGCCCGAGTCCTTGTGTGCTAGGATCCTAAAAGCCAAATATTTTCCCTCGGGTGACCTCCTTAATGTTAGTATCAAGAAGGGATCTTCTTTTACGTGGCAAAGCATATGGGAAGGTATTCAGACTTTCAAAAAGGGATGCATTTGGAGTGTGGGCAAAGGTACAAATATTAACATCTGGGATGATCCATGGGTGCCTTCTAGCCCATCGAGGATGATTGCTTCTGCGCGAGGGGCTTCACAGGTGACAACTGTTTCTGATCTTATTAATTCTGATAACCACAGCTGGGATGAGGAGATAGTCCGAAATAACTTTCTATCTATTGATGCAAATCGGATCTTAAACATACCCCTATCTTTCCGTCTCTCGGAAGATTTTGTGGCATGGAATAATACTAGAAACGGTGTTTTCTCGGTTCGATCAGCTTATCATACTGAGTGGGACTTTCAACATGGAAGAAAACTGATTCGGACGAGTGGACCTGGCACTTCTGATATAAACCCAGTGTGGGATAGACTCTGGAAATTAAGAGTACCCGCCAAGATTAAAATTTTCGGATGGAGGATGTTACACGCTACAATACCATGCAAAAGTGTTCTTGCCAATAGACACATTATAACGGAGTCTGTTTGCCCAATTTGTAAATTGGAGTGTGAAGATTCTCGCCATACTTTCTTTGGTTGCGGGAGAGCCCGTGAGATTTGGGAAAATCTTGGACCATGGACAGTTTTAAATACTTTTTCATCACAGGAAAGGGAAGGGTCGGGGATCCTCGAGCTCCTTCTAAGAGATGATCACCTGCCACCACTGCCTGTTGAAGGAATCCATGTCCATGAGCTGATCATATTCGCATGCTGGTACCTCTGGTGGGAAAGGAGGAAGATCGTCCGTGATGAGTCTGTTGCAAAACCGGCATATACAGCACAAGCAATAATGGCTATGACCCTTAATAATCTTAGATCTTGCAGGAAAAACGTCAAGACTAGAAGGCATGGATGGTTGAAACCAAATACTAGCTACGTGAAGCTCAATTTTGATGCGGCTTTTAATTCCATTACAAGGAGGGGCGCAACTGGAGTGGTGATCCGCGACGATAGAGGTATATTTCTTGAAGCTAGCAACCGTGATATCCATTATGCATCCGATGCCAACACGGTTGAGGCATGGGCTTTGCGGGATGGTCTAATACTTGCGGGTGAAATTGGATGCAACAAACTATAAGTCAATGGTGATTCTATGGAGGTGATCACAACAATGCGGGACAGTAACAGTTATCAAGGAATTGAGGCTGCGATACTTGAAGAATTCTCTTTCCTAGCGCACAATTTTTCCCATGTAATTTTTGATCACTGTCCGAGAGAAGGCAATGTAGCAGCCCATACTATGGCAAGCAAGTCTGAGGGTATTTTCACTACTAGATGGATCAAGGACCCTCCTGATTTCTTGTTAGGTATATTAGCTAATGATGTAAACCTCTTTGAGGAAACGCTGTAATTTGTCCAGCTACAAGTTTTCAGACGCACTCTTTTCCTCTCAGGGTACCTAAGGGGACTGAGAGGTTTTTAATGAGGCGGGCTTGCTAGCTTATATTAATGGAAAACTTTCAAAAAAAAAGGAGCACGAGCGAAGTATTTTTTTCTCCCATGGATGAATGTATCCGTGTTCATTAAAATGTTCTTCTTGTTTTACCTTGAACTCCTTGTCGAAGTTAGGGATTGGCTCCTCCTTTGGAATGTTTGATGGGCCTGCCTTTTCTGGCACCACCCTTTCCCTCGTGTCCGACTCGGGCGCAATGGGCTGGCTGGATTGCAAGGGATATTCTCCCTCCCTTGCAGCCGAGTTTTCCTCCCCCGCTACTGTCGGAGTATCTGGTGCAGCAGCGGGAGACGGCTTCGCTCCTCTCTGAGCAACAACATTATGCTTCTTCCGGCCTTTTACCTTCAAAGAGGTAGGGCAAGGCTGGAAAGAAAAAGGAAAGAAAAAACCCCGAGAAACGAAAAACATGGAATCAAAAACATAGACATTAAAAGCCTGGGAGTTTTTACCTGGAGGTTGCGACGGCAACACCGTAAAGGTCGATCACCTCCTGAGTGGTGGAAGGCTTCTTGCGTTTCCGTCCGCCTGACTGAAAGTTGGCACACAGCACGACCAACTCGGCGTCGGTTGCAAGCTCCGCCTCAGGAAGATCGGGAAGCTGCAAAAAGAAGCAAAGTTCGAGTAAGGGAAAATCCGAGAAAAGGCAAAACCAATAAAACGCCCAATGGGAAAGAATTTTACATTTGGAGTTGGATTGCCAGCATGGTACATTTGCCGGCTTTCTTCATACTGGTCCCGAGTGGAAACCAGTTGGTTTAGCCGTTTCTTGAAGTCCTTCTTCGTCAAAGCCTTGTCCGTCGCCCTCATTGCGTCCTCTAGGCCCAAGTAATCGCACATGAGCCGCTTCCCGCGATGGGCCAAGGGCTAAATCCACCTTCCGAGCCAGCACATAACAGTATCTGTGCCAGTGAGAGGAGGAGTGGCGGATACAAGTTTGGCGATTCGCCTCTTGATCCTCATCAGATCTGGAGGCAGAGCCTGGACCACGTCCACTGCCCAGTTATCTTGGGGAGTGGCCGCGGAATTGACAAATGGTGGAATGCCTGTTTCCTTTCCAGGAAATGGGACATCCACATGGTAGAAGAAGGAACCCATACAAAATTTGACGGATTCCGAGGTTTTGATTTTTGGGAACCAATCTTCCCTAAACCTACGTAAGGTGAAGGAGATGGTTCCACATGTTGGGAGGGCGCCCTCAGAAGGGTTGCGCTTTACCCCAAAGCAATATTGCCAGAAATCTAACCTAGGTTCTATTCCTACATACCCCTCGAAGAGGGCTTGAAACCCGGCTAGGTAAAGAATAGAATTGGGAGGAAGATTGTGCGGATGGATTTTGTAGTGATCTAAGATTTGGAGGAAGAAGGCGAATGGCGGAAGTCCCATACCTCTGTTGACATGAGAGGCAAGGAGAACCCGTTCGCCGGCTTTCGGGGATGGCTCGGAGTCGTCCTCGTCGCACTGCCATTTCCCTTCAAGCACAAACCCTTCCTTCTTCATAGCCGGAAAAAGGGATGGAACCACGTTGCAGTGGCTCCAGTTCCCGGAGTTTTCCTCCGTTTCTTCTTCACATCCGGCGGAGCCGAAAGCGGCAACCTCCTCGCCACGGAGGGTGGTGTTTCCTTCCGTGGGCTCGGTGACGAGGGGCGGAGGAGGAGCACTCGATGACGAC
Organism: Alopecurus myosuroides; assembly: GCA_028641055.1. Lineage (NCBI taxonomy): Eukaryota > Viridiplantae > Streptophyta > Magnoliopsida > Poales > Poaceae > Alopecurus > Alopecurus myosuroides. The sequence continues at coordinate 361,342,724 of CM054059.1, read as the reverse complement.
GGCATGTTCCCGGCCGCGGGAGGCAGATCCCTGCGAGTCGGATCGCTGGCGGCTCCCTCTAGCGTGTTTGCGGTGGCGCGGACGGGAGAATCGATTAGAGGATTGAGGTCGTTGATGATATCGTCCAAGTTCACGGCGGCGCTCGCCGAGTCAAAGGCGCGCGGAGAGTCTCCGGTGGCCATTTGCGGGCTGCGAGGTCGTGAGTTTGACCCTCCGATGATGGTTCCGGGGAAGAGCTCGGGGAGTTAGGCTCTCTGTGTTTCGCACTTGTTCTCGGGCTCGGGCTCTAGTTGCTGGCTATGGCGCTGGGGGCTCGAGGAAGAAGATGGTGTGGAAGGAGATCCGGAGGCCCCGAGGTGGCTATTTATAGCCGGATGCACGAAGATTATCTCCAACGGCTATTTTGACCGTTGGATGATCGACGTGTGTTAAGCCCGAAATTTCCGGGAAATGGGGGGACGAGGTGATAATTTCTATATCTTTGTTTCCCGTGAGAATCTGTCAGAAGATATGTTTTAGGGGTTTGACTGAACCCAAACGTTCGTGATGTCAGCACGATTTCATCGCTGACGTCACGAAGTTTCTTCTCTGTGAAGGCTCGTGGAAGAAAAGTCGGACTTTGACAAAATACGAGTTTTGAATTAAGGAATTTTGGGAAAAAGAAGAATCAAGACAAGACACTGACATTTCTCGGAAAAGCTCTCTAATCAACAAAAGGCGGCAGATCGAAATCTTAATCCTTCTTGGGGGCTACTGTCGGATATATACCGATTAGGGGTATATCCGGCATTGGCCTAAAGAGCCGGATTACCAGGGTGGCCTATTGGTAATGGATCACAGTCCATTGGGTGGCCCAATAAGCTGATGCGTAGGAAGCCGGATTCTAGAAGAACCTGGACCACGGCCCAAAGTGGTGCGGCTTTGAGAAGAAGACAGATTTCTTACTTTCCAAGTTAGATATTTTCCGTAGTCTTCTAGGTTTCCTTTCTGTAAGCCCTAATCCGGCTATCTATATAAAGCCGGATGGGAGAGACAAAAGACAGGACAATTTAGGTAGAAGCCAACTCGCCGAGAAGTTGATCCTCGCCGAGTTAGCGAATCCATACTCACATTGTACTTTGTATACTTCATGCTTCAGCCCTGATTTAGTGAGATTGCAGGAGTAGGAATGCCGCCTAGTTGCGTCGTACCGAACCTGGGTAAAACTTGGTGTTCTCGATTGTCGTACTACCACGCCCCCCCACATCTCTACCCATAGGCTCATGGCACCCCCGTCTATGATCCTTACTATGATGTCTCGACAACAACTATCCCAGGTCCCTCCCTCCACCTTCTCCTCCTCCATCTCTCATCTCATCCCCTGTCCCCTTCCCGAGTTTCAACCGCCCATTATGGCGATCCAGTTATGTCCATTTCCGGTGACCGGTTGCTCAAAATCCCAAGCAGTAACCGCGTGTTGTAGTGATTTAGAGTACATTGCAGCGACCGGTAGCTCAAATCCCGAGTAGAAACTTCTAGATCTAGATTTTCCTAGGGTTTGGCGTGGATTAGAGGAGAAATTGTTGTAGTTTTTTTTTGTTGAGACTGATGCCATAGCTTTACAGATAGTGTGTTTTGAATTGATTAATTTCTATTCCGATTGTTGTGATGATACGATACATGGCATGTGCAGTGTGCTTTTTTCTTTTGTTTCAAATACACATCTTCTTTGTTGTGAATCCAAAATACATTGTGCATGTTAACTCTGTGTCATGATGCAGCATTTTTGTTTTGTTTTTGTGTCTATGCTACATGTATGCACCTCTGTTATACGATGTTGTAAGAGAATATCTCTTGGAATTGTTGTATGTAGTCGACACCATTTTGTGGTTTTTTCTTTTGTTTGTTGTAATAGCTATCTCATCATGAACCTTCTTCACACACTGATTTGTTACATGATGCATCTATTTTTGTCTTTGCTACTGAATTTAATTGGTTTCAGTTGTGTTTGTGTGTTTTTGGTTGTTGTAGTGTTGTACAACATGGCATAGAAGGAAGCTGTTTTTTAGATGCGGTTTGCAGCAAATCGGTTGCGGCGTGTCATCGATGAAGACATGAGTGTTGGGAAGAGGAACATAATTGCTAGGAGTGCCTTCAAGGACATACTAAATGTTTCTGCCTTTGAGTTTGTTGCTATGCACACAAATCACAAGCTCTGTAAGTTCAGATTCAAAAATAAGATCATCCTCTTTACCCGAGCAATGGTGAACAAGGTTCTCGGTGTCCCTTCTGGTGCCAGACCAATGGATTTGATGAAAAGGAGTGTGCAATATGAACTCTGATATATGTTCAAGAACGATAAAGGTCGTACATCTTTAGACAAGGCAATTGAAGTGCTTAAGTTTTGCGACGAAACAGATGAAGAAACAGTCATCATGAGCTTTGGTCTGATTGCTTTTGGGACCATTCTTTGCCCCGACACCGGAAACATGGTTACCTGTGAATACCTTGGCAACATGATGGATGTTCATTCTATTGATCAGTATGTTGTTGATGAGCATATACTTGCTGAGATTATGAAGGAGGTTGAGGTATTCCAGTTGAAGATGAAAAGGCGTTCTGAACTAGATGCTTCTAGAATTCAATGGATTGGACAGTGTCTGCACGTACTTGCGGTATGCAACCATGTTTGTTTTACAACATTTTTTCTGTTTCTTACATGTCTTATTTCTGTGTTGGTTGCATACACTAGTGTTGTTCCACTATTTATCATAGATCATTTACATGGATTTCCTTAGCATCCCTCCACTTCCTCCTAGTGAGCATAGTATCAATTATGGGACCCCAAGGATTTGCTTTGTTCGCGATGCTGACTTTACTCTTGTAGTGGAGATTGACAAGAACAAGTTAAGCCTCAGCCCAGATGCCTTTGGGATGCGTCTAGAAAGTCCCTGCCCTTTTCTTTCCCACTTTTGTTTTGTTTTTCTTGTTGTTTTTTATTTCCATGTTTTGATGCAGCAGTAACCATTATTTGCTTACTTTATTTTGCTTTTTTGTGTTGTGTAGCTTCTGCTGATTCGACATACAATGTATGTTGATGCTCCTGTTGTTGGTAATGTCAATGTCCCCCAAGTGGAAATTCAAACCGAGGTTATTGCGTAAGAAACTGAGGTGATTCCTTCAGCTTCTCTCAATGAGTGGCTCCAAAAGGCGATGCCAAGCAGCCAGGAATTGGAGGTGAATCCTTCATATTCTCTATTTTTGTGTATCTATTATTTTTGTATATTTTTTCGGTTTCTACTTGCATTTTGTTGTTGTAAAAGTTTTATTTTATTGTGTCTGTTATTGTGCATCTCTGTAACATTAGTTGTTTTGTTTTGTTGTAATGCCTACATTGTGTATACTATCCCCAATTCAGTTGTTTTTGTGTAGTTATATTTGTCCATATATATGTGTCTTTTTTTTGTTTTTCATGCAATTTTGTTGCATCTCAACCGTCGACACACTTGCGAATAACTTTTATTGCATGTTTCCTTTTCTTGTGTTTGCAAGTCCCTCCACACTTGTCTGCAATCTACAAGAAGCATAAGGACTTGTTTGCGGTTGAAATTGACGAGGCCTAAGTGACCTTTGGGAATGTTGTGAAGACAATTCAGAACAAACAGATGGCATCTCTTTTACTGGATGTTCACGGCACAAGCACAGCTGATGCGAGCTTCACAATCCCCTGTCCTATGGTTAACGGTAAAACTTCAGATTTCGGTGTATCTCAGAATCAGCCAGCAAAGGATACTACAGTCTCGGTTGTTATCGCATCACAACAAACAGGAGAGGGGCCTACAGATGGTGTTGTTAGTGCATCTCAATATGTGCCAGCAAAAGAGCCACTTGATCAAGTCAGCCTCAAGAGTCTAGAAGATATCGGCAATGTTTAGCCTCCCGTTGTTGCCAGCGTTTCAACGAAAGAGCAAGTGTCAGCCAATGAGCATGCTCCAACCATTGTTGCCCAGCCTTCTGATGTTACTATACCAGTTGTGACTGGTCAGCTTGCAACAATTGTTGGCTCTCCCTCTCGCGTGGAATCTCTTACAACAACTTCATTGTATCCACTGCCAATCACATCTCGAAGTAAGTATAGGAATCTTCCAAGGGGCTATTGGGATGATACACCATCAACGGAATTGTTCGAGGAAGGTTTAGAAGAATATAAGTTTTTTGCAAATATTTCAGATAGTCCTTCTAGGCAGGAGACGATGTTGCAATCTCCTGCACCTGCCACTAGCGCAGAGTTTGATGGTTGTGCCTCTCCTGCCAAAATCCCGATGAACACCGTTGATGCTGGACAGCCAATTGCCCAAGATGGTAAAACAATCCAGTTTTTCTACCTCTGTGCTCTCATCTTTTTCTATGCTTTTGACCAAATGTTTTTGTTGTTTGGCAGCAGCCACCATATTTGTAGCAGGAGAGACTTGGGTCGATGTCACCAGCGGTGTCGATGTCACTAATGGCCCCGCCACTCATGAGAAAAAGAAACGCTACAAGAGGGCGGCTAAGAAAGATATTAGTCTACAAAAAGTGAAGAAACTAAAGGTATCAGCTAAAGATGATGCAATATATGATAAGTTCATTCTTCATACTCCCGAACTGAAGCATTTTAAGAAGAACGAGCAGTGAGTACACATGCTTCTTATGTTTTTATTTTTTGTGCCAACTAGTCTTGATGTTGTAATATATTTTTTGTGTGTGTCTAAAGTACTTTATTTTTGTGTCAAAAGGCTATATGTTTTGTTGTAGTTGAACCATGTAGTTTTAAACCACAAAATATGTTTTCACTTTGTTCTGACTATGTTTTGTGATATTGCAATTTTTCTTGTTGAAATAGGGCTTAGGTGTTGTAACATTAGGCTATTCACTTGTTGAAAATATGAACAAATAGTGATATTCTATTTGGATACTCCATTTACTTCATCATGTTTCAAATATTGTTTTTCTTTGTTGAAATAGTTGGGTTTTTCTGTTTCATCAGTATAGTTTTTATGTGTACTTACTTATGGCATTTTGTAAATGTGTATTCCTTCTCCTTATGTTTCATTATATGTTTTTTGTTTAAATTGTTGATTCTTTATGTTTGATTAGTGTTTTCTTTTTGTAGAATTACAAGGGATTTTATAACATGCCTTTTATTGCTTTCTTTTTCATTAGCCTTTTGTTTTTGTTGTCACAATTTGTTTCTTTTGTTTCCTTCGTAATTTCCTTTTGTACCAGGATTATAGTTATTTACTTTCCTTCAAAAAATTCATTTGGTTGATTTAGTTTATTACTTTTGTTTCAATAGTATCTTTTTTTTGTATTTTTTTTGTTCATTTTAATTTTGTAGCCTAATGAATCCATGTTTCATGTCAACTTACAGCCAAGTGTTTATCACCATTGGGAACTCCTATTGCTTTTACAAGAACTTCCACTCTTCTATGAGGCTCGTTGGTTGGATGTATTCGGAAATCATGTCGTTGCATAACGAGAAGTTCAACATTGAGAATAAGTTGAAAGTTCCAAATAACAAGAGGGTGAAGAAGAAGTTTGCATTTTCTCACCGTATTACCGTAAGTAGTTAATTGTTATTTTCACTATCGCAAGACCCATTTTTGGTGTGCAACAAACCGCCTTACTTTTGGTGTTGTTGTTATTTATGTTTTTTGAATGCTTGGTGTGAGCTTATCAAGGACCCTAGAAAATTCAACTCCAAGGACATAATGGTTGAGTTGAGGAACGTATGTGATAAGTACATACTAGAGAAACAGGACTTGGTTAGTTTCCAGATCTACAATTTTGTTTTCCCTTTTCATCACCCGCGCTGTGATTCAACATTTCACTTGCTTATTTGTTACATCTATTGTTGTTGTTGTTGTAGCTTTTCTTCTCAATTCTGCAAGATAATCATTGGGTTTCCTTTTGCCTCAACTTGTTGTGCAAGGAATTCAACACATTCAACTCAATCAAACCAAGGAAAACATCCAGTGTTGCAACTTCTATGGAGAAGTCTATAAGCAATCTGGGAACATTTTTTATTTCTTTGTTGTTGTTTACTTGCAACTTTCATGTCTTTGTCTTGTCTGTACCGGAAGCAATTTTCTTTTTTATTTTGCATGACAAGCTCTGATTTCTTTGTTGTTGTGTTATTTTCATTTTTTTTGTAGATCACCAACTTTGCTTTACTTACAAAAGAGGTCGGAACAATCAACTTCGACCCTACTCTATTCAAACATGCAGGACCATCCGATTACCCGTAGCAACCCACCATGTGAGTAGAATTTTACTAAATGCATAGTTTCATAGTTGCAATATGGAGTTCACATCAATTATTGTTTTCGTTGTAACCAATTCTATTTTTTTTTGCATAGTGAGCACTTTGTAATTATGTTTTTTATGTTTGTGTTGTAGCTATGATTATGGGTTCTTTGTCATTCTATACATGGAGATTTGGGATGGGAAGGTGATGACCATGTTCGACTCTGATGCTATCCCGTACTACCGCAGGGTGATCGTAGGTAGCTTCATCAAGTCTGTAATGAATTCTGAAGATTCTGCCAGTGTATTCGATGCAGAGTTTGAGTGAAGTTCCAGATGGGGGTGGTGATACTTTTGGTCTGCTTCGAAGACTTGTGTCATTAGTGGACTTGCTTGTGTTTGTAAGAAACTCTGTCTGTGAGATATGATTTGTATTATAAAGTTTTAAGTAACCATGTGTGCGACGATCTTGTTTTAGGGGGAAGCACTCTTCCTCTCTTTTTTTAGTTGATGTTGTGTTGCAAACTTGGTAGTTCTCTGTGTATTGAATCCGTGAAGCTTAATATGTATGACTATTTCTTAACATATATCACTTTTATTGTTTATTTTTTCTACCTGACGATGTTGTTTTGCTGTAATTGTGGAAAGGAGAAGTTGTATTATGTATATCTTTATGTTGAAATATGCAATTTTTTGTAACTTCGGAAATGTGTTTTTGGTTGAATCTAGCCTTCACCTTTTTGTTGAAAATAGCATATTTGTTTGTTGTGTTAGCGTTTTATTTTTGTTGTGAGGGGATATTAAGATCTAAAAACAATCCCCCATCATTCATTTTGTCTTGAATGTTATATAGTTTTGTTGTAGTACTCATATATTTTTGTTGCCAAACCATGGAAGGCAGTAATATAGCATCCATCTGTGAATGTTCATTTGTTTTAGTTTAGCTAGAATCTTGGTTTGCAATTGTTTTAAATAGCTGGTGTCACATATAATTATATTTTGTTTTTAACAAATCTCCTTCCGGTCAACAAGTTTTCTTTTGTTGTAAATGTTTAATGGTGTTGTTGTATCATTCTCAAAGTTTTGCTGACAGTTTTTGAAAACAAGAAGTAACTATCACAACATGAATATCTTTTGTCTCTTTACATAATCTTTCTTTGCAAATGTTGTCAAGCTCAATGCATCCATCTTGTGCATTCCTTTTCTCTTTTATCGTATATTGTAAGCAAATTACATGTAAGGTTCCTACATCTTAAATTGCGAGATCAAATTTTGCGTTCCCAAAAGTTGCAATTGATAACCAGGTTGCATCCATTCAGCTTGTTGCATCATAGCACCGTCTTCACTCATCTGATTACCAGGTTGCAACCAATTCCTTGTATGCATGGCGACTTCTCCTTGAGGACCAGTGGGTTTCATTGGGTATCTTTCCGGTATCAACTGCACGTTTAGGTGCACCATCACCCTCACTATGTGCGGGCATATCAGGCCATGCATGTCAAACATGTTGCAGCTGCAATCATAGAATGCACTTGCGTCATCAGCTTGCACCCTATACGTCCTAGAGTCTTCCCCACCATTAGCTACAAGCGTGAACAATTGAAAATCTCCTTCATGTTGTTGTTGTTGTTGTTGTTGTTGTTGTTGTTGTTGTTGTAGGCTGTACCCAGTATTTGCTGCAACGATACCCTGAAATCTATTGAAGACCTCTCTTGTGTAGAATTTTGCTGCCTTCTTCTCAATGTTGTAACTGCATTTTTCTTTTGCATCAACCATTCTAACCATCAGTAACATTATGTCAAAACTGTTTAATACAAACAAAATTTGTTTTGTTGCAACTAACCTGCCCCATAGTGGAGGGAATGTTGCCTCAACAATGAACCCAGCACTGTCTTCACGGTCCAGCATCATATCTTGGCACAATTCAAATTGCCTAACAAAAGTCCACGCCGAATCCGATGGGTGCATAAGAGTCTTGAAATACGAGTTTAAGCCTTTAGATCTTCCGGTGGTGCTTGTGAAGGGAAAGAAATTGTGCCTATAGTTCACTGGAGCCCATGTTTTTCTTGTTCTCCACATGTTTGCAAGGTGTTTGTGTCCAGTCATTTCAAAGAATTGCAACATATGATTCCAGCTGCTCTCAAACTGTTCCACCGTGTCGGTACCAAAGATGCATGCCCAAAATGCAGCTGCAAATGGCTCACCGTCTCGGAGTGGCTTGACAATTTTTTTTTTGCAATTCGACACACATGCCAGAAGCAACACCTGTGAATAGCATATGGGAAAACCATACCAATAGTTGTAGCCATTGCTTGATCTTGATCCGTCCTGATGTGCGCTGGTGGGAGTTCATCCATTTCTTCAAGCCAGTTGTCAAATACCCATTTGAACCCTTCAGTTGTCTCATCAGCAAGCAAAGTGCAGCCCAACACAATTGTTTGTAGGTGGTTGTTGATCCAACAATGGGTGCGAACGGCATGTTGTAGCGGTTTATGCAAAATGTTGTGTCAAAGAAGACACAGTCTCTATATTTTGGGTACAACAACTTTGTCCTTCCATCAACCCAAAAGAGTGACGATGCCGATTTATCACTATCAACTTGTGTTGCATAGTAAAAGTTTGGGTTCTCAGCACGTCTCTTCTCACTCAACAGTAAGGTCCACGTCTCGAAGCAACAATTTCGCACTCATTCTTGACCTTTAATTTGTAACATCTCTCTTCACGTATCCCAAATTTCTTGGATCACCTCCATGTGCATCCCCCAACAGCCCCATGATATCTTAAGTTCTCAAGTTGCGTTTATGCAACAACTTCAAGAATTCTTGATCTTTTGTAGGTATCTGCTTGTGTGACCGGTAGTATCTATGCCGACCAAGTTCTTGCACCAATGGATGGGTGTGTTCATCTTGGAAAGTTGTGATCATGTAGTGCCCTTGCTGCAATGATACAATCATATGCACCTTGCAGTTGTGTTGCAGCAACCTGTTCCTCTTACATGTGCCAGACATCTGCATTGCTGAACCAACTTGTTTCTTGTCCTTCCCTTTAGTGCTCATGTCCATAGCTGTACATTGTGATGTCGCAGCACTACCTGACATGCTCTTGGTAGTTGCCGATGCATCAAGTGTCTTCCCTGCATGCACACACTCGAAGTTCTTGTTGATGATAACCTTATCTTGCTCCCTCTTACGGTTGTTCTTTGAGCTAGCAACCCGTGTGCCAAATCCCATCTTATATGCATAATCATTGTATAACTTATGTGCTTCCTCATGATAATCAAATGTCATCCCAACAAAAGGTACTATTGGCTGCGATGTCACATCCTCATCTATGTTTACATCATTACCACTCCCCGCAACATCTGACGTCTTGTATGCTGCATTTGTTTCATCCTCGGAACTGCTGAATTGTCATCATCAAAGAAAGCCCCTGAGTCAGCAAGTTATCCGCAAAACTCTGTTGAGAAACAAAAAAATAAAATAAAATGTGGGGAGGTAGTGTTAGTTGTTTTTTGCTTTTTGTTGTTCAACAAATGACGTGTGTTAAGAAGGAAAAGAAATCTTAAGATTTTTGCAGTGCAACATTAATTTTAAGCAAGCTTGGTATGAACATATATCTACAAGGTTCAGATACATATGAATTTAACTGAGTTGCAACATTTGTTTTGTTTTGAAGCATTTTTTTGTTACATCAGAAAGCTGCATTGCAACTTTTCAGCAACAAAAATCCAGAAGGTGTTGTTGAAGTTCAACTTTATTCATAAATCTCATAGAAGCATCAACATTCATAATCTAAGATTTTTGTGTTGGAGTGCAACTTTATAATTATCAAACTTGGTATGAACAGATAGCTACAAGTTTCATATGGATATGAAATTGCTGAGTTGCAACCTTTTTTGTTTTGAAACATTTTTTTTGGTTCTTTGTACACAACATCTAATAACTACTAGTGTAGCATCAAAAAATAAAAACTGAGAAGATTATGCTACATTGCAACTTTTCATAAATCTCAGAAGAATGGAGCAATTTTGCATCTGCACGGTTTTGATTGCTGCATTGCAACTTTCTATTATTGAAACTATTTTCCAATTTCCTATTTTTCTCTATGATAGCATCAAAAGTGAAGAAGTTTTGTTGCAACGCAACTTCCAGAGATCGGAGGCGGGATTCACCTGGTCACCGCCGGTAGCTCATCGTTGAGACACGGGAAAGACGACACGGGGGTTTCGCAACCTCGTCGGAGTCCTCTACCGGCCAGAACTCACCGGATTCCCATCCACGAGGTCGGAGTTTGCTCGGCGCAACATAGCTTCAGGGTGGCGCGATCTGTGTCCACGCCGCTCCTCCGGGAAAAGGATGCCGCGGATGTAACAGCCCTACTTTGTAATAAAGTTGTATTGTGTGTTGTGTACATGACATACATGCATGGAAAACATTGATAAAAAATTGCATTTGAAAATAACCAGTGAAATGACAAAAATCACTTAAACAAGCAACCCACAAAGTTGTACTAAAAAGTTTTCCAAAATGAACAAACCAAGGTATGGTTTTGTTGGAAATTTGAAGAGCTTTTCAAAAGTTATTTTTGTGTAATTTTTGCTGTTTAAAAAGGCCCTCAAAACTAGCTTTTGGGTTCTGTTTTTAATGGAAAAAGGACCTATCTGTGAAATGTTGTTTTTCCCAGGGGTTTTCTAAAATCCTGCTTTTGTCTTCTTCCCCAAGCGCGACAGGCAGGCAGGTCGCTGCCGGCCGCCGTGCCACGTCCTGCTGCCCTCCTTCGCTCGGATAGCCAGGGAGAGACGTCCCCATCTCGCCATCTCCCTCCTCTCGCTCGCCCCGAGATCTCTCTCTCTGTCCCTCACCGCGGCCGGAACCCTAACCCTAACCCGTTTCCGACGAGCCGCCGGTCGCCGCAGTCGCTAGTGGCCTTCCCGCGGCAAGCCAAGGGCACCCTCGAGCTCCTCGTCCTCCAATCTCCTCTGTCGTGGACGTAATCGAGCTAGGGTGGCCGGAGTCCTCGCCGCCGTCTGCATCTTCCCCGCGTCCGGCCGCCGCTCGCCATCGTCAAATTCCGGCTTCCCCGACCTCCTCCGGCCTCCCCGATACCCTCCTCGAACTCGTGGTGAGCTCCTCTACGCCCCGGTACCCTCCCCTCCCCTTCTCGTCACCGGTACCGCCTAGCTCGCCGGAGACCGCAGCCACCGCCGCCTTACCGAGCATGGCGGCTCGCCGCCGGTGACCCAGCTGGGGCGGCGCAACCACCTCTACATGTGCCCTGTCGAGGCGAGTCTAATGGACCTAGTCACGGGCGCGCGGGTGCAGCGGTTCGCCGCCGGCGACCGCGTTTGCCACCGGCCGGCCGTCCGCTGACATCACGCTGATGTCAGCGTGACCTCAGCCCGGGGCCACTTGTCTATTGTTTTTAATTTAATTAAATGGAAATTCAAAATGACCCGTGGGCCCCACCTTTTATAATTACAGAAATTGTTTTAAAATCAAATAATTAATATCTCCACATTTGTAACTCAGAAAAATGAAATAAAAATATGGTTGTGTTCAGAAAAATAAACTTTACATGAATATGTCATTTTCATACATGTTTGACAAACTTTATTTTTGGACATTATGTAAATGTAATTAAATCATCTAAAATAAAGAAAATAAGATTTTAATCAATAAAATCAGAAAAATACAAGTTATATACCAAAATGCTCAAAATGATAAATGCAATCCACTTATGATGTTTTTAAACCTATTTGAGCTATTAAAATTGCACTCACTTTTAGAATTGCCCGAATTGCCCTCCGGGGTCTATTTCGGGGCAAATTTCGATAAAATGCCTGGCCATCATATGAACCGTAGCAAATCCTTGAACTTGTTTAGGTCTTTCATTCAAGTGCATTAACTTTGTTATGCATACTTATTGTGCATTGCATCGATGCCATGTGTTGATTGTTTCTTTTCCAGTTTCTGCTTCTTATCGGTAGAACGCTGCCCGAAGAGAAGATCAACAACTCCAGTGGCGAATACTTGATCTTAACCGACAACTCAAGCACTTATCCAGAAGATCTATCTATTTGGTTTTCTGCTAAGCAAGGCAAGCATAACCTCTTAACTGCTCATATATGTTTTCCAACGACTTTTGGTTCTCGTACTTGCATTCGATTCCAAAGTATTTGGTGTCTGTAGGTAGTGTTCTCCTATACTTTGCATAGCCCAAATACCCTGATCCACTGCTCCTAGCCGCCTAGATTTGATTGTGCATATCGCCAGAGCCTTATATATGCTATGCTTAGCTTTGTATACTTGCTTAGCTCTGCTCCATCCGGTTGATGAATCAGAGTTGCGAATGAATCTAGTAAGGCAGGATAACGTGGAAAGATGAGCTATGTGTGTTTAACCTGACTAAGGCTTGGATAGGATGCCACTTGGAAAGTGGTTGTTCGTCCTATACTTGCCACCCTTAGGACTAAGGTTTCGAGCGGAAGCCAAGACGGAGCGTGCAACCACACGCGAGGTCTAAGTAACCGCGCTCGACTAACTAACTTGTTTGGCCACATCCATGGGTCACGTAGTTTGAGAGTTCCATTCGGCAACGCAAATAAAACTTTCAAACGTTTTGGAAAAATGCTCCGCCTAGGGCGTGACCGGGGCCATGTGATGGACGTACACAGATCTTGACCCCGCCTCACAGAGACAGGTGTCGTCAGGAGGATGGCCAACTCCCTGTTGACGGGGTGGCCCTGTCTTGGGTTGACTCATGGATATGGCTGGGCAAGGTAAAGGTCGTGGCCAACCACCCTCTGTCGCGCTCCCTTGGGAAGAGCATTACCACGTGGCGTTAAGAGTCGGTTGGTACGTGTGGGTAAAGTGTACATCCTTGCAGGGCAATCTTTTCGAAAAGCCGTGTCCACGGTTATGGAGGACTTGGTGAAGGCAAAGACCATAGATAACTTGCACATTACGTAAAACATGTTGACAGTGTTTGAAGGGTGCCTCCTCGGAGATGCCGAGAGGGGTGACCCTTGTAGCAAGTGAGATGCTGGGAGATGAAGTTGGTGGTTTCAGAAGATAATGATTTACAAGAGTTGAGTCCTTTCTCATCTGTTTTGAAAACACTCTATAAGACGTGCCATTCTTCCTCGATTTGGAAAACAAACATTGCTTTACGCAAATCAGCCTTCATAAAACCATTTCTGAAACTAGCAGATATATAATAGGTTAACTAACTCTTGTTGAGTACCTCCAGTACTCAGGTTTGCTTAAATTTGGTTCAGGTGAAGATCTCACGTCGGTGGTGTTTCAGCATGGACATCGACGAGTAGTTTTGGGGTTCCCAGGTAGCAGCCTGGAATCTATGGGCTGGGACGTCGCTTTATGTTGCAGCCTCTTAGGCCTTTTTGGTTCTTGTTGATTAGCAACATAGTTTGCCTTCCGTTGTCTGATGTAATGTTGGGTCATGTGACCTCTGGTTGTAAAGCTATACTCTAGTAATACATGTTCAATACAGCTTCTATGTCTAGAGTGTTGCTTTGATCGGTTGTTGGTGTCGAGCTCATTGTTATACAGTTTTGTCTATGCATGCATAGTTTTCGCAGTCGAGGGGTTGTGGAGCCGATGATCCATGTCCGAGCCCGCCTGCCAATGTGATTCGTCCTGGGGCGAGGTAACCCCAGTAACCCTCGATTGTTGTTGCACTTTCTGGACACATAGCAGCTCTGTATAACTTTGGTCCCGTTCCTTCAGTTTCATCCGACTCGTGGGCGCTTGGGTATGCGTAGTTGGTTATGACTAGCATGGATACAAGGAGTAGTAGACTGGGGATCCGGACTACGTGCCGATGAATCCGGTTTGCCTGCCGTTGTTTGTTGCGGTCGGGGCTGGTAACCCTGAAGCCCTTGTGAGTCCATGGCTAGGAGCACATAACAGTACGTATACCTCTGAGTCCGGGGTCTAACAAGTCATGGTATCAGAGCAGGACTGCCTATAGGAAACCCTTTGCTATCGGTCGATGTTGAGTCTAGTGTTTGTGAAAACTACTTTTGAACTTGCAAATGAATTGTGAAACCCTTCTTAGGAACTCTTTTTATTTCTTACCTGGTGTCACTTCAACTCTGAGTCATCTTATCTCATTTGATTTGAAACAGTATTCTTCTCTTCTGTTACCTTCAAAACTAGGATCAAAACCGTTGGGTGTTTTCTTTCCTGTACTTCGTGTCAGGTTGCTAACCTTTCAAGTTTTGACTAACTCAAGTCATCCGATCTATCAAATCCATATCCGGGGTTGTATCTCTGTGTAATTCCCCGGTTGTTCGTTTATGTGATATGGCTTGTTTCCTCCACATAATGTCCTATGTCTTGCCTCCGTTGAACTATCATGTACCATTCCGTTGTTTTCTCCTTTCATGAATGTGTTATTGATGGTTCCTTTCCTTTTTACTCAGGATGTCCGGTGGTACTCGTAGACGTCGTGGACGTAATCCTCCTGATGCAGAAATTCCGCCTTCTCCCACAATGGTGCAGGTTCTGCACAATATCGAGACCAACCGCCTGAGAAATGAACATCTTCTTGAACGTGTGGCGCAGAATACTGAACGTCGCGCAGAAGGTGTTACACTTGGGAGTTTCCTAAAAGCTCATCCTCCTACCTTTGCTGATTCCAAGGAGCCTTTGGATGCTGATGACTGGCTCCGTACAATCGAGCGCAAGTTTGTTGCTCTTCATGTCCAAGATAATGACCGTGTGAACTTCGCCACCTATAAGCTAGAAGGTGCTGCTGGTGCTTGGTGGGAAGGTTTCTTGGCGTTGCAGGCGCCAGGACATGAGGTCACCTGGGCAGAGTTCTGTATCGCATTCTGTGATGCTTATATACCAAAGGCAGTCATGGACTTTAAAAGGAAGGAATTCCTTGATCTCACTCAGGGCAACATGAATGTTGAACCTTACGGGCGAGAATTCACCCGTTTGGCTCGGTATGCTCCTCGTGATGTCAAAAATGATGAGGACAAGCAGGAACTATTTCGGAAGGGTCTGAATCCAACCCTCCGTTATGAGTTGCTTCCTTTCAAATTCCAGAGTTTCCAGGAGTTGTATAATCAATCTATTACCCTTGAATATGGCAGAAAGGAGATGGAGACTGCTGTGAAACGGGATGCTGATAATTCTTGTGCAACTTCCTCTGGCTCCAAGAAGCGCCGTGTGTTCATACCATACAGTGCTATTCTGTCGCACCCTGATTTCTAGGGGATACTCACCGTACGAACTGGATAGCAGATGCTTGGATTATGGGGCATAACTGCTCCCACGTCCCAGCTTCCTGGTAGGCCTGCGCTTATGCGCGACAACACAAGCCCTGCTATTCCATCGTCGATGTAAACTATCCACTAGAGATCAAAGGCACTTCCGTCGACGTACTTCAAACCATACACACATGGTACGTCAACGGCGTTTAACAAGTGATATCACAACAGATCTCTACGACACAAAAGATTGAAATAAGTTGCAACTGGCTCTCATTAGAGCAGAGATAGCAAATACAATCATTCAGAGGGCACATGCCCCAACAATACATCATTACATCACAGCGGAAGCATTCGACATGTCTGAGTACAGACAAGAACCAAATAGGCCTAAGAGGCCGGAAACAAACAGACGGAGCCCATCCACGAAGTCTCGGATCCTGCCCGGGTCCGCTATCTACTCGTCAGCAGTCTCGTCATACTCCACGTAGTTGCCACCATGTAGATCCTCGGAAACGTAGGTCTGCGGAAACCACAGCCCCAAAGGGGTCAGTACATAAACGTACTGGCAAGCAAGACTCACAGTTCACCAAAGTGTAACCCGTCAACACCAAGCACAGATGCTTTGGGTTCAACGGAAGGAAGGGGATATAAAAGATGCTGCAACTGGCTGCTCTACACAACTACGGAAACATACTACAACTGCCGGCTAACAGAAAGGAGATAAGATCGAGGATTGTAACCAACTGAAAGATAACTTCAAACAAACCCATCCTGGATCTCGCCCCTTATCCAAAGAAGCAATCCGAGGATAACTCACACAGTTGTATTAAAGGTGAATCAAGTTATTGTGTCATCAACCTATTACTAGTCAAGTTATTAATCATTGGGTGTAACAGGTTTGATCATTATGTTTAAGTTGTCCTGAGTACTTGTTAGCCAGTACTTTCACCAAGTAATCCATAACCGCGGAAAACACGGCTTCTCGAGAAGATTATCCCTGCAGGGTTGCACCAATTTGGCCGTACACTCATGAATATCCCGCCAGATGGGAGATCACCCCACCAAGCGGGGCACTCAACACAACCAACCATTCTTCGCATCAAGCCCAAAGAACCTTGGGCGCACGGCTAATCAAGCCCCGAAGAAAAGGGACCCTCATAGCACTCTAAGACCGTGTCCCCCTATATGCCGACTACAAAAGTTCCACCCTGGCCTGGGCTCGCAAAAACATGATGCGGCAAATGGAAAACACGAACTAAATGAGGCGATTTGGACGAGATGCGAATCAGGTCAAGCTGAGGGGGGCGCCCATACTCGCTTCCCAAATGCGGGTAGTGCGCTCATCATGGATCAGTAGACAAGACCCTTTTCCTATTAGGGTCGACACTAGCAGGCTCCAAAACCTCTCATGGGCCTCCTGCCGGTGCCTTATCATCAAATTTATTATTAATAGTAACATTAGCATGATTGATTGATTAAACATCGAGCCCCGCAACGTGATAGAAGTAGTAACAGTAAGTAACGGGTAACAGACTCGAGCAAAAGCAACCTAAGCATGCTAGTAAGACACTGGCTCAAACAATGGGTTGTAGGAAGGGAGATGAGGCAATATCAGGGTTAAGGGGTTCATGTGATAGGTTCGTAACAGAATAACTACTTCTAAGGCTAGCAGAAAAGAACAACGGAAAGTATCGGTAACCAATGTTGAAAGGAACACAGTGGTTCATGTGAGTGATAACTTGCCTGCAAAACCCAGTAGCCTGGTACTGAGCTAGATCCTTAGAAGGGGTGTCATAAGTATCGTCGGTCTCAACGTCGTCGTATATCCGGGAAGAAGCAAACAAACAAGGCAGAAAGATAAACAATCAATATCATGGCATAGGTGCACAAACATGGGATGATGCATGTCATGTTAATAGATGCATCAAAATAAACTACTTGACAAGATAACACAATTTAATTGGACCCATATGCAATTGGATTGCATATGGAAAAGATCCATGAATTAAGTGGAAACAAATGATCTACCATTTAATTACCAGGTGAAAGTGGATTACCATGATGCATGCATGATGATGATGACAAGATAACAACAAATAACAATAATAGATGCAAGTGAAAAAGGATTGGAACAAGTTTTGGAAATCATTTATTAAGTTTAGGAAAATTTGGTTACTTAAACATGTCACCCAAGTAATTGTTGTTTTCAACAAGTTAAAGTGTTCAAAACAAGTAACAAAGTTGATATTTGAAAAGGTTATCAAATTTTAGTTGGATTACATGTTTCACATATTGAAATTGAAATTAGGATTATTTAATTATGAATTAAACATTATTAAACAAGTTTTAATTGAATTTAAACAAGTTTAATTGTTTAGGCATTTTAAATTATTCAAACCAGGAAACAAAAATTATATTTGAATAGGTTATTTAAAATGGCATGGAAAACATATTTTATTTGTGGAAATTGGATTTAAAATGATCAAGTTATTATTTTGGCAATTTTAAATGCAATAATTAAGAAACAGTTGTTTTCAGCAATTTAAATTATTCAAAACAGCAAACAAAATTTATATTTGGAAAGTACATGAAAAGTTGATTGGAAAACATATTTGGTTTGTGAAATTAGGAATTTTTATGAACAAGTTATGAATTTTGCAAATTTAAGTGAATTTGACAAGTTTTCAAATTTTGCACCAATTTAAAATATTCAAAACAGTAAACAAATTTTATATTTGGATAGATCATTTAATTTGGGACAGAAAACATACTAAAAATGTTGAAATTGGAGTTGGGATGATTTATTTATGCAATTTCCAAAATTGGGTGCAAATCTGCCATTTTTATGGATCTAGGGACTTGAAAAAAAAATATTTGCAGGGGCTAGATTAATTACCAGGGGCCTAGGTGTGAATACCAGAAAGTTTTGTGACCAAATTATTGCAAAATAAAAAGGTTGGTTTAATGTGCAGGGGGTGGGATTCGACCCCTGCACCTCCTGAACGTGCCAAGGGAACAGCACCACTGGGCTGGTGCACTGCGTTTGGATAGAAGGGATACTCGGGAGGGATAAGGTGTGGCATGCGGATGGTTTCTGAAACTAACTGTACACGAAAAGTTACAGAGCTCGACAGGGCAGCGAACAGAGGTGAGGGCGCCATGGCTGCTCCTGCTGGGGCGCCGGCTCGCCGGAGAGGGGGCGGCCAAGGGGGAAGGGAGATGAGGGAGGAGGAGAGGGAAAGGAGGCGAGAGGAGGAGGGGTGCGGCCTCACCTGAGGGCCATCGAGCAAGGAGGGGGGTCGGGGCGGACGTGCAGCGAACAGGGACAGCAGGGCGTCGGGCGGCGGGAAACCTCGACGGTGGCGGCGGCTCAGTCCCTCCCGGCCCAAGCCGAGGGGGGGAATAGGTAGAGGGTACTTGGGCGTTTCCATTCCCGCCATGGGGAGCTCCCGGGACAGCCTACAGCGACCACGCCAACCTCCTCAATTTTCGGCCATGGGAGGGCTCGGTGGTGAGGTTCAGTGAATTGGGTACAGAGAGGAGGAAGATGGGAGAGAAGAGAGAGGGTGGCGGCTTGAGGGAGAAGGGCTAGGGTTTCTAGGGTTAGGGCCTCGAGGTAGGGTAGATATAGAGGAGATGTGCTGTACGGCAAGCATCGGGAGGGCATGGAGATGATCGCACGGTGAAGGACCTGTTCGTACTGATGACGACGTCATCCAGAGGTAGGTGACAGCGACGTTGGTGGAGGGGTACCGGGCCAAAGGTTAGATGGGCTGGGTTGGTAGCTAGCTGCTGCCCACTTCTCTCCTCTCTTTTGTTAATTTTTTTGTTTCTTTTATTTTTTTTTGTAGCAAACAAAATTGGAAGAAAAGGAGGCCTTTAGGGTTAGGAAAAAATTTGTAAAATTTATGGTTTGGCTGGTTTTCACCATTGCAACTGAAAACTAACTTTTTATTTTCCAAAAGTTCAAATTTTAAATACTGTTGGCATTTAATTCAAATTTTGAATTAAATTGCTTATTAGGTGATTCTAAATGAAACCAAACTTGCATTAGGGTGAACCCTATTTTAGTTTAGAACAAAGGATTAAATTGTTGTGGGCAATTCCATAATTCCAATTGAGTGCTGGTTTGTCTATTGGTTGGAATTTAAATAATTTGCAACTTAATTGATTAATTATTGGAAAACATCAAATTTAATAGGGTAACCCTATTATTAACTTGGGTTAACTTGGTGGAATGGTTTGGTAGTTGTCATGAATTGGAAACTTTGGTGCTGTTTGAATTTGAGTTTGAGTTTGAAAGCAATTTGGGAATTTATTTATTTGAAACAAAGCACCAAATTATTAGTTGATCAATGTGGAAAGATATGAAAGCAAATTGGTTGTTTTATTTGAAATAACATTTTAGAAATTGTAACATCACAAGGATGGAAAACAGTTGGAAAACAAATGGAAAACAAACAAAACAAATGCAATCAACATGATGCCATGATGCAAAACATAAAATAACAGAGAGCAAACATTCTAAAGGCTATTTTTCAGACTTGGGATGTTACAAAACGCCCCCCCTTGAAGGAATCGCGCCCCGAGATTCCTACTGAGAAAGGAAAAGGTCCGGAAACTTCTTGTGACACGTGAAACACATCGTGCACCTTGGATAGACGTCAGGGAATTTGCAAACCACCGGAACATTTTCAAGTAAAGGGAGAGGTTTTTTTTTTTGTATGGAGGGTGTATAGCTGGATAGAATTTGATTCATTTGGAGAATAGATTATCTGGCTGGAATGGTGGAACAGAGTTATTGACATCAATGCGACACCAGGAATAATCATCAATGTCAGAATCATCAACATGAGAGTAACGAGGAATATGTGGCCTCCCATTAGAATTGGATTGTTCTTACTTATGTTGGAAGTCAACATTTGAGATCCCGGGAAGTGAACAGAGATTTGATTGCTTAGTGGAACCAGAATTTGGTTGTGTGTTGTGGAAAAGATTGTTTACACAAAGGAATGTGATGCTCCGGTATCAATTTAGCTGAAACAGAGTTTACGAGGAAGTTTTGATTAGACGCCGGTAGACGATTTGAAGTGGAAAACAACAACAAGATTTCAACGGACGAAAGGTTCTTTAGAAGAACAGGATATCGAAGCAACATCGGGAAAACGAGACCAAAAATCCTGAGGTACTAAGGAAAAACCCATCCGGGCTTCTAAAGGATCAATATCTACTGTTTAAGGAATAGAGGATCTGCTTCCGGGGCTTATTTGCCACCGTTCTCAATCGTGAGTAGGCAACATGATAAATCATGTCACAACCACCTCCATTCCTATGGTCTAGTAGATATAACCATCCTAGAGAAACCAGAATACGTGAAATCCTAACTTGAAAGTTTAGATGAGAAGGGAAAAACAACGTTGCACTTCCTTACCAGAAAAGGGAGGGTGGGTGGGGAAAGAAATAAAAGAACAGAATTCCTACTCTCACGTTTCATTTTTCCTATATAGCTACAAAATAGTTTCTAGACTCAACTGCGACCAGTAAAAAGGGATCCTACAGGCAGACAGGCTCTGATACCATTTGTCGCACCCTGATTTCTAGGGGATACTCACCGTACGAACTGGATAGCAGATGCTTGGATTATGGGGCATAACTGCTCCCACGTCCCAGCTTCCTGGTAGGCCTGCGCTTATGCGCGACAACACAAGCCCTGCTATTCCATCGTCGATGTAAACTATCCACTAGAGATCAAAGGCACTTCCGTCGACGTACTTCAAACCATACACACATGGTACGTCAACGGCGTTTAACAAGTGATATCACAACAGATCTCTACGACACAAAAGATTGAAATAAGTTGCAACTGGCTCTCATTAGAGCAGAGATAGCAAATACAATCATTCAGAGGGCACATGCCCCAACAATACATCATTACATCACAGCGGAAGCATTCGACATGTCTGAGTACAGACAAGAACCAAATAGGCCTAAGAGGCCGGAAACAAACAGACGGAGCCCATCCACGAAGTCTCGGATCCTGCCCGGGTCCGCTATCTACTCGTCAGCAGTCTCGTCATACTCCACGTAGTTGCCACCATGTAGATCCTCGGAAACGTAGGTCTGCGGAAACCACAGCCCCAAAGGGGTCAGTACATAAACGTACTGGCAAGCAAGACTCACAGTTCACCAAAGTGTAACCCGTCAACACCAAGCACAGATGCTTTGGGTTCAACGGAAGGAAGGGGATATAAAAGATGCTGCAACTGGCTGCTCTACACAACTACGGAAACATACTACAACTGCCGGCTAACAGAAAGGAGATAAGATCGAGGATTGTAACCAACTGAAAGATAACTTCAAACAAACCCATCCTGGATCTCGCCCCTTATCCAAAGAAGCAATCCGAGGATAACTCACACAGTTGTATTAAAGGTGAATCAAGTTATTGTGTCATCAACCTATTACTAGTCAAGTTATTAATCATTGGGTGTAACAGGTTTGATCATTATGTTTAAGTTGTCCTGAGTACTTGTTAGCCAGTACTTTCACCAAGTAATCCATAACCGCGGAAAACACGGCTTCTCGAGAAGATTATCCCTGCAGGGTTGCACCAATTTGGCCGTACACTCATGAATATCCCGCCAGATGGGAGATCACCCCACCAAGCGGGGCACTCAACACAACCAACCATTCTTCGCATCAAGCCCAAAGAACCTTGGGCGCACGGCTAATCAAGCCCCGAAGAAAAGGGACCCTCATAGCACTCTAAGACCGTGTCCCCCTATATGCCGACTACAAAAGTTCCACCCTGGCCTGGGCTCGCAAAAACATGATGCGGCAAATGGAAAACACGAACTAAATGAGGCGATTTGGACGAGATGCGAATCAGGTCAAGCTGAGGGGGGCGCCCATACTCGCTTCCCAAATGCGGGTAGTGCGCTCATCATGGATCAGTAGACAAGACCCTTTTCCTATTAGGGTCGACACTAGCAGGCTCCAAAACCTCTCATGGGCCTCCTGCCGGTGCCTTATCATCAAATTTATTATTAATAGTAACATTAGCATGATTGATTGATTAAACATCGAGCCCCGCAACGTGATAGAAGTAGTAACAGTAAGTAACGGGTAACAGACTCGAGCAAAAGCAACCTAAGCATGCTAGTAAGACACTGGCTCAAACAATGGGTTGTAGGAAGGGAGATGAGGCAATATCAGGGTTAAGGGGTTCATGTGATAGGTTCGTAACAGAATAACTACTTCTAAGGCTAGCAGAAAAGAACAACGGAAAGTATCGGTAACCAATGTTGAAAGGAACACAGTGGTTCATGTGAGTGATAACTTGCCTGCAAAACCCAATAGCCTGGTACTGAGCTAGATCCTTAGAAGGGGTGTCATAAGTATCGTCGGTCTCAACGTCGTCGTATATCCGGGAAGAAGCAAACAAACAAGGCAGAAAGATAAACAATCAATATCATGGCATAGGTGCACAAACATGGGATGATGCATGTCATGTTAATAGATGCATCAAAATAAACTACTTGACAAGATAACACAATTTAATTGGACCCATATGCAATTGGATTGCATATGGAAAAGATCCATGAATTAAGTGGAAACAAATGATCTACCATTTAATTACCAGGTGAAAGTGGATTACCATGATGCATGCATGATGATGATGACAAGATAACAACAAATAACAATAATAGATGCAAGTGAAAAAGGATTGGAACAAGTTTTGGAAATCATTTATTAAGTTTAGGAAAATTTGGTTACTTAAACATGTCACCCAAGTAATTGTTGTTTTCAACAAGTTAAAGTGTTCAAAACAAGTAACAAAGTTGATATTTGAAAAGGTTATCAAATTTTAGTTGGATTACATGTTTCACATATTGAAATTGAAATTAGGATTATTTAATTATGAATTAAACATTATTAAACAAGTTTTAATTGAATTTAAACAAGATTAAATTGTTTAGGCATTTTAAATTATTCAAACCAGGAAACAAAAATTATATTTGAATAGGTTATTTAAAATGGCATGGAAAACATATTTTATTTGTGGAAATTGGATTTAAAATGATCAAGTTATTATTTTGGCAATTTTAAATGCAATAATTAAGAAACGGTTGTTTTCAGCAATTTAAATTATTCAAAACAGCAAACAAAATTTATATTTGGAAAGTACATGAAAAGTTGATTGGAAAACATATTTGGTTTGTGAAATTAGGAATTTTTATGAACAAGTTATGAATTTTGCAAATTTAAGTGGATTTGACAAGTTTTCAAATTTTGCACCAATTTAAAATATTCAAAACAGTAAACAAATTTTATATTTGGATAGATCATTTAATTTGGGACAGAAAACATACTAAAAATGTTGAAATTGGAGTTGGGATGATTTATTTATGCAATTTCCAAAATTGGGTGCAAATCTGCCATTTTTATGGATCTAGGGACTTGAAAAAAAATATTTGCAGGGGCTAGATTAATTACCAGGGGCCTAGGTGTGAATACCAGAAAGTTTTGTGACCAAATTATTGCAAAATAAAAAGGTTGGTTTAATGTGCAGGGGGTGGGATTCGACCCCTGCACCTCCTGAACGCGCCAAGGGAACAACACCACTGGGCTGGTGCACTGCGTTTGGATAGAAGGGATACTCGGGAGGGATAAGGTGTGGCATGCGGATGGTTTCTGAAACTAACTGTACACGAACAGTTACAGAGCTCGACAGGGCAGCGAACAGAGGTGAGGGCGCCATGGCTGCTCCTGCTGGGGCGCCGGCTCGCCGGAGAGGGGGCGGCCAAGGGGGAAGGGAGATGAGGGAGGAGGAGAGGGAAAGGAGGCGAGAGGAGGAGGGGTGCGGCCTCACCTGAGGGCCATCGAGCAAGGAGGGGGGTCGGGGCGGACGTGCAGCAAACAGGGACAGCAGGGCGTCGGGCGGCGGGAAACCTCGACGGTTGCGGCGGCTCAGTCCCTCCCGGCCCAAGCCGAGGGGGGGAATAGGTAGAGGGTACTTGGGCGTTTCCATTCCCGCCATGGGGAGCTCCCGGGACAGCCTACAGCGACCACGCCAACCTCCTCAATTTTCGGCCATGGGAGGGCTCGGTGGTGAGGTTCAGTGAATTGGGTACAGAGAGGAGGAAGATGGGAGAGAAGAGAGAGGGTGGCGGCTTGAGGGAGAAGGGCTAGGGTTTCTAGGGTTAGGGCCTCGAGGTAGGGTAGATATAGAGGAGATGTGCTGTACGGCAAGCATCGGGAGGGCATGGAGATGATCGCACGGTGAAGGACCTGTTCGTACTGATGACGACGTCATCCAGAGGTAGGTGACAGCGACGTTGGTGGAGGGGTACCGGGCCAAAGGTTAGATGGGCTGGGTTGGTAGCTAGCTGCTGCCCACTTCTCTCCTCTCTTTTGTTAATTTTTTTGTTTCTTTTATTTTTTTTTGTAGCAAACAAAATTGGAAGAAAAGGAGGCCTTTAGGGTTAGGAAAAAATTTGTAAAATTTATGGTTTGGCTGGTTTTCACCATTGCAACTGAAAACTAACTTTTTATTTTCCAAAAGTTCAAATTTTAAATACTGTTGGCATTTAATTCAAATTTTGAATTAAATTGCTTATTAGGTGATTCTAAATGAAACCAAACTTGCATTAGGGTGAACCCTATTTTAGTTTAGAACAAAGGATTAAATTGTTGTGGGCAATTCCATAATTCCAATTGAGTGCTGGTTTGTCTATTGGTTGGAATTTAAATAATTTGCAACTTAATTGATTAATTATTGGAAAACATCAAATTTAATAGGGTAACCCTATTATTAACTTGGGTTAACTTGGTGGAATGGTTTGGTAGTTGTCATGAATTGGAAACTTTGGTGCTGTTTGAATTTGAGTTTGAGTTTGAAAGCAATTTGGGAATTTATTTATTTGAAACAAAGCACCAAATTATTAGTTGATCAATGTGGAAAGATATGAAAGCAAATTGGTTGTTTTATTTGAAATAACATTTTAGAAATTGTAACATCACAAGGATGGAAAACAGTTGGAAAACAAATGGAAAACAAACAAAACAAATGCAATCAACATGATGCCATGATGCAAAACATAAAATAACAGAGAGCAAACATTCTAAAGGCTATTTTTCAGACTTGGGATGTTACATATTCCTAGAGCCCCGTTTGCACCCAGTTATGAGGGACACGTTCCTCATCCGCCTCCATCAGTTTCTACACCACCTGATCTTACGTGTTTCAAGCGTGGTCAACTGGGTCATCTTTCTCGAGAGTATCTTCAGAAGAAAATTGGTCGTGGAGTTCCTCCGCCCAAGAAAAATGTGAAGAACACTGGTACTATACATGCTTGTTTAACACATGTTACACTTGAGAAGGCTCAAAATGATCCAAGCATTCTCTGGAGTACAATTCGAGTTAACTCCATTCTGGCTACAACGTTGTTTGACTCTGGAGCATCCCATACCTTCATGTCAGAAAAGTTCGCTGAAATGCATGGGATACCTTTCCAAAAGATGTCCAAGTCTTTGGTGGTCCAGTCCCCAGGGCTTAATTGGCGAACCACGATGGTTACCCCAGAGCTCATGATCAATATAGGGTATCGGTGGTTCCCTACAACCTTCATTGCCTTAAAGTCAACTGACATTGATGTCATTCTAGGCATGGATTGGCTCAAAAGGTTTGGAGCTGTAATTGACGGTGCAGACAAGTCCATCGTTTTGACCTGCGCAGACAAGTCCATCGTTTTGACAGATCCTTCTGGTGCTAGTGTGAAATGTTGGATGTGTGCAGATCTAGCTCCATCAGCATGCCACCAACTTTCACCCGAATCACAACTATACTCTATGAAAGTTGACTACCCTCCTGAAATTCATGAGTTACCAGTAGTCAGTGAGTTTCCTGATGTGTTCCCTGAAGAGTTACCTGGCATGCCACCTGATCGAAGTGTGGAATTTCTCATCGAGCTGGTCCCTGGCACCGCTCCTATGTCCAAAAGACCTTATCGTATGGCCCCAGAAGAGTTGGCTGAATTGAAGCGACAAATAGAGGAGTTAGAAGAAAAAGGTTTCATCCAACCTAGTACATCTTCTGGGGGTTGTCCGACCATCTTTGTCAAGAAGCGGGATACAAATGTTCCGCGTTTGGTTGTTGATTATCGGCCGCTGAATGCAGTGACCATCAAAAACAGGTATCCTCTTCCAAGAATCAACGACCTGTTTGATCAGTTAGCTGGTGCAACTGTCTTCTCTAAGATGGACCTACGATCGGGATACCATCAGATAAAGATCATAAAAGAGGACATTCCTAAAACAGCTTTCACTACTCGTTATGGTCTTTATGAGTACACCGTTATGTCCTTTGGTCTTACCAACGCTCCAGCTACATTTATGAGGCTTATGAACTCGGTATTCATGGAGTATCTTGACAAGTTCATCGTGTTCTACTTCGATGATATCTTGGTCTATTCCAAAACCGAAGATGAACATGCCGAACACTTGCGTTTGGTGTTATCCAAACTCCGTGAGCACAAGTTGTATGCCAAGTTCTCTAAATGTGAGTTCTGGTTGAAAGAGCTCGTCTATCTCGGACACGTAGTGTCTGCTAAAGGTGTTGCTGTGATTCCAGACAAGGTTCAAACCATTCTGGATTGGGGAAGCACCTAAATCAGTCAAGGATGTTCGAAGTTTTCTCGGGATGGCAGGTTATTACCGTCGATTCATCGAGAACTTCTCCAAAATTGCCAAACCTATGACTGAACTTCTGAAGAAAGGCAAGAATTTTGAGTGGTCAGAAAAGGCAGAAGAGAGTTTCCAAACTCTGAAAACTAAACTGACTACCGCTCTTGTGCTTGCTCTTCCTGATACGAGCAAGGACTTCGTTATCTTCTATGATGCCTCACAACAAGGACTCGGTTGTGTGTTAATGCAATAGGGTCATGTGGTGGCCTATGGTTCTCATCAACTGAAACCACATGAGCACAACTACCCAACTCATGACCTCGAGCTAGCAGCCGTGGTCCATGCTCTCAAGCAGTGGCGACATTACCTTCTTGGTAACCGCTGTGAGTTATACTCAGATCATCAAAGTCTGAAATATATGTTCACCCAACCGGATCTAAATCTCAGACAGAGAAGATGGTTGGAAGTAATCAAGGACTTTGATTTGGGTCTCAACTATCAACCCGGAAAAGCCAACGTTGTGGCTGACGCGCTAAGTAGGAAGTCTTACTGTAACAACTTGATGATACAGCAAGCTCAACCTTCTCTTCATGATGAGTTTTCCAAGCTCAACCTTGAAATTGTTCCCTCTGGGTACCTAGCTAGCCTAGAAATAAAACCTTCTCTTCAGGATCAAATCAAAGAGGCCCATAAGCATAATGTGGGCATTGCCAAGATCAAGAAAAACATTGCTAGCGGAGTTGCTAAGTGTTTCTCGGTTGATGATCAAGGCATCGTCTATTTCAACAACCGTCTGGTTGTGCCAAAGAAGCGAAATCTGAGAAATCTAATACTCCAAGAGGCTCGTGATACACCTCTTTCCATCCACCCTGGTAGTACAAAGATGTATCAGGACCTACGTCCAAAGTTCTGGTGGACCCGGATGAGGCAAGAAATCACTCGGTATGTTGCTGAATGCGACGTCTGTCGTCGTGTGAAATCTAAACATCAAAGACCACCCGGTGTTCTTCAACCTCTACCGATTCCTGAATGGAAATGGGATGAAATTGGTATGGACTTCATTACTGGTCTTCCCGAAACCAAAAGGGGTCATAATGCTATTTGGGTAGTGGTTGATCGACTTTCCAAGGTTGCTCACTTCCTTCCTATTTGAGACGGTATCAACACTAGTCAGTTGGCAGAGTTGTACATCTCTCGAATAGTGAGTCTTCACGGAGTTCCAAAAAGGATGATCTCGTATCGTGGGAGTATTTTCGTCTCCAGATTCTGGGGTTGTCTTCAAGAGTCTATGGGAACTCGTCTCTCTTTCAGCACCGCTTATCATCCACAAACTGGTGGTCAAACCGAAAGAGTGAATCAAATCCTGGAGGACATGCTTCGAGCTTGTGTTATCTCCTTCGGTAAGGATTGGGAAAAGTTCCTTCCCTTTTCTGAGTTCACTTATAACAACAATTATCAATCTAGCTTGGGCAAGGCTCCTTTTGAAGTTCTATATGGCCGCAAATGCCGAACTCCGCTGAATTGGTCTGAAACCGGTGAACGATCATTTTTCAACCGGATACAATCAAGGAAGCATAAGAAAACTATTCGCATCATTCGTGAACGTTTGAAAGCGGCTCAATCTTGTCAGAAGAGTTACTATGATCGTCGTCATCAAGATGTTCATTACGAAATCGGCGAGAAAGCTTATCTTCGAGTCACACCTCTGAAAGGTGGAAAACGTTTCGGAATCAAAGGAAAACTGGCTCCTCGTTACATTGGTCCATTCCCCATCATCAGAAAACGAGGTCAAGTATCGTATCAGCTGTAGTTGCCTCCAGGATTTCCGGATGTTCATGATGTATTCCATGTCTCCCAACTCAAACGTTGCTTCAAAGAACCTGTCCGTGGTGTGGACCACGAGACTATCAAGCTCAAGGAAGATCTCTCTTACAAAGAGGTTCCTATCCGCATTCTTGATGAGGCCGGACGAAGAACCCGCAGTCAAACCATCAAGTTCCTCAAAGTTCAATGGTCACATCATTCCGAGAACGAAGCAACCTGGGAACAAGAGGATCGTTTGCGATCTAAGTACCCCGACTTCTTTTCTAAAACCTAGGAATCTCGGGACGAGATTCTTGTAAGGGGGGTAGACTTGTAACATCCCTACTTTGTAATAAAGTTGTATTGTGTGTTGTGTACATGACATACATGCATGGAAAACATTGCTAAAAATTTGCGTTTGAAAATAACCAGTGAAATGACAAAAATACTTAAACTAGCAACCCACAAAGGTGTACTAAAAAGTTTTCCAAAATGAACAAACCAAGGTATGATTTTGTTGGAAATTTGAAGAGCTTTTCAAAATTTACTTTTGTGTAATTTTTGTTGTTCAAAAAGGCCCTCAAAACTAGCTTTTCGGTTCTGTTTTTAATGGTAAAAGGACCTATCTATGAAATGTTGTTTTTCCCAGGGATTTTCCAAAAACCGGCTTTTGTCTTCTTCCCCGAGCGCGACAGGCAGGCAGGTCGCTGCCGGCCGCCGTCGCCTCGTCCTGCTGCCCTCCTTCGCTCGGATAGCCAGGGAGAGACGTCCCCATCTCGCCATCTCCCTCCTCTCGCTCGCCCCGAGCTCTCTCTCTCTCTGTACGTAACCGTGGCCGGAACCCTAACCCTAACCGTTTCCGACGAGCCGCCGGTCGCCGCAGTCACTAGTGGCCGCCCCGCGGCAAGCCAAGGGCACCCTCGATCTCCTCGTCCTCCCCTCTCCTCTGCCGTGGATGTAATCGAGCTAGGGTGGCCGGAGTCCTCGCCGCCGTCTGCATCTTCCCCGCGTACGGCCACCGCTCGCCGTCGTCAAATTCCGGCTTCCCCGACCTCCTCCGCCCCCCCGATACCCTCCTCGAACTCGTGGTGAGCTCCTCTATGCCCTGGTACCCTTCCCTCCCCTTCTCGTCGCCGGTACCGTCTAGCTCGCCGGAGATCGTGGCCACCGCCGCCTTACCGAGCATGGCGGCTCGCCGCCGGTGACCCAGCTGGGGCGGCGCCACCACCTCTACATGCGCCCCGTCGAGGCGAGTCTAATGGACCTAGTCACAGGCGCGCGGGTGCAGCGGTTCGCCACCGGCGACCGCGTTTGCCACCGGCCAGCCGTCCGCTGACATCATGCTGATGTCAGCGTGACCTCAGCCCGGGGCCACGTGTCTATTGTTTTTAATTTAATTAAATGAAAATTCAAAATGACCCGTGGGCCCCACCTTTTATAATTACAGAAATTGTTTTAAAATGAAATAATTAATATCTCCACATTTGTAACTCGAAAAATGAAATAAAAATATGGTTGTGTTCAGAAAAATAAACTTTACATGAATATGTCCTTTTCATACATGTTTGACAAACTTTATTTTTGGACATTATTTAAATGTAATTAAATCATCTAAAATAAAGAAAATAAGATTTTAATCAATAAAATCAGAAAAATACAAGTTATATACCAAAATGCTCAAAATGATAAATGCAATCCACTTATGATGTTTTTAAACCTATTTGACCTATTAAAATTGCACTCACTTTTAGAATTGCCCGAATTGCCCTCCGGGGTAAATTTCGGGGTAAATTTCGATAAAATGGCTGACCATCATATGAACCGTAGCAAATCCTTGAACTTGTTTAGGTCTTTCATTCAAGTGCATTAACTTTGTAATGCATACATATTGTGCATTGCATCGATGCCATGTGTTGATTGTTTCTTTTCCGGTTTCTGCTTCTTATCGGTAGAACGCTGCCCGAAGAGAAGATCAACAACTCCAGTGGCGACTTGATCTTAACCGACGAGTCAAGCACTTATCCAGAAGATGTATCTATTTGGTTTTATGTTAATCAAGGCAAGCATAACCTCTTATCTGCTCATATATGTTTTCCAACAACTTTTGGTTCTCGTACTTGCATTCGATTCCAAAGTATTTGGTGTCTGTAGGTAGTGTTCTCCTATACTTTGCATAGCCCAAATACCCTGATCCACTGCTCCTAGACGCCTAGATTTGATTGTGTGCATCGCCAGAGCCTTATATATGCTATGCTTAGCTTTGTATACTTGCTTAGCTATGCTCCATCCGGTTGATGAATCAGAGTTGCGAATGAATCTAGTAAGGCAGTATAACGTGGAAAGATGAGCTATGTGTGTTTAACCTGACTAAGGCTTGAATAGGAGGCCACTTGGAAAGTTGTTGTTCGTCCTATACTTGCCACCCTTAGGACTAAGGTTTCGAGCGGAAGCCAAGACTGAGCGTGCAACCACACGCGGAGTCTAAGTAACCGCGCTCGACTAACTAACTTGTTTGTCCACATCCATGGGTCACGTAGTTTGAGAGTTCCATTCGGCAACGCAAATAAAACTTTCAAACGTTTTGGAAAAATGCTCCGCCTAGGGCGTGACCGGGGCCAAGTGATGGACGTACACGGATCTTGACCCCGCCTCACAGAGACAGGTGCCGTCAGGAGGATGGTGTAACACCCGGGGTTTTCCCCAGTTAGTTTTGCTTTTTTTTTGCATCATCATGGCATCCTTGCATTGCATTTTTTTTGAACTCTCAAAAATGTTTTCTATCAACCTATCCCAAATTTAAAATTTTAGAATGGCTTGTGAAACTATTTTTCAAAATGTTTATGTGACTTTATAAATAGACAAATATTTTATTAACAAATTATGTTGTCATGTTTTATATTAAAACCTACTCTTATTCTACCTTTGCTATTTTCATAATATAATTGGCAACAACTAAAAACGAGCAAATAAAAGTAGCAACTAAAAGAAGAAAAAAAAAGGAAAAACTGCTGGGGGAGGCAGGCCAAAGTGGCCCACCTACCACCCCAGCCCGTTAGCCTCGCAGCCCACCTAGCCTTCTCCTTCCTTCGTCCGTACAGGTACCACGCAGGAGGCGTGAACCTGTCGCTGTCCACCTCCCCCACCTCCGAGGTCCCCCCTCTCCCTCCTTATCTACTCCCCTCTTCCTCTCCGAACCCTAACCCTAGCCCCTCTCCCTCTTCTTTTCCACCCCGCCGCCACCTTCCTCTTCTTCCCCTGCTACCCCTCCCTTTTTCTCTGAACTTCCTGAAGTCCAACAGCAACTAGCCATGTCCGGCACTTGGAGACCTTGGCGCCACCACCACGGCCGTCCTCGAGCCGTTCTGCTAGCGGGAATGGAAACCCGGCACCTTCCTTGCCTTCGTCGTGTCCTCGGCCAGCCCGGGGAGGCATCAGGGGTGCGACGCCATCGACCTTTATCCCCGGCGAACAACTGTCGCCCGTGACCGTCTCCGTCAGGTCCGGAGTGTCCTCGTCGAGCCCGGCCCCTCCTCGAACCTCGGTGAGCCCCTCCGTTCGCCGTCTGGCCCCTTGGCCTCATCTCCCCTTGCTCTGCTAGCCGGCCGTCGAGCCGTGTTGTCGATCCCTCTGCGTTCGTCGCCGTTTATCACCAGTATGGATCGTCAGGTTCAGTTTCGTCAGGGTTTTGCTCGCAGGGTACACTCCATATCGGCCGAGCCCCCTTGTAAATCACCATCTGAGCCACGGCCCAGATGGCCAGCCCATCGATCCGTCCGCGCGCCCGTGAGGTCGCAGGATCGAATCACCTCTTGGCCGAAAAGCCCCCCTTTTTACTTCCTTTTCTCCGCGCAGGAGCGGCCCCACCGGTCAGCGACCGTGGTGGCCACTTGGCTCCACCCGCGCCTCGCTGGCTGCCAGCGTGCCCTGGCCCCACCCGTCAGCCACTCTGGCTGGCTGGCCTCGCGGTGAGAGAAGCCCAGATCCATATCTGGATCTGGCAACTTTGTACCCAGGCCCCTGGTCTCTCTGGTTTTTGCACCGAAGCCCCTCCACGCACTGTTTCCATCACGAGCAGGTCCCTGCAAATTCCAGAAACACCCCTAAACTTCTTTTGGCCCTATCTTTCAAACCAAAACTCCAAATCATACAAATTTTATATGTATTCCATCCCAAATTTCATGATCTTTCCAAATATCAACTTTGTTCCCTGTTTTGGACATTTAAAATTGCTGCACTAATTCAATTCATTAAAATTATTCATTTAAATTGCCAAATTCCTAACTTGCTCATTTTAAATCCAAATTCAACAAATAAAATATTTTTTCAACCAAAAAAATGCAAGGAATATTAATATGCCATCCATGTTCATGTTTGCATCTTGCATGTTGCATTGTAGTAGTATTATGCATGTCAACTAAATAACAACATATGGAATGTGTTGGGGTATTAACTAAATATTGCCCTATTCCATTTAATATTGTTTAGCTCACCTACTTACTGTTTTGCATGTTAATCAACATTTAATATGATGGTTAGATAAACAACTTGAACCAATAATTATTTTGTCCGGACTCCGGGTCCGATTAAATTGTCTAAGTTGTACTTTTGCGTTGCATCCCGCATGTCATGCATATAAAATAGGAGCATGCTGGATCTTTTGCCGTAGTAGTAATTGTTGCATCCGGTGTTTGTTCTAGTTCGTTGCTTCTTCGCGGATAGGACGCTGAGATGATGTGATCAACGACAAGTTCGGATTTGTTTTTTTGAAACGGAAAAACCCAGCCTCTGCATCCAGTGGATGCACACAGCTTATTTATTGAATAGTAACCAGAGTGTGAAGTTCCTCGTACTTATTACAAGCTCAAAATAACTCAACGGCAGTGCAACGTGACTACAAGCACGAGCCACCAAAACATACGGAGACTACACATATTGTATCCTCCTAGTGTGCAACCACCCACCCTGGCTGAAGATAGCCCGCACGACTGCCAGCAAGCGTGCACATCCTGTATCCAAGCTTCCACGTTGGTCTTCCGGTGAAAGGAGCGACCACGTTTGGATCCAGTGGGTGGCTCTGTGTGTGACCTGCAAAAAATGACCAGCTTCCATTTTGTTAAAAATAACATCGTTTCTGCAATTCCAGATTGCCCAAAGAAAAGCACAAATACCAATCCGAATCCTAGCCTTAGTATTTTTGTCTACCCCATCTAACCAACCCCCAAACAGATCGTCAATATTTGATGGTGGAGAAATACTAAAGGTAAAATGAATTAATCTCCATATTTTTTTAGCAAATTCACAGGAGATAAAAAGATGTTCAATAGTCTCCTGATTACCACAAAACACACACTTTGGGAATCCCGTCCAACTCCGTTTAGCCAGATTATCTTTAGTTAATAACTCTTTTCGATAAAGAAACCACATAAAGATCTTAATCTTAAGTGGTACTTTTATTTTCCATATATATCTCCTTAAGCATTTAGTCCCTTCATTCATTAAATCCTCATAATAGGATTTTACCGAAAATATGCCAGAATTAGTCAATGTCCATTTGAAGGTATCTGGTAAATTAGAGTGCTGAATGTTCATTAAGCGTTCAACTAAATGCAACCATGCGTCCCATTTATCTCCAGTTAACGCTCTTCTGAACTGTAAGTTAGGGTGATCCATCCATAACACTTGGGAGACAAAAACATTCTTATGCCTCACCACATTATATAAATTGGGATATTGATCAGCGAGAGTAGCATCTCCTAACCAAATGTCCTCCCAAAACCGAATAGTTTCACCATTTCCCAACTGAAATTTAACCCTTCGAAAAAACTCTCCTTTGACCTTCATCAAACCCTTCCAAAAAGGGGAATCAGTCGGTTTTGCTTCCACTTGTTGAAGTGGTAAATCTCTAATATATTTATTATGTAGTATCTCACTCCATACACCTTCTTCATTAAGAAGTTTATAGAGCCACTTGCTTAAGAGACACATGTTCTTAATTTCTAGAACCTGGATCCCCAATCCTCCTTGATCCTTTGGTCTACAGATTATATTCCATCTGGTTAGCCTATATTTTTTCTTCTTCCTATCGCTTTGCCAAAAGAAGCGAGATCTGAAGAAATCTAATTTTTTCCGTACCCCAACAGGTAGCTCAAAAAATGATAAAAAGAACATAGGCAAACTCGATAGAACTGAATTTATGAGTATCAACCTATCACCATATGATAGTAATTTACCAATCCATGTACTCAACTTGTTTTCAAAACGGTCCTCAATCGGAAACCATTCTTTATTCAACAATTTTCGATAATGAATCGGGATACCCAAATATTTAAATGGTAATTGTCCTACCTCACACCCAAAGATGTGGCGATAATCATCCTCTGCCTCAACCGCAGCCCCAAAGCAGAAAATCTCACTCTTATGGTAGTTGATTTTAAGACCCGATAATTGTTCAAACAAGGAAAGGATAAGTTTCATATTAACTGCTTTGTCGAGATCATGTTCAAGGAAAAGAATTGTGTCATATGCGTATTGTAATATTGAGACCCCCCTTCAACTAAGTGTGGTACAATTCCCCCAATACTACCTTCTTCTTTCGCTCTTGCAATAAGAACTGCCAACATGTCAGCTATTAAATTAAAAAGAATAGGAGATAACGGGTCCCCCTGTCTTAATCCTTTTAGTGTCTGGAAATAATGACCAATATCATCATTCACCTTGATACCAACACTCCCTCCTTGAACAAATCTCGCAACCCAGTCACACCACAGTGGTGAGAAACCTTTCATTCTTAACGTTTGTTGCAAAAAGGACCAACTAACCTTGTCATAGGCCTTTTCAAAGTCTATTTTAAATATAACTCCATCCAATTTCTTGGAATGGAGCTCATGTATTGTTTCATGTAGAACTACTACCCCTTCTAAAATATTTCTACCAGGTAGAAATGCAGATTGAGTAGGTTTAATAATTCTCTGCGCAATCGCAGTAACTCTATTAGTTCCAACTTTCGTGAAAATTTTAAAGCTGACATTCAGCAAGCAAATAGGCCTGTATTGTTCTATCCTAGATGCGTCTTCCTTCTTAGGTAACAACGTAATAACACCAAAATTCAGTTTGAATAATTCTAGCTCTGTTGAATGTAGTTGAGCAAACATGGCCATCATATCAAACTTAATCACCTCCCAGAACTTCTTATAGAACTCCGCCGGAAACCCATCCGGTCCCGGTGCTTTATTAAGTTCCATTTGTGTTACTGCGGTGAGTACTTCCTCTTCAGTAAAAGGAGCAGTCAAAAGATTGTTTTCCTCTATCGAAACCTGAGGTAAGTCATTTATCCTCCCTTCATCAAGGGATACATTAATCATTTCGGAAGGCCCAAACAGTTTTTTGTAATATTCAGAAATAAAACCCATCAAATTCTGTTGGCCAATAATAGTTCCTTCGTCTTGTTCTAGCTGAAATATTTTTTTCTTTCGATGTTTGCCATTAGCCATCAAGTGAAAATATTTTGTGTTATCTCCTCCCTCTTTGATGTGTCTCATCTTAGCACGTTGAGCCCACTTGGACTCTTCATCACGTCTAAGTTTAGCCAGAATGTGTTCAGCTTCCTGCTTAGACATTCTTTCCTCAGCAGAAAGAATCATAGTCTCGGCTTTAATATCTAATTCATTAATAAGTAGAATGAGTTTATCTCTCTTAATTTTATACTCCCCACTCATATTCTTAGCCCATCCTCGTAAAAAACTCCGCAAATGTCTAATTTTGTTTTGCCATCTCTCAACAGGAGAGTCTCCCATAAGCGAGGTCCTCCACTCGTTTCTTACCATATCACAAAATTTTTCTTGTTTCAACCAAGATAATTCAAAGGAAAAAGTTGATTTGTTACCTTTATGGACTGAACAGCCCGAGTCCATAAACAAAGGCACATGATCAGATCCTGTTCTTGCCAAAGCCTGAACAGTAACCAGGGGAAATTTCTGTTCCCACTCTACACTTGCTAATATACGATCTAACTTCTCATAAGTAGCTATCTCTCGTCTACTAACCCAAGTGTATTGTCTTCCTGACATCTCCAATTCCTTGAGATCCAGACTATCAATAATAGCATTAAATATTGAAGGCCATCGTGTATTAAAATTGTCATTACTCTTATCATTTGGCCTACGCATAATGTTAAAATCTCCACCTACCAACATAGGCCGAGACTCACTCTCACAGATACGAACTAGCTCAGATAAGAAAACAGGTTTTTTATCATCCTGGGCAGCCCCATACACTACCACCAATGCCCAAAGAAAACCATCGTCCTTTGTGCGGAGGTGAAATTTAACCGAAAAATCTCCCGCAATAACCGTCTGAACCGTCAAAATATCACAATTAAAACCAACTAGAATACCACCTGATCGTCCTTGAGGTGGCAAACAGTACCAATCAAAGTTACGACCACCATCCAAATGTGAGAGTAAACGTTGCTCAAAACTAGACCTCCCAGTTTCCAGAATAGCAACGAAATCTAATTTAAATTCACGAACAATCTCATTAACTGCTCAATGTTTCGCACTATCTCCAAACCCATCTGTATTCCAAAAAACCCCTCTCATTTAATCTTTTAGAATAATATTTTTTAGTCTACTGCTCCTCCTTTTGGGCTTAGATGATGTACTACTCTTTTTTTTCCGTGGTCGTGAGATCTTCACCGTAAGTGATGAATTCAATGAATCTCCCAACCCCTCTTCCTCTGGTGTTTGGACCTCATCATCCAGCGATGATGCCATTGGTTCCACTAACCCGTGTGAATCTTTCTTTTTATCACTTTCCAAAAACACCAACTGCCGCGATATTTCTAGTTTTTTAATTGTATTAACTGCGTTGTCTATCTCCGAAACATCATCACCCAAAGAAACACCTAATGAATTTGCAAAACTAACAATGTGCTTATTCGATAGATGTGTAAATGAACGCGGTAGGTTACCTGAATAGTCGATATCTCGTTGAGCTGCTAATCTGGAAGCCCTCTCCGAAATAGGAGTGTCAGCATCAGGTTGTGCACGCAGACGTGCACTCGAACGAAGTCCCGCGCTCTCCGGTTCTGGAATTCCTCCGAAGTTCACCAGCTCCTCTCTCGAATAGCCCTTGTGGATTTTCGGTGAACACATACTGTTGCACCGTCCAGCTTCATCCATCTCCATCGAACCATCCTTGCTATCAGCAGTAGAAGAATTCCCGCCAATGTTCTGCGTCATTGGATCAGCTAAACCTCCCGAAACGTCCAGTATATCCGCATGGGCAGCAGCTCCCGTTAATATAGGTGTAAGCACTGACAGAGTAGGTGCACGCATCAAAATTGCATCTGATCCTGATCCACGATGCATACCCAGTCGAAGACCATCTGTATTCGAGCCCATGTTGTCCTCCGGTGAACCCTCCTCGCTGTCTAACCGTACCGAAGCCACAGCAGGCCGCAACGGCAGAATGGTAGCCGGCAGCGAGGGCAGAGAATTGGTGCCAATCGCATCCACGGCAGCAGCCGAAATCTCTGCCGCCGATCGCCACGGCAGAGAAACCGTTCTCTTTTGCTGCCGCACGGCAGGAACTGCTGCTGGCAGAGAAGCAGATTCCCCTTCCGCGAAATTTTCTGGTCGTGACCTCGTGTAGCTGGGTACCGAAGCAGACCTCGCCCTTGGTGTGTTGCCATCGTGCAAAGCATCATGCTCCAGATGTTCCTTCGTTGGTACAGCACCAACTTCTGAAATAAATTTAGCCCTGATCTCATCACGAGCCCGTTGTATGGAACTCATTACTAAAGGCGAGAACGCTACACCAGTCTTCCTTGCCGAATTCCCACTAGGACCATTAGAATTAGTATTCTGTGTATCCATCATAGACTCATCAGTTTGAGCACCATTAGCATCCGTGTTACCAATAGAGGCATTGGCCAACGCATCCGTGAAATCATCAAGAATCCCATCATCATCATCTTTGTCAACAGTAGGATCGGTCATCTCCACGTCCTCCTCCACCGAAGTATCTTCTCCCTCCACTTCAAAAGTGAGCTCATATATGCCATCGTGGATAAACATAGGATAAGTGTGTGGTATTTTCGTGTAGTCAAGACACCCCACACGAATACGAAGAACTCCATGCTGCCTCGTGTACACCATATCCACCTTTGAGGTTCTACCAAGCATAAAACCCACAGACCAAAGTGCTAGAAAATCTCCCATTCTATCTTCTGGTATACCGGAAACACGGACCCAATATTCAGGTAACGTATCAATGGTCTCAATCTTATGAGTCCAAGCATCGAAAAGCATCTCACAATTGCTCCTAGGCACACGGAAAGCACCAAACACCTTAAGCCGATCAAGCTCAGCTTTAGATGGAAATTGGACCTTAAAAACATTCTGCCCCTCTTGCGAAACCCTCCAAATAAAATTCTCAGTTGGTACTAGCCTCTGTATTGAGTGATGATTTGAGGGATAGACATCTCCCCCTTGGACACCACAATTGATGCCATTTTCACATTCACTACCTTGGGCTTATAATGTTCTGACAAGGGCAATCCAAAAAATGTGAGTTCGTCATGAGCATACCCATACATTATGGGGTGGGGCTTTGGCGCTAAGAGAAGGGAGCAATTATTGGTAACATGCTCCACTGACTGACAAATCTCACATATAGGCGCGGGGCAGTCATTCAACAAATGGCCTGCAACCCCACATCTGAAACATTTCATCCTCTCCACCTTATTCTTCTTGGGAGCCGCTGCAGCTACTGCAACCGCTACCTGATGAGCTGTAACACGTGGCGCCACATGTTGCTGACCACTGCCACTTGCTCCTGGATCACCACCATTATTCGCGGGTGCTTGAGGCAACGCCACCACGTTAGCCCCATTGTTCGGCTGCACTTGAGCCTGCTATTGTATTCCCAGTGGAACATTTGGTGCAGCTTGCGCAGCAACCACAGGGACATAGCGTGGAACTTGTCTCGGATATTGTCGAGGTCCTTGGTACCCGCCACGCGCGCGCCCATACGGACCCCTACCCTGCATCTCGTACCTCTGCCTGCCTCTATATCCGCCGCGATGATGGTTCCCGCGGTAGTAGTTGTTCCCTCTCCCCGCATTGAACGCGAATACATTCTGCTGATTGCCCATGCCTGCATCAAACCCTTGCTGATTAGCTGCGACTGCAGCTACCCCTCGTCCACCTATCGGCATCCCGAGCTGCTGCTGCCCACCAGGTTGGCCTACCGCACCATTAGCTTCGCCCACTGCCAACGGTTGAGCAGCTCCACGACCTGCTGGTACAAGATCGCCACCAGCACGGCCGCCGCCTCTATTCCCCATGGTCGAGCGAGATCTATCACGACGCCTCCAAGAGAACCCTAACAGTTTTCGCAGCCGATTCTGTACGGGTATCTTGGCACTTGAGGACACGATCCGTGCATGGCCCATGCAGATTGGGCTTTCGCGCAACCCTGGCCCAGCAAACGATTCTCTACGGAAACCGAGATCTGTTCCGTTTGAACCCCCGCTCGCAGCCGAGCTTCGCCTCCGGCGAACTTCCACCCAGGGGAAGGGGCTTTCCACCAACGGGAAAGAGGAGGGTGGGAATGGGGGTAGTTTTAGATGCTTACTAGGAATTGTTCTTGAAGGGGTTGGCTTCACCGGCGAGATCATGGACATGCATTCGACGGCACATCGCCTCTGCGCCCGCCGTTTATCCATCCTCTTGGTCAACCTGCTCCTGTCATCAATCAAGGATACTACCACCTGATCAGGCGTTAGGCAATCTGTAAAATAATCCGAACGTACCTTCTTCTCCTGTTCGTCCTCTTCTGAATCTGAATCCGGGTCTTCAAGTGCCCAGAATCTCCCTCCAACCCTTCGCAGATCGCTCCTAGAGACTCGAGATGGAGATGCAGCGATCTCCCCTTCTTCGAGATCAGCATGATCGCATTCAGCATCGATCGGAGGCGATTTGTTCGGGGTCGAGATCTGAATCGCCTTTGGAATCGCCTCAGTGGCGCTCCCAACGGTCATAACGGTTGGTATCCAAGAAACAAACTCTAAAAAAACTTACCTGACAGCATCTCTGGCCGTTGCCTCCCACGAGATACCTCTACTTGCTGGATTCCAGGCAAGTATACTCACTTGCTACCTATGTTGCCTTTCCTCACTTGTTACCGATTCTTTCCGTTGTCTTTATGCTAGCCTTATGATTCGATGCTTGTGTCTCGATCCTTTCATATGTTTACCTTGCAACCATGATATAGCCTTCCTTCCACTTCCTATTAACTGTTGTTGTTTACCTTGTTGGCCCTCGTGTCGTAGTTGCATGCTTAGTGTTGTTTGCGCTCAAGTCTTGTTGTCCGTCTTATCACCTGTTTAGTTTGATAGTTGGGTTTCAACTTAATCAACAACATGTTAATGCTTCGGGTAATAATAATTTGATGATAAGGCACCGGCAGGAGGCCCGGCGTGGTTTTGAGGCCTGCTAGTGTCGAACTTAATTAGGAAAAGGGTCTTGTCCTCCGATCCATGATGAGCGCACTAACCGCATGTGGGAAGCGTGTAGGGCGCCCCCCGCAACTTTGATTCGATTCGCATATCGTCCAAATCGCCTCATTTAGTTCGGGTTTTCCATTTGCCGCATGCATATGCAGGTGCGAACCCTTGGCGCCAGGGTGGTAACTTTTGTAGTCGGCATTTAGGGAGACACGTTCTTAGAGTGCTATGAGGGTCCCCTTTTCTTCGTGGGGCTTGATTAGCCGTGCGCTCAATTGCACGGGGTTCTTTGGGCTTGATGCGAAGAAGAGTTGGGTTGTGTTGAGTGCCTCGCTTGGTGGAAGTGCATTTCCATCTGGCGGGTCATTCTTACGTGTACGACCAAATTGGTGCATCCCTGTAGGGTTAATCTTCTCGAGAAGCCGTGTTGTCCGCGGTTATGGATGACTTGGTGAAAGTGCTGGCTAACAAGTACTCAGACAACTTACACTTAATGATGATAACTTGACTAGTAATATAGATTACCTCCACCATGAAAATGAATGTCACCTTAATCAACAGTGTGAGTTTCCTTGGGTTGCTTCCTTAGTAGGGGGTAACACTGGATGGGTATTGTTTGGTGAGTAGTTGTAGTTGGTTCCGATACACTCTCTTATCCCTTTCTATTAGCCGGAAGTTGTAGCGCATCTCTCTAGTTGATAGTGCT
Organism: Alopecurus myosuroides; assembly: GCA_028641055.1. Lineage (NCBI taxonomy): Eukaryota > Viridiplantae > Streptophyta > Magnoliopsida > Poales > Poaceae > Alopecurus > Alopecurus myosuroides. The sequence continues at coordinate 361,300,517 of CM054059.1, read as the reverse complement.
GCCCGCTGCCGTTTCTTGCAATAATCCCTTCCTTCCGTTGTACCCAAAGTATTTGTATCTTGTGATGATTGGTTACGCTGGTATTTTGTGAGTATGGTTTATCCACTTGCCAGTACTTAATAGTACTGACCCACGAATCCATTTCGTGGCTGCATATTCCACATTGCAGTCAACAGGTTTGAAGTCTGACAACGTTAGCTTGGGAATCCCTCCGGCTTGGCCTGGGTAGGGATTGGACGCCATCGGTTATCTTCAGGACTCTTAGTCCAATTTGTATCTTGTCCGTAGTCGGACACTATGTTGTTTCTTCCGCTGTCATTTGGATCTTTGCATTGTATCAGTTGTATCCTTGACTCGTTTGAGTCGTCTTGTATATACGTCCTCTGTTGTTGTTGTTGTGGATTATTCGTGAACTGTTGTAATGTTCTCACAAGTGGCAACCTGAAATCGGTTATTATGCGGATTTGGGTGGAAATGTCAAAATCTGCATAGTGCCCGATCTCGGGGCGTCACAGATGGCCAACTCCCTGTTGACGGGGTGGCCCTGTCTTGGGTTGACTCATGGATATGGCTGGGCAAGGTAAAGGTCGTGGCCAACCACCCTCTGCCGCCCTCCCTTGGGAAGAGCGTTACCGCGTGGCGTTAAGAGTCGGTTGGTACGTGTGGGTAAAGTGTACATCCCTGCAGGGCAATCTTTTCGAAAAGCCGTGTCGACGGTTATGGAGGACTTGGTGAAGGCAAAGACCATAGATAACTTGAACATTACGTAAAACATGTTGACAATGTTTGAAGGGTGCCTCCTCGGAGATGCCGAGAGGGGTGACCCTTGTAGCAAGTGAGATGCTGGGAGATGAAGTTGGTGGTTTCAGAAGATGATGATTTACAAGAGTTGAGTCCTTTCTCATCTGTTTTGAAAACACTCTACAAGACGTGCCATTCTTCCTCGATTTGGAAAACAAACATTGCTTTACGCAAATCAGCCTTCATAAAACCCTTTATGAAACTAGAAGATATATAATAGGTTAACTAACTCTTGTTGAGTACCTCCAGTACTCAGGTTTGCTTAAATTTGGTTCAGGTGAAGATCTCACGTCGGTGGTGTTTCAGCGTGGACATCGACGAGTAGTTTTGGGGTTCCCAGGTAGCAGCCTGGAATCTATGGGCTGGGACGTCGCTTTATGTTGCAGCCTCTTAGGCCTTTTTGGTTCTTGTTGATTAGCAACATAGTTTGCCTTCCGTTGTCTGATGTAATGTTGGCTCACGTGACCTCTGGCTGTAAAGCTATACTCTAGTAATACATGTTCAATACAGCTTCTATGTCTAGAGTGTTGCTTTGATCGGTTGTTGGTGTCGAGCTCATTGTTATACAGTTTTGGTTATGCCTGCATAGTTGTCGCTGTCGAGGGGTTGTGGAGCCGATGATCCATGTCCGAGCCCGCCTGCCGATGTGATTCGGCCTGGGGCGAGGTAACCCCAGTAACCCTCGATTGTTGTTGCACTTTCTGGACACATAGCAGCTCTGTATAACTTTGGTCCCGTTCCTTCAGTTTGATCCGACTCGTGGGCGCTTGGGTATGCGTAGTTGGTTATGACTAGCATGGATACAAGGAGTAGTAGACTGGAGATCCGGACTACGTGCCGATGAATCTGGTCTGCCTGCCGTTGTTTGTTGCGGCTGGGGCTGGTAACCCTGAAGCCCTTGTGAGTCCATGGCTAGGAGCACATAACAGTATGTATACCTCTGAGTCCGGGGTCTGACAGCGGTGTAGGTGCGTCATGGCTCCGGGAACGTTGTCCAATAGGGTCTCGCCGCGGCGTGGCCTGGCGGCGCCATCGGCGGTCTGCCGCCGCGCGGGGGAGACAACGTGGATTGTGTCGTCGCAACTCACCCACTTGTTGCGTTAGTTTGTTGGGTTGCTGCATTACTATGCTGTCGGGACGGCTCATCGGACGGTCCAGACGTGCTCGATCGGACGACGCACAAGGGGACCTAAAAGTCGCTAGCGTAGGGCGACCTACGCCTAGCGCGTGCCTAAAATTAAAAACTCAACTAAACTGAGAAATTATCAAAATAATTGCAAAACCAAGGTGTCCCGCCAAAAAAAAGTATATGGTGCCACCCTATAATTCTCCTCACCGAGCCTATTTAACCATCACCTTTATGTCATTTTCAACTAATTGAGTGCTTGTGTGTTGTCACAGTTCTTTTTTCAGAGGGTATGCAATTTGCATACCTGATTTTTATAGAAGAAGAATTTGAGTTACAAGAGCGACAAAAAAAGTTGTAAACAACTCAGCTGTCGCAACACACCCTCACACACCCCTAAAGGACTACTCCCTAAAGATCGCTCCCACTCCGGCTCCAGCTACCATCCAGAGCTTCATGTTCTCGAAGAACTTAGCTTCCTTCCTGAGCTGGTTAGCGTTCCCGAACACTCTCGGATTGTGCTGTTCTAGATGGTCCAGCAGACAAGTGTCACTAACGAATCAAAAGCCTTTCGTTGATTATCTCTGAATCTATCTCTTACCATCAGCCACCTGTTCTCCAAGGTATCACTGCAAGTAGGTAGCGGAATTTGAGATCCTAGCTGCTGGGAACAAATCCACCAGACCTGTCTCACGTAGACGCACTGAAGCAAGAGATGATCAGTTGTCCCGATCTCTGCAAACATAGATAGCAAGCATCTGGCTAGTCCTGAAGGTCGTGTCTCGCCCTCCTATCTGAGCTCCAAATCCTATATTGAAGTGCTAGACACATGAATATTTTGCACTTTGCCGGAGCCCAACACTTCCAAATCCCATTGGCCTGGGTAATCTGATGAGGCCCTGCATGTGCATTTTGTAAGTTGACCTGGTCGAGTAGACACCTGAAGTTGAAGCCGGCCAGCTGAACTCATCCTTCCTTGTCTTCTCATTCTCCCACACAACTAGGCATTGCCCCCCTCATGCATGCTCCGGGCCTAACCAAAAGATCCCCCTCATCCACTTGTCGATTTCTTCCAGTAACCAACAAGGAGCCTCCGCAAGCACCAACTGGTGGACTGGCCTAGCGGCAATCACCGATTTGACTAAGGTGAGTCTGCCTGCCCTTGCGATTATTCCACTTTGCCATGATGGAACGCACCTCGATACTTGGCCAAGAATCGGTGCCATTCTCCTTTTGTGAGCGCCCGTAGGGCCAACTGGAGCCCTAGGTACTTTATTGGGATCCTCACAATGTTGTAATTCAAAGCCTGTGCTACCATCGCCTCATCAGTCTCCCCCCCGGGATGAGTGTTGCGAAAGTCTTGGCATAGTTAACTTGTAGGTAGACGCCTCACCAAAACTATGCAAAATCAGTCTCGCAGCTTCCAGCTCCCCCTCCAGTGGCTTGACAAAGAGCACCTCATCATCTGCGTAAACTCACAATCGTTGTTTCACCGTGCATCCCGACACGGGGGCAAACAGGCCTTCCTCAACTGCCTTTGTGATAGTGTATGTGAAAACCTCCATAGCTAACACGAACAACATGGAGGAGAAGATGGGGTCCCCCTACCTCACCCTCTAGCATAGGTAATTATCTTTATGAGTACTCCATTCACCAAGATTTTTGTAATCGCCGTTCGGAGCATCAAGGAAATCAGTTTACACCATGCATCACTGAATCCGAGCTTCCGCAACACTTCCAGCAGGAATGGCCAAGACAAGGAATCGAAGGCTTTAGCAATATCTAGCTTCAACATGACTCCCTTCTCCCTCCGGGTGTTGATTTTATGAGCCAACTGTCGCACCCACAAAAAGTTTTCATGAAAACTCCTTCTTCTAACAAAAGCTGACTAATTTGTGCTGAAGATTTCCCCCAGTCTGTTTCTAAGTGTGTTGGCGAGGATTTTAGAGAACAGTTTAGAGAAGCTGTGAACTAAAATTATTGACCTGTAGTCACCCACCTCAATTGCATCAGGCTTTTTAGGAATCAACACCATCAAGGCTCGGTTAAGTTTCGCAAACCCCCTTCCATCCCAACTGCAAGCTTCTGCAAAACCGCCATAACATCATGCTTAATTATTGTCCATGCTTTGTGATAGAAGTACCCAACAAATCCATTTGGCCCGGGGGCCTGGTCAGCAGGGAGCTCCTTACTAGTGCTCCATACCTCCTCCTCTATGAAAGGCCCATCCAGCTCGCTGAGGTCATAGGTCTACACCCCAATAAAGTCAAGGTCCAGGGTGGCCTCCCTAGTCTGCAGTTTGCCTAGCAGTCCACAATAAGCCTGATAGAAAGCCTCCTCCTTCTGTGCTTGCTCAGTAATAAAATTGCCCGCACTCGAACCGTAGGAATGAAATTCTTCTCTCTATCACCATTTTCAACATCATTGAACAGTCTTGTATTTGCATCCCCTCTTTGAGCCACCTAATTCTGGACCTTTGCCTCGCTGTTGTTCTTTCTAGTGAGGAAAGCTCCAAGATTGCCAATTTGAGCATGCGCCAAAGCCACACTTCACCTACGGACAGCTGCCTTCTATCTTGGGCATTCTCTAACCTATAAATTATTGTATTTGCAATTGCCAGTTGAATTTGATATTTCCCACCTTTTTCAGCCCCCAAGCTTGCAGGTGACTAGCCAGGTTCCTGAATAGGGCATCAAGACGCTTGAAAGGATCCACAATTCCGTCCTCGCACCTCCAACCTTCTTTGATGGCCTCCTCAAAACCCTCCAACTTTAACCAAAATAGCTCAAATCTGAACTGTCTCTTTGGCCTAACTGTAGCGCACAAAGAGAGGTGTAGTGGGTATGGTCTGACACATTGCTGGAAAGAGTTTGCAGAATGTAGTCAGGGTAGCATATATCCCAACCACTGAGGCCAAGGCTCTGTCAATGCATGTCATAGTTGGAGAGGATCTCTCGTTGCTCCAAGTGTACAAACGACCATGCAAATAGATGTCCCAAAGTTCATGCAAGCTGACAAACTGCCTGAAACGACTCACCATGTTCCTATTCAGATTTGTATTATTCTTATCGGCTGCTGACAGGATCATATTAAAATCACCCACAATAAGCCAAGGCCCAGTGCAAAGAGACCTCCTCTCCGAAAGCTCCTGGAGGAATTGGATCTTATTCGCATCCGACTGTGGGTCACAAACCACAATAATCCACCATTTACTATTTTTAGAAGTAGGGACCTCCCCCGTAAGTGCGAACGAGTCCATACTGATATGTCTAATGTTCAAACCACCAAGATCCCACCTCTAATATCAATCGAAGGCAAAAAAGCAAATCCGTCAAAGGATGGTCCCAGGCATTGGAGGACAATGTAGCGGTCAACATTATTCAGCTTAGTTTCTTGCAAGCATGCAAAATTCATCTCTACAGACTCCACAAAACTCCTAACAGAATCCCGCTTAGCAGGATCATTCAACCCATGTGGGTTCCAGATCAAGATCTCAATACTTGGATCCATAAAAACACTAAAAAAACTCCCTCCCAACTCAGGGCCTATCCCATCAATGAGCGCACACCGGCTGGCTCCCCTGATGGCGCATTTCCTCCAAAGATGGCAGGGCCTTCCCAAAGATGGATGCCACGATACGCAGAAGGTCGTCCTTCATGGGAGAACCGAACGGACCACAAAACTCCTCAAGGGCCTTCTCATCGACCACCATGTTATCCGGGACTACACCCAATCCCTTAAGCAGAACGTTTTCCGCAGTAGAAGCCTTCTGAGAGGCTTGCTCGCGAGGCAAGGAGTTCCCGCTCTCCTTTTTTGTCTTCTAGGAGTGCATGGCACCGCTGTAGCCCGAGGAACCGTAGAGGATTCTACCTCCCGCAAGAGGGGCGGAGCAAGCTTCTTCAACAAACCAACATAAAAAGCTCTCAATCTACTCACTTGCTACGCCTCTGATGGCCCGGCCAGAGTGTCCGAATCAGAAAGACCGTCCCAGCACCACCAATGGACCCATCAACCGAATGGGTCTCATAGTAGTCCCCATCTTGCGTTTTGTCACAACACATGTAGACATGACAAATAATATTCGAGACATTAAGATGTGCTTGTGGTAGTTGCCACTACTACCATGTTCTACGCATTTGTTCTTTCAAGACATATTTTCTATCACAAATGATTAGATGCAAGCAATTGCTAAACTTGTCTTTGAAACTATACGATAAAAAATTAAAATACGTATATTCCAATTTAATTATACATGCAACTCGAATGTTAACTGATCTTTTAAAGTCATTAGGTTGATTCTAGTCCAATAATGTTAAATTTGTACTTAATAACAAAATTGTGTTTTTGGGATCAACAACATGGATGCAACTTGAATTTGGGATGGTTCAGTGTCTCACAAGATCACCCATCCTGTCGCGTGTCGAAACGCGGACACCAGGGGAAAGCTCAGCTCCTCCCCCAAGATTTGTTCGGCTGAGTACGCGGGGGATCTCCGCGTCGCGGATTACAAGATGGACGAAGAGGATTTCAGCAGGATGGCACACAAACACGTTTTTTTACCTAGGATCAGGACATTAGAAGATGTAAAACCCTACGTCATGCTTTTTTGCTCTATATTGATGGTAAGGGTGGTGTTTACGAAGTTGGATCCTCCTTCTCCTGAGTAGAGGTTTGAGATCTGGCGAAGTGTCTCTCTGTGTGTCTTCTCTTCTCCAAGGGACTCAGTCCTCCTTTTATATCAAGGGGTTACCACAACTTTCCTTCTGCATGAGACACTTGTCCTTGGTCGCGCCACCGAGTCGATGAGGTGCCGGTGGTGAGGAATGGAGCTGGCGACAACGTGCCTCCAACCGGACACACGCCACGCCTACGCCTGGGTTGGACAAGTGGGTTGTGTTTTCAAGTATTGCGCCCTGTCGGAGGGGGCGAGCCTGCTCGGCCTCATTCATCCTGTGCCAAGTGTTCACCCAGGCTTTGCTAGGTGTTCGGTGTTCGGTGGATCCCGAGTAGTATTCGTTTCTTCGGGATACACGCCTGCATAAAATAATCACTTGGAGATATGTACCTTTGTTCATGATAGGGGAGGCTCGGGCTCTCCCAAGGAGCGCCATATCAGTTGACTTTCTTGTGATAGCATCACGGGCCCACGCGACTAGCCATAATGGACACACCTAGGGGCAGGGTGTCGATAGTAGCCCCCAGTGTGGCCTAGTCAGCGCATCCCTGGTCAAGTTGGCGGGCTACGTCGTGTCAAAGCGCGGGCCCAGGTGTCTTGTGAGCCTGCACATGAAGAGACGTTACGCTTCTGCACGTATTTGACCGAATGGGACACATGTAGTTGAGTGCGTGTGGATCTGAGGGGTCATGTGGTCAAGCGAAGCCTTGACTCCTCACCTCCGTTTCTCGGGACCACTGTCTTGAGGAAACGAAGTGGGGTAGACCCACCACATCGTGGGGGGCGTGCTGTGGTTATCGCGCATGGGAAGGGAACCGCTTCGGCGGTTCGCCGCCTTGAACATATAACAGGAAGCCCCCAGCAATGCGGTAGAGACCGCCTTCTTCCTGCTTCGCTTGCTTCCAAGGTCCCCCCTTCCTGCTCCCCTCCTCCTTATGGGATCCGTAGCCAAGAAAGGGAAAGTACGAAATAAGATGAACATGTCCGCCTGAGATCTCAAGCGTGAAGGTTGGACAACTTTTCGACCGTTCTTCCCGCTCGGATGTTCGCCATCCAACGTGAAAGAGTTGTCGAGCTTAGTCGCGGCCGTTGCGAACGAGCACAGTGCCATCGTCATCAAGCACGCCGACACTCCAGCCAGCGAGCTGACCCCTATGGATTTCAAGGTCTTCAAATGCTTGATCCATGCAGGCGTCATGCCGCCGATGTCTCCGTTTCTTCACGTCGTTCTGGCGGAATAGGGCTTGTGGCTAGGCTCAACTCCACCCCAATGTTGCGCAAGTTCCTGCCATATTCCAGTACTTATGTGAAGCGTTCTGGGGGGTGGTGCTCTTCTGCCATTACTTCACGCCTCGCGTGGAGACAGGAGGGCTTATCTTAGGATCGGTCACCTGCCTGGCTCTAAAGCGGGCTCTCTGATCACTTCATCGATCTCGGCAAGAAGAAGTGGGACGAGTGGCCGGTCGGGTGAGTTTTCATGCGCTTCCGAGAGCCTGTTGCGGCACTTTCCTATGTCGCGCTATTTAGGCATTTTTTAGGGTAATTTTTTCTAGTATACTAGGGGGGGATAGTATAATTTGATCTAACAATTAATTTGTTTGGGTAGTTTTTTTTCTCTCGTAGATTTTTCCAGCATGGCGGAGATAGGACTTAGATTCTACGAAAGGACGGGTCTAATCCATCTGGGGGTAACACAAAAGACCTTGCTATTTTATGTCCCTCCGTATGGAAACGTTAACAACGATGACAAGTTGTGGACACTCGTAGCCTCTCACACCTTGTTTTAATTGATGATCCAACAATATTCTATCCTAGCTGAAAGTACATTTCGTTTTCCTGGTGTTTTGTGTGTTAGTTAACAATACTAAGTACATTATTTATTGATGTGTTTAGTGTGCAGGTGTTATACTTAACATCCGCATCGATCACCAAAAAGATCGGTGAAGATTGGCCATTGAAATTTGGGACAGATAGGAGCCAGATTATTTTAACCGGATTATTCTGGGAAACCGGATATTCCGGTTAGGATAGTTTCTGTCCAGTTCGGGACATAGATGAGCCGGAATATTCGAACCGGATTATTCAGAATGAACCGGATATTCCGACTGCGGAAGTTTTGCTCAAAATCAGCGAAGGACTAGAGATGGAAGTCACGGAAGTGAACCAGATTATACGTACCGGATTATTCCGAGTCAACCGGATAATCCGGTTGGGGAGCAAGAAGGGGACAGAAGCAAGCCGGAATATTCATACCGGATTATTCATTCTCAATCGGATAATCCGGTTGGAGTAACCGTAGTCGATTTGGATATGAGGAAACATGCCAACCGGATATTCCGATACCCTTTTTCGTGCTCAAACGGCTTGATTTGAGGAGGGGGTATAAATACCCCTCCTCTTCCTCCTTGAGCTCAAGTTCGTCCAAAGCATTGAATATAATTTATTGAGCTCACTAAATATTCAATTACTCCCAATCCCTCCCACCAAACTTGTTGATCTTCGGAGGATTGAAGGAGAAGGCCCCGATCTACATATTCACCGAGCCGTTCTTCATTTCCCCCTCATATTCTTGAGGGATTCGAGTCTAGGGTTTCCATTTGTGGAGAACCTAGACCTATTGCTACTCTTGGTGATTCTTGGGTGTTGGGAGCCCCCAATTTGGTTGTGGGTGTGTGCCCCAAGCTTGTTTGTAAAGGATTCGATTCCCGCCTCAAAGATGATCAATAGTAGAAGGTGGACTAGGCCTTTGTGGCGGGGTTCATCGGAGAATAGGGTGAGGCCTTTGTAGCATTGAGTAGGCCTTCGTGGCGAGATCACACCCCTCCAACGAGACGTACTCCCTTAACAAGGAGGAACTCGGGATTACATCGTGTCTCCGCGTGCTTCATATCGGTTACCTCGTTCCCTTCCCCTTTACTTGTGCTTGTATAGTGTTTGTGCTTGTTGTTGTCATATAGGTAAAATTCACCGTAGTTGCATAATCTAGAGAATTTACCTTTACGTCAAGCCTAAACTTGAAGAAAACTTTAAATTGGTCGTAGCACCTATTCAACCCCCCTCTAGGTGCCCTCACTAATCGTTCAATTGGTATCAGAGCCTCGGCTCTTTCATTGTGCTTAACCACCTAAGAGTTTTGTAGTGGTGTTGTCACGGCAAGTGTCCTCATGTGAGAACTAGATTGTGAGGTCATTGCTACTAAGCGAAACTTCGAAAGGGTTAAGGCGGAAACGAGAGACGCGAGTTTACCCAGGTTCGGCCCCTCGATTGAGGGTAAAACCTACTCCTGCCTTCTCACTATTGGGGAACAAGGTCTCGATTACAAAGGGCAATTCCGGATCTCGATGTCTCGAGCTACCTTGCTATTAACTTAGAACCTGTCTATCTACGTCCCAGGGTCTCACCTTATATAATGGATGAGACCTCCGGGTTACAGAGGGATCCGGGTCATACTCGTCATCGGAGTCCTAGCTTTCTCCGGCTCCCGGTCGTTCCGCTCCGGTTCTTGTCGTGACCCGGTCACTCCTGTCCGGCCTTGAGTCACTCTCCAGGCCTTGGGCTTCCGTGTCTCCTATCTTGGGACTTGGGCTGGCTCTTTTTTCCCTTTCGGGTTATGCACACGATAACCCAGATCTTCTTCTGCCTAGTGATTAACTTCAAATCCAGTTCCTCATGATATAAACCGGATCAGATACCTTGAACCGGTTTGGGTAGATTCCGGTTTACAAGGATGGTTAGTGAGGCTCCCCCTCACCTATTCCCCCAACATTAGCCCCCATGTTAATGAGAACACTTAATCCAAACCTTACGTTGTTCACATCAAGCTATTTCCGGCATAAATCGAAAATAAAATCATTTGCTTCGAGAAAACAACTTCTCAAAATATTTGATCCAGATTTCCCGGATTTAGTCATTATCATCAGGATCATATCTTTCCATTTCTTGAAAAGATAACTCCGCCTTTTTATCTCCAAAATCTTAGGAACAGAAAATATCTTGGCTCATCTCGGATTATTCTCCACGTATTCAATGCATTTTCCGCAAAGAATCTTCCCTTGTAGATCCAATCTACTCATATCCATTCTGCAAAAATATTAATCCCGAGGGTCCTTTGTGTAAAATATCCACTTAACCCTAGGGTTTAGGCCCCCGCTAATAAATAGTCCCACGGTACGGCCCTAGGGCTCATTCGCACCCTGCCCCCACTTCTTCTTCTTCCTCTAGAAAAGAGCTCGAGAGCTTCCCTTGCTTCCTCGCTCCGCCGTAGCCGGAGCATCGCCGACATTCATCGCAAGTTGGTGAAGGAGAAGAGCCTGGCGACCAAACCTGGAGGAACCGAAAAGAGGAAAAAGACCGGAGGTGCCTCCGGTTCTGCATCTGCTAAGTCTGGAAGAGGGATGATGCAAGTAAACTGGTGTAAGTCGGAGATGACACAAGGCCGTCTTACAGAGATGGAGGACTCCGGGTTACTGCCAAATAAACTGTCTTGGCGTACCCCGGGAATGAGATCCAGCCTGAACCTAGGCCGGATGAGGTAATAATTTTTGAAGCCCATATCCATCGCGGTTTTCGTCCTCCCGGGTCTCATTTCTTCCGCCGGCTTTTGATCTACTATGGCCTCCATCTTCAAGATCTTCCTCCCAATTCTATACTCAATGTTAGCAATTTCGTTGTTCTCTGTGAAGATTATCTCCAGATAGAGCCAACTTTAGATCTTTTCCTCGAGTACTTTTACTGCAACAAACACCCATAGGTAGTCGGGGGTGAACTAATCCACTGCGGGGGCGTCTCGTTTCAGAGGCGAAAGATATTAGTTATTCGGGTATCCCCCTAGCTAGTCACCCCAAGCTTTGGAAAAAATCTTTCTTTTACATCAAGAACACCTCTACCAAAGATGAACCAGCGCTTCCGGGTTATCGCCCAGAGCGTCTTGATTATACCATCACCATGAACTCCTATGCCAAACCTGCCGACAGAGCCAAAATCAAGCCCCTTCTCAAACGGGTTACTTCTTTGATAGTTCATGGTCTAACTGGTTTAGATCTGACTAAGACCTGGGTGGACTGGCGTATCCAACCCCTCAATATCAGGAACCGGCTCTTCCATGAGTATACCGGTTTATCTGATCCTATGCGATACTCCGAGTCTCCTGTTTCCAAATCTGATATGATAGCTGCTCTGAAGGACTTGGTTGGAATAAAAAGAGACAGATTCTTCGATGTGGGCCTTGCCGCCTTTTGTGTTTCTAACCCGGCTCCTCCAGTAAGTCTCTCTTTTTGCAAGTAACCTTCTTTCTTTAAGACCACACACATACTAACCCTGATTTTTTCCTGTTTACAACCCACAGATCCCTTCTAGGTCACCACTCAAGAGCCAACTTCTCCTCCTGAGGATGATGAATCAGAGGAGCAGAGTGACGACGAGGACGAGGTTTCTGAATTTGACTCCCTCGGTCACTTGCACAATCGATTTGCTGACGCTGGTTACTCGCATGATGAACCGGTAGAGCAAGAGGACGTCGGGTTAGGCCAAGGAGGAGCTAGTGAAGAGGTGCCGGATCAGGGCGCTCCGGATCTCATTCCCACCACTCCCATCACTGGTTCTAACGTGGTGGCTGAGAAGGAATCTCCCGCAGGCAGTAAGAGGACCCGGCAAGCCGTTGCAAAGGTGCCTATCTCTAGACTATCCAAACACCCCTTGAACCCATCCTCACATATAGAGAAAACGCAGGACGACGAAGAGGCCAACAAGAGAAGGAGGACCCGGAGCTCCGGGTCAAGTGAGTTAGAAGCAGGTTTGCCTGAGAAAACTCCTCTCCGCCGGGTCTCCAAGGCTCGAGTTTCGCCTACTGATATCTCACAAGTATAAGGAATCGTGTGTAGCCTTTTCGATAAGTAAGAGTGTCGAACCCGACGAGGAGCTAAAGGTAGATTAAATGTTCTCTCAAGTTCTATCAACCACTGATACAACTCTACGCACACTAGACGTTTACTTTATCTAGAAAATAATACTAGAGCAATAATACGGGCATAAGAGATAGCTTTGCAAGATATTAAATACAAGAAAGTAAATGTTAGTGCTGCCGCAATAAGTATACTAACTAACCATAAACTAACAGTACCATGAGTGTGGAAAAATTGTGGTAATTGTGGTGGATTTGTCCATGATCAAATAGTCAAATACATGGTTGATATTCCTATTTTATGCGGGAGAGGCAAAGCTAACAAGCTCTCACTATCAAATGATTGCAAGTACTTATGATTGGAACTCTAGTAAACATCCATAACTACTAGAAGATACATTAAGGTAAAAAAAACAACCATAGCATTAAGATCAAAAGGTCATTTTTATCCCATATGATTCAATCACTAGATTGGGGCTCATGTTTCTGTCACTCAAGCAGCCCTCCCTCTAGATTTCTACACATACTACAAAACCTATGATGTGATCCATACGCGCATAAACATATGATGACACCATAGGACTGTAACAAATTCAATATATAGCTCAAACCATCCATAGAGATTCAACAATCAATCATATGCCAAAAGGGATCTACACAAACATAACATAGATGCAATAGATCATCTGCAAATAATTTATAACGTCAAACACCATGTTTACATAGGGCGGTACATAGGTGTGTGGAAGAATGAACCACCGTAGAAAAGGAGGAATTTACGATGGAGATGGCGGTGAAGACGACAGAGAGGACAGCTCAGGGCGTAGGGCGACGGCGGCGCCGACGGTGGTGCAGGGACTCCTTCCTTGTGCCGCCGTCATCATAGGGGAGCGCCGCCCCTTAGTCCTCTTCCTTCATGGACTTGGGAGCCCTCCCCCATGGAGATGGGATCCATGGGGGAGGCTAAAACGTGACTTTGGTGGCTGGAAATTCGTGGTATGGGGTGTCTCCCACGATCTAGGTTTCCACCCTTTATATAGTCTCACGGATTTCCGTCATCCCATCTAGGGCTGCGGTAAATCGGGCGTATCTCAGCCGTCCGGACTCGGAATCAGGCGATTTTAACTCTAGATCGTAGGCCGCAAAATTTCCCATAATTTTGTCTTCTGTTACATTTCTGTTTGACGCTATCTTTGACCTGTAACGTGGAAATCTTTAAAAAATGTTTTCAGACAGATTTTAGGAAAGTCCCAATTCAACTCCAACAAGGTTTCTTCTTCTATTTTTGGCAATTCCTACACATCCAAGTGTAAAACAAGAACATTGTGCACTTTTGCAACTATTAGTAGGTTAGTCCAAATAAGTCATAAACTTAATATAAAAATAATTATAAAAAACATGAAAATAGCATGAAACTATCAATAATTATAGATACGTTTTGGACGTATCACCTACCCCTTCATATCCTTTGGCTGGAAAAATCAGGTCTAAGCTGAGTCGTCCTTTTCATTCAGATTCTCCCAATTCTGACTCATCCCATTTTAGCGGGGCCAGCGAGTTTTCCATTAACTATGGGTAAGATAGCTTTACAACCTTTTCTTCATCACTACCAATATTAAGTTATGCAAATCGGCTTATGATTATCTTTTCCTTGCGGAGCCCAAGATGTGTTGAAAGTTAACCCCATCTCAACTGCTGCTCCTGGTGCGAATCTTGAGGAGAGGGTCTTTGGAGAAGAAGAGGATGAACCGGCTGCTCGATCGCCGGGTCATGTTGATGATATGGTTGAAAATACTGAACAAGAGGTGAATCCGGTTGATAACTCACTGGATAATGATCCTCCAGTCGAAGATATGGTTGTTTCTGACCGATATGTAGTCACAACCGGCTCCCTCCAAACTGAATATCGAAGGCCAGGATTTTGATACACTGGCTCGAGAATTGTCTGAGAACCAACGCCGGGCAGATGGGATTATAGAATTTCTGAAGAAGAGATATGAGGTAACCTTGACACACATAACCTGTAGCCCTCAATCTTCCAGTTTATATCTGTAACATGAACTTGAATGTTTTGAACTGAAAAGATGTAGCCCCCAAGGGTCCGTTTACAAATTTATTGTGAGCCGGGGACTTGTTCTGCTTTTATACTTAACCATTAAAATTTAAGCTGAAATAGTGTAGCCCCCAAGTGCCGGGTTGCAAGCCTGCAACTACCCGGGACTTAATCATAACTTATAACCCACGTTTTGAATCTGAAATAGTGTAGCCCCCAAGTGCCGGGTTTGCCAGCCTGCGGCTACTCGGGACTTGAAAATATTACCTGGAATAGGCTATAAGTTCTTGCAAACTCTTAATTTTCCGGGTTATGTTTTTATAAGCCGGACTTTCCTCAAGTTATAATTGGAACCTGATGATAACTTGTTTTTATGCAACCAATAATTGGGCAGAGTCTTGAATCTTCCTCGCAAAAGGAGATTTCAAATTTGAAGAGCCTGCTAGCACAAGAGGCTCAGAAAACTGAAGAGGCCAGGACCCGGCAGAAAGAGCTGGAGGATCAAATTACTGAGGCAGCCAAAACTTGGTCCGTTCTCCAGCAAGATTTTGAGAACAGGGAAAAGGCTCTTATTGCAAGAGCAGAAAATGCTAAGAAGTAACTAGATAAAACCCGGAGCAGCTTTACCAAGGCGAAGGACCTTCTAGGAGAGATCACATGCAGTGTGTTTGGTAAGTTTGCTCCACATGCCTCACTTTTATGTCGTGCTTTTCCGGTTTATGATCTCCTTTGCCTTATTATAATTATCCTGTTTCTGATGAAAATTTGCTTGTAACTTGCAGGCAGAATGCATGGCAATAACCTCCAGTTTCCTGACCTGAAACTGAAGGCTCTATACACCTTGATTCTGCAGCTGTATGCTGGAGGAGGAGAATGCATTAAGGCCTTCAGGAACTGGGACACCCCCCCAAGAGACTCCATGATATGCTTGTGGAACTAACTCAAGTTCCACAATGGATAGAGGAACACAAAATGTCATCCTGCCGTCGTGGAGCCATCAAGGTCATGTCCCTAGCCAAAGCTTATCACCCGGAATTGAATCCGGATCTCCTTGTGAAAGGTTTCCCAGAGTATCGGGCGGACATGACCAAATATGAGAGGAAGGAATTTGCCAAGATCGAGAAGGAGTGCCGGTTCGAAGCTTGCACCATTGCAGAAAAAGTGAAGCTGAAGGAACTCTGTCCGTGTCACACTTCCTAGGGTGAACGCAAAATGCCTTTCTCTCCTCAAGTTGTAGCTGCTGTCCGCCAAGATCCACAGAAGAGTCGGCTTTTTGTAGCCTCTTCATCTGGTGCGCCTCACTCCATTACTCCTTCGGTTTCTGCTCCACCCTGCCCTTTATATGAACCAGAGATAATGACGCTTTGGCTCAGCTGGAGTGGAAGTACGTTTCGGCTGTTGATCTTGAGGAAGCAGAAAATGTTCAAGTGGATGACGAAGATCACCCGGAGACTCAAGACCCGGATTCTGGCGCCGGGTTAGATGCTACCCAACAGAAATGAAAATCTGCTGCAGAATAAACATTTGGCTCCTGCAACACAAATAATTCAACCCGGATGGGTTTGTAATAGGCTAGATAAACTGTTTTATTTCTAGCTCTATTTTTTGAAAGTGTGCATGTGCACTTATGCTACAGTTGGTATGTAATAACTCGGTTTTCTTGCTAATTCATGCAAAAAAAATCCGGGTTACATATTTTCCAACATCTTTGATTTGTTTTCGAAATTTTCCTTGACATGGTTTTTCTTTGCTTTCTAGCTCAGCCGGGTTTTCGCATGACATGTTCCAGTGTTTACAACTCTAGTGAGTTCAGGGTACTAGTAACCCGGTTTTGCCGGGTTATAACATGATTGACTCAACCAGGTTTAAACATTTAGGTCATAAAATTGCGTGTAACCACTGACTGGCAGGCAAGTATAACCAATATATTTTGGCGCATGCCAGATTCTTGAGATAGAGACTGTGCTCTAGCATCAACCCCAAGTAATCATGTATAAATTTTTTTAACTCTCTCGCAAAATGATAATTTCCTGGAACAAATCTCAATAACTCAGATTTTGTCAAGTCTGCTTTTTATTGCCAATATAACACAATAATTACAATGATCCTACATATAATATGGCCTCAACTGGGCTATGTTCCATGATCTTCCAGTTTATTCCTCATATGTTATCAACATCACGTATATCAATGAGGTAATATGATCCAGTGTGTAGTTTCTTACTTACTACAAACGGTCCTTTCCATGGTGGACTTAGTTTGTGCATCCCATCTTTTTTTTGGATTAGGCGTAATACTAAGTCCCCTTCCTGAAAGCTTCGAGTTTTAACCCTGCGGCTATGATAGCGACGCAAGTCCTGCTCATATGTGGCCGACCTGGATACTGCAAGGTCGCGTGCTTCTTCTAAAGCATCAAGCGAGTCTTGACGAGCTATCTCATTCTGGGTTTCCACATAATCAGCCACTCTTGGTGAATCGAGAAAAATATCACTTGGCAAAACCGCCTCAGCCCCATAAACCAGAAAAAACAGTGTGTATCATGTTGATCTATTTGGGGTAGTTCTTATGCTCCATAAAACAGGAGGTAACTCTTCGACCCAACACCCAGCAGTTTTTTCTAACGGGACCTGGAGCCTAGGTTTGATACCTTTTAGTAATTCCAGGTTAGCTCGCTCTGCTTGTCCATTAGACTGTGGATGTGCAATGTCAAGTCGTATATGTTTATGTTCACAAAACTTCTGCATTGCTCCTTCTGACAAATTCGTCCCATGTCTGTTATAATGCTATGTGGGTAACCAAATCTGAAAATCAGTTTTTTTAAGAACTTGACTGTTGTAACCGCGTCGCATTTACTGATTGGTTCTGCTTCTACCCACTTTGTAAACTTTTCAACTTCCACCAATAGATGAGTCTTCTTATCAGACCACTTTTTGAAAGGTCCCACCATGTCAAGCCCCCAGACTGCAAAAGGCCAAGTTATGGGAATCATGCGCAGATCCTGAGCTGGCATGTGATCCTTCCTTGCATATCTCAAACATCCTTCGCACGTTCTTACTATTTGTTCTACATCAGCATTTGCAGTTAACCAGAAAAATCCATGTCTGAAAGCCTTATTGACCAAAGATTTGGAACTTACATGGTGGCCACAATCTCCTGAGTGGATTTCTTTTAAAATCTGACACCCTTCTTCTGGAGAGACACATCTCTGAAAGATTCCAGTCGCGCTTCGCTTATATAACTCACCATTGATAATCGTATGTGACTTCGATCTTCTTACAACCTAACGAGCAATAACCTCGTTCTGCGGGAGCTCGTCCCTCATAAGATACGCCAGGTATGGTTCAGTCCACTCTGGGATTGTACGCAAGGCGGCTACCAATTCTGACTCCGGATCTGGGTTTGCCAGGTCTTCCTCTGTTGGAATTTTAACTGACGGGCTATGAATTTCATCCAGGAACACGTTGGGTGGAACTTGTTTTTTCTGGGAACCTAGACAAGACAATGCATCAGCTGCTTCGTTGAGACGTCAATCAATATGATCGACTTGATATCCTTCGAAAATGTCCAGCCAGCTGGGTAACTGCTCGCTTATAGGCTACCATAACTGGGTCTTTAGAATCCCAGGTTCCTTTAACTTGTTGAGAAACGAGGTCTGAATCACCCAAGCGAATCTGGGTTATACTCATCTCTTTCGCAATTCGAAGCCCATGAAGCAAAGCTTCATATTCTGCTGCATTATTAGTGCACTTAAATGAAATTTGTAAGACATATCGAAACTTATCACCTCTTGGGGATGTTAATACCACACCAGCTCCTCAGCCTTCCAGTTTTCGTGACCCATCAAAATGCATAGTCCAGTATTTGGTGTCTGGTTTATCTGGCGGAACCTGTAATTGTGTCCAGTCATTTATGAACTCGATCAGGGCTTGAGACTATATTGCGGTTCTTGGCTCATATTTAATATGATACGGCCCCATCTCAATTGGCCACTTTGCAACTCTCCCTGTTGCTTCTCTATTCTGAATAATATCGGACAAAGAAACTGAGCTGACCATGGTAATGGTATGTCCCTGAAAATAATGTTTCAATTTACGACTAGCCATGAACACCCCGAAAACCAGTTTCTGCCAATGTGGGTAACGCTGCTTATACTCTGTGAGGACCTCGCTCACATAGTAAACCGGCCGCTGAACGAGACCTTCTTTTCCTTCCAGTTTACGTTCCACAACCACAACCTCACTTACTGCTCTGTTATTTGCCGCAATATATAATAACATGGGCTCTTTCTTCTCAGGTGCAGCCAATATAGGTGCGTTAGAAAGTTGTTTTTTCAGGGCCTCCAATGCCTCATCAGCCTCTTGATTCCACACAAAGGTGTTAGTTTTCTTCAAAAGTCGGTATAAAGGTATGGCCTTTTTGCCCAGTCTGCTTATAAACCGGCTCAAGGCAGCAACGCAACCTGTCAACTTCTGAACGTCCTTCCGGCAAACCGGTTTTTTCAGGTTATGTGACCTGAATTTTTTCCGGATTTGCTTCAGTTCCTCTCTTTGAAATAATGAAACCCAGTAATTTTCCAGCTGGTACTCCAAAGACACATTTTGTTGGATTGAGCTTCATCTGATATCTGCGTAAACTGGCGAACGTTTCCTCCAGATCTGAGATCAAAGTGTCACCTTTTTGGGATTTGACCACTATGTCATCCACATAAGCATGCACGTTTCGTCCAATCTGGCTTTCCAGACAATTCTGGATACACCTTTGGTAAGTTTCTCCTGCATTTTTTAGTCCAAAGGGCATTGACGTATAAGAGAATGCTCAAAAGGGTGTAATGAATGAGGTCTTCTCTTGATATTCTTCCTTCATTTTGATTTGATGATAACCTGAATAAGCATCCAGGAAACATAGCAATTCGCAACCAGTCGTAGAGTCTATAATCTGATAGATACGGGGGAAGGCGAACGGATCCTTAGGACATGCTTTGTCCAAATCTGTGTAATCTATGCACATTCTCCAGATTCCGTTCTTCTTTAGGACGAGAACTGGATTGTCTAACCACTTTGGGTGTAACACTTCTACTATGAACCCTGCTGCGAGAAACCTAGCTATCTCCTCTCCAATTGCTTTCCTCCTCTCATCATTGAAATGACGAAGGAACTGGCGAATAGGTTTCAGGTTAGGATCCACACTCAAACTATGCTCAGCAAGTTCCCTTGGAACACCTGGCATGTCAGAAGGTTTCCATGCGAAGATGTCCCAATTCTGACGGAGCAACTTGATGAGCGCGCTTTCCTATTTTTCCGTCATGTGAGCCCCCACGCTAAACTTCTTAGATGAGTCACCGGGGGTAAAGTCCACCAGCTTGGTGTCTTGAGCAGACTTAAATTTTAACTTGGAATCAGCTGATGGTTTCTTGAGCGAGGTCATCTCCTCTAGATCAACTTGCAGCTTATACAATTTTAACTACTCCTCTGCACAAGCGGTCTGTGCGTAAGTTGCATCACCTTCCTCACATTCTAAAGCTATGTCTCTGTCACCGTTGACAGTATTATTTCCATGGGGACCTGGCATCTTCATCTTGAGGTAAATGTAGCAGGGTCTTGCCATAAACTTAGCATAAGCTGCCCGTCCGAATAAGACGTGGTACAGGCTTTTGAATTTGACCACTTCAAATGCTAACATCTCTGTCCTGTAATTTTCAAATACTCCAAAAGCAACTTCAAGGTATATCTTTCTGATAGGGTGTGCGGACTTACCAGGTACAATCCCATGAAAACAGTTGATGATGGCTGAAGTTATTTCTCTTGCAGGTTCATCCTCTTGAACATATCATAGTAAAGTATGTTTATACTGCTTCCTCCATCCATCAACACTTTGTCTAACTTATATCCTCCAACTTGTGGAGCCACAACCAGAGCCACGCCTCCTGGATTATCAACTATGATCTGCCCGACTCTAGGTTATGGGTTGTTCTGACCAATTCAGCCACCTAGGGACAGCAGGAGCTACTGTGTTGGCTGCACTCTTCCGCACGTTTCGTTCTCTTCTGCATGAACTGGTAGTAAATACATGATATTGGCACGAGCTTAATTGCTTTGGATTTCTTTGAAAACCATAACTCCCTCCTTGGTGACTGCCACCTGGGTTAGTTCCCTGGTTACCCTGAACATGATGACCCGGATTATAATTTCCAGGTCCAGAATTGCTAGGTCCCGGATGTCCACCTCCCATGTTACCTGGGTTGCCACCTCCATTGTTTCCTGGTTCGTAGTTATTATTTCCACTAGGTCTGAAACCCTGCATGATGAAACAATTTTCCCAGGAATGATTTGCTAACTTCCGGTTTTTGCTGTGTCGGGGACATGGTCCTTTGAGAGCCTGCTGGGCCTGTGCAAAGTTGTTTGGTCGAAAATTTTGATTTCCTCTGAAATTGTTACCCTGACGCTGGTTTCTATAACCTGTATTTGTCTTTGCCACTAGATCCGAGGTTCCTTCCCGGTTTTTGTGCTTGTTATTACTCTGGTTTTGAGGGTTGTTGTTGCTCTGATTCGGGTTCTAACTGCCCTTGGTCCCAGTTTTCTTTCCCATTGCAGACTTCTCATCATCCGAGTCTACGTCCTTTGTTTCGTTAGACTCCGCATACTTAGTCATGGCATCCATCAGCTCGCTCATATCACTCACGTATCGCTTGATGCGTCCCAGTTTATGCTTCAAAGGGTCAAATCTGCAATTTCTCTCCAATGCTATGACTACTTGCTGGGCAGTGAGTCCGACAGACAAATGGATAATTTCTGCGATGCGCCGAGACCAGTGTTGGTAAGACTCCCCTACCTTCTGAACACAATTCTCCAAGTCTGTAATAGTCGTCGGTCATTTACACGTTCCCTGGAATTTTTCGATGAACTGATCCTTCAACTCTTGCCAACTATTGATTGAATTTTCGGGCAAGTTTTTTAACCAGGATTTCGCAGGCCCTTCCAAAATTACGCTCAGATACCGTGCGCACACTGCGTCACTTACTTCCAATATCTCCATGGCCATCTTGTATCCTTCTATCTAGTCTGCAGGATCCATGTCTGGAGTATACTTTATAACTCTTCGTGGTCCTTCAAAATCGGCTAGTATTCTCTCGTTTTTGATTGCCGGACCAAGGCATTGAATTCTAATTCTACGAGACCCATTCAGAGATGGGTTCGAGACTGCATTCTGAACTAGGAATTGAACATGACCCGGATTTCTGTTTTCTGGTTCCGCAACTCAATGTCGTGTATTTATAACTCAGGCGCATAAGACACGGTGTTGGGGGAATAGGTGAGGGGGAGCCTCACCTACCCCTCACATAAACCGGAACATGCTTAATGGGACTCGAGACTAAAAGTCCGGTTTATAATTGGGAGGTCCGGATTATGGTTGTCGCCCTAAAGAAAGGAGGCCCAGGTTACCAGGTCTGTAACCCGGAGAAGGTAGAGAAACGGCCCTGAGTTTGTGTTAAAGAGCATAGAGGCCCAAGGCCTGGAGGCCGGCCCAAGGCCGGACGGAGACGACCAAGTCACAAGATGAACCGGATGAGGATGACCTAGAACCGGATTAGACTAGGACTCCGATAACGGGTGTAACCCGGATCCTCTGTAACCCGGAGGCCTCGCCCCCTATATAAGACGAGACCCTGGGACGTAGAAAGGAAAGATCTAAGTCGATAGCAAGGTAACTCGAGGCATCGAGAGCCAGAATCACCCTTTGTAATCGAGACCTTGTTCCTTGATAGTAAGAAGGAAGGAGTAGGTTTTACCCTCAATCGAGGGGCCGAACCTGGGTAAACTCGCGTCTCTCGTTTCCACCTTAACCCTTTCGAAGTTTCTCTTAGCAGCAATGGCCTGACAATCTAGTTCTCGCATGAGGCCACTTGCCGTGACAACACCACTACAGTTGGCGCCCACCGTGGGGCCTGCTCGTGGAAGCGTCGTCTTTTCGGAAGGAGACTTGCCAGGGATCGAGAATCTCGCGATAGGTCGGTGATGCATGTAAAATGCATACATGAACTTTGCATGTTATTACTTGTTTTTCCTACATATTAGCAACTTATATTCATGTTTTATAATGATTTGGGGGATTTTCTAAACAATTTCCCTTCTTTTGGTTCTAACCCTGTTTTTCCAGAAAACGTACTTTTTAGTGTTTCAGACTTTCCGGGAGCTTCGGGACTCCAAAAAGGGCAAGGCCAAAGAGCACGGTTCAGAATTTTCGAGACGAAGACCATGGTCCAAAGTAGAGGGCCCAAATACCAACCAGGTGGCAAAGAGGACCCTCCATGCGGCCAGATTCCTTGGCTGCGTGAGAGGCCCCCTTTTTGCCCCCGTGGCTCCGATGTCGTCGATCTTTCTTCTCCCGAGTGTCTCGTGACCTAAAAACGACTATATAAAGGGTCCCCTGGCCTTTTCGAGGAGGAGGCGGCGCCGAGAGACGAAACCACAAAAGAGAGAGACAGAAGGCTGCCGCCGGAGAAGATCGGAGGGGGGAAACGCCGCCGGGATCACCCCCGGAGGGCTCCACCCCCCTCCGGCGTGTTCATCATCAACATCTACAGCAAGTCAGCTCCATCTCTCCACTGTAATCTCTTGGAAAACACGATGTATGATTCAATACTATATTCCCTTGATGTATTGTGTCTCCCTGTCTATGTTTGAGTAGTGAATTGTTCTTGGCAATGGTGAAATAGTTCGTTGATTGGTTGCATACAAGTTTGTTATCTTCTATGATTGTCTTTATGTACAATATATGAGTGCACGCATATGTTGGGGAATGCATGTAAGGTGATCACCGGTAGCATAATGGAGTGGCGGTGACTTGGGAGTGACAGTAACCTGAGACCGAGCCACAAAGTTAAGTTATTGGGGGATATATATAGGGGACCTTAGAACGTAAGGCTATGGTGGGACTTTATGTCTTAATCAATCTTGTGAAGTCATTTACTTGGCCACATGATCCATCATAAGGGGTTGTAGATAATTTACTTGACTATACCTATTCATGGCTCCTTCCTAGAAGAAACAACTAAGACTAAAACATGTGCTTCACTAATTGTGACAACCACACGAACGAAACACCTATTGCTAGAACACTTACTCCCTTGAGATACTTGAGATATTTGCTGCTTGCTACTTGTGAAACTTGCTTAGAAATTTGCTTTAGAAACTTGCTCTAGGATTACTTGCATTTTAAACTTGCTTCACTAGTTACTAGACAAACCACACTCCACGTCACTTGCTTTTAATTAGTTAGTTCCTTTTAGTCAAACTTATTGCTTTGCATAAACAGCCATATAAGAGGGTTATAGGGCTTTAGAGAATAGATAACTTACCTTCAGCTCCTCGTGGGTTCGAGACTCAAATACTTATCGAAAGGTACTACAATTGATCTCCTGCACTTGGGAGTCATCAAGCACTTTTCTGGCGCCGTTGCCGGGGAGCGTTGTGCTAAGCTTTTATTCTTGTTTGCATTTCATACTAACATATAAACCTAAAACACACACAAAAAATTATAAAATGGAAAACAACCAAACAATTTTAGAACTGTATAATATGTACCTTGAATTAGGACATGAAGTGTTTGAGGAGAAATTGAAAAATTATTTGCACAACAATCATATTTGTGGTAGTACTAATTCTTTGAACACCTTTATTGCTAAGGAAAACCTTGAGCTTGGGGAAGTTTGTCTTGATGAATATGATATTTTTAGTACCCCTACTATTGAGGATAAAAATGATATACTTGTTGATTCTATGGAAAGTTTTAAGCTTGGGGAAGTTGGTTTTGATGAGCATGATATTTCTAGTTCCCCAAGCTTGGAGGATAAAATTCACTTTGATGATACTATGCCTCCTATATATGATGATTGCAATGAAAATTATGAATGTTTAACTCCCACTATCACTAATGAGGATTTTACTTATGTGGAGAGTAGTGATTCTTTTATGCATGTGGCTCATGATAAGAATGTTTTATGTGATATTCATATTGTTGAATCTATTCATGATGCTACTGAAAATTATTATGAGAGAGGGAAACATGGTTACACATATTTCAACAATATTAAGTTTCCCCTCTTTATGCTGAAAGTATTGAAGTTGCACTTGA
The DNA here is from genome assembly GCA_028641055.1 of Alopecurus myosuroides. Classification (NCBI taxonomy): domain Eukaryota; kingdom Viridiplantae; phylum Streptophyta; class Magnoliopsida; order Poales; family Poaceae; genus Alopecurus; species Alopecurus myosuroides. The sequence goes on along the minus strand of CM054059.1, from coordinate 361,275,832 downwards.
TCTACCTTTCTATGCTTGCTATTATGTGCTTCTTTTATTTGTTTCATTAAAAAATGCCAATGCATAGGAAATGGGTTAGACATAAAAATAAATTGTTTAATATTTTTTTGGTGTGTTCCTTATGCTTTAATTTCCTATTCGGTTTGAGCACACATTTATGTCTTCAAAACATGTAAAATGCTTTTACCTACTGTTATGTATCATTTAGTTTAAGATTTTCATTTTATAAAAAAATTGGGAAAGTAAATGAGAAGGATGAGTAATGGAGAAGTTGGGGTCGACCTTGAACATGTGTTGTTCATGCCAATGAAATCATTGCAAAGTATCTATCATTAAAACTTTTTCCAAAGCTAAAAACAATAAAAATATTAGTTCACTACTGTAGCATCACATTTCTGTCTTATTTCTCATCTTAAATGGCAATAATAATCTTATATGAGAGATAGGATTAAACAATAGTAATTAGCTGTCAAGAAAACAGATTCCTGAACTTCACTGCGAAAAATGTTTAAAATCACAGAAGTGGAATTTTGACCTGGTAATTTACGGCAGCAATATTTAGTTATCACTACATATTTCATTAGTTTTAAGTTTCCTGATTTGAGCAACTTAAGTGCCTCTAAAAATTCACTCTTTACGGGTTGTTCAGTTTTTGGCAGATTATGTCTTTATTTTGCATTGCTCTCATTACTTGTGTTTTGTGTGGTTCTTTTGATCAAGGAGCAATGCACAACTGTAGTAACAGTAGTTAATATTTATAATCAACTCATGATGTGTCTTTGCTGTACCTATGTGGATTTTATTTATGGAGGCACTAACCCCTCTAATCAAGTTTTATGTTGAGATTTGTGTAAGAAGACTTTTTCAGGAGGAAGAGTTGAGTGAGATGAACAAAGATCAAGAGGGACAACCAATCAAGCTTGGGGATGTACCCCTGGGCTCACCCTACATGTATCAAATAAGTACAAGAATCCAAGCTTGGGGATGCCGAGCCACCTCACTCCAACCATCATGATGTTAAGTAAGTAAAGCCTAGCTATATGGCTATAAAGAAAGCGCTTTACGGGAGGCAACCCGGTTGTTGTTGTTTGGATTTTCCTAGTGTCCTCTTGCTATCTCAAGAGATTAGTTTTTTTTTTAATTCTGGAGTTTTCAATAAAGAGTCAAGTCAAACCCATTTGGACTTATAAGTTGCTATCCTAGTGCATGAAATTTCTGTTTCAGCACGAGTCTGCTCACCGTATGATTATACGTTTTTTATTGGTATGTCGGATTGAGCTAATTTTTTTTGTATGTTCTGCAACTTTTCGTCCTCTGTAAGCACAAAAATTGGCTTAAGTTTTTGACGAGTCTATCTTAGGAAAAAACGTTCATTTTGCTGTTGTTGCTTTTCTGGATAGATTCTGCCTTCTTTTGTTTTATGCACTCTTTGGGCTTGGGAATCGAATTTCCATGATTCTTTCAAGCAAGAGAGTGAACATACAACATAATGAACCTTATTGTCTATCTACTGGAGCATTTGATTTGAAATTTTGCACAGCAAGCATGTGATTTTTTTGTCCTTGCTAATCTCACCCCACAGAAAAAGAATGGGAGAAACATGTTTTGTGAAGTTTTTTTAAAAGGGAATAGATGAGCTGCACCTCAAGACATCCAAGAATGGTTAAAGCCATAAGCTTTGGGATGTTATGAACACCCCACTGGAGCTACACTCTTTTGGTTAGCACACGTCTACTTTCTGTTTTTCTAAGCAAAGCATTTATCGTAGAGACTTGAAGCGTCTAGTTTTTGTTTTTATTTTTGTTTTGATAAGACCACACCCATCATTTTATATGAGATTGAGCTACTGGAGTTTGGGGTTGGAATGTATTGTATGCTAGTATTATGACTTGGAATAGGGATGATGTGGTTGATTTGAAGAGCTACATATGTTTGCATGATTTATAGGCTTTTTATGTGTAGAAATTTGCAATAATGTTGTCTTGAGCTATCTCTTATTCATGTCCTTGATGTTAATTGTTGGTTTATTTAGTTTGTCATGAAATGAGTAGTTCTATGGACATATGCATGCATAGTAGCTGGTCAACTATCTCCCTCTTGCTAGCCAAAAATTTAAAAATTCCAGCAAGTAAAAACTTGTTTCCAACACTCCTTAGCCAAGTATTTCCAGTGAGTCCACCATATCTTCCCATTAGCTTCATTGCTATTCCGAGTATGTTCACCATGTTATTGTGTTATTTATGTTCTAAATTAAGATATTCACTTTATTAATTGTCATGGGTTGAACTTGGGATAGGACTCTCACGAACTTTTGAAGGCACACTTTACTTTTTATGCATCTAATAAACATGACCAAATGGGAGCCACAAGTTTTGCGTTTGACAAGTGTGTGGTTGGGAGCTAGCTATAAACGTGTATCACCGGAAAGCTTTCAACATTGCACAAAAATTTACATTTGGTTGATATCCTGTACTTTTGTTTTTGGACTCCTGCCATGCCGAAATGAAATAGAGGAATAGTAAGTTTTGATGAGTAAGTATCTATATGACTAGAGAAACGCATTGGGCCGCTAACCCAAGCCATGCTTTATCATGTTGGAAATTTACTTAAAGCTTGAGTGACTCTACATCACATCCTACAATAAAATAATAAGCTATGCATAATAGTGAATGAAAATAAAAAGGATGATGAGTCTACTCCGTTTGTTTGTCTTGTCATTGTGACATGGGCTTGTTTCCATGTCATGGGGCAAGAGGTACCTCTTTGCGGTTCTCTACGATGTCATTAATACTTATTATGATTGTACAAAGCTTATTAGGAATCTTAAGTTGAGTAATCATGGAGTAGGTTTTCACACTCACGGGGCATGAGGCTTTCAACCACCTTGTCATTCACATTACTTCAACATTCACCATTTAAGATGCTAGTGATAAAGGGGCAATGAGAGTCCTAGATCAATGGATACCACATTTCAATTAGTAATTTTAGTTGAATAATTTAGAGGCTAAATAAGACTTGATCATGTTTTACCTCTACTCAATTTTCTCCAAAGTGTCCACCATATTTTCTATATTCCATTATGCTATTATTTGACCAATATAGGATTTTATTTTTCATTTTGTGTATGCATTTGGTCCATAGTGTTTTTATTTCATTATACACTTTGTGAACTTTCATGAAGCATCTTTGCTTGCATATTTGATATTTCTTACAACATGAATTGTATATTGCTACTCATTTCTAGTATTAATCATTTGATTATATGTAGCATGAATAATCCTCCTTGATATCCCATGATTGTTTCAATATGCAAAGTCCATGTTAGTTTTATCACCTTCATACTCGAGGACGAGCATGGGTTAAGCTTGGGGATGTTGATGCATGTAAAATGCATACATGAACTTTGCATGTTATTACTTGTTTTTCCTACATATTAGCAACTTATATTCATGTTTTATAATGATTTAGGGGATTTTCTAAACAATCCCCCTTCTTTTGGTTCTAACCCTGTTTTTCTAGAAAACGTACTTTTTAGTGTTTCAGACTTTCCGAGAGCTTCGGGACTCCAAAAAGGGCAAGGCCAAAAAGCGCGGTTCAGAATTTTTGAGACGAAGACCATGGGCCAAAGTAGAGGGCCAAAAGGCCAACCAGGTGGCAAATAGGACCCTCCATGCGGCCAGATTCCTTGGCCGCGTGAGAGGCCCCCTTTTTGCCCCCGTGGCTCCGATGTCATCGATCTTTCTTCTCCCGAGTGTCTCGTAACCTAAAAACGACTATATAAAGGGTCCCCTGGCCTTTTCGAGGAGGAGGCGGCGCCGAGAGACGAAACCACAAAACAGAGAGACAGAAGGCTGCCGCCGGAGAAGATCGGAGGTGGGAAACGCCGCCGGGATCACCCCCGGAGGGCTCGACCCCCCTCCGGCGTGTTCATCATCAACATCTACAGCAAGATCAACTCCATATCTCCACTGTAATCTCTTGGCAAACACGATGTATGATGCAATACTATATTCCCTTGATGTATTGTGTCTCCCCGTCTATGTTTGAGTAGTGAATTGTTCTTGGCAATGGTGAAATAGTTCGTTGATTGGTTGCATACAAGTTTGTTATCTTCTATGATTGTCTTTATGTACAATATATGAGTGCACGCATATGTTGGGGAATGCATGTAAGGTGATCACCGGTAGCATAATGGAGTGGCGGTGACTTGGGAGTGACTGTAACCTGAGACCGAGCCACAAAGTTAAGTTATTGGGGGATATATATAGGGGACCTTAGAACGTAAGGCTATGGTGGGACTTTATGTCTTAATCAATCTTGTGCAGTCATTTACTTGGCCACATGATCCATCATAAGGGGTTGTAGATAATTTACTTGACTATACCTATTCATGGCTCCTTCCTAGAAGAAACAACTAAGACTAAAACATGTGCTTCACTAATTGTGACAACCACACGAACGAAACACCTATTGCTAGAACACTTGCTCCCTTGAGATACTTGAGATATTTGTTGCTTGCTACTTGTGAAACTTGCTTAGAAACTTGCTCTAGGATTACTTGCATTTTAAACTTGCTTCACTAGTTACTAGACAAACCACACTCCACGTCACTTGCTTTTCATTAGTTAGTTCCTTTTAGTCAAACTTATTGCTTTGCATAAACAGCCATATAAGAGGGTTATAGGGATTTAGAGAATAGATAGCTTACCTTCAGCTCCTCGTGGGTTCGACACTCAAATACTTATCGAAAGGTACTACAATTGATCTCCTGCACTTGGCAGTCATCAGTCGGCTCAGGAGGAGCTGGCGTGGAAACTACTACAACCATGACACATGGGGTTCAGAGTTCGCATCGGTTGAGTCAGGATTTTGAGTCCCCTTCGGTGGTATCCACGTCTTTGTTGGCTTCGTGGGAACACAGGACCCTAACCAGCAGTCAGACTCAGTCTCAGAGGAGGCTACGATGATATATACAGACGGTGAATCGTCAGTTGGGAACAATGACCATGATGAAACGGGATCCATCCACCAGCTCTTTGAAGACAAGTTAGGAGGAGACCTTGAGCCAGATCTGTAGAGTCGAAGGGAAGCAACTCATCACACAATTGTTTACATGGCTGCACCAACGCGACCCACGGAGCCTAGGTATGACGCTAGTGGCAATCTAATTACACACACTGTTTCAACTTCGAATCCAATTCCAGGAGGACCAGGAGGCGCGGGAACCACATTAACATGCCCAATGGTAGCCCCAGTTGGACCTGCAGAACCGCGCTCAATAGGACCCGTCCCGACTAACTCTGGGCCGGCCGAGGCAGTGATTGACTTGACATCGCCCCCGTCATATGACCCAAGGCCCGAGCTGATGGCTGCTATGGATTCATTAAATGAATTCTTGGCTACTCCAATTACCCCGGAGAACATGGTGCAGCGTAACGCAGAGATTGAAAGGCTTAGACAAGAAATAACTCGTGCTCGTAGGGAGATCGAGAAAGAGGTAACATGCATAAACAAAGCTCGGTCAAAAGTCCTGGAGGAAGCAACACGTCTGGAGAGAGAAGGGATTCCTCTAAATTTCAGACAGAGGGAGTTAGCTTCAATACAGAACATGCGCTATCATACCCGGCTGAACAACGAATTCGGCGTAGGACTGGGACCTACCAACCTACAGAACTTATTTGCGTCTCCGGTCGGGACGCCTGGGGCACCTAACGCTGCGCAGCCGGTTCACGCCATGAACCCGCCGATTGCTCCAATTCTAGTTCATCCGACATGTTTTCAGCCACCTATCCAGCTACATGGTAACCCAAACCCTGTCCCGGTCCCTGAACAACCTATCCAGGAAAGGTTTCATACACCGCCAGGTCATTTCAACAATCCAATGGATAACATTTGGGCAGCAACAAACAGTCTGGCACGGATTCCAGTCAACCCCAATGATCCCATTCGTATTGAAGCTCGGAGGGCAATTGAGATGTTATAAACAGCGGTGGTCCAGCAGATGAATTACGATAATCAAGACAGGATACACTCAACCCCTTACAACAGCTGGAATTCCTTGTCGAGAAGCTATCATGGAAATTCACCAGTTTCGGCCGGCTCTAGCAATGCAAACCGGCAGCAACCAAACCCACCCAGGCCAACCGTATCCTACGCACTTGGAGTTATAAATATAGGACATAGAGTTGCGGAACCAGAAAACAGGAATCCAGGTCATATTCAACCAACAGTTCAAAACATAGCTTCTACCCTTCCCCCAACTGGGTCTTGTAGGATTGGCATTCCGTGTCTCAGTCCAGCAATCAGAAACGAGAGAATACCAGCTGATTTTAAAGGACCACGTAGAGTTGTAAACTATACGCCAGACATGGAGCCCGCAGATTGGATAGAAGTTTACGAGATGGCAATGCAAATAATGGAAGTAAGCGATGTAGTATGTGCACGATACCTGAGCGTGATGTTAGAAGGACCGGCGAAGTCCTGGTTGAAAAACTTGCCCGCAAATTCAATCAATAGCTGGCAGGAGTTGAAGGACCAGTTCATCAAAAAAATATCAGGGAACATGTAAGCGATCGACGACTATTACAGACCTGGAAAACTATGTCCAGAAAGAAGGGGAGTCTTCCAAGCATTGGTCTCGACGCGTCGCAGAGATCATACATTCATCTGTCGGACTCACCGCCTAACAAGCAGTGAGAGCAAGGGAAAGAAATTGCAGGTTCGCCCCTCTGAAGCATAAGCTCAGACGCATTAAGCGATACGTAAGTGATATGAGCGAGTTGATGGATGGCATGATCAAGTATTCGGAGTCTGACAAAACAAAAGACGCAGACTCAGATGATGAGAATTCCGCGAAGGGAAAGAAAGCTGGAACCAAGGGTAGACAGAACCCGAGTCATAGCAACAGGAACCCTCAGAACCAGAACAATAACAAGCGTAAAAACGGAGATGGGAGTTTAGATCTGGTGGCAAACACGAATAAAGGTTACAGAAACCAACGTTAGGGCAATAATTTCAGGGGAAATCAAATTTTTTGGCCAAACAACTTTGCACAGGCTCAGCAGGCCCTGAAGGGTCCATGCCCTTGACACAGCAAAAAACGGAAAGTTAGCAAATCATTCTTGGGAAAATTGTTTCATCATGCACGGTTTTAGACCTAGCGGAAGTAATAACTATGGACCAGGAAACAACGGAGGAGGAAACCCAGGAAATATGGGAGGTGGACATCCAGGAGCTAGCAGCTCGGGACCCGGAAATCATAATCCGGGTCATCACAGTCAGGGTCACCAGGGAACTCACCCGGGCAGTAGTCACCAAGGAGGAAATTCCGGTTTTCAAACAAATCCGAAGTAGTTAAGCTCAGGCCAATATTATGTATTCACCACCAGTTCATGCAGGAGAGAACGCAAGGTGCAGAAGCGCGCTGTCAATACAATGGCTACTGCCATTCCTCGATGGCTTAACTGGTCAAAACAACCCATAACCTGGAGTCGGGCTGACCATCCTTCGCGAGTTCATAATCTAGGGGGAGTGGCTCTGGTCGTGGCTCCGCAAGTTGGAGGATATAAGTTAGACAAAGTATTGATGGATGGAGGAAGCAGTATAAACATACTTTACCACGACACGTTCAAAAGGATGAACCTGCAAGAGAAACAACTTCAGCCATCATCAACTGTGTTTCATGGGATCGTCCCTGGTAAATCTGCACAACCTATCGGAAAAATATTCCTTGAAGTTGCTTTTGGGGTATTTGAAAATTACAGGACAGAGATGCTAGCATTTGAAGTGGTCAAGTTCAAAAGTCCATACCATGCTCTATTTGGCGGACAACTTATGCCAAATTTATGGCTAGACCCTCCTATGTTTACCTAAAGCTAAAGATGCCAGGTCCCAATGGAAATATTACTGTTAATGGTGACAGATACATAGCTTTGGAGTGTGAGGAAGGCGATGCAACCTATGCAGAGACTGCTTGCGCAGAAGAGGAGTTGAAATTGTATAAACTGCAAGTTGATCCAGAAGACATGACCTCGCTCAAAAAGCCATCAGCCGAGTCCAAGTTAAAATTTAAGTCTTCTCAAGACACCAAGCTGGTGGACTTTACCCCGGTGACTCATCTAAGCAGTTCAACGTGGGGGCTCATATGACAGAAAAATAGGAAAGCGCGCTCATCAACTTCCTCCGTGAGAATTGGGATATCTTCGCATGGAAACCTTCTGACATGCCAGGTGTCCCAAGGGAACATGCTGAGAACAGTTTAAATGTGGATCCTAAATTGAAACCTATTCGTCAGTTCCTCCATCGTTTCAATGATGAGAGAAGGAAAACAATAGGAGAAGAGATTGCCAGGTTACTTGCAGCAGGGTTTATAGTAGAAGTGTTTCATCCAAAGTGGTTAGCTAATCCAGTTCTCGTTCTCCAAAAAAACGAACCTGGAGAATATGCATAGACTTCACAGGTTTGAACAAAGCATGTCCTAAATACCCGTTCACGTTACCCCGTATCGACCAGATTATAGACTCTACGGCTGGTTGCGAACTGCTGTTTTCTAGATGCCTACTCAGATTATCATTAAATCAAAATGAAGGAAGAGGATCAAGATACATCATTCATCACTCCCTTTGGAGCATTTTGTTATACGTCAATGTATTTCGGTTTGAAAAATGCAGGGGCAACTTATCAAAGGTGTATCCAGAATTGCTTGGAGAGTCAGATTGGGCGAAACATGCACGCTTATGTGGATGACATAGTAGTCAAATCCCAAAAAGGTGACACTTTGATCTGACTTGGAAGAGACGTTCACTAATTTGCGCAAGTACCAAATGAAGCTTAACCCAACAAAGTGTGTCTTTGGCGTACCAGCCGGGAAATTATTGGGTTTCATTATTTTAGAGAGAGGCATTGAAGCAAACCCGGAAAAAATTCAGGCCATACATAACCTGAAAAAGCCGGGTTGCCTGAAGTACGTTCAGAATCTGACAGGTTGTGTTGCTGCCTTGAGCCGTTTTATATGCAGACTAGGCGAAAAGGCTATACCCTTATACCGATTGTTGAAGAAAACTGACACCTTTGTGTGCAATCAAGAGGCTGATGAGGCATTCGAGGCCCTGAAAAAACAACTTTCCAACACACCTATATTAGCTGCACCTGAGAATAAAGAACCCATGTTACTATACATAGCGGCAAGTAACAGGGCAGTGAGTGCGGTGGTAGTTGTGGAGTCTAAGCTAGAAGATAAAGAAGGTCTTGTTCAGCGGCCGGTTTACTATGTGAGCGAGGTCCTGACAGAGTCTAAACAGCGTTACCCACATTGGCAGAAGCTGGTTTTTGGAGTATTCATGGCTAGTCGTAAACTGAAACATTATTTTCAGGAACATCCTATTACCGTGGTTAGTTCAGCACCTTTGTCTGATATTATTCAAAACAGAGAAGCAACAGGAAGAGTTGCCAAGTGGGCTATTGAGATGGGGCCATATCATATCAAATATGAGCCAAGGACCGCAATAAAATCCCAAGCCTTGATCGAGTTTATAAATGACCGGACACAGTTACAAGTTCCACCGGATAAACCAGATACTAAATACTGGACTATGCATTTCGATGGGTCTCGACAACTGGAAGGTTCAGGAGCTGGTGTGGTGTTAACATCCCCAAGAGGAGATAAGTTTCGCTATGTCTTGCAAATTTCAGTCAAATGCACTAATAATGCAGCAGAGTATGAACCTTTGCTCCATGGGATCCAAATTGTGAAAGAAATTAGCATAACCCGGATGCCTGGGTGATTCTGATCTGGTATCTCAGCAAGTTACAGGAACCTGAGATTCTAAAGACCCAGTTATGGTAGCTTATAAACGGGCGGTTACCCAGCTGGCTGGACCTTTTTAAGGATATCAGATTGATCATATCGATCGACGTCTCAATGAAGCAGTTGAGGCACTAGCTCGTCTAGGTTCCCAGAAAAAGCAAGTTCCACCAAATGTTTTTCTCGATGAAATTCATAGCCCATCTGTTAAAATCCCAACAGAGGAAGACCTAGCAAATCCAGATCCAGAATCAGAGTTAGTAGTTTCCGTGCATATAATCCCAGAGTGGACTGAGCCATATTTGGCACACCTTATGAGAGGCGAGCTCCCGCAGGACGAGGTTATCGCTCGCCAAGTTACAAGAAGATCCAAGTCATATACAATTATAAATGATGAGTTACATAAGAGAAGTGCGACTGGAATTTTTCAAAGATGTGTTTCTCCAGCAGAAGGATGTCAAATTATAAGAGAAGTCCATTCAGGAGATTGCGGCCACCATGCAAGTTCTAGATCTTTGGTCAATAAAGCTTTCAGACATGGATATTTCTGGTTAACCGCGAATGATGATGCAGAACATATAGTTAAAATGTGTGAAGGATGTCAAAGATATGCAAGGCAGGATCACGTGCCAGCTGAGGATTTACGTATGATTCCCATAACCTGTCCTTTTGCAGTTTGGGGACTTGACATGGTAGGACCTTTCAAAAGGTCAACTGATAAAAAGACTCATCCACTGGTGGAAGTTGACAAGTTTACAAAGTGGGTAAAAGCAGAACCAATCAGTAAATGCAACGCGATTACAACAGTCAAGTTCTTAAAAAAAGCTGATTTTCAGATTTGGCTACCCACATAGCATTATTACAGATAATGGGACAAATTTGTCAGAAGGAGCAATGCAGAAGTTTTGTGAACAGAACCATATACGGCTAGACCTTCCTTCCGTGGCCCATCCACAGTCTAACAGATAGGCAAAGCGGGCTAACCAGGAATTACTTAAAGGTATCAAACCTAGACTTCAGGTTCCATTGGAGAAAACTGCTGGCTGCTGGGTCGAAGAGTTGCCTGCTGTTCTATGGAGTATAAGAACTACCCCAAATAGGTCAACAGGTTACACACCTTTCTTTCTGGTTTATGGAGTTGAAGCAGTTTTGCCAAGTGACATTTGCCATGATTCACCACGAGTGACTGCTTATGTCGAAACCCAGAATGAGATAGCTCGTCAAGACTCGATAGATTCCTTAGAGGAAGCACGTGACCTTGCAGCATCCAGGCCAGCTATATATCAGCAGGACCCGCGTCGCTATCATAGCCGCAGGGTTAAGACTCGAAGTTTTCAGGAAGGGGACCTGGTTTTACGACTAATTCAGAAAAAGGATGGGATGCGCAGGCTAAGTCCTCCATGGGAAGGACCATTTGTGATAAGTAAAAAACTACACAATGGATCCTATTACCTCATTGATATGCGTGATACTGATAGATCACGAACATCTGAGGAAGAAACTGGAAGACCATGGAACATAGCCCAGCTGAGGCCATATTATACATATGATCATTGTAATCACTTTGTTATTTTGGCAATGAGAAGCAATGTTAACAACATCTGAGTTATCGCGGATTTGTTTTCATATCATTATGACAGGAAGTTACAATATTTTTTCTATATGATTACTTGGGGGCTGATGCTAGAGCACAGTCTATATCTCAAGAATCTGGCATAAGTCAAAATATATTGGTAACTTGCCTGCCAGTCAGTGATTACACGCACTTTTATGACCTAGATGTTTAAACCTGGTTGAGTCAATCATGATATAACCCGGCAAAACCGGGTTACTATGAACCTGAACTCACCAGAGTTGTACACACTAGAATAAGTCATGCGAAAACCCGGCTGAGCTAGAAAGCAAAGAAAAACCAAGTCAAGAAAAGTTTCACATGCAGATAGAAGATATCGCAAAAACGAAGTAAAACCGGAAATACTTTGCATAACCTCAAAGGAAAACCGGGTTATTACACACCAAATTGTAGCATAAGTGCACATGCGCACTTTCAAAAATAGGACTAGAAATAAAACAGTTCATCTAGCCTATTACAGACCCAACAGGGTCGAATTGTTATTTTTTGCAGAAATCGCATGATTACTCCACATCAGATTTTCCCTTCTGCTGGGCAACATCCTGAGTCGCCGGATCTTTAGGCTCCAGGTCTTGAGTCTCTGGCTTATCTGTTGCTTGGATATCTTCTTCAACCTCATCAGCAGGGACGTACTTCCACTCCAGCTGAGCCATAGCATCAGTAACGTTCTCCGGTTCATATAAGGGGAGAGGTGGAGCAAAAACAGAAGGAGTAACAGATTGAGGCGCACCAGATGAAGAGGCTATAGAGAGCCGGCTCTTCTGCGGGGCTTGGCGGACAGCAGCCATAACTTGAGGAGTAAATGGCATTTTACGCTCACCCGACAAAGTATAACCCGGGCACATGTCCTTCAGCTTGACCTTTTCAGCAATAGTGCAAGCCTGAAACCGGCACTCCCTCTCTATCCTGGCAAAGTCCTTTTTTCATACTAGGACATATCTGCTTTATACTCTGGGAAGCCACCCGCAAGAAGATCCGGGTTCAATTCCGGGTGATAGGCTTTCGCCAGGGACATGACCTTGATGGCTCCACGGCGGCAGGATGATAGCTTATGCTCTTCTATCCACTAAGGGACCTGAATTAGCTCCACAAGCATTTCACTAAGCCTTTTAGGAGGAGTGTCCCAGTTCCGGACAGCTTGAATACATTCTCCACCTCCAATGTATAACTGCCGGATTAGGGTGAACAAGGCCTTAAGTTTCAGGTTTGGAAGTTGAAGGTTATTGCCATGCATTCTGCCTACAGGTTACAAAAAGTTATTTCTGATCAGCACCAAGCTATTTGGTAGTAAGACAAAGGAAATACAACATTGGAAACGCATCACATTGACAGGGGATAATAAACCGGACAAACTTACCAAAAACACTGCAAGTGATATCTCTTAGCAGATCTGTGACCTTGGTAAAGATGGTCCGAGTTCCCTCTAGGTCCTTCTCAGCAGTTTCTTCTCTAGTTACAAGAGCCTTCTCCCGGGGTTCAAAGTCCTGCTGTAGAACAGACCAAGTCTTGGCTGCCTCAGTTATTTGATCTTCCAGCTCCTTCTGTCGGGTCCTGGCTTCTTCAGTTTTATTGGCCTCTTGGGCGAGCAGGTTCTTCAAATTTGAAACCTCCTTTTGCGAGGAAGATTCAAGACACTGCAAGTTCATTGGTCACAACAAATTCAAGTTAATCACAGTTTCATGAAAAAGTTAAGTCCCGAGTAGCTGCGGGCTCGCAACCCGGCACTTGGGGGCTACATTATTTCAGGTTCAAGCATTGGGTTATAAGCTATGTCTAAGTCCCGGCTAGCTGCAGACTCGCAACCCGGCACTTGGGGGCTACACTACTTCAATCTTAGTTTCAGTGGTTGAGAACAAAACCATAGTAAGTCCCGGTTTATAATTCCATTATAAACCGGCCCTTGGGGGCTACAGCTATTCAGGTTATAGCTAATCATGTTACAACTATTCAGGTTACAATTATTCAATCTACAATTATTCAGTAATAAATATCCAAGTATATATTACGAATATAAACTAGAAGATTAAGGGCTTCAGGTTATGTATATCGAGGTTACCTCATATTTCTGTTTCAGAAATTCTATAATACCATCAGCGCAGCGCCGGTTCTCAGAGAGTTCTTGAGCAAGCGTATCAAAGTTCTGGCCTACAATGTGCAGGCTAGGAGTAGCTCTCTTGTCTTCTGGCTTCACTTTCAGGTCTTCAGTGACTTTGGAGAGCACGGTGGAAGCTCCAGTAACCTCGGCAGCCTGAGATACGGTTATGACTACATCCGGGTCTTGAACATTCACCTCTTCAACCGGAGGATCATTACCCGTGATATTATCAACCGGGTTCACCTCTTCTGCATGTTCTTCAGCCATAACATCCATATGACCCGGCGATGGAGCAGCCGGTTCATCATCTCTTCCCCAAGGGTTTTCTCTTCAAGGTTCACAGAGGGAGCAGCAAATGAGACAGGGTTTACTTTCAGTACAGCTTGAGCTCTGCGGTAAAAGGAAAAACCCTAAGTTATATTGCATGATTAAGATATTGGCAGCAGAAAAACAAGGGATGGAAAGTTAGCTTACCCAGAGTTAATGGAAAACTCACTAGCCCCGTCTGAAATGAGACGAATCTGAGTTCGGAGAATCTGAATGAAAAGGACGACTCAGTTCTGGCCTCATTTCTCCGGCTAACGGGTGTGAAGCAGTGGGTGAAACTCGAACTTTGGAGACCCGGCAAAAAGGAGTTTTCTCAGGTAAACCTGTTTCTAACTCGCTTGAGCTAGAGCTCCGGGTCTTCCTTCTCTTGCTGCCCTCCTCATCATCCTGTGTTTTCTCTGTGTGTGAGGATGGTTTCAAAGGATTTTTTGACAGTCTAGAGATAGGCACCTTTGCAACGGTATGCTGGGTCCTCTTTTGGCCTTCGGGGGACTCCTTCTCAATCACCAGGTTGGAACCGGTGATGGGAGTAGAGGGGTCGAGATCCGGCATAGTCTGATCCGGAGCTTCATGACCCGGTTCTTCTTCACCAGCCTGTCCACCGCCTAACCCGGCAACTTCCTGTTCTGCCTGTTCATCCTGCGAGTAATCAGCATAAGAAAATTGGTTGTGCAACTGACCGAGGGAATCAAATTCAGAAACCTCTTCCTCGTCGTTGCTCTGCTCTTCTGATTCTTCATCCTCAGGTGGAGAAGCCAGTTCTTCTGTGGTAACCCAGAAAGGGTCTGTAGCCTGTGAACCGGGACAACGTCAAGGTTAGAACTTGCACAGTCAAAGGAATGAAAGGTACTTATAAAATAAAAGATATGGATACTTACGGGAGGAGCCGAGTTAGAAGAGATGAAGGGCTCCAGACCAACATCGAAGAACTTATCTTGCTTTACTCCAACCAGGAGTTTCAAGGAGGTTGTCATCTCTGACTTAGAAACTATAGATTCAGAGTATCACATGGAATCTGTTGAACCGCCATAGTCGTGGAATAACCGGTTCCTGATACTGAGGGGTTGGATACGCCAATCTACCCAGGTTTTGGTTAAATCTAAACCCGTAAGCCCGTGAACTATCAACGAGGTTACGCGCTTCAGAGGAGGCCGGATTTTGATTCGATGAGCGGATTTGGCATAAGAGTTCATGGTGCTGGTGTAGACTAAACGTTCAGGAGAAGTGTTTTTAATATAGAAGTAGGATTTCTGCCATAGCTTTGGGTGACTGGCCAGAGGAATACCCGGGTAGGCAATATCCTTCCGTCTCTGGAACGAGACCCCCCACAGCGTATAAGTTCAGCCCCAGCTACCTCTGGGTGCTTGTTGCAATAGAAGTACTCGAGGAAAAGGTCTAAGTTTGGCTCTACTTGGAGGTAGTCCTCACAGAGGACTACGAAGTTTCTAATGTTAAGAATGGAATTTGGTGGAAGGTCTTGAGGATGGAGGCCATAATAACGCAAGAGCCGACGAAAAAACAGAGACCCGGGTGGGCGAAACCCATGGAGGATGTGGGCTTCAAAAACTATTACCTCGCCTGGCCCAGGTTCGGGCCGGATCTCATTTCGCGGGGCACGCCAAGATAAGTTATTGGGCAGTAATCTGGAGTCCTCCATCTCTATGAGCCGGCCTTGGGTCATCTCATACTTGCAACAGTTCACTTGCATCTTCCCTCTCCCTAAACCGGCAGCACCAGAACCGGAAGCCCCTCGGGTCTTCTTCTTTTCTTCCGCTCCGCCGGCCTTGGACGCCAAACTTTTCTCTTTCCCCATCTCGAGGTGAACGCCGGTGATGCTCCGGCCGTGGCGGCGCAGGAAGGGAAATAGAGCTCTCGAGCTTGGTTCGGAGGTGGAAGATGAAGCGGGGAGCGTGGGGTGCGAATGAGCCCTGGGGGCCATACTCCTGCTATTTATAGGCGGGACCTAAACCCTAAGGTTAAGCAGTAATTTTTGCATAAAGGCCCCTCAACATTAAACTTCTTACGGGGAAAATACCGCAAGATCGGATCATAGGAGGAGATTTTCTCTGAAAAAATGGAATAATTGCGTTGAGAAGAATCCGGGCTAGGTTAAGATTTTTTCTGGTTCCGGAGATCTGGGAGATGAAAATGTGAGAGTTATCTTTCCAAGAAACGGAAAGATATGATCCTGGAGATAAAGAGCTCAGCCCGTGAAATCCGGACCGGATATCTTGTTGAGAGTTATCTTATAAAGGCGAATGATTTTTTGCCTGGCTTGCGCTCCAAGAAGTTTAACGTGAACATCGCAAGTCCAAAACTTAAGTGTTCACGTTAACCTGGGGGCCAATGTTGGGGGAATAGGTGAGGGGGAGCCTCACCTACGCCTCACATAAATCGGAACATGCTTAATGGGACTCAAGACTGAAGGCCCGGTTTATAACAGGGAGGTCCGAATTATGGTTGTCGCCCTAAAGAAAGGAGGCCCGGGTTACCAGGTCTGTAACCCGGAGAAGATAGAGAACCGGCCCTGAGTTTGTGTTAAAGAGCATAGAGGCCCAAGGCCTGGAGGCCGTCCCAAGGTCGGACGGAGACGGCCAAGTCACAAGATGAACCGGATGAGGATGACCTAGAACCGGATTAGACAAGGACTCCGATAACGGGTGTAACCCGGAGGTCTTGCCCCCTATATAAGGCGAGACCCTGGGACGTAGAAAGGGAAGCTCTAAGTCGATAGCAAGGTAACTCGAGGCATCAAGAGCCAGAATCTCCCTTTGTAATCGAGACCTTGTTCCTTGATAGTAGGAAGGAAGGAGTAGGTTTTACCCTCAATCGAGGGGCCGAACCTGGGTAAAATCGCGTCTCTCATTTCCACCTTAACCCTTTCAAAGTTTCACTTAGCAGAAATGGCCTCGCAATTTAGTTCTCGCATGAGGACACTTGTCGTGACAACACCACGACACACGGTCTGCATGGGCGGAATAGGTTGCTGTCGGTTTGCATTGCTAGAGCCAGCCGAAACCGGTCAATTTCCATGATGACTCCTTGGCAAAGAGTTCCTACTATTATAGGGAGTTGAGTGTATCCTGTCCTGATTACTATTATTCATTTGTTGAACCACTGCTGTTTGTAACATCTCAATTGCCCTCCGGGCTTCAATTCCAATAGGATCGTTGGGGTTGACTGGAATCCGCGCCAGACTATTTGTTGCTGCCCAAATGTTATCCATTGGATTGTTGAAGTGACCTGGTGGCGTATGGAACCTTTCCTGTATGGGCTGATCCTGTACTAGAACATGATTTGGGTTACCATGCAGCTGGATAGGTGGTTCAAAACGTGCCGGATGAACTGGAACGGGGGCAATCGGCGGGTTCATAGGGTGAACCAGGCCAGCAGGGTTAGGTGCCCCAGGTGTCCCAACCGGGGACGCGAATAGATTCTGAAGGTTGGTTGGTCCTAGTCCTGCACCAAATTCATTATTCAACCGGGTATGATAACGCATGTTCTGTATTGAAGCTAATTCCCTCTGTCTGAAGCTCAGATGAATTCCTTATCTTTCCAGACGTGTTGCTTCCTCCAAGACCTCTGACCGAGCTTTGTTTATACGCGTTACCTCTTTCTCGATCTCCCAACAGGCGCGACTTATTTCCTATCGAAGCCTCTCAATCTCTGCGTTACGCTGCACCAAGTTCTCTGGGGTGATCGGAGTATCCAAGACCTCGTTCAATGAATCCATCGCGGCTATCAGATCAGGCCTTGGGTTATACGACGCGGGCTCTGTGAAGTCAATCACTGTTTCGGCTGGCCCAGAGCTCGCCGGCCCAGGTCCTGTTGGAGGCACTGTTGTCGGCCCGACTGGGGCTACCGTTGGCCCAGTAGGTGCTGTCCCTGAAAACACCCGGTCCTCTTGGAACCGGATTTGAAGTTGAAACAGTATCTGTAATTAATTTCCCATTGGCGTCATACCTGGGCTTCGTAGGTCGTGCTGGTCCAACCATGTAAACAGTTGCATGATGACTTGTTTCCATTAGACTCTGCAAATCTGGTTAAAGGTTTCCGCCCAACCTATCTTCAAAGAGCTGGTGGATGGATCCTGTTTCATCACGGTCATCATTGTTTCTAGCTGAGGATTCACCATCAGAATATACCATCGTAGCTTCCTCCAAGACCGAGTTTGACTGTTGGTCTGGGTCTGGGCCCGTTCCTCCCATGAAGCCAACGAAAACGTGGATGCCACCGAAGGGGACTCGAAAACCTGATTCCACGGATGCAAACTTTGGACCCATGTGTCATGGTTGTAATATTTTCCATGCCTACTCCTCCTGAGCCGGCCTATCGCGAGGTTCTCGATCCCAGGTAAGGCTCCTTCCGAAAAGACAACGCTTCAGCGAACATTCCCCACGGTGGGCGCCAACTGTCGTGGTGTTGTCACGGCAAGTGTCCTCATGTGAGAACTAGATTGTGAGGCCATTGCTACTAAGTGAAACTTCGAAAAGGTTAAGGCGGAAACGAGAGACGCGAGTTTACCCAGGTTCGGCCCCTCAATTGAGGGTAAAACCTACTCCTGCCTTCTTACTATTGGGGAACAAGGTCTCGATTACAAAGGGTGATTCCGGCTCTCGATGTCTCGAGCTACCTTGCTATTGACTTAGAACATGTCTATCTACGTCCCAGGGTCTCGCCTTGTATAGTGGACGAGACCTCCAGGTTACAGAGGGATCCGGGTCATACTCGTCATTGGAGTCCTATCTTTCTCCGGCTCCCTGTCGTTCCGCTCCGGTTCTTGTCGTGACCCGGTCACTACCGTCCGGCCTTGAGTCACTCTCCAGGACTTGGGCTTCCGTGTCTCCTATCTTGGGCCTTGGGCCGGCTCTTTTGTCCCTTTCGGGTTATGCACGCAGTAACCCGGATCTTCCTCTGCCTAGTGATTAACTTGAAATCTGGTTCCTCTTGATATAAACCGGATCAGATACCTTGAACGGTTTGGGTAGATTCAGGTTTACAAGGGTGGTTAGTGAGGTCCCCCCTCACCTATTCCCCCAACAAGTTTAATATGGTCGATGTTTCGTATGTCGTCGGTTCCGTGGCGAATGTATTGATGGATGATCTCAGTGAGTTGAAAAATTCATTGACCTCAACCATGGTGGGCAAAATCGATGAAATTCGAACTCTCATGTTGCAATTCATGAAAGCCAGGGAACCGGCAACATCCAATACATCACATAGGGTTGAACCACCGGAGGGTGCCGAGGTTGGGGAATATGGTGAAACACTTAAAGATGCTTACTCCACCGATAAGGGTTCAGAAGGAAAAGGAGAATTCCATGCCGTCGAGGGACGCTATTCTCACGATCCTTCTGTCCCAAATCCCCATATAATTCCTAGAGGAGATCCACCTAAAATTGATGTACATTCTTTTCGTGAATGGCAATATTATATGGAAACTCACTTGAACAAACTCTTCTTCTATAGAACTTTGGAGGGTCACTCAGGATGGATACAAGCCACATGACCCCAAGAACTTGACAAGAAGGGAAGCCGTAGATAGTAAACTCAACTACACCGTGTTGTCTATTCTTCAACAAGCCGTGGGTCCTAACGACATGCCTCATCTTCAACAATATTCCACCGCCAAGGAAACATGGGACGCGCTTGTCGTCATGTTTGTGGGCAATGAAAGCATGCAAAGGAATAGGTATGATGCATTGAGCAATGAGGCCGAAGGGATCTATATGCATGATGGGGAGAGCCATGAAGACATGTACCAAAGGCTCAAGACTCTTGCCACTGCATTCCACAATGTTGGTGCCAAGTATATTCATGGTTCTTGGATCAAGAGGAAGTACATGATTGCTCTCATGCCATTTGAGCCCACGGACTTGAAGAGCATTCAAGGAAGACATGACTTTGCTTCTTTGACCTCAACTCAAGTAATGCAAGAGGTGTGCTTCTATCAAGTGCAAACCAAGAATGCTCTTGAAAACCGTGCTAGAGCCATAGGAATGCACAAAGGGGCATCGGTTGCTTTGAAGGCCAAGGTTGTGTCAAGGGAGGTTGAGTATGAAGAAGAGTGCCATGATTACTTGGCTCCACCGAAGGATCAAGAATATGATCCCGTGCTCAAAGATGTCATTTCTCTTACCGTGCAAAAGTTTTGGAAGAATCCACCCAAGGCCAAGTCATATGTTGAGGAGAATACCAAGTCTCGCTATGGCAATGATGGGACTCAAAGAGTGAGGTCTTGCTTCAGTTGTCAAGATAAGCACCATCTCATTGCGGAGTGTCCCTATGAAAATAGAGAACTCCATAGTGGCAAGCTCATTCGCAAGGACAAGTCCAAGATTTCTTACAAGAAACCTCACTTCAAGAAGAAACCATTCAACAAGAAGTCCCCCACCAAGTTCGTGCTAGTGACTCGAGAGGAGTATGATTCCAGAAGTGATGAAGAAGAAGAAACCACAAGTGAAGTGGCCGCTCTTGTCATTGCTTCAACTCCGTAATCTTCATCTCTCTTTGAATCCCCCAATGAGAATCAACCTCACCCAAATGCCAAGTGCTTCATGGATAAGGCCTCGGATGTATCACCTTCTCCAAACTCTAAGACCCCAAGTGAATTAGAAAACCATGCTAGTCTTAGAGTAGAAGATGAAATTCTCTCTTTGGAACGTTTTATGTCTAACATCCAAGGGGAGACCAAGAAGTAATTTGATCATCTCATGAGCCAACTGGGAGAGGGCCATGAAGCTCTTGAGAAGAAAGGTGAGATTGAAAGAAGGGATGCGGATGAGATAGCACCTCTCTCCATGACTCTTGGGGAAGAGCGTGATGGTAGAGTTTCTCTTGAGGAGGAACTTGAATCTATTGAATAGTCACATAATGAACTTGTTTCTAATATCACTAAGGAACATGACCATGCAATTTCTAAATATAAAAAAGGCTAAAAAGGATAAGGTTGAGTTTGGTGTTGGTCATGTTAAACTAACCGAGGAGTTTGAAAAGCTAACCGAGGCTCACAATGCCTTGGAGAGTCAACACTCTTCCCCAAAAGAGTTGCATGAACAACTTCAAACTCAACTTAATAAACTTAACAACCCTAGCACCTCTACTTCTTCTTGTGATCATGCAAATATTATTGAGGAAAATGCTAGGTTGAAGGATGAGCTAGCAAGGCTAAAGGGTAAGGGCCCTCAAGTTGAGAAGATTGTGGCCTCTAACGCACAAGTGGTTGTCCCTAGCCCATAAGTGGTTGCCTCTAGACCACAAGTGAGTGCTCCAAGGCAACAAGTGGGAAAGAAAGGTCTTGGCTATGTTACCAAGAAGAAGAAGAGCAAGAAGAAGGCCAACAAACGTGCTTTGGGTGGTATTGTCATTAGGGACAACACTACTCGTAGCATCCCCGCACAAGCTAACAATGTTGCTTCGAGTGGTGGTGTCCTGAGGGACAACATTAATCGTGGCATTTCCGCGGGAACTAACAACCCACACCATTTCTTATATATTGATTATTATGGTGTTGTGCAAGATAAATATTTTGGTCCTATTGAGGGTTAAATTGACTATACCATTTGGATCCCAAAGACCCTTGTTGCTAACATGAAGGGGCCCTCCTCGGGTCCTAACACTAGTAAATGATCTCTTGCAGGACTATGCTTCCAGTGGGTCTAAATGGATAATGGATAGTGGATGCACTAGTCATATGACTGGAAGCAAAGAACTTGTGAAGGAGTTGCGCCCAAATGATATTAATGCAACTGTCACTTATGAAGCATGTCCAAGTCTAAGGTATCGGGGTTTGGCAAGGTTGTAATTGCTCCTGATATCAGTATCATGGACGTCATGCTTGTTGAATCCCTTGGTTACAATTTACTTTCAGTTTGTTCATTAGGGAAGATGGGTTTCTCCGTCTTCCTTGATACTGATATTGTGGTCCTTTTGAGGAGCAAGACTCCAGACGCCGCATACGTGGGACATGTTGAAAATGAGTTGTTCGTGGTGGACTTTTTGAAGTCTACCAACTCTCAATCAATGTGTCTTTTCGAAAAGGCGGACGTGGGGTGGTTGTGGCATTGCTGCTTATCCCATGTCAACATGAGAACTTTGCAAAGTCTTCACAAAGGTGGCCTTATCCGTGGACTAAAAGAAAATGTTTCCTTTTCCAAAGATCGCGTTTGTAGGTCATGTGTTGAAGGAAAGATGCATGATTCCACCCACAAGGCCAAGACTATTATATCATGAAAGAGGATCTTGGAGCTTCTCCATGTTGATCTCTTTGGTGCCGTGCCCGAGGCAAGTCTTGGAGGCAAGAAGTATTTCTTGGTGATTGTTGATGACTATTCAAGATACACTTGGGTCTATTTCTTCAAGTGCAAGAGTGAGACCCAACAAACTATCATCGACTTCACCAACCAAGTGCAACGTCAACATAGTGTCCAAATTATGTCCATTAGGAGTGATAATGGCTCCGAGTTCAAGAACTACACTTTGGATGAATTCCTTAGTGATAAGAGTATTAGTCATCAATATTCCGCTACCTACACCACTCAACAAAATGGTGTAGCCAAGCGGAAGAATATAACTCTAATGTATATGGTGAGGACCATGTTGGCGGAGTATTGTTCTCCTCAATATCTATGGGCGGAGGCTATTTCCACCGCATGCCACTCCTCCAACCTGCCTCTACATCCGCAAGGGCTTGGACAAAGACTCCATATGAGATCCTCACCGGCAACAAACCCAACGTCTCCTACTTCCGTGTATTCGGTTGTAAGTGCTTCTATTTGATCAAGGGTGTTAGGTTGTCTAAATTTCAATCCAAAATTACTGAGGGTATATTTGCTGGTTACGGTGCCGAATCCCACACTTATAGAGTCTTTAAAAAGGGCTCACCGATTGTCATAGAATCTTGTAGTGTGGTTTTCGAGGAAAATGATGGCTCCCAAGTGGCGCAATTTCATGTTTCTAATGTAGATGTTGGAATGCCTCAAGAAGCCATAGGAAGGATGGGTGTGGGATTTTTTCGCCCCATTGAGGGACACCTTATGGCGACTCGAGAAGGACTATGCTCTACTCAAGTGTAACCCTCCTCTACAATAGAATAACAAGCCAAGGAGCTAAGTGATGCACCTAGCCAAGAACATGTTGAAGACCCTCCTCTCATTGACCAAGTTACTACGCTAGATGCAACCACTCCTATCATTCAAGCTAGTCAAGGTCAAGGCCAAGATCAACCATCCTCATCCTCCTCTCCTCAAGTTGAAGCTAGTGTTGAAGATGTTGATGATGATGATGATGATGATCAAGGCCAAGTTGGTCAAGACGGGGACCCAAATGATCAAGATGATAAAGTGATTCCTCCTTGCAATAATGAGGAGATAGAAGCCCGTCGTGCTAGAAGTATAAGAAGAGTTTTGAACCAAATTGATGCTCAAGACAACAAAGTGTTGGAAGATGTTCAAGCTCGAATATCCACAAGAAGGCAATTGTCACATTTTAGTGAGCATCAAGCTCACATATCTATGGTGGAACCAAATAAAGTGTTTGAAGCTCTTGAGGACTCCGATTGGGTTGAAGCTATGCATGATGAGCTCAATAACTTTGAGCGCAATAAAGTTTCGAAGCTAGTTGAGAAGCCCAAGTATTGCCACAATGTTACTGGAACTAAGTGGATATTTAAGAACAAGCAAGATAAGAATGGCATTTTCATAAGGAACAAGGCAAGATTGGTGGCTCAAGGCTACACTCAAGTGGAAGGCATTGTCTTTGATGAGACCTATGCTCTTGTGGCCCTCCTTGAGTCCATCTGTATCCTTCTTCGTATGCATCTTCGCATAATTTCAAGTTGCAACAAATGGATGTCAAAAGTGCTTTCTTGAATGGTCCACTAAAACAGGAGGTATATGTTATGCAACCTCCGGGGTTCGAGAACCTCAACTTACCTAACCATTTCTACAAGCTTGATAAGGAGCTCTATGGACTTAAACAAGCACCACATGTGTGGTATGAGCACCTTAGAGAGTTATTGGAAGACCGTGGTTTTGAAGTTGGGAAGATCGACCCCACTTTTTTCACAAATAGGGTAGAGGGAGAGCTTTTCATATGCCAACTCTATGTGGACGATATTATCTTTGGCTCAACTAACCAAGCTTTTAATAATGAGTTCTCAAAGCTTATGACTGATAGGTTTGAGATGTCCATGATGGGAGAGCTTAAATTCTTCCTTGGCTTTGAGATCAAGCAATTTGCTCGTGGAACTTTCATTTCTCAAGCCAAGTACACCCAAGACATGCTCAAGAGGTTTAGTTTCCAAGGTGCAAAGATGAAGCCATCTCCTACGCAAGTAAAATGCCACCTCAAGCGCAATCCGGATGGTAAAGATGTGGACCAAAAGTTGTATCGTTCTATGATTGGTTCTTTGCTTTACCTTTGTGCATCTAGGCCTGATATCTTTTTGAGTGTATGTGTGTGTACAAGGTATCAAGAGGCTCCTAAGGAAAGCCACTTAGTGGCGATCCATAGGATCTTTCGGTATTTGGTTGATACCTCAAGGTTTGGTTTGTGGTACCCAAAGGGGGCACAATTCTCTTTCAAGGGCTACACGGACTTGGATTGGTCCGGTGATCAAGATGATAGGAAGTCTACTCCGGGGTTTGCCAATTTCTTTGTAGGTCCTTGGTGAGTTGGTCTTCCAAGAAGCAAAATTGTATATCTCTCTCCACCGCTGAAGCTGAGTATGTGGCGGCCGCTAGTGCTTGCACCCAATTGCTATGGATGAGGCAAACCCTCAAAGAGTATGATGTTCACTTGGAGAAGGTGCCTCTCACGTGTGACAATAAAAGTGCCATCAAGATCGCCTACAACCCCGTGCAACACACAAGGACGAAGCATATTGAGATTCGTCGTCATTTCATCCGGGATCATGTGGCAAGAGGTGATATTGAGCTAGCATATGTCCCCACCAAGGATAATCTCGCGGACATCTTCACGAAGCCTCTTGATGATGCAAGATTCATGTTCTTGAGGAATGAGCTAAATATCATTGATTCTAGGAGTTTCACTTGAAGATCTTGCACACACCCCTATAGTTGATACGTGTTTGGGTTTAGGTGTAGGAATGGAAATAGGGGGAGTGTTATCCTAACACATTGGGTTCTCCCTCCCCCCATTATGTCCAAAGAAAAAAATTCATTGTTATCTCTTTTTTTCTAATGTAGAATTGTGAGCTTCAATGTCGATTATTGGCAATGCACCCAAGATATATCTTCGCGGTGTTATACCATGATCTCTTACATGGTGGCTTAGGCCACCAACCTATTCTTTGTGAAGAGTTGGATCTTAGTTGGGGTTTATTTGATATTCCATTCCATTTCTCTTGTTTTTCCCTAGGTAAGTGTTTTCGTAGGAAAATCTCACTCACTTGGTCTTTTGTTGTTTGATTCTTGCAAATGAGCGGGATAAGTACTACTTCCAGTTTGGTGTTTCTATCCTAAGCCTTTCTACCCAAAAACCAAACTCTATCTAGCACATTTGTCACTCCATTGAAACTAGGAAGTTTCGAATCAGAAGGCAACCGAAAAATCTGGTTCAGTTTTGAACCGGAATATCCGAGTGGTGCCGGAATATCCGGCTCATACTTGAAACGGAATATCCGGTCCGGCGAATCTTCATCTATCTGGAGGGGCACGGGGTGGAGAGGCAGTTCTTGGCTTTCTCCTCCAAGTCCTCTTCTCCACCAAAGCGCCGCCTCTCTGATTCCTTGCCTCCCGGTCCACTTCCTCCGCGGGATCTGCGAGTTATTGTCTGGATCTCGTTCCCCATCACCTTGGGATCATTTCAATCCAAGCATCTTCATCCATGGACGCCGGTAAAGTTCAAAATCTTTGAATCTTGGTGCCATAACCCTACCTCTCCATGGATTCGTGTTTTTCTTGCAAATGCTTGGTAGTGGATGTTCCCTAGGGTATCTTATGCATGCTAGAGACAATAGGTTAGATTCCCGTTTCACCGATCTAGTTTTTGAATCTAGGAAGGATCAATCTAGTGATAGAATCGTGCACCCGGAATATCCGGTTCAGTACTGAACCGGAATATCCAGTTGAGTTCTGTCGTGCACCCGGAATATCCGGTACAGTATTGAACCGGAATATCCGGTTGAGTTTTGTCCCGAATTTTACCAGCACTCTTTTTCTCCTAACTAGAATTGATTCTCGATCGTTGGGTGGACTCTTCCCTATTGTTTTGTCGCATGATTCCTTCATTTGATGACATGTGTGCATTTACCCCCCATTGCTCCCTTCTATGTTATTACTTCACGGGTAGCTCTCACGCTGACAAGTTGGGACCTCGCAAGCGTCCTTCGTACAAGGACACTAGTGATGAGGACCCTAGTGACCCTCGTCCTCCAAGGAAAGTCGTTGCCAAGGGGAAGGCCAAGTCTATTGCCACTAAGCCATCCTCAAAGAAGAAAAAGGGCAGGGACATCAGGAAGAGCTACAAGTATGATGTGACCACTCAGGAGTTGAAACAGATTCGTCAAGGGGATTGGTACAACACCCCTAGAGATTTGGATTGTAAAGATGCTCGGTTCTGGTGCAGGAAGCAGTCCTACATCTTTGCTGACATTTATTCTAACTACAAGTTCCCTATCCGTCAGATGCATCCTACCAAGTTCCAATTCATTAAGGATAAGGAAGAATTTGCTGATGCTGATAGTATAATTGAGAGGCTTGGTCTTGTGGATCTCTTGGAGACTCGGTTCCCCTACAACACCGATCTCGTTGTTTAGTTCATGTCCACTCTGGTTTTTTACTCCGATTCTCCGTGTTGTCTGAAGTGGATGACCCAGTCCACTCCTTGTGAGGCCCCATTTCACAGGCTGGGTCGATTGCTTGGTTACAAGCACAGCTCTCATCCTCCACTTGGTCACCGTATGCATGATGTGGAGAGACCTCAAAGGGAGAGGACTATGGCAGAGATGTATGCTCCAGGATACACTGTCGGGAAGTTGGAAGGGCTTCTTCCATTCTATGATCAGCTCGTGCGCCTCTTCCGGTCCTTCTTGATTCCTAGTGGAGGTAACAATGATGCTCTCACCAGTCCGCTTTGCAACCTTTTGATTCTGGCAAAGCAGTGTATGGAGGATGAGGACCCTATTGCTTCCTATACTGTGGATGTCATGGATATTATCTTCAATGAGCTACGCAATGCTATGATTGGTGGGAACACCATCCCATATGGACCGTATATTATGATGTTGATCAAGGATACCATGAAGAGGGACTTCCGTGAGCTGCCTTTACAAGACCATGCCTTCAAGAAGCTGTATGTCAAGAGGAAGAAGGTTGTACGAGCTCCTGTTCCTCCTCCCGAGGGTGGTTCCTCTATGGGAGGTGTGGCCCCTTCTAGTGCTCGCATGACTGACCCCTCCACCACTTTGCGCAATGTCAGGAAGATCTCCTGGTTTCAGCACAATGTGTTGTGCATGAAGGTGGATATCCACAAGGAGCAGTACCAGGCCTACCGCAGGGACACTGCGATGTCGAGCTCTCAGCGTTAGATTCTTCACCACGTGAGTGGTGCTACTGGTGCTCTTCTTGCTGCCCTTGTTCCAGAGTCTTATTCTCAGTGGTCATCCAGAGACCGTACCCCTTGGGAGCGGATTGAGGAGGCTCTTCGTGCCACGGCTGCTTCTTCCAGTACTCATGTTGGTGATGATTTCGATGAGGAAGATGAGGATGTGGAAGAGGATCTGGAAAGGGCTGCTGAGGGTGCTTCTGATGCGTCAGATGGAGAGTCGTCTGAGCACTCAGATGCTTAGCATTTCGTTGGGACGCTAGCACCACTACCTATCTCCTTTTTGGTGTCTTGATGCCAAAGGGGGATAAGTAGTATTAGGCCTACGGGATTTGCATGGGTCAGGCACAAGCATATGCTTTTACCATTTCTTGGGAGCTTGTGTCCATTTTAGTCATTTTCGTGAACTATTTGCTACTTATTGTCTCGTTTAAAACTATGTGCTTTTAGTGTTGTGATACTATGGTGACTATGGTTATTTGGTTATCTATGGTTATCTATGATTATGTCGAGGATATTATCTATTATTGTGCTTCAGTATACTTGGCATTATCTCTACGCACAAGGTATATATTTCAACTTCCTCAACATGTTGGTTATAGTTTGTTGGCAAGTTTGTTTTACTTGCTGGAAATTACTCTCTGTATGGATATTGCATATTTTGCATTTGAGGCAAACAAAAGATATGAATATGTGTAGGGGGGCAATTTCCATGTTATTTCAAACATGTACTTATCAAGGTTTTATTACAAATCTTAGTATTGTCATCTAACACCAAAAAGGGGGAGATTGAAAGTGCATTTCGTTTTCCCGGTATTTTGTGTGTTAGTTAACAATACTACATACATTATTTATCGAGGTGTTTAGTGTGCAGGTGTTATACTTAACATCCGCATCGATCACCAAAATGATCGGTGAAGATTGGCCATTGAAATTTGGGATAGAGAGGAGCCGGATTATTCTAACCGGATTATTCTTGGAAAACCGTATATTCCGGTTATGATAGTTTATATCCAGTTCGGGACAGAGATGAGCCGGAATATTCGAACCGGATTATTCAAAATTAACCGGATATTCCGACTTAGGAAGTTTTTTCTCAAAATCGGCTAAGGACTGGAGATGAAAGTCACAGAAGTGAACCGTATTATTCATACCGGATTATTCCGATTCAACCAGATAATACGGTTGGGGAGCCAGAAGGGGACAGAAGCAAGCCGGAATATTCATACCGGATTATTCATCCCCAATCGGATAATCCGGTTGGAGTCAACACATTCGATCTGGATCTGAGGGAACATGCCAAACGGATATTCCGGTCCAAACTTGGACAGGATATTCCGGTACCCTGTTTCCTGCTCAAACGGCTAGATTTGAGGAGGGGGTACAAATATCACTCCTCTTCCTCTTTGAGCTCAAGTTCGTCCAAAGCATTGAATAACATTTATTAAGCTCACCAAATCTTCAATTACTCCCAATCCCTCCCACCAAACTTGTTGATCTTCGGAGGATTGAAGGAGAAGGTCCTGATCTACATCTTCACTGAGTCGTTCTTCATTTCCCCCTCATATTCTTGAGGGATTCGAGTCTAGGGTTTCCATTTGTGGAGAACCTATACCTCTTGCTACTCTTGGTGATTCTGGGTGTTGTGAGCCCCTAATTTTGTTGTGGGTGTGTGCCCCAAGCTTGTTTATAAAGCATTCGATTCCCGCCTCAAAGGGGATCAATAGTGGAAGATGGACTAGGACTTTATGGCGGGGTTCATCGGAGAATAGGGTGAGGCCTTTGTGGCGTTGAGTAGGCCTTCGTGGCGAGCTCACACCCCTCCAACAAGACGTACTCCCTTAACAAGGAGGAACTCGGGACTACATCGTGTCTCCACGTGCTTCATATTGGTTACCTCATTCCCTTCCCCTTTACTTGTGCTTGTATTGTGTTTGTGCTTGTTGTTGTCATATCGGTAAATTCACCGTAGTTGCATAATCTAGAGAATTTACCTTTATGTCAAGCCTAAACTTGAAGAAAAATTATAATTGGTCGTAGCACCTATTCACCCTCCCCCCCCTCTAGGTGCCCTCACTAACCGTTCACTAGCAAACATATATAAAGTTGTGAATCCGGTGTACCCTATAGAGAGGACATAATCGACCTCTCCAATATTCTTGATGTCTTTGGGGAGGTGACTAGCCTATGTATGAAAAATTAAAAGATATTGGTTGCACCAATCTGGTGTGCCCGTGTTAACCTTGTACATCCTGAGGGCCTTCCAGTCATGTGCACCACCCTTCCTATGTGATTTTTAGGCCTCCCGCTTTTGGTTTGGCTTCTTCGACATGTTGATTTCCCACATATTTAGAGCATCTCCCGCAACCGCGCTAAAATAGCTCCGCGCCCAAAAAAACCCGCCAATATAGCGCGTGCGGTAAAAAAAACTGACTCCAGCGGTCGCGCCAAAAGTGCTTAGGCTGTAAATTTTGCCCCGCGCACGGGCAGGAGCCTAATCCCGCGCGGCGAATATTGGGCTTTCACTTCCGCACGCTAGACGACGCGAACTTCGTGAGAAGAAGCAACTGGCGATCGGAAATCTCCGCGTGCTCCCCCTCCCGCACACCGCCGGTGATGGAGAACTTCTCCGGCGAGACAGTTACCCCTTCCTACGCCGCGGGCGGGCCGTACTCGGTTGCTCCAAACCCATGTGCCGCCACCCCAAATCCGAGCGGAATCACACGCGGCTATTCGTCGCGCCGCGGACGAACGCGGTGGACGACCGCGCGGCGCCGGTGGCCACCATGTCTCTCCCGCGGCCAAGGCTGTGCGGGTTGCACGGACGAATGCCCCACCGGCGCCACGCCAGTGACCGCCTCCACGCTGACAACAACCAAGAAGGTCAAGGGCGCCCCCACGGTGTGGTCGTGTGAATTTCAATTTGTCATGAACTATGTCGTGGATTTGCTTTTGAACTATCTCGGACTATTCCGATGATCGTGTGTTTGTGTGAATTGTTTGTTTTGATTGAATTTTGCATACGTGCTAGTTTGTGCTAGCGTCGTACTATTGCGCATGCTGCATTTTTTGAGTCTGATGAGCAGCATTGCACTTTTCGCGCTGCATTTTGGCGCCACTGGAATTTGTCTCTCAGGCGCGGCGTTGTACAATAGCTATTTCCGTGCTACAAACTAGTTTTACAATGCGCGAGTTTAGCGTGACTGCTGGAGATGCTCTTAGGACAAAGTGGCCAGAAAAATACCGACATGGAATGGTGATTTTACCACCACGGCCGGTCTTACCGGGCTTGTAAAATGGGCGCTTGTTTCACAATCTATCTACCATTTGACACCCCTCAGTGTTCCACGAGGCACCATTGACTACATCAATATTTAGAGAGTTTTTCTTTCGGCTGCCAAAGATAAAACTACCGGAAGAAAAATGCAAAGTAAAGTGGGAGACGGTGTGCCGCCCTGGAGAGCTTGGTGGTCTCGACATTCTTAACGAGAAGAAATCTGCTAAAGCGCTTAGATTGTGATGGTCATGGTTGTTGAGTATATATTTTGCATGTACTGTATTTGGTACATTAGCACCTAGGCCCCTCCTTTCTTGTATATTTGATCATGTGGAGGTCTCCCGCTCATATATACGTACGTGCTTTGCACAGATCAATATATCGTGAGTTGCAATCCCTCTGCATGGTATCAAACACCTTTTTTGTCCTAACCCTAACCTAGCCGCCGCGCTGCCTCCCCCGCGCGCCGCCACCCCTCCCACCTCGCGCCGCCACGCTCTCCTCCTCCTACCTTGCGCTGCCTCTCTCTGCCACGCGTCACCATGTCCTCCATCTCCAACTCCGTCAACCCCTTTGCCTCCGACGCCTCCTCCACCCCAAGCCCCGCGGTTCTCCGCGAGGTTCGCATCGCCGACCACGTCCCCGTCAAGCTCTCCCATGCCGAGAAGAACTACCACGCCTCGAGGACCTACTTCTACCTCCTCTTCCGCGAGTACCACCTGCGTGACCACGTCGACGGCACCGTTGATCTCTTCAACCGCCGCGACCCCGACTGGCTCACCATCGACGCCACCATTATCCACTGGTTTTTCCTCACCATCTCGCCGGACATCTTCCAAACCATCATCCGCGAGGGCGATGACGCTCGCATGGTGTGGACAAAGATCAACGGGCTCTTCACCGACAACAAGCTCCAGCGGATCGTGTTCCTGCAGCAGGAATTCTTCGGCACGCCACAATACGACCAAACTCTAGACGCCTACTGCCTTTGCCTCAAGGCCATCTCCGACGAGATCCAGGACCTCGGCTTCAAGATCGGCGATGAGATCCTCCACTCCACCCTCACCGCCGGCCTCCACGAAGATCTCGGGAACGCCGCCTCCAACCTCACCCTCGTGTATGAGCCCACCTTCGAGCATGTCGTTGCCTATCTTCGTCTCGAGGAGCCCCGCCTGAAGAACGCCCTCTCCCGTGATACGAACCGTATCAACTAATGAGCAGACAAGGAGCGGCTAGCTATCTTTACGGTAATGCCCTGATACAATCCGGAAAAACAAACCGATCACATTCCTAAAGGGGAAGGGCGAAGCTTTAGTTCCACTATCTTTTAAGGTATGGAAGGTGCCAAACTAGCTATTTATTTATGCTTCAAAGGAAGGCAAACCAACCCATCCACACCGCCTTCGCCGCTAGGTTCCGCACCCCGGACCCTCCGGCCCCCGCGCCCTTCCAGTAGCCGCCGCACCCCCTGGCTCCCACGGCACCTTTCCCCGCCCAACCTCCCCAGCCGCCGCCGCAGCAGCAGCAACAACAGGGTCGCAACAACCGTCGTCGTCGCGGTGGTGGCCGCAACAACGGCGGCGGTAATGGAGGCAGGAATGGCGGGGGTGGCGGGAACGGTGGCGGCGGTGGCAACCAGCAACCGACGCCCCCTGGAGTGGCAGCTACAACCCATGGACATGCGTCGTGCATGCCTACACCAAGCCGGTGCCACGCCCGCCTGCCCTCGGTCTCCTTGGCTCACGCCCGCCGACCCATCAGGCCCTTTTCGCCGCGACACCGCCCTACGCCCCGGCCTACAACGCTGCTCCACCGACATACGCTCCGACCTTCGATGGTCCGCCGCCCTACGCGCCCCAGCAGCCTACTTGGGACCCGGCGCTCTATGCTGCACCGCAACAGGCGCCTGCGCCCGACTCATACGCCAGAGTCGGCGATTGGTTCATGGACACGGGTGCATCCTCTCACATGGCCGTTCACCGGGTAACCTCTCTCATTCTTTTCCCACTTCCACCGAGTCTCGCACCATTGTCGGTAACAGCGCCGGTCTCCCTATTTCTCACATTGGTTCTGCTAATTTTCCTTCTTCTTCTAAACCACTATCTCTAAATAATGTCATTGTCTCTCCCCATCTCATTTAGAATTTAGTCTATGTTAAAATACTTTCTTGTGATAATTCTGTAACTATGGAATTTGACGCATCTGGTTTTTCTGTTAAGGACGCCCGTACCCGTATGGTACTCCACCGATGTGAGAGCCCCGACGACTTGTATACGGTCTAGTCATCTTCCACTCCCGGCGCGCCGGACCTCATGCTTTCTCCGCTGGCATTGACATTTGGCATGCTCATCTTGGACATCCTAGTGCCAACACGCTTCATCAAATAATGAGGGGTTTTTCGTTTTCATGTAATAAAAAGGCTACGTATAGTTGTGAAGCATGTCGTGTCGGCAAATGTTCGTCTTCCTTTTAGTAATTCCTCCACAGTTCCGTCTTTTCTGTTTGAGTTAATTCATACTGATGTATGGACCTCTCCAATTCCGAGTAATTCTGGTTTCATATATTACTTAGTCATTCTTGATGATTTTTCTCATTTTGTGTGGATGTTTCCTCTCCGTAAAAGGTCTTATGTCGCCACCACTCTCACAACCTTCTACTCCTATGTCTCTACACAGTTCGGTCGCCCATCCACGCCCTACAATCTGACAATGGAAAGGAGTTCGACAACGTTGCCATACGCACCCTTCTGTCTTCTCACGGCACTATTTTCCGCCTAACATGTTGAAAGTGCAAACGCGCTTAAATCATCTTGTTTTGGTGTTTATTAACAACATGTGTATCCTTAAGTGTGTTGATGATTTTAGGGCCTATATATCATATTTGTTGTGGTGATAGTGAGGTACAAAAAGAGGCAAAGATCCAGGAAAAACTTCTGCTGAAATTTATTCCAGGACGGAGTCTCCGGTCTCTCTGACCGGAGTCTCTGGTGTGAAGTTATTCAAGAGTAATTCAGTGCTGAAACTTTTGGTGTCACCCGCTATACTCACTCCGGAGACTTACCGGAGAAAAACCGGAGTCTCCGGTGTGAGTATAACTTATGAAGATTCAGCGTTGGAGTTTCTGGTGCCACCCGTTGTACCCAGACCGGAGACTTACCGAAGACTATCCGGAGTCTCCGGACTGACTGGGATTTGTGCTTACGATCCACCTCAGACACACTCTGCCCTCTGGCGACAGAAACAAGCGATGGAAGCACCAGAGTCTCTGGTCTCACGTACCAAAGTCTACGGACTGGCTGGAGCCTTGAAGAAACAAGAGCTAGAATGTTTGGTGTCAGCCGCTGGAGCCACACCAGAGATTTACCGGAAACTTTCCGGAGTCTCCGGACTGAAGCGCTGGCGAAAAGTTCAGACCGGAGTCTCTGGTGTGAGTTTTGATAGAATCGTCTCCAACGGCTACAAAATTTATGAGGGGTATAAATACCCCCTCCCCTTCACCTACCTCCAGCTACCTCATCCAAAATAGATCTCACCATTGCTAGAGCTCACCCACCTTGCTAGATCTCCAAATCCTTACACCCAAAAGCCTTAATCTTTGGAGGATTGAAGGAGAAGGCCCCGATCTATGTCTTCACCAACCGGATTTCATTTCCCCCATCATTCGCTTGAGGGGAACTAGTCTAGGGTTTCCTCTTGTGGAGAACCTAGACATCTTGTCTCTCTCTTGGTGATTCTTGTGATTGTTGGGAGCCCCCAATTTGGTTGTGGGTGTGTGCCCCAAACTTGTTTGTAAAGGACTCGATTCCCGCCTCAAAGAGGATCAATAATGGAAGGTGGACTATGTCTTTGTGGTGGGGTTCATCGGAGAATAGGGTGAGGCCTTTGTGTCGTTGAGTAGACCTTCGTGGCGAGCTCACCCCCTCCAACGAGACGTACTCCCTTAACAAGGAGGAACTCGGGAATACATCGTGTCTCCGCGTGCTTCCTATCGGTTATCTCGTTCCCTTATCCTTTACTTGTGTTTGTGTTGCATTTATTTTTGTACTTGCCGCATTTATTGTTGTACTTGTCATATAGGTAAATTCACCATAGTTACACTATCTAGATAATTTACCTTTGTGTCAAGGCTAATCTTGTAGAAAAATTAAAATTGGTCGTAGCACCTATTCACCCCCCCCCCCCTAGGTGCCCATACATTAATTTCAATTGGTATCAGAGCCTCGGCTCTTTTATCGGGCTCAACCGCCAAAGAGTTAATCATGGTTGATGAGACGGAGACCGCCGGTTCCGTAGTGCATGTCTCTATGGATGATCTCAATGAGTTGAAAAATTCATTGACCTCATCCATGGAGAACAAAATTGATGAATTGCGACAACTCATGTTGCAATTCATGAAACGCAAGGAACCGGAAGTCTATACTTCACCTCCTCCAGACAAAGTCCCGGAGGGCGTCGAGAAAGGGGATAATGGTGATCCATCTAAAGATGCTTCCGCTAAGAACTCCACCGATAAGGGTACGGAAGGAGATGGAGAATATCACTCCGTCAAAGGACATTATTCTCCCGATCCTCCCGTCCCACATCCTCATATGATCCCTAGGGGAGATCCACCTAAAATTGATAAAAATAAAGATTAGACGTATAGTGTGGAAAATGATGTATGCTTGCAATAAGTAAAAAAAGCAGTAAATAGTTGTGGTTTGTTTAACAGTGTGAAAAAATGAACCGGGGTTCATAGGTTCACTAGTGGTGTCTCTCCATAAAAACAGCATGTTGGGTGAACAAATTACATCTGGGCAATTGAGAAATAGAGGTTGCACCTTAGTGCACAATATGACATGAAGATTACTATGATATTTAGTGCGGGCATTACCGCAATATACATAGACCGACATCCATCTGCATCTATGACTAATAATCCACCCTCAGGTTATCATCCAAACCCCCTTAGGTATTAAGTTGCAAGCAACAGATAACTGCATTAAACAAAGTGTGTAATGTAAGCAATGATTATGCACGCTGCACTCTCACCGCTGTTTTCTCCCTAATGGCAACAGCACATCCCCCCTTCAAGTTTCTGTCACTCGAGCAAGGTGGTGAGGAGTTATGAACCCACTATCGAGCATAAATACTCCCTCTTGGAGTCACTAGCAACTATTTGGCCAGAGCAACCACTAGCAACGGAAAGCATGCAAGATCACAAATAGCATATGCAAATAAAGACTATAATCAACTTGGCATAAGTTCAATATTCATCGGATCCCAGCAAACACAGCATATAGAGTTACATAAGATCAATCTCGATCATGTTAGGCAGCTCATGAGATCTAAACATGGAGGCATATGAGGAGAAGACAACCATCTAGCTACAGCTACGAACCCGTAGTCCAAGGATGAACTACTCACGCATCACTCCGGAGGCAAGCATGGTGATGGAGAGGCCTCCGGTGATGATCTCCTCTCTGGCAGGGTGCTCGAAACAGCTTTAGAACCCCCCTTATCTAGGGTTGACGGTGACGGCGGCTGCGGAACTTTTCGGTGATTTTTTATCAGGTTCTTAGGGTTTTCCATCCGGAGGGATTAAATAGGCAAAAGGGCAAAGGCGATGGAGCTCTAGGGTCCCCACACCCATAGGTGGCGCGGCCATGGGGGACCCGCGCCACCCTATGGTGTGGCCCCCCTGTTCCCCGTCTTCGACTCCTCTTCGGTGTTCTGGATGCTTCCTGGGAAAATAGGAAATTCGGGCTTTGTGGGGTCCAATTGCGAGAATGTTTCCAGAACAACTTTTCTGAAACCAAAAACAGCAGAAAACAAGGAACCGAAACTTAGCATCTTGTTAATAGGTTAGTCTCGAAAAACGTATAAAAATGATATAAATAACGGAGAAAACAAGTAGCAATTGACATAATATGATCATGGAGCATAAATATTTATAGATACGTTGGAGACGTATCAAGCATCCCCAAGCTTAGTTGCTACTCGTCCTCGAGTAGGTAAATGATAAATAAATAATTTCTGAGGTGACATGCTACTAACATAAACTTGATCAATCTAATGTAAAAGCATATGCACACTGTTATCATAAAAATTTAAACACGACATGATAAAAATAAAACTTTAATAATAAAGCATAGCAATTACTTTCCATCACGAAGAGTAACTCAGGTATAGAGAAAGCATGGCAAAGTGATATTTCGCTAGTCCTTAAGAGTGGGGCAAAATATAAATGCCAGGACACCTTCAAAGTTCATCAGGAAGACTAGAACAAATAATTTAAGAACAAATGATATCACATTATGAAGTAATTATTGATGCTTATGGGACAAATGCACATAGAACTCAGAATGGCAAAATGCTCTCTCAACTGTGCATAAAGTTAGAAGATGGAGACTCAACATAAAAGTAAAAGAAAGGCCCTTCGCGGAGAGAAGTAGGGATCACTCATGTGCTAGAGATTTTATTTTATTAATCATAGGTATTAAAAGTTCGACACTCCCCCCATCCATCTTTCACAAACCATGGCTAACCGAATCCTTGGGTGTCTGCCAACAATCACATACCGTGGAGGAGTGTCTATATTTTGGGAGATGTATGCTAATGTCAACGAATGGTAAATAGAAAATACAGTACGTCACAAGCCAACTGGATTCACAAGAGCGGCTCCCATGGTGAAGGACGCAACTGGTGTAGAAGGTCATCCCTCTTTCTCTTTTGTTTACACAATTATGCTTTGACTGATAAATTAGGGGCAAAATAGTGAAGAGAATTTGTTTGTATTAATTTGGGGTTGGGCACCCCGCTGCCAGCTCTTCTATCATTTGGATAAGCGGATGAAGCCACAAGTCCAGGGTGTGAAATCCAATCAACAAGTGAGATAAAGATTATCTATTTACGTCCTCGTGAGCAAAAACAGGAACATAAAGCAGGAGTAATTTTGAAGGTTTTAAAGGTAACACATGAGCAATTTACTTGGAGTAGCAGTTAAATACCACATGTAGGTAGGTATGGTGTACACAATGAGAAAAACTTTGGTTTAAGGGATTTTGGATGCACGAGTAGAGCTCATACTCAGTACAGGTGGAGGCTAGCAAAAGACTGGGAGCGACAAATCAAGAGAGCATAAGAGCCATAATCATGCATAGCGACATAAGCATCACTGATTAAAACATAAGCAGTATCACAAGTTCAAAAACTAAGTGGTCATGGAGGCTATTCGTGACTGATTTGTAGTCATAAACATGGTGTGATCATGCGCCAAGTCAACCAAATAAAACATTCGAAAGAGAATACCATATATTGATGCTTTACTATGACAAGAACAACTCATGAATCTTTCAATACATATTAAACACTCTCAGCTATTTGAGTCTAATCATGCTACTCAATAACCACAAGGCTTTAAAACTAAAATAACATTTAGCATGGCATGAAAAAGTCCTAGCCACAGTCATACAAGCTTCTACTAGTATTGTTATAAATTCTACTTCAAGCAACAGTTTTCTTTCTCCCAACAAGCACCATACAAAAAATGCTTTAACAAAAATACTCTTTATGATACAGCAAGCAAACATGAGAGTAATCACATAATTCTACTAAAACTAAAATCTCTGAATAAGAGATGGGTGAAAACAAAGGCTAAACGCAGTACTAGCAAAAAGTGAACACTCACAGAACAATAAGAATGAAAACTTGAGTGTTCTAAGAAATGAAAACATAGCGTGTGTCTCTCCCACACAAGTATGATAAGATCCAACCAAAAACTACAGAAAATAAAACTAAACAAACTGAAAGCAAAAATAAAAGACGATCCAAGTAAAGCACACAAGATGTGACCGAATAAAAATATAGTTTCACTAGAAGTGACATGATAATTTGTCGATGAAGAAGGGGATGCCTTGGACATCCCCAAGCTTAGACGCTTGAGCCTTATTGGAATTTTCTGGGATGTACCACCGGGGCATCCCCAAGCTTAGGCTCTTCACTCTTCTCGATCACGTCATATCATCATCTTCTCTTGACCCTTGAAAACTTCCTTCACACCAAACTTCTCACAATCTTCATTAAGAACGTTAGTGCAATTGAAATAATAAATTCACATGGTTCAGTTTCAACACTAGTCTAACACTCAAAAACACATTAGATACTGTCACGGCTTCTTTCAAAACTCTTTTCTAAAAAGAACACCAAAAGAAAGAGATTAAGATGCAAATGCGATAAATGGCAGAAAATCTATCAAAACAAAACAACATGTAAAGATCGATTTTTTCAAAAATCTTCTGTTGCTCAAATCAAAAGGTGGTCAACTAAGAAAAGTTGCGTATATACCTCAGGATTAAGCACAAAAAAACTCATGTCATTTTGAATTTTCTGTGATTTTTAACGGAATTAACAGTGGCCAGCAGAAATCTGTTTCCTGCGCAGAAATCCGAAATATAGCCTCAACTTTCCACCAGAGGCTTTACTTGGCTCAACAAAAACACAAAAGAAAAGATACAGCGGGGTTGCTAAGGAAATAGACAACACCCAGGTGCAAAGAAAGCAAAATAAAACGAAGGAAAATGGGTTGAAAACGGAGATGTAAAACGGGTTGTCTCTCGGTAGCGCTTTTCTTTAACGCCTTTCAGGTAGGCATAGAAAGCCAGAAGATGATCACATAAGAAATATGAGTTAAGAAAAATAGAGCATCAAAAAGCAAGTATAAAAAAATTTAAGTCTAACCCACTTACTATGCATAGGAATCTTGTAAAGAAACAAATGAAAGAAGCTCAATCTAGAAATCATGGGAAGGTAGAGCAACAACAACTTCAAAACTTTCAACAAAAAGAGAGGTGTTTTAGTAACATGAAAATTCCTACAACCATATTTTACTCTCTCATAATAATTTTCAGTAGCATCATCATCATGAACAAACTCAACAATATAATTATCACATAAAGCATGTTTGTCATGGTCTAAAAGCATACAATTCATATCAAGCTCAAAAACAGTGGGGACAAAATTAAAAGTAAAGACCTCTTCTTTCCCACTTTTAGCTATAGCAAAACAAAATGATTGATCCCTCACAAAAGGTATAGGACACATTATAGAAATCCTATTTTCAGTATCATTATAATTCATAACATCAAATAACATAGGACCATCATCAAGAGCATTATCATATAAATTTTCTAAACAAAATTCCTCATTATCATGCATATCAATAGTTGGAATAAACAGAGGATTATCATAAGATTTATCAAAGTAGCATGGATTATCATCAAACAATGTACGAGTTAAAGAGTTACTATCATTGGGAGGTAGACATGGGTTTCATTCTTCCTCCTCTTGATCATCACTCTCCTCCTCTTTTTTATCCAATGAGCTTCCAGATTCAGCAATTTCTTCTTCCATAGGCTCCTGCAAAGCATTAGTCTCTTCCTTAGGCTGAGAGCATTTATTAATATATTCCATTATGTAGTTATTAATATCCTTGTAATTATCAAAGAAATATTCAAGTATAGCATAAATCTTGTATTTATAAGGTGCATCATCAATACTTTCAAGTAAATAGGCAATTTTGAATGCACCCTTCCAAGCAATAAATTCTTCAATTTGTTCCACATCATATAATTCATAATTTACCTTAACATAAGAAGATATGGTAACATAATCATTATACTCACATTGAAAAGGGAAGTGTTTATACCTCCTACAGCAGCAAGATTTATCAAAGCAATAAGTAACATTATAAATAGAGCACAAGTTTTTAGCATAGTCATGCAATTTATTAATTTTCTCCCATAAGTGTATTCCTTTTTGTGACAAGCGGTATTCCTTATAATATTTTTGTTGTTCATCTATGAACCCACCTTTCCTATAAGATCTAGTTTCAAAGACATCAAACATTGATAGCAAGCATGATAAAGCCAAAAATAACAACTGGAATAAGAACTATTTTTTGTGTTTTTGATAAAGAGAAGCAAAACAAGACAAAAAATAAAAACAAGACAATAAACAAAATAAACAGGTTGAGAGTGAGAGACTCCCCTTTCCAGAAGACTTCTTCCTCCCCGGCAACGGCGCCAGAAATTCTTGATGCCCTTTGATGGTCTGTTGGAAACCCCAAGAGGAAGGTGTGATGAGCAAGTGGCAAGAATTTACCTCAGTTAAGAACCAAGGTTATCAATCCAGTAGGAGGAAGAGGATCTCAGGAAGGTTTATGCCACTGACGGTGGTGCTGGTGCTTCACCGGTGTCAGCAACAACATGGAACCTGCACACAACACAACCAAAATACTTTGTCCCAACAGTACAGTGAGGTTGTAAATCTCACCAGTCTTGCTAAAAACAAAGATTAGACGTATGGTGTGGAAAATGATGTATGCTTGCAGTAAGTAAAGAAAGCAGTAAATAGTTGTGGTTTGTTTAACAGTGTGGAAAAATGGACCAGGGTTCATAGGTTCACTATTGGTGTATCTCCATAAAAGATAGCATGATGGGTGAACAAATTACAGCTGGGCAATTGACAAATAGAGGTTGCACCGTAGTGCACAATATGACATGAAGATTACTATGATATTTAGTGCGGGCATTACAGCAATATACATAGACCGACATCCATCTGCATCTATGACTAATAATCCACCCTTAGGTTATCATCCGAACCCCCTTAGGTATTAAGTTGCAAGCAAAACATAACTACATTAAACAAAGTGTGTAATATAAGCAATGATTATGCACACGGGCACTCTCACCGCCGTTTTCTCCCTAATGGCAACAACACATCCCCTCCCTCACGTTTCTGTCACTCGAGCAAGGTGGTGAGGAGGCATGTACCCACTATCGAGCATAAATACTCCCTCTTGGAGTCACTAGCAACTACTTGGCCAGAGCAACCACTAGCAATGGAAAGCATGCAAGATCACAAATAGCATATGCAAATAAAGACTATAATAAACTTGGCATAAGCTCAATATTCATTGAATCCCAGCAAACACGGCATATAGAGTTACATAAGATCAATCTCGATAATGTTAGGCAGCTCACGAGATCTAAACATGGAGGCATATGAGGAGAAGACAACCATCTAGCTACAGCTACGAACCCATAGTCCAAGGATGAACTACTCACGCATCACTCCGGAGGCAGGCATGGTGATGGATACGCCTCCGGTGATGATCTTCTCTCCGGCAGGGTGCCGGAAACAGCTTCAGAACCCCCTCATCTAGGGTTGAAGGTGATGGTGGCTGCGGAACTTTTCGGGGATTTTTGATCAGGTGCTTAGGGTTTTCCATCCGGGGGGATTAAATAGGTGAAAGGGCAAAGGCGGTGAAGCTCCAGGGGCCCCACACCCATAGGTGGCGCGGCCAGGGGGGCCCGCGCCACCCTATTGTGTGGCCCCCCTGTTGCCCGTCTTCGACTCCTCTTCGGTGTTCTGGATGCTTCCGGGGAAATAGGAACTTCGGGCTTTGTGGGGTCCAATTTCGAGAATGTTTCCAGAACGACTTTTCTGAAACCAAAAACAGCAGAAAACAGGGAACTGGCACTTGGCATCTTGTTAATAGGTTAGTCCAGGAAAACATATAAAAATGCTATAAATAAGGGAGAAAACAAGTAGCAGTTGACATAATATA
The DNA here is from genome assembly GCA_028641055.1 of Alopecurus myosuroides. Lineage (NCBI taxonomy): Eukaryota > Viridiplantae > Streptophyta > Magnoliopsida > Poales > Poaceae > Alopecurus > Alopecurus myosuroides. The sequence continues at coordinate 361,233,522 of CM054059.1, read as the reverse complement.
ATCATGGAGCATCAGAAATTATAGATACGGTGGAGACGTATCAGAGGGTTACATTGACTATACCATTTGGGTTCCAAAGACCCTTGTTGCTAACATAAAGGGACCCTCCTCCGGTTCTAACTCTAGTCAATTATCTCTTGCAGGACTATGCTTCCAATGGGCCTAAATGGATAATTGATAGTGGATGCACTAGTCATATGACCGGAAGCAAAGAACTTGTGACGGAATTGCGCCCAAATGATATTAATGCAACCGTCACTTATGGAGACAAGTCCTCATCTAAGGTATCAGGGTTTGGAAAGGTTGTGATTGCTCCTGATATTACTATCGTGGACATCATGCTTGTTGAATCCCTTGGTTTCAATTTCCTTTCGGTTCGTTCTCTTGGGAAGATGGGTTTCTCCGTCTTCTTTGATGAAAACATTGTGGTCCTTTTGAGGAGAAAGACTCTTTACGTCGCATATGTGGGACACGTTGAAAATGAGTTATTCGTGGTGGACTTCTCGAAGTCTACCAACTCTCAATCAATGTGTCTTTTCGGAAAGGAGGGCGTAGGGTGGTTGTGGCATTGCCGCTTATCCCATGTCAACATGAGAACTTTGCAAAGTCTTCACAAAGGTGGCCTCATCCTCGGACTAAAAGAAAATGTTTCCTTTCCAAAGATCGCTTTTGTAGGTCGTGTGTTGAAGGAAAGATGCATGATGCCGCTCACAAGGCCAAGACTATTATCTCATCAAAGAGGATCTTGGAGCTTCTCCATGTTGATCTCTTTGGTGCTGTGCCCGAGGCAAGAAGTTTTGCTTGGTGATTGTTGATGACTATTCAAGATACACATGGGTCTATTTCTTCAAGTGCAAGAGTGAGAACCAACAAACTAACATCGACTTCACCAACCAAGTGCAACGTCAACATAGTGCCAAATCATGGCCATTAGGAGTGATAATGGCTCCGAGTTAAAAAACTACACTTTGAATGAATTCCTTAGTGAAGAGGGTATTCATCATCAATATTCCACCACCTACACCTCTCAACAAAATGGTGCAGCCGAGCGGAAGAATAGAACTCTACTGGATATGGCAAGGACAATGTTGGCGGAGTATTCTTCTCCCCAATATCTATGGGCGGGGGCTATTTCTACCGCATGCCACTCCTCCAGCCGCCTCTACATCCGCAAGGGCTTGGACAAGACTCCATATGAGATCCTCACATGCAACAAACCCAATGTCTCCTACTTCTGTGTATTCGGTTGTACGTGCTTCTATTTGATCAAGGGTGTTAGGTTGTCTAAATTTCAACCCAAAACTATTGATGGTATGTTTGTTGGTTACGGTGCCGAATCCCACACTTCTAGAGTCTTTGACAAAGCCTCATGGATTTTCATAAAATCTTGTAGTATGGTTTTCGAGGAAATTGATGGCTCCCAAGTGGCGCAATATCATGTTTCTAATGTAGATGTTGAAATTCCTCAAGAAGCCATGGGAAGGTGTGGGATTTTTCCGCCCCATTGAGGGACACCTTATGGCGACTCGAGAAGGGATATGCTCTACTCAAGTGGAGCCCTCCTCTACAATAGAAGAACAAGCCAAGGAGCCAAGTGATTCACCTAACCAAGAACATGTTGAGGACCCTCCTCTCATTGACCAAGTTACTACGCAAGATGCAACCACTCCTATCATTCATGCTAGTCAAGGTCAAGTCCAAGATCAACCATCCTCATCCATCTCTCCTCAATTTGTTTTTGTTGATCAAGATGATGATGATGATCAAGGCCAAGTTGGTCAAGACGGGGACCCAAATGAACAAGATGATCAAGTGATTTCTCCTTGCAATAATGAGGAGATCGAAGCCCGTCGTGCTAGAAGGATAAGAAGAGCTTTGAAGCAAATTGATGCTCAAGACAACAAAGTGCTGGAAGATGTTCAAGATCGAAGATCCACAAGAAGGAAATTGGCACATTTTAGCGAGCATAAATATCACATATCTATGGTGGAACCAAAGAAAGTGTTTGAAACTCTTGAGGACTCTGATTGGGTTGAAGCTATGCATGATGAGCTCAATAACTTTGAGTGCAATAAAGTTTGGAAGCTTGTTGAGAAGCCCAAAGATTGCCACGATTTCATTGGCACAAAGTGGATATTCAAGAACAAGCAAGATGAGCATGGAATCGTCATAAGGAACAAGGCAAGATTGGTGGCTCAAGGCTACACTCAAGTGGAAGGCATTGACTTTAATGAGATCTATGCTCCCATGGCTCTCCTTGAGTCCATCTGTATCCTTCTTGCATATGCATCTTCGCATAATTTCAAGTTGCAACAAATGGATGTCAAAAGTGCTTTCTTGAATGGTCCACTAAAAGAGGAGGTATATGTTAAGCAACCTCCGGGGTTCGAGAACCTCAACTTTCCTAACCATGTCTACAAACTTGATAAGGCGCTCTATGGACTTAAACAAGCACCACGTGCATGGTATGAGCACCTTAGAGAGTTACTGGAAGACCGTGGTTTCGAAGTTGGGAAGATCGACCCCACCCTTTTCACAAAGAGGGTAAAGGGGGAGCTTTTCATATACCATCTCTATGTGTACGATATTATCTTTGGCTCAACTAACCAAGATTTTAATAACGAGTTCTCAAAGCTTATGACTGACAGGTTTGAGATGTCCATTATGGGAGAGCTTAAATTCTTCCTTGGCTTTGAGATCAAGCAATTTGCTCGTGGCACTTTCACTTCTCAAGCCAAGTACACCCAAGACATGCTCAAGATGTTTAATTTCCAAGGTGCAAAGATGAAGCCATATCCTATGCAAGTCAAATGCCACCTCAAGTGCAATACGGATGGTAAAGATGTTGACCAAAAGTTGTATCGTTTTATGATTTATTCTTTGCTTTAACTTTGTGCATCTAGGCCCGATATCGTTTTGAGTGTAGGTGTGTGTGAAAGGTATCAAGAGGCTTCTAAGGAAAGCCACTTAGTGGCGGTCCATAGGATCTTTCGGTATTTGGTTGATACCTCAAGGTTTGGTTTGTGGTACCCAAAGGGGGCACAATTTTCACTCAAGTGCTACACGGACTCGGATTGGGCTGGTGATCAAGATGATAGGAAGTCTACTTCTAGGGCTTGCCAATTTCTTGGTAGGTCATTGGTGAGTTGGTCTTCTAAGAAGCAAAATTGTATATCTCTCTCCACCGTAGAAGCCGAGTATGTGGCGGCCTCTAGTGCTTGCACCCAATTGCTATGGATGAGGAAAACCCTAAAAGAGTATGATGTTCATTTGGAGAAGGTGTCTCTCATGTGTGACAATAAAAGTGCCATCCAAATCGCCTAGAACCCCGTGCAATACACAAGGACAAAGCATATTGAGATTCGTCATCATTTTATCCGGGATCATGTGGCAAGAGGTGATATTGAGCTAGCATATGTCCCCACCAAGGATAATCTCGCGGACATCTTCACGAAGCCTCTCGATGATGCAAGATTCATGTTCTTGAGGAATGATGATATGGGAGGGTTACCTCCTAGGGTGGCCCGATCTTCACGAATTGACCAAGAACACGAAGAGCGAACGATGAACATGAAGGGGGTCGAGGGGAAATCGTGGAAGAATCAAGGGGGAAACGTGGGGAATCGAGGGGAGATAACTAGAAAGAACCAAAGAATCACAGATCTCCCGTCAATTAAACCCCGAGGGCCGCCTACGGAACGATCGATCCAACTGAACTCACCTTGATTGAAACCGCTTCACACCCGTGGCCGGTCCACCACGCCAATAGAATCTCAAGGATTAGTTGAGGAAGATTGGAAGGTCCCTAACTGAATCCCAAGGGGAAAGGATAGGTAACTCGGTGAATCTTGATACGGTCCTAGATACAAATCATAGGAGTAGCCTTGATACGGTCCTAGGTACAACCATAGTAGTAGCCTCACAAGAGGGATACAAGAGCAAAGCTCAAAGTTCTAATTCATCTCTATCCCTAGATCTGACCCAACGGGTTCCCTTATATAGCCTAGGGGGTAGGTGGGGTGGAAAAGGTGGGTTTTCATCCACTTTCACGAGTTGGCAGGGGAGCCGGGCTGGAGGCCGACCTGGTCTGTTGGGTGGCCGACCTAGCGTGCAGGGAGGCCGGCCTAGGCCGGGCAGCATGCCGGTGGCTTTGGTTGGGTGGCCGGCCTGGGCGCAGGGAGGCCGGCCTGGGCCGGGCTCGGGGCCGGGCGGCTCGGTGAGGCAGCCAGCCTGGAAGTCGGCATGGCCGGGGTGTAGGCCGGGCAACCTGCACCTTCTCTTGTTCCTCCTTCTCTTCTCCCTCCTTGATGCCTTCTTCTTGGACTTCCTCCATGGCTTCTTGGGCATCATCTTGGGTATGATCTTGATCATCGTGGGCATCGTCTTGGGCTTCACTGTGGGATCCAACCTGGGCACACAAAGGGCATTTCCATGAGGTAGCGCACCATTCACCAAGTCACCGAAAGAATGAAGCGAGAGGAGTGAGTTCACTGTCGCACCCGGACTTCTAGAGGATACTCACAGTCCGCTAAACAGTAGATAAATGGCTTACGGGGCATACCGGCACCCGCATCTCAATATGAGTAGGCCAACACGTAAACGTGTGACAACTATTCTCTACTATTCATCGTCTGCGCAAACCATCCCATAGAAATCCAGATACTTCCATTGACGTACTTCATAACATACACACATGGTACATCAACGGCATTTGAACAAGTGATATCACAACAGATCTCTAAGACACAAATAAATAGAAATAAGTTGCAAATAGCTCTCACTAGAGCAGAGATAGCAAATACAATCATCCAGAGGACACATGTCCCAACAATTCATCATTACAACACAGCGGAAGCATCCAAAGTGCCTGAGTACAGACAAGATCCAAAAAGGCCTAAGAGGCCAGAAACGAAAAGACGGAGCCCATCCACGAAGTCTCGGATCCTGCCCGGGTCCGCTATCTACTCGTCAGCAGCCTCGTCATACTCCACGTAGTAGCCACCATGGGGATCCTCGGAAACGTAGTCTGCGGAAACCACAGCCCCAAAGGGGTCAGTACATAAACGTACTGGCAAGCAAGACTCACAATTCACCAAAGTGTACCCGTCAACACCAAGTACAGATGCTTTGGGTTCAACGGAAGAAGGGGTGATACAAAGATGCTGCAGCGGGCTGCTCTAACCAACTACAGAAACATGCTACAACTTCCGGCTAACAGAAAGGGGATAAGATAGCGTATCGTAACCAACCTACCAACTAACCTCAAAAAAACCCATCCTGGATCTCGCCCCTTATCCAAAGAAGCAATCCGAGGATAACTCACACAGTTGGATTAGTGATGGTTCAAGTTATTGTGTCAATAAGACTATTACTAGTCAAGTTATCATTAGTTAGGTGTAAGTTGTTCTGAGTACTTGTTAGCCAGTAATTTCACCAAGTAATCCATAACCGCGGAAAACACGGCTTCTCGAGAAGATTTAACCCTGCAGGGATGCACCAATTTGGCCGTACACGCAAGAATACCCTGCCAGATGGAATGCCTCCCACCAAGCGGGGCACTCTACACAACTCAACTCTTCTTCGCATCAAGCCCAAAGAACCACATGTTGTGCGTGCGCGGCTAATCGAGCCCCACGAAGAAAAGGGGACCCTCATAGCACTCTAAGACCACGCCGCCCTAAATGCCGACTACAAAAGTTCCACCCTGGCGCCAAGGGTTCGCACCTGCACATGCATGCATCAAATGGAAATCCCGAACTAAGTGTGGCGATTTGGACGAGATGCGAATCGAATCAAATTGAGGGGGCGCCCATACTCGCTTCCCACATGCGGTTAGTGCGCTCATCATGGATCAGTAGACAAGACTCTTTTCCTAATTAGGGTCGACACTAGCAGGCCTCAAAACCACGCCGGGCCTCCTGCCGGTGCCTTATCAGCAAATTATTATTAGCTCAAATTTAACAGGTTGTTGTTTAACATCGAGCCCCAGAACATAATGGAAACATAGTAACAGAAAGTAACTGACAGCAGACTCGAGCAAAAACAACCCTAAGCATACTAGTAAGACACGGGCTCAAACAACGGGGTTATGGGAGTGGAGGTGAGGCAATATCAGGGTTAAAGGATACATGTGATAGGTTCGAACAGAAGCAACGATTCATAGGGCTAGCAAAATAGACAACGGAAAGTATCGGTATCCAATGTTGAAAGGAACACAATGGTTCATGTGAGTGAATACTTGCCTGCAAACTCAGTAGCCTGGTACTGAGCTAACTCCTTAGAAGTGGTGTTGTAAGTATCGTCGGTCTCAACGTCGTCGTGTATCCGGGAAGAAGCAAACAAACAACGCAGAGAGATAAACAATCAATAACATGGCATAGTGCACAAACATGGGATGATGCATGACCATTTAATTGATGCATAGAAATAAACTAGTTGACATGGTAACCACATGATTAAATGGACCCACATGCAATTTGAGTTGCCTATGAAAAGCCCATGAATTATGGTTGCATTAATTGTTTTACAACTAATCAACATGTGTAAGTGAATTAGCATGATGCATGGATGAAGAAAACAGAAAAATAACAACAATGGAAACAATTGGAAATAAGGTTTACCAAGTTTGGGAATTCATTCATTAAGTTAGGAAATTTTGGTTCCTTAAAGGTGTCACACCAGCATTTGTTTTTTTCACCACTTTTAATTGTTCAAAATTAATAACAAAGTTCATATTTGATAAGAACACACAATTTTAGGTGGAATACATGTTTCACTTGTTGAAAAAGGATTTAGGAATAATTACTTATGGATTAAACAAGTTAAACAAGATTTAATTGAATTAATTCAAACATGAACTTATTTGAGTTTTTATTTGTTCAAAACATTAAACCAAATTCATATTTCAAAAGTTTATACTTTTATGGTTGGAAAACATATTTTATATGTCCCAAAAGAATTTAATTTGATCAAGTTATGAATTTAGTAATATTAAATGAATTAGACAAGGTTTAAATTATTTAACCAATTTTAATTATTCAAAACATGAAACAAATTTTATATTTGGAAAGAGGGTTTAATTTTGCATGGAAAACATATTTCATTTGTTGAAATTGGATTTAAAATGAGCAAGTTATTATTTTGGAAAGAGGGTTTAATTTTGCATGGAAAACAAATTGGATTTAAACAAGAAACAGTTGTTTTCAGCAATTTAAATTAATCAAAACAGCAAACAAAGTTGATATTTGGAAATTACATGAAAAGTTGATTGGAAAACATGTTAAGTTTGTTGGATTTGGAATTTTTATGCCCAAATTATGATTTTTGCAAAATTAAGTGAATTAAACAAGAATTCAAATATTGCACCAATTTAAAATATTCAAAACAGTAAACAAATTGCATTGAAAAGGTTGAAAACATGTAGCAAATGTTTCAATGAACATTTAGAGCTATCAACATAATTTTTGGGTGATTATTGAATTTATTAAGCAATTTTCCATAATCATTCTTATTCTGCCATTTTTAGTAAACAGAGGGAAACATGCTAAAAATTAATTCAATTGTGACAAAATAAAATACCAATGTGTAGAGTTTGTTAAGACAAATTTTTATAGCCTAAGTTTGCTTAAATTGGATGAGTAGAACTAAAGTTATGAAATTCCAAAGTTTCCAAATTTTATTGCATTTTCAGTAATTAATTATTTAGTGCAAAAATTGTTACAGAAACATGTTGCAAACTTGACATTACTAGAAGGAGCACAAAATTATGAATCCACAGGATTTTGAATCATCCAATTTGGAGCAAAAATGGATTTTAGATGGATTTTAGAGTTAATGGTCCAGATCTGACTTTCTGAAAGTTTGGGCAGAAAAGAAATCAAAACAGAAAAAAGGTGTGGCTTTGGGGGTTCGAACCCTAGACCTGTGGCTTTGGGCGCAAGGGTTCTAGCCAGTGGGGTGGATCTGCTGTTTGTTGATAGAAGGGGAACTGTGGGGGGTTAAGGTACAGGAACATGCACTGATTAATTCGGAAAAAGGAGAGAAAAGGTGGGGGAGCTGGGATTCGATCCCCCCACCTCGCGGGTGCGCGCAGGGCAGCATACCAACTGGGCTGTGCGAATTTTGTTGACACAAGGGGGGTTGGGGGTGGATAAGGTGTGGTTCTCGCGTTAAACTGTAACTAAAACTGCTCGTCATCTCTGTACCTCGTCAGCGACAGAACGCATCGACGGCAACGGTGCTCGCCGGAGGGGCGCCGTCCGCGGTTGCTGCGGGCGCTGTGGGGCTGCTGGCCGTGAGGTAAGGAGGGAGGGGAGCGAGAGGGAAGGGGAGGCGAGGTGCCTCTCCTCGGGGCAGGTACAGAGGCGGTCGGGGCAGGTGTGGTCGAGGCAGGGAAGGCCGGCGACGGGGAGTGGACGGCGGCGGCGCACTGAGCTCTCCCGGCGCCCTCCGAGGGGTGGAGGAGGAAGCCCGTGGCGGGGGCTTTCCATTCCCGCCCCTAGCCACGGCGGAGGGAGCCCCTAGCCCCGGTGATCGCCGGAGGAAGAGGAGGTTGCGGTGAGGAGGTACAGGTACAGAGAAGAATTCAGAGATGAGAGAGATGGAGGAAGAGGGAGGAGTGGAGGCGGTGAGAGGGTAGAAGGAGGGAGAGAACTAGGGTTAGGGGAACCCTAGGGCAGGAGCATGGAGTTATAGGGAGGGGGGAGGTGGAGATCACCGTTGCTGCTCCCTCTGCTGCTACGTGGGGGTGCTGGATGGTGACCGTACGAAGAAGACGACTGGGGAAAAGGGGTATTGGGCCCTTAGGGGGAGTTGGGCTGGGCCATGCCCCTCTCTCCTGCTAGCTGTTGGCTTTTATTTTTATTTTGTCCTTCTATATTTTTTTTTTTGTGCTGAAATGTAATAGGAAGAAAAGGAGATAGATTTGGGGTAGCACATTTTAGGGAAATTTTTTGTTATAGCTAATTAGGTTAACATCAACCACTTGCCAAGTTTTATTTTACAAAAAGTTCAAATATAAATACTATTTGTAATTTGATTGAGATTTGAAATAATTTGAGATTAAGTGAGTTATTATTAAAAAGAAACATATAATTAGTTTTTGGGCCCTCAAGTTATTTTGAAGCAAATTGATTGGAGTGTTTTGTTTCATTGATTCAAATGGTTGTTGTTTGGAAAACTAAATGAATTGGAATGCAATTTAAATGAATTTTGGGTATTAAGTGAAATATTGAAAGCAACAATTTAATTAGTTTGAACCTTAGTTTAATGGAAATAAATGATGAAAGGGTTTTGTCATTTTCATAATTTTCCAAAAGGGTTGCTGTTTTGGAAATTAATTGAATTTGAAAAGGGTTTGGTATTAAATGAATTTTTGATAGAAACAAAACAATAGTTTGGAATCACAACTTTTATAGAAACAAATGATTGTTTTATTTTGAAATATCATTTTGGGAAATTGTAACATCACAAGGATGAAACAAAAGGTTTGAATTTTGGTTTGAAATTCAAATAGAAAACAAAGGAAAACAAAGGAAAACAGTTGGAAAACAAAGCAAAACAGAGGAAAACAAATGCAATGAACATGATGTCATGATGCAAAACATAAAATAACAGAGAGCAAAAATTCTAATGGCTATTTTTCATACTTGGGATGTTGATGGGGGGATAGTAACCCGGTAGGCCCACTTCAAGGTATAATCCGGCCCGAGGTGAGCTGAGCAATACCCGGATAGGGGTAAAGAGATTACTAGAAGGCCCAAAGGCTTGTGAGATGCGTAACCTGGCTTGTGGGTTGCGATAAGGAAAGATAGGCTTTATATGTGGAGTTCGAGTAGGACTCAAAGATGTGCCTTGAAGGGCAAGTTAGGGGTGTACGGGTGCTTTATAAACCGGCCCCTAGGTTTAGTTTGCCAGAGATTCAAGTCATAGTTGTAACACCTGTTATCGAGTATCCAGTATAATCATATCGAGAGCCGGCGAGTTGTTTTCCGGTTCTTAGATCGCTTTCGCCATGTTCTCCTTCGAGCTAAACCCTCTCCCAAATACCTGTGTCGACTTGCCCCAAGATCAGTTACCCCAGGTAACATCTGCCGTGGTTATCCCACGACAGTTGGCGCCCACCGTGGGGCCTGCGTCCAAAGGTGTTTACATCACGGGAGAAGCTCGGAAGAGCATGGAGAACTTCGTCGTCGGCGATATCTACTCCAATGGCGAAGGAGAAAGAATAGTGGACAGTTCCGGGTGGGAGTTGGACCCGGATCGCTGCGAATCTGGATCCGTGGTGTCAATCGGCCAAATCAGTATCTTCATCGGCGTGGTACGTACATTCAGTTTGAAAGGACAATATCATGTGCATGTTACAGGAACTTCCAGCAGGGACAAAAAGGCGTTAAAACAAACAGCGAATCTATCCTCCCCGGCCACTCCGGAATACTTGAGGTGGGCAGAGCAAGAGGTAACATGGAGCAGAAGAGATCATCCAGAAGGAGTAGAGCGCCCCGGAACTTTGGCGTTAGTGGTTTCGCCACAGGTCAATGGTTATGAATTGAAAAAGGTATTGATGGACGGAGGGAGCAGCATCAACATCCTATATTGGGAAACCTTCTTGCGCATGAACCTCAAGGAGTCTCAGCTACAAAAAAGTTCGACGGTGTTCCATGGGATCGTGCCGGGTCATTCGGCACGCCCCGAAGGGAAAATTGCCTTGGAAGTAGTCTTTGGAGAATCGGTAGATAACTATCGGGTGGAGTGGCTTACGTTTGAAGTGGTCAAGCTGCATAGCCCCTACCACGCTCTGTTCGGAAGGCCGGCTTACGCTAAATTCATGGCTAGGCCGTGCTACGTATATTTGCAGTTAAAAATTCCAGGCCCCAAGCGGACCATCACTATCCATGGAAGCCGAGATATAGCAGCAGAGTGTGATGAGGGAGATTCGGTGATGGCCGAGCAAGCCTGCAGAAAGGAAGAGCTTAAATATTACCGGTCTCAGGTGGATCCGGAAGATGGCACGGCATTGAGAAGACCAGATTCTGAAGACGAAAGAGTGAAATTTAAGGCGGCTCAAGACACCAAAAAAGTAGATTTTGTGGAAGGAGACCCCACCAAGCAGTTCACTATAGGGTCCAATTTGGAAGACGCACAAGAAAAGGCCTTAGTGGAATTTATACGCTCAAATGCGGATGTGTTCGCCTGGACACCCAGCGACATGCCGGGTATCCCTACCGAGTTGGCAGAGCACAGTTTGCATGTGGATCCCAGGGCCAGGCCTGTGAAGCAAGGTTTGAGAAAAATGAACGAGGAAAGGAGAAGAGCTATAGGTGAGGAAATCGCACGACTATTAACCGCAGGCTTTATCATGGAAGTATTTCACCCGGACTGGTTAGCGAATCCGGTTCTAGTGATGAAAAAGACAAATGAATGGAGGATGTGCATCGATTTCACGAGCCTCAACAAGCATTGCCCAAAGGATCCGTTCGCGCTGCCAAGGATAGACCAGATCATAGACGCGGTAGCCGGAAGCGACTTGCTATGTTTCTTGGACGCATATTCGGGGTACCACCAGATTAAACTCAAAAGGGAGGATTGGGAGAAAACCTCGTTTATAACCCCTTTTGGGGCCTTTTGCTACAAAACCATGACGTTTGGGTTGAAAAATGCGGGCGCAACTTATCAACGGTGTATTCAGAAGTGCTTCGAGGATCAAATTGGGCGTAACGTGCACGCATATGTGGATGATGTGGTTATCAAGACCCGGGAGGCAGAGACATTTATTGATGATTTAAAAGAAACGTTTAAAAACTTGAGGAGGTATCAGATGAAGCTTAACCCAACGAAGTGTGTATTCGGAGTCCCGGCCGGGAAGTTACTTGGTTTTATAGTCTCCGAGAGAGGAATCGAGGCAAACCCGGATAAAATCAAGGCCATACAGAATTTGAAGAAACCGGAAAATTTGAAGCACGTTCAAAAACTCACGGGGTGCGTGGCAGCCCTGAGCCGGTTCATATCCAGGCTTGGAGAAAAGGCAATACCCCTGTACCGGCTTTTGCGGAAATCAGATAAGTTCGTATGGGAGCAAGAGGCAGATGAGGCGTTAGAAGCACTAAAGAAGCAGTTATCTGAAGCACCAGTACTAGCGGCGCCGGGTCCTAAAGAACCTATGTTATTATACGTGGCAGCCGGCCCCCGAGCCGTCAGTGCAGTGGTTGTCGTGGAACGCAAAGAAGATGGGAAAGGTTACCCGGTCCAGAGGCCGGTTTACTATGTCAGTGAAGTGTTATCGGAAGCGAAGCAGCGTTACCCGCATTGGCAAAAATTGGTGTTTGGGGTCTTTATGGCCAGCCGGAAGTTGAAGCCATATTTCCAAGAACATCCCATAACAGTGGTTAGTTCAATACCAATGTCGGATATCATCAGGAACTCGGATGCAACGGGCAGAATAGCCAAATGGGCAATAGAGATGGGAGATTATCATATAAACTACGAGCCCAGATCGGCAATCAAGTCCCAGGCCTTGGCTGATTTCGTTAACGACTGGACGCACACTGGAATGGTTACCGCAGTTCCAAGTTCCGAGTCATGGACCATGCACTTCGATGGATCAAAGCAGTACGAGGGGTCAGGAGCCGGAGTAGTGCTGACATCGCCCAAGGGGGACAAACTAAGTTATGTGCTACAGATTCATTTTGATTGCTCAAACAATGTGGCCGAGTATGAGGCTCTGTTACATGGCTTGAAGGTAGCCAAGGAGATGAACATTAGAAGAATACGATGCTTTGGGGACTCAGATCTCGTGGTGCAGCAGGTGTCAGGAACCTGGGATAGGAAGGACGCCACTATGGCAGCGTATCGCAGGGAGGTTGATAGGGTTGCCGGGTCTTTCTCCGGGTATGAAGTGGAGCACATAGACAGAAGAAAGAACGAGGCGGCGGACGCACTCGCTAGACTCGGCTCGCGCAGGGAGCCGGTTCCACCTAATGTTTTCGTGGACGAGCTATGGCGGCCGTCAGTTAAATCCGAGTCTGAAGAAGAATTAGCAAATCGAGACCCGGACGTGGAGCTCGTGGCTACAATACACGGCGTCCCCGAATGGACGGAGCCATATCTGGCATACTTATCACGAGGCGAACTACCAGAACAGGAGGTACTAGCAAGACAAATCCTGAGGCGGGCAAAAGGATACGCTATTATCAATGGAGAGTTGTACAAGAGAAGTGCGGCAGGAGTCTTTTTGCGCTGTGTGACACCAGAAGAAGGCCGACAGATTCTTAAGGAGATCCATGAAGGTGATTGCGGGCATCACGCGTCCACAAGGTCTCTTGTGGCCAAGGCCTATCGACATGGGTTCTTCTGGCTCACAGCTCTAGCAGACGCGGAGCGGATAGTGGCAAGGTGCGACGGATGTCAAAGGTACGCTCGTCAAACTCATGTGCCGGCTATGGAGTTACGGACCATTCCATTAACTTGGCCATTCGCTGTTTGGGGTATGGACATGGTCGGGCCCTTCCATATGTCACCTTGCAAGAAGACGCACCTTTTAGTTGCCGTTGATAAGTTTACCAAATGGGTGGAGGTTATGCCGGTCACCAATTGCGAAGCGGCCACAGCAGTCAAATTCCTGAAAAGAATTATATACCGGTTCGGGTACCCCCACAGCATAATTACCGACAATGGAACTAACATGTCCCTTGGAGAGATGGAAAAATTTTGTGGAAGCAATGGAATCAGGCTTGATGTAGCATCAGTAGCACATCCGCAAGCCAACGGGCAAGTTGAGAGGGCGAACCAAGAACTACTTCGTGGATTGAAGCCAAGACTGAGGGTTCCCTGTATCAGGGCCGCTGGGGCATGGGTTGAAGAGCTTCCTTCCGTGGTCTGGGGTATTAACACTACACCCAACCGATCCACCCAGATGACACCTTTTTTCATGGTCTACGGCGCAGAAGCGGTATTACCAAGCGACATCATTCATGATTCACCAAGGGTGGCAGCTTATGTGGAAGTAGAGAACGAGAAAACCCGGCAAGACGCCGTGGATATGTTAGAAGAACAAAGAGAGCAAGCCTTGGAAAGATCAGCCATATACCAGCAGGACTTGCGAAGATATCATAGTCGGCGGGTGAAAAGCCGGGTCTTTCAGGAGGGAGACTTGGTCTTGCGCTTGGTTCAGACAAACGAGGGAAGACACAAACTATCGCCACCATGGGAAGGACCCTTCATCGTAAGCCGGAGCCTGCATAATGGGTCATATTACTTGATAGATGCAAGAGAAGAATCGACCACACTCAACGATACTGCTCACACAACTGCACCTATGCAAGAAAGAGATAGACCGTGGAACGTGGCTCAGCTACGTCCGTACTATACTTAGCAGAAAAAGATGTAACAGGCAGCAGGTTCCAGACGCACTCTTTTCCTGTCCAGGGCACCCTTGGGGACTGGATGGGTTTTTAATGAGGCGGCTTGCTGGCCTAATTTTTTCATATCAAATAAAAAGGGATTATCAAGAAAAGAAGCAAGTGTTATTTATACAATGTGAATATTCAGGTCTTGAGGGCTGGTTGCTCATACAAGCACAGCTGTAAACTCAAAAAAGACCCGGCCTTGATGCCAATGAGTTATAGGGGCCGTCACTCGAAAAAACGAGTGCGGCTACAATCTTATAACCGGACAAAGAAGTCCAAATTTCTCGGCTATTCTTACTTAAGCTCGATGTGACTCGCAACGAAGTGGCATGATTCGTTCGCTTACGACTAAATGTCGGTCATGAGACCCAAACGGGACTTGCTTGACCCCGTTTTCGTATTGATGTAACAACATGGTATCCACGCGAAAGCCGGCTTATAGTACAAGATAGTCGAAAGGGTCATCTAAACCACAAGTTATGCAGAGTATAAGGCCGATAGCCGGAAACTCAACAATTATCAAGCATAACTTCAAACCTCATAAAAACTGTCCTGAAGTCTTGGGCATTCAGTAACAGGCGAGTCATTTCCTTGAAAGAAAACAATCATGCATCCTAGACGCGGAAACCCGGGCTGGGGACTTATGAGCCCTAAGGAAGAAACAGCATCATCCAGCCGATGAGATTAAAACGAGCCGCGCATCCGGGTCCTAGGAGCTTAGGGATTCAGGTGTAAAACCGATCCCTAGACGACAACACCTGGAGGACGGGTCTTGCTAAGGAAAGTATAAAAAAAAAATAGTATAAGGTATCGAGAATAAAGCAAGCGGATATCAAGAACAAAACAAATGCAAAGACATATTCATCAAAAGCGCAGAGGGGCGCAAAGTGCATCGGGAGTTTAAATAAAGTGTTACAAAAACCATAAAGTATCAAAAGAGCACAGGCGCTCTGCTTAAACGAATAGTAAAGCTGTTTTAATGATGCTTTGCCGGCTGACGTATGTGGAATGATAGGCATTACTTCAAGCTGCAGGATCCATCTTGGCCTTGCCCTTGTCGCCACCCGTAGTTGCGGCGCCACTCGGGTCAGCAGCAGTCCCGGGTTGTGCAGCAGAAGTTGCAGGAGCAGAGTCGGCCCCGGTCTTCTTAGCGGCCTCTTCCTTCACCTTGATCGCCTGCTCCTTCCAACGGGCAAGCATATCGAATGGCTGGGGGCGGTTCGCCTTAACAACCTTGTCATTAGCATCATAAGCAGGGAGAATCTCATCAATCTCTAAGCTGTCAGCAATAACGCTAGCCGGGTGGCGGACTTCTTTCTGAATAGCCTTGAAGTCCTTTGGCAAAAACTTGGACCCATCCAAGTTGAATTCCGGAAATCCACTCATAAGTTTGGCAAGTTGTAGCTTGGGAGCGTAGGCTTTAGCCAGTGCGAGCCCCCGGGTTACCCCGAATCGGCAGGAGGACCGTTTCCAGTGCCAAATCCACTCGGGGATCGTGGAGCAGAATTCCAGTAATCTCTTCATATTATCTGGCTTGACATCCGGCAGTCGCAACTCATCAAGTATCCAGCTAACTCCGCCGCAAAGTTGGCGAAGAGTGTTCTTGATGGTTTTAAGCTTGGCAGCATCATCTTCTTCGGGGGCAGTATCACGTGGGCCTGCTAAAAAAGGCAAAAGGAGCAAAGATAGTAGGCACGCAAGCGCAGTTGGCAATCCGAGTCATAAAAAGGTGAGATTCAAAAATCTTACCAGTCGCAGTACGGTGAACATCAGCAATTTGAGCAGAAAGAGTTGTAAGTTTCTCCTTAGCCCTGTGAGCTCTCTTCCTGTACTTTTTCGTCATCTTTTGGCACCTGCGGGCCTCAGTCTCAGCAGCTTCACGAAGGGCCGTTTCTTTTCCAATACGCTTGGTGGACTTGGCCAGCTTCTTCTCCAACTGTGAAACATAGTCCTGTAAAGAAGCATGAAGAGGGATCAGCCAGAAACATTACGCAAAGTTCCAAGCAAGTTACCTAGTAATTTACTCGGAACTTGGGGACTAGGCATGGAAACAATTGATGATTAGTCGGGATTACCTCGTGCTTGGTTATTAAGGCATCTAGTATGTTTTCTTCGTCTCCCTTCAAGGTATGAAGGGCATCTAGCATTTGAGCAAAGGTCATATCTTCAGGGCGAAGTTGAGAAGGGCCAGAGGATTGGCCCTCTTGTGGAGGAGTTGTTCCGGGTTTGGGGGTCGAAACCCGGATTGTTTGAACGTCCGGGATAGGAGAGCCCGACTTGGTCTCCACAATGATGTCTTCGTCCACTTCTTCAGAGGGCTGGGGGGAGGCAGTCTTTGGTAGAATTGGGTCCTTAAAAGGATCTTCTCCATTTCCGTCCTCGGCCTCGTCCTCAACCTCAACGTCCATATCATCACCCGGCTTCTCTTCTCCCTGTTCTTCTGATTCAGGGATATCCGGGTCGCTCAGTGTAACTGTGGCACTGAAGAAAAGAAGGGAGACATTGATCAATGGAATATACGGAAAAAAGAAAGGTAGCCAGTATGAGAAAATGTAAGTAAAGGTAGTTTACCCGGTGTTCACGGCATAGTCCGGGGGAAGCTCGCCGCTGGAGGCGGATGACGTCGGCAAGAGCACTGGCTGTGGCACGCGAAGTCGCCCGGCAAGTGGATGATTGGGAGACGGATGACGTTGAGGAGATTGAGAAGGTTGAGCTGGAGGGGTACTGGCTCGATGAGTGGGTGAAGTGGAGATACCCGGGTTAAGGGGATCATCCCCCGGAGAATTCCGGGTCACCCTGCGTTTAGTCGGGAGAGGGTCCTTCAAGAAGGATGAATGTGATAATCGCTCGTTAAGTTCATGCATAGCAGCAAAGGAGTAAGGCGCACGAGACATAGAAGAGAAGGGAACCTTTTCAACTACCCCTCTAGCCTTCCTTTTGTTTCCGACTGGGGGCTCCTGGTCAGACTCGGGGGCTTCCGGGTCATTTTCTTCTTCCTCCTCTTCATCCCCCGACCCTGAAAGCCGAGTAAGTATCAGATAAGAAAAATAACACAGACGAAAGGCAGGTGTAAAGGGTATGGGAGAGTACCCTCATCATCATCAACGGACTCGGTTTCCTCTTCAGGGTCTTGAGAAGGAGGGGGGTTTTCAACTTTCCAGAAGGGATCGTCATCCTGTGAACAAATAAACACAAGTGGTGGTTAGAGACTATAACGGATGAAAGTACTGAAATGAGAAAAAGGAGTCAGGTCTTACCGCTGGGGCGGGGTTTTCCCGAGTAAACGGGGGTAACCCGGCAGTGCTCTTTATAACATCTAGTCTCTCCATCAGGAAGCCCTTGATGGTCTTGTTGGTGTTACCGGCAGGGAAGCTTTTGGTGGAATAGCGGAGGGAATCTGTGATGTGACCGGAGTATTCGTGCAGCGACTTTGAGCGAATGGAGTTGGGCTGAACCCGGAACTCTACCCAAGTCTTTACCAAGTTAAATCCGAGAAGGCCATGGGCTGAGAGGGCCGCTAGTTTGGCCAGAAGGGGCTGAATCGCTTCCCTATCAGGGTCAGGAGCAAAAGCACTAAAAGACTCGGAGGGCTCGAGAAGGCTCTCCGAATAACCCGGTAGTTTCCTCTCACCACCCGGAGAAGTGTCGTGGCAATAAAAGAAGGATAATTGCCAGTTTTTGGCGTTGGGGTTCAGGTTGAGAGGTGGCATCAATGAGTGTTTGCGGCGCTGGATGGATACCCCGCCGCAGGTAAGAAGTGTTTCGTTACCGCTCTCATAGCATGGTTCGCATTGGAATAATTCGGTAAAAAGAACAAGGTTTGGTGGAGTGCATAAGTACGACTCGGACAAAACTATGAAGTGGGTGATGTTCAGCATAGAGTTAGGCCCTATGTCGAACACCCGGAGGCCGTAGTGGCTCAAGACTTCCCGGAAAAAAGGGTGACCCGGAGGACGGAATCCCCGGGTCACATGCTCGGTAAAGCAAATTACCTCGTTCCCGATAGGAGTGGGACGGGTCTCATCGCCAGGAGCCCTCCAGTGTATTTCCTTCTGAGAAGGAAGGATTCCTAACTCGGCCATCCCATCTAGTTTGGCCTTTGTCGTTGAAGACCGACCCCAGTTGGCAGAAGTGGTTTGAGAGGCCTTTGCAGAAGCCGGGTGTCTTCCTTGTCTTTTAGGAGCCATGGAGTTGACCTGCAAGGGGCAGGAAATGTATGGAGTGAGATTCGGAACATCAAGTCATTCGAATTTGGAGACGTCGAGGCGTTGAAGGCTAAAATGAAACCCGGATAATGCACTACGATATTAAATGCAGAAGATTTTTCCGGGTGTCAGATAAGGTTGAGTAAATTACTAATTACTTACGCGTTCAGGTGAATTGGGTGAACATGGATGGTTGCCCATACCTTTATTGTGGAAGGATTAGCTGGAAAAAGAGGATTTTCCGGGTGTTAATGCGACAGGCGGAAATAACAAGGTGGAATGGATCTAGATCGAAAAGCTTGCGAGCAATCTTGTGCAAAGTTGGATGGTCGATAAGTGCGCGGGGATGAGTTGCGACTACATATCAGGTGACTAAAGGAACTAAGGTCTATCGAAGCGGTTCAATTTGATGATATCGGAAAATTAGTTTACGGGTTGATCCAGATCCAATCTCGGTCAGATTGAAAAGACTGCGAGTTTCAATTGAATGGTTGAGGAAGGCTTACCAAAGGAGTTGAGGTCCGAAGTGAGGGAGGTGCGTGGCGCGGCTTGAGTGTTGCGTCACGGCCCTCGATGAGGAAGCGCGGGTGTGACAACGGTGCTTAATGGCGGTGCTGGATATCTTGAGGACGAGTGCGGCCGGAGGTGGCCTTATCTTTCTTGAGGCGTGCGAGCCTGGTGGCAGAAATTGTGGGGGAGCGTGGAGAAAAGGGATGGTGAAGCAAGATGAATGACTTAGGGTTACCGTCGGCTGATATTTATAAGGGAGGTGGTGAGCTCGCCCGCGGCTGGAAAGCCGGAAGTTACGGAGCAATAATTATCCGCACAGATTTGGTGTTGCGGGTGTTCGGAACGAGGTAAAATGTTCCATTAACAGGGGGAACGCGATTTATCCCGAGATATCAGGGATCCTTATCGAGAGTAGGGCCTTAATATCTTAGGGTTCAAATCTGAAAAGGGAATAGCGAGCACTTCAAGAATGGATCTGTGAAGCCCGCGCTATCCTGGGGACTACTGATGGGGGGATAGTAACCCGGTAGGCCCACTTCAAGGTATAATCCGGCCCGAGGTGAGCTGAGCAATACCCGGATAGGGGTAAAGAGATTACTAGAAGGCCCAAAGGCTTGTGAGATGCGTAACCTGGCTTGTGGGTTGCGATAAGGAAAGATAGGCTTTATATGTGGAGTTCGAGTAGGACTCAAAGATGTGCCTTGAAGGGCAAGTTAGGGGTGTACGGGTGCTTTATAAACCGGCCCCTAGGTTTAGTTTGCCAGAGATTCAAGTCATAGTTGTAACACCTGTTATCGAGTATCCAGTATAATCATATCGAGAGCCGGCGAGTTGTTTTCCGGTTCTTAGATCGCTTTCGCCATGTTCTCCTTCGAGCTAAACCCTCTCCCAAATACCTGTGTCGACTTGCCCCAAGATCAGTTACCCCAGGTAACATCTGCCGTGGTTATCCCACGACAGATGTTACATTCACCTTGTCATGTATGGCCTTTGTTCATGATCTTGTCATTGGTCCACTTGGTGGAATTGGGTGGGCTGCATCAAATGAGCTAAATATCATTGATTCTAGGAGTTTGACTTGAAGATCTTGCACATACCCCTATAGTTGTGACGTGTTTGGGTTTAGGTGTAGGCATGGACATAGGGGTAGTGTTATCCTAACACATTGGGTTCTCCCTCCCCCCATTATGCCCAAAGCAAAAATTCATTGTAATCTCTCTTTTTCTAATGTTGAATTGTGAGCTTCAATGTCGAGTGTTGGCCATGCACCCAAGATATATCTTCACGGTGACATACCATGATCTCTTAAATGGTGGCCTAGGCCACCAACCTCTTCCTTTGAAGAGTTGGTTCTTTTGGTCTTATTTTGACTTGTTGAGTTTTTGTTTGCCTCTTTGGAAAACATACGCAAACTTTGATGTTTTAAGGTTTGTTCTTGCTTTCCTTGAGTATGAAGTTTCAACCCCTGTTGATTTTCTATCCCAAGCCAAAATTTTCCAAGAGCCAAGTTTTTCTTGCCTCATACATGTCTTATCCTTTTCTTACAGACTTGTGGCGTGTGGAACGGAGACTTCGGTCTGCCACACCGGAATCTCCGGCCTGTCCGGAGACTCTGGTGTGTTAAGACTAGAGACTCCGGTGTGGGGTACAGCAGTATAAAAAAGGGGGATGAGGGAAGTTAGAGTTTTCATACCACACTCCCCCCCCGACCCCCAAACTGTGTGATGCGTCGCCGCCGTCTCCAAGGTCTCCTCCGGCCGGTTTCCACCGCCGGAATCCTCCCCCGAGGGCCTCCTTCGACTCCTCCCTGTGTTTCCCCTCCGTGGGATCCTCCATGGCTGACTTGGGTGGAAAGGGTACCCGCTCTCCCCTTTTGTTTCTTGTTTTTCATCTAGATCTTGCTCTAGATACGTGTTTTGGGAGAGTTTGCACCTTCTACTTGTTGTTAGAACCACCTAGGCAGTTTACCCCTGTAGAAATCATCTAGAAATCACTTAGGACAATTTTTGTCGAATTCACATCTCAGATTTGAGAACAGTCCAGAGACTCTGGTCTTTCAGTCCGAAGACTCCGGTGTCAGTCCGAAGACTCCGGTCTACCAGACCGGAGAGTCCGGTGTGAATTTCCCAAAACTTGACTAGATGTTTCTGTTTGGTTTCTTCCTCCACTTTTGGACATGTATGCTCATTGTTCTGCTCTCTGGTTTTGTGTTTTGGCTGTGTGTATTTTCAGGGAAAGGAAGGTCCAAGTCATCAGCCTCAAATCCTCATGTCAATCCAAGGAAATGCCGTACCCACACTCGCAACATTCCCGTCACTGATGAAGCTACTGGCAGGGTTGGTCAGAGGAGGACTTTTGAGGATGAGCAGCGTCAACAAGAAGTTGTCCAAGAAAGGCAAAGGCGTGAACTAGCAAAGAAGGCCAAGTATGATAGGATCACCTCTGTGGTGTCTCTGAGCAAGAGGGAGTACAGGACCATGAGGGCCAAACCTTTCTTCACCATGGCCCGCACTGCTGAGAGTAATCACTACTGGAGGAGGGAGTCCGAGCTGATTCAGAGGGAGATCTATGCCAAGTTTAGGCAGTCTGTTTGTCCTCAGAAGGTTCTTGACTTGGATGCTCTGGGCAGTTCTGAGTACTTTGAGGAGGCTATGTGGATCACGAGGAAGCTAGGACTTGAGCATCTAGTTGGCATTCAGCAGAATTATAATGTCTCAGTCGTTCAGCCGTTCTTTGCCATTGTCACATTTGGAGATGATGATGATGTTACTTTGACTTGGATGACTGGGCCGAGGCAGTGTGAGTCCTCTATCAGCAGGTTGGCTGAGCTGCTTGGCTACCCTTGGGGTGATGACTGTGGTCGGCGTATGCATATCCATGGGGTGGCCTATAACAAGAAGAGGATGGCTCCTATGTATGAGAAGATCTCAAGCACCGGCACCACGAGGGGTCTCAAGAGAGTCTACAACATCATTCTCCGCCTCTTCCGCAACAACATTGCTCCCAAGGTCGGGAATGTGGATGATATTCGTGGTGGTATTATTAACTTGCTCTATCAGGCATTCTAGTGTCACTTGGGTGGTCCAGATGGTGAGGGGTATGATATTGATGTCATGCACTTCATCAAGAAGGAGATGTATTCTGCAGTGATTGAGATCAAGAAGGTCCCGGTGTTTGCTCCATATGTGATGATGCTCATTCTTGATGAGTGCCCGGGGCTTGTGTGTGAGACTGAGCACACTGTTGGCACTCTCCAGGTGTTATCTTCTCACCTTACTGATGATGATGATGATACTCCCATGGGTGATGCTGAGGCTGCTCCTAGGTCTCGAAGGAAGAATGCTGATCCTCCCTCTCGCCGCTCTAGCAAGGAAGAAGCTCAGGATGAGATGAAGAAGCTTTCTTGGTTTCAGCGTAACATTCTTTGCATGAAGATTGCAGTCCACAAGGAGAACCATGAGGCCTGTAAGGAAAGGCACCAGCTGAGGAAGATGGTCTCCAAGCTCCAGGACCATGCGGGTATTGGGGCTACTCCTCCTGTTAGTACCCCTCCTACCGAGTCCTTGACCCAGTCCTATGAGAACTGGAACACTCACCTCTACCCGTGGGGTGATTTTGAGGAGGTCACTTCAGCTCCTTCCTCTTCGACCAACCGTGGCAAGGCTCCTATGACTAAGGAAGAGGAGCAGACTGAGGAAGAAGAGGATCTAGCTGAGTTTGATGTAGAAGATGAAGATGAGGATGAGGATGGAGAAGGCACGGACCACGTTGGTGATGAGGAGGATGACTAATCCCTTGGGTTGTGTGTAGTGCTATTTTCCCTTTTTGGTGTCTCGATGCCAAAGGGGGAGAAGTAGCTATAGATTTCTCGGGGTTTCGCAAGGGTTGCTTTGGTTTATTTGCTTCAGAACACAAGTCCTTGGACTTGATTTGCTTTTATGGCTTGTGTTCCCTTTATCTTAATTGATTTCATTTCCTAGTGAACTATGAATCTATGTGTGTGGTGAGACTACGTGGTGAAGCTATCTACCCTATTGTGCTTTATATTTATTTACCTATTGTTTCTATGCATGTATTTATATTGTTCACTAGTAATTTCTCTAGAGGGATTTGTTTGTAAAACATGGGGGAGCTCACGACTTGAGTGCTCAAAAGCCCGTCTATTTTTTACAAACATAGCCTAGCTGTGATTTTATTGCAAATATGTGTGTTGTCATCAAACACCAAAAAGGGGGAGATTGAAAGTGCAAACCCGCTTAAATCATCTTGTTTTGGTGTTTGTTAACAACATGTGTATCCTTAAGTGTGCTGATGATTTCAGGTCCTAAATATCATATTTTATGTGGTGATAGTGAGGTACAAAAAGAGGCAAAGATCCAAGAAAAACTTCTTTTGGAATTTATTCCAGGCCGGAGTCTCCGGTGTGAAGTTATTCGAGAGTAATTCAGTGCTGGAACTTATGGTGTCACCCGTTGTACTCACTCCGGAGACTTACCGGAGAAACACCGGAGTCTCCTGTGTGAGTATAACTTATGAAGATTCAGCGCTGGAGTTTCTAGTGTCACCCGTTGTACCCAGACCGAAGACTTACCGGAGACTGTCCGGAGTCTCCGGACTGACTGGGATTTGTGCTTACGATCCACCTCAGACACACTCTGCCCTCTGGCGACAGAACCAAGCGATGGAAGCACCAGAGTCTCTGGTCTCACGTACCAAAGTCTCCGGACTGGCTGGAGCCTTGAAGAAACAAGAGCTAGAATGTTTGGTGTCAGCCGCTGGAGCCACACCAGAGATTTACCGGAAACTTTCCGGAGTCTCCGGACTGAAGCGCTGGCGAAAAGTTCAGACCGGAGTCTCTGGTGTGAGTTTTGATAGAATCGTCTCCAACGGCTACAAAATTTATGAGGGGTATAAATACCCCCTCCCCTTCACCTACCTCCAGCTACCTCGTCCAAAATAGATCTCACCATTGCTAGAGCTCACCCACCTTGCTAGATCTCCAAATCCTTACACCCAAAAGCCTTAATCTTTGGAGGATTGAAGGAGAAGGCCCCGATCTATGTCTTCACCAACCGGATTTCATTTCCCCCATCATTCGCTTGAGGGGAACTAGTCTAGGGTTTCCTCTTGTGGAGAACCTAGACATCTTGTCTCTCTCTTGGTGATTCTTGTGATTGTTGGGAGCCCCCAATTTGGTTGTGGGTGTGTGCCCCAAACTTGTTTGTAAAGGACTCGATTCCCGCCTCAAAGGGGATCAATAGTGGAAGGTGGACTAGGCCTTTGTGGCGGGGTTCATCGGAGAATAGGGTGAGGCCTTTGTGGCGTTGAGTAGGTCTTCGTGGCGAGCTCACACCCCTCCAACGAGACGTACTCCCTTAACAAGGAGGAACTCGGGAATACATCGTGTCTCCGCGTGCTTCCTACCGGTTATCTCGTTCCCTTATCATTTACTTATGTTTGTGTTGCATTTATTGTTGTACTTGCCGTATTTATTGTTGTACTTGTCATATAGGTAAATTCACCATAGTTGCACTATCTAGAGAATTTACCTTTGTGTCAAGCCTAATCTTGTAGAAAAATAAAAAATGGTCGTAGCACCTATTCACCCCACCCCCTTTAGGTGCACATACATTACTTTCACATGTCCATATACATCGCAGCAAAACGGCCGTGCCGAGCGTGTCCTCCGCACCCTTAACGACTGTGTCTGCACCCTCCTCTTCCATTGCCACGTCCCTTCCTCCTTCTGGCCCGACGCCTTGGCCACCGCCACACTTCTCGTCAACCTCCGTCCGTGTCGTACTCACTGGAACTATGCGCCACATCACCCCCTGTTCGGTTCCCCTCCATCTCACGACGGTCTTCGGATTTTCGGTTGTCGTTGTTACCCCAGTGTCGCCGCCACCGCCCCTCATAAATTTGCCCCCCATTCCGTTATGTGTGTCTTCCTTGGTTATCCGGCTAACACCAAAGTCTATCGCTGCTACGACCCCGTGTCCCATCGGGTTATCACCTCGAGGCATGTTTACTTTGACGAGTGTTGCTTTCCGTTTGCCAAGGAAAAGGTGGTGCCTTCTCCGTCCTCCGTGGGTGAAACCTCGCGGCGTCGCGCCCTCGCACCGGCCGCGTCGACCCCGCCCTCGAGCTCGGGCTCGGGCGCTGCCTCGTCGACCCCGCCTTCGTCGCCCTCGAGCCCTCGCTCGGGCGCCGACACGTCGACGCCGCCAGCGCCGTCCTCGAGCAACAGCTCGGGCGCCGCCCCGCCGACACCACCTGCAGCACACTCCAGTTCTGACTCGGGTGCTTCCACGCCGACATTTCCCGCGTCGCCCTTGATCTCTAGCTCGGGCGACGCCTCGTCGACCACATCACCCTTGAGTGGCCACTCGGTTGACGCCGCGCTTGCTCCTTCGGGTACAGTCACCCGCGCGTGCGCCGGTGTTTTTTGCCCGTCTACGCGTATCCTTTGGACGCGTACGTATGCACTAATGCGACCGCTTCGCCGCCGCAACATGCGCCCTCTCCGCTGCCCACCTTGGCTCGGGCGGCCTCCGCAACCCGCTGTGGCTCGCGGCCATGCGGGACGAGTTCGACGCCCTGCAGCGCAACAAGACATGGCAGCTTGTTCCTCGACCCCGCCACGCCAACGTCATCACCGGGAAGTGGGTCTTCAAGCACAAGTTTCATCCGGATGGCACCCTCGACCGTCACAAGGCGCGTTGGGTCGTTCGTGGCTTTCGTCAGCCTGCCGGCGTCGACTTCACCAACACCTTCGCCCCGGTTGTCAAGCCCGGGACCATCCGCACTGTGCTCCAGCTCGCTGTGTCTCGCCGCTGGCCTGTTCACCAGATGGACGTCTATAACGCCTTCCTCCATGGCCATCTTGAGGAGCAGGTGTTCTGCCAGCAGCCCACCGGTTTCGTCGACTCCACTCATCCGGATCATGTGTGCCTGCTCTCGCGCTCACTGTATGGGCTCAAATAGGCGCCTCGCGCGTGGTACCAGCGCATCGCTGCGTTTCTTCACCAAATCGGCTTCCGCTCCACACGCTCCGATGTCTCGTTGTTCGTCTACCATCTCGGAGACGCCACGGCTTACCTGCTGCTCTATGTCGACGACATCATCCTGACGGCCAGCACCCCTGCGCTCCTACAGCATCTTACTGATCGCCTATGTGCTGAGTTCGCTCTCAAGGATTTGGGGCCCCTACACTACTTCCTCGACATTGAGGTCGTGCGCCGCCCGGATGGCTTCTTTCTTCATCAGCGAAAGTATGCTCATGAGCTCCTTGACCGTGCTGGGATGCTTAACCGCAGCCCCGTGGCCATGCCTGTTGACACAAAGGCCAAGCTCTGCACCACGGATGGTTCTCCGGCCCCTGATGCTTCGCTCTACCGGTCTATCGTTGGTGGTCTCCAGTACCTCACTTTTACCACACCGAAGCTACAGTGCGTTGTTCAGCAGGTGTGTCTTCATATGCACGCTCCCCGTAATGCTCATTGGACTTCGGTGAAGCGGATCCTCCGTTATGGCCGTGGCACTTTGGACCTTCGTCTCTCGCTACATGCTTCTGCTGACACAGACATCATTGCCTACTCGGACACTGACTGGGCCGGCTGCCCCGACACGTGACGATCCACTTCAGGGTATTGCGTCTACCTTGGACCATCGCTCATCTCTTGGTCGTCCAAGCGACAACCCACGGTCTATCGTTCTAGTGCCGAGGCGGAGTATCGAGCTGTCGCCAATGTCGTCGCTGAATGCTCCTGGCTCCGACAGCTTCTTCAGGAGCTCTCTTGTCCCGTCGACAGGGCCACTGTGGTATACTGTGACAACGTCTCCGTCGTGTATCTCTCTGCCAACCCCGTTCATCATCGCCGGACGAAGCATATCGAGCTCGACATTCATTTTGTTCACGAACAGGTGACTCTTGGTCGCATACGTGTGCTACACGTACCCACCTCTCAGCAGTTCACGGATATCATGACTAAAGGACTACCTACGGCGTCCTTCGAGGAGTTTCGATCCAGTCTCTGCGTTCGCTCTGCTGACGTTTTGTCTGAGGAGGGTGTTGAGTATATATATTCCGCATGTATTGTATTTGGTACATTAGCACTTAGACCCCTCCTTTCTCGTATATTTGAGGATATGGAGGCCTCCCGCTGTACATGTATACGTACGTGCTTTGCACGGATCAATATATCGTGAGTTGCAATCCCTCCACAATGGCTTGGGTGGAAGTGGAAAAATAAAATTTAGAAAGGTCCGACAGCCCATGCACCAACGAGGATACGAAATTATTTTATGCCGCCACCACCATCACTGTGGGAAATGGCTTGATGACCCCTTTTTGGGAAACCCCATGTCTTGATGGAAAGAAGCCGAAGGACCTTGCCCCTCTCATCTTGCGTCTTCTAAATCCAGAAGATGGTGCATCAGGAATGCCACGAAGAACAACTTATGGATTGATAAGACCATGCTAAACGAGTGTTTTTATTTTAACCACATCGCCCAATTTTTGGATCTTTGGATGCTTCTTGACGGTGTAATATTGTGGAAAAGGCGGAGGACAAAATCACTTGGAACCTCATGACAAATGGACAATATTCGGCGGCTTCAACCTACAAGGTTCAATTTTTTGGCACAACCACCACCAACATATAGTGGATCATGTGAAAGACTTGGGCACCTCAGAAGGTCAAACTCTTTGATTGGCTTACCCTCCGAAATAGATTTTGGATGGCCGGCCGATTGAGAAACAGGGTTGGCCAAATTGTGGCGTGTGCCCTTTTGTAAAAGGGCACCGGAATCGATCACCCATCTCCATCTGACTTTGGAACTTCATTAAGGATTGGGTTAGCCTCCACACCCTCGACTTCCATCATTGACCTTCTTTCGCCCTCAAAGTGGTGGTGGCCTTCTCTCACCCTTGAAGATTGGTAGCATAAGATGTCAAACAACCCAGACTCCAAACCATAAAGCCTTTGGCATCCCTTACCTTGCTCACCTTTTGGGAGATATGGAATGAGCCTAATGCTCATGTTTTCCGCAACAAGCACGCGCTGCCAATGGGGTTTTCTTGAGACCATTTGAAGGGAGGCTTTCTTGAGACCATCTAAAGGGAGGCTCATTTATGGGTCACCACAGGTGCGAAGCGCTTGAGCGAAATTGTGCCGCGTGAGTAGTCATTTGTTTGTAACATTGCTTGCTTTCTTGTAAAACTCTTCTAAATTAATTGATTAGGGACAAAACCTTTGCCCGTTTAAAAAAAAATTGTGATCCACATCACAAAGGTGACCTACCTACCTCAACTGAATTCAGCAAAAGCATCAAGGAAACGGTCACATCGAGCGATCTGTCTACATCCCAAAGTAGTGACATACAGCACAAGAATAATAGTGCTACATTATTGACTGTCAAAGCCACAAGACAACTCTGTCATGTGGAGAATTAACACTAGCGTATATACAGCTCCTACTTTTACTCCCAACAAAAAGTTCGGACCAAAATGCTTGACCCTGAGAATTATGCGCGGCACTCCATTCCATCCTCCTACCTGGAACTTGTACATAGCACGAGCTAAACACCAGATAAACCAAACGAGGAGAGGCCGGCCAGGTCACCTCCATACAGTCTCATTCGCGTCCGTGAATATGGGATTGTGGTGCTCAATCAAGCACTGGATGACCTCAATGGCGCTGTAGTCCGGGGGCGAGGCATCGTCCAAAGGGATTTGCGAGGAAGCATCCACATCATCCTCATCTGCAATCATTCGAGCGAAAAAGGTGTTGGATTACAGTACTAATTAAATACATAAGTGAAAGAGGTATATAATTTATCCCCTCCGCTTACAAGAAACTCCAGATTAGACCATCCACTGCAAAACATGTTACCTCTCTCTAACGTCACTGAATTCAGTCACTCATGCTTGACCACACCTCTCTCACTACCACAACATTTCACCTCCCTCTCCAACGTCACTGTTATTGCTCAGTCACTCATTGTTTTTACCTTCCAGTATACACCCACCTCTCTTCCACAACGTACAGTAGCTCGTATCGGCCACAACTTAGTTTACAGGTGGGCAGTTATATTAACACTTAAGTATCGGCCTTTTGATTCAGTTGATCGAGAACTCGTTCACAGTTATGACTTACTTGGCTGATTAACGTTCGTATTGGCTTTTGGATAAAGTTGACACCTCATTCATGGTGAGAACTTTCTTGGCAGTTAGTCTCACTTATCAATTCATACTGGATAGTTAGCATTCACAATAACTTGACAACCAAATATAGGCAACAAGAATGTTTCTTTCATAAAATGAGTCAAGAATACACTTACTTTCCCTTAGGCGCTACCAAATTTCCTGGATTCTCTAAATTAAAATGAAAAGTAGATTGCGTACCTAGCAGTAGTGGTATTTGATGTTGTATCCACGATTTTCGGAGGTGGTTTTAGTGTGAATCATAAAATGGGTCAAGGATACACTTATTTGCCCTTAGGCGCTATCAAATTTCCTGGGTTCTCTAAGATAAAATTAAATGTAGATTGCATACCTAGCAAGTCCCATGTAGTGGTATTTGATGTTGTATCCACGATTTTCGGAGGTGGTTTTAGTGTGAATCTGAGATGATTCCGCAAATCTGTTCCAGAATCCCCTTGCTGCCACATGATCAAAGGCGTGAACTCTACAGCAAGGGTACGAGAGTCCATCTGCAAATGGCAACAAATTATGTCAAACCCTCAAACGGAAGCAGAGCACTTATATTACACTGAATACATCACCTTGAGGAATGAAAACAAAAAAAGAACAACTGCAGAACTAGAAATAAACCATCAGGTTTCATTAGAAGTTTATAGTACAAAAATTACTAAATTATGAAGAACCGAATTACAGAAAGTTGTACAATGTGGTTTATCAGTCCACACGGAACTGCAAGAATAATCTAGTAAACTCAGTTCTGTGTACTGCTGTTTCTATATTAAACCTTTTAGTCAAAACAGGTAAGCAGGTACTCGGGAGAGCAGTTTTGGCTCCCAAGCACATATGCTCCTGCCTGGTTGTAAAATTCGAAAAAATAGTAGTAAAACAACTCGAACAATTCTGAAAAAAAATCAGAGACGAACATGTCCAAGTGTTCAACTTACGTTCAGATTTTTTAAAGAAATGACATTTGTGGTGCTCTGTAAACTTTGCACATATGTAGAACACTTGTATAAGTTCGTCTCTGATTTTTTTAAGAATTTTTTAAGTTTTTTTTTCGAATATAATACTCAAACAGGAGCATATGAGCTCGGGAGCTGTATTGAATAACCGCACATTTATCGTGTTTTCTTCCAGTGGATACATTGTGCATGATTATGTTCCTAATTGGACAGGACATGACTGCCAAATGTATGAATGGTAAATACAGTTCATGATGTTGAAGAGTCACTTAAGCATCAGCAGTGAATTTTCCCATTAAGGTCCACTGAAGACTTGTGGTATCAAAATAGAAATGATAACACATTGGTGATAAGAAGGTTACAATCAGCGACAGGTTCAGTAGATAAATCTACAAGAACTGGTGATTTATGGATTGAGTGTTCAGTGCATTTTCTACTAAAAGATACAGACAGTTCATGCTGGTTTGGGTGTTCCTTTAAATTATGTACAATAGGATCTAATTGTTAATAAAGTTGTTACGAAGGAAACCAGAAATAAACTAGCACCATGAACCAAGGGTTGGCTGGTCAAGTGGATGTTTTCTCAGACATTGTAAGTGGTACAGAAGCCACGAGTCAATTACTTAAGTACACAAGTGTCCTTCCATAATGAAATTAAAGGTGTTTCCCAAAGTTATGCTGAATGGCAGTCAAGGTTCTATTAAGCCCTAGACGCTGATTGAGCGTTTAGCCTCTGATTTTCCCTTTTCTGAAGTATTAAAGCGTTGAACGCAATTAAGCGCAAGTGCAGCTAAGCGCTAGGCGTTTTGCCTCCGCTCGGCGCGTAAGCGAACTTAAGCGCGCTTTTTATAACCTTGATGGCAGTAATCATGTTCATAGATTTACATTCTACACTAAACTGAGCTCGACTATTTTTAGCTTCAGCCTTTTCAGTGCCCAAGAATTAAAAGAGAATCAACTCATGAAACTATACAGGGAGTTAAGTACCAAAATAAGGGATGAGACATGCCTTGTTCAGTGCTGATTTACGGCTTACTCTCAGTAGCAATGCCGTAACAAATTCTAGGGTCATGTAGTTCACATTTGGAAGCTTCTTCAGTATGTTCTTAAGATCATCAATGCTAACCCTTGCATCTCTAAGCTCATCATAAAGAGCAAATGTACTAAGTGGCTCAGGGATGCTGGCAAGGTAGCACTTGATCAGTGCAGCCACATCAATAGGGCTTACACCATCAGGCAAAGCTGCACCCGAATCTGCAAGCAACAAACTCATTGTAGTAAGAGACCCACAATAATGAATAATGACTGCAAAAGCTAGGTTCAAATATGAGTTGACAACCCTTACCCTCATTGTAAAGTGAAACTAATTGCTGAAGAACTTTTCTGTCACCTTCAGATTTGAACAAGTTCTCATTACTCAAACCTAATCAGATAGTTTTGGACATCAGAATCGGTACACACATCATAATCGGTACAACATGTAGTAAGAAACCAACGTCTATGTAATTTCAGCGATTTCACCTGATATAACCAGGTAGTCTGCACACCTCGCCAGTATCAGGGGCACAGCTTTACCAGATTGCTCGCGTTGTACGGTAGCTTCAACAGGAACACCAAAGACTGCAAGCTTAAGAGAAAGTTATTGAAAATTTGAGAATAGCAACAATAATTTGTTAAAATAAGCTTATCATGTATCTAGGCTTCGATGCTGACAGTTGCAGAATTTCCAGTGTGATACAAGAAACTTAAGCTACATTTAGAACCATGACAGATATGCAATCCAGGTAAATTCTTAAGGCAGTAAACTGTTAACTCACCGTCAGTGCTGGCAACTCCCTGGGAAAAGGAATGAGAATAAACAAAGAATCAGCACCTATCCCAATAAAGTGATATCATATTGCCAAGTAATAGAAGTTAAACCACAAACCTTCTGCCAGCGTTCAATGTTGCTCAAAATAGTTTTGCTTTTGTCTGCAGTTTTTTTAGCAGCCTACAAGGAAGAACACAGGACAGAACCACCAATCTCAGTCTCATGAAGCACTTTTTTGTAACACAAGGAATCATAGAAAGCATGTGAACTGCGAAGACAAAACTCGAACATCAGATCTAAGATTATGTTTATAATTCAGGCAATTGTGGTCTAAAGATTTCCCTGGAATGCAAGCTATGACACAAATACCAAAAAATATCTCCTAACAGCATCCTGGGATGTCAATAATCAAAGTTGTCCATAAGGTCTGGTGATGATGTAGCCCACTTATGAGACCGTATTGGAATACCTAAATCATCTTATATTATGATACAGAGGGAGTATATAAGTATAGTTCTGTATTGGTGATGAAAATATTAAAGCTACAACTGAAGAAAGAAAAACTGGAAGTAAATTTGCCCCAAGGCTCGGACCTCTTCAACTTTGACCTTTCCCACTGCAACCTTCTCCTTTGTCTCTGAAATGCCCTTCCTCAGAATCACCCCAGTGTTGGCAGCAGCAGAGATGAAGCGCTCCTGCACAGTATCGCCTGGTGGCGGCGGCCGCTGTCTAGCATCCTGGAAGATAGCCCACCGACTTTTCACCACTGACCCAACCTTCCCAGCAACATCAGCTATATTATCCCCTGCAGACTGCCCTGCTTGCTTCAGCTTGAAGCCTGCCCCAAAAAAACATGCATATCCAACATTCAGAATCCAAAGATTGGTATCCACACAAAGGACTAGAACATAAATATGGTGCCCTGGCACAATAATAGCACTTGGGGTAATTCAAAAGTGCACGGAAATGGCCTACTATCTGAAATGGCGTGGTGGTACCTAATTTTTGTATGTTTAGTTTCTATATGACAATTGGAGATAAGCAGACACTGAAACAGCATGATGTAGAGTAAACCAAGAGAGAGTTACTGCAGCACGTACTAGATGACGAGAAGAAATCCGTGGCCTTCTGGCGCCATTGAGGCGATTCCACAAGCGGCATCACCACCTGCATAATAGAAGGTACAGATCAGGGCATAACCACCGTGCACGAAAGGTATACCAAGAGCAGCAACGCGCAAATCTGAAGCAATCGTATGCCTGACCGCTTTGGCAGCAAACAAATTATCCACAGCAACACATACTGGTATAAAATTGGAAACGGCAAATACGAAAATATCCGTTAGGTCCTCACCGGCCCAAATCCCACGCAAGCTCGAAATTAGACTAATCGCAGATTAGATGAACAACCTCGAGCACGCGCTCCCTGCGTCCCTCCGGAGTACATGACTAGTCGCGACTAGCGAGTGTAAAACCTAACCGAAACACAGGGCAAGCTCCACGCAGACCACGGCAACAACAAAAACAAGGAGGTGGCTACTGATCCAAGAGCGATCCCAGGATCGGAATCTGGTCAAGCCCAAAAAACAGAAGCAAAAAAAGTCATGGATCAAACGGGGGAAAACAGAACACGGGACAGGAGCTGCCTCCGAACTAGTAGCGCCGCAAAATCGAACGAATCCGACCCTCCCTGCATGGAAATGTTTCGGAGCAGTACCTCTCTTCCGAATCGAATCGACGAGGACGAATGGAGGGGGCAGAGAGAAAGCGAGAGGACTAGGCCGCCGAAATGAAATGAAAACTATTGAGACGATTTTTTGTGTGCTTTGGATTCTAGAGAGGGAGGGGGAGAGGAGTCAATGGCGGAGGCGGATAACGGTATTGGGTTTCCGCGATTCCGCTCGTGCCTATCCGGTCGCCAGTTTCCCACCCATCCAGCGCTGTGTGACGGCTGTGCCAGTGACGGTTCTCTCTAGTTTCCCTTTTTTTTTCTCCCAAGTATAAAAGCCGTCCCCCTCGGTGGCTGCAGAATCTCGAGGAAATTGCACGTAACACCAACTATTGGGGCTTTTGTTGCACCAAACCACAATTTTAGATTATTTTGGCACAAAACACCAATGTTTGGGGTAATTACTTGCACATAACACAAATCCAGTGATTACCCTCTTTGATGAGTAATTAAGTACATAGATCCACCTTTTTTTGAACTGGTCGATCTTCCAACAGAGAGCGCGTGACAGGAACAGACCCGGCGATAGCGGCAGCATTATAAAATATCCATTATGTAAAAAACATTAGAAAATATCAACATAACTCAACACATATATACAACTGCAACACATATTTACAACTGTGATGACAATCCAAATCATGAGATTAACATGGAGTACTGAAAATTTGACAATATTGGTGTTCATAAGTACTTAATTATCTATCAAAGAGGTTAAGCGCGGGATTTGTGTTCTATGCAAGTAATTACCCCAAATATTGGTGTTTTGTGCCAAAAAAAGTCTAGAGTTGTGGTTTGGTGCAACACAAGCCCCAATAGTTGGTGTTATGTGCAATTTCCTCCAGAATCTCGCACGCCGCCTCCACGTGGGCCCGGGCTGTCAGGAACACGTTCTGGAACCATCGACGGCAGCGAGTAGGACTGGACATGGACTATATATATAAAAAAAAAGTCTTTTGTATCAGACAATTACATAGTTTATTACATCATGCTACAGAATTGAGTGAAATTACGGGATAATAAGGTTGGTCACGATGGAGAGTAACTCAGGACATATACAATGCTAGAGAGGACGAGTCTTCTCTTAACCCTCCACGTCATGAGGAAAGGCGAATAAATATTAGTCGTACAATGTGTTATCTCTTATTGTCATTCCTAACCATTATTAAGAATTAATTAATTTTAGTGTAAAATTATGTTAATAAGGGAAACCATGTAGTACAATGGAGAAAATAGACTTCTCTTAATTGTTAAGGGATCATCCTTTAGCTAAGCGAAGACAACCCTCTTTTTCTTAATTCTCTCTCCTCCAACTAAGCAAAAATCCCGCGTGGCATCTCTAAGGGAAGCCTCGCATCACAGCATTGTACATGCCCTTAGACTAGTAATGTCATGTTACCTTCACAATGCATACTAACATCAAGTTAGTAACATAATTAGTCTCATTTATTAGCTTGTACACTCATTTTGTCTTGAAAACCAATATGTGATGGTAACTAGCTAAGTTACCCTATTTGTCTATCTCTTCATTAAATAGTTGCAACATCATCTTGTTTTGCTTATGTGACACTAAAGCTATGTGAAAGTGCATTTGCATTTTTGATCTCTCTTAGGTTTTGGAGTTGATAACAACACTACTAAGAATCTAACAAGTGTGTCAAAGTATTTCAGAAAATATCATCTAGACGCAAAAAGGTGAAGAGAATTCCAAGACAAAGCCATCAAGATCAACTTGATCCAGCGGTAGTACCGGGCGCCTCGGCGGTAGTACCGCTATGCACAGCAAACGGTAGTATCGCGCCCAGTACCGCTAGAAGTACCGCCAGAGTGAAATTGGCTACTGCATCCAACGGTACTTCAACGGTACTGGTTCGGTAGTACCGTTGTGGTCAACTTGGTCGAGGAGCAAATCCTTGCTCGACGGTAGTACCGCTACTGTCAAGCGGTAGTACCGCTGCTTCTAGCAAGCGGTAGTACCGCGGGCAGTATCGGCCCAAGTACCGCCATCGAGAATTTGCTCGCAGTAACGTTTACGGTACTAGAGCGGTAGTGCCCTAGTACTACCGCCAGCCACTTCGATTTATTTCGAAGAAGTGGCCAGCGGTAGTACCGGTGGGCACTCGCGGTAGTACCGCTGCTAGAGTACCACGGTACTTCTGCGGTGGTACCGCTCGCGCCCTGCCTCTGGGTCGCTTCAGTACCGCTCACGTTGCCAGGTAGCGGTAGTACCGCTGACCCCAGCGGTAGTACCGCTAGGCACGAAAAAGGGTCAAACGGCTAGTTTGGAGAGGGGGCTATAAATACCACATCCCCTTCTTCTCCAAAGGGTTGCTCGAACCAGCATTGAAGACAAGCATTTATTGAGCCTCCAAAAGCTAGATTTCTCTCAATCCCTCCACCCAAACTCGTTGATACATGGAGGATTGAAGGAAAAGACCCTGATCTACATCTTCACCGAGACGATCTTCATTTCCCCCTCATATTCTAGAGGGATCTAGTCTAGGGTTTCCTTATGGAAA
This sequence comes from Alopecurus myosuroides, assembly GCA_028641055.1. Classification (NCBI taxonomy): domain Eukaryota; kingdom Viridiplantae; phylum Streptophyta; class Magnoliopsida; order Poales; family Poaceae; genus Alopecurus; species Alopecurus myosuroides. The sequence goes on along the minus strand of CM054059.1, from coordinate 361,197,182 downwards.
ACCTAGACTCCATTGCTACACTTGTTGGTGATTTGAGATTGTTGGGAGCCCCCAGTTTGGTTGTGGGTGTGTGCCCCAAACTTGTTTGTAAAGGACTCGATTCCCGCCTCAAAGGGGATCAATAGTGGAAGGTGGACTAGGCCTTTGTGGCGGGGTTCATCGGAGAATAGGGTGAGGCCTTTGTGGCGTTGAGTAGGCCTTCGTGTCGAGCTCACACCCCTCCAACGAGACGTACTCCCTTAACAAGGAGGAACTCGGGAATACATCGTGTCTCTGTGTGCTTCATATCGGTTACCTCGTTCCCTTCCTCCTTTACTCGTGTTTGTATTGTTATTGTGTTTGTTATTGTCATATAGGTAAATTCACCATAGTTGCATCATCTAGAGAATTTACCTTTGTGTCAAGCCTAATTGTGAAAGAAAAATTAAAATTGGTCGTAGCACCTATTCACCCCCCCTCTAGGTGACCATACTATACTTTCAATTGGTATCAGAGCCTCGGCTCTTATATCAGGCTTAACCTCCTAAGAGTTTAAGTATGGTCGATGAGACGGAGACCGCCGGTTCCGAGGCACCGGTCTCTATGAATGATCTCAATGGGTTGAAAATTTCATTGACCTCGTCCATGGTGACCAAAATCGATGAGTTGCGTCAAGTCTTGATGCAACTCTTGAAAGCCAAAGGACCGGAGGTCACCGGCTCATCTCCTCCGGATGACACTCCGGAGGGCGCCAAGAAAGGGGATGATGGTGATCCATCTATAAATGCTTCCGCCGAAAACTCCACGGAGAAGGGTACGGAATGAGAGGAAGAATATCACTCTGTCAAATGACGTTATTCTCCTGATCCTCCCGTCCCACATCCTCATATAATTCCCAGGGGCAGGGGAGATCCGCCTAAAATTGATGCATTTTATTTTCGTGAATGGCAATATTACATGGAGACTCACTTGAAATCTTCTTGTATAGAGCTTTGGAGGGTCACTCGTGACGGATACAAGCCTCATGACCCCAAGAACCTAACAAGAAGAGAAGTCGTAGATTGTCAACTCAAGTACACCGCCTTGTCAATTCTTCAACAAGCCGTGGGTCCTAACCACATGTCGCATCTTCAACAATATTCCACCGCCAAGGAAACATGGGACGCTCTTGTCATCATGTTTGTGGGCAATGAGAGCATGCAAAGGAATAGGTATGATGACTTGAGCAATGAGGCCGAAGGGTTCTATATGCATGATGGAGAGAACCATGGAGACATGTACCGTATGCTCAAGACACTTGCCACCGCATTCTCCAATGTTGGTGTCAAGTACATTGATGATGCTTGGATCAAAAGGAAGTACATGATTGCCCTCATGCCATTTGAGCATGCGGACTTGAAGAGCATTCAAGGAAGACATGACTTTGCTTCTTTGACCTCAACCCAAGTTATGCAAGAGATGTGATCCTATCAAGTGCAAACCAAGAATGCTCTTGACAACTGTGCTAGGGCCATAGGAATGCACAAAGGGGCATCGGTTGCTTTGAAGGCCAAGGTTGTGTCAAGAGAGGTTGAGTATGAAGAAGAAGGCCATGAGGAGTTGGCTCCATTGAAGGATCAAGAATATGATCCCGTGCTCAAGGATATCATTTTTCTCACCGTGCAAAAGTTTTGAAACAATCCTCCCAACGCCAAGAAATATGTTGAGGAGAATACCAAGTCTCGCTATGGTAGTGATGGGACTCAACGTGTGAGGTCTTGCTTCAATTGTCAAGACAAGCACCATTTCATTGAGTGTCCCTGTGAAAATAGAGAACTCCATAGTGGCAAGCTTATTCGCAAGGACAAGTCCAAGGTTGACTACAAGAAACCTCACTTCAAGAAAAACCATTCAACAAGAAGTCTCCCACAAAGTATGTGCTAGTGACTCAAGAGGAATATGATTCCAGAAGTGATGAAGAAGAAGAAACCACAAGTGAAGTGGCCGCTCTTGCTATTGCTTCTACTCCATCATCTTCGTCTCTATTTGAATCCCCCAATGAGAATCATCCTCACCCTAATGCCAACTTCTTCATGGCTAAGGCCTCGAAGGCATCGCCTTCTCCCATCTCTAAGACCCCAAGTGAACTTGAAAATCTTTCTAGTCTTAGAATAGAAGATGAAATTCTCTCTTTGGAACGTTTTATGTCTAACATACAAGGGGAGACCAAGAATTACTTTGATCATATCATGAGCCAATTGGGAGAGGCCCATGAAGCTCTTGAGAAGAAAGGTGAGATCGAAAGAAGGGATGCGGATGACATAGCATCCCTCTCTATGACTCTTGAAGAAGAGCATGACGGTAGAGTTTCTCTTGAGGAGGAATTAGAATCTATTGAAGAGTCACATAATGAACTTGTTGCTAATATCACTAAGGAACGTTGCCTTGCAATTGCTAAATATAAAAAGTCTGAAAAGCATAAGGTTGAGTTTTGTGTTGGTCATGGTAAACTAACCGAGGAGTTTGAAAAACTAACCAAGGCTTACAAAGCTTTGGAGAGTCAACATTCTTCCCTCAAAGAGTTGCATGAACAACTTCAAACTCAACTTAATCAACTTAACAACCCTAGCACCTCTACTTCTTCTTGTGATCATGCAAATATTATTGAGGAAAATGCTAGGTTGAAAGATGAGCTTGCAAGGCTCAAGGGCAAAGGCCCTCAAGTTGAGAAGGTTGTGGTCTCTAATCCACAAGTGGTGGCCCCTAGCCCTCATGTGGTCGTTACTATACCACAATTGAGTGCTCCAAGACCACAAGTGGGCAAGCAAGGTCTTTGCTATGTTGCCAAGAAGAAGAACAAGAAGAAGGCCAAAAATGGTGTCTCGGGTGGTGTTGTCATTAGGGATAACACTACTCATACCACACCCGCACAAGCTAACAAGGTTGCTTCAAGTAGTGGTGTTATGAGGGACAACACTACTCGTAGCATTTCCGCGGGAACTAACAATCCACACCATTTCTTATATGTTGATTATTATGGTGTTGTGCAAACTAAATATGTTGGTCCTATTGAGGGTTACATTGACTATACCATTTGGGTTCCAAAGACCCTTGTTGATAACATGAAGGGACCCTCCTAGGGTCCTAACTCTAGTGAATGATATCTTGCAGGATTATGCTTCTAGTGGGTCTAAATGGATAACTGATAGTGGATGCACTAGCCATATGACCGGGAGAAAATAACTTTTGACGGAGTTGCGCCCAAATGACATTCAAGCAACCGTCACTTATGGAGACTCGTCCTCGTCTAAGGTATCGGGGTTCGGCAAAGTTGTGATTGCTCCAGATATCACTATCGTGAACGTCATGCTTGTCGAATCCCTTGGTTTCAATTTACTTTCGGTCCGCTCTCTTGGAAAGATGGGTTTCTCCGTCTTTTTTATGAAGATATTGTGGTCCTTTTGAGGAGCAAGACTCTTGACGTCGCATACGTGGGACATGTTGAAAATGAGTTATTCGTGGTGGACTTTTCGAAGTCTACCAACTCTCAATCAATGTGTCTGTTCGGAAAGGCGGACGTGGGGTGGTTGTGGTATCACCTCTTATCTCATGTCAACATGAGAACTTTGAAAAGTCTTCACAAAGGTGGCCTTATTGTCGGACTAAAAGAAAATGTTTCCTTTTCCAAAGATCGCGTTTGTAGGTCGTGTGTTGAAGGAAAGATGCATGATATCTCGCACACGGCCAAGACTATTATTTCATCAAAAAGGATCTTGGAACTTCTCCATGTTGATCTCTTTGGTGTCGTGCCCGAGGCAAGTCTTGGTGGCAAGAAGTATTGCTTGGTGATTGTCGATGATTATTCAAGATACACTTGGGTTTATTTCTTCAAGTGCAAGAGTGAGAATCAACAAACCATCATCGACTTCTCCAACCAAGTGCAACGTCAACACAATGTGCAAATCATGGCTATTAGGAGTGACAATGGTTCGGAGTTCAAGAACTACACTTTGAATGAATTCCTTAGTAAAGAGGGCATTCGTCATTAATACTCCGCCACTTACACTCCTCAACAAAATGGTGTTGCCGAAAGGAAGAATCACACTCTCTTGGATATGGCAAGGACCATGTTGGCGGAGTTTTCTTCTCCCCAATATTTATGAGCCGGGGCCATATCCACCGCATGCCACTCCTCCAACCGCCTCTACATCCGCAAGGGCTTGGACAAGACTCCGTATGAGATCCTCACCGGCAACAAGCCCGTATCTCACTTCCGTGTATTCGGTCGTAAGTGCTTTTATTTGATCAAAGGTGTTAGGTTGTCTAAATTTCAATCCAAAACTATTGAGGGTATATTTGTTGGTTACGGTGCCGAATCCCACACTTATAGAGTCTTTGACAAAGCCTCACAGATTGTCATAGAATCTTGTAGTGTGGTTTTCGAGGAAAATGATGGCTCCCAAGTGGCGCAATTTTATGTTTCTAATGTAGATGTTGAAATGCCTCAAGAAGCCATAGGAAGGATGGGTGTGGGATTTTTCTGCCCCATCGAGGGACACCTTACGGCGACTCGAGAAGGACTATGCTCTACCCAAGTGGATCCCTCCCCTACAATAGAAGAACATGCCAAGAAGCCAAGTAATTCACCTACCCAAGAACATGTTGAAGACCCTCCTCTTATCGACCAAGTTACTATGCAAGATGAAACCACTCCTATCATTCATGCTAGTCAAGGTCAAGGCCAAGATCAACCATCCTCATCCCCCTCTTCTCAAGTTGAAGCTAGTGTTGAAGAAGTTGATGATGATGATGATGATCAAGGCCAAGTTTGTCAAGACGGGGACCCAAGTGATCAAGATGATCAACTGATCCCTCCTCGCAATGAGGAGATTGAAGCCCGTCGTGCTAGAAGGATAAGAACAGCTTTGGAGTTTATTGATGCTCAAGACAACAAGGTCTTGGAACATGTTCAAGCTAGAAAATCCACAAGAAGGCAATTGGCACATTTTAGTGAGCATCAAGCTCACATATCTATGGTGGAACCAAAGAAAGTGTTTGAAGCTCTTGAGGACTCCGATTGGGTTGAAGCTATGCATGATGAGCTCAATAACTTTAAGCGTAACAAGGTTTAGAGATTAGTTGAGAAGCCCAAAGATTGCCATAATGTTATTGGCACTAAGTGGATATTTAAGAACAAGCAAGATGAGCATGTCATTGTTATAAGGAACAAGGCAATATTGGTAGCTCAAGGTTACACTCAAGTTCAAGGCATTGACTTCGATGAAACATATGCTCACGTGGCTCGTCTTGAGTCCATCTGTATCCTTCTTGCTTATGCATCTTCGCATAATTTCAAATTGCAACAAATGGATGTTAAAAGTGCTTTCTTGAATGGTCCACTCAAAGAGGAGGTAAATGTTAAGCAACCTCCGGGGTTCGAGAATCTCAACTTTCCTAACCATGTCTACAAGCTCGATAAGGCACTCTATGGACTTAAACAAGCACCACGTGCGTGGTATGAGCACCTTAGAGAGTTGTTGGATGACCGTGGTTTCGAAGTTGGGAAGATCGATCCCACTCTCTTCACAAAGAGAGTAAAGGGAGAGCTTTTCATATGCCAACTCTATGTGGACGATATCATCTTTGGCTCAACTAACCAAGCTTTCAATAATGAGTTCTCAAATCTTATGACTGACAGGTTCGAGATGTCTATGATGGGAGAGCTTAAATTCTTCCTTGGCTTTGAGATCAAGCAATTGGCTCGTGGTACTTTCATTTCTCAAGCCAAGTATACCCAAGACAAGATCAAGAGGTTTAATTTCCAAAATGCAAAGATCAAGCCATCTCCTATGCAAGTCAAGTGCCACCTCAAGCGTAACCCGGATGGTAAAGATGTTGACCAAAAGTTGTATCGTTCTATGACTGGTTCTTTGCTTTACCTTTGTGCATCTAGGTCTGATATCGTTTTGAGTGTAGGTGTGTGTGCAAGGTATCAAGCGGCTCCTAAGGAAAGACACTTAGTGGCGGTCCATCGGATCTTTCGGTATTTGGTTCATACCTCAAGATTTGGTTTGTGGTGCCCAAAGGGGGCATAATTCTCTCTCAAGGGCTACACGCATTCCGATTGGGCGGGTGATCAAAATGATAGGAAGTCCACTTCCGGGGCTTGCCAATTCCTTGGTAGGTCCTTGGTGAGTTGGTCTTCCAAGAAGCAAAATTGCATATCCCTCTCCACCGCCGAAGCCGAGTACGTGGCTGCCGCAAGTGCTTGCACCCAATTGCTATGGATGAGGCAAACTCTCAAGGAATATGATGTTCATTTGGATAATGTGCCTCTCATGTGTGATAATGAAAGTAACATCAAGATCGCCTACAACCCCGTGCAACACACAAGAACGAAGCACATTGAGATTCGTCATCGTTTCATCCGAGACCATGTGGCAAGAGGTGATATTGCTCTCGCATATGTGCCCACCAAGGACAATCTTGCAGATATCTTCACGAAGCCACTCGAAGATGCAAGATTCATGTTCTTGAGGAATGAACTAAACATTATTGATTCTAGGAGTTTGACTTGAGGATCTTGCACACACCCCTATAGTTGAACCGTGTTTGGGTTTAGGTGTAGGCATGGACATATGGGGAGTGTTATCCTAACACATTGGGTTTTCCCTCTCCCCATTAAGCCCAAAGCAAATATTCATTGTTATCTCTCTTTTTCTAATGTTGAATTCTGAGCTTCAATGTCGAGAATTGGCAATGTACCCAAGATATATCTTCGCGGTAACATACCATAATCTCTTACATGGTGGCTTAGGCCACCAACCTCTTATCTGGAAGATTTGGTTCTTATGTGGTGTTTTCGTTGTTTTTTTCCTCTTTCTTTGTGTTTCGTGTGTCGTTGTTGTTGTTTGGGAAGCACACTCTCTCTTTTCCTTATTCGAATTTTTGTCTTCTTTACAAAAGTTGGAGTGTGTAGTACCATCTCAGTTTGAGTTCTAATCCCAAGCCCAAACATTTCCTCCCTTAGACATTTTCTATTTCGGAAATTTTAATCTCTTTGATCTCGGTGGAAGGAAGACCCGGCTAGCGGTACTACCGCCAGTTGCAGCGGTACTACCGTTGTAAATGACAGTAGTACCCAACGCACGGTACTACCGGTGGCTTTGCGCGGTACTACCGCTGCAGGAGCTCGTGCCCAGCACAGACCCAGCAGCGGTACTAACTCCTGGCTCCAGTAGTCCTAGGTGGACGGTACTACTGCTGAGCACGGCCGTACTACCGCTGCGGTGAAAATCCGTGGGGATTAAAACGGATATGGGAGGAGGGGGTACCCTCTTAACCTTTTCACTCCCTCATCCTCTCCCCACTTTGGATCTCGTCGCCGCCAAGTCTCCCATCCGTCGGGGAGGTCTCTCTCCGGTGATTGAGTGCTCCAATCACACCGGAGAACGCCCAGGGATCGCACCCAACTTCTTCTCCATGACGATGAGCTCTGGTAACCCTTTTATCTCTCTCCCTCGATTCAATCTTGTGAGATGATGATTGTTAGGGTTCTAGAGATCTCCTAGTCTAGGAGTAGTTCGTGGTAATCCCTTTTAGAGTAAATTCCATTCGAACCTTTGGTGCATTTTCCTCTAGATGGATTCGGTTGCTCCTTTGGGTGCCATGGCAGAATCCGCCAATAGCGGTACTACCGATGGCAACAACGGTACTACCACTATGGCTGGAATTGCTGGCAGCAGCGGTACTACCGTGGCCCCCGGCGGTACTACCGCTTCCTGGAGGTTGTGCACCTCTAGTTCTTGTGTGAATTTTCTCGTTGATCAATTTGATTGAAGTTATCCTTACCCCTGTGCTATCCCCCTATGCTTTCTTAGGAGCAGGTGCTAGTGGCTCTAAGGGTGGAGGTCGCAAGCATGCGGCTAAGAGGACTCAGAAGAATCCCGAGGAAGATGAGACTCCCGAGGTCATGCCACAAGGGAATCTGACACAGAGGCAGAGGTCTGTGCGTATGAAATCGCATGCATCCTGAGGCAAATCAGTTGCCAACATGCCCAATGATGAGTTCCGCAGGGAAAGGAGGACCAACCCCTACAACAAGCCAAGGGAATCTAGGGAAAATGAGTGCTTCTGGACTCGTTTTCAGGAGAGGATTTTCTATGAGGAGTATCCACTCGACAAGAACAAGGTAGTGACTCAGTATTCCATAAACGTTCCATTCATGAGGTCTAAGATGGACTACTTCGGTGAGGCATTGGAAATCTGTGAGGAGTTCAGTCTTCTGGATTTCATTGAGATCAATGAAGATTATGATGAGCACCTCGTGGGCCAATTCTATGCCACACTCTATTTCCATACAGATGAGAGGAGGATCACTTGTATGACCAAGAATCAGAAGTTTTCTGCTTCATGGACCGAGTTTGCTACTGTGTTGGGTCTGCAAGACTTTGGGGAGATTCCAGATGCTGCCTTTCACTCCACCTTCTTCCGGGTTCCTTATCCGGAGAAGTCTATGCCCCCCACTTAGATGTATGATCCCTATATCCCTGGTCGTGTTGTGGTTGGTCAGTCTAAGAACCTGCTGCCCGTATATGATATCCTCCACATGATCTTCAGGAACACATTGGCTCCTCGTGTTGGCAACTTTGATCAAATCCATGGATCACTCACTGACTTGATGGTTTACACTCATAGGCGTCATGGTGATGGCCTGAGGCTTGATGTGATGGACATTCTCTGGAATGAGATGTATAACTGTGTGATGAGGAGGAGAGTTCCAATGTTTGTTGCCTTGGTCTTCAAGCTCATTGCCGCCACTTGGCGCAATGCCAAGCTTTCTGATGCTCTCTTGGATAATGACCAAGAACTCACTACTCACACTATCAAGGAACTTAGTGTCAAGAAGCATGCCACTCCCCTGCTAGGTCCGGAGGATCTTGGTCCGGACACTGATGTCTCGAGTGACTCGGATTTCGAGATGGAGGGGAGAGCTCAGAAGAATATCTTTCGCAAGTGGATGTCCTCGACTTTGAAGAAAGTATTTTGTCGCCAGATTGATATGGAGAACAAGGCATATCTTGCTCATGTGCGTAGCAAGAAGGAGCATCAGCTTACTCGTGACAGGTTTGCCCATCTTGGGGTGCCTATTTGTCCAGGGTCTGAGGACAGGATCACCACTTCCAAGGAGTGGAAGTCAAAGCAAGGAAACGTGTGGATTGATCCAGATCTTCATGATTCTACTACTTCTCATGAGCCTTGGACTCGTGGTGAGTCTGATGATAAGGTCGAAGATGTCAACTCTGAAGATGAGCGTGGACTCGGCAGCCCTGCTAGTGCCTCTAGCCACAGCCAGTGACCTCCAGGGACGTTAGCATCGCCTCTTCCCTTTTTGGTGTCTTGATGCCAAAGGGGGAGAGAGTTCTATTTAGAATCGCTTCATTTGCTTGGGTTGCGTTTGTGTTGTCAAACTTTGTGTGGTGTGTGCTTGTGGTGTTGAACTATTTGGCGTTATGGTGTTGAACCATGTGGTTTTATGGTTGTTATCGTTATATCTTATTGGCAATTATTCATATTGTTATATCATTTATATCCTTGCTAGGTCTCTAGAGTTAGGGTGAGCACACATTCTAAAAGAGAACAAAGTTTGCCTCATTAAGCAAATTTTCTTGATGCATCACTCTCTCTTGAAGTGCTCGTCCAAATTTTTTAGACCTCTCTTAGTGGTGTTGTCATCAATCTCCATAAAGGGGGAGATTGAAAGTGCATTTGCATTTTTGATCTCTCTTAGGTTTTGGAGTTGATAACAACACTAGTAAGAATCTAACAAGTGCGTCAAAGTATTTTAGGAAATATCATCTAGACGCAAAAAGGTAAAGAGAATTCGACGACAGAGCCACCAAGATCAACTTGATCCAGCGGTAGTACCGGGCGCCTCAGCGGTAGTACCGCTCTGCACAGCAAACAGTAGTACCGCGCCCAGTACCGCCAGAGTGAAATTGGCTACTGCATCCAGCGGTACTTCAGCGGTACTGGTTCGGTAGTACCGTTGTGGTCAACTTGGTCGAGGAGCAAATCCTTGCTCGACGGTAGTACCGCTACTGTCAAGCGGTAGTACCGCGAGCAGTACCGGCCCAAGTACCGCCAGCGAGAATTTGCTCGAGTAACTTTTACGGTACTAGAGCGGTAGTGCCCTTGTACTACCGCCAACCACTTCGATTTATTTCGAAGAAGTGGCCAGCGGTAGTACCGGTGGGCACTCGCGGTAGTACCGCTGCTGGAGTACCACGGTACTTCTGCGGTGGTACCGCTCGCGCCCTGCCTCTAGGTCGCTTCAGTACCGCTCACGTTGCCAGGTAGCGGTAGTACCGCTAGGCACGAAAAAGGGTCAAACGGCTAGTTTGGGGAGGGGGCTATAAATACCCCATCCCCTTCTTCTCCAAAGGGTTGCTCGAACCAGCATTGAAGACAAGCATTTATTGAGCCTCAAAAAGCTAGATTTCTCCCGATCCCTCCACCCAAACTCGTTGATACTTGGAGGATTGAAGGAGAAGACCTCGATCTACATCTTCACCGAGCCGATCTTCATTTCCCCCTCATATTCTAGAGGGATCTAGTCTAGGGTTTCCTTGTGGAAAACCTAGACTCCATTGCTACACTTTTTGGTGATTTGAGATTGTTGGGAGCCCCCAATTTGGTTGTGGGTGTGTGCATCAACCTTGTTTGTAAAGGACTCGATTCCTTCCTCAAAGGGGATCAATAGTGGAAGGTGGACTAGGCCTTTGTGGCGGGGTTCATCGGAGAATAGGGTGAGGCCTTTGTGGCGTTGAGTAGGCCTTCGTGGCGAGCTCACACCCCTCCAACGAGACGTACTCCCTTAACAAGGAGGAACTCGGGAATACATCGTGTCTCCGTGTGCTTCATATCGGTTACCTCGTTCCCTTCCTCATTTACTCGTGCTTGTATTGTTATTGTGTTTGTTATTGTCATATAGGTAAATTTACCATAGTTGCATCATCTAGAGAATTTATCTTTGTGTCAAGCCTAATTGTGAAAGAAAAATTAAAATCGATCGTAGCACCTATTCACCCCCCCCTCTAGGTGACCATACTATCTACTTTCACTACGTTACTCCCACTGTGACCAGCCCAAGGCTGCTCATAGTGGGTGGTAACATCACATATATTTAGGCAAAAAAGATGATGTGGCATATTATTAATAATAAGAGAAATGGTTGTGGTAAAATAATACTCCCTCTGTATCAAAATGTAAGATGTTTTAGCCTTTACTAGACAACATGTACATAGACATGTTTTAGCGTAAGATGCATATGAATCTACACACTAAAACATGTCTAGATACGTTTTGTCAAAATAGTCTAAAACATCTTATATTTTGATACGGAGGGAGTATGTTACTGTAACATCACATATACCAATTCACTATGAGTCTACAAACTAATAAATGCACACATATATGACACCGCACATATGTTACTACCCATTATGAGGGTAATGACACCACACATATGTTACTCCCTATTACGAGGGTAGTAACATAGGCTGATAACATTGTCAAGCTACTAGTCTAAGTTACTCCCCATTATTAGCAGCCTAATCGGTGAGTTTCGTGTAACAAAAATGATTAATGCGCATCATGCACTTTTCTTATCATGCTGAGTGGGTGTACACATTCGGCCGTCGAGAGAGAAGGTTGTTGGGAGAGGGGAGATCATATATTAGCCCCGTCGGGAAGGCACTGTGGAAGCTGAACGTCCGGCAAAAATCAAAATATTCGGATGGAGAGCTTTGCATGAGCTAATCCCGTGCTTGGGTGTGCTTGCTAACGGGCATATTTCCTCTACAAGTGGCTACCCAGTTTGTAGAGTCGGATGTGAGGATATCATGCATATACTATTTACGTGCTTACGTGCAAAACAAATATGGGAGAAATTGGGAGTTACTGAGATCATAGAGGATGCAATCAGGAGTGATAGAGTGGGCGATGTGGCACTGGAACATATAATTTGCAAGAAGGGTGTGTGGAACCCGCTAGGAGGAGTGGGTATCCCGGAAATTATCCTTACTGGCGCATGGTATAACTGGTGGGAGCGAAACCAATTTACTCATGGTGAGGAAGTTCAAAAACCTACGGGATCAGCTATGTCTATTGGTGTTTTAGTGACAAATTATTGGCGAGCGAGGAAGCACCCAATCGAGAAAAAAAAGAAGCATGGACATGTCCGCCTGAAGATTTAGCAAAAATTAATATTGACGCTGCATATAACGACGATGAAGGTCGTGGAAGCGTTGGTGTGGTTGTCCGCGACTTCAAAGGTAAGTTCATTGCAGCGCAGGTTAGACCATTGCCTTTCGTATATGATGCGATGACTGCGGAGGCTTATGCTCTTCGTGAAGGTTTATGCCTCGCACAATATACTGGATGCAATCGGTTTGTACTCCAATCGAATAATGTGGAGGTAGTTGAAACGATGAAGGATGGTGGCTTCTCGGCAACAGCTGCATCGGCAATCTTCCAAGAATGCTCTATGCTTGGTTTGGATTTTGACAAAATAGTCTATGAGCATTGCCAGATGAAAGCAAATTCAGTGGCACATGAGTTAGCAAAAGCTTGTTTTCACTCCCATAGTTCGTGTTGTTGGGACGATGACCCCCCTAGTTTTATTTTGCCGTTGTTGCTTAACGATGTATGTACATTTGATGCTTAGGGGAGCAGGTTTCTTACACACTCTTTTCCTATCTAGGGTACCGAAAGGGACTGGAAGATTTTTAATGAGGCGACCTGCTTACCCATTTTTTAATAGAATTTGATTATCAAAAAAATAAATAATACGGGCAACAAGAGGAGAAAAAGAAAACAACAGCTCGACAGCTCGCATCAAAGGAACAGATTTGGCGGGCCTGGTGAAGGTGCACTTTGTCGTCTGGTGGCCCAAATTTTAACGGGCTTTGGTGAAGGTTCACAGAATAATGAGTCTAACCGACAGAGAAGGCCCAATACTACGCAGCCCAAAACACCCACCAAGAAGCAAACCAAGCCCGAATCCGCCCTTCTCCGGAATCGTCTGTAGGGTTCCATTCCACGCCCCCCCAACCGCACGTCCGAGGAGCAGGCGAGCAGCTCCCAGTTTGGATCGGCGATGGCGATGCTCCGGTATGCCGCTGGCCTCGCGCTTCGCCGGTCGGCACCACCACCTGATGCTGCGGCATCGCGCTTCTTTGGCAGCGCTGGATTTACCAACCCCACCGCTGGCCTCGCGCTCCTCCGGCGGCCGGCACCTCCACCTGCTGCTGTTGCGGCCGCGGCGGGCTCTCGCTTCTTCAGCAATGGCAGCCCCACTGGATCCAGCAACACCAACTCCCCGGTATGTGCTCTTACCTCGAATCAGTTCATTCATTCCCCCAATAACGTACTCTGATTAGATTGGATTCATCGTCGCTAGGATATACAGTACACATGAATTAGGGAAGGCAGTTCAGAGCCCGGGCTAGGCTCCCTCGCTGCTTGTTAGATATGGCTTAATTCTCAGGCAGCTTTCCTTTGCTTTGCTACATACCTGATCTTGACCTATAAATAGAAAATCCAATCTAAAGGAATTCATTCATGTGTTCGTTCATGTCGATTTTGAATTAGAAGAAAACTGCTCTACTCTGTTCGAAAGTATGATTTAACCTTGGTTAATGTTTTAAGCCTCTGTTCATTTTTGATATATCCTTTGGAGTCTCTGTTTAATCCATTAACCATTTCCAGCCTCCTTGAAGATTCTTTTTTTGGTTGAGATTAGTTACCTATATAGCACATTGCCCATTAGCACATATCTCCGGCTTTCATTTTTTGAAACAATTTAAATAACACAGCTCCTGCCATATACACTTAGAGTGACCAAAAAAAGACCAGTCAAACTTTAAAAAATTGGCGCTTTGTTTACTGAAATTATAAATTAGGGCAACATGATGGAAAAATATTGGGTGAGATGAGACCTATAGTAATATATTAAAGCAAAACTTCTGAAACGAATATTAATATGTCTTTAAATTTGCTCTATATTTGTCTAAATGAAGTTTATCTTGAGAGTAAACATTAACAAGAAAATTGTGACCATTTTTCAGAGTTATTATATTGTTGTATTTACAATAACATTTTGAAAGATTGATAGAGTAACACTAGAACTATGTGTACAACTTTTTGTGACTTTTGGTAGTGGATTGTTCAGTATGATATCTTGCACAAGGAAATAATATTAGAAAAAGGCTACACATCTAATTGTCGGGAAGAAAGGTAGAAAACACGTTGCTACTGCTGCCTTTTTGTAACTAATAATAGTAAGTTTGTTAACTGCTCAGGTTGACAAGCCTACTGAGGAAAGGAGGACGCAGTCTCCCAGCTTGCCTGCCAAGATACGAATTGTGATGAAATCTTTCAATAACCAAAAGAACAATCTTAGTAGCCTTGAGCCTTACCTGCGCAAGGTTGGGTTGCCTGAATCACGATCCTTATACACCGTGTTACGATCACCTCATATTGACAAGAAATCCAGGGAGCAATTCTCTATGCACGTGAAGAAAGTATTCGTGGAAAAAAAGGCGGAGACACATGAATTGCCCAGGAAGTTCTTTTGGTTAAAGCGGTTGCGTATATTGGGGGCTCAGTATGAAATCAACATCAGTTTCAAGACCCGTTTGGATAAAAAGATTGGCTGCGGCAAAAGGTTGGAGCCTGCTTCGACAGTAGTTCCAAGCCAAAAAGGGAGGCAGGATAAGAGAAAATGGAGGCATTATTACTAAATGTTTCTATTGGCCAACTGAATTATCCCCTGAGTTGAGAATAAATCATAGGTTTGGTAGCTGATGGATTAATTGTTTTTTTGCTTGGTGGCTGCCTTCTTGTGTTGCAGCTGCTTCAGGTGATCTGAAGCCTGAGTTTAAGCCTTACAAAGCTATCCAACTTTCTGTGGATCTTAGTTTACGGTCCTTGTTTGATCTAGCACCTACACATACAACATATTGTATGTGTTGACATGTGGTGTATCGCCATTATTATCAATAGTTATATCTACCAAGGAAACCATCTATGTATTTCAGAGATGATGATTAATATGCGGAGAACATGATTCACGATGTCTGGCTGACCAGCCTGAATGTACGATGTAGCATATGAATGTTTGTTATGCACGTGAAATTAAGTAACCAATTGTTATCATTTGTGGTTGACAACTGATTTACTTACCGCCCACATCTTGTGGTACTTCAAAATAACTGCTAATGAGTGCAATGCAGTATAATTGGTAGCTGGTCGCTGGAGAGTGGAGACCATTAGATGCGTACTCGATCCTTGAGAGATCTAGTTAGATTTCTCAGCCGCGCGTCAGCTAGTGTAAGCAGGTTAGTATGCTTATCTGATTAGCAACCGATTAACCGGCGAGGAGCTAGCGAAACTGCAAAGTCCGCCGGTCATCGCTGCCGCTTGGATGGACCGAGAGCCAAGAGGCAGCGAGCGAGCTGAGAGAGGCTAGACATCCAGTTTCTGCATTTTTGCTTTCTTTCTTGACCAAGAAGCTTACAGCCTTACAGGTTTTGGTTAAAAAAAAAACTACGTATGGAGTACAGTACCTTATATAAAAAGTTTGTTTATTCTTACCGTGCCTATATAAAAGGCTGGAAGCGTGGGCACGAGGCGGCCGATGGTCTGCTAGTTGCCCTAGAAAACTTATCGGTCGAGATCGCCCTGCAATGGCGGCGATGCTCCGATCTGCCTCTGCGGGACTCGTGCTGCGCCGATCATCGACGAGTCTTCAATCGTGCCTATCGGCCGTATCGTTCAGCTACAACACCGCCGCCGGCCGGGTAAGTAATCCTAAAGTAACTAGCTGCTCTATCTCGCACTGGCTTTATGAAGGAACAAGTAGGTGTTACGCATATGCCTTTATTACAGACTGGAGTTCAGGCATCGATCTGGCCTTAATCTTTTGCAAGTGTTCTTCGGTTCCAAGAACAAAGCTGCTGTTCTTCAGTTTGGTTGGTTGTCCGATTTCGTTATGTGATTTTCTTTAGAGAAAAAGGCTGACACCCCGGTTTCATCATGGACAAAACCGCATCTTCGCTTCGTGATTTTCTTTTAGAGAAAAAAGGTAGCATATAAAATTAGTTTAAAACTCAATCTTTGATATAAAGATCTATAGTACTAAACCAATATTAACAGATCCATTCTAAGATATATTTTTAGAGATAGAGTAAATACATTAAAAACTCAACTAAATTATCATGGCACTTAAAATAATTAAATACTACTTGCCACAGTTAATTTTGGTGCTATCAGCCTTCCCACAATTAACTTGTTTTATATTAATTAAAAACAATAATTGCTGCATAATGGTGGGGCACGTGAGACAGTGAGGTGGGATCGCCGATGAAGTCCTATGTGATTTTTTTTTAGGGTAAACAACACTTTATCGGTTACTCAACAAAAATACAAATAGTCTCCTGGATGCAATTCGGAGCATGATCAGCAATAAAACTTATAGTAAGAATATGTGCTTCACCATTAATAGAACGTATTGGGTGATTATTCACAGGCTACTATTTGCATTGTAGGAACTTTGTACTCACGGCTGATATATTGTTTAAGCACTTATTTATATATGTATATATATTTTAAGATTCAAAATAGACATCTCTGCATTGTACATGGTGTTAATAGTTGGATTTACAGACCGAGAGGCGTCATATGGACGAGAGCGACACCGAGGAGGTCGAAAAGGAACGGCGCCGGCGCACACAACAAAGGTTTGCTACCTTTGGCATCATAACTAACCTCACATGTCTAAGCTCAGTGATCGACTAAACTTGTACTTGTTGGCACCCTCATTGGTTAATTCACTTGCTCGCTCTTCTCAGACATGGCTTCTCCAATGGCAAACAAAATGATTCTTTTTACACGACGTTGTCTTGGGATGACAACAAGCTTCCCCGGGGCTCTTCCACGGACTCGTCTAAGACCTCTTCCTCGGAAGAGTCGAGCACCGACATCTCATCGCGATCGTCGGGAAGCTTCTGGGACAGGAAAGGCTCTTGGTCGTGGGGCTCGGGAGATTCATCTTACTCGGGAGGAGGAGACTCATACTCGGGAGGAGGGGACTCATGTGGGGGAGACTGGTAGTGGTGTGTGACATAATTCTTAGGTAGTTTTTCTTCGTGTGATTGGTTAATTCGTAGGATTGTAACCATGTGAATTTGTTAGTTATTTGTTAGCACGAAATTTTATAAAAGAATTGGATGATTCCCCGTACATTGTTGCGGGATATCTTGTTCTTAGTGGAAGCGAGATATGTAAAAAAAAAGTTATGATGTGCTTATCCATGAAAATAATGTGTTGCAATTATGATTGATAGAGAGTGACAAGTACATCGGTTGTATTCATCTAGTCTGTTGTAGTTTGTTTCTTGAATTGAAGACAAATATGTCATTTTTGGTGGTTACTACATTTAAACTGAAGAAAAGGGAGAGTTTTGGCATGGTGGCAAAAGAAATTCTAAGATAGCATATAGGCTAAAGGGAGACATTCTGCGAAAAACAAGAGCGGGATGCAAAGTCATCTGTCTCTAAACACACAGATATTGGTAGGCATACAACACTAACATGGAGCTACTCAGACCACCAAAAAAATAAAACCAAATCGAGTAGGTCACTGATCTCGCTGCACTCTTGAGGGAAGTATACACACGCTTGATTAACTAACCATACCATCACACAATGCCCTTTCGGGTCAATGAACTAGCCAATGCAGACAGGGAAAGCATGAAGCAGAATGGGTGAGAGCGAAGAGGGTGAGGCAACACCGAGGAAACATGGGAAAAAGGGATACAGAAGATGGGAGGAAGAGGGAGGGAGAAAATTGTGTGAAATCGAAGCCATGAACTGTTGACTGTGGGTGTGAGCCTCGGGAGGCGGAAGACGCCAATCCAATAGTGTGGGACATCTACATTTAGGAGGTGTTTGGTTCACGACTTTGTAACGTGAACTGATTACGGTGGTACCAGGTACCGTTAAAATATGTTTGGTTATGTTCCTCCGTTAAGCGATTACATGGTATCGGATTACATCGCTATACAAATTTGATTCCGCGGCCGACCGAGTGTTATCAGAAAACGATACAGCACGTTCTCGTCTTCTTCCTCCGTATCTCTTCTCCTTCCTCGTCTCGTTCCCTCTCTCGCTACAGCGCCAGCGCCGCCGACGCCGCCGCAGCCGGAAACCCCTACTCTACTCCTTCCTCTCAGGTGTGGTCTGACAGGGATTACCACCTCGCCGCCATCTCCCTCCCATCCAGCGCCACCATCGAGCAACTCCTCTGTATTTCTCGGCTTTGCTAGTTCATTCATGTGGAGAGCCGGAGATGGCCATGGCGGAGTGCCTGCTGCTGGTGCCAGATAGATGTGAACCCAACCGTCTCTTCAGTTTTGACACTTCCAATCTCGTCGAGATCCAGTGCAGATTTGTGCAAATCTGTTTCTTATTCCTCATGTATTCTTGTTCGATTTCGTCTCCAGATCTGATTTGTTCCAGTTATGAACTGGTTTTGAAATAATTATGCAGTCAGTTGGTTGTCCCTCGTAATTTTTTCTGTGATCTATTTTCTTTGCGTTGCATACTATCCTTTGAATCAACTGACGTTTGAAGATTGCATCTGATACCTTTACATTGTCGAACCAAACAGTTTCTATTTTTATCCATTCCGTTTACATTACCGGTGGCATTTGATTACGTTTGCGTTTACATTACTTTTCGTGAACCAAACACGTCCTTAGTAATAGCTTTTTTTAAGCTAAGCACTGGATTTTTTTTTTGAGTGCTAAACACTGGACTGTTTTTTTTGAGTGTTAAACAAGTAGTAAACTTACAAAGTCTGGTGGTTGCATGAGCCAAGCATGGTAGCCTACTACTAGGTGTAAACAACCTTTAGCTAAATCGTCTTCTTCGCAAATGGTCTCTCTTGCCTCATGCTCGAAAAGCGCCTCCTCTGGATCCTTCCTTTAGCCAAATCGTGTTCTTCTCAAATGGTCTCTCTTCCCAAAGGCTGGACGTTTGTAACACCCGCCTCCTCTCTTCCCAAAGGCTGGACATTGTAACACCCGCCTCCGCCTAGAAGACTGGCGTCCTTGTTGGTCAACCATTTTTTTCGCGAAAACGCAAAAGCTTTGCGTTTCGATTAATTGACAGATAGAGAGAGTTTTATGTACAAGCCTGGGAACACAGCCAGCTCCGCACCATACAACTCAACCCAAAGTAACCTACACTACGGGGAGAAGAAGTGCAAGACCGCGCGCTCTCGCGCTCATCCAAGAACGAGCCTCGGTCTTGATGGTTTCCATCAAAGCGCGAACCGGGGTTCTAGCGTTGAGTCAGCAACCACCGGTCCACAAAATCGCCCTCCACAACTGACGGCACAGCCGTGGACCGAATCCAGGAGAGAACCGCGTACCAGATCGTCCGCAAAAAGGAGCACCCGGTGAGGATGTGAGCCATGGATTCCACCACCTGGTCGCACAACGGTCCTGGTGGGGCAATCCTCGCCTCTTGAGTCGCTCACCCATCTAGCAGTGATCCATGCAGGCAAACCAGATGAAGAATTTTACCCTTGGTGGCGCCCATGTTTTCCAATTAATCCTCCACGATCTCGACACGGTCGCTCCTTGAAACAGGGCCTCATAGCAAGACTTTGAGAAATATTGGGTGTCGGATATATACCGAATAGGGGTATAGAAGATGGTAGACAAAGTGCTGGACTACCAGGGTGGCCCAAGCGGTAGTGGGCTTAGGTCCATTGGGCGGCCCAGTAGGCCGACGCGCAGAAGCCGGATTCTAGAAGAACCCGGATCACGGCCCGCGTGATCTGGCTTGGAGGAGAAGACGGATTCCTTACCGTCCAAGTTACAAGTTAAACGTAGTCTTCTAGGTTTCCTAATCTGTAAGCCCTAGTCCGGCTATTATATAAGGCCGGACAGAGGATAGATTTGATAGGTTCTAAGTTGAATAAGCTCTAAGCTCTAGGTTATCTCGCCGAGAAGCTGATCCTCGCCGAATAAAGCTAGATCTATTCCCTCACACTGTAAACCCAGAATTACGGGCTTTAGTCCCTTATAGTGAGAAAGGCAGGAGTAGGTACGCCGTACTGTCGCGACGTACCGAACCTGGGTAAATCCCGTGTTCTGTGTTACTACGCCGTTCCGTTTCCCCACGTCTCTACCGTAGTCTCATGGCACCCCAGTCTATGAAAACTACTACGATGTCTCGACAGTTGGCGCCCACCGTGGGGCAAACGACGTCAGGCGTAAAATTCCGATCTGGGATACTCGGCGGAATTGGAAGATCGATAACTGTCGGAAGCTTGGAATTCGACAACGACGTCGGGCGCTTCCTCGACAATGGATCATACATCCCGGCGCAAAACCATCTGGTAAGTGCCTGCGTTTTACCGATTGGATCTGCTAACATCTTTATCGGGTTAACCGCGGAAGCAATGGGGTTTTGCGGGGAAAACAATTATCTCCCACCCGCCCTATACCCAGTCGAAGACGACTATGATGCCGGATTTTGCTCAGATCGCCGACAAAACAGTGATACACACTTTATCGGCATGGTGCAATCCGAGATCGCCGAAAACACGGATGACGAAAATCTCGTGCAAGCGGCAGACAACAATACACCCGTCACAGAGACGGAAGAACCAATACCCGTCACAGAGACGGAAGATCCGACATCCGTCAATCAGACGATGAACTCGGAAACAGAGTCCGTGCTCGCCGCCATTGAGGCGAGATTGGAGTCGGAAACCGGATCGGATAACTTCTCCGAAGACGAAGATGATGATGCCTTCGTAAGAAAAGTTAAGTCCTTTCAAGAGGGATTCCATGAAGTGCTAATGGCAAAACCAGCTGATACAACGGGTGCCGACAGCCAGGAAAGCCCTAAAACCCCTCCGCCAGAGGAAGAGAGGGAAGACGGAGAAACTTCTCCGATATTTCCTAATGTTAAGGAGATGACAGAGGATGAACCTGTCAAAAAACCTCCATCCTCCAAGAAAAAGCACCGTGCTTCCAAAAAACTCCAGTACAAACTCCGGAAGAAACAGTTAGCTGATCTCGCTGACGAAAACCTGGAAGTTGGAGATATTAGTGGCACAAAGCCTACGGAAAAGAAATCTAAGGAAATCACTGCTCCGCCAATGACAGAACTGGAAGAGCAAGAACTATTACAAACTCCAGTGGGACCCAATGAACCCCCTGAGATGCTGGAAGCCAGGAGACAAGCTTTCCAACGGCAACAGCAACAACTGCTTAGATCTCGGCAACACCTCCAACAAACCCATAATGACATCAAAATCATGAAGGAAGAAATTGAGGAGTACGAGAGAAAGCATAGATCTGTCTTAAAACCTACAAGGTTACCCGGAATTACAAAACCGGAAGAACTGCCGCCGAAAGAAAGGTTCTATAACCCATCTTGGCAAAAGCAGTTAAACGGCAAAGATGCCAAGGGCGAACCAATATACAAAACCGCAGCTGAAAACGCGGAAGCAGCGTTCGCCATCCTGAACAATGATCTGTACTCCAACGGGGAAAAACTCCAAGGGGTGTATGCTTTCCTAGGAAAAGCATTACAGCAGCAACAGCGAGGACAAGAGCGATCAGGGAGGCTGCATGATAATTCCGCCCTCTGCAAAACTGTTACCTGCGCTGCTGGAGCACCTGGACCGGAAGAACCCGGAGATTCGGATAAAAAAGAGGATCCGAGAAAAGACAAGAAAAACCCCGACAACCGGGACGCAGCGTCTAGAACCGGACCTCATCTCCCGAAAGATGGATATAAACCACACGATCGGGAAGACAAACACCGGAATGACGGCAAAATAATGCCACCTCCGAGAAACCCAGCTGAGAAAGCCGGAAGATACGATACACCTCACAGGCGTGAAAGATCTCGGACACCGCCCAAAGATAAGGAAAGGTACAGGAGCAGGACTCCACCTAATCCCAGAGGGCGCGACAACGGAAGAGATAGAGACAACCTCGGAAAAACGCGTCCGCGTAACAATGGAAAAGAAAGGAGTAGATCCCCTTCTGTCCATTCAGCCGGGAGATATTCTGCGCATATTGACAGAGCAGAAAAGGATGATCTATACTTTGGTCCTAAGTGTTTCACTGACAGGATCCGAAGGATAACCCTGCATTCTGGCTTTGCCAAAGTTGGTCCAACCTACCAAAAATATACCGGCAGTACAAACCCGGATACCTGGCTTTCAGATTATTACACAGCCGTCCAAATCAACAACGGGACAGACCTGGAAGCTGTCAAGTTTCTTCCCCTAATGTTGCTAGACGGAGCCAGAGATTGGATTAATGGTTTACCATCAAGAACTGTCGACAGTTGGGATGATATGGCGAGAGTATTCACTCAGCATTTTCGAGGAACATACAAACGCCCAAATAGCATCAACCAGCTGAACCGTTGCACCCAATTTGAAGACGAACCATACGTGGATTTCATCTCCAGATGGACTGCAATGAAGAATAGTTGCTCTGGAGTAACTGACGTACAAGCAATGCATGCTTTCGTCAATGGCCTAAAACCCGGACTTGTACCGTTCATGGTTGGTTCTAAAAAGCACAAAGATCTCGGATCTATGCTTACAACCGCTAATGAGCATGCTGCAGCCGAAGACGATATCAGAGCAAGAGGAGGCAATATTGAGTCACTAATACTGGCAAAGAAAACACCTCGTTCTGATAAAAAAGGAACTCCGGAGTCAGCAACAAAGCCCAAAGAGGTTAACTTAGCCTTTGGAGGAGAAAAAGGGAACAAGTGGAAAGGCCGCAGTCCAGATCCAATCAATTACACTCCCGAAGAATGGGAGAGAATTAAGTTGGAACCCTGCGTCCACCACTCCCAATTTGGCAAACCTACACATACAAACGCGCAATGCCGGCTAAATAAGCATATGAAAGGCAATGCAGGATCCGGGAATAAGGGGAAGGGTTCCAAGAGGAAGCCCGCCAGACAAAAGCCAGAAGCTGACAAAGAAGACAGTGAATCGGACACTGATAACAAAATCCAGGAACAACAGCGGCAAGGCGAACCCAAATTTCCGAGAGTTGATGGAGAAGCAATGTTAACTTTCCTAGCAACTCCATCAGCAAAGGTGGCCAAAAGAACACTCCGGGAGATAAACGCAGTCATCCCTGCAACCCCGAAATTCTTGAAGTACTCCAATACACCAATAGTCTGGGATCAGTCTGATCATCCTGGAAATATCCCGGAACCCGGCACACAAGCTCTTGTCGTAAGCCCTATTGTTCAAAACACTAGGCTAAGAAGAGTGCTGATGGACGGAGGATCCAGCATCAACATAATGTACCTGGATACATTGAAACATTTGAAGATATCCGAGTCCCAGCTCAATTACAGCAATATACGCTTCCATGGCATTGTTCCTGGCAGGCAAGCACGCTCCCTAGGAGAAATTTCCCTAGATGTCACCTTCGGAGATAAAGATCACTTCCGTCAGGAAAAAGTATCCTTCGAGGTAGTGCCGTTCGAGAGCGTGTATCACGCAATACTCGGACGTCCGGCTTTTGCTAAGTTTATGGCAAGATCTTGCTATATCTACAACAAGCTGAAGATGCCAGGACCCAAAGGAGGAGTAATCACCATTGCCGGTGATTTCAAGCTGGCAAACGAGTTGGAGAAGCAAAACGCCCTTTGCGCTCAAAGAGTTATAGCTCAGGAAGAATTAAAGGAGTTAGCCAAGGAGGTATCGCCGAAAGAAATGCCGGCAGGAAAAGAAACTCGGAAGCCAACAGATAGCTTCAAGGCATCCGAGAATACAAGACAGGTAATCCTAGATCCCAAAGATCCGACAAAATTCGTCGTTGTAGGGACTGGGATGACCGACAAATAGGAAGGCGAGCTCATCAAGTTCCTCCGTGAGAACTGGGATATTTTTGCTTGGTGTCCAGCTGACATGCCAGGCGTACCCAGGGAACTTGCTGAGCACCAACTCAAGGTTATTCCCGGATCAAAACCCGTCAAACAAGGTCTCCGTCGATTTGACGGAAGAAGGCGGAAGGCTATTGGCAAGGAAATTATCCGGCTTTTAGCAGCGGATTTCATCAAGGAGGTAATCCATACTGACTGGTCCGCAAATCCGGTACTAGTACCGAAGAAAGACACAACTGCCCTCAGAATGTGTATAGATTACACAGGATTGAACAAGTTATGTCCGAAAGATAGGTTTGCGCTGCCGCGAATCGATCAAATAATAGATGCCACTGCAGGCTCTGAACTTTTATGCTTTTTGGATGCATACTCCGGGTACCACCAAATACGCATGAAAAAGGAAGATCAAATCAAGACTTCTTTTATAACCCCGTACGGGACGTATTACTACGTAACCATGCCTTTTGGCCTGAAGAACGCAGGTGCAACCTACCAGCGTTGCATGCAACGTTGTTTGCATAGTCAGATTGGAAAAAACGTCCATGTTTACGTGGACGATATTGCTGTCGTAACCAAGGAAAAAGATTCACTCCTTGAGGATTTGCGAGAAACTTTCGATAACTTGCGCACCTATCAGATGAAGTTGAATCCATCTAAGTGTGTATTCGGGGTTCCCTCAAGTAAACTTCCGGGTTTCATCACTTCTCATAGAGGAAAAGAAACAAACTCGGAAAAGATCAAAGCAATCTCGGACATTTCAAATCCTACGCATGGAAAAGGTGTTCAAGAATTGCTGGGTTATGCCACAGCCGTGAAAAGATCTATTAATCGGCTGGGGGCTAAAACCCTGCAAATCTACAAGTTGCTGGAGAAATTCGACAAAGTCAAGTGGATTACAGAAGCTTGGAAGCGCCTTACAAGTTATGTCCCCTTCTGTACTTAGTTCAAATCTATGTAAACATCTTTTGAGATCATGAAATAAAGTTGTCGGAGTGCTGTCATCCATATTTCTTATAAGTGCAAAGTGTTTCCGCCTCATCTATTTCCCAATGATCTTACAAATTTCTCAATGTTAACCCGAATTGTGCTTGCGTACTCGGCGTTACATAACTGAATGATTTTTCAGTCTTTTAACGGCTAAAGGAAACTTGAATTGCCTGCGTGCCCAAGTTTCACTAAAAACTTTCCTTGTTTCTCTAAGTCTTATCTGATCGTGCGTATGCTGGGTTACTGGAACTAGTTAGTAAAAATGCCTTTAGCATGATTCATGTTTTCGAGTTTCAAAACTGCTTGGTTCGTCCCCAGTTACTCGGCATAACGATTCATAATGCTATTTGAGCCATTTCAAACACTAAGGACAGTTAAAGCATATACACCAGAGAACTTAGAAGATAAAGGAATGGTAAAATTCAAACAACTTGCAAAGTAATTTCATAGTTTAAACTGCAAAAGGCGGAATTTTCATTAATACATAGAAGCATTACATTTTGGATTACAAATGAAAGAACAGTAATGCTCCTATTCTCTAATTCTTCTATCCAGGTTCCAGGTAACCCTTCAAGAATCCGACTCCTCCTCGCTGCTTTCTTCATCGGGAATCGGAGGAGCTTCTTCTTCTGGATAGTGGACGCCGACATTCACCATGGCGGCAATCTGGGTGGCGTGGCCCTTAACTTCACCAAAGATGGTGGATCGTTGTGCATCCGTGTATCCCTGAGGGACACCGGTGGCCACACGCCAAGATTTGGCACTAGGGTAGTGCATGCGCATAAGGCCTAAGGCCATACGCGCACCACCCCGTGCAGCGGAGCGAAGAACGGACTCCTTGGACTCCGCCACCTCCATGATGATACCCGGAAGTTTTTCAACTTCCGAGCACTCCCCAGATTTTTCGGGAAGAAACTTGCCTACCAACTGCGTTGCAGCAGCCTTCATCAAGTTCCATGTTTCCCCGAAAGCTCGGATGCCTGCAGCCCGAGCGCCATCTGGGGTGTCTCCTGTTTGATCCGATAAAGCATACAAAAGGGTTAAGGAGACAAAACAGAGAAAGCAAAACATGGAAAGACGAAGATAAGGGTAAAATTTTACCGATGAGTTTATCGATTTCCGAAACTTCCTCCAGGCGAAGGTTCAGAGCTTCAGTCAAATCCTGGATAGCGGATTTGTCTTTCTCCGCCTGCTCGGAAGCCTTGGAGTTAGCCACTCCAAGGGCCAGATTGCTGGCTTCCAGGTCTTTTTGAGCCTTCACAAGATTCTTGTGAAGCTCAATATTCTCATTGCGGAGAATTTCGGCGTTGCCGGAATCTTCCGCTGCTTGTTTAGCTTCAGCTAAAGCAGCTGAAAAAGCAAAGGGTAAATCCGAGTTGATCAATTTCCTCGAGAAGAAAACCACAGCAAAGTTTTAAGTCGGAAATTTCAAAACGAAAAAGCCTACCTTTCGTTTCCGTCAAAGCAAGCTGAGACGATTCCAGCTCCGCCTCTCTCTCCTCAAGAATAGAAAGAAGACTTCGAACTTCTTTATTCTTGATAGTGAGTTTCCGGAAAACTTCCAGGTTTATGGCCTCGGAGGTTTGCTGAAACACAGCAAGGAAAAGTATGGTTAATGAAAAACATCAAAGAAAAAAAGCATGCATTTTGTTTAATGCTTGGGGGCTAGAGTTACATACCTGGCTCATGCGTTGCAAACCTGCTAAGTTTTCCCGGAATTCCTTCGCGTATTCCGCGAAATGACTTTCGGCCGCGTTCAAGCCATCATTTATAGCTTTAAAATCCTTGTCAAAAGTGGGGATTTCCTCGTCGAATGTCCGAGAAGATTCCCCCACTTTTGGAGCCGCCCTTTCCCTCGTGTCCGACTCGGACACAACGGGCTGGCTGGGCTCTGGGGGCTTGGTAGTGGTGGTGGTGGCAGTAAGTTCCTCCGCCATTGACTGCGGCGTATCCGGGGCGACGGCGGGAGATGGTTGGCTGCCTCGGTTGGAAGCAGCTTTGAGCTTCTTCAACTTCCTCGGCTTCAAGGTGGAGGGGGGCAAGCTAAAAACCAAAACCCGGATAAAAGTCAAAACACCGAAGATGGATGAAAAAAGCTCCCATGAAAGAAAAATCCAGAAGAACTAACCTGGACGTGGCGACGGGGATGCCGTCAAGATCGATAATTTCCTCAGAGGAAACTATCTTCTTACGCTTGCGGCCACCAGTAGCAGCGGTGCGCAGCGCGTCCAGCTCAGCCTCGGAGGCTAACTCCGAGTCTGGAAGATCCGCAAGCTGTCGGAAAAATCAATCAGAATCAAAAGGTAGATTATCCAAGAATTGAGATTGTACCCAAATGACGGAAATTTTACCTTGGGAGCGGGGTTGTTGGCCGTGTACATTGGCCGACTCTCCGCGTACTGGTCGCGAGATGCGACCAATTGGTTGATGCGCCGCTTAAGCTCTTTCGGGGCCCAATCCTTGTCGGTTGTCCGCATAGGATCTTTGGCCCCCGAGTAATCGCACAAAAGGCGGCCTTCATGGTTCGCCAACGGCTGGATCCGCCTGATCAGCCAGCAGATGACCGTGTCCATACCGGTCAAAGGTGGCTTTGAGGAGGTGAGCTTGGCGATGCGCCTCTTGATCCTTAGTAGATCAGGAGGCAGAACCTGGACGGCCTCTGTCACCCAGTTATCCTGGGGAACGGCGGCGGAGTTTACAAAAGATGGAACCCCGACGGCCTTTTTAGGAAAGGGCACGTCGGGGTGATAGAAGAAAGAGCCCGTCCAAAATTTGACGGACTCGGAAGTTTTAATCTTGGGGAACCAATCCTCTCGGAATCTCCGAAGAGTAAAGGAAATGGTCCCGCAAGTGGGGAGAGCACCCTCTACAGAGTTGCGTTTTACCCCAAAACAATACATCCAGAAATCTAACCTAGGCTCTATTCCTAGGTAACCCTCAAACAAGGCCTGAAAGCCGGCCATGTATAGAATAGAGTTGGGAGGGAGATTATGTGGTTGGATGTTATAGTGGGATAAAACCTGGAGAAAAAAGGAAGAGGGTGGAAGCCCCATACCTCGCAGAAGGTGGGAGGTAAGGAGCACTCTTTCGTTCTCCTGGGGAGTAGGCTCGGTCTCCTCTTCTGGGACCCGCCACTTCTTCTTCAGCACCAGGCCCTCCTTCTCCAAGTTAGGAAGAAGAGCCGGAGGAATACTGCAGGCACTCCAGTTGCCTGCAGTTTCCTCTTCTTCGTCTCCACCGGCGGCGGCAGCGGATGCGGCCCTCGCGGCGGCGAGCTGCTCGTCAAGGAGCTCTACTTTCTCCTCCACCGTTTCGGGAGCGAACGGTGGAGTCGATTTGGTGCTGGACCCCGCAACATCTGCGGAGGCGGAAGCATTTCCTCCGCCGCCCGCCGCGGACGCCTCGTTCTTCTCCGGCTCGCCGCCGGCGTGCTTGGGCGACCCAACTTGGGGATCTAGATCGCCCAGGAGTTCGTCGATGGAGGCGCGGGCCGGTGATGATTTCGGGGACGCCATCGTACTTGGTGGTGCTGGTGCGCTCCGGCGTAGCAAGGGCTCGTCGGGGCAGGAACTAGCTTTCGCTCTCGAGCTTGCGTTCGTACCAATGGTGAAGGCAGTGAGGGAAGTGAAGAAGGTTGCCGATGGGCTCGAGGATAGCCATTTATAGCCGGAAATCCTCTAGATACGCGCCAACGGCTCTTTTGACCGTTGGATGTTCGACGCGTGTCGCTCGCCGGAAAATCCGGGAAACGGAACGACAGAGGAATGATGGTTATCTCCTCGTTTCTCGTGAGAATCTGTCAGAGATACGTTGCAGGGTTTCCCGCGTGAAACCAAGCGGCGCTTGCGTCAGCATGATTAAAGCGCTGATGTCATGTGTTCCTTTTTCCGCGAAGGATCGCGAGAAGAAAAGCCGGATTTTCATAGTTCCGAGTTTTATGTTACCATCTCCTTTGAAAGGAAAGAAGAAAGAATCAAGACTGCTGAACCAAGATTTCTCGGACAAAATGTATTTGGCGAAAGGCGGAGTTTCAGAGTTTTGATCCTTCCTGGGGGCTACTGTCGGATATATACCGAATAGGGGTATAGAAGATGGTAGACAAAGTGCTGGACTACCAGGGTGGCCCAAGCGGTAGTGGGCTTAGGTCCATTGGGCGGCCCAGTAGGCCGACGCGCAGAAGCCGGATTCTAGAAGAACCCGGATCACGGCCCGCGTGATCTGGCTTGGAGGAGAAGACGGATTCCTTACCGTCCAAGTTACAAGTTAAACGTAGTCTTCTAGGTTTCCTAATCTGTAAGCCCTAGTCCGGCTATTATATAAGGCCGGACAGAGGATAGATTTGATAGGTTCTAAGTTGAATAAGCTCTAAGCTCTAGGTTATCTCGCCGAGAAGCTGATCCTCGCCGAATAAAGCTAGATCTATTCCCTCACACTGTAAACCCAGAATTACGGGCTTTAGTCCCTTATAGTGAGAAAGGCAGGAGTAGGTACGCCGTACTGTCGCGACGTACCGAACCTGGGTAAATCCCGTGTTCTGTGTTACTACGCCGTTCCGTTTCCCCACGTCTCTACCGTAGTCTCATGGCACCCCAGTCTATGAAAACTACTACGATGTCTCGACATTGGGCGTCGGGCGTCCACCGCCAAATCAACCTGTCCGGAACCTCCCCCAGTTGTACCCTTTCAATGTAACTCCACACCCTTATGTACCGGAGAAGGGAGATCGGACATAAGGCACCCCTAATGTATGAAATCCAGCTGCGGTTTAGCACGGCCTCCCTGACCATCCTAGACTTTCTCCGTCTCTTGGGGATTAGTGCGAACAGATTGGGCGCCACATCCCCCGTCGATCTCCACTCCATCCATTTATCCAACCAGAAGTGCGTCGATGATCCATCACCCAAGACCTATTCCATGGAGATCACAAAGATCTGACGCTCCGTCCTCGAGAATTGCATGTCAAGCCCCTTCCAAGGGCGGTGCTGGCCGGTGTGCAACCTCCATAGCCAACGGGTTCGCAGGCTTACCTATGTTCGTGACAGGTCCGGGATCCCCAGACCACCGAGGCTTAACGGACGGTAGACCCTTGCCCAGTTTACATGGCAATGACCACCGTTAGCCGCAACCCTACCCTCCCAGTGGAAACCCTGGAGAATTTTCTCGATTTTTTTCAGGATTTTTTTGCTGGCGCTAACAACCACAAGCTGATTAAGGGGAATTGCAGCAAGGACCGCCTTAATCAGTGCAAGACTTCCAGCCTCGGGCATCATAGCAGCCTTTCAAGATGGTATTTTTCCGCGATTCTATCTACAACCGGTTCAAGGGTCTCACTAGGCAGTCTCCGGAGACCGAGTGGAATTCCGAGATACTTCACCGAAAAAGTGCAAGTTGGCGGCACATCGTCGCGGCCGGCCCGGCCGCAACATCATCCGTACACCCGATATGGGATACCGAGCACTTGGCGAAGTTAGTGTGGAGGCCTGAAGCTTGGCTATAAAAAGCTAGGATATCGCGCAGGTTCTGTAGCTCCATAGCGTCCGGATGGCAGAAGATAACCACATCGTCCGCATACAGAGACACCGTGGTGACCAAGTCCTAGCGGGCCACCCTGCGCAAGAGCCCGAGCTCCGCCGCCTTCGCCAAAACCTTGTTCAACATGTTAATAACCAAGACGAACAGCCGGGGAGACAAGGCGTCACCTTGTTTCATACCCCTCCTGTGCCAAATAGGGGGGCCAGGCTCACCATTAAGCATCACCCTCGAGCTTGTCGTGGACAGGATAATGGCCACCCACTCACAAAATCTGGGCCCAAATCCGACCTTCTTGAGCACCTTGAAAAGAAGGCCCCAAGAGACCGAGTCAAAAGCCCGTGCAATGTCAAGCTTCAGTAGCACCCTGGGCTCCTTGAGCCGATGGAGCAAACGTGCGGTTTGTCGCACTAGCATGAAGTTGTAGTGTATGCATCTCTCCCGAATGAAAGCGCTTTGGTTAATGTCAACCAGATTTTGCATCCATGGAGTGAGAAGGAGGGCTAAGGTCCCAGACGCCAGCTTGGCGAATAAGTGAATCAGGCTGATCGAGCGGTAGTCGCCAATCGCAGCCGCATCCAGGCGCTTTGGCAGTAGCGTGATCACGCGGACCATCGACTACAACCCTAGGCCAGGTACTTCCCTTCTTAGTACACATCTATGCGTTTAGTGCTTGCACATTTCCTAAATTTTTGCGCCCAAGGACCGCACATGCCTGTGTAACCGCGAGGGACATATATGATACAAATGTAACAAAAAAACGACGGTATTCAGCAGCTCTATAGGATATGTGGACTGAACCCACAGAGCAACACCAGTCTTTCTTGCACACTTTTTACTCACTCGTGCGCTCCCAGAAGAACTTTCATTTCGGCAACCCAGCACAATATTACTCTGGGTCAAGCACACTTAACCAAGTGGTTCTATCGAGATGAGCTTCCTAAAAAATAGACCTTGTTGATATGACTATTCTACCAATCATAGAAATCCTTGTGTTAGAATGTCACATAGTTACACTGCAACCATAAATGATGGCTGCAAATTCTACCTACATAAATAGGGCAAACATATTTTTAACTCTAGGATACAAACCTCGTACATAAACACTTCTCAAATCTCCAATCAATGCATGGACATGATTTCATCCTCGCTTGGAGTTATGTCCAATTTTTAGTTTTTTATTGATCTTCAATATTCTACACTTTGATATGTCCCGGTTTTTCGCTATTAGTTCTAGATATGTCCTATAATTTTTCAATTTGTAAGAAAGTGGGGCTTTCTCCACTTTCTTCCAAAGTGACAAATCCATCCTTAGGCCATCCACCTCCAGCCCATTTCTTCGATGTGCTTGGATCACGTCCACTTCTCTCGAGGATGCAGCTAAGTCTTTTTTTCACCTTCTTCAAATTTCAAGAGTTTTGGCTCAAGGTGCACGACTTCCAAGAAACGGTTGATGCTGCTTAGCAAAAACCCACGACCATTCTGGATCCCATTCCCAGACTTCATACCAAGCTATGCCGCACTACAAAGGCCCTCAGGATATGGAAGGTTGAAAATGTGAGAGGTTGAAATTTCCAATCAGTATCACCAAAGAAACCAAATGGAAGAACTCGGTAATGCATGCAAGTATTATCCAGTTGTATATCGTCCTAAGGAAGATCATGTGTGGGCGTTGATGTGAGTGTTCGGTCGCACTCAAGGTCTCACGACTCTTGAGTGATTTGACTATTGTGGTTCTGTTGTGGTTAAAGTGGGAGAGTGATTGGTTGTGTAAATAATTGGTCTTAAGTAAAATATACATGTAAATAACATAAAAGTAAATAAGAAAATAAGCGATGTTTCTTGTAATTGAGAAGTTATACATGAAGATATTCAGGTCATGGTAATAATGAATGTGTCTTTGTGGAGTGTTAATGTGATGTTTACTCTTTATATTAGATACTAGGTTGGCTAGTCACCCTTAAATCTGAACTCTTTTCGGAATTGTTTGACACTATTGACATGCTTTATGTTACCATCCTCAATGGCCAAATGAGCAATTAAGGTCGTTATACCGAGCCAACGTTTTAAGCATCGTGCCATCCATGATCCCCTTGTTGTATTTTCTCCTCGTTGATATCATCACATGTCACATGAAGCTCGTGAATTCGCTACACGATAAGTATTTACCTATGTAGGTCTCTGGATCTTGTTTTCTGGGATCGTAAATTTGACAACAAGCATTATGAACACCATGGGTACAAAATCCTAATAAGCACATGCTTCAAAACCTAGGAATTGGCCTTGTTCGTGTGGATTCCATAATTGAAAGACACACGAAGTTATGCCGGCTCTTTAAGTTTGAAGGCCGCCACTGTCCCAAAATGCAAATTATTTATGTGGCTCATGCTCCATGGAAAAATCCTCGCTATGGATAACTTGGCAATTTATGGATGGCCGCATAACCCCGGATGCCAACTATGCTTCTCCCACAACGGTGCCACACGAATGCAAGGGTATGTGTACTCACCCGAGGTCCTAGGGATCGTCCACTGGCGCCTCGGCCTCTCTGATCCTTTTTTGGCACTTCAATCTGAATCAATGAATGAGTGATGTGGAAATGATGTCTTCTTCTTCTACCATCAGATAGAGATCGAAGGAGAGACCCCACATATACCATGTGGCACATTTACCCAAAAAGGATTTTTGCTCCGCTTTATAAATAAAGCAACCAACACAACTGAGTTCATACAACAAGAACCAACAACAAAGGAAAGAAAGAAAAGGTACAAGTAGACATTAGCTTGTTAGGGCATGCCCAACCGTATGTGTAGAGGCCCCAAACCGGATGGTCCAGAACCCCTCATATGCATACATTCACGATCCCAAGAATTCAGTCGTGAACAACATAAGAAGTGGTATACACATACATTATCCATTACACGAATAAAATAGTCTTACAAACCAGTGGTCACATGACCAAGTCTTTATTAACTGCCACGCAGGGCAGGCAAATGTCTCACATCACACACACAGCGGAAAGGAAACACACGTAGGTAGCCCGAGTCACGCCTTCACCGACAGGCTGCTGACCGGGAGCCGGGCCTAGTTCGCATAATCGTCGGAATAGTACTCTTCCTCGTATTCCTCCTCCGGTGGCGTATCCTCAAAGTCTGGCCAAGTAAATAACCAAGGGCGAAACCAATATGAGTATATTTGAATGTACTCTGCAAGACATCCTTTATACACTTACAAAATGTAGTATGCTTATATGGTGGGTAGGTAGACTATAAATAGGGCTCACGAACCATGGAATATGTAAGATAACATCATGGTTGCTTTGATATCTCTGTATCTTTGTTGAAGAAGATACTTCAAAATAAAATAGTATAATTTTTCTTTCTCTTGTAGATATCGCATGTACAAGAGGTTTTTTAAAACTTGTTTCATAAAAGAAAGTTTTCTTTGCAAAACTTCTTGGAAACATCTCCAGCTTCTTCATCGGTACCTCTCAGGTACAAGCCCTTGTTCAAAAACACTTTTTGAAAACTTGACACAATGCTAGCTACATGGCCTTTCAACTTCCCATATCCGAGGGCTCGGCTATTTTGAATAGTTTTACTCTGCAGAGGTGTACACATTCCACTAGATCCAATCATTTGCCATGAACCACCCATGGATCGACACAGCGATATGCAAGCATCAAAAGAATGATCCTAACTGTCCACTCTGAACAAGCTAGTATATGCTCATCCCTTCAGTTGGGGTGTTCTCCCCGGCACCAGGTCCCATCCTGCCATGGTAGGAGGCCCAACTGTCGCACCCGGAGGAGAACTCAATCCCTCACTCTGTGTCTCGTTTCTCACTCCTGGCGACACGTCGGTTCAGAGAATCATCCTCTCTATAGCAACTTGGGATAAAGCACACACTAACAAGAACAAGCATCTAGATAGGCCCCGTACCCATGTTGGGGTAGAGTGGGAGTACTTCTTGGTTGTCCAGCGAAGACTAGGTTATGTGTCTTTTGTAAACCATTTGAAAAACAACTCTTTAGCTCCCCCGGTGAACAAGGTTCCGCCTCTTCACCGTGGACTTTTCATAACTCCTTTTGTTTGCAAAGCACATTTTAAAAGTGTCCACTTAGGGACTCAAGATTATTATCTTAGGCGGTACTTATATACCTTATAGTGGCTAAAGGCTTGGTAACACCAAGTTGACTAATGGCAAAGTGATAATATAACTATATAATATTAATAGTAATAATGATATCCACTCAACAAAATAGTTTTTGGTAATCAAGTTTTTGTAAAACTTCAGAAGTAGAACAAGCATGATAGATAATGATAAGTAGTATAGCAGCAAGCTTTAAGGATGGCTTGCCTTGGAGGAGTTGAGGTTCCTGTTCGTGATAACAACAAGTGTGGTAGTAGTAGCCTCCGGCTCCAACTACTTCTTCTTCGGGTTCTATCGTCGCAAAATAAAAATAAGGACACTCAATCAGAACCAAACTAAGAAAACAAAGGCTCTCAACTACACCATACAGCAAGCAATGCACAAACAAAAATAGCACACAAGTTCACAAAACAATACTACACAAGCATACACCCAAAGTAATAATATTCATTAATATTACTACTACTACTATGGTTGAGATATATCATTTCTCAACAAAATGAGATGGAACCAGTGGGTGTTCCACTAAGTTTTCCATGCCATTTAAGAGGTACTAAGACTCTGGTCCAACTTGTGGAAAACAAA
The DNA here is from genome assembly GCA_028641055.1 of Alopecurus myosuroides. Classification (NCBI taxonomy): domain Eukaryota; kingdom Viridiplantae; phylum Streptophyta; class Magnoliopsida; order Poales; family Poaceae; genus Alopecurus; species Alopecurus myosuroides. Next base: position 361,161,960 of record CM054059.1, on the reverse strand, counting down.
ACATTCACCTAGCAAAAGTACAACTAGATATTCTAGTGAAAAACAACACTATGAGTAAATAAGTACTAAAGCTACACATGCATCTCTAAGGAAATAAAATACACCCTTACAGAAGTGAAAACAAGTACTAACCAGTACCAAAATGGCACTGGACTCACATAAAAATACTCCTAACAACTTGGATAAAAATCTAGCTAAGCATTTGCATCACAAGATTTAATAAAATAAAACTAGAGAATAACACTATGCTCATACTAGTTCCAAACAATTCCTAAACATGCACAAACTTTCTAACATGCTACATCTGTGAGATAAAAACTTCCTAACACTAAGTACAACATCTAAACATGCTATAAAACAAGGTAACACTAGCAAGCAATTATTCTAGAATTAAATCTACACATATTATTTCTAACAGAAAAGTGCAAAAACTTAGATCTGTTGCCAAAATTAATCTAGAGATCTAAAAATCACACCAAGATAGGATATCATATATCTAAACATAATCTAACAGATCCAGTTGGATTCACATCAAAAAGTGATTTCAAACAACTTCTAAAAATCCTAGAACATGCTACTGGACATTAACCAAAGTGGATGGCATTTCCAAATGGTAGCTCACCTTGATGTGAGGTCAAGCCCTACTGATAGATATAGTCAAGAGCTACTCAAAGAATTTTAGTTTGCACAATTTAAACATTCCAAAAAAATGTTATTGCATTTTTGCCTTAACAGACAGTGTGTAGTTCATCATTTTTTATTCGTTCAAAAATGGTTCAAACACAGTTCTGTCAGTTGCATGCGTCCAAGATTTAGTATATCTACCTCAGGTAATTTTGGGGATTTTATTTTTGAGTTTAACTATTTTTCACAAGATTAAAGTCAAGTGCAGATTCAGTTTGTTTTTAAAAAGAAAAAGAAATTCGTTCGCGGGCTGTTCAACACACGGGCGCGCGGCCCGCTAGGGCTCAGTGGCCCAGCTAGCTTCCACGGCACGCGGCGCGCGTGTACCGCTTCACGGTTTAAACGTGGCCGTTGATCTTGCGATCAACGACGCACGGCCATCGTCCTCCTCTCCTCTCTCTTTTCTCTCTCTCGAACAGAACCGAGCGCGGCCGGCGGCGAGTTGGAAGCGATTGCTAACCTAGGGCGCGTGTAGGCTGGTGGCGACTGGTTTGGGAAGTCGCAGGTGCTCGGGGCCGTGCAGGGGCATTGGAATCACGGCGCGGGGTGGTGTTTGTTGCTGGCGCGAAGCAGGTGTCCCGCGGCGGCTCCGACGACGTCACCAGCGTTCCTGCAAACGAGGAAGCACGAGGATGGGTCAGGCATGCTCCACAGAGGGTGGGGAGTGAGTAGAGAGAGAAAGGGAGGGGTGGGGTTGCCCCAGACAAGCGCAACCCATCGTTGCTGTTCGCGGTGTACGACGGTGTTCTCCGGCGATCTAGGCTCGCAGAGAGCACGGGGTGTTCGTGGGTGGATACGAGGTGAGTGAGAGGTGGTGTGCGGGTGTGGTGGCGAGGCCGTGGCTCTCTCGTGGCTTTATAGGCGCGGGAGTGGCCGTGTGCACGACTGCACGCATGGGTGCCCTCGGGCGGCAGTGAGACACGCTCGTGCGTGCCCTGGCGTGCCCATGCCATGGCCCTTGGCCTTTGGGTGCGTCCAGGGGTTCCACTGGGGTCAGTCAAAGGTCGCAACGGCGAAGGAATGGAAGAAAACACGGGGTAGCCACTGTGGCGCGCGATAGTGCGAGCTCTGTCAGAGATGACCATGCCGTTCGCCCTCGTTTTCCTCTCTGAAGACCACACACTCTCCTCCTCTGTGGTCAACTTGACTTGGTTGCTAAGGGATAGAAATGTAGTGTGCTGACTAGGCTTCTAGAAGGTCCAAGTGGTGCAGCAAATGGATGATCCAAACAAAAGTTATAAGCATTCGAAAATCATGCCATTTACTGTTTTCAGCAAAATTCAGTGTTCACTTAATGACTTGGAAAAATTTCTAAGTGCCGGGGAACAGAGGTGATTAGTCATAAGTTGCACTTGTTTTCATGAACCAAACCAACTTCAAAATTTGTTTTCCAAGGGTGGTTGTGTTAAGAAACATTTGTACTTTCAGAAACAGCAAAAGAAAACAAATTTGAATTTCAAATGATCACTGAAAACGAGATGGAAAAACAGCTAGTTTATGTTTTTCTCTGTTTTCCAGAAAACAACAATTCTGTCTTATTTTCTTAACACAAAAACATCAAGCAAAATATTGGTTCTGCCATTTGAATTTTCAAACCAAGTTCACCATTTTGTAGTCCATATATTAAAGATCACATCCATGCCAAGAAAACACAAAATGTGATTCTCTAACATATAGATAACATGAGTGAAAAACACCTAATTGGCTTATTTTTCAAAAATGAGTTTCTATAGAAAATCTTAAGGAAAACATTGGATTAATCTTTTGCCAAATTGTTTTTCTTGATTCTAAACAAACCAAATATCATTTATAAGTTAAAAACAACATTTCCACAATAAATTTGATGAACAACTTTGGAAATACCAGGTGGAAAACATCACAGAAATAAATGGAAAATATCAGGAAACAAAGTGAATGATTTTTGAATCAAAGATTGCTTGCATTGCATAGATAACCATGGTTCATTAAATAATGTTGGATTACACAAGGGCATTAAAAGGTTTTTATTGGCTCACAAAAATGGCTTCCCTCATGTGTTACAAGTGTCCCAAATCTGGGGTGTAACATATCTCCCCCCCCCCCCTAAAAGAATCTCGCACCGAGATTCGTGGGTTTAGTCTTTGAGGAAACCAGGGAACTCCTTCCTGATATAATCTTCACGCTCCCAGGTTGCTTCCTCCTCTGAATGATTCGTCCACTGAATCTTAAGGAACTTGAAAGCATTTCTCCTGGTAGCACGAACATTTTCCTCAAGTACCCGCAGGGGTCGATCACGGTAGGTCAAATCATCATTTATGTCAATGGTCTTGAAGGCAATGTCTTGGTAAGTGAGATTCTTCTCAGGTACATGAAGACACTTCTGGAGCAATGACACGTGAAAAACATCGTGAAAGGCTGACAGCTCTTCAGGCAACTCCAGCTGATAAGATACCTCTCCACGACGGGCTAGGATCTTAAACGGGCCAATATACCGGGGTGCAAGCTTTCCCTTGACATGGAAACGTTGCACCCCTTTGAGCGGCGTAACACGTAGATACACGAAATCTCCTATTGTGAAAGAGACATCGCGACGCTTAGTGTCCACATAGCTCTTCTGGCGTGATTGTGCGGCTTTAAGACGGTCACGGATCAGATGCACTTGTTCCTCTACAGCTTGCGGAGTGTCAACTCCGAAGATTTGACTATCTCCTGTTTCTGTCCAGTTCAGAGGTGTGCGGCACTACCGTCCATACAATGCTTCAAAAGGTGCCATCTACGGGCTTGACTGATAGCTGTTATTGTAGGAAAATTCTGCAAACGGCAGATAATCTTCCCACTTAACTCCATAGGACAAAACACAGGCACGGAGCATGTCCTCCAATATCTGGTTCACACGCTCTGTCTGTCCATCAGTCTGTGGATGGTAGGCTATGCTAAAGGCTAGCTTGGTTCCCAAAGCTTCGTGTAACTTCTTCCAGAATCGAGATGTAAACTGTGATCCTCGATCTGACACAATCCTGCTGGGAACTCCATGTAGGCTGACTATCCGAGAAATGTAGAGATCAGCAAGCTGGTCTCCACGATATGTGGTCTTGACAGGTATAAAGTGTGCAACTTTTGTGAGCCTGTCGAGGACTACCCATATCGAACCATTTCCTCGACTGGACCGTGGTAGTCTAGTAATGAAGTCCATCCCAACTTCATCCCATTTCCAAACAGGTACTTGCAACGGCTGTAACAAACCAGCGGGACGCTGATGTCCAGCCTTCACTTGCTGACAAATATGGCACTTGGCTATAAACGAGGCAATATCTCGCTTCATTCTGTGCCACCAAAACTTTTCCTTCAAATCTTGATACATTTTAGTTCCTCCAGGGTGAATAGAGTATAAAGTGTCATGAGCCTCAGTCATGATGGTTTGCTTCAACTCAGATTCATTCGGAACACAAATGCGTCCCTCGTACCATAAGACTCCTTCAGAATCGATGGTAAAACTGGCGACTTCTTCTTTCTCCATGCGGGTTTTAATTCCCTCAATACGCTTCTAGCCCTTCTGAGCTTCTTTGATTTGATCAACTAGAGTTGGTTTAACTTCCATGGCGTCCAACATGCCATAGCTGACCACCTCGATACCAAGATGGTCAAGTTCTTTCCACAACTCCGGTTGTCTGATCTGAATCATAGCATTCAGAGAGGCCGGCTCTCGACTAAGAGCGTCTGCAACAACATTCGCCTTCCCAGGGTGATAGTGGATACTAAGATCATAGTCCTTGATGATCTCTATCCAACGGCGTTGCCTCATATTGAGTTCACGCTGTGTAAAGATATACTTCAAACTCTTATGATCTGTATAGATTTCACACCTGTTCCCAATAAGGAAATGTCGCCATGCTTTGAGAGCATGCACAACTACGGCAAGCTCTAAGTCATGAGTAGGATAGTTCAACTCATGTGGTCTCAACTGGCGTGAGATAAACGAGACGACTTTTCCTTCTTGCATGAGAACACTTCCAAGACCAAGCTTATAAGCATCACAATACACATCGAAACTCTTGCTGACATCCGATATAATGAGTACCGGGGCCGTCACCAGTCGATTCTTCAGCTCTTGAAAACTCTCAGCACATTTGTCCGTCCATACGAACTTGCTATCCTTCTTGAGCAATTGAGTGAGTGGTCTGGCTATACTGGAGAATCCTTGAACAAACTTGCGGTAATATCCGGCTAATCCCAGAAAAGATCTGATTTCAGTTTGATTAGTCGGGGCAACCCGATTAGCGACAGACTGAACCAGAGCAGTGTCAACAGAGATTCCACCTCCAGATACTACGTGTCCAAGAAACCCAACTTCTTTCAACCACAATTGACACTTGCTGAACTTAGCATACAGTTGATGCTGTCGAAGTGTTCCGAGAACAATTCTCAGATGTTGTTCGTGTTCTTCCTCACTCTTGGAGTAAATAAGAATGTCGTCAATTAAAACCATGACAAACTTGTCCAGGCATTCCATGAAAACCTTATTCATAAGATTCATGAAGTAGGCGGGGGCATTGGTTAGACCAAAAGACATCACGGTGTACTCATACAATCCGTAACGTGTGGTGAAAGCGGTCTTTGGAATATCGGTCTCACGAACCTTCAACTGATGATAACCAGTACGAAGATCGATCTTTGAGAAAATTCTTGCCCCATTTAGCTGGTCAAACAGGTCTTCAATTTTGGGCAGCGGGTATTTGTTCTTGATGGTAACATCATTCAACTTACGGTAATCCACACATAGACGTGAGGAACCGTCCCGCTTGTCCACAAAAATAACAGGTGATCCCCATGGTGATGCACTAGGGCGGATCAAACCTTTCCGTAACATGTCATCCAGCTGCTTCTTCAACTCATCTAGCTCCTTCGGGTTCATCCGGTAAGGCTTCTGTGCTATGGGTCCAGTGTCGGGTATCAACTCAATAACAAACTCGATATCCCGATCAGGCGGCATACCGGGTAACTCCTCAGGAAACACATCCGGGTATTCACATACTACCAGAACTTCCTCAAGTGCAGGTGTGGCTATACCAGTGTGGCAGTGAGTCTCTGACTTTGACTTGGTTGCGGCGAAGGCAACCTTTTTCCATCACTGGCAGTCAAAGATATGGACTTCCTGGTGCAATCAATACACCACTATACTTGGTCATCTGATTCATGCCTAGTACTACTTCTATCCCTTGGGATCCCAGTACTATCAGGTCAGCATGAAAAGTTTTTCCTTGTATGTCCACGGGTATCTCTTTGCAAACACGGTTGGTCTTTGTACTAGCTCCGGGTATTTGCACTAACATAGTGTTTTGCATATGTGTGTGTTTCATCCCACTCTTTTCAACAAATGGCATAGTAACAAAGGAATGCGAGGCGCCCGAATCAAAAAATACTTCAGCAGGTACAGAGTTGACAGGAAACGTACCCATCACCATATCTGGCGTGTCCTGAACCTCCTCAGCAGTGACATGATTCAGATATCCCTTGGTCACGTTATGCTTCTTGGGTGCTGGTGCATGTGTAATCTTGGTAGCATTGTTCTAAGCTGGTGGAGCATTCTTGGTCGGGCAGTCACGAGCAAAATGTCCTTCCTTGCCACAGGCAAAGCAACCTCCACTGGGTTTGGAGCTTTGGTTTGGCTTGGCAGTGTGGTTGGGCTTGTGTCCATTCCCATTTCCATTTCCACTGCCTCCGGGCTTGGGTGCATAGGATGCATGGTTGTTGTTGTTGTGGTGGTTGTTGTGGTTGCTGTGTTTGTTGTGGCCATGGTGGTGGTTGTGGTTGTTATAGTTAGGCCTTGGCGCGTAAGCAGGCGCCCTGTGTGGTGGTGGTGGCCTGGAATAGGGTGTGGGGCGGTTTCTGGGTGCACTTGGTCCACCTTGGAACTGCATCTTTCTCTTCATGTTTTCAAAGACATTTTGTCTCTTGTGCTCCATCATCATCGCGGCATCCGCGAGTGACTCCAAATCCTGGAATGGTATGACCACTAAGGTGCACCGCAGCTCATCGTGCATCCCATTCAGGAATCTCTCCTTCTTAGCTTCTGTGTTGACTTCATCAGGTGCATACCGGGACAACAGAGTGAACTCCTACGAGTACTTTGACACAGACATACCTCACTGCCGCAGTTTTAACTTCTCCTTCATGATGTTCATCACACCCTGAGGGATGTGATACTTGCGGAACCGGGCAGTGAAGTCGTCCCAAGTGAAAACGTGATCAGCGGCGACAGTGTCACGGGAAGTATCCCACCAAGTCCTTGTTGGTCTAGCAAGAAAATGGGTAGCGAGTAGCACCTTGTCATTCTCATCCACTGATGCCACTTGTAGATTGTTGGCGATGGTGCAAAGCCAATCGTCAGCATCAAGTGGTTCCACGATCTTGGAGAAGACTGGAGGATTGGTCTGCTGAAACACCTTCAACTTTGAGCGTCCATCGTTACCGTTGCCATCGCCATTGTTGTTATTGTTGTTGTTGGCACTGGCAGCGGCCAACTGCTGCAGGGCAGCAATTGTGGCAGCACTCACGGCTCTAGTTGCCTGGCGATCCTCCATCATGAGTGCCAGCAATGCCTCCATTGACGGCGGGGGTGGTGGTGGTGGTTCCCGACGCGGTGGCATGCTGTTTATTGAAACATGTGTAAGACTATGCAGCAAGACTTCCTTGTTTTTAGAAAACCAAAAACTCGAACATCCAAAAAGAGTGTCTAAAAACCAAACAGAAAAGAGAAGTGATTTATTTAGGGTAACGATTGTTTTAAGGGTTGAGACAAATTTCCAAACATAGATATCATACAGACAATCATCACACTCATAGCATAGAGTCATACATGGCACAACACAACAACAGACATCTACCACAACTACGCTCCTCAGAGCTACATCGGGGGATTCGCCTTATAGGGTCAGCGTACATCTCACTGGCACAACTCCACAAGCTAGGAGGCACTACGACTAGTCCTGCGCGTTGTCTCCGTCGAAGAGGAGCTCCTCGAGATCCTCCTCCTCAACTGAGTCGTCGTCCTCCTGTCTGCTCTGCTCGCTCATATCCATCCCATCATCACCAGACAGGATCTCGTCGTCGACGAGGAGATCCTCGTTCTCCCTATGAAGCTCGGAGTTCTCCTCATCTAGCTCCTCGAGTGTGGAGTCCCGAGTGGCTAGGTCCTCTCTAGCAGTCTTCAGGCGCTCACGCAGAATCGCATTCGCCTCCTGAAGTGCTCCCACCTTGGTGGTGAGACGAGTACGGGCCAGACGAGTGGTCTGCAGCCGACTCTCCAAGGCTCGGGTCCGTGCAGTCAGTTTCTCGAGGTCGAGCATCGTCTTACCCAAGTGGGTACAGAGGAGATGGCACTCTGCAACAGTGGTGTGCTGCAGGATGCTCATGTCGTCAAGACGATGCTAAGTGCGGTACAGTAGGACCTCCATGTCCTCCAGGTGAGAACCGATACTCTCGAAGTCCCGATACACGACAATGGGGGTTCCGGTCTCGTCCCTCCTCCCGAGGAACTCAAAGCTAGATCCCAAGTACTAGTAGTCCCTCAAGTGGGCCAGGCGCGCAATGGCCTCCTGGATCACTCGCACAACGCCCTCCTGCCAGGAGCGCTCGAAGGTGGTGAAGACGGAGGTCTCCGCGGAAGGAGTGGTAAGCGTAGGGCGTATGGTGCACTCCACAAACCACTCTCCCTCGATGGGAGATCCGAAGATCATCCCTCCCCATAGCTCGGGGACCGGATGATCAATGAGCTCGGTGATCGCGACGAGCCTCTGCTCGAACCGGAAGGGAAAGTCTCTAGCCAGCCCCAACTGGCAAGCCTCGGTGAAACCACGTCCATCTACACAAAATTTTAAGTAATCTTAAGTTAGACCCAATTGTGCAAAAGTTTAGAGTCGAGCATGATATAACTTAATGTAAGTAGAGTTTGGGAAAATAGGGAAGATAGGTATAAGAATATTTTGAAACTTAGTCACTTAAGTATATTATATATATATATATATAGAGAGAGAGTACTGGTTAACGTCCATGATAACTAAGGGCTCCTAGGGTCAGGATCGATCTGATACCAACTTTGTAGAGGCCCCAAACCGGATGGTCCACAACCCCTCACATGCATACATTCACGATCCCAGGAATTCAGTCGTGAACAACATATGAAGTAGTACACAGATACATTATCCATTACACGAATAAAATAGTCTTACAAACCAATGATCACATGACCAAGTCTTTATTAACTGCCACGCAGGACAGGCAAATGTCTCACATCACACACGCCGCGGAAAGGAAACACACGTAGGTAGCCCGAGTCACGCCTTCACCGAGAGGCTGCTGACCGGGAGCCGGGCCTAGTTCGCATAATCGTCGAAATAGTACTCTTCCTCGTATTCCTCCTCCGGTGGCGTCTCCTCAAAGTCTGGCCAAGTAAATAACCAGGGGCGAAACCAATATGAGTTCATTTGAATGTACTCTGCAAGACATCATTTATACACTTACAAAATGTAGTATGCTTATATGGTTGGTAGGTAGGCTATAAATAGGGCTCATTACCCGTGGAGTATGTAAGATAACATCATGGTTGCTTTGATATCTCTGTATCTTTGTTGAAGAAGATACTTCAAAATAAAATAGTATAATTTTTCTTTCTCTTGTAGATATCGCATGTACAAGAGGTTTTATAAAACTTGTTTTATAAAAGAAAGCTTTCTTTGCAAAACTTCTTGGAAACATCTCCAGCTTCTTCATCGGTACATCTCAGGTACAAGCCCTTGTTCAAAAACACTTTTTGAAAACTTGACACAATTCTAGCTACATGGCATTTCAACTGCCCATATCCGAGGGCTCGGCTATTTTGAATAGTTTTACTCTGCAGAGGTGTACACATTCCACTAGATCCAATCATTTGCCATGAACCACCAATGGATCGACACAGCGATATGCAAGCATCAGAAGAATGATCCTAACTGTCCACTCTGAACAAGCTAGTATATGCTCATCCCTTCAGTTGGGGTGTTCTCCCCGGCACCAGGTCCCACCCTGCCATGGCAGGAGGCCCAACTGTCGCACCCGGAGGAGAACTTAATCCCTCACTCTGTATGTCTTGTTTCTCACTCATGGCGACACGTCGGTTCAGAGAATCATCCTCTCTATAGCAACTTGGGATAAAGCACACACTAACAAGAACAAGCATCTAGATAGGCCCCGTACCCATGTTGGGGTAGAGTGGCAGTACTTCTTGGTTGTCCAACGAAGACTAGGTTATGTGTCTTTCGTAAACCATTTGAAAAAACAACTCTTTAGCTCCCCCGGTGAACAAGGTTCCGCCTCTTCACCGTGGACTTTTCATAACTCGTTTTGTTTGCAAAAGCACATTTTAAAAGTGTCCACTTAGGGACTCAAGATTATTATCTTAGGCGGTACTTATATACCTTATAGTGGCTAAAGGCTTGGTAACACCAAGTTGACTTATGGCAAAGTGATAATATAACTATTTAATATTAATAGTAACAATGATATCCACGCAACAAAATAGTTTTTGGTAATCAAGTTTTTGTAAAACTTCAGAAGTAGAACACGCATGATGGATAATGATAAGTAGTATAACAGCAAGCTTTAAGGATGGCTTGCCTTGGAGGAGTTGAGGTTCCTGTTCGTGATAACAACAAGTGTGGTAGTAGTAGCCTCCGGCTCCAACTACTTCTTCTTCGGGTTCTATCGTCGCAAAATAAAAAATAAGGACACTCAATCAGAACCAAACTAAGCAAACAAAGGCTCTCAACTACACCATACAGCAAGCAATGCACAAACAAAAATAGCACACAAGTTCACAAAACAATACTACACAAGCATACACCCAAAGTAATAATATTCATTAATATTACTACTACTACTATGGTTGAGATATATCATTTCTCAACAAAATGAGATGGAACTAGTGGGTGTTCCACTAAGTTTTCCATGCCATTTAAGAGGTACTAAGCCTCTGGTCCAACTTGTGGAAAACAAAACATTCACCTAGCAAAAGTACAACTAGATATTCTAGTGAAAAACAACACTATGAGTAAATAAGTACTAAAGCTACACATGAATCTCTAAGGAAATAAAATACACCCTTACCGAAGTGAAAACAAGTACTAACCAGTACCAAAATGGTACTGGACACACATAAAAATACTCCTAACAACTTGGATAAAAATCTAGCTAAGAATTTGCATCACAAGATTTAATAAAATAAAACTAGAGAATAACACTATGCTCGTACTAGTTCCAAACAATTCCTAAACATGCACAAACTTTCTAACATGCTAGATCTGTGAGATAACAACTTCCTAACACTAAGTACAACATCTAAACATGCTAGAAAACAAGGTAACACTAGCAAGCAATTATTCTAGAATTAAATCTACACATATTATTTCTAACAGAAAAGTGCAAAAACTTAGATCTGTTGCCAAAATTACTCTAGATCTCTAAAAATCTCACCAAGCTAGTATATAATAGATCTAAACATAATCTAATAGTTCCAGTTGGATTCACATCAAAAAGTGATTTCAAACAACTTCTAAAAATCCTAGAACATGCTACTGGACATTTACCAAAGTGGATGGCGTTTCCAAATGGTAGCTCACGTTGATGTGAGGTCAATACCTACTGATAGATATAGTCAAGAGATACTCTACGAATTTTAGTTTGCACACTTTGAACATTCCAACAAAAAGTTATTGCATGTTTTCTTTAACAGACAGTGTGTAGTTCATCATTTTTCATTCGTTCAAAAATGGTTCAAACACAGTTCTGTCAGTTGTATGCGTCCAAGATTTAGTATATCTACCTCAGGAAATTTTGGTTGATTTTATTTTTGAGTTTAACTATTTTTAACACGATTAAAGTAAAGTGTCAGATTCAGTTTGTTTTTAAAAAGAAAAAGAAATTCGTTCGCGGGCTGTTCAACACACGGGCGTGCGGCCCGCTAGGGCTCAGCGGCCCAGTTAGCTTCCATGGCACGCGGCGCGCGTACCACTTCGCGGTTTAAACGTGGCCGTTAATCTCGCGATCAACGGCGCACGGCCATCGTCCTCCTCTCCTCTCTCTTTTCTCTCTCTCTCGAACAGAACTGAGCGCGGACGACGGCGAGTTGGAAGCGATTGCTCACCTAAGGAACGTGTAGGCTGGTGGCGAGGGGTTGGGGCAGTCGCAGGTGCTCGGGGCCGTGCAGGGGCGTTGGAATCACGGCGCGAGGTGGTGTCTGTTGCTGGCGCGAAGCAGGTGCCCCGCGTCGGCTCCGACGACGTCACCGGCGTTCCTGCAAACGAGAAAGCACGAGGACGGGTCACGCGTGCTCCACGGAGGGTGGGGCGTGAGTAGAGAGCGAAAGGGAGGGGTGGGGTTGCCCCAGACATGCGCAACCCACCGTTTCTGTCCGCGGTGTACGGCGGCGTTCTCCGGTGATCTAGGCTCGCAGAGAGCACGGGGTGTTTGTGGGTGGATACGGGGTGAGTGAGAGGTGGTGTGCGGGTGTGGTGGTGAGGCTGTGGCTCTCCGTGGCTTTATAGGCGCGGGAGTGGCCGTGTGCATGCACGGGTGCCCTCGGGCGGCAGTGAGACGCGCTCGTGCGCGCCCTGGCGTGCCCATGCCATGGCCCTTGGCCTTTGGGTGCGTCCGAGGGTGCCACTGGGGTCAGTCAAAGGCCGCAACAGCGAAGGACTGGAAGAAAACACGGGGTAGCCACTGTGGCGCGCGACAGTGCGAGCTCTGTCAGAGATGCCCATGCCGCTCGCCCTTGTCTTCCTCTCTGAAGACCACACGCTCTCCTCCTCTGTGGTCAATTTGACTTGGTTGCTAAGGGATAGAAATGTAGTGTGGTGACTAGGCTTCTAGAAGGTCCAAGTGGTGCAGCAAATGGATGATCGAAACGAAAGTTATAAGCATTCGAAAATCATGCCATTTACTGTTTTCAGCAAAATTCAGTTTTCAGTTAATGAACCAAACCAACTTCAAAATTTGTTTTCCAAGGGTGGTTGTGTTAAGAAACATTTGTACTTTCAGAAACAGCAAAAGAGAACAAATTTGAATTTCAAATGGTCACTGAAAACGAGATGGAAAAACAGCTAGTTTATGTTTTTCTCTGTTTTCCAGAAAACACTAATTCTGTCTTATTTTCTTAACACAAAAACATCAAGCAAAAGATTGTTTCTGCAATTTGAATTTTCAAACCAAGTTCACAATTTTGTAGTCCATATATTAAATATCACATCCATGCCAAGAAAACACAAAATGTGGTTCTCTAACATATAGATAACATGAGTGAAAAAACACCTAATTGGCTTATTTTTCAGAAATGAGTTTCTATAGAAAATCTTAAGGAAAACATTGGATTAATCTTTTGCCAAATTGTTTTTCTTGATTCTAAACAAACCAAATATCATTTATAAGTTGAAAACAACATTGCCACAAGAATTTTGATGAACAACTTTGGAAATACCAGGTGGAAAACATCACAGAAATAAATGGAAAATATCAGGAAACAAAGCGAATGATTTTTGAATCAAAGATTGCTTGCATTGCATAGATAACCATGGTTCATTACATAATGTTGGATTACACAAGGGCATTAAAAAGTTTTTGTTGGCTCACAAAAGTGTCTTCACTCATGTGTTACAAGTGTCCCAAATCTGGGGTGTGACAGTATGCCTCATACTACTGCCCCGCAGGAGCTAGTTAGGTTCGGATGCCACCTTGGTTGTACTTCTACTGCTTGCAGATGGCAGGTGACATATGCAGAAGAGGCAGCCTCCTCAAGCCAAAAAGAAAGAGAAAGCAAGAAAGGGGGGATAGGAGAGTCGGCCTTGTCTACGTGAGCAAACAAAAAAAACTTGGGAAAAGTGTGAGAGTGGGGTCACATGTGCTGTTGTGTGCGTTGGATCAAAATTAAACAAGATGGTAGTTTCAGTTTTATGAGTCTACGTGGAGGGGTTGAGACCATCGTTCGCGACGCCTCCAATGCTCATGCCCTTACATCAAAGGGAAGATGAAAGGAGGGGGAGGCTGGGGGAAGAGATTCCCCAGGAACATGTGGGGCTTAGCTCGCAGGTCGGGAGGAGATCCGACGTGCCGTCGCCACCAAGCGATTCAGTATGGTGTCTAGCTGAGCCATGTCCCGTTATCTACCTAACACGTGTCACTTCTGCAAAAAATCGAGATATTTGAACATCGAGTCCGTAGCACGTTGTAAGGAGATCCGCTCTATAACCATCTTATTCCGAATTGTCCAAAGAGTCCACGTCATCCCGGCGAAAATGACCCAGAAGAGACCGCGTCCCCTCCCGGTCTGATTCTCCTAGAGTTCCATGAACTCGCCCAGGTCTGTGGCCCGCCACTCAGTCCCCAGAGCCTCGTGAACGAATTTCCATAGGAACCGGGCGGTCGGGCATGTGAACAAAATATGGGTTCCCACCTCGGGGAAATTACCGTGCCCTACACGTTTCCGCACTTCCACTCCCGAGGGGAGGTGGTCCCGAAGTAGTTGCCAAAAAATCTTAATTGTCAGGGGTAAGGGGGCTTTTCACAAAGGGGAAGCCCAAGAGCTTCCCAGTCCGTGGAACATGCCGCGGTAAGCCGTTTTAACTGAGAACATACCAGAAGGGGACAATTGTCGAGTAACACTATCCGGACCCCACACTACGGGTCCCGGCAGTGCCTCTCCAAGCTCGGTCCAAGCTGTCGCTTGTGCTGCACCAAATGTTCTTCGGAACGAGATGTTCCAAATCTCATTCCGCGAGGCATCGGCTACTAACAGCTCTGGGTAAGAAAAACCCGCAAACATATCCGGGTATTCAAGCTGGAGTGGGATGCTTCCCATCCATGAGTCCAAGCAAAAGAGGGTACCCCTACCGTCCCCGGCGGTGAACCGCACACCCCTCCGAATCTCATGTTTGATTGATTGGATGGATGTCGGGGGGTTAACCCCGAGTAGGGTAAAGGCAAGTGCTAAGGGTAAGATCAGAAGAGACGTTTGGCAGAGTAGCTGGCTACCCGGTACTCGCTACCCGGTTGACTGCTATCCGGCCGTACCCGCTGATGGCCAGGAGGAAGAATCAAGGAAGTTATTCTCCTCCGAGTAGAGGAAGTGGTCCGAGTAGAGATGGCGGTTTCCTACTCGGGCCAGAAGTCAAAGGAGCCGTTCTGACACAGGATCCCGCGTATCCTGGATCCGTACTGGTGCACTGTTCATCTGCAGAGCGCGTTCTTATCCGCGCCAGGGTGTCAGCAGGGCAGTGCAGGTTAGGGGGCCTACCATGTGGCCGTGACAGTGATAACAGATCAGCTTCTTGGTTTTGCACAACGACTTTCCACACAAGACAAATTAGGAAGCCAAAGCTGTCAGCGGGAAGCTGGAAGTGTGCAGTGTGCACACTATGTCGACATCTGTTTGTACTTCCCCCCCCCCCCCCCTTGGCTGTATCCGGCTGGGCACCAGTATATAAGGTGTCCTGCCTCCTCCTGGGAGAGGGTCGAATCACTAGGCTCGTAGAGAGAAGGGTGGCTACTCGGCTATAGGCCAAACTGTACTGTGGCTACTCGGTGAGATACAAATATAAAGAGAGAAAGGCAGGAGTAGGGGTTTTACCTCCACACGAGGGCCCTGAACCTGGGTAGATCTTGTTGTTTGCAGTGATAGATTCATCCCACACGCGGCTACTCGCTGCGTGATCCCTCCCCGAGCACCTCCAGCGTCCATCAACCCCAAACAATTAGCCATCCTATGGCATCTGCCGTGACACCACCACGACAGTTGGCGCCCACCGTGGGGTAACCAGCGGCGCTGGCTGGAGTTCACGTTTGGACGGGATCCATTTCTACTATTGGGGAGCGCGTGGTCTGTGGCCTTGTCCACAGATTCGGCTCCTTCGACTTCGTCATCGACAACGCCGGCGATTTCGGTGGCAGGGCTATGCCAGAGGGCGGCACGGTGCTCTCCTTCGGCTCGCACCTCGTCTACGTCGCCACCACCATCGTCCGCGAATACCCCGAGCAGGTGCACGTCGCGGAAGATCCCCCTGCTGTCATCGCCGCACGAGGAAAGCCAACTGGTTGTTCTGCGGGCTGCGTGGAAGTGCTGATGACCGGCCCGGCTATCGCTGCCGGGAAGGGCGCGGCCGCATCCGCGGCAGTCGTTGAGGAGCTTGCGGACACGAGCGAGCCCCCGAGAACGCACAAGCCCTACGACGCGCCTCACAACATCCCGGGCTACATCCCTCCTTCCACGACATCGACGATACCGGCATCCGCCGTGCGAGTAGGCATGCCGCCTCCCACCGAGCTCGAGCTCATGGCCATGAGGGCGCAGCTCGACCGACAGCGCCAGGAGCTGCTCGCCGAGCAGGCGGAGCTGGATAAGGTTAGGCTTGAGCTTAACCTGGACCAGAACGAGTACAACAGAGCTCACGGCTTTACGCCTGTAGTGAGGAGGCCTGCCAAGGCAGGGGCTACGCGCCGCAACCTAGGCACCGAGATGGCAGCAGTTGGTGAAACTGCTGGCCAAGCTGCTAGCCAAAACACCGCCACCACCAGGCCCAAATACAGCACCCCCCGCCAAAACCCTTAGAGTTGCTGAGGCTATAGCTGCTGAGTTGCCGCATCTCACTGGCGACGCGCGCGTTAGGCAGCAGGAGAGGCTCAATGAGCTAGTGCTAGAGGCTGCTAGGCAGAACGAGGAGTTCCGGAAAGCCAATCCGGGTGCTGGAGCTTCTCAGGTGGTGCATTCGCATGCGGCTAGATCTAACGATCAGGCCTCATCACCGCATCCCAGCCGTGAGAGGGACCGGAGTGGGCATTCTGGCAGAGACAGGCAGATGCAGGTGTACGACCCGGCTGTCGTCGCGAAACAGCACGCTGTGCCGCGGCAGTCCGGTCAAAAACACAACACTGCAGGAGCAGGCTATCAAACCCATAAAGCTCATAGCCAGGCGCGAGATGGAGATCGCCCAGGCCCTTCTCGGCATCAGGCTGCTCAGCCTACTCGGCAGAGACCGCAGCCGCGTGCGATCGCGCCAGCCGCCAACCCGGTGGAGCAACCTGCAGTCGTGCAGGTGGACAGATATGATGATGGCTACTCGGCTATGGGGTTGGCTGGCTATGATATCCTGGATCGTGTGGGTGAGCGTGTGCTGGAGCCTAGTGATGACAGGCACAAGCTGGACCGGATCAGCCTATCCGCGCAACTCGAGAGCAAGGGGCCGCCTGGCCCAGAATGCTTTGGCCCACGCATCATGACGGAGCCATCTGTGAAGCAGTTCCAGCTCGCTAGGGGGACCAAGTGCTATGACGGCAGCACCAAGCCGGAAGACTGGCTTAATGACTATGTCACAGCCATGCACATTGCAGGCGGCAACCGGAGATGGGCCGTGCGGTACATCCCGCAGATGCTAGAAGGACCAGCATGAACTTGGCTCAACAACCTGCCCAAGCACAGCATCAACTGCTGGCTTGACTTCGCGGAGGCCTTTGTCGGCAACTTCACCAGCACATAACGGAGGCCGAATAGGCCGCAACAGCTATCCGCTTGCAGGCAGCGGGAAGAGGAGACGGACCGAGAGTATCTTACTCGGTGGAGTACTCTGAGGAACACCTGTGAAGGTGTGAACGAGGCCCAGTCCATCACTTGGTTTGCGCAGGGCTGCAGGCATGGCAGCATGTTGTGGCAAAGGCTGCAGAGAGAGATGTCGAGTACTCTCGCTGAGACCATCCGGATTGCGAATCAGTACGCACTCGGTGACCCAACTCAGCCTCTTCTTGATGCTGCTGAGCCGAGAAGGAGCTACAACAACAACAAGCGCAATGAGTTCCGCAATAAGCGCAGAGGTGACCGGATTGATACCCGGTACGATCCTGAGGAGGTGAATGTTGTGGCTACCGCAGCTGGGAGTAGCCAGAGGCCAAAAACTGCTGGAGCCCAGTACGGGCAGAACCAGAATCAGGGCCAAGGCAACAAAAAGCCATACAACGCTCCCCAGCAGGGTAGCAGCAACTCGGGTCCTGCCCAGAACTTTGTCTTCAAGGACATGAAGGATGGCCCATGCAGCTTCCATACTCGGCATCCCGCTAGACCCGCCAACCACACTACTCGGCAGTGCAGTTGGTGGGAAGAGATCAAGAATGAGGGCCTGTCTCCTCCTCCTCCTCTGCCAGCTGCGAATGCCATTGTGCAACCTGCTCGCGCACCCGCTGCCTGGCCTCCAGCTTTCCCGAGAAGAGAGAATGTGAACCAGGTGGCTTTAGGAGCCAACCGCTACTTCAACAACGATGGCTACCGCAACAACAACTACAACGACCGCAACAACAACTACAACGACCGCAACTGTAACAACAACAGAGGCAACAACAACAACAGAGATAAGAACAATAATGGTAACAATGGCGACGGAGGCTGCAACCAGTACCAGGAGTATCACGAGAGCTACATGATCTTCACCTCTGAGCCTGTCGACAAGCAGTCTCAGCACAGGCGTTCCATGGAGGTCAATGTTGTGATCCCTGCTGTTCCTCACTACATGCACTGGTGCAACCAAGAGATCATGTGGTCCAGAGCGGATCATCCTAAGGTGATGCCCAACCCGGGTAGCTACGCCTTGGTGGTGGATCCCACCTTCTTGGGTCCTGAGAAGAACGTGAGGTTCAGCAAGGTACTGATCGACAACGGCAGCAGCATCAACATTGTGTACAGAGACACACTTGAGAAGCTCGGTATGGCCGAGAACATGCTGCTACCCAGCAAAACCACTTTCACGGCATTGTGCCGGGAGTTTCTTGTTCTCCAATGGGCCGAGTGTGGATAGACGTGCTATTCGGCACCAGGGAGAACTGCCGCACAGAGAGCCTGCAGTTTGAGGTAGTTGATCACCAGAGCCCCTATCACGCCCTACTCGGCAGGCCCGCTCTGAGCAAGTTCATGGCCTCTACTCATGCTGCATACTTGAAGATGAAGATCCCTGGTCCCAATGGCGTGATCACCATCTCTGGTGATTACAAGAAGTCTATGGAGTGTGCCTCTGCTGGCTCTCAGTTGGCGGAGTCTATGGTGATTGCTGCCAAGAAGAAGAAGATGTACGAGGTGGTGGCTATGGCGCAGTCCGCGCAAGGTGGTGCGCCTGGCATGCCGAGTTCCCAGCACGGGACGGCATTCCAGGCATCCCAGGAGACGAAGAAAATCCAGGTCGACCCCGAGTTCCCCGACCGTGTTGCCATCATTGGCTCGGGATTGGGGGAGAAATAGGAAAGCGAGCTCATCCACTTCCTCCGTGAGAATCGGGACGTGTTCGCCTGGTCCAATGAGGATCTACCAGGTGTCCCGAGGGAGTTGGTTGAGCACTCGCTACATGTGCGTCCTGACGCCAAACCAGTGAAGCAGGCTATGCGCCGCTTCGGAGATGAGAGAAGGAAGGCCATCGGTGATCAGATCACCAAGCTACTGATAAGCAATTTCATCATGGAGGTGCTGCATCCGGATTGGCTAGCCAACCTGGTCATGGTTGAGAAGAAGAAGGAGGATCCCAAGGCCGCTACCGCATCGCGCATGTGCGTTGACTACACTGACTTGAACAAGGCATGTCCCAAGGATCCATTTCCGCTACCCCGCATCGATCAGGTGATCGATTCCACTGCTGGTTGCGAGCTGTTGTCTTTCATAGATGCCTACTCTGGTTTTCATCAAATAGCTCTCAACCCTGCTGATCAAATAAAGACTGCTTTCATTACCCCGTACGGGGCTTATTGCTATCGTGTCGTGTGCTTTGGGTTGCGAAATGCGGGTGCTACTTATCAGAGATGCATGCAAAAATGCTTGCATGATCAACTCGGCAAAAATGTGCAGGTGTACGTAGATGACATTGTCATCAAAACGAATAAAACACATACTCTGCTTAGTGACCTTGAGGAAACTTTTGCTAACTTGCGCAAGTATAAGATTAAGCCGAACCCGAGTAAATGCACCTTTGGCGTCCCGGCTGGCAAGCTACTCGGTTTCTTGGTATCCAGTCGGGGCATTGAGGCCAATCCTTCAAAGATAAAAGCTATTGAGAGCATGTCTTTGCCGAGATCCCTGAAGGATGTGCAAAAATTCACTGGTTGCTTGGCATCTCTGAGTTGTTTCTGGTGGATTGGGCTGAGGTGCAGTATGAGCCTCCTACTCCGGTATCCAACTACTGGAAGATGCACTTTGATGGCTCCAAAATGAAGGAAGGCCTTGGCGCTGGCGTAGTGCTTACGTCACCCAAGCGAGATCAACTCAAATACGTGTTGCAAATCCACTTCAAGGCATCCAACAATGTTGCAGAATATGAGGCCGTGGTGCACGGCTTGAAAGTAGCAAAGGAAGTTGGTGTGCAGCGCATCATATGCTATGGCGACTCGGATCTGGTTGTGCAGCAGGTTTCTGGCACTTGGGATGCTCTGGATGCCAACATGGCGTCATACCGCTTCCTGGTCCAAACCATGACGGGATTCTTTGAAGGCTGCGAGTTCCAACACATCCACCGAGCAGAGAATGAGGCAGCTGATGAGCTGTCCAAGTTGGGGTCTTCTCGGTAGTACATCCCGACTGGGATTGCCTTGGAGCATTTGAGAAAGCCATCCATCAAGCCATCCCCCAACTCGGGGTCCATTTTTGTTCCTTCTCTGCCTAGTGAAGAAGCAGTTCCAATGGAGATTGACTGGGAAGGTGCAAAAGAGGACCCGGGGACTGCAGTCTCCATCCCGGGGACTGGCGCCTGCAACCCGGGGACTGCCTCTCCTTACTCGGGGACTGCCCCTCTCAACTCGGGGGCTGTCGCGTTCATTGAGGAAGTCCTTGCAAACCGCTCGGGGCTGCAGAGAGTCAACCCCAACTCAGAAAAAGACGCAGTGGTGGTTGTCCCGATGGAAGTGGACGAACCAGCGTTTCCCGCACGGGAAACACCGAGTTGGGCTATGCCCATATTATCCTTTCTAAAGGACGGCACCCTGCCAGATGATGAGGTTACCGCAAGGCAAATTCAAAGAAGATCCAAGGGCTACACCATCTTCAGAGAAGTGCTACATAAAAGAAGTCCCACGGGCGTGTTGCAACGCTGTGTGGAACCGGAAGAAGGAGAAGAAATTCTGGTGGAAATACATCAAGGGGAATGCGGGCATCACGCCTCTTCTCGGGATCTAGTCAAGAAGGCTTTTCGGCATGGCTTCTTCTGGCTCACTGCTTTGAAGCAAGCTGAAGATATTGTGAGGAAGTGCAACGGCTGCCAGAGATTCGCAAGTAAGATCCACATGCCTGCCTCCGAGTTGAAAACCATTCCCATTACTTGGCCATTTGCTGTTTGGTGCCTGGATATGGTTGGTCCCTTCAAGCCGGCTAGAGGCAACATGACTCACATCTTGGTCATGGTTGATAAGTTCACCAAGTGGATTGAAGTGAAGCCTATTCGGAAATGTGACGGAGCCACTGCTGTGAGTTTCCTGAAGGATGTGATCCTACGATACGGCTACCCACACAGCATCATCACGGATAACGCCACGAATTTTGCTGAGGGTGCCATGGTGAGATTCTGCAGAGATAAGCACATCCGATTAGATGTCGCGTCTGTTGCGCATCCCGCCTCCAATGGGCAGGTGGAAAGAGCAAATGGCATGGTGCTTGCAGGCATAAAGCCAAGGCTAATTGAGCCGCTGCTGAAAACACCTGGGTGTTGGCTAGACGAGTTGCCAGCGGTGTTGTGGAGTCTAAGGACTACCCCTAACCGGTCAACCGGCTACACACCGTTCTTCTTCGTTTATGGGGCTGAGGCCGTGTTGCCAATTGACCTAGAGCATGACTCCCCCCGAGTAACCCTCTACGCTGAGGCGGAGGCGAGAGAAGCTCGAGAAGACGATGTTGACCTGCTAGAAGAAGCAAGAGAGCTTACTCTGTCACGATCAACTGTTTACCAGCAAAACTTGAGGCGTTATCATAGCCGGAAAGTGAACCCAAGGGTTTTCCGAGAAGGAGACATGGTGCTTAGGCTCGTGCAGCGCACAGCCGGGATGCACAAACTATCTCCTCCGTGGGAAGGGCCATTCATTGTGAGGAAGGCTCTACACAATTATGCCTATTACCTTGTTGACGCACAACCATCCCAGAAGAACAGGCCGGATAAAGCCGAAGAGGAATCTAAGCGCCCCTGGAATGTAGCTCTACTCTGTCGCTTTCATTCGTGAGCAAAAATGTGTATGTGCTCTCTTATCCGAGTTAAACATCTACTCTGCAATCTAAAATTGAACTCGGGGACTGCCCTCGTCCAAACTGTTCCTTGTGTTTACTCTGCTTTACTTTATCTATTCGGTTGAACCACTCAGAATTTCAAAAGCATACAAAGTAGTGTGTTTAAACTCACCGAACACTCTGCGACTCTGCTGCTGTCCGTAACCCGGCTTCATGGCAAGCCAGAGAACAAGCCAACGAGTCAATGAACACATGAAAAATTGCAAAGGAAAGGAAGCGTGTGGCAACCGAGTAGAGTGTTCTTTACTGCTTGCCTGTTAACCTTTTTTCGGCTAAGTGGTGGGCAGCGTTACTATGAATGTTTCTAAGTGGCTAAGTATTTGAAATTCCAACTTTAAACTCTTGTGACTCGACTACCAAAAAGCAACAAGTTGCAGGTAAGAGCTGAGATAAAAAGGAAGAGCGGATAAAAAATGCAACTCGGGGACTTGCATGATAACGCAACCCGGCATCGAGCCAAAGTTGCTCAAATACTAAGTAAAAAACATCAAAACGGAATAAAAACTGAGTAGCAACGGGAAAGATAATTGTTTAATACATATGCACCCGGCATCCCGGGGATCTGATAAGAGTTTGCAGCATAAGTGTTTCAGGAGTAAACTAGTTGGAAGTAGCAGTGTTCTCCAAGTTGGTGTTGGCGGCATCTGCTTCAGGGTTGGCAGCAGCTTGCTCGGAGGTGGCAGTGGCCACCGAGATGGGATCGGTAGCTGATGTAGAGGCATTGGACTGAGTGCGGGGTAGCGCCGCGTCGTCGAGTGCCACGCCAGAAGACGAGCCCAGCTCGGGAGCCGGACCCTGGGTCACCATATCGGCGATGATGGTGGCATCCTGGCTCTCGGTTTCCTCGTCGCTACCCGCAGCAGCCTTGCCCTTCCCCTTCTCGGCACCTGTGTTCTCAAAGCAACCCAAGTCTTCCGACTCGGTGTCCTCGTCCTCGTCTTCATCTTCATCTGCATCCTCGCCTTCCGCCTCGGTGTCAGGCTCGGTGGGACCGTTGAGGAAGATAGCAGTGTCCGCGTAGGAGGCGATCTCGTACACGACTACCTTGCGGAGAGCCATGCAGTCGGAATCGGACTCCCACTTCGAGTCCCAGCGCAGCTCAAGGATAGTGTCGAGATTTAAGTTCTCATACCAACTGCATATGAAGAGGAGTAGCAGATCGGTGCCTGCCCGAGCTGCGGATGCACGCCATTTCTTCAACTCGGCCTTGGCACCATTAAGCTTCTCGGCGAGCGCGCGGATGGTCGCTGGTGCAGGATCTTGAGGCCAGAACAGAGAGTGCAGCTTGAAGGCTGTGGACACCAAGTCGGTGCCCAAGCCCCTGAGATGCTGGAGCTGTGACTGCATGCTCATAAGATTGTCTTCAATTGAGGACTTGGTGTCCGTAGGCAGTCCCTTCTCTGCTCGAATCTGTTGTGCCTTAGTCAGGGCAGGTGTGCAAGCCGAGCAGAGGTCGGGGAAGATTTCTGAAAATGCTATCAGAAAGGGTTAGAAACGGAGACAGAGAAGAGATGCAAATCAAGCCAAACAGAAGAAGAAGGAAACAGGCAGGTGCAGAGAAGCGAGAACTTACTGTTAAGCTCGCAGAGTAGCGCTTCCAGCTTCCTTCTCCAAGCCTCCTCATCCGCAACATGCCTCTCTTCAACTTTCCGGAAGTTGGCCAGATGGTCCATGAGGTCCACGTTGCTCTTTTTCAGCACCTCGATTTCCAACTCGAGGGCCCTCTCCTTGGCCTTGGATGCAGCTTTGATTTTGTCCTTCTCGGCGGCCTGGTCTATGGCATCCTGAAGGGCAGCCCTCAATTGGACTTGCAGCGGTTCCAACTCGGTGACGTGTTTGTCCTTGAGCTCTATTTCTAGGCTCTCCAGTTGCTGCTTCACCTCGGTGGGCTTCAGGCAATCAAGATGCTCCTCACGGAACTTCTTGTACTTTTTGCGGAGAGAAACAACACGGTGAGCAGAATAGCCACGAAAAAGGAGTAAAACAAACGAGAAGACGGCAACTCACCTTCAAGCTCCTTGATCTTGCTCTCAGCAGAAGCAACAAAGACATGGCAATGTTTGTGTTCCTCTGCCATCGCCTGCAATTTGCCTGCAGAGTAGAAGGAGTTAGAGCAAAGAGCAAATGCGGGTGTAAACACAAAACGCATTAACCGAATGGCTAGAAGCTTACTCTCGAGATCTGAAAGTTGGAGGGCGCGATCCAGGGCCGCTTGCTCCGTCTCAGTATCACTCTTGCGTTCCGTTTCCAGGGCCTCAAGGCGCCTCTTGGCGATGGCGTGATTCCAGAGCAGCCGCCGGTAAAGGGTTGTCCTCTTCAAGAGGCTATTCTGTGAAGAAGAAAGAAAAGGAGTTAGACAGTTTTTTGAAGATTTGGCCCGAGAAGACGTCAACTCGGTTGAGTACCCGTCTACTCGGCCCGAATCTCGGGGACTGGGTAACGGATAAAGAGAAGAAAAGTGCAGAAGAGAAGAAAAGTTGCAACTCGGAACAAGCAAACGACACTTACAGCGTAGGTCTGTTCGAGGTCCTCGGCAGCTTTGCGATGAACAGACATCTTCGCGGCCAGTGTGCTCGTGGTGGACGAAATGGTCATGGGATTGTAGCCCATGTCCGCCTTGTTCCAATCAGTGCGCCAATGGTCCAGCGGGCCCAAGGTCAGGCCATTCCAGGTCTTGTTGCCAAGGGTGTCGCTCTCCCACACCGCCGTCTATGAAGCCTACCCGGTCGATCACTTGCTCGAGCCCCTCGGACTGCACCTCAGTCTCTTGGACCTCGCGCGATTAGATCGAAAGGGCTTTCTTCTTTTCCGGCAACTTGGAGTCCACCGTCGTGGCTTGCTTTCCCTTCGTAAGCGCGAGCCGCTTCTCGCTCGCGGTCAACTTGAGGCTGTGTTGTTTGGCCATCTGCACCATGTAGGGCAAATAGTCGGGCGCATCTTGAGCGCTCGATCCTGCACCTGCGCCAGCAGAACTGCCAGAAGCGCCAATGGTAAGCGGACCAGTCTTCGCGGCAGGCTTCACGGGTAGTTTCGGCGGCGGCATCTTGGCAGCATCCTGCACAGCGTTGCGCATGGATTCTTGCGAACTGGGGCATCAGGCTGGATGGCCTGCTTGCCGGCGGCATCCGTCTTCTTAGTGCTTTGCTTGGCTGGAGGGCTTGGTGCAGTATTGGTCTTCTTCGCGGGCCGCGGAGGGCATGGTGCAGTGGGTGGAGCAGCCCGCTGGGTAGGAGGCACAGGGGGCTGGCTACCCGACGCAGCGTCTGGCTGCGCTTGGCTCTGCGGATTTTGCTCCACCGCAATCGTCTCAACCCGCTGCTCGGCAACGGGATCTGGTCGTACATCTCCTTGTTCTTCTACCCGCGGCTGGGCCGCGGGGTCATCTTGAACAGCAGTTTCAGTTTCCGGCTGCTCCAGGTTCTCTTCCTGCCGCTCAAGGGCGGCATGGTCTTGGTACTCGTCATCCTGTTCGGTATTCTCCCCAGCTGAGGCAGCTGGGGGAGAAGAGGGGGTCTCGTCTTGAGCAGCATCCTGCGCACTTGGTTCTGCGCGGGCCTGCTGCTCCTGGTCCATGTCTTGGACACCAGCGCCCGTGTCCTCGGCGTTGGTGCCTTCTTCGTCTTCCTTCACGGGAGAGGGCGCACGCGTCCTATCCCGTGCTGCGGGCTCATCCTCGTCCTCATCAAGATCAATGAGCGATTCGAGGTCGATGGCTGATCTTTTCTTGGAGGTGGCGGGAGCCACAGCAGCATCGGCGTTCAAAGGATCGCTGAAGAGAAAAAGAAGTTCAGAAAAGGAGGAGGGGAAGAAGAACACCAAGAAGCAATAACAAGATGTAAATTAGAGGGAAGCTACTTACCCTTTGCGGGTAGGGAGTGGCCTTCTGCTGGAAACCTTCTTCACCTTCTCGGGCTTCTTGGCCTTCTTGGCAGCAGGCTCTTGGGCACCGCTACCCGCCCTCTTCCGTGTGGTAGGAGCAGCCACCACAACCGGATCGACGTAGAGGACGTCCTCGTCTTCCTCGTCAGCATCAGCGTCGTCTGCAGAGTAGAAGAGAAGAAACGGTTGAGAAGCGGAAAGAAAAGTTAGATTGCGCTACCCGCAACTACAGAAGCGAGCTCAGTCACCTTTTTCATCGTCCTCGGACCAATCCCGAATGGACGCATCGACGTGGTGCTTACCCTGCTGTTCGGTGCGAGG
This sequence comes from Alopecurus myosuroides, assembly GCA_028641055.1. Taxonomy (NCBI): domain Eukaryota; kingdom Viridiplantae; phylum Streptophyta; class Magnoliopsida; order Poales; family Poaceae; genus Alopecurus; species Alopecurus myosuroides. The sequence goes on along the minus strand of CM054059.1, from coordinate 361,135,787 downwards.
GACACTGAGGGTGGCCTAGGTGTCATAGGCGGTCTCGTCGTCTTCCTTTCGGTCCTCGCTCCAATTGGCCTCAAAGCGCTCCTCGTTCTCAGCGAGCTGGCGGTCAATGTGCTGGAAAGAAAAACAGGCAATGCAAATCAGTTGAGCAATATAAGGAATCCTACCCGGTACGGAATGCAAACACAAAGCATATTTGGCTAAGGTTCTTTACTCGACATGGCGTGCAAACACAAACCACATAAAGCCTAGGAGATACTAGAAAGTGCTCTACTCGGTGCAGCGTGCAAAGACTAAGCATACTAAGCTGGAAAGCCACCTACTCGGTATCATGATGCAGAGATAAAGCATAAAGTGCTAATCTGCTCGATTGGCTTCTCACGGCTATACGGCACGAAGCCGTATTGCCAGGTGTCGGTGAGGCCGGTACTCATGATGGAGCGCGCCCAGACGGCCACATCCGCTGTGCTCAGCTCGAATGTGGTGGTCCTCGTGCAGTCTCTATTGCCTCCCATGTAGCACATGATGTGCGTACGGCGCTGTAGCGGGAGCACTCGCCGAGAAATCCAGCAGGCGATGGGATCGTCGTTTTTGAGCCCCAAATCCTTCAGCTCGGCGAGGCGCTTGTTAATCTGGGAGATATCGCCTTGCAGCGGTGGCTTGTATCCCCAATTCTGCTGAGTGGGCGCCGTGTTCGTCCACTTGGGGAGGTTGATCCGGTCCACGATTGGCGCTCCTTCCTCATTAGGAACGTTCTTCACATAGAAGAAGGACCGCTGCCACTTGCGCACCGAGTCGAGCCCCTTGATGCGCGGGTGATTGGTGGAGCCGCGCTGCAGCATCATCGCGCTTCCTGTCTTGGTCATGCTGCGGGCGCTCTCTGTGCTTCCGGGCTTGGGGACGCTCTGCTTCCGGAAGAAGAAATAGCGCGCCCAGGTGTGCACCGTGGGCGCACACCCAGGAACGCCTCGCAGACCACGGCGTGGTATGCGAGCATCACCACGGCGTTGGGAGGCAAGTGGTGTGGCTGGAGCCCGAAGTGGTTGAGGAAGGACCTGAAGAAATCGGAGACGGGCAGGCCGAATCCTCGCTTGAAGTGGGCGAGGAAGACGACGAACTCGTCCGCTTCCGGTGTAGGGACGAGCTCGCCGTCCGGCTGCCTGCAGCGCACGCCGGGAGGAACGCGGCGGGTATTCACCAGCCACTGGCAATCCTCCAGCGTGACCTCGGATCCAGCCCATCCGGCGCGGGCGTCGTCATCGCGAGCCATGGAGACGAGAGGATTTGGTGGTTTCGTGGAGATTTGATGGGAGTAGCTAGCCCTCCGGCGTCGCACGGAGCAGCGGCGCGGCGAGATATGCGGCGGCGGAGTGCTCTGTGGCGGCGGAGAGGCGAGGAGACAGGAAGTGAATGAGAGCAGGAAAGAGAAGGAGAGGTTACCGAGGGGGTATTTATCCCTCCCCTCGGGTTGCCGTTACTAGTGGAGTTAGTGGGATCAGTTGTGCGCGGAGATCGTGCGACGTGGGATGTGGGCCGGTTAGAAACGCACGCAGCGCAGTTTGCGCGCGTAACGGCCGCAATCGATCCCACGTCGAGACCGTGGGCGAATAACTGCGGATTGATGTGACCTAACGGGCCGGTGGGCCCAGGTCGCAGTGATGGGCGCATGGCCTGTCATATTCCAGGTACCGGGGCGTCGGGGGTGCGAGAGCATGACACGTGCCCAGTTGCAGTGCGGAAAGGTGGATTCGCTCTGCCACGCCGAGATTCTATTCAAGATTTCACAAAGTCGTTTTACTCGGCGACAGAGAAGAGAAATGGTTCTATTTGGAAGAGAAGAGACTCGAGCCAGAATTGAGGGCTACTCGGAGGTTCAACTCAGCATCCTAGAGTTTAAAGGCAAGATTGGTTTTTAAGCTGGCAGAGCCCAGTGAACAAGTTCGCAGGATTCTACCATCTTCGGGGACTAATGTCGGGGGGTTACCCCCGAGTAGGGTAAAGGCAAGTGCTAAGGGTAAGATCAGAAGAGACGTTTGGCAGAGTAGCTGGCTACCCGGTACTCGCTACCCGGTTGACTGCTATCCGACCGTACCCGCTGATGGCCAGGAGGAAGAATCAAGGAAGTTATTCTCCTCCGAGTAGAGGAAGTGGTCCGAGTAGAGATGGCGGTTTCCTACTTGGGCCAGAAGTCAAAGGAGCCGTTCTGACACAGGATCCCGCGTATCCTGGATCCGTACTGGTGCACTGTTCATCTACAGAGCACGTGCTTATCCGCGCCGGGGTGTCAGCAGGGCGGTGCAGGTTAGGGGGCCTACCCTGTGGCCGTGACAGTGATAACAGATCAGCTTCTTGGTTTTGCACAACGACTTTCCACACAAGACAAATTAGGAAGCCAAAGCTGTCAGCGGGAAGCTGGAAGTGTGCAGTGTGCACACTATGTCGACATCTGTTTGTACTCCCCCCCCTGGCTGTATCCGGCTGGGCACCAGTATATAAGGTGTCATGCCTCCTCCTGGGAGAGGGTCGAATCACTAGGCTCGTAGAGAGAAGGGTGGCTACTCGGCTGTAGGCCAAACTGTACTGTGGGTACTCGGTGAGATACAAATATAAAGAGAGAAAGGCAGGAGTAGGGGTTTTACCTCCACACGAGGACCCTGAACCTGGGTAGATCTTGTTGTTTGCAGTGCTAGATTCATCCCACACGCGGCTACTCGCTGCGTGATCCCTCCCCGAGCACCTCCAGCGTCCATCGACCCCAAACAATTAGCCATCCTATGGCATCTGCCGTGACACCACCACGACAATGGATCACCAAAATTGGGATCCCTGCCGGCGATCATAAGAGAGAAGGTGTCGGCCTTTAAGATATTTTTCTTTTATAAGTTTTAGCCATAAATCCCCATCCTCCTGCAAGATGCGCCACAACCATCTAAGCATGAGGGCGGTGTTCATTTTGCGGGAAGCTAAAATTCCTATGCCCCCAAAATCTTTAGGGGCACAGACATGTGTCCATTTCATCATGTGGAATTTCTGTTGGTCATTGCTAGCCGACCAGAAGAAGCGCGAAAGTTCCTTATCAAAGGCCTTATGTGTCCCTTCCTGAAGGATATAAAAATTCATCATATACATGGGTAGGCTAGATAGGTAAGAGTCAATAAACACTGATTTGCTCGCCTTAGAGGTAAACCTACCCCTCCAAGGCTAATCCTTTGACTTGACCTTGCCCATTAGAGGCTCCAGGTCCCTCATGAAGATCCTAGTGTCTCCAAGAGGGGCCCCTAGATATTCAACCGGGAACGAGGACAAATTACAATTGAAGTTATATCCAATCCTATGTTGATCTTCCGGGGAGAACCCCATAACCACAACCTCACTCTTGTCGAAATTGATTTTAACACCCAACATAGCTTTGAAGCGGAGGAGAAGGAAGTTAAGATTGCAAATATCAAGGTTTGAACCCTCCACCATAAGCATGGTGTCATCCGCATATTGGAGGTGCGTCATCCTACCTCCCGGAATAAGATGCCCGACCACGCCAGAGATGTGGCCGACCGTCTTAGCCAAGTCTAAGATAGTCGCTAGGGATTCAACCACTAGGTTGAGAGTAAAGGGGAAATGGAATACCTCTGTCTCACCCCGCACGAGGATCTAAAATAGGGACCGATTTTCCCATTTATATTAATCTCGTGTTGCCACTCATCACGATCTTCATAATCCAACTAATGACACAGTTATCAAACCCTCGTCGCTCGAGGCCTGGCATAAGAACGCACAGTCCAAACGATCATAAGCCTTATGGAAATCCAGCTTCAGGAACACGCCCTTAAGGCGTCGAATCTTCACTTCATGAACAATATCATGAAGCGACAGGATCTCATCATGGATATATCATCCCTTAAGGAAGGAAAACTGATATGGGTGATTTAACAATTGCACCACTAGGCCTAACCGTAGCACGTAGACCTTAGCGAAGATCCACTGAATCACATTAATCACCGTGATTGGCCTAAACTAGTGAAAATCCGTGGGGCCCACTACCTTGGGGATGAGACTAATCACGCCAAAATTAAGACGTGGCATAACCAATGTTCCAATAATTCTATATTGGAACATCGCATAATCACCGCCTGGAGCGGGCCCCAAAATCTTTGGAAGAAAGAGATCGGGAGACTGTCCGGGCCGCGGGACAAGCTAGCCTTCATATCCATGATGGCCTACCTAACCTCCTCTTGTAGAAATAGGAGGGTCAACTCCGCATTTTCGTTATCTGAGACCAATGCGCCTTAGCGCTAAAGGTCCCGAGATAACGTGGCCCGGGTACGGGGTCCTGCTGGGAAGAGCTCCTTATAAAAGGAGTAAACATGGGCGGACAACTCATGCACATCCTTCTTGAGTGGCCTAACAATGTCTATATCTTTCTAATGCATATAATCTGAGAGCTGGAGCCGGCGGCCGTCAGCTCCGAACCCACTTATATTCCAAATGGATGTGGAAACACTCATTGGAAACCTATATCGGAGGTAGTCCCCTTACGGGGGACCCGGGGGAGGCTACTATCGGTCGAGGGCCGGGACGTTGCCTTAGGGCCTCCCCCGCTTCCTCCCCACCTGGAGGATGCATTGAGGGCACGTGTGGAAAGAAAGGTGGAGATTTTTTCCAGTGGTAAGCGTAAAACTTACCTCGAGGTGGTCGCCCTCGGGAGTATTATCCATGTGGCATGCAGGCGGTTTGTTGGGCAATTGGTTGTAAAAAAACTCTTCTTCTAATAAAAAACGTCATCCTTACATTTACAGCCTCTAAACCATTTCGCAACTAGATCCCTCTCTAGAGAGAACTCACATATGTGGGGTGGAATTCGTGCTGAAATTTTGAAATGGTTTTATTTGTAAAGATATGAGATATACTACTAAAAATATTGCTGAATTTTGCAATGCAATTTCAGAGTATTGTTAGGATAAGGATCTCCTAAGTGCACTACCTTCTCTACAACCCAAAACTCTAAAATGAGCCATGCGACGTTCACTCTAATGTGATCCCACCTTGGGTTAGAGCAAGTACAACATGCTGTAAGCATTTAAGTAATATATTTTATCTTAGTTGGAAGAGAGAGAATGGAAACGGTCTCTCATGCAAGAGCCAGCTACAGCGCATGCTCCTAGGCACTATATGAGAGTGGCAGGTCGGCCATGCATTGATAAAGTAGTATATCCTTATAGCTAATTGTTGCATGTGTTGGGTATAAGTAGCATCTTTGTGCGAGGGTCTTGAAAGGAAAATATTACCACAATTCAACTTTTCTTCAATCTTATGCGCCAAGGAAAGCATCAACTACGTGGCGAGCTATTCTTGCTGGTCGGGTCACTCTTGATGCTGGTCTGATTATGAGGGTTGTCTCGGGATCCTCGATTGCCACTTGGACAGACAAGTGGATACCTGGGACGAGTTCGCTACGGCCCATGGGACGAAAGGGAGAAGGAGAAGAACCACTAGAGAGGGTATCGAATCTTATTGATCCGTCTACAGGAACGTGGAAGATAGAAGTTGTCAAGGAAAATTTCTTTGCGCCTGATGCAGAAGCAATACTGAACATACCATTGAGATTGCAAGGTGGTGAGGATTTTTTTTGCTTGGGCATTGGATAGATCAGGCAACTACACTGTAAAGTCAGCATACCTGCTCTCGTGACTCGTAACGACCGTCGTGCTCTAGAGGAAGGGACGGTAGTAAATACTTCATCATCACATAAACAGTTGTGGACTGCTCTATGGAAATTGAAGGTGCTCCCAAAGGTACGTGTGTTCTGGTGGCGAGTTATCGTGGAATCCTGCCAGATAAAGTGACTTTGAAGTACCGACATATTAGAGAGATTGGTCGTTGTGACGTTTGTCAGGCCAAGAATGAAGATTTGCAACATGCCTTGTCTACATGTGTGCATGCCCGTAAGTTCTGGGCTGCGGCATGGGATCGTTTTGAACTGAAAATACCAAAGCTGCATCCAAATATGTGGGCGAAAGATATTCTTATGGAGGAGATGTTCTCTGCTAGAGACCCTTGTCGGATCATTACTATTATATATTCGATCTGGTTCTCAAGGAACAAGTGGACGCATGAGAAGGAGACATTTGAGCCTGTCAAAGCGGTTAAGCGAGTACATGAAATGATGGCCTTGCTGGAAATTCCGAAAGGAACTAACAGGATGGCAGCCGGACAGTGTTGGAGACCGTCTGACCTTGGTTGGGTAAAACCGCAGGTGGCATTGCAAGATCGCATATTGCCTTCCTAGGCGCTTGGTGCAAACCCCTCGATGGAGTAACTGATCCGATGATTGCGGAGCTACTAGTTGTTCATGAGGGTGTTCTTTTTCTCGACTACGTGGACTCTCACATGTAGTGGTAGAGACGGATTGTTTGGAGGTTTCTAATCTTTGGTTTTCGCGCTTCAACTCTCGACCGGTTGCAGCACCTATCTTACAAGAAATAGGGGAGCTAGCTAAGGGTAAGGATTTTGTTTCCTTTTCGATTCAGCATATTGGAAGAACCGCAGCGTGCTTGCGCTTTGGCTGGTACGGCTAGTAGGCTTAGTATAAGACCGGACTTTCTCATTCCAAGTTTGCTGGTTGATTGTAATAGGATGTAATTGAAGTAATAAAGCTCCCAAATTGTCATGCAAAAAAAAAATTTGATGCCGCATATACTATTGCTTTTAGAGAGAAGGTCGGACATTAGGGAGTATTATATTCCAATTATAAAACATTCCCAGCAATCCATGAGAATTTGAATATCATACCGACCAAAGAATTGACTTTTTTTCTCCGAAGTAACAACTTAAATTATCTTGGGTAGCCCTTCCTTAGCGGCTCATGAAAACACGAACATAAAGAAAACTTATAATAACTAGCTCGTCTTGCGACAGTATGAAAATGGCACCGCTAGTGCAAATTGGTAAAAAGTAGACTTCCCATCGAAAAATTAGAGACTGCTCCAATAAACTAGAGGAACAACGAAAAAAAGAACAGTTGTAATTTGTAAACGACCACAGGTAATAGACACCATTGCATATAACATTTAGATTACTAGACCGTTTCATCATGCGATAACACAGACAAATAGCAAATAGTTCAACGAAGCTCAAGGAGTCTCAGAACGACGGTAGCAAAATTTGACTGGCTCAAACAAATACTATCAAGGTCTGCATAGGACTGATTCCACAAAGACAGAACAGCAAAGCACATATGCTTAACGGTAGCGGCGGAGGGAGACGGTCTGGTTGCGCTTCCAGGTGGCCCTCCTTGATGGCCTGTTCTTGTGGTGGCGGGTACCCTTGCCGCGCAGACCACGGAACTTCTTTCCAGCAGAGGTGAGACCACGCAGCTCGCGGTGCTTGTGCACAGGGTTGCAGAGCCAGTTGATCCTCGGGTCATTGCGCACAGCATTGTGTGCAACATCAACAAGGATGACCTCAAAGTACTTGTAGGTGGAGTCCTGAATTAGCAGAAATGGGTATAGAGATTAATTAGTCAGTACTACCACAAGGAGTCAGACCATTTTACCATCTCCAAGCAATTAAAGTTTATACCTCATTCACCCAGTAGGAGTTGAGCACACGAAGACCACCCAACCTGCGTCCAGCTCTTTCCTCAGCAACAGACCTCTTGTTCCTCTGGAACTTGAGCTGGGTAATACCCTGGTGCTTGGGCTTACCATAGACAATACCCTTGGACACTGGCCTCTTCCTGCCACCACGCTTCACACGGATACGGTAGACCACATACCCCTGGACACAAGCAAAATAAAGGTAAGCAAAAGATTTTTTAAGAATCACAGGTTACATCAAGCGAGCAGCTCTGCAGCAAATAGTAATGGACTGGCAATGGAAGTTTTCAGGTTATCATTGGATTCATTAAGCAAGAAGCTATACAGCAACAGACATTTCACTGGAAGATATTACACTAACTGTAGTGTCCAAGCACCACTCTGACCAATAATGAACCGACAAACCTTGTTAGTACTAAAGAGTGTGCAAGACCAACGTGGAAACTGACATATAACACAGAAGCAGCACAAGCATTTAAATATAAAACACTGCACTACCAATGACTCCAATACAGGAGCTCACAAACCATACACTGGAAGCAAAGCTTAATACTCCCTCCGTTCAACAATAGATGACTTGCATTTGTCTATATATGGATGTACCTAGACACTAAAACATGTCTAGATACATCCATATATAAATAAGTGGAAGTCATCTATTGTTGAACGGAGGGAGTAGTACTCAGCAACAACGGAACAAAAAACACAGGCGGTTAGAACCTACAAAATTTGTATTTGAGCTCAAATAAGACGGTTGGTGTTAGACTTTAAGAAGGCCTAAAAGTTGGGTATAAAAGATGTGTGAGTGGCATCATGAGTGGCGTAATTTCAGACTTCCGCCTGAACGAAATGTCAGGCCAGAAAAATATAAACATTACCGACCAAAACCTACACATGGCTTCAAGAGATAAACACAAATTTTACACACGAAACTAGAAACAGCGACATATCCGAACAAAATACAAATTACAGACGAATAATCTACAATTGCTACACCAGCAACCCCAAACAACAAGCATCCATGAACGGAATCGTATGGAGGAGACAAGGTTGGGTCGGATCTGGGAGGGAAACGAACCTGCTTGGCCTTGAAGCCGAGACGGCGTGCCCTGTCGGGGCGGGTGGGCCTGGTGATGCGCACGATCGCCGGCTGCTGCCTGTACTCCCAGCAACGCACGCGCTGCACGAACCTCATCACGTCCGACTGCTTCCTCCTCCATAGCTCCGAGACGAACTTGTACGCGCCTGCAACCACAGATGCACCAAAACGGGCGCGTAAGTATACACGCGAGAAGGAAAACGAGCTAGATGGCCACAGATAGGAAGAGCTGAGAGAAGGAGGCGCTAACCCATGGCTGATGCTGCGTCGGCTGCGTCCGGAGGCGGCGGGGAGATAGAGTGTGAAACCTAGGGTTTGGGTGGATGCGTGGAGGGGGAACTTATATTGAGGAGACGGGCGCGTAGTGGCCGTCGGATGGGCTAGGGTTTTGGAATGGTCGGACTTCTGGGCTAGCGCTTCTCATGGGCCGGCAAATTGGCTTTTCAATGGCACCTGGGACAGTCATCACATTTTCGAACACATCCTCCAGAAAACATTCATGTGTCTTTCTTTTTTTTTGCCAGTGCGTCCTCTGTGGAGGATCAGAACCAACTGAGCGGCACGTGTCCTCTATTCTCTATTTTGATCAACAAATAATACATCTTCTGTCTTAAAAAAGGCAGCAATTCCTGCCCATCCTTTCCCCGCACAACTCGCATGGTCCACATGCAGAGTATGGACACCCTAGTCGTCGGAGCTGCAACCGGCGTCGCCCCGTCCGGCGACTCCCGCAGTCGACTAGCAGCACCGTCATCCACCCCTGGAGAGCGGCGCCTCCGTATCAACAACGTCGTTGAGCCCTCCGACGAGCAGCAGCACCGCGCATCTTAGAAAGCTCTGTCGTCACTAGTGGTAGCACCGCCGTTGCTGTCTCGCAGCACCCGTACTCGCCCATGGTAGCAACGGCTGACCCCGTAGGTAGCACAGATGTGCTCCCTTGGTGTCACTACCGTCACCGGTGGTAGCACCGCCGGTGTTGGCTTACAAACCCTGTCCTCGCCTGTGCTAGTGGTGCGGTGAAATGTCACCACCCATTGGAACCCTAAGAGGGAGGTGATTTAACGTAGTAGAAAGTTTTCACTCGGTTATGAATCCAAGTTTATCGAACTATTAGGACTTTCAAGACTTCAATGAGTTGCTCGTCAACTGGCATTTAATGAGCGTGAACATACATATAAAGCACAAAATTCACTATGTTCCCAACTTTTCAGGAGGGTTGTCAATATTCCCGTTTTACCGTAAATAATAGAGTTAAACGCATGGTGTGGACTGAGAGTAAGAAAGTAAAATGGTACAACGAGCAAGTGATGGTTAAAAGCAACAAAATAAGGTTATAAACAATGTAAAAGAATAGACATGGGGACATATATTCACTAGTGGTGTCTCTCCAAAAGATAACAAGTCAGTTGGGTAAACAAATTACAGTTGGACAATTGAAAAAATGTCATGACATAACAATGCTATTATGACTTCATGTAGGCATTACCTCAAACATATATAGACCACTATCAAGCATGCATCTATAACTAATAATTTACCTAGAGGTTGTTATCCGGCATGCATCTCTTAGGAATGAAGTTGCTAAAAGGAACGGACAATTGCATTAAGTTCAACACATTATGTAAGCAATATTCATGATCATAAATAGACATACACATCGGGTTTTTTTTTACCCTTAGTAGTAACAGCATATCCTTGGTCTTATTCGTTGTTGTCACTCGAGCCCAAACACGAAGTAGACATAAACCTACTATCTAGCACAAAACTCTCACTTGTAGATGCATGCAACTACTTGGCCAAAGCAATTATACACATCGGAGAGCATGCAAGAACACAATAGAACATTGATACAATAATAGTAATAAGATCATATAAGAAACATGAACAATCTGATCATAACTTCATAATTTATCGGATCCCAACAAACAACAAGTAGTAATTCCATAACGGTGGTCTTGATCATGTTAGGCGGCTCACAAGATCTAAAAATGGTGACACAAGTAGATGATACAACATCTAGCTACGGCTATGAACTTGTAGTCCAAGGGTGAACCACCCATGCATCACTCTGGAGGTGATCATAGCGACGAAGAAACATTCGGTGACGATTCCCTCTTCCGGAAGGGTGCCGGAGCAAGGCTGCAAAAGCCATAGATTAGGATTTCGAGATGCTTGCGGATCTATATTTGTTTTGTGAAAAATAATCACCGCCTACGAAGGTTTTGGGTCAATGGGCAACTTATAGGCGAAAAGGGACCCACGGAAGAGGCCTGATGGGGCCGGCGATCTGGGGTGGGGGTCTAGGTTAGGTCGTGTCCCCACCCTGCCTGGCCACCTGGTGGCCCTTGTCGAAGTTCTGACTCCACAAATCCCTCAGGTGACCCTATCGGGTTTCGACTATGAGAAGTCATGAGCGCTGGTGAAATCGTCGGCTTGACAGGGTGCGAGATTTACCCAGGTTCGGGGCCCTCGAAGAGGTAAAACCCTTACTCCTGCCTTCTGTTGATCTGTATTGGATGATTAGATCGGTTACAGGTTGCTCGAATCGAGAGTAGATCTCGAGTTCCGAGGCTTTTTGGTCGTGCGGTATTACTTGGTCCTCTCCTTGGGGGCTCTCCTGGCCTTATATAGATGGCCAGGTCTCGAGTTCTACCCGGAGAGGACTCAAACCCTAGCTGGGTCGGTTACAAATTCCCTAACTTAACCCGCAAGTTGATGCGGGTGGGCTTCACATGGGCCTTCTAGAGTACTCCAAGGGCGCTTCCTTTTGGGCCTTGACCAGAAGGCCTGAGAGGGGGTGTCCTTACCCGCAGGGTCCAGGATCCATATCTTCGTCAGTAGCCCCCGAGCGCGTGCTTGACTGGGGCTTTTCCAGTCGAGTAGGCGGTCAAACTCTCCTTATTTTTATGGAAGATTGCTCTGACAGTCATTGTTTTTCCAAAGGGTGTGTTCCCTGTATCATGGGTCATCATGCTCGAGTATCGAGCAATATAAGTGCCTGTTTTTACGGCTTTTTTCGCAGAAGGATGTGGCACAGTAGCTTGGCTCTCCCCAGAGATCGGGGCCAATTAATTGCGACTAGGGCAAAAACATTCTTGGCCTACTCAGATTCGAGACCTCCGACTTGAACCCGATAAGGTGATTGTTGCGACTGGGCCGTTGTGGACTTATCGAATCGAACTTAACCTATGGGGGTACCCGGCGCGTCCGCTAGGATTTTTCTTCGTGTTGTTGACACGGAATTATACCGGAGGACGCAGCTTTTGAGTGCGATTCCAGGCCCAAAAGAGAGATCTTTTCGGGTCTTACCTTCATATTCGAAGAATACGGCATCCGGATGTGCCTAGTCGGCTGAACAATCCAGGTTCTTATGATGTAAGATTATCATGTGTAGGAGAGGTAGGTTTTTCCTACCCGATTGATTTGTTTGAGCTCCATACGAAAGAAATTTCGTGCTGGAAGAAAAACTAAGCCCGTATGAAAGAGTTTTCATGTTCGGGATGCTGTGCCCATACGAAAGAGTTTTCGTGCATAGGGTATTTTTCTCTTGTTCGAAGAGGTCTTGCTTTATGAACTGTTCATGGAAAAGTTGCTTTTATCCGAAGGAATTGATATTCATACGAAGATAATTTCGCGTTTGAACTTCCAATCGAAAAGATTTTGGTTTTGAATGACGAATGCCATGACGTCATGGCGCACTCCTCTTCTCCCGATGGGACGTGACGGAGTGGCAGCAGAAGGTGGCCCACCTTGTCAGCTTTTTGACCGGGAAACGAGACGTCGTTCCCGGTTTTTACGCGAGACGCGCAGTAAATGCGCACGATCTTCTGTTAAGATCGTGGCACGAAACAGCGCTGGCCGCCGCCTCGTTTCATCCTCACGCGTGGCGGCCGTGATAGGCGTCACGTAGCGCATCGTACGGCTGAGATCGCCTCGCTCCGTGTATAAATACGGGTGTTAGCGCTGCGGTAAAACTTTCCCAGCTCTCTGTCTTCATCTTCTTCCTCGCGCCCATCTTCGTCTTCCCCGCGCTCGAGCTCGTGCTGCAAGCAATGGCTGGCGGAAAAAGACGCGGTGCTGCCGGCTCTGCATCCGGTGAACCTTCCGCGCAACCCGCGCCCCGCGCTGGCGACTGGCGCTCCCCCAACACCACCGCGAAAAGCATCAAGGAGATGCAGCGGGAGGAGTTGCTGCCGGCGGAGACGGAGAAGCGAGTCCGTCTCGGGAAAAAGGAAGAGGTTCCCAATCCTCAATCGAATGAGCGCGTGGTCTTTGTGGACCACGTGACTCGAGGCCTTTCTTTTCCCCTTCATTCCTTCTTCCTCGGGTTGCTGTGTGTCTATGGCATACAGCTTCACGATCTCCCCCCGAACGCGGTGCAGCACATTACGTGCTTCATCGTGTTCTGCGAATGCTATCTCGGCATTCGCCCGCACTGGGCGCTGTGGAAGGCGCTCTTCAAGGTCCGGATCTTCCGCGAGAGATCGCGGGTGGAGTCCGAGCTTGGCGAACCGCTTCGCACCGGCGGCTTCGGGATCCAAGCTCGACAAGAAGGCAGCTACTTCAACATGCATTTCGTCGACTCCGCTCAAAGCTGGCGGAAAAGGTGGTTCTACGTCGTCGACAACAGCTCGGGTGGGATTGTAGAGTTCCACCCGTTCGCTGTTCTGGCAAGGCGAAAGTCTTGGGGGCACAAGATGTCATCCGAAGAGACTCAGACCGTTGCGCCTTTACTCGCAAGAGTAGCTGCTCTCCGGGATCATACCGCGGGAGTTGTGCTCAACGGGATGCATCTGGCGAGCATCTTTTTGAAGCGCAGGATCCAGCCACTTCAACAAAGGCCCTCCGCCATGTGGGAGTATCAAGGCTCAGAGGATCCCAGTCGAGTAAGCCGCGAGGAACTTTCGAATGTAGAATTCGAGAAGAAAATCACGGGTATCACCCGACTGAAGGTGGGGGAGAAATTCCCCGATTGCTCTGTTGAAGCCTTCGCCGCTTCAAATCCTCCCCCAGCCGAGGTTAGTTTCTTCTTTTTTCGTCTTTGAGTTGTTCCTTTTTCTCGTTCTGAGTCCTAGTCGATAAGGTTTTTCTTGTCTTCTTATTGCCTTTGCAGAGCCTAGCTATGGCGGACTGCTACCCGCCAACTACGGGGGAAGCCGCCTCAGAGCAAGTGTCGAGTCATCAAGACGGCGCGATTGACACCAGTGTCGCCAACGCCTCTTCGAGTTCAGAACACGATTCTTCGGATGACGTTGAGGACTCGAATGGCGCTCCGACGAAACGTCGTCGGGTAGATGAGGACGAGACTACTTCGAAGGATAAATCCTTGGAAGCATCGCCCAATCAAGCTCCTGTCCATGCGACTCCACTTCGCTCCCTTGCTCCTTCGCCTTCGTTCCCAGTGATGACGCCCGCTTGGAACGCGGACTTGCTGGATGACGACGAGGATGACGAGTAAGTACTTCTTCCTTAATCTTGGTCGAACATTTTCCGTGCTTCAATATCGATTGTTTCTATCTTTCGGTGCAGTCTGCAGACGATCAGTCCTTGCAGGTACGCCGCTGCCGTTCCTCCCGAAAAGAGGAATAAGGCCAAGGATGTGGGTGAAACTCCCACCGCGGGCACCGTCCAAAATTCCCCCAGAGCAGCCCCCGAAGCCGCGACGGTGGTACGCGAAGCTCCCAGCTTTGCCGCCAGGACTTCTGCTTCTAAGGAGGTGACGGATAGCTCCACGGACCCGCTCTCTCGTGCCTCCGGCCAGGTAAACTTCATCTTCCGTCTTCAGAAAATATTTTATCGGGTGCACGACAGTGCTCCCGATGGGAGTAGCCCCCGAGGCTGTAGTCGATCGCATGTGATCGGCCACAGGCTCAAAGTCTAGCTTAATTTTTCTTCATGATTTCATTTTTATCGGGTGCACGACAGTGCTCCCGATGGGAGTAGCCCCCGAGGCTGTAGTTGATTGTAAATAATCGGGTACAGACTCTAATTTAATCCTTTTAACTCTTTTGTCTTCGTATTTTTGAAGTCGCTTATTGATTCTCTTGTGGCGATTGGTCGCCGCGTCGTTCTCGCCGAGTCGGATTGCGAGTCGCTTCGAGCGGACCGTAGTCGACTTCAGACTGAAAACGTTCTTCTCAAGGGTAAGCTTTATCATCTCCCTGTCCTCTGCACTCTGTTCATTCTTGAGTTTTAACAAGCATCTCTTTGCAGCTCGACTTGAATTTGCAGAATCCGAAAAGGTCAAACTCTCTGAGCAGGTAACTGCTCGGGAGGCTGACCTGACGGCCATTCGACAAGAGCTAGAGGCTTCCCGCATGCAATCAGAAGATTTTGGTCGACAACTTGCAGATGCGCGGAAGTCCTTGAAGGAGTTAGAGAAAGCTGGCAGTAAGGCCGACAACGACATTGTCGGGTTCCTCCGTCCCCTTGCTGAGCGCTTCGCGGGTAAGTGTGTTGGGTTTCTCGACTTTGATTCCTCATTTCGCTGTACTTCGCTAAGTGTTTTTTTCTTCCTTTGCAGGTCTTCTGGATGTTCCTCTAGAGATCCCTGGACTCCAGCGGGTGGATGTGGTAACCGACACACTTTCCCAGCTTAAAAGGCACGCTGATGGATTTCTCTCCATGATCAATGATGCTACTCAAGTGCTGGGGCAACTGCACGGTCGCCTCCTCGCCAACGCCACTCCTGCACCCGCGCTAGATGATCTGTTGAAGGTCTTCTCAGAAGGCAAACTTCTGGATGCCTTCGCGGTCGCACAGGCGGAGTCTGGTGCGAAGACCGCGATACAATTCGCTTTGGCGCATGGAGTCGAAGGTTTGGAGGAGGCGTACACATCTCTTCCAGTCGACCCCTGTAACACCTGGGGTGTTACCTGTTTGTTTTGCTTGCATCATATGCATCACATTGCATTGCACCATGTTTGCATCACAATTGAAAATTCAAAACAATTTAAACTTTCACCCCCTGCTCAAAATTTCCAATTTCAAAATTTCAAACTAAACCACTCAATTGTTTTTCACTGGTTGAATCTGTTTTAATCAACTTGCTTGTTAATAAATGTTCCCTGTTATTAAAACCCTAATGGCTAATTCAAAAATTCAAATCAAATCACTCCTAATTATCATATTTCAATATGGGTTTAAAGATTAAAATTTGGCAAACAAATTAAATTCAATAATGTTTGCAACTTGCTTGAACTTATTAAATAAAATTTGCTTATTTCCAAAACTCCCCAAATCAAACATTATTTGAAATTCCACTAACCACTTAAACATCAAACTAATATTCCAATTTTGAAATCATTAACTAACCTTTGCTTTTGGTTATTGTTTTGCAACTTAATAAAATTAATTATCAAAATACAAACCTCAAACCCTATTTGGAAATTTTCAACTAAACAACTTTAATTCAATTAAAATTTCCACCTTGTGAAAATAATGCTAACATTGCTTTCATTTCCTGTTTTGGAAAAGTAATAAAAATATTTAATGGAATAAACCACCCCAAAACCCCCAAATCCTTTCTCTCTCTCCCTTTCATTCTTTACAAAAAAAAATCAACTAATAAGGAAAAATAAAATAAAAGCAATGAAGAGAGGCAGCCCACAGCCCAAATTTTCCCCAGCCCACCCTAGCCAGCCCGATACCCCTTCGATGGGCGTCTTCCACCTCCTGCTGTCGTCACCTTCAGTACGAACGGCCTCACCACCCTCTGATCCTCGTCCCCCTCCTCCGATTTGCAGCCGTACCACTCCCCTCTCTCCATAAAAACCTAGCCTGCCCTCTGCTAGCCCTAGCTCTCCAACCCACCGCCGCCATCTCTCCCTCTGCCATCTCCCTCACATCTCTGCAACTCGCCTCTGAATTCTTCCTTCTGCCTCTGAACTTCGCCTCTGTACTGCACCCACACCCTCGCCGTCAGAACCCGCCCACGCCGCGCCTCCACGCAGCTCCATCCGCAGCGCCGACCGCGCGAACGGAGCCGCCGCGGTGGCCTCTACCCCTGCAACCCCGAGGACGGGCGAGAGCCTCCACGGACGGCCGCGACGTCGACCTCCCTCTCCGCCATCGACTGCTTCTCCGACAGTGTCTTCGTCGTCGCCTCGTCTACGGTCTCCACGCTGTACGACTCCATCGAGCTGCCCAGGGTGAGCACACCGTCCGCTGGAACCCCTTCCTCTATCCTCCCCGTGCTCTGGGTGTCGCCGTCGTGCGGCACCGCCTGCCGTCGTCGTGGTTTCCTCTCCGCTGAGGCGTCCACGGATGCATCCCCGTGTGTGCGATCTTCTCCCATGGACTCGGCCCCTCCTCCTGTCGTTGCTCTCACTACCCACTACACCGCAGATGCACGACCGAGCCTTTCCCATCAGTTCGTCGCCGTCTTTGTTCCCCCGTCGTGCTCCTCCTTGCTCTGCCGCCGGCGAGCGCTGCCAGGTTCGACAGGTTCAGACTGAACCTGTTCGGGTTCAGTTAAAATGCGCAGAGACGACTCAACCCCAATCCTACCCCTTACCTGTTAACAACCGCAAGCCACCGCAGTGGCAGTAGCCCAGTGCGCGCGAGCCACAGCTCGTGGGTTCGATCCCCCGCGGGCACACCCCCTTTTTCCCTTATTTTCCCCTCGCGCGCATCCGGTCCCACCAGTCATACTCCCTATCTGCCCCGTCAGCGTCCCCTGTGGCCACGCAAGCATAGCAAGCCCCAGGCCCACGCTGCAGTGACAGCGGCTAGGTGCCTGTGCGGTGCAAATCGTTTATCACCTTTTCTGTTCCAAAATATATTTCTTTTAATTGCAGAATTAAACACTAAAACTAAAACATGAATAACTTTTAATCTATAAGTCTAAATAATAAAAGTTATATATGTTTATTGCTCTAAATTAAATGATCTTTCCAAATAATCCCTTTGTTCACTGTTTTGAAATTCCCAAATGTATTTAAAATTCAAATTTGAACAATTCAAAAGCAAATTGCTAAATTCAATAACTAATTCATTATTAGTCCAATAAATACAAATAAAATATGTTTTTCATACCATTTTGAATATGCTATCCAAATATAAAATTTGTTTCATTGTTTGAATAATTTAAATTGCCTAAATAATTTAATACTTGTTTAATTCATTTAAAATTGATAAAATCATAACTTGCTCAAAATAAAATATTTTTGAACATGCAAAATATGTTTTCAAACCATCAAAGTGTGAACTTTTCAAATGTAAATTTGAATTTATGATTTGAACAAATAAAATTTAAATAATATTCAAACTTGTTTTAAATTCAATTAAAACTTGTTTACTATTGTTTAATTTATAATAAATATATCCTAATTCCAAATTCAACATTTGAAACATGTAATCCAACCAAAATTTGATGTTCTTTCCAAAAAATAAACTTTGTTATTTGTTGTGAACACCTTAACCTGATGAAAACAACAATTACTTGTGTGACATCAATATGGAACCAAAAATTATTAACATGACAAATAAAATCCCACACTTGGTAATTTCCTTTTCCTTTGCATCTATTGTTGTTCATTATTGCTTTCATCATGCCTGCATCATGATAAACCACTTACACATGTTAACTAATTGTAGATCATTGCTTCAACCTTAACATGTGCATCCATATGCAACTCACATTGCATATGGGTCCATTTAAATCTGTTTATCTTGTCAACTAGTTTACTTTGATGCATCTTTAAACCTGTCATGCATCCATATCTTGATCATGCTGGATTTTTTGCCGTAGTAGTAATTGTTGCATCCGGTGTTTGTTCGAGGTTCGTTGCTTCTTCCCGGATAGGACGTTGAGATGATGTGAGCAACGACAAGTTCTGCTACCTTGCGGGATCTCAGGCAAGTATACTCACTTGCTGCCAAATGGCTGCCTTTCATCACTTGTTACCGATTCTTTCCGTTGTTCTTATTCTAGCCTGTTGATACGATGCTTGTGTCTCGATCCTATTATAGGTTTACCTTGCAGCCATGATATAGCCTTTTCCTTCCACTTCCTATTAACTGTTGTTTGTTTACCTCGTTGGCTTTCGTGTCGTAGCTGCATGCTTAGGGTTACTTTGCTCGAGTCTGTTGTCGGTTACTTCTTTTACTATCTTTTATTATCGTTCTGGGGGCTCGATGTTAATCAATCAATCCTCTTAATGCTAATGGTAATAATAATTTGATGATAAGGCACCGGCAGGAGGCCCTTTGTGGTTTTGAGGCCGGCTAGTGTCGACCCTAATAGGAAAAGGGTCTTGTCTACTGATCCATGATGAGCGCACTACCCGCATGTGGGAAGCGAGTATGGGCGCCCCCCTCAATTTGAGTCGATTCGCATCTCGTCCAAATCGCCTCATTTAGTTCGGGTTTTCCATTTGCTGCATGCATGATCTTGCGAGCCCTTGGTACCCGGGTGGAACTTTCGTAGTCGGCATATAGGGGGACACGGTCTTAGAGTGCTATGAGGGTCCCTTTTCTTCGGGGCTCGATTAGCCGTGCGCCCAAGGTTCTTTGGGCTTGATGCGAAGAAGGGTTGGATTGTGTAGAGTACCTCGCTTGGTGGGGTGATCTCCCATCTGGCGGGTTATTCTTGCGTGTACGGCTAAATTGGTGCAACCCTGCAGGGATAATCTTCTCGAGAAGCCGTGTTTTCCGCGGTTACGGATTACTTGGTGAAAGTACTGGCTAACAAGTACTCAGGACAACTTAAACCTAATAATTAACAACCTTACACCCAATGTTTAACAACTTGACTAGTAATAGGCTTATTGACACAATAATCTGAACCATCATTAATCCAACTGTGTGAGTTATCCTCGGATTGCTTCTTTGGACAAAGGGGCGAGATCCAGGATGGGTTTGTTTGAAGTTATCTTTCAGTTGGTTACAATACTCGATCTTATCTTCTTTCTGGTAGCCGGAAGTTGTAGTATCTCTCTGTAGTTGGTTAGTGCAGCCTGCTGTCGCTTATTTGCAATCACCCCTTCCTTTCCGTTGATCCCGAAGTATTTGTATCTTGTGATGACTGGCTACGCCGGTATTCTTGTGAGTATGGTTTATCCACTTGCCAGTACTTAACCGTACTGACCCACAAATCTTTTTCGTGGCTGCATATTCAACATTGCAGTCAACAGGTTTGAAGTCTGACGACGTTAGCTTGGGAATCCCTCCGGCTTGGCCTGGGCAGGGATTGGACGCTCTCGGTTATGTTCAGGACTCTTAGTCCAATTTGTATCTTGTCCGTAGACGGACGATATGTTGTTTCTTCCGCTGTTATTTGGATCTTTGTATTGTATCAGTTGTATCCTTGACTCGTTTGAGTCATCTTGTATCTATCTGTTTCTGTTGTAATTGTGGAATATTCGTGAACTGTTGTAATGTTATCATAAGTGGCAACCTGGAATCGGTTATTATGCGGATTTGGCGGGAATGCTGAAATCTGCATAGTGCCCGATCTCGGGGCGTCACAAATGGTATCAGAGCCTTGGTTCCGATTCCCGATATTGTTTCGATACGAATGGCTATCGAAGCAACGGGTCCGCAAAGCCTGTAGGATAGCCACGCTAACGGTCGTTGTTTCTAGAGTGTCGAAAACTATTTCTGCTAAACTATTTTGGAAAAACCTCTCAATAGGATTCTTGTTTTTCTCCTTATCTCTATTCTATTCCCCTCCCATCTTATTTGTTTTGGAGTCTCCCCCTCTTGTCTATCTTTCAAAGTGTTAGGATCCTACGTGGGTGGACGTTTTCTGAGCCCTTAATAGTTTCGATCATCGGAAGATTCCTGGTGGAAGAACATCGTCGTCACTCCGAGCAAGAATCCCTTGTTAGTGGTGTCGAGGAGATCAACCGGAAGCACGAAGAATCGATAGTCGAATTTCTTTCCCCTCCCGGGTTAGCAGGTGGATTGCGAGGGCGCAATCCCTTGTTAGTGGTGTCGTCTGTAACACCTGGGGTGTTACCTGTTTGTTTTGCTTGCATCATATGCATCACATTGCATTGCACCATGTTTGCATCACAACTGAAAATTCAAAACAATTTAAACTTTCACCCCCTGCTCAAAATTTCCAATTTCAAAATTTCAAACTAAACCACTCAATTGTTTTTCACTGGTTGAATCTGTTTTAATCAACTTGCTTGTTAATAAATGTTCCCTGTTATTAAAACCCTAATGGCTAATTCAAAAATTCAAATCAAATCACTCCTAATTATCATATTTCAATATGGGTTTAAAGATTAAAATTTGGCAAACAAATTAAATTCAATAATGTTTGCAACTTGCTTGATCTTATTAAATAAAATTTGCTTATTTCCAAAACTCCCCAAATCAAACATTATTTGAAATTCCACTAACCACTTAAACATCAAACTAATATTCCAATTTTGAAATCATTAACTAACCTTTGCTTTTGGTTATTGTTTTGCAACTTAATAAAATTAATTATCAAAATACAAACCTCAAACCCTATTTGGAAATTTTCAACTAAACAACTTTAATTCAATTAAAATTTCCACCTTGTGAAAATAATGCTAACATTGCTTTCATTTCCTGTTTTGGAAAAGTAATAAAAATATTTAATAAAATAAACCACCCCAAAACCCCCAAATCCTTTCTCTCTCTCCCTTTCATTCTTTACAAAAAAAATCAACTAATAAGGAAAAATAAAATAAAAGCAATGAAGAGAGGCAGCCCACAGCCCAAATTTTCCCCAACCCACCCTAGCCAGCCCGATACCCCTTCGATGGGCGTCTTCCACCTCCTGCTGTCGTCACCTTCAGTACGAACGGCCTCACCACCCTCTGATCCTCGTCCCCTCCTCCGATTTGCAGCCGTACCACTCCCCTCTCTCCATAAAAACCTAGCCTGCCCTCTGCTAGCCCTAGCTCTCCAATCCACCGCCGCCATCTCTCCCTCTGCCATCTCCCTCACATCTCTGCAACTCGCCTCTGAATTCTTCCTTCTGCCTCTGAACTTCGCCTCTGTACTGCACCCACACCCTCGCCGTCAGAACCCGCCGACGCCGCGCCTCCACGCAGCGCCGACCGCGCGAACGGAGCCGCCGCGGTGGCCTCTACCCCTGCAACCCCGAGGACGGGCGAGAGCCTCCACGGACGGCCGCGACGTCGACCTCCCTCTCCGCCATCGACTGCTTCTCCGACAGTGTCTTCGTCGTCGCCTCGTCTACGGTCTCCACGCTGTACGACTCCATCGAGCTGCCCAGGGTGAGCACACCGTCCGCTGGAACCCCTTCCTCTATCCTCCCCGTGCTCTGGGTGTCGCCGTCGTGCGGCACCGCCTGCCGTCGTCGTGGTTTCCTCTCCGCTGAGGCGTCCACGGATGCATCCCCGTGTGTGCGATCTTCTCCCATGGACTCGGCCCCTCCTCCTGTCGTTGCTCTCACTACCCACTACACCGCAGATGCACGACCGAGCCTTTCCCGTCAGTTCGTCGCCGTCTTTGTTCCCCCGTCGTGCTCCTCCTTGCTCTGCCGCCGGCGAGCGCTGCCAGGTTCGACAGGTTCAGACTGAACCTGTTCGGGTTCAGTTAAAATGCGCAGAGACGACTCAACCCCAATCCTACCCCTTACCTGTTAACAACCGCAAGCCACCGCAGTGGCAGTAGCCCAGTGCGCGCGAGCCACAGCTCGTGGGTTCGATCCCCCGCGGGCACACCCCCTTTTTCCCTTATTTTCCCCTCGCGCGCATCCGGTCCCACCAGTCATACTCCCTATCTGCCCCGTCAGCGTCCCCTGTGGCCACGCAAGCACAGCAAGCCCCAGGCCCACGCTGCAGTGACAACGGCTAGGTGCCTGTGCGGTGCAAATCGTTTATCACCTTTTTTGTTCCAAAATATATTTCTTTTAATTGCAGAATTAAACACTAAAACTAAAACATGAATAACTTTTAATCTATAAGTCTAAATAATAAAAGTTATATATGTTTATTGCTCTAAATTAAATGATCTTTCCAAATCATCCCTTTGTTCACTGTTTTGAAATTCCCAAATGTATTTAAAATTCAAATTTGAACAATTCAAAAGCAAATTGCTAAATTCAATAACTAATTCATTATTAGTCCAATAAATACAAATAAAATATGTTTTTCATACCATTTTGAATATCCTATCCAAATATAAAATTTGTTTCATTGTTTGAATAATTTAAATTGCCTAAATAATTTAATACTTGTTTAATTCATTTAAAATTGATAAAATCATAACTTGCTCAAAATAAAATATTTTTGAACATGCAAAATATGTTTTCAAACCATCAAAGTGTGAAATTTTCAAATGTAAATTTGAATTTATGATTTGAACAAATAAAATTTAAATAATATTCAAACTTGTTTTAAATTCAATTAAAACTTGTTTACTATTGTTTAATTCATAATAAATACATCCTAATTCCAAATTCAACATTTGAAACATGTAATCCAACCAAAATTTGATGTTCTTTCCAAAAAATAAACTTTGTTATTTGTTGTGAACACCTTAACCTGATGAAAACAACAATTACTTGTGTGACATCAATAAGGAACCAAAAATTATTAACATGACAAATAAAATCCCAGACTTGGTAATTTCCTTTTCCTTTGCATCTATTGTTGTTCATTATTGCTTTCATCATGCCTGCATCATGATAAACCACTTACACATGTTAACTAATTGTAGATCATTGCTTCAACCCTAACATGTGCATCCATATGCAACTCACATTGCATATGGGTCCATTTAAATCTGTTTATCTTGTCAACTAGTTTACTTTGATGCATCTTTAAACCTGTCATGCATCCATATCTTGATCATGCTGGATCTTTTGCCGTAGTAGTAATTGTTGCATCCCGTGTTTGTTCGAGGTTCGTTGCTTCTTCCCGGATAGGACGTTGAGATGATGTGAGCAACGACAAGTTCTGCTACCTTGCGGGATCTCAGGCAAGTATACTCACTTGCTGCCAAATGGCTGCCTTTCATCACTTGTTACCGATTCTTTCCGTTGTTCTTATTCTAGCCTGTTGATACGATGCTTGTGTCTCGATCCTATTATAGGTTTACCTTGCAGCCATGATATAGCCTTTTCCTTCCACTTCCTATTAACTGTTGTTTGTTTACCTCGTTGGCTTTCGTGTCGTAGCTGCATGCTTAGGGTTGCTTTGCTCGAGTCTGTTGTCGGTTACTTCTTTTACTATCTTTTATTATCGTTCTGGGGGCTCGATGTTAATCAATCAATACTGTTAATGCTAATGGTAATAATAATTTGATGATAAGGCACCGGCAGGAGGCCCTTTGTGGTTTTGAGGCCGGCTAGTGTCGACCCTAATAGGAAAAGGGTCTTGTCTACTGATCCATGATGAGCGCACTACCCGCATGTGGGAAGCGAGTATGGGCGCCCCCCTCAATTTGAGTCGATTCGCATCTCGTCCAAATCGGCTCATTTAGTTCGGGTTTTCCATTTGCTGCATGCATGATCTTGCGAGCCCTTGGTACCCGGGTGGAACTTTCGTAGTCGGCATATAGGGGGACACGGTCTTAGAGTGCTATGAGGGTCCCTTTTCTTCGGGGCTCGATTAGCCGTGCGCCCAAGGTTCTTTGGGCTTGATGCGAAGAAGGGTTGGATTGTGTAGAGTACCTCGCTTGGTGGGGTGATCTCCCATCTGGCGGGTTATTCTTGCGTGTACGGCTATTTGGTGCAACCCTGCAGGGATAATCTTCTCGAGAAGCCGTGTTTTCCGCGGTTATGGATTACTTGGTGAAAGTACTGGCTAACAAGTACTCAGGACAACTTAAACCTAATAATTAACAACCTTACACCCAATGTTTAACAACTTGACTAGTAATAGGCTTATTGACACAATAATCTGAACCATCATTAATCCAACTGTGTGAGTTATCCTCGGATTGCTTCTTTGGACAAAGGGGCGAGATCCAGGATGGGTTTGTTTGAAGTTATCTTTCAGTTGGTTACAATACTCGATCTTATCTTCTTTCTGGTAGCCGCAAGTTGTAGTATCTCTCTGTAGTTGGTTAGTGCAGCCTGCTGTCGCTTATTTGCAATCACCCCTTCCTTTCCGTTGATCCCGAAGTATTTGTATCTTGTGATGACTGGCTACGCCGGTATTCTTGTGAGTATGGTTTATCCACTTGCCAGTACTTAACCGTACTGACCCACGAATCTTTTTCGTGGCTGCATATTCAACATTGCAGTCAACAGGTTTGAAGTCTGACGACGTTAGCTTGGGAATCCCTCCGGCTTGGCCTGGGCAGGGATTGGACGCTCTCGGTTATGTTCAGGACTCTTAGTCCAATTTGTATCTTGTCCGTAGACGGACGATATGTTGTTTCTTCCGCTGTTATTTGGATCTTTGTATTGTATCAGTTGTATCCTTGACTCGTTTGAGTCATCTTGTATCTATCTGTTTCTGTTGTAATTGTGGAATATTCGTGAACTGTTGTAATGTTATCATAAGTGGCAACCTGGAATCGGTTATTATGCGGATTTGGCGGGAATGCTGAAATCTGCATAGTGCCCGATCTCGGGGCGTCACAACCCCTCCACGGGCAAAAAGGTACGGCTCTCTCGTTTTGGCGAGCAAGCCGCTATTCTTGCTCGGAAGCTGTCTGAGATTTTTGCTCGGCTGCGGGGAGGGGCGACTGCTGCCAGCGGGAGCACCAATGTAGCTTCATAGCTTTTTTTTCTTTTTTCTCCTTGAATGTAATGAACCTTGGGATGTATTCCCGTACCTTTGTTGTCTTTAATCGAAGAATTCATCTTGCAATTCGTTCCCTTTGTTTGTGCATTGTCTCCAGATGGGAGTAGCCCCCGAGCGTTTGTCAAATAGGCGACTAGAATTGACTCGAGTAGGGCATCTTACTTCTTTCGTTTTATGCTTCCAGGCTACTGGGTTTGTCGAGGAAACGTCGGGTGGATGTGGTACTCCAGTAAATCCACTTGTTGCCGCTGTTGGCACTTTTGCGGGCCTTCGTGATAAGGTCCAGGAGGGTGAGCGCAAGCTAAAAGCTATGCGCGGGATAGCCGATGTGGCGAAGTCCAAGCAGAAATTGGCAGCTGAACGCGAACAATTTCTGATGGATGAGCTGGCTGTAGTCGCAAGGGACTTGCTTTGTAAGTAGTGCAGCCCCCGTGTCTTTTTCTTCCTTGTTTCCTTATCTGACTGAGTGTGTTTTTGTCTTCAATCGTTAATCCGGATGACAGGGAAGAAAAGCAGTGGGTAGAGAATCACATCCTTCAAGGGGCTAGTAGCTCCAAACCTCATGCGAACAATTTTTGGTCTGATCGCAGTCGGGGTTTTGTGATGGCCACCTTGAAATTTCGAGTCCGCCAGGCGAGAATTCTCGTGAGTTCGTTTCACGAGGTCTTGGTTGCGATGAACGCTGCATTTACCCACTTGAAAAAGGTCCCAAGGACTGGGGTTATCTTCTCAGTTTGTTTGGACGTGAAGGAGAAGTTCACGCGTGTGTGCGCAATCAGATGACGTGCGGCGCGATTGTAGCTCTCTCCTTTGTCCGCATATGGCATCCTGAGATAGATGTTAACTCCGTTGCTCGGCGCCCAGATTATGCAATCGAGGATATCTCGCCGTACTATGATGCTGTACGTCCTGCGGCGGAGAAGATTATCCGAATGACCTCTGAAGAGGTAGATAGAGTTTTGGCGACTGAGAATGCTCAGCACTTTGACTGATTTTCGGATGTAAATATCCTGTAATCTGTTTATAGTTTGTAAAAAACTGTTGTAAGGTGTATAACCTTGTATTTGATGTTGTTTCTTTGTGATGCTTAGTTGTAGGGTAGCCCCCGTATGTTTTAGGGGGTGTGTACCTGTAACTTGTAGCATGTAAAGAATGAGAAGCTTCGAGTGAATATGATAAAGGAATCGCGTCTTTATTGCAATGACTGAGAAGCCATGTATTCGAACTACAGGACTGGCTAGTATAGCCTTATTTTTGTTGTGATAACAAATAAACCTAAGGATAAAATTTGCGGAGGTGTGCAATGTTCCACGGATTGGAGTAAACCCCTCCGGTCGCTGGATTGTTTAGCCTGTAGGCTCCGCCTGGGATGACTTCATGTATGATGAAGGGTCCTTCCCAAGGTGGCTCGAGCTTGTGTCCTTCCTTCTGTTTGAGCCGCAGCACCAGATCCCCAACCGCGAATGCTCTGTGGCGTATGCGGCGACTGTGATAGTTGCGCAAGGATTGCTGATATACTGCGGATCTTGCGAGTGCGATGTCGCGCATTTCGTCGAGTGCATCCATATCTTCTGCGAGCGCCTTGTTGGAAGTTTCTTCGCTGTAGGCTACAACTCGTGGGGCGCTGAATCGAACGTCCTCGGGAAGGACTGCTTCTGCCCCGTATACCATGAAGAATGGCGTGTACTTCGTTGATCGATTAGGAGTTGTGCGCAGGCTCCAGAGTACGGAGGGTAGCTCTTCCGCCCAATGTCCTGCGGCGGGGTGTAGACGATCGAGTAGTCGCTTCTTGATGCCCATCGAAACTAAGCCATTGGATCTTTCGACTTGTCCGTTCGTTTGCGGGTGAGCGACTGAGGCAAATTTGAAATTGATGCCTTTTTCCTCGCAGAATTTTTGTGTCTCCTTTGCTGTGAAATTTGTACCGTTATCTGTAATGATGTCGTGTGGCACACCAAATCTACATATAATGGAGTCGAGAAACTTGACGGCGCATTGGGCGCTTGCTGAGGTTACTGGCATAGCCTCGATCCATTTGGTGAACTTGTCGACTGCGACCAGCAAGTGTGTGTATCCACCTGGCGTGGACTTGCGTAGTGGCCCAACCATATCTAGCCCCCATTGTGCAAAGGGCCAAGCTATTGGTATCATGTGTAGTTCCGTGGCAGGGGCGTGTGGCCTTGGTGCGAATCGCTGGCAGGCGTCAGATCGTTCGACCAGGCTTTTTGCATCGTTGGCTGCTGTTAGCCAGTAAAATCCTGCTCGGAAAGCTTTTCCCATTATTGTTTTCCAGCTAGCATGATGTCCGCAGTCTCCTTGGTGTATGTCCTGGAGCAATTCCTTGCCGTCTTCGGGTGCGATGCAACGCTGAAGTATTCCCGAGATACTTTGCTTGTATAATTCTCCGTTGACTACTCGAAAGGACTTGCTACGCCTGATTATCTGTCGAGCCTCACGTGGGTCGGCCGGGAGCTGTCTGTGGAGCAGGTAGTCGAGATATTTCTGCGTCCAGACTGGCTCGACCATGAAAAACTGTCGTGATATATTGTGAATAAGCTCGATAAGCGCGACCTGCGGGCTGACCACTGTTTCTGGCGCTGCTGCAGCTTTCTTCACTTTGACTGATCGCTTGATCATCCGTTCGAAGTATATTCCTGGCGGTATAGGTGTATTGGTGGAACCCATGTTTGCCAGTCTATCTGCTTCTTCGTTGCTAGATCTTGCAATGTGTTTCAGCTCGCAGCCTTTAAAGCTTCCTTCGAGTAGGTTGTACATGTCACGATATGCGACCATGTTTTCAGCGATGGCGTCGCATTCTTTCATCGTCTGCTGCACTATGAGATTGGAATCACCGTAGATCATTAATCGGGTAGCTCCACAGGCGATTGCCATCTTCATCCCGTGCAACAGGGCTTCATATTCTGCGTCGTTGTTTGAGGCTGGATCGTCTGGTGGAAAGTCCAGTCGCAGGATGTATTGCAGCTTGTCCCCCCGAGGCGAAATAAGAACGATTCCAGCTCCTGCTCCTTCGTTTCTCTTGGATCCGTCGAAGTACATTATCCAATTGCTCGTGTACTTGGGTGGTCCGGGCGTTTGTAGCTCTGTCCATTCGCTGAGGAATTCCACGAGTACTTGAGATTTGACTGCTTTTCGTTCTGTATAGGTGATGTCCCAGGCGCCCAACTCGATGCTCCATTTTGCTATTCTTCCGGATGCCATAGGGTTGTTCATGATTGTCCCGAGTGACGCATCATTAACCACTGTAATGGTATGTTCCTGGAAATAATGTTTGAGCTTTCGGGCTGTGAGAACGACTCCATACGCCAGCTTCTGATAATGAGGGTATCGTTGCTTGCATGGCGAGAGCACTTCGCTGATGTAATATATTGGTCGTTGGACTCCGTATGCTTTGCCGTCTTCAGGTTGTTCGACCACGATTGCTGTGCTGATGACCTGGTTTGTAGCGGCTAGGTATAGTAGGAGCGGCTCCCTTTCTTGCGGTGTTGCAAGGACGCGCCTGCTTTGCAGCGATCGCTTCAGGTCTGCGAACGCTTGTTTAGCTTCGGGTGTCCACTCGAATTTGTCCGTCTTCTTTAGTAATTTGTAGAAGGGTAACGCTTGCTCTCCCAATCATGCGATGAACCTGCTTAGGACGGCTAGTCGTCCTGCGAGCTGCTGGACTCCGCGTAGATTGGTTGGCTCCTTCATAGTCAGGATGGCTTGTATTTTTTTCCGGGTTGGCTTCAATGCCTCTGGCGGATACCAGGTACCCGAGGAGTTTTCCTGCAGGGACGCCGAAAACGCATTTGGTCGGATTGAGCTTGATCCGATATGCATTAAGGGCGTCGAACGTTTCTCTGATGTCCTCAAGGAGTGTGTCCTCTACTCGAGTTTTGATGACGATGTCGTCGACGTACACTTGTACGTTTTTGCCAATGAGATTGGCGAGGCATCTTTGCATGCAGCGCTGATATGTTGCGCCTGCGTTCTTCAGCCCGAAGGGCATTGTCGTGTAGCAGTAGACACCGTGGGGTGTGATGAATGCCGTCTTCTCTTCGTCTTCCTTTTTCATTCGTATCTGATTGTATCCCGAATAGGCGTCCAGGAAGGAGAGGTGTTGGCAGCCTGCCGTAGAGTCCACGATCTGGTCGATTCGTGGTAGAGGAAAGTTGTCCTTGGGGCAGTGCTTATTCAGCGATGTGTAGTCGATGCACACCCGAAGGATGTCCGTGTTCTTCTTGGGGACTAGCACCGGGTTTGCCAACCAGGTGGATATCTTGATCTCCCTAATAAAGTTGGCGGCTAGCAGTCTGTTTATTTCTTCTCCAAGCGCCTTTTTCTTGGGTTCTGAGAATCGTCGAGTCGTCTGTTTGATGGGTTTGGCATTAGGAAAGACTTCGAGTGAGTGCTCGGCAAACTCCCTGGGTATTCCTGGCATATCTGAGGGCTGCCAGGCAAAAATTTCCCAGTACTCACGGAGGAGTTTGACGAGCGCGCCTTCCTATGCTGGCGAGAGGGTTGTGGAAACCATCGCGGTCTTGGCGGAATCCGTCGGGTGCACTTGGTGCTTGCGGGTGTCGCTGTTGGCGCTGAATTCCAGTTCAGGCGCGTTTTTCTTCGTGAGGGGCATGACGGAGTGGTCCGTGGTTTTTGCCAGCTCTTGAAGTTCTTCTTGCATCCCGAAAGATTTCGCGATCTCATTGAATTCTATGTCACACTTGTCTGACTTCTGGAAGTCTCCGTCGATGGTGATCACACCGTATTCGCCGGGTAGCTTGAGTTTCAGGTACGCGTAATGTGGTACTGCCATGAATCTGGCGAACGCTGTTCGGCCAAGGATGGCGTGGTACTGTGAGGGCCAGTCGACGACTTCGAAGTCCAGGAATTCCCTTCTGTAATTGCTTGGAGAGCCTAGTACAACTTCTAAGCTGATTGTTCCGAGTGGACGGATTGCCTTGCCCGGAACTATCCCGTGGAAGGATGTTTCTGATTCCGTTAGGCCGTCCAGGTTCTTGTTCATTCGACGGAGTGTATCCGCATAGATGATGTTGATTCCACTGCCGCCGTCCATGAACACGCGGGCTAGGTCGTAATTTCCGATTTGAGCCTGGATGACGAGGGCGGCGTGTCCTGGTCGATAGACTTGTGGTGGATGGTCTTTTTTCGAGAACGTGATGGGCTGATCTGCCATCTTCAGGTACT
This sequence comes from Alopecurus myosuroides, assembly GCA_028641055.1. Classification (NCBI taxonomy): domain Eukaryota; kingdom Viridiplantae; phylum Streptophyta; class Magnoliopsida; order Poales; family Poaceae; genus Alopecurus; species Alopecurus myosuroides. Next base: position 361,105,191 of record CM054059.1, on the reverse strand, counting down.
CGGTCTTTGTTGGCGGTGTCTGCACTGCCATGCATAGTTTCCTTGTGTTAGTCTTTTGAGCTCTGCGAGAGGGGCATACCTTCTGTATCATCGCGAGTTGTCCTGCCGGGTTCGGGTATGCATTGGCTCCATTGTTTTGTGGTGGTGGCGCAGGTAGTGCGGCTAGCGCCATGTTTGGATTTGCTGGTGGAGGTGGTGGTGGAGGTGGCTGGAATTGTTGTCCTCCTCCTGGCAGCGGCGGGTAGTTTTGAGTGGATGCGAATCTTTTCCTCGCGAGAGCATCCGAGATGTCAAGAAACTTTCGACAATCCTTGAGAAGGTGTGTTGCCTTAGTTTTGCCCGTGCGCTTATCTGTAAACAGGTGTAGCGAGCAGTATGCATCGAGATCCTCCTCGGGGGACTTTTCTTCTGCCTTTGGTTTCCACTCGCGACTTCCGCGACGGCCAGAGTCGCGGTTTCGCGTGAATTCTGCCGCCACTAATTCCTCCCTGTCCTCGTGGTCATAGTATTTCCTTCTCTTTCTTCGTCCATGGCGGTCTTCCTCGTGTGCGGGTGACGAAGCTCTTTCATTGCGTACCGCGTCTTCTCCGTTAGCCCATTTTTCGGCTATGATCATTAGCTCCCCAATGGTTTTGGGCGCAGCTCTGCCTAGCTCTTCTCGAAACGCGGTTCTTCTCGCTCCTTTGGCGAAGGCCTCAATCGCCACCTCTTCCGAGATGGTTCCTGCGGTGTTCCTGAGTGTGGTCCACCGCTGGATATATTCTCGTGTGGATTCGCCACTCTTCTGTTTGCACGCTCGTAGTTCTTCGATTGTGGCTGGCCTCTTATACGTCGACTGGAAATTTTTGCAGAAATCGCGGTGCAGGTCGTCCCATGATGCGTAGCAAGATTTAGGTCTTCTTTCCAGCCAACTACGGGCCGCGCCTGTAAGATGCAAATTGAGGTATTGCATGGTCGTGTTCTTGTTCCCACGTTGGCATTTTACTGCCGTGAGGTAGTCGCTTAACCACTGGGAGGGCTCGAGTGAGCCGTCGTATTTTGTCACCTCCGTGCTGAGCTTGAACCTCTTGGGTAGAGGTGCTTCTCGGATGCTGCGAGCGAAACAGAGCGCTCCACAGGTTTCGTCGTCTGAGGACCTGGATGAGGAGCGTTCGCGATACCGTGAAGCTCTCGCCCTATCCACCTTCTTTTTGGCGAGATCTGATCGCGCGTCGTATTCGGACCGGTCGCGGTCGTTGTCTTTCCTTGGTTCTTTGCTTCGCTTTCTCGAGCGGCTGCTGTGGCGCCGCGAGCTTTTGTCTCTCGGGCTGTCGTCGCTGCTGCTTCGACTGTCGCCGCGACGGCGGGCTTCTTTTCCTCGACCACGTCGTGGCGATTTGTCTTTTCTCGGGGATGAACTTCTATGCCTGCGGGGCGTTTCTTTATCTTTGTTTTTCTCCTGTCGCTCCTTCTCCAATTCTTCTTCGGTCTTCTTGCGATCGTGGGAAGCGAGCCTTGCGGCCGCCAATCCTAGTCCTTTGCGAATTTCTTTGTACTGTTCCACCCGAGGGTCGCTTTCCGTCGGTTGGTTCATCTGCATGTAGGTTGCTGCGGCTAGGATCGCGGCAGCTGGGGTTTGCGGATAGACGTTGCCGTCATCGTCGACCCTCATGAAGGAAGACGTGGTCGAACTGTCGGTCGCAGTCACGGATTCGTGGCCCCTTGACGATGTTGCGTGTCCCTTCCTCGCGGGTCGGGTACCGACTGAGGGTGCAAGGGACTGTTCGACTCGCCGCAGGCTTGATTCATCCGCCGCTCTTCTGCGACGGGCTAGATCCGCCCGGGCTTCTTTGATGTTTGAGGCCGCTCTTACTAGGTGGTAGTGGTAGGCGGTTAGGTCTTCTTGTGAGGCTCCTGCCGCGGGTGGCTGACTCCGCCGCATGGCCTCCTTGGCCCTCTTCCAGGCCTCCCGCGAAACGCCGATTATATCGCGCTCGGTTGCGCTGAATTCGGTTTCCGAGGGTTGTTCCGATCCTGCCATGCAGACTTGGGCCAGTCGTGGCTCGTGCGTCCTAGGCGCAGATCGGAAAGCTTCCCGTACTCGAGATAGTTCCTCTGTCGAGAGGGCGTGGTAGTCGACTGTGTTGAAGCGGATGGACTCGCCACTTTTCTCCATAGGGAAGCGCGAGTTGACGGCTCCAGATTCAGGTTCAGACTCATCCAAGAAGTGGAGGATTCCGTCTCTGTTTGCCATGAAGTTGAAGCTCCCGAACGTCAGGGTGACGCTCTTCTCCAGATCCTCGAACACCGGGCGTGATTCCGGCGAGTGAGGCGTGACTATGACGGATCCGATCCGTACGGGATTGTTCGGAGCCGTAGTCGATGGTTTCCAACGGGAGTTGGATGTCGATGAAGCCGAAGATGCCGGTGATCCAGCGCCCGCGGTCCCCACGGTCGGCGCCAATTGTCGAAGTTCTGACTCCACAAATCCCTCAGGTGACCCTATCGGGTTTCGACTAGGAGAAGTCATGAGCGCTGGTGAAATCGTCGGCTTGACAGGGGGCGAGATTTACCCAGGTTCGGGGCCCTCGAAGAGGTAAAACCCTTACTCCTGTCTTCTGCTGATCTGTATTGGATGATTAGATCGGTTACAGGTTGCTCGAATCGAGAGTAGATCTCGAGTTCCGAGGCTTTTTGGCCGTGCGGTATTACTTGGTCCTCTCCTTGGGGGCTCTCCTGGCCTTATATAGATGGCCAGGTCTCGAGTTCTACCCGGAGAGGACTCAAACCCTAGCTGGGTCGGTTACAAATTCCCTAACTTAACCCGCAAGTTGATGCGGGTGGGCTTCACATGGGACTTCTAGAGTACTCCAAGGGCGCTTCCTTTTGGGCCTTGACCAGAAGGCCTGAGAGGGGGTGTCCTTACCCGCAGGGTCCAGGATCCATATCTTCGTCAGCCCTCCTCCGGGAGATTTTCGGACACCGTCTTCATTTTGGCGGAATATTGGGGTTATTTTGGATCTTTCCTCGGAATTTTTATGTTAGAACTTTCTAAAATACAAAAACTGCAGAAAACAGGAATTGGCCCGCTCTTGAAAAGGGGTCTGGCAAGGAAGAGAGCGTTACAAATTGCCGATTTTTTGAGACTAGTCATCTTGTAATAGGTTAGTCCATGAAAATATCTTAAAATGATATAAAACTATGGTAGAAACATAAGGCAATGATATAAAACAAGCATAGAATAATCAAAAATTATATATATTGATTTAGATGTTTGCCCGATCTTTCACCGCAAGAACCACCAAGATAAACTATCCTCCCAATCACATGAGCGATACACGCAACCTAAAGAATTTGGATAAATTTAGGCGAGCAACAAGGTGATGAACACCACGCCTCACGCCAAGCTCGACAACCCTTGGAAGATCCAAGAGCCTTCTCGCAACGCACGATAACCCTTGGCAGATCCAAGAACACGCGTGCCTCGATTTCAAATATAACTTGATGAACGTCCGAGACGCCTTCTTACACGTCCGACTTTCCTTATATGGAATCAGTGCTGGAGGAGGGCAGATTTACCCTATGGGCAAAACCTAATTTTAAGGTTTGCCATGTGGGAGCCATGGTCTCACAAAGTGCACAAGGATTCTATAAGTATTTTTCCTGAATTTATTGGATAGTAAATGAGAAATAAAAAAGAAAAATAAAAGAAAAGGAGAAAAAAAGAGGTGGGATTAGACTCCGCAAGGGAGTCCAATCCGATTCTTCCTAGGAGGAGTGGTGCGGCCAAGCTAGAGGGGGAAACCAGCCCCCCTCCCCTCCTATGACAGGTGCCCTCGTAGCTCCCACTATATAACCTCACCCCTCCTCCTCTTTGGAGACACAATAAATTGAGCCTTTTGGCCTTCTCTCTCTCTCATATAATTACAGATCTAATTAGAGGGCATCTAGAATTAGAGCCTCTAATTATAGGTCTAATTTGAGAATTAGAGGTCTAATTAGAGAAGCTTTCTAATTTAATTAGAGCCTCTAATTAGAAACATCTCTAATTGGATTAGAGCCTCTTCTAATCGGGTTTTTTGAGTTATACTCTTCCGATTAGACCTAGCTCTAATTGTTTTCTCTCTCGTGTGTCGAGAACTTCTAGTTTCATAATAGCTCTAATCACATTTGATTAGTGTTACCAACTAGCAACTCCGGAAGTCTGTCTCTCTTTATCGGTGCTGAGTCCTAGATGGCGGAGCGTTGATGCGTTGACATGAGCGTACGCGTGCACACCATAAGAGTGATTACACGTGTGATCCTAAGAAGGGAAGACTTAGCGACATCCTTACAACTAGGCCTATTTGTGGGGACCTATGATTGTTTAGATCTCTTCTACGACTACATTGATTCTGCTACTCGGTGAGTCGTTTTCGAGATCCTTGCATGTATGGGCATGCCTCGCTATCTGCATAGTGATCTTGGTGGACTATGTAGGGCAAAAAAAATTAAATTCTGCAGCATAGACTAGCATCTACATCACCATGATTGCCTTCAGACAGATGTGTGAGTAGTTCATCCCAGGACTACATGCCCAGAGCAGTAGCTAATGGCGTTCTCTCTCCCTTGTGGCTCCATGTTGTATTTATCGGGATCCGCCATTGAAATTATGATTATTGTTTCATGTCTTTTTGAGTGCTTCACTTATATCTTTAGAGTATTTTAATCTTTTCTTGGAATGTTCTCCAATGTGTATGATTTCCTTGGCCAAGTTATTGTATGTACCTCCAAAGGAGGGTTTATATGCTAGATAGTGGGTTTGTGCCTCCTTTGCATCTGAAGTCGAGTGACAGAAACGTGTAATGTGGAGGATGTGATGTTTCCACTAGGGAGAAAACAACAGTGTTATTGTCTATGGATGGGAATTAATTCTTACATTACGTATTGTTCTTAATGCATTTGTCTGTTGCGCACAAGCAATCACTTCATTGCTGCAACTTAATACCAGCGATATTTGACGGATTTCTGTCTCAAGGTGGACTTTTAGTAGTAGATGTTGTCGGATGGCGGTCTATTTACTTTGACGTAATGCCTACAATGTTAGAACTCATGAACTATATTTTGTCATCATAGTATTGTTATACGCACATGATTTGTCAATTGCCCGGCTGTAATTTGTTCACCCAGCATGTTTACTGTTCTTAGGAGAGACACCACTACTGAAACTATGCCCCCCGATCCTATTTTCCTCATTGATTACAACCTTGTTTACTTGCTTTCATCATCATTTTCTCCCTATTCTGTTTTCATTTAATATTCTCCAACCATTCGATACAATAAATTCTCTAGTTTTCAGCAAGATGGGAAGATTCACAACATTCTCAGAAAGTTGGGAGCAAGAGAGGGTTTGCGTGTGTGTGTAGGTCCATGTTTGTTGAAGCGCTAGACAACAAACAACCTACCGAGAGACTTCAAAGTCCTATTGGATTGATCACCCTGGTTTCTAACTGGGGGAAATTTATTGCTGGATCACATCATACTATTTACCAACGGGCGTGTGATTACACCAACAAGCATACAATTTTTGGCGCCGTTGCCGAGGACTTCAAGCTTTTAGCTATGGTATATATACACTTCCACCTTTCTCTCTTTTTTTTTGTTGTTTCTTAGTTTACTTTTTTTAGCTTTGTTTCTCTTATGTCGAAAGTCCCCCCCAAAAAAAGTTCTCTAGTTCCTAGTGTTTTACTTGTTTTGCTAGTTTGTCTTGTTTTGTGTTTTGTGCTGCAAGGGGAATCTCACACTTCCACTATCTTTCTTATGTTTTGTTCTTGCTTAGTTTAATTTTGTTTATCTTGTTTTCTCTCTATTACCCCCCCCAAAAAAATTAGTTCCCTAGTTTCTAGTCTTTTATCTGTGTTGTTAGTTTATTTTGTGTTATCTTGCAAGCATGGCTACCAAAGATACTACCAAGCTTTGTGACTTTACTAGTACCAATAATAATGCTTTTATATGCACACCTATTGCTCCACCTGCTACTACAACTGAATTCTATGAGATAAAACTAGCTTTGTTGAATCTTGTCATGAAAGAACAATTTTCTGGTATTGGAGAAGATGTTACCTCTCATTTTAATAACTTTGTTGAGTTATGTGATATGCAAAAATATAAAGAGTTAGATGTTGACATTGTGAAAATAAGGCTATTCTCTTTCTCATTAAGAGGAAAAGATAAGGTGTGGTTATTATCTTTGCCTAAAGTAGTATTGATTCTTGGACTAATGCAAAGATGCTTTTATTGGGAAGTATTATCTGATACGTCCAAAACGTATCTCCTTTTGTGAACACTTTTCTTATTTTTTTCTTCTATACTTGTGAGTTTTGGATACCACTAACACGGACGAACGTTGTTTTCAGCAGAATTACCTTGGTGTCTCATTTTTGTGCAGAAAAATCAACTTTCGGGAAAATGCTCAAAGAGATCCCATTGGTCCTAAAACACCAGAAGACCCCGGGAGCCAGAAGAGGGCTAGGAGAGGAGCCAGGAGGGGGCCAAACCACCCCCAGCTCCCCCCTTAGCCGCGCCGCCAGGTGGTGTGGGCCACTCCCTCACCCCCTCGGACTCCCCTTTCGACTACATATGCCCCATAACCTAAAAACCGAGGGGGGTTCGTCATATTCCCCAGAAACACAACAGAGCGCCGCCGCCACCCTGAACCTTGATTCGGGGATCAGAAGTTCCTGTTCTAGCGCCCTGCCGGGACGGGGATTCGGAGGAGATCATTGCCATCGACATCGCCACCTCTTCTCCATGAACCATCCATGATTCCCCGTCCATGTGTGAGTAAACATCGCTATAGGTTGAGAGGGATGGAAGGGATTGGATGAGATAAATCATGTAATAATGCTAGATTGTTAGGGCATAGTGCCTAGTATCCATTGTTAGTGTTTTGTACCGTTGTTGCAACTTGTTATGCTTAATGCTTGTCACTAGGGCCCGAGTGCCATGATCTCATATCTGAATACGTGTTTCATGAGTATAATTATGTTTCTTGATCATATCTGCAAGTTGTTTACACATGTCATTGTCCGGAACCCGAGGTCCCAAAGTGACAGAAATTGGGACAACCGGAGGGGGTGGTTGTGATTTGAGGATCACGTGTGTTCACAGAGTGTTAATGCTTTCCTCTGGTGCTTTATTAAAAGTAGCACCTTAATTACCAGTAGTGTCCCTAGAGGCCCCGCTGCCACGGGCTGGTAGGACAAAAGATGTTGTGCAAGTTTCTCATTGCGAGCATGTATGACTATATTGGAACACATGTCTATGGTTTGCCTAAATGTTTGATACTTTATACTAATTATTTGCAATGCCCGTGTTAGATTATTACATGACCTATGTTATCCATGCAACTCCCGTCCATCCATTCCCTCTATGCCTATGGTGCTTCCCATACTGTTGTTTTCCGCGATTGCTATTCTTGTTACTATTTTACTATTGCTGTTATTTTATTTCTACTTCTGCTATAAAACTGTTACCACTGATAAATTGTTGCGAGCAAGTCTACTTTTAGGTGCAGCTGAATTGACAACTCAGTTGTTAAGGCTAATAAATATTCTTTGGCTCCCCTTGTGTCGAATCAATAAATTTGGGTTTTACTCCCCTCGAAGACTGTTGTGATCCCCTATACTTGGTGGGTTATTGATGCATGTAAAATGCATAGATGAATTTTGCATATTTTCACATGGTTTTCTATTACATATTGCATCATATAAGGGTATAATTCAATGTTTTATAGTATTTTGGGGTTAAATTACAAAGTCCCCCAACTTTTATGGAATTAACCCTGCCTGTCAGAAACCCAGTTTTCTATATTTTTGACGTTTCAGTGGGCAAACTTCCGCGAAATCACCTGAAAATCTGTGGGGGTCATTTTCTTGGAAGGAGAAGACTTGTGGGCGAAGGATCCACGAGAATTGGGCAAGGAGGCCCAAAAGAGGACCCTCCACGCGGCCAGATTCCTTGGCCGCGTGAGAGGCCCCCTTTTGGCCCCTGTGCCCCCAATTCCTTCTATCTTCGACTTACCGACTCCGTCTTGACCTAAAACCGACTATAAAAAGGGTCCCCCGTACCCTTACGGAGCGGAGCGCCGCCGAAACACCGAAACACCAAAACAGAGACCAGAAGTTCCAGATTGGAGGGGGAAAACTCCGGCGGGGTGCCGCCGGTGTGATCTCCTACCCCTCCAACGTCATCTCCATCGACATCTCCATGAAGAGTGAGTAGTCCACCTCAGGGCTATGGGTTTGTGGAAGTAGCACTTGTATCTCTCTCTCTATGTGCTTCACTAATTAGATCCGTATGAGCTGCCTCACATGATTACGGGCACCGTTGTAATTCCTATGTGGTGGATCTTTTCTATGAGTTATTGAATCTGAGATTGCAATTGTTTCTCTTGAGTTATTTGAGTAGATGTATCTTATGTACCCCGTTCTTATTTGGTAGCTTTGATCAATCTAGTTCTTGAGAGCGTGTGTGGGGTGATGGGTGCATTAGTTGGAGTAACAGGGGGTGGCTAGTGCTGTGAAAGTGACAGAAGTTCAGCGATCCACTTAGGTTTTGTTAAACCTTTCTTAGTTACCTCACTAGGGATAAAAAGGAGTAACTTGTTACCGGGGATTTGAAGTGACACTAATCAATCTCCATGACTAGATCTAGCAAGTTCTTACTTCAACTTCCTGTCACATTGCTTAAAGATATACTCTGGTTTTTCCTTAATTATCAAGGTGTTATGATTTATTTCGCATCTTGGTGGAGTATAAGAGGGATCAATATGACCGTAGATATCTCTATGCTAGGACGTGATGCCCATATGAAAGTACTCAATGTTAAACATGTTATTGTAATCTCACATGTAATTCTTTATGTCCACCGTCTACTACTTTATTTGAGAGAATGCAAGTGTGAAACCATGAACCCCGGTCCTATTTTAAATATAAGAAAACACTCTAGTTACTTTGCTGCAATTTACTTTACTTGCACTTTACTTTACTTGATCTCCAATTCGAATTTACATTATCTCCATCACCACTTGCATCACAAAAATACAAAAACAATCCATTGCATATTTATTTTCTCATTTGCATTTAGTAGTAGATTTAATTATTGCACATTTACTTTCAGTTTTGCATTGCAATTTAGAAGTCTCACACCTTGTGCTTGACAACCACTTGGTGAGGTTGAGGGCACAAAATTCTCTACTTGTTTGCAGGATCCTGGAGGAAGCTTGGAAGACAACTGCTGAAATACTGGCTCCCCAAGAGTTCGATATAAACTCTCGAGTCACCCTCGTGGGGAAGAAGGCTTGCCACTAGCTACACACTCTGCACTTGGAGTCTCAACCTAGCCATCAAGCGTTTTTCTGGCGCCGTTGCCGGGGAGCCATAGGTGAAGGAGTTGTCCAAGGGAGCTCACAAGAAGTCTTCATCACCAACAAGGTGTGCAAACACCTAAGCTTGGGGAGGTTGCACCTACGTGAGTACCGTCCTTTCTATCTCCACCTTCTTTCAAGTATATTGTTTTGTTTCTTGTCTTGTTTTTGTTTTTGTTCTCGTTTTTGTTTTGTCTTGCATATTTTATTTTAGTTTGCATTTTAGTTTTGCATTTAGTTATCTAGATTATTTTAGTATTTCGAATTTGCTTAGTTACTTTACTTTTGTTTTGCATAAAAAATTAAAAACTACATAAAAACTTGGAAAATGGAGCAGAGAACTTATTGGCCATTCAGTGTTAGGAATTTCCCTCAATAGCTAAATATTCCCGTTGAAAAATTAGAGGTAGATCCTAGTGTTATTAAAATGATTTATGAATCTCGTTTCTATGGAAAGCCTAAAGAAGAACCTTCGTTCCATCTTAAGAAATTTTATGAAAGATGTAAAACTTTGAACTTGAATCATGCAAACATCAACACTACTAAAGTTAAACTCTTTCCCTACTCACTAGGAGGCAAAGCATTAGATTGGATATTAAGATGGCCTCCTAGCAATTTTACTACTTGGTTCAACTTAAGGGCTGCATTTATTGAAAGGTTTTGTCATGCTGAAAAGAATTACAATGTTAAACAATTGCTCATTACCTTTAAACAAGAAAAAGATGAATCAATGATACAAGCATGGGAGAGATTTAGAATTAGAGCATATGGAATAGGGCATGGCTTTAGAGATTGGATACTTATGCATATGTTCTATAAGGGACTTTCTGAAACTTCTAGAGCCTTTTTAGATAATGAATGTGGGGGATCTTTTACTAGTACTAATGCTGCAAATACCCATGTTTTGCTTGAAAGTTTGCTCTTAGAGGTTAAAATTAAAGAGAGCTTAAAAAAGGCTGAAGTACCCGAGGATATTTTTGATGATCGCTATGAGATTTTTAATATGCATAATAGAAAAGGAAAAGTAGAGGAAATTATGATGCTTACTGAAATTAAGGATCCATTGCTTGATTTAGAAAAAAGTAGCTTGCAAGAACTTATTGCTACTCTACAAAAATTTGCTAGTGATCCCACTATAAATGTTAATCAACCTGGCTTTGGATCTTATATTGCTAATCATGTCTTGCAAGAAAAAATTGCTAGGTACAAGAATGAGGCCATGGTACCTCCTAAGCTTGGGGATGCATGGATCCCCAAGGTGATAGTTTCAATTGGAAAAGAAATTCACCATGCTATGTTAGATCTAGGTTCTAGTGTATCGGTACTCTCTAAAGAATTATATGAATTGCTAGAACTAGAAAATTTAGAAAAGTGATCAAGTGAATTTGTCCTTGCTGATAACTCTACTAAACATGCTGTAGGACAAGTAAAAGATGTTATGATTGAATTGCACATGACTTTCGTACCTGTTGATTTCATTATTATGGATATGGGGGATAAATCCCCTAGTCCTATTATTTTGGGTAGACCTTTTCTTCGTACTACAGGTGCAATCATATACTCCAAGGAAGGGAATATCAAGTTTCAGTTCCCTCACAAGAAAAGCATGGATCACTTCCCAAGGAAGAGGGGCACGCTGAAGAACAAGCTCCCTCATGAGTTTTATCCCTCTTGATTATCAAGTAAGTAAAGCCTAGCTATATGGCTATAAAGAAAGCGCTTTACGGGAGGCAACCCGGTTGTTTTTGTTTGGATTTTACTAATGTCCTCTTGCTTTCTCAATAGATTAGTTTTTTTGTTTTAATTCTGGAGTTTTCAATAAAGAGTCAAGTCAAACCCATTTGGACTTATAAGTTGCTATCCTAGTGCATGAAATTTCTGTTTCAGCACGAGTCTGATCACCGTATGATTTTACTTTTTTTATTGGTATGTCGGATTGAGCTAATTTTTTAGTATGTTCTGCAACTTTTCGTCATCTCTAAGCACAAAAATTGGCTTAATTTTTTGACGAGTCTAGCTTAGGGAAAAACGTTCGTTTTGCTGCTGCTGCTTTTCTGGACAGATTCTACCTTCTTTTGTTTTATGCACTCTTTGGGCTTGGGAATCGAATTTCCATGATTCTTTCAAGCAAGAGAGTGAACATAAAACATAATGAACCTTATTGTCTATCTACTGGAGCATTTGATTTGGAATTTTGCACAGAAAACATGTGATTTGTTTGTCCTTGCTAATCTCACCCCACAGAAAAAGAATGGGAGAAACATGTTTTGTGAAGTTTTTTTCACAGGGAATAGAGGAGCTGCGCCTCAAGACATCCAAGAATGGTGAAATCCATAAGCTTGGGGATGTGATGAACACCCCACTAGAGCTACACTCTTTTGGTTAGCACACGTCTACTTTCTGTTTTTCTAAGCAAAGCATTTATCGTATAGACTTGAAGCGTCTAGTTTTTGTTTTTATTTTTGTTTTGATAAGACCACCACCATCATTTTATATGAGATTGAGCTACTGGAGTTTGGGGTTGGAATGTATTGGATGCTAGTATTATGACTTGGAATAGGGATGCCATGGTTGATTTGAAGAGCTACATATGTTTGCATGATTTATAGGCTTTTTATGTGTAGAAATTTGCAATAATGTTGTCTTGAGCTATCTCTTATTCATGTCCTTGATGTTAATTGCTGGTTTATTTAGTTTGTCATGAAATGAGTAGTTCTATGTACATATGCATGCATAGTAGCTGGTCAACTATCTCCCTCTTGCTAGCCCAAAAATTTGAAAATTCCAACAAGTAAAAACTTGTTTCCAACACTCCTTAGCCAAGTATTTCCAGTGAGTCCACCATATATTCCCATTAGTTTCATTGCTATTCCAAGTATGTTCAACATGTTATTGTGTTATTTATGTTCTAAATTAATATATTCACTTTATTAATTGTCATGGGTTGAACTTGGGATAGGACTCTCGCGAACTTTTGAAGGCACACTTTACTTTTTATGCATCTAATAAACATGACCCAATAATGGGAGCCACAAGTTTTGCGTTTGAAAAGTGTGTGGTTGGGAGCTAGCTATAAACGTGTATCACCGGAAATATTTCAACATTGCACAAAAAAAAATTACATTTGGTTGATATCATGTACTTTTGTTTTTGGACTCCTGCCATGCCGAAATGAAATAGAGGAATAGTAAGTTTTGATGAGTAAGTATCTATATGACTAGAGAAACGCATTGGGACGCTAACCCAAGCCATGCTTTATCATGGTGGAAATTTACTTACAGCTTGAGTGACTCTACAACACATCCTATAATAAAATAAGAAGCTATGCATAATAGTGAATGAAAATAAAAAGGATGATGAGTCTACTCCGTTTGTTCATCTTGTCATTGTAACATAGGCTTGTTTCCATGTCATGGGGCAAGAGGTACCTCTTTGCGGTTCTTTATGATGTCATTAATACTTATTATGATTGTACAAAGCTTATTAGGAATCTTAAGTTGAGTAATCATGGAGTAGGTTTTCACACTCACGGGGCATGAGGCTTTCAACCACCTTGTCATTCTCATTACTTCAATACTCACAATTTTAAGATGCTAGTGATAAAGGGGCAATGAGAGTCCTAGATCAATGTATACCACATTTCAATTAGTAATTTTAGTTGAATAATTTAGAGGCTAAATAAGACTTGATCATGTTTTACCTCTACTCAATTTTCTCCAAAGTGTCCACCATATTTTCTATTCTCCATTATACTATTCTTTGACCAATATAGGATTTTATTTTTCATTTTGTGTATGCATTTGGTCCATAGTGCTTTTATTTCATTATACACTTTGTGAACTTTCATGAAGCATCTTTGCTTACATATTTGATATTTCTTACAACATTAATTGTATATTGCTACTCATTTCTAGTATTAATCATTTGATTATATGTAGCATGAATAATCCTCCTTGATATCCCATGATTTTTTCAATATGCAAAACCCATCTTAGTTTTATCACCTTCATACTCGAGGACGAGCATGGGTTAAGCTTGGGGATGTTGATGCATGTAAAATGCATAGATGAATTTTGCATATTTTCACATGGTTTTCTATTACATATTGCATCATATAAGGGTATAATTCAATGTTTTATAGTATTTTGGGGTTAAATTACAAAGTACTCCAACTTTTATGGAATTAACCCTGCCTGTCAGAAACCCCGTTTTCTATATTTTTGACGTTTCAGGGGGCAAACTTCCGCGAAATCACCTGAAAATCTGCGGGGGTCATTTTCTTGGAAGGAGAAGACTTGCAGGCAAAGGATCCACGAGAATTGGGCAAGGAGGCCCAAAAGAGGACCCTCCACGCGGCCAGATTCCTTGGCCGCGTGAGAGGCCCCCTTTTGTCCCTTGTGGCCCCAATTCCTTCCATCTTCGACTTACCGACTCCGTCTTGACCTAAAACCGACTATAAAAAGGGTCCCCCGTACCCTTACGGAGCGGAGCGCCGCCGAAACACCGAAACACCAAAACAGAGACCAGAAGTTCCAGATTGGAGAGGGAAAACTCCGGCGGGGCGCCGCCGGTGTGATCTCCTACCCCTCCAACGTCATCTCCATCGACATCTCCATGAAGAGTGAGTAGTCCACCTCAGGGCTATGGATTTGTGGAAGTAGCACTTGTATCTCTCTCTCTCTATGTGCTTCACTAATTAGATCCGTATGAGCTGCCTCACATGATTACGGGCACCGTTGTAATTCCTATGTGGTGGATCTTTTCTACGAGTTATTGAATCTGAGATTGCAATTGTTTCTCTTGAGTTATTTGAGTAGATGTATCTTATGTATCCCGTTCTTATTTGCTAGCTTTGATCAATCTAGTTCTTGAGAGCGTGTGTGGGGTGATGGGTGCATTAGTTGGAGTAACGGGGGGTGGCTAGTGCTGTGAAAGTGACAGAAGTTCAGCGATCCACTTAGGTTTTTTTAAACCTTTCTTAGTTACCTCACTAGGGATAAAAAGGAGTACCTTGTTACCGGGGTTTTGAAGTGACACTAATCAATCTCCATGACTAGATCTAGCAAGTTCTTACTTCAACTTCATGTCACATTGCTTAAAGATATACTCTGGTTTTTCCTTAATTATCGAGGTGTTATGATTTATTTCGCATCTTGGTGGAGTATAAGAGGGATCAATATGACCGTAGAGATCTCTATGCTAGGACGTGATGCCCATATGAAAGTACTCAATGTTAAACATGTTATTGTAATCTCACATGTAATTCTTTATGTCCACCGTCTACTACTTTATTTGAGAGAATGCAAGTGTGAAACCATGAACCCCGGTCCTATTTTAAATATAAGAAAACACTCTAGTTACTTTGCTGCAATTTACTTTACTTGCACTTTACTTTACTTGCAACTCCAATTCGAATTTACATTATCTCCATCACCACTTGCATCACAAAAATACAAAAACAATCCATTGCATATTTATTTTCTCATTTGCATTTAGTAGTAGATTTAATTATTGCACATTTACTTTCAGTTTTGCATTGCAATTTAGAAGTCTCACACCTTGTGCTTGACAACCACTTGGTGAGGTTGAGGGCACAAAATTCTCTACTTGTTTGCAGGATCCTGGAGGAAGCTTGGAAGACAACTGCTGAAATACTGGCTCCCCAAGAGTTCGATATAAACCCTCGAGTCACCCTCGTGGGGAAGAAGACTTGCCACTAGCTACACACTCTGCACTTGGAGTCTCAACCTAGCCATCAGTTATCGAGACTATTTTCTGGCGTCGTTGCCGGGGAGCATAGCTTTATTTATTTGCTCACTTGATCATGATATTGTTTGCAGCAAGCCATTCATCATGGGCAAGAATCATGATGGAAAAGTTCCTATATTACCATCCACTACAAGGATAGATACAACTTTGAACACCTTTGTTGCTCTTGATTCACCGTCTGTTATGAGTAAGCTTCTCACTCCACCACATGCTACACATACTGTTAATTCTGATGAGTCTGAGAATGTTTCTGATACTTTTGATGGTGCTTCTACTGTGCTTGATGATACTTGTTCTCTAGGTCCTTTCCTAGATGCTACTATTGCTAGATCCAGACAAATTAAAAATGCTGAAATTTATGTTGAAAATATTGGTACACTTGTTAATGCATCTAAGCTTATTGATGATCTTGATGAAACCTATATTGAACTTAATGATGATTTTATTGAAGAAACTCGTGCTACTACTGGTGCAAGTGCTCTTAAGAGTCTTCTTGCAAGACATGCTGTGAAATATAAACCTTCTCTTGATGCTAAGTTTGCTACATCTCCCATACACATTATAGACAAGGATTATGATTTCTCTTTAGATTTATCTTATATATCTATTGTTGAAAAGGAACTTTTTTGTGGAACTGAAAGTAAAAGTGCTATGGAACACATGAATGAGCTTTCATATTTGAGTAGTTTATTTTCTGATGGTACTAAACTGCATACTTATTTTGTTACCAAGATATTCCCTTTCTCATTGAGAGATGAAGGTAAATTTTGGTTTAACAATCTGTCACCTCGGTGTATTACTGATCCTATGGATTTGGTTAATGTTTTCTTTCAAAAATATTTTCCTGCTAGTGCCCAACATGCTGCTGTGTAGGACATCTTCAACTTTGAGCAAATTGAAGGAGAAAAATGCCTGAATCTTGGACAATATTTTGTTCTTTGATAAGAGCTAGCCCTGAATACCCATTACCTAAAAATGAGATCCTAGATATATTTTATAATGGACTAACTGTTGAATCTAGGACATATCTGGATAGTTGTGCTGGTTGTGTTTTTAGGAAAAGAACTCCAGAAGAAGCTGAGGAATTAATGGCTAAAATAGCCAAAAATAATGATGATTGGAATATACCTGAGCCTACACCTATACCTGAGCCTACACCTACACCAGAGCCAACACCAATACCAACACCCAAGAAGAGAGGGATGATTGAATTAAATGATGAAGTGATGAAGGAGGCCAAGAAATCTCTTAAAGAGAGGGTATTAAATCTGAAGATGTGAATTTACCTCCTATAGAAGAATTATGCAATCTTATCCCTCATCCATCAACTGTTGAGGTACACTCTCTCCAATACTTTGATAATAGAGATATTCCCTACTCTAAACCACCTGATCGATGCTTAGATGAATTTGATAATTATGTTGTTAAGCAAGACAAATTTAATAGGAGGGTGCAAAATCACGTTATGGAAAACTCTAGAGCTATTCATAATTTGCATGGTATTATTGAGAGAACCTCTAATGGTGTTAAAATGCTTGTTAAACATTTTCAAATGGTTCAAACTCGAATTGATCAACTTACTAAAGTGCAAAAAGACATGCTAGCTAATTCTTCTAGAGATAAACATGTTTGTGAAATAATTACTAGAAGTGGTGTTTATACTCATGACCCCTTGTATCCTGAAGGACATCCTAAAATAACTGAACAAGATTCTCAGCAACCTAAAAACAATAGTTCTCCTTGTAAGAAAAAAAGAGACATAAAAATGTTGTAGAATATCCTGAACCTGCTAAAGATCCTAATAGTATATCTATTTCTGATGCTGAAACTGAAAGTGGTAATGATAGAAGTGATGCCTCTGATAAAGAGGAAACTGTAGCTGAACCTGAAAAGCAAACTAAAACTGCAAAAGTATATTAAGGAGGATTTCATTGCTAATAAACATGGTAATCAAAGATAGCCTTGTGTACAAAAAGCAATTCCTTTTCCTAATAAGAAACGCAAATCAAAGGAAGAAGAACATTATAACAAGTTTTGTGAATGTATGAAACCTCTGTTTTTGCAAATCCCTTTGACTGATGCTATTAAATTGCCTCCTTATTATAAATATATGAAAGATATTGTCTCCAACAAAAGGAAAATTCCTAATGAGGAAATTTCCACTATGCTTGCTAATTACCCTTTCAATGGCAAAATTCCAAAGAAGCTTGGAGATCCTGGTATTCCTACTATCCCTTGTTCTATTAAAAATAATTATGTTAGAACTGCTTTATGTGACTTGGCAGTTGGAGTTAGTGTTATGCATTTCTCTCTTTATAAGAGACTCTCTCTTGAAAAATTGATACACACTGATGTATCTTTGCAAATGGATGATAAGTCTACTGCTATTCCTATTGGTATTAGTGAGAATGTTACTATTCAAGTTGCTACTAATTGTTTGATAATAACTAACTTTTTTTGTGTTGGAAATGCCTGAAGATGATAATACGTCTATTATTCTTGGAAGACCTTTTCTTAATAATACAGGGGATGTTATTGATTGCAATCAAGGAAAAGTAACTTTTAATGTTAATGATAAAGAGCATACTGCTTATTTTCCCAAGAAGATTGATAGAAGATATGGTTTAAATTCAATTGAAAATACTGAGACCATAAAGATTGGAGAATTTTCTTGTCCCATTCCAGTACCACCAAAAGAATATGAAATTATTATGATTGGGAATATGTCTATCAAGGTTGAGGTAACATAATTATTTAGTGATTAGCAAAGTTTTGCTTCATATGAAAATTGTTCTGGTAACAAGACTTGATCACCCTTGTTAACAAAATGATTTTTAATGAAGAGGACAATGTTTTCACTATGTTTTCACCTTCCCCATTATGTTTTCACCATGTTTACTTCTTCTATCACATTGCTACTTGAGTACAATCATGTTTTCCAACATCCATATTCATGTTTTCACCATAATTAGTGTGGTTATGCATGTTTTCACCACTCATACTTTTGTTCTCACCACTTCCACCTTTGTTTTATTTGGATATTTTCCATTGGAGTGTCATAGAACCTATGTAGTTATGGTTTTGGTTTTGTTTTCCACCTTTTCACTTTTGTTTTTCTAGTTTTTATTAATTATTAAAATTCTGGAAATACCTCAAAAATAAAGTTTCTCGAAAAATTCCAAAAAATTATAATAAATTTTTACGTCAAAAATGAGGCAGAGAGACACTTGGGAGGTCCCAGAGGGACCCACCAGTCAGGCACACCATAGGGTGGCGCGAGCACATTGTGTGGCCCCCTGGCCCCCCACTAACTCTCTCCCTGCCAAAGTTCCCTCTCTCACCTCCCAAACTCAACACATTTCCTGGAACCCTAGTTCTTGCTGTTCTTCCTCGAGATTGTTCGATCTCTTTTCTCAACCCATCATTTGTGTTTAAGTTTGTTGCATTTGCTCTCCAGTATGTGACTCCTCCGATTATCCAAGTAGAATTTTGTTTAGTGGAGTATTTCTTGAATATTTTGGTACTGTAGGTGATAGCTTATGTGAGTTTGCATGCTTGATTTGAGTAGAAATAATATAGTTTAGATGCATGTTTAGCTCTCCTATAAGTCACTATGGTAGTTTCCACCTTATAGTTGCTTGAAATTAATTTTTGTGATGATTGTTGAAAATTTTCAGAGATGGATAGTCATAATTTTGGAGAGATATTTAGGAGTCATGCTCGTAGGAGGACAAGGCCCTCGTGCTCATCCACTTTAGTGAGGACACCGTATAATGAAGACCTTATTTCACCTAGTATTGATGATGCGGGAGGTGATGGTATCGCTAATCCCTCTAGCTTTCCTTGTATTACATTTCTAAGAAGTGCAGGTCTGTTAGATGACTTTCTGATTCTTATTGAAAGAATTGGTCTAACCAAGTATATGGAGGATGAAAGCCTTCAGTATGCCGCTCTCACAAAAACTTTTGTTGAGAGTTTTAAATTTCAGAACACACATTTTGGTCCATCTGTTGCCTTCAAGTTATATAGTAGTTCTTTTTCTTTGCCCTTGGAGACTTTTTGTGCCATTGTAGGTATCAACACTACCGGGAGAACGTGCAGGATTCGGGATAAACCCGCGGATCTTGTGGCGCTTTACCGAGAAATCACCAACGACGATGGTCGCTCACCCCAGCGTGGGAAGATAAGGAACATTCAACTTCCTGCTCTTAGATATTTTACTTACTATATTGCTACTAGTATCCTTGGTAGGGAGAACACTAGCAGCATTTCTAGTTATCACCTTGATTTCATTGATGTTACGCTTAACCGTAGCAATAAGTACAACCTTGGTGCACTTGTTGCATGCCACCTTGCTGCTAAGGGGCCTATTTTGGGGGGCATTATTGCTACACGTATATCAACTGCTCTAGAATTTTCTATTGCTCCTGATGATGAATTGATTGCTCCCTATAGACTCAACCTTGCTTCCATGAAGTCTCGTTAGTTTGTCACTGCTAACTCTACTGCTGATCGCTTAGTATATAGAGATTTATATATGGATGGAGTTGAGCGGAAAGTTATTTTGCCGCAGCCTGTTTTGTTCAAGATTGACAGGTCACCATGGTCGTGTCCCAAGGAGGAGGTAGACGAGCATCGAAGCACTATGGAGTTTTACAAGCAGCAGGAGAGGAGAGACGCGCCTCCTGAGGACCACAACACGCAGTACACCGACGCGTCCTCGAGCACATATCAGGAGGAGGGTTCCTCCTTAGCATACTACGGGGGCACCACCTCATGGTCCCCTTGGGGATGATCTCCACTCAGGCCAAAAGCCTAAGCTTGGGGGGAGGTATACCGACATCACACTCATCTTTATATAATGTTCGGTCGGTTCTTTGTATATCCATATTTTCGTTTCTTTTGTTTGTTTTCATTTTCATTCGCTTCTTTCGTTTCTCTTTGTTTTATTGTTTTGTTCTTGTTTTCCAAAACACAAAAACACCAAAAAAATCTGTTGTTCCTCTTTGTTTGCTTCTTTATCTTCTTTTGTTGGTTTGCTTTCTTTTCTTGTTTCGTTTTAGTATTCAAAAATCCAAAAATATTTTGCTTTGTTTGCTTGTTTCCTTCTATTCTTGTATTAAATCGAAAACCCAAAAATATTTGTTGTTCTTCTTTGGTTTTGTAAATTTTGTTGCAGAGTTCACTGGACTTCCGTGTCTCCATTGGAGCTTGATTATCACTCTATATTATTCAATTCACAAGTGAAGAGCAGTAATGATGATTTACAACAATCCAAATTGTGGTGAGAGGCTGTATGAACTCTATTTGTTTTATTTTTGTACATATACTCATCGTGTGAATATGCTTAGTCCGTTCATGTAAGGTGTATGTTATTTAATTGATGCTTAGTAGTTTGTGCTCTCACGTGATAGTTCCAACTTATTAATATAAGATAGCATGTCGTATGAATGTTTGCTTGCATTGTTTTATTCATGGAAGGGTACGACATTGTGGTATCTCCCTCTGATTGTTTCGCTATAATCAACTTGGCACATGCTAACACATGCTATGAATGAAAACAAAAGGTCAATTAAGCCTCAATGATTTATTTTTCCTCACAGTATTTGTATAGTTTTTATGCCCCTTTTAGTTTTTTTTTGTCGCAAGCATGATTATGACAGTAGTTGCTCTCTTGATTGTCGCTCCCAGTCTATTCCTAGCCTCCACCTGTACTTAGTATGAGCTTACTTGTGCATCCAACTCCCCAAAACCAAAGTTTGCCAAATGTTTCCACCATACCTATCTATATATGTGGTATTTAACCGCCACTCCAAGTAAATTTCTCGTGTGCTACCTTTAAAACCTTCGAAAAAATATGTTTTGTGCCCCTGTTTTAGCTCATGAGGACGTAAATAGAGAATCTTTATCTCACTTCTTGATTGGATTTCACACCTTGGAATAGTGGCTTCGTCCGCTTATCCAATGATAGAAGAGCTGGCAGCAGGGTGCCCAGCCCCAAATTAATACAACAAATTCTCCTCACTCTTTTTGCCCCTAATTTATCAGTCAAAGCATAATTGTGTAAATAAAAGAGAAAGAGGGATGGCCTTCTACCCATATGCGTACTTCTATGGGAGCCGCTCTTGTGAAGTCTAGTTGGCTTGTGACGTACTGTATTGTCTGTTTACCATTCGTTGACATAAGCATACACCTCTCTTAAAAATGTTTTCAATACCTCTGTTTAATAAAATAAAAGCTCTAGCACATGAGTTAATCCCTGCTTTCCTCTATGAAGGGCCTTTCTTTTATTTTTATGTTGAGTCTTCACCCTATCACTTTATGCACCTTCTTGAGAGCATGGCTGTTATTCTTAGTGTAATGTGCTTGTCCCAAAACACGGTTGATAGTGGTATAACTTTGATGCTTGTATCTTTGATATCTTTATTTCTAGTCTTCATTTGAACTTCAGAGGTGCCCTGGCATTTATGTTTTGCTCCACTAAAGGTCAAGCGAGTACACTTTATCATACGTTGTTATGAGAATTGCAATCTATTATTAGTTTTTTGGCATCTCTTCATGGTTTGCATAACTGTTGGGTGACTTTTATTTTCCATACATCTTATTATGAATTGCCTCATATCTTGATCATGTAGTGAGTATATTTACATCATATGAAACAAATGTGTTTGTAAAAGTCTTTTATCGCACTCGGTGTCACTGAATTGCTTGAGGACAAGCAATAAGCTAAGATTGGGGGAGTTGATATGTCCACAACATATCTCCTTTTCCGAACACTTTTCTTATTGTTTTCTTCTAAACTTGTGAGTTTTGGATACCATTAACACGGACTAACGTTGTATTCAGCAGAATTACCTTGGTGCCTCGTTTTTGTGCAAAAAAATCAAATTTCGGGAAAATGCCCAGAAAAGATCCCATTGGTCCTAAAACACCAGAAGACCCCGGGAGCCAGAAGGGGGCCAGGAGAGGAGCGAGGAGGGGGCCACACCATCCCCCGAAGCCCCCCTTGGCAGCGCCGCCAGATGGTGTGGGCTAGTCCCTCACCCCCTCGGACTCCCCTTTCGACTACATATGCCCCCTAACCTAAAAACCGAGGAGGGTTCGTCATATTCCACAGAAACAGAACATAGCGTCGACGCCACCCCGAACCTCGATTCGGGGATCAGAAGTTCATGTTCTAGCTCCCTGCCGTGACGGGGATTCGGAGGAGATCATCGCCATCGACACCACCACCTCTTTTCCATCAACCATCCATGATTCCCCCGTCCAGGTGTGAGTAAACACCGTTGTAGGCTGAGAGGGATGGAAGAGATTGGATGACATTGAACATGTAATAATGCCAGATTGTTAGGGCATAGTGCCTAGTATCCATTGTTAGTGTTTTCTACCGTTGTTGCAACTTGTTATGCTTAATGCTTGTCACTAGGGCCCGAGTGCCATGATCCCAGTTTTGAACATGTTATTGTTTCATGAGTATAATTATGTTTCTTGATCATATCTGCAAGTTGTTTACACATGTCATTGTCCGGAACCCGAGGCCCCAAAGTGATAGAAATTGGGACAACCGGAGGGGATGGTTGTGATGTGAGTATCACGTGTGTTCACAGAGTGTTAATGCTTTTCTCCGGTGCTTTATTAAAAGGAGCACCTTAATTACCAGTAGTTTCCCTAGAGGCCCTGCTGCCACGGGCTAGTAGGAAAAAAGATGTTGTGCAAGTTTCTCATTGCGAGCACGTATGACTATATTGGAACACATGCCTATGGTTTGCCTAAATGTTTGATTTATTATTATTATTATCTGCAATGCCCGTGTTAGATTATTACATGACCTATGTTATCCATGTAATGTCCGTCCATCCATTCCCTCTATGCTTACGATACTTCCCATATTGCTGTTTTGTGCGATTGCTACTGTTGTTACTATTTTACTCCTGCTGTTATTTTATTTCTACTGCTGCTATAAAACTGTTACCACCGATAAATTGTTGCAACCAGGTCTACTTTCAGGTGCAGATAAACTGACAACTCAGTTGTTAAGGCTAATAAATATTCTTTGGCTCCCCTTGTGTCGAATCAATGAATTTGGGTTTTACTTCCCTCGAAGACTGTTGCGATCCCCTATACTTGTGGGTCATCATTATCCACGTGCAAAAAATATACAATTGAGGGGTGACATTATGAACTTTAGAATAATGATAATGAACATGTTTCTCAAGCTTGGTAAATAATGAAAACTATGGTAAAGAATTGTCCCACACACCGATTAACTACGTGGATGGTTGTCCAAACTTTTTATGCAGGAATAAAATTTTCTTCGAGGAATTTATTGGATTCATCTGCGGGAGGAACCTTTATGAATCTCACATTAGGTGAAAATAAATAAATTATTGGATTATTTGATGTCAAACTATTCCAATGGCACACAGAAAGGGCTCCAAGAGGTAAAAAGGTAAATTATGTTGAGGAGGTCCCTTATTTGGGTGATAAAATTGATATGCTTGCTAAACAAGTGCCTATGGATCCTAATAATTTCCTTTAAACTCTCTAGTTGCCATATCCTCCAAAAAATGGTAATTCATATGCGAATTCTTATGGAAATTCTTATAACAATCCTAAAAGCTCCACATTTGATCTAGAAAACATGCTCAAATAATTTATTTATTCACAAAAAGTTTTCAATAAAACTATTGAGAAAAAGCTTGAAAAAACTGGATAATCGTGTCCTGAAAGTTGATAGTCTTGCACCTCTAGAAGTCAAGAAAAACTGAATCTGTAAATGCTATACAAGTTCAAATTAATAAGAATATGAGAATGTTAGCTCAAATTTGTGCTAAAATAGAAAGAGAAGAAGCTTATGAAATTTCTGCAAAAAGAGAGTCTGTTAAAAGTTGCACCATCCAACCTTTGAAGAACTTAAAACTTTGAGTACTCATGAGCATGGTAATGATCCTAAACATGCTAAAGGTCAAACAAAGGGGATTGGAGAGGTCAATACTTTAGGTATAAGGAGTCCCCAAAATTTGGGGAGTGTGAATCTTTCTAGTGAGAAAATTGTTGAAAGTGGGCTTGATGATAATATGAATTTAGGTGAAACTTTTATCACTATATTTGAGGGTGATAAACTTGATTTTTATAATTGTACACTCTCTGATGTTATAAAGTTCCTACAAAAAATTGCCAAATATCCTAATGCTAGTAAGATAACTATCGTTTTTACTAAACATATCACTAACTTATTGAAGCTGGAGAAGAAAGGCTCAAACTTGCAGCCTCTATTTCTAGAAAATTACAAAATGTTTGGGAACCTACTATTAGAATAAGAGTGAATGATTTTGATTGCAATGCTTTATGTCATCTTGGTGCTAGTTCTTCTATTATGCCAAAGAGTTTATATGATATGCTTGATTTGAAACCTTTGGATGCTACTACTTTGAGAATCCATGTTATTGATTCCACCATTAAGAGGCCTTTGGGAAGGGTTGATGATGTTCTTATTATTTCTAATAATAATTATGTTCCCATTGATTTTCTTTTTTTCGATATTGAATGCAATGCTTCTTGTCCTATTATTTTGGGAGGACCTTTTCTTTGCACCGTTCGTGTTTTGATTGATATGAAAGAGAGAATTATAAGATTTCAGTTTACCCTCAAGAAGGGCATGGAACATTTCCCTATAAATAGGATGAATTTACCTTTTGAGTCCATTGTAAGGGCTAGCTATGATTCTATTGATAATACTTGATTCTTTCTTTACGCCTAGCTAAAAGGCATTAAAGAAAAGCGCTTCTAAGAGGCAACCCACTTTGTTTGATCTTATTTTCCTTTGTTTTCTCTGAGTATTTGAAGTTTTTACACCTGTAACAACCACTCTTTATCCTTTTTTGTTTGCTTTTTCCCAAGAATAACCTCTATTTGAGAGCAAGTGCAACTTGTTGTTTTCTGTCCAGATTTTTTCACCTAAAAAAAAATAAATCTCACTCAGAAAAAGTGTGATAAAATCCTAAAAAAACAGGAAGTTGCCCCAGGTTGTTATCTAACTTTCATTAGTAGACCACTTTTTTATTTGTGCTACGGAAGTGCCACAAAACATTCATCTTTACACTCAGTTCCGTTTTGACCGATTTATGCCTTTGTTTGCATTTGCCTCTTAATATATTTATTTTTGTGTTCTCCTGGGGAGAGGGCTTTAAAATAAGTTGTGATAGTAGCTAATGTTTGAACTGAGTGTTTGTCTTGTGTTGAAACTGAACCAAGTGGATTTATCTATTTGATGCACTAACCCCACTAATGAAAATTGTGAGAAGTTTTGCGTGAAGGAAGTTTTCAAGTGTAAGGAGAGGAGGATGATATGATGTAACATCCCAAGTATGAAAAATAGCCATTAGAATGTTTGCTCTCTGTTATTTTATGTTTTGCATCATGACATCATGTTCATTGCATTTGTTTTGCTTTGTTTTCCATTTGTTTTCCTCTGTTTTCCTTTGTTTTCCTTTGTTTTCTATTTGAATTTCAAACCAAATTTCAAACCTTTTGTTTCATACTTGTGATGTTACAATTTTCCAAATGATTATCCAAATCAAAACATCAAGTTGTTTTCATTAAACTATAAATCTCAAACCATCAAATTGTTGAAGTTTCAATAATTCATTTAATAGCAAATTCACTTAATTCAAATTCCTTTCAAATTCAATTAATTCTCCAAACAGCAACCCTTTTGAATCTTATGAAAATTACAAAACAATTCTAATCAATTTGTTTCAAATAAACATGGAAATTTCAAACTAGTTTAACAGGTTCCTTTAAATAAGTTAAGTAATGTCAATTTTGCTCAAATTCATTTAAAATACAAACATCACCATAATTCAAAATGTTTGAGAAAACAAAAGTTGCTTTTAGGTGCTGTTACAAAACCTAATCAAATACAAATTTTTCCTAATTATTCTAAACCCTAAAAACCCTTCCTTTTTCTCTTTTCCTTTTCAGCAAAAAAAAGTTAAGACAGAAACAAAAATTAAAAAGAGAGAGAGAGAGAGAGAGGGGCAGGCCCAGCCCACCATCTCTCACCCCTCAGGCCCGATACCCCCCTCGTTCATCATCTTCTTCGTACGGCAGCCATCTGAAGCTCCCACGTCGACAGAGGGCAGCAGCGAACGGCCATCACCACCTCCTCCCCCTCCTTAAGACCTAGCTCGATGACCTAGCCCCCTAACCCTACCCTCCTCCTCTCTTCCCTCTCCCCCGCCTCCATTTCCTCCATCTCCCCCACCTCTGCCCTCTATCTGTATCTCTGAACCCAAAAACCCGAGCCACCACCTCCTTCTCCCTCCGGCGATCGCCGGCGACCGGGTTCCCCTCCGGCCAGGCTAGGGCCGGGAATGGAATCCCCTCACCGCCGGCTACCTCCTCGACGTCACCACAACGTCCGGGAGCTTTGGATGCGCCGCCGCCGTCCGCATCTCGCCGCCGGCCCCCCACCTCTGCAGCTGTCACGTCGAGCACCCCCTCCTCCTGTCCTTCCCCTCGGTGAGTTTTCCCTCTCTCTCCCCTCTCCCTTCCGTCCGCGAGCACGCACCACCTCCGCACCCACAGCGCACGCACCACGCAGCATCAGCGTCCACTCGCGAGACCTCGCCGGCAAGCGATCGAAGCACGACCACGGTGCGGGTTCAGTTAACTGACCAAAATTCAGTTAACGCTGATCTGCACCTTATCCTCCTCGCGACCCCCTTACTGTCACGAAACAGAACAGCACCGCAGTGGTTACTGCCCACTGCGCGCAAGCAGGAGGTGGTGGGATCGAATCCCACCCCCCTCGCAAAACCCAACCTTTTTTTTCATCTTTTTCTAGGCCCAGCACAAATCTTTTTATCACGGAACAGTCCCTGCTTTTAATCTGCTAGGTCCCTGTAAAATATTTCTAAGTCCCTAGCTAACAAATAAAATGGCAGAATAATACCAAAACTCTAAAATTGCTTAAATAATTCATTTTAACTCCAATTTCAACATTTCAAATATGTTTTCCATACCAAATTAAATGCTCTACCTAAATATAAATTTTGTTTACTGTTTTGAATATTTTAAATTGGTGAAATATTTGAATCCTTGTTTAATTCACTTAATTTTGCAAAATTCATAACTTGGGCATAAAAATTCCAAATTCAACAAAATAAATATGTTTTACATTCAATTTTTCATGTACTTTCCAAATATCAACTTTGTTTGCCGTTTTAAATAATTTAGATTGCTGAAAACAACTGTTTCTTGATTAATGCATTTAAAATTGCCAAAATAATAACTTGCTCATTTTAAATCCATGTTCAACAAATAAAATATGTTTTCCATGCTAAATTAAACCACCTTTCCAAATATAAAATTTGTTTCATGTTTTGAATAATTAAAATTGGTTAAATAATTTAAACCTTGCTTAAATCATTTTAAATTGCTAAATTCATAACTTGGTTAAATTAAATTCTTTTTGAACATATACAATATGTTTTCTAACCATAAAAGTATAAACTTTTCAAATATGAATTGATTTAATGTTTGGAACAAATAAAAATTCAAAAAATTTCATAATTGAATTAAATTCATTTAAATCTTGTTTAAACTTGTTTAATTCATAATTAATTCCTTCTAAATCCTTTTTCAATAATTGAAACATGTAATCCACCTAATATTTTATGTTCTTTTCAAATATGAACTTTGTTATCTATTTTGAACAATTTAAATTGGTGAAAACAACAAATGCTTGTGTAACACCTTTAAGGAACCAAAATTTCCTAACTTAATAACTAAAATACCAAACTTGGTAAACCTTATTTCAACTTGATCCTATTGTTGTTTTCTTTCTGTTTTCCTCATCCATGCATCATACTAATCCACTTTCACCTGTTGATTAGTTGTAAAACAATTATTCCAACCTTAATTCATGGGCTTTCCATATGCAATCCCAAATTGCATGTGGGTCCATTTAATCATGTTATGTTACCATGTCAACTAGTTTAATTTTGATGCATCAATTAAATGGCCATTCATCATCCCATGATTGTGCATTATGCCATGTTATTGATTGTTTGTCTTTCTGCGTTGTTTGTTTGCTTCTTCTCGAATGGACGACGACGTTGAGACCGACGATACTTACGACACCCCTTCTAAGGATCTAGCTCAGTACCAGGCTGCTGAGTTTGCAGGCAAGTATTCACTCACATGAACCATTGTGTTCCTTTCCACATTGGATACCGATACTTTCCGTTGTCTATTCTGCTAGCCCTATGAATAGTTGTTTCTGTTACGAACCTATCACATGTTATCCTTTAACCCTGATATAGCCTCACCTCCATACCTATCACCCCGTTGCTTGTTGCCTGTGTCTTACTAGCATGCTTAGGGTTGTTTTGCTCGAGTCTGTTACCCGTTACTTTCTGTTACTATATTTCTATTATGTTTTGGGGCTCGATGTTAAACAACAACCTGTTAATTTTGAGGTAATAATAATTTGCTGATAAGGCACCGGCAGGAGGCCCGGCGTGGTTTTGAGGCCTGCTAGTGTCGACCCTAATTAGGAAAAGGGTCTTGTCTACTGATCCATGATGAGCGCACTAACCGCATGTGGGAAGCGTGTATGGGCGCCCCCTCAATTTGATTCGATTCGCATCTCGTCCAAATCGCCTCATTTAGTTCGGGTTTTCCATTTGCCGCATGCATATGCAGGTGCGAACCCTTGGCGCCAGGGTGGAACTTTTGTAGTCGGCATTTAGGGAGACACGTTCTTAGAGTGCTATGAGGGTCCCCTTTTCTTCGTGGGGCTTGATTAGCCGTGCGCTCAATTGCACGGGGTTCTTTGGGCTTGATGAGAAGAAGAGTTGAGTTGTGTTGAGTGCCCCGCTTGGTGGAAAGGCCATTCCATCTGGCGGGTTATTCTTACGTGTACGACCAAATTGGTGCACCACTGCAGGGATAAATCTTCTCGAGAAGCCGTGTTTTCCGCGGTTATGGATGACTTGGTGAAAGTACTGGCTAACAAGTACTCAGAACAACTTACACCTAACTAATGATAACTTGACTAGTAATAGTCTTATTGACACAACAATTTGAACCATCATTAATCCAACTGTGTGAGTTATCCTCGGATTGCTTCTTTGGATAAGGGGCGAGATCCAGGATGGGTTTGTTTGAGGTTAGTTATAGTTGGTTACGATACGCTATCTTATCTCCGTTCTGTTAGCCGGAAGTTGTAGTATATCTCTGTAGTTGTTTAGTGCAGCCCACTGCCGCATCTTTTATATCACCCTTTCTTCCGTTGAACCCAAAGCATCTGTGCTTGATGTTGTCGGGCATACTTTGGTGAATTGTGAGTCTTGCTTGCCAGTACGTTTATGTACTGACCCCTTTGGGGCTGTGGTTTCCGCAGACTACGTTTCCGAGGATCCCCATGGTGGCTACTACGTGGAGTTTGACGAGACTGCTGACGAGTAGATAGCGGACCCGGGAAGGATCCGAGACTTCGTGGATGGGCTCCGTATTATCGTTTCCGGCCTCTTAGACCTATTTGGATCTTGTCTGTACTCAGACATATTGAATGCTTCCGCTGTGATGTAATGATGATATGTTGGGACATGTGTCCTCTGGATGATTGTATTTGCTATCTCTGCTCTAATGAGAGCTATTTGCAACTTATTTCAATCTTTTGTGTCTTAGAGATATGTTGTGATATCAGTTGTTCAAAAGCCGTTGACGTACCATGTGTGTATGTTATGAAGTACGCCAATGGAAGTGTCTGGATTTCTATGGGATAGTTTACGCAGACGATGAATAGTAGAGAATGGTTGTCACACGTTTACGTGTTGGCCTACTCATATTGAGATGCGGGTGCCGGTATGCCCCGTAAGCCATTTATCTACTGTTTAGCGGGCTGTGAGTATCCCCTAGAAGTCCGGGTGCGACAAATGGTATCAGAGCCTGTCTGCCTGTAGGATCCCTTTTACTGGTCGCAGTTGAGTCTAGAAACTATTTTGTAGCTATATAGGAAAAATGAAACGCGAGAGTAGGAATTATGTTCTTTTTCTTCTTTCCCCACCCACCCTCCCTTTTCTGGTAAGGAAGTGCAACGTTATTTTCCCTTCTCATCTAAACTTTCAAGTTAGGATTTCACGT
The DNA here is from genome assembly GCA_028641055.1 of Alopecurus myosuroides. Taxonomy (NCBI): domain Eukaryota; kingdom Viridiplantae; phylum Streptophyta; class Magnoliopsida; order Poales; family Poaceae; genus Alopecurus; species Alopecurus myosuroides. The sequence goes on along the minus strand of CM054059.1, from coordinate 361,074,884 downwards.
ATCCTGGTTTCTCTAGGATAGTTATATCTACTAGTCCATAGGAATGGAGGTGGTTGTGACATGATTTATCATGTTGCCTACTCACGATTGAGAACGGAGGCGTGTAAGCCCCGGAAGCAGATCCTCTATTCCTTGAGCAGTAGATATTGATCCTTTAGAATCCCGGATGGGTTTTCCGTAGTACCTCAGGAGTTTTGGTCTCGTGTTTCCAGATGTTGCTTTGATATCCTGTTTTTCTCAACATCCTTTTCGTCCGTTCAAACCTTGTTGTTGCTTCCACTTCAGTTCTGCCACCGACGTCTAATCAATAACTCTGTTCCACCCTTCTGGCCAGATAGTCTATTCAACAAATGAATCAAGTTCCATTCAGCTATACACCCTCGATACAAAACCTCTACCTTTACTCGAAAATGTTTCGGTGGTTTGCAATTTCCCTGAAGTCTTTCCAGAAGAGTTGCCAGGGATGCCTATCGTCTTGAAATTCCAGAAAAACTATCCAAGGTGCACGATGTGTTTCACGTGTCACAACTCAAGAGGATCTTCGCAAGAAGTATCCAGACCTTTTCTCTTCTCAGTAGGAATCTCGGGGCGCGATTCCTTCAAGGGGGGCGTTTTGTAACATCCCAAGTATAAAAAATAGCCATTAGAATGTTTGCTCTCTGTTATTTTATGTTTTGCATCATGACATCATGTTCATTGCATTTGTTTTGCTTTGTTTTCCATTTGTTTTCCTCTGTCTTCCTTTGTTTTCCTTTGTTTTCTATTTGAATTTCAAACCAAATTTCAAACCTTTTGTTTCATACTTGTGATGTTACAATTTTCCAAATGATTATCCAAATCAAAACATCAAGTTGTTTTCATTAAACTATAAATCTCAAACCATCAAATTGTTGAAGTTTCAATAATTCATTTAATAGCAAATTCACTTAATTCAAATTCCTTTCAAATTCAATTAATTCTCCAAACAACAACCCTTTTGAATCTTATGAAAATTACAAAACAATTCTAATCAATTTGTTTCAAATAAACATGGAAATTTCAAACTAGTTTAACATGTTCCTTTCAATAAGTTAATTAATGTCAATTTTGCTCAAATTCATTTAAAATACAAACATCACCATAATTCAAAATGTTTGAGAAAACAAAAGTTGCTTTTAGGTGCTGTTACAAAACCTAATCAAATACAATTTTTTTCCTAATTATTCTAAACCCTAAAAACCCTTCCTTTTTCTCTTTTCCTTTTCAGCAAAAAAAAAATAAGACAGAAACAAAAATTAAAAAAGAGAGAGAGAGAGAGGGGCAGGCCCAGCCCACCATCTCTCACCCCTCAGGCCCGATACCCCCCTCGTTCATCATCTTCTTCGTACGGCAGACATCTGAAGCTCCCACGTCGACAGAGGGCAGCAGCGAACGGCCATCACCACCTCCTCCCCCTCCTTAAGACCGAGCTCGATGACCTAGCCCCCTAACCCTACCCTCCTCCTCTCTTCCCTCTCCCCCGCCTCCATTTCCTCCATCTCCCCCACCTCTGCCCTCTATCTGTATCTCTGAACCCAAAAACCCGAGCCACCACCTCCTTCTCCCTCCGGCGATCGCCGGCGACCGTGTTCCCCTCCGGCCAGGCTAGGGCCGGGAATGGAATCCCCTCACCGCCGGCTACCTCCTCGACGTCACCACAGCGTCCGGGAGCTTCGGATGCGCCGCCGCCGTCCGCATCTCGCCGCTGGCCCCCCACCTCTGCAGCTGTCATGTCGAGCACCCCCTCCTCCTGTCCTTCCCCTCGGTGAGTTTTCCCTCTCTCTCCCCTCTCCCTTCCGTCCGCGAGCACGCACCACCTCCGCACCCACAGCGCACGCACCACGCAGCATCAGCGTCCACTCGCGAGACCTCGCCGGCGAGCGATCGAAGCACGACCACGGTGCGGGTTCAGTTAACTGACCAAAATTCAGTTAACGCTGATCTGCACCTTATCCTCCTCGCGACCCCCTTACTGTCACGAAACAGAACAGCACCGCAGTGGTTACTGCCCACTGCGCGCAAGCAGGAGGTGGTGGGATCGAATCCCACCCCCCTCGCAAAACCCAACCTTTTTTTTCATCTTTTTCTAGGCCCAGCACAAATCTTTTTATCACGGAACAGTCCCTGCTTTTAATCTGCTAGGTCCCTGTAAAATATTTCTAAGTCCCTAGCTAACAAATAAAATGGCAGAATAATACCAAAACTCTAAAATTGCTTAAATAATTCATTTTAACTCCAATTTCAACATTTTAAATATGTTTTCCATACCAAATTAAATGCTCTACCTAAATATAAATTTTGTTTACTGTTTTGAATATTTTAAATTGGTGAAATATTTGAATCCTTGTTTAATTCACTTAATTTTGCAAAATTCATAACTTGGGCATAAAAAATCCAAATTCAACAAACTAAATATGTTTTACATTCAATTTTTCATGTACTTTCCAAATATCAACTTTGTTTGCTGTTTTAAATAATTTAGATTGCTGAAAACAACTGTTTCTTGATTAATGCATTTAAAATTGCCAAAATAATAACTTGCTCATTTTAAATCCATGTTCAACAAATAAAATATGTTTTCCATGCTAAATTAAACCACCTTTCCAAATATAAAATTTGTTTCATGTTTTGAATAATTAAATTGGTTAAATAATTTAAACCTTGCTTAAATCATTTTAAATTGCTAAATTCATAACTTGGTTAAATTAAATTCTTTTTGAACATATACAATATGTTTTCAAACCATAAAAGTATAAACTTTTCAAATATGAATTTGATTTAATGTTTGGAACAAATAAAAATTCAAAAAATTTCATAATTGAATTAAATTCATTTAAATCTTGTTTAAACTTGTTTAATTCATAATTAATTCCTTCTAAATCCTTTTTCAATAATTGAAACATGTAATCCACCTAAAATTTTATGTTCTTTTCAAATATGAACTTTGTTATCTATTTTGAACAATTTAAATTGGTGAAAACAACAAATGCTTGTGTAACACCTGTCGTGGGATAATCACGGCAGACGTTACCGGGGGTAACTGATCTTGGGGCAAGACGACACAGGTGTTTGGGAGAGGGTTTAGCTCAGAGGAAAACATGATGGAACTCGATCTGATAGCCGGCAATCAAGTCGCCGAGTCTCCGATCTCGATATATTAACTCAACTCTCGTGTTACACTGGATGCTCGATATCAAGCGATATTGCTAGAACTCTTAGATCTCTCTTAACCTAACTTAGGGGCCGGTTTATAAAGCACCCGAACCCCCTGGCTTGCCCTCCAAGGCGCACCCTGAATCCTACCCGGACACTGCGTACAAAACCCTAACTTTCCTTACCGTAACCCACAATCCGGGTTACGAGGCCTACAATCTTGGGCCTTCTAGAAGTTCTTTTATCCTTAGCCGGATCTTGCGCAGCGTCCTTTGGGCCGAATTACACCTTGGAGTTGGGCTACCGGGTTATCATCCCTCCATCAGTAGTCCCCAGAATAGCTTGGGCTTCACAAGATCCTCTTTGAAGTGCACGCCATTCCCTGCAAAATTATCAAACTTACAAGTTCAACGGAGGCCGGGTTAACTTAGCTTTGGTAAATAGCTAGGCCTAACTCCACGGTGGCCATATAGTAACCCGGCTTTCTCCAAGTCTTTACTTATCTTCCCGGGTTAACACCCTGATAAGAATGTTAAGGATCCGGTTAACTTTACACATTGCTTAATGCGATTATCTGTTGTTTGCAACTTAATACCTAAGGGGGTTCGGATAATAACCTGTGGGTGGATTATTAGTCATAGATACAGATGGATTTCGGTCTATGTATTTTGTTGTAATGCCCGCACTAAATATCATAGTAGTCATCGTGTTATAATGTGCACTACGGTGCAACCTTTATTTGTCAACTGCCCAGCTGTAATTTGTTCATCCAACATGTTATTTTTATGGAGAGACACCACTAGTGAACCTATGAACCCCGGTCCATTTTCCACACTGTTAAACAGACCACAACAATTTCCTGCTCTCTTTACTTACTACAAGCATACACTGTTTTCCACACTATACGTCTAATCTTTGTTTTCAGCAAGACCAGTGAGATTGACAACCTCAATGTACTGGTGGGGCAAAGTATTTTGGTTGTTCTGTGTACAGGTTCTATGATGTTGCTGACACCGGTGAAGCGCCAGCACCACCGTCAGTGGCATCAACCTTCCGAAGGTCCTCTTTCTCCTACTAGATTGACAACCCTGATTCTTAACTAAGGGGAAAACTCCTACTGATGTGCTCATCACACCCTCCTCTTGGGGTTCCCAACAAAGCGCATCAGGCCCCTCCATACTCATTCACACGCTACACTCCCTACTTCGTCTTCTTCCTCCAGAAAAGCTCGAGAGCTCATTCTCTCGTGCTTGCGCCATCGTGGCTGGAGCATCGCTGCCGTTCGCCAAGTCATGGTGAAGGAGAAGAGCCTGGCTACTAGGGGCACATGAACTGGCAAGAAGAAGAAAGCCGGCGGTGCGTCCGGTTTTGCTGTTGGTTCTGCAGCCAAATCTAACAGGGGCGTGATGCAAGTTAATTGGTGCAAGTTAGAAATGACTCAAGGCCAATTCCAAGAGATGGAAGACTCCGGCTTACTTCCATTAAACATATCCCAGCGTGCTCCTGGAAACGAGATCCGGCCTGAGCCTAGATCGGGCGAGGTAATAGTGTTTGAAGCTCACATACTCCGCGGGTTTCGTCCTCTCGGTTCATATTTCTTTCGAAGACTTTTATAGTATTACGGCCTTCACCTCCAAGATCTACCTCCAAACTCTATCCTCAACGTTAGCAATTTTTGTCGTCCTTTGCGAGGATTATCTCTAGGTAGAACCTAACTTAGATCACTTCTTGGAGTATTTCTATTGTAACAAACACCCGGAAGTAGACGGGGGTGACCTGATCCACTACGGTGGTGTTTCTTTCCAGAGACACAAATACATATCTTATCCGGGTATTCCATTAGCTAGGCACCCGAAACTCTCGCAAAAGACATTCTTCTATTGCAAAAACACTTCCCCTGCCGATGAACCGGTTTTGCCGGGTTATCGTCCTGAGTGTCTTGTTTACACAAGCACAATGAACTCCTATGCTATGCCGGTTGATAGAGTCAAAGTTAAGCCCCTTATCAAACATGTAACCTCTCTGATAGTCAATGAGTTAACCAGTTTAGACTTAAACCAGACTTGGGTAAACTGGCGTATTCCACCTCTCAACATTAGGAACCGGCTACTCCATCAGTATTCCGGTTTATCAGACTCCGTGAGGTATTCTGCAACCCTAGTCTCCAAATCTGATTTGGTGGCTACATTGAAAGATCTCGTTGGATTGAAGAAGGATAGACTCCTTGATGTTGGGCTCCCAGCCTTCTCTTCTTCTAATCTGGCTCCTCTAGTAAGTTTTAATCATGTTATAAGTTTTTTTTTTGCTTTTATGGTCTGGAATCTCGACAATGTTGACCCGGTTATTGTCCGGTTTGTAGCTTTCATATGCTTTCTGGGTTACCACTAAGGAACCTGCTTCCTCTCCTGAAGATGAGGAATATGAAGAACAAAGTGACGAAGAGGAAGAGGTTTCTGAATTTGATTCTCTTGGTCACTTGCATAATCAATCTGCTGATGCTAGTTACTCGCGGGATGAGCCGGCTGAACAGGAAGGTGCCGGTTTGGGGGAGGGGGAGAATCCCAGGAGGTGCCGGATCAGGGGACTCCAGATCTTCACCCCACTACTCCTATCACTGGCTCGAATGTGGTGGTTGAGAAAGATTCTCCTGTGACCAACAAAAGAAACCGGCATGCCATTGCAAAGGTGCCTTTTTCTAGACTGCTCAAAACACATTTGAACCCATCCTCACATATGAAGAAAACACAGGATGACGAGGATACCAGCAAGAGAAGGAAAAAACCAGAGCTCCGTCTCCAGTGATTTACAAGCAGGTCTACCTGAGAAAACTCCTTCCCACCGGGTTTCCAGATCTCCAGCTTCCCCTACTACTTCACATCCTTTGGCAGGGAAAATACGGCTTGAGTTGAGTCAAACTTCCCATACAGATTCACCAAACTATGGTTCTTCCCATTACAATGGTGCCAGCAAGTTCTCCATCAACTCTAGGTAAGTTAGATTCCAAGTTTTAAACATAACTGTAATTAATTCTCTTGTTCTAACTTACAATCTTATACTTGTTCATTTTTCAGGGCTCAAGTTGTGATAAAGGCCACTCCAGTTTCATTTGTTGCTCCAACGGATAACCTTGAGGAAATATTTCCTGAAGGAAATGATAATGAACCGGTAGATCAAGCGTCGGGTCAAGCTGATGTTGATGCCACTGTCCAAGACATGAATGTTGAGGTGAATCCGGCTGCCAGTGAGCCGGCTACTGATCCTCTAGTTGCGGACCCGGATGTTTCAAAACCGCATGTTGAAGACCCGGATGTGGTGATTACCGATTCTCAGGTTGTGAACACAATTGGCACCTCCACTGTGTTGTCAAAAGTTGTAGAAGATGTTAAACCATCCTCTAAACCAAAATCAATTCCTTCCAACCTGAATCTCGAAGGCCAAAGACTTGATGTTCTGGTTCATGAGCTTTCCGAGAACCGGCTTCGTCAGATGGAATCATTGACTTCTTGAAGAAAAGATATGAGGTAACTTTGATATACATAACATGTAGCCCACAATCTTCCAGTTTGTATCTGTAGAAAAACTTGAAGATTTGTTGTTACATCTTCTAACTTGAACTGCAGCCCCCAAGTGATGGTTTACAAATTGATTGTGAACTGGGACTTGTTTTAACCTTTTTAGCCAATAAAATTGTTTAACCTGAAATGTTGTAGCCCACAAGTGCCGGGTTTCGAGCCTGCAGCTACTCAGGACTTATTTGTACTCTTAGCCAAAACTTCTTAAACCTGAATTAGTGTAGCCCCCGAGTACCGGGTTGCAAGCCTACGCCTACTGGGGACTTAGTAAATATTCCATCCCTTTGGTAGGCTAAAAATCATTGTAGCCCCCAAGGTCCGGGTTATCTACCTGCGGTAGCCCAGAGCTTTTTAGCTTACTAATCCGATAACCTGGATTTTCTGTAACCCGGATTTTTCCGTGGTTACCATTTTTAGTGTCTCGAATCTTCCTCTCAGAAGGAAATTTCAAACTTGAAAAACTTGTTGGCTCAAGAGGCCCAGAAAACTGAAGAGGCGAGGAATTTGCAGCATGAGCTGGAAAAGCAGGCTGAGGAAGTTGCCAAAACCATGTCTGTTCTTCAGCAAGACTTTGAGAACCGGGAGAAAGCCCTTATTGAGAGGGCAGAAAATGCTGAGAAGGAGCTGGAAGAAACCAAAAGCAAATTTGCTAAGGTTAAGGATCTGCTGGGTGATATCACTTGCAGTGTTTTCGGTAAGTTTGCTCCTTGTCTAGTGCATTATTTATGCTTCTCTTCCTGCTCATTATCTCTGTATTTCCTCATAAGAATCCGGTTTATGAACGACGTACTCTTGTAATTTCCAGGCATAATGCACGGGAATAACCTCCAGCTACTAGAACTGAAATTGAAGGCTCTATTCACCTTGATCCGACAATTATATGTTGGGGGGGTGAATGCATCAAGGCAGTCAGGAACTAGGATAATTCTCCTAGGAAACTTCATGACATGATTGTGGAACTAACTCATGTTCCACAATGGATTAAGGAGCACAAAATCTCGACATGGCGTCATGGAGCAATCAAAGTCATGTCCCTTGCAAAGGCTTATCACCCGGAGTTGAATCCGGATCTTCTGGTTGGTGGTTTCCTGAGTATCGAGCTGATAGAACTAAATATGAGAGAAAATATTTCGCCAAGATCGAAAAATACTACCGGTTCCAAGCTTGCTTGGCTGCTGAGAAATTAAAGTTGAAGGATCTTTGTCCTGGGTATCTTTTCTCAGATGATCGTAAGCCGGCTTTTAGTCCTCTAGTGATAACTGTTGTTCACCAGGATCCACAGAAGAGCCGACTTTCTATAGCCTCATCCTCTGGTGTGCCACAGTCTACCACTCCCTTAGTTACTGCTCCACTTCGTCCCTTGTATGAACCGGATGATACACATGATGCTTTGGCTCATCTGGAGTGGAGATATGTTTCAGAAGCTGAAGTCTAAGAACTAGAAAACACTCAAGGCGACGATAAAGAGAACCCATAAATGCAAGACCCGGATTGTGGAGCCGGTTTAAAGTCTGCACTACAGAAAGGAAAATATGTTGTGTAATCGAAAGAAACATTTGTCAGTTTGAAAAAAATTCAGCCCTGATGGGCTTGTGATAGGCTAGATAAACTGGTTTATTTCTAGCTCTATTTTTGAAAGTGTGCATGTGCACTTATGATACTTTTGGTGTGTAATAACTCGGGTTTTTGCTAACTTATGCAAAAAATTCCGGGTTATTTTTATTGAAGAACTTGCAATATCTTCTCCCTAAAACAAATATTTCTTTTGTCTTTTTGGTTTATGTTTGCTATCTAGCTCAACCGATTTATTGCATGAATTATTCTAGTGTTTTCAACTCTAGCGAGTTGAGGGTCATTGATAACTCCGTTTTGTCGGGTTATAATATGATTGACTCGTCCAGGTTAAACATCTAGGTCATAAAAATTGCATGTAACCACTGACTGGCAGGCAAGTATAACCAATATAATATGACATATGCCAGATTCTTGAGATATAAACTCTGCTCTAGCATCAGCCCCCAAGTAATCATATAGGAAAACATAATTCTCTCTGAAAACGATAAATTTGTTGAAAAGTCACAATAACTTGGATTTTCCAGGTCTGCCCTTTTTATTTCAATAATAACTTAGTGATTACAATGATCCTATGTGTAGTATGGGCTCAACTGGGCTATGTTCCATGGTATGCCAGTTTTTTCCTCAGATGTTCGTGATTTATCAGCATCACGCATATCAATGAGGTAATATGACCCGCTGTGTAGGTTTTTGCTGACTACAAACGGTCCTTTCCATGGTGGACTTAGCCTGTGCATCCCATCCTTTTTCTGAATCAAGCGTAACACTAAGTCTCCTTCTTGAAAAATTCTAGTTTTTTCTAGTGGTGGACTTAGCGGCTATGATAGCGACGCAGGTCCTGCTGGTATATGGTTGACCTGGATGCTGCAAGTTCACTCGCTTCTTCCAAAGCATCAAGTGAGTTTTAACGAGCTATCTCGTTTTCGGTTTCCCCATATGAAGTTACTCTTGGTGAGTCATGACATATATCACTTGGTAAAACTGCCTCTGCCCCACAAACTAAGAAAATGGTTTATAACTTGTTGACCTGTTTGGGGTTGTTCTTATGCTCCATAAAACAACAGGTAGTTCTTCAACCCAACAACCTGCGGTTTTTTCTAGTGGAACTTGAAGTATGGGTTTGATACCCTTTAGCAACTCTTGTTTAGCTCTCTCTTCCTATCCATTGGACTGTGGATGTGCTACTGAAGCTAGATCAAGTCTGATAGGATTCAGCTCACAGAACTTTTTCATTGCTCCCTCAGACAAATTTGTCCCATTATGTTTGATAATACTATGTGGGTAACCAAACCGAAAAATCGTTTTTTTTTCAAAAACTTGACTGCTATAACCGCGTAAAATTTACTAACCGGTTCTGCTTCCACCCACTTTGTAAATTTGCCAACCGCTACCAAATAGGCGAGTCTTTTTGCCAGATGACATTTTAAAAGGTCCCGCCCTGTCTAGTCCCCAAACTGTGAAAGGACAAGTTGTTGGAATTATGCACAAATCTTGAGTTGGCATATGATCCTGCCTTGCATACTTCTAACATCCTTCACATGTTCGCACAATGCGCTCTGCATCAGCATTTACTGTAAGCCAGAAAAATTGATGTCTGAAAGCTTTGTTGACCAATGACCTGGAACTTGCATGATGGCCGCAATCTCCTGAGTGGATCTCGTTCAAGATCTGACACCCTTCTTCCAGAGAGACACATCGTTGAAAAATTTCGGTTGCACTTCGTTTATGTAACTCACCATTAATAATTGTATACGACTTGGATCGACTTATAACCTGGCGAGCAATAACCTCTTCCTACGGGAGTCCACCTCTCGTAAGATAAGCTAAATATGGCCCAGTCCACTCTGGAATTGCATGAAGAGCGGCTACCAGTTCTAATTCAGGATCCATATTTGCTAGGTCTTTTTCTATGGGAACCTTGACTAACGGGTTGCCAATCTCATCCAGAAATACCTTGGGTGGAACCTGTTTTTTGTGAGAACCTAGACGAGATAGTCATCAGCTGCTTCATTAAGACGTCGATCAATATGATCAACTTGATATCCCTGAAAATGTCCTGCTAGCTGGGTAACTGCTCGCCTATAAGCTGCCATAACTGGGTCCCAGGTTCCTATAACTTGTTGGGAAACAAGGTCTGAATCTCCCAGGCAGCGAATCCTAGTTATACTCATTTCCTTGGCAATTTGAAGCCCATGTAGTAAAGCCTCATACTCTGCTGCATTATTAGTGCATTTGAACAAAATTTGTAGGACATATCAAAATTTATCACCTCTTGGAGACGTCAAGACCACACCGGATCCTGACCCTTCTAGTTGTCTAGATCCATAAAAATGCACGGTCCAATACTTAGTGTCTGGCTTATCTCGCGGAAACTGTAACTATGTCCAGTCATTTATAAACTGGATGAGGGCTTGGGACTTGATTGCAGTTCTCGTCTCATATTTGATGTGATATGGCCCTATCTCAATAGCCCACTTTGCAACTCGCCCGGTTGCTTCTCTGTTTTGAATAATATCATATAAAGGTGTTGAACTGACCACTGTGATAGGGTGTTCCTGAAAGTAGTGTTTTAGTTCACGACTGGCCATAAACACTCCAAAAACCAGTTTCTGCCAATGTGGGTATCCTTGCTTTAACTCTGTCAAGACCTTGCTTACATAATAAACCGGCCGCTGCACGAGACCCTCTTTTCCTTCCAACTTTCTTTCCACAACCACGACTTCACTCACAGACCTATTGTTAGCAGAAATGTATAACAACATATGATCTTTTTTCTCAGGTGCAGGTAGTATAGGCGCGTTGAAAGTTGCTTTTTCAAGGACTCTAGTGTGTCGTCAACTTCTTGATTCCAAACGAAATTGTCAGTTTTCTTCAAAAACCGGTACAAGGGTATAACTTTTTCACCGAGTCTTCTTATAAACCGGCTCAAGACACACAACCTCTCAATTTCTGGACATCTTTCAGGCAAGCCGGTTTATTCGGGTTATGTATAGCCTGAATTTTTTCCGGGTTTGCTTCAATTCCCCCTCTCTGAAATAATGGAACCCAGTAATTTTCCAGCTGGTACTCCGAAAACGCATTTTGTCGGGTTTAGCTTCATTGGGTATCTGCGTAAACTGGCAAACGTCTCTTCTAAGTCTGAAATCAGAGTATCACTCTTTTGAGACTTGAGAATTATATCATCCACATAAACGTGTACATTTCTCCCAATCGGTTTCTCCAAACAATTCTGGATGCATCTCTGATAAGTTGCTCCTTCATTTTTTTAGTCCAAAAGGCATTGACGTATAACAAAATGCTCCAAAGGGTGTGATAAACGAGGTCTTCTCTTGATCCTCTTCTTTCATTTTGATCTGATGATAACCTGAATAAGCGTCCAAGAAACATAGCAGTTCACAACCAGCCGTAGAGTCTATAATCTGATCAATCCCGGGTAAAGCAAACGGATCTTTAGGACATGCTTTGTTCAGGTCAGTATAGTCTATGCACATTATCCAATTCCCATTTTTCTTTAAAACAAGAACTGGATTGGCTAACAACTTTGATTGCAATACTTCCACTATAAAACCAGCTGCCAAGAGCCTAGCTATTTCCTCTCCAATTGCCTTTCTTCTCTCATCATTGAAACGACGGAGGAACTGACGAATCGGTTTCAGGTTAGGATCCACATTTAAAATGTGCTCAGCAAGTTCTCTTGGAACACCCGGCATGTCAGAAGGTTTCCATGCAAAAATGTCCCAATTCTCACGGAGGAACTTGATGAGCGCCCTTCCTATTTATCAGTCATATGAGCCCCCACGCTGAACTGCTTAGATGAGTCGCCAGTGGTGAAGTCAACAAGATCCTGAGCTGATTTGAACTTCAGTTTAGATTCCTTGGATGGTTTCTTGAGTGAGGTAATATCCTCCGGATCAACTTGCAACTTATATAACTTCAGTTCCTCGTCTGCGCAAGCCGATTCTGCATAAGTTGCGTCTCCTTCACATTCCAGGGCTATATCTCTGTCTCTGTTAACAGTGATATTTCCATGAGGACCCGACATCTTCAGCTTAAGATATACATAGCAGCGTCTTGCCATAAATTTGGGCATGATACAGACTTTTGAACTTGACAACTTCGAATGCCAACATCTCTGTCCTGTAATTTTCAAATACTCCAAATGCAACTTTGAGATATATTTTTCCAATAGGCTGCGCAGACTTACCAGGGACAATTCCATGGAACACACTTGATGATGGCTGGAGTTGTTTCTCTTGCAGGTTCATACTTTTGAAGCTATCATAATACAATATGTTTATGCTACTTCTTCCATCCATCAATACCTTGTCTAGCTTATCCTCCAACTTGTAGAGCCACAACCAAAGAAACATTTCCCGGGTTATCAACTCGTGGAGGATGATCTGCTCGACTCCGGGTTATGGGCTGCTCAGACCAATTCAACCACCCAGGGACAGCAGGAGCTACTGCGTTTACCGCGCGCTTCTGCACATTTCTCTCTCTCCTGCATGAACTAGTGGTAAATACGTGACATTGACCAAAACTCAATTGATTGGGATTGGTTTGAAACCCGGAATTTAATCCTTGCTGGACGCCACCCGGTTAGTTCATTGGTTACCCTGGCCATGATGACCCGAATTATGATTTCCGGGTCCGGAATTGCCGGTTCCTGGATGGCCACCTCCCATGCTTCCTGGGTTGCCACCTCCATTGTTCTCTGGTCCATAGTTATTGTTTCTGCTTGGTCTGAAGCCCTACATTATAAAACAATTTTCCCAAGAGTGATTTGGGCATGGTCCCTTGAAAGCCTGTTGCGCCTGCGCGAAACTATTTGGTCAAATTTTTTGGTTTCCTCTGAAATTATTGCGCTGACGTTGGTTCCTGTAACCTGTATTGCGAGGTGCCTTTCCTGTTCTTGCGCTTGTTATTATTCTGGTTCTGGAAATTACCGTTACTCTGATTCAGGTTCTGGTTACCCTTGGTCCCAGCTTTCTTCCCTTTTCCCGACTTCTCATCATCTGAATCCGCATCCTTTATCTTATCAGACTCTGTATATTTGGTCATGTCATCTATCAGCTCACTCATGTCGTTTACGTGCCTCTTGATACATCCCAACTTATGCTTCAACGGGTCAAATTTGCGGTTCCTCTCTAGGGCTATGACGACTTGTTTGGCGGTGAGACCAACGGATGAATGAATGATTTCCGCAACACGCCACGACCAATGTTGGGCAGACTCTCCCTCCTTCTGAACACAATTTTCCAGATCCATAATAGTTGTCGGGTGCTTGCGTGTTCCTTGAAAGTTTTTGATGAACTTCTCCTTCAACTCTTGCCAGCTATTGATCGAATTCGCATGCAAGTTTTTTAACCAAGATTTTGCAGGTCCTTCTAACATCACACTTAGGTATCGCGCACACACTGCATCACTTACCTCCAAGATTTCCATTGCCATCTCATAGCCTTCTATCCAATCCGCAGGTTCCATGTCAGGAGTATAATTTACGACCCTTCGAGGCCTTTTAAAACCAGTTGGTATTCTCTCGTTCCTGATCGCGGGTCCAAGGCATTGAATTTTGATTATGCAAGACCCGGCTAAAACGGGATTCGAGACCAGGTTTTGAACGAGGGCTTGAACATGACCCAGTTTCTGTTTTCCGCTTCTGCCACTCTATGTCCTGTATTGATAACTCCCGGAGCATGTGAGACAGCTTGCCTGGGTGGGACAGGCTGTTGTCGGTTTGCATTGCTAGATCTAGTCAGAACAGGCGAGTTTCCATGGTGACTTCTTGGTAACGAGTTCCTGCTGTTATAAGGGGTTGAATGCATCTTCTCCTGGTTACTATAATTCATCTGTTGGACCACTGGTGTTTGCAACATCTCAATTGCTCTCATGGCTTCAACTCCCATAGGATTATTCGGGTCGACCAGGATCCGAGATAAACTGTTTGTGGCAGCCCAAATATTATCCATTGGATTGTTGAAGTGACCTTGTGGGGTATGAAACCTCTTAGGCCGTGGTTGCTCGTAAGCCGGATTATGGACTGAGTTGATGTGTTGCTGGATTGCTGGCTGGAAACGCACTGGTTGGACCGGGGCAGGGAAAGTTGGCTGTACCACTGGGTGAACCGGCTGCGCCGGGTTTGGTACTCCTCGTGTGCCTGTTGGGGATGAGAAAAGATTCTGAAGATTCGTCGGCCCCAATCCTGCTCCAAACTCGTTATTCAGTCGGGTTTGATAACGCCTGTGCTGTATCGAGGCGATTTCCCTCTGTCTGAAACTTAAATCAAGTCCCTCTGCTTCCAATCATGACGCCTCTTCCACAACGTCCAAACATGCTTTGTTTATACAGGTGACCCCAGTCCCGATTTCCTGACGAGCACGAGTTAACTCCTGTCGAAGTCTCTCTATTTCCGCGTTACACTGTACCAAATTCTCTGGTGTAATTGGGGTGGCTAGGATCTCGTTTAAAGAGTCCATAGTCTCTATTAGTTTAGGCCTTGGATTATACGATGCAGGCTCTGTCAGGTCAATTACTGGTTCTGCTGGCCCAGAGGTTGCTATCCCTGGTCCTGCTGGTGGAGCTGCCCTTGGCCCAACGGGTGCAAAACCTGAAACTCCCATGTCCCCTGGGACCAGGTTTGAAACTGAAGTTGTATTTGTGATTAAATTTCCACTGGCATCATACCTGGTTTTGTAGGTCGTGTCGGTCCTGCCATATAGACGGTTGCATGATGAACTGTATCTGTCAAGCTCTCCATGTTCGGTTTCAGGTCTCCTCCCAGTCGGTCTTCAAAAAGCTGGTGGATAGAACCCGTCTCATCATGGTCATCATTGTTTCCAACTGAGGATTCGCCATCTGAGTGTACGATCGTGGCTTC
This sequence comes from Alopecurus myosuroides, assembly GCA_028641055.1. Classification (NCBI taxonomy): domain Eukaryota; kingdom Viridiplantae; phylum Streptophyta; class Magnoliopsida; order Poales; family Poaceae; genus Alopecurus; species Alopecurus myosuroides. The sequence continues at coordinate 361,059,689 of CM054059.1, read as the reverse complement.
CCAAGAAACTGAATCAGACTCATGTTCTAGATCCGGGCCGGTTCCGCCTATGAACCCAACGAAGACGTGAATTCCGCCAAAGGGGACTCTGAAACCCGATTCGATGAAAGCGAACTCCAGACTCCACATATCGTGGTTATAGTAGTTTCCTCGCCGGCTCCTCCTGATCTGGCCAATTGCGAGCTTCTCGATTCCGGGCAAGGCTCCTTCCGAAAAAACGACGCTTCTGCGAGCCGGCCCCACGATGGGCGCCAACTGTCATGAGGATTTCATGGCAAGTGTCCTCTTCTGAGAACTAGATTGTGAGGCCATTGCTACTGAGCGAAGTCAAAGGGTTAAGGTGGAAACGAGAGACGCGAGTTTACCCAGATTCGACCCCTCTATTGAGGGTAAAACCTACTCCTGCCTTCTTACTATTGGGAAATCAAGGTCTCGATTACAAGGAGAAATTCCGGCTTCCGATGTCTTGAGAACTATTGCTATCAACTTAGAACTTGTCCATCTACTTTCAGGGTCTCGCCTTATATAGTGGACGAGTTCCCCGGGTTACAAAGTGATCCGGGTTATACCCGTTGTTGGAGCCCTATCGCTGTTCGGTCTTCAAGATGCTTCGTCCGGCTTATCCATAAACCAGACACTCCGTCCAGCCTTGGGACGTTGTTCCGGTCTTGGGCCTCCGTATTTATGGCCTGGGCTCTGGGACGAGTCTGCTTCTGTCTCCGGGTTATGCTTGAGCATACCTGGGTCTTCATTTTCTTGTAGGTTACCTTGTAACCGGTTTCTCCCAGTTATAAACCGGATCAGAATACAGGAACCGGCTGGATCATGTTCTGGTTCAGGTGGGTGGAAAGTAAGGTACCCCCTTACCTATTCCCCCAACAAGTCTCACATTTCCGGTTCATGCACCGCCTTGTGGAGAAGTGTGGTTCATGGATACCATCCTCATGATGCAAGCAATTTGACTCCAAGAGAGGACATTTAGTCTCAACTCAACAAGACCGCCCTCAACATCATTCAAAAGGCTCTCCCACGGGAGCATCTCACTCACATTCGAGGATGCAAGACTGCCAAGGAAGCTTAGGATATCCTTGACGCCTTGTTCAAGTAAATTAAAACATCCAATCCTCCAAGTATGATGTTGCTCTTGAAAAGGCCGAAAACTTTGTCATGCAAGAGGATGAAACTCCCGAAGAGCTATATAAAATAATCGTCACCCTCCCAATCCAATTGAGGGATTTCAAAAAAGAGAAGACCACCAATGAATGGATCAATAGGAAGTTTGTTAAGGCCATCACTGATATGGAGTAGGACTCCTAGATTGGCCCGATCTTCACGAATCGACGAAGAACGAACGAAGATCACGAAGAACACGAAGAACACGAGACGGGTAATCGAGGGGGAAACATGGGGAATCGCGGGGAAGCACACAAAGCGGGATAAATCACAAGAACCGAAAGATCCAACCTCCCGTCAACTAAACCCCGAGGGCCGCCTACGGAACAATCGATCCAACTGAACTCACCTTGATACAAACCGTCTCACACCCGTAGCCGGTACCACTACGCCAATAGAACCTCAAGGATTAACGAGAGGAAGATTGGACAACTCTTGACTGAAACCCGAAAGGGAGAGGACAAGTAGTTGGGATGTGCCTTGATACGATCCTCGACGAAGTCGGAGGAGTAGCCTTGATACGTTCCTAGGTACACACCGTAGGAGTAGTTCCTCAAAGAGGGATACAAGAGAGCTGAGCTCCAAATGTTCTAAATTCAACTCTAAAACCCTAGATCTAGCTCGGGGTCATCCTCATATAGCCGGGGGTCGAAGCAGGTGAAAACGGGGTCGAAAACGGGTCATTTGCGTGCATTTTGGCCCACGCCGGCCTGGGAGCCCGGCCTGGCCGGCCATGAGGCCGGGGTGGAGGCAGAGGGGCGCCCCAGGCGCACGCCGGCCTGGGGCCGGCATGGAGCCCGGCCTGAGGCCGTGGTGGGCGAGGCGCGCCGGCCTGGGAGGGGCCGGCCTGGGGCTGGCGGGGCGGCCGGCCCGAGGCCGAGGTGGGAGAGGGGGCAGCCGACCTGGAGGGACCGGCCCTCTCGGGTGGGCGCTCGGCCTGGAGGGGGAGGAGGCCGGCCCGAGGCTGGGGTGGAGGCCGGTTCGCTCGGGAGGGGGGCCGGCCTGAGGAGGAGGGAGGCCGGCCTGGCCGGGCCCTGAGGTCGGGAGGGGGGTTTTCCCCCTATCTTCTTCGTCGGTGCTCCGAACTCGATGCCGTCTTCTCCGCCCTTCTCGATATCTTCTCACGCATCGACTTGGGTGCTTTCTGGGGCCTCCGTGGTGGGTATGAACCTGAGGACGCGAAGTGTTGAACCATGAGGTAGCGCACCATCCGCCAAGTCACCGAAATTATGGAGCGAGAGGAGCGAGTTCACCTTATCCTGGATGGCCTTTGCGCGTGATCTTGTCATCGGTGCACTTGGTGGAGTTGGGTGGGCTACATCATCTCCCCCCTTGAAAAAGAGTCGACCTCGACTCGGCGTCGTCTTCATCACTTGGGTATCCATGGAAGGGAGAGAGGTCCTTGACATTGAAGGAGTTGTGGACGAGGTACTTGGATTGCGGTAAGTCGAGCTTGTAGGCTTTGTTGTTGATGCGTTTGATGACCTTGAAGGGACCGTCGCCTCTTGGCTTGAGCTTGGAGTTGCGCTCTTCGGGGAACCGGTCCTTGCGCAAGTGTAGTGTCGAGACATCGTAGTAGTTTTCATAGACTGGGGTGCCATGAGACTACGGTAGAGACGTGGGGTAACGGAACGGCGTAGCAACACAGAACACGGGATTTTACCCAGGTTCGGTACGTCGCGACAGTACGGCGTACCTACTCCTGCCTTTCTCACTATAAGGGACTAAAGCCCGTAATTCTGGGTTTACAGTGTGAGGGAATAGATCTAGCTTTACTCGGCGAGGATCAGCTTCTCGGCGAGATAACCTAGAACTTAGAGCTTATTCAACTTAGAACCTTTTAAATCTATCCTCTGTCCGGCTTTATATAATAGCCGGACTAGGGCTTACAGATTAGGAAACCTAGAAGACTACGTTTAACTTGTAACTTGGACGGTAAAGAATCCGTCTTCTCCTCCAAGCCAGATCACGTGGGCCGTGATCCGGGTTCTTCTAGAATCCGGCTTCTGCGCGTCGGCCTACTGGGCCGCCCAATGGACCTAAGCCCACTACCGCTTGGGCCACCCTGGTAGTCCGGCACTTTTGTCTACCATCTTCTATACCCCTATTCGGTATATATCCGACAGTAGCCCCCAGGAAGGATCAAAACTCTGAAACTCCGCCTTTCGTCAAATACATTTTGTCCGGGAAACTTGATTCAGCAGTCTTGATTCTTTCTTCTTTCCTTTCAAAGGAGATGGTAACATAAAACTCGGAACTATGAAAATCCGGCTTTTCTTCTCGCGATCCTTCGCGGAAAAGGAACACGTGACATCAGCGCTTTAATCACGCTGACGCAAGCGCCGCTTGGTTTCACGCGGGAAACCCTGCAACGTATCTCTGACAGATTCTCACGAGAAACGAGGAGATAGCCATCATTCCTCTGTCGTTCCGTTTCCCGGATTTTCCGGCGAGCGACACGCGTCGAACATCCAACGGTCAAAAGAGCCGTTGGCGCGTATCTAGAGGATTTCCGGCTATAAATGGCTATCCTCGAGCCCATCGGCAACCTTCTTCACTTCCCTCACTGCCTTCACCATTGGTACGAACGCAAGCTCGAGAGCGAAAGCTAGTTCCTGCCCCGACGAGCCCTTGCTACGCCGGAGCGCACCAGCACCACCAAGTACGATGGCGTCCCCGAAATCATCACCGGCCCGCGCCTCCATCGACGAACTCCTGGGCGATCTAGATCCCCAAGTTGGGTCGCCCAAGCACGCCGGCGGCGAGCCAGAGAAGAACGTGGCGTCCGCGGCGGGCGGCGGAGGAAATGCTTCCGCCGCCGCAGATGTTGCGGGGTCCAGCACCAAATCGACTCCACCGTTCGCTCCCGAAACGGTGGAGGAGAAAGTAGAGCTCCTTGACGAGCAGCTCGCCGCCGCAAGGGCCGCGTCCGCTGCCGCCGCCGGTGGAGACGAAGAAGAGGAAACTGCAGGCAACTGGAGTGCCTGCAGTATTCCTCCGGCTCTTCTTCCTAACTTAGAGAAGGAGGGCCTGGTGCTGAAGAAGAAGTGGCGGGTCCCAGAAGAGGAGACCGAGCCTACGCCCCAGGAGAACGAAAGAGTGCTCCTTACCTCCCACCTTCTGCGAGGTATGGGGCTTCCACCCTCTTCCTTTTTTCTCCAGGTTTTATCCCACTATAACATCCAACCACATAATCTCCCTCCCAACTCTATTCTGTACATGGCCGGCTTTCAGGCCTTGTTTGAGGGTTACCTAGGAATAGAGCCTAGGTTAGATTTTTGGTTGTACTGCTTTGGGGTTAAGCGTAACTCTTCGGAGGGCGCACTCCCAAATTGCGGAACCATTTCCTTTACTCTTCGGAGATTCCGAGAGGATTGGTTCCCCAAAATAAAAACCTCGGAATCCGTCAAATTCTGGACGGGTTCCTTCTTTTATCACCCCGACGTGCCTTTTCCTAAAAAAGCCGTCGGGGTTCCACCTTTCGTGAACTCCGCCGCTGTTCCCCAGGATAACTGGGTGACAGAGGCCGTCCAGATTCTGCCTCCTGATCTACTAAGGATCAAAAGGCGCATCGCCAAGCTCACCTCCTCGAAGCCTCCTTTGACCGGTATGGACACGGTCTTTTGCTGGCTGAATAGGCGGATTCAGCCATTAGCAAACCACGGAGGCCGTCTCCTGTGCGAATACACAGGAGCCAAGGATCCAATGCGGACAACCGACAAGGATTGGCCCGCAAAGGAGCTCAGGCGGCGCATCAATCAGTTGGTCGCTTCGCGCGACCAATACACGGAGAGTCGGCCAATGTACACGGCCGACAACCCCGCTCCCAAGGTAAATTTTCCGTCATTTAGGTACAATCTCAATTCTTGGATAATCTACCTTTTGATTCTGATTGATTTTTCCGACAGCTTGCGGATCTTCCAGACTCGGAGTTAGCCTCCGAGGCTGAGCTGGACGCGCTGCGCACCGCTGCTACTGGTGGCCGCAAGCGTAAGAAGATAGTTTCCTCTGAGGAAATTATCGATCTTGACGGCATCCCCGTCGCCACGTCCAGGTTAGTTCTTCTGGATTTTTCTTTCATGGGAGCTTTTTTCATCCATCTTCGGTGTTTTGACTTTTATCCGGGTTTTGGTTTTTAGCTTGCCCCCCTCCACCTTGAAGCCGAGGAAGTTGAAGAAGCTCAAAGCTGCTTCCAACCGAGGCAGCCAACCATCTCCCGCCGTCGCCCCGGATACGCCGCAGTCAATGGCGGAGGAACTTACTGCCACCACCACCACTACCAAGCCCCCAGAGCCCAGCCAGCCCGTTGTGTCCGAGTCGGACACGAGGGAAAGGGCGGCTCCAAAAGTGGGGGAATCTTCTCGGACATTCGACGAGGAAATCCCCACTTTTGACAAGGATTTTAAAGCTATAAATGATGGCTTGAACGCGGCCGAAAGTCATTTCGCGGAATACGCGAAGGAATTCCGGGAAAACTTAGCAGGTTTGCAACGCATGAGCCAGGTATGTAACTCTAGCCCCCAAGCATTAAACAAAATGCATGCTTTTTTGCTTTGATGTTTTTTATTAACCATACTTTTCCTTGCTGTGTTTCAGCAAACCTCCGAGGCCATAAACCTGGAAGTTTTCCGGAAGCTCACTATCAAGAATAAAGAAGTTCGAAGTCTTCTTTCTATTCTTGAGGAGAGAGAGGCGGAGCTGGAATCGTCTCAGCTTGCTTTGACGGAAACGAAAGGTAGGCTTTTTCGTTTTGAAATTTCCGACTTAAAACTTTGCTGTGGTTTTCTTCTCGAGGAAATTGATCAACTCGGATTTACCCTTTGCTTTTTCAGCTGCTTTAGCTGAAGCTAAACAAGCAGCGGAAGATTCCGGCAACGCCGAAATTCTCCGCAATGAGAATATTGAGCTTCACAAGAATCTTGTGAAGGCTCAAAAAGACCTGGAAGCCAGCAATCTGGCCCTTGGAGTGGCTAACTCCAAGGCTTCCGAGCAGGCGGAGAAAGACAAATCCGCTATCCAGGATTTGACTGAAGCTCTGAACCTTCGCCTGGAGGAAGTTTCGGAAATCGATAAACTCATCGGTAAAATTTTTACCCTTATCTTCGTCTTTCCATGTTTTGCTTTCTCTGTTTTGTCTCCTTAACCCTTTTGTATGCTTTATCGGATCAAACAGGAGACACCCCAGATGGCGCTCGGGCTGCAGGCATCCGAGCTTTCGGGGAAACATGGAACTTGATGAAGGCTGCTGCAACGCAGTTGGTAGGCAAGTTTCTTCCCGAAAAATCTGGGGAGTGCTCGGAAGTTGAAAAACTTCCGGGTATCATCATGGAGGTGGCGGAGTCCAAGGAGTCCGTTCTTCGCTCCGCTGCACGGGGTGGTGCGCGTATGGCCTTAGGCCTTATGCGCATGCACTACCCTAGTGCCAAATCTTGGCGTGTGGCCACCGGTGTCCCTCAGGGATACACGGATGCACAACGATCCACCATCTTTGGTGAAGTTAAGGGCCACGCCACCCAGATTGCCGCCATGGTGAATGTCGGCGTCCACTATCCAGAAGAAGAAGCTCCTCCGATTCCCGATGAAGAAAGCAGCGAGGAGGAGTCGGATTCTTGAAGGGTTACCTGGAACCTGGATAGAAGAATTAGAGAATAGGAGCATTACTGTTCTTTCATTTGTAATCCAAAATGTAATGCTTCTATGTATTAATGAAAATTCCGCCTTTTGCAGTTTAAACTACGAAATTACTTTGCAAGTTGTTTGAATTTTATCATTCCTTTATCTTCTAAGTTCTCTGGTGTATATGCTTTAACTGTCCTTAGTGTTTGAAATGGCTCAAATAGCATTATGACTCGTTATGCCGAGTAACTGGGGACGAACCAAGCAGTTTTGAAACTCGAAAACATGAATCATGCTAAAGGCATTTTTACTAACTAGTTCCAGTAACCCAGCATACGCACGATCAGATAAGACTTAGAGAAACAAGGAAAGTTTTTAGTGAAACTTGGGCACGCAGGCAATTCAAGTTTCCTTTAGCCGTTAAAAGGCTGAAAAATCATTCAGTTATGTAACGCCGAGTACGCAAGCACAATTCGGGTTAACATTGAGAAATTTGTAAGATCATTGGGAAATAGATGAGGCGGAAACACTTTGCACTTATAAGAAATATGGATGACAGCATTCCGACAACTTTATTTCATGATCTCAAAAGATGTTTACATAGATTTGAACTAAGTACAGAAGGGGACATAACTTGTAAGGCGCTTCCAAGCTTCTGTAATCCACTTGACTTTGTCGAATTTCTCCAGCAACTTGTAGATTTGCAGGGTTTTAGCCCCCAGCCGATTAATAGATCTTTTCACGGCTGTGGCATAACCCAGCAATTCTTGAACACCTTTTCCATGCGTAGGATTTGAAATGTCCGAGATTGCTTTGATCTTTTCCGAGTTTGTTTCTTTTCCTCTATGAGAAGTGATGAAACCCGGAAGTTTACTTGAGGGAACCCCGAATACACACTTAGATGGATTTAACTTCATCTGATAGGTGCGCAAGTTATCGAAAGTTTCTCGCAAATCCTCAAGGAGTGAATCTTTTTCCTTGGTTACGACAGCAATATCGTCCACGTAAACATGGACGTTTTTTCCAATCTGACTATGCAAACAACGTTGCATGCAACGCTGGTATGTTGCACCTGCGTTCTTCAGGCCAAAAGGCATGGTTACGTAGTAATACGTCCCGTACGGGGTTATAAAAGAAGTCTTGATTTGATCCTCCTTTTTCATGCGTATTTGGTGGTACCCGGAGTATGCATCCAAAAAGCATAAAAGTTCAGAGCCTGCAGTGGCGTCTATTATTTGATCGATTCGCGGCAGCGCAAACCTATCTTTCGGACATAACTTGTTCAATCCTGTGTAATCTATACACATTCTGAGTGCAGTTGTGTCTTTCTTCGGTACTAATACCGGATTTGCGGACCAGTCAGTATGGATTACCTCCTTGATGAAATCCGCTGCTAAAAGCCGGATAATTTCCTTGCCAATAGCCTTCCGTCTTCTTCCGTCAAATCGACGGAGACCCTGTTTGACGGGTTTTGATCCAGGAATAACCTTGAGTTGGTGCTCAGCAAGTTCCCTGGGTACTCCTGGCATGTCAGCTGGACACCAGGCAAAAATATCCCAGTTCTCACGGAGGAACTTGATGAGCTCGCCTTCCTATTTGTCGGTCATCCCAGTCCCTACAACGACGAATTTTGTCGGATCTTTGGGATCTAGGATTACCTGTCTTGTATTCTCGGATGCCTTGAAGCTATCAGTTGGCTTCCGGGTTTCTTTTCCTGCCGGCATTTCTTTCGGCGATACCTCCTTGGCTAACTCCTTCAGTTCTTCCTGAGCTATAACTCTTTGAGCGCAAAGGGCGTTTTGCTTCTCCAACTCGTTTGCCAGCTTGAAATCACCGGCAATGGTGATTACTCCTCCCTTGGGTCCTGGCATCTTCAGCTTGTTGTAGATATAGCAAGATCTTGCCATAAACTTGGCGAAAGCCGGACGTCCGAGTATTGCGTGATACACGCTCTCGAACGGCACAACTTCGAAGGATACTTTTTCCTGACGGAAGTGATCTTTATCTCCGAAGGTGACATCTAGGGAAATTTCTCCTAGGGAGCGTGCTTGCCTGCCAGGAACAATGCCATGGAAGCGTATATTGCTGTAATTGAGCTGGGACTCGGATATCTTCAAGTGTTTCAGTGTATCCAGGTACATTATGTTGATGCTGGATCCTCCGTCCATCAGCACTCTTCTTAGCCTAGTGTTTTGAACAATAGGGCTTACGACAAGAGCTTGTGTGCCGGGTTCCGGGATATTTCCAGGATGATCAGACTGATCCCAGACTATTGGTGTATTGGAGTACTTCAAGAATTTCGGGGTTGCAGGAATGACTGCGTTTATCTCCCGGAGTGTTCTTTTGGCCACCTTTGCTGATGGAGTTGCTAGGAAAGTTAACATTGCTTCTCCATCGACTCTCGGAAATTTGGGTTCGCCTTGCCGCTGTTGTTCCTGGATTTTGTTATCAGTGTCCGATTCACTGTCTTCTTTGTCAGCTTCTGGCTTTTGTCTGGCGGGCTTCCTCTTGGAACCCTTCCCCTTATTCCCGGATCCTGCATTGCCTTTCATATGCTTATTTAGCCGGCATTGCGCGTTTGTATGGGTAGGTTTGCCAAATTGGGAGTGGTGGACGCAGGGTTCCGACTTAATTCTCTCCCATTCTTCAGGAGTGTAATTGATGGGATCCGGACTGCGGCCTTTCCACTTGTTCCCTTTTTCTCCTCCAAAGGCTAAGTTGACCTCCTTGGGCTTTGTTGTTGACTCCGGGGTTCCTTTTTTATCAGAACGAGGTGTTTTCTTGGCCAGTATCAGTGACTCAATATTGCCTCCTCTTGCTCTGATATCGTCTTCGGCTGCAGCATGCTCATTAGCGGTTGTAAGCATAGATCCGAGATCTTTGTGCTTTTTAGAACCAACCATGAACGGTACAAGTCCGGGTTTTAGGCCGTTGACGAAAGCATGCATTGCTTGTACGTCAGTTACCCCAGAGCAACTATTCTTCATTGCAGTCCATCTGGAGATGAAATCCACGTATGGTTCGTCTTCAAATTGGGTGCAACGGTTCAGCTGGTTGATGCTATTTGGGCGTTTGTATGTTCCTCGAAAATGCTGAGTAAATACTCTCGCCATATCATCCCAACTGTCGACAGTTCTTGACGGTAAACCATTAATCCAATCTCTGGCTCCGTCTAGCAACATTAGGGGAAGAAACTTGACAGCTTCTAGGTCTGTCCCGTTGTTGATCTGGACGGCTGTGTAATAGTCTGAAAGCCAGGTATCCGGGTTTGTACTGCCGGTATATTTTTGGTAGGTTGGACCAACTTTGGCAAAGCCAGAATGCAGGGTTATCCTTCGGATCCTGTCAGTGAGACACTTAGGACCAAAGTATAGATCATCCTTTTCTGCTCTGTCAATATGCGCAGAATATCTCCCGGCTGAATGGACAGAAGGGGATCTACTCCTTTCTTTTCCATTGTTACGCGGACGCGTTTTTCCGAGGTTATCTCTATCTCTTCCGTTGTCACGCCCTCTGGGATTAGGTGGAGTCCTGCTCCTGTACCTTTCCTTATCTTTGGGCGGTGTCCGAGATCTTTCACGCCTGTGAGGTGTATCGTATCTTCCAGCTTTCTCAGCTGGGTTTCTCGGAGGTGGCATTATTTTGCCGTCGTTCCGGTGTTTGTCTTCCCGATCGTGTGGTTTATATCCATCTTTCGGGAGATGAGGTCCGGTTCTAGACGCTGCGTCCCGGTTGTCGGGGTTTTTCTTGTCTTTTCTCGGATCCTCTTTTTTATCCGAATTTCCGGGTTCTTCTGGTCCAGGTGCTCCAGCAGCGCAAGTAACAATTTTGCAGAGGGCGGAATTGTCATGCAGCCTCCCTGATCGCTCTTGTCCTCGCTGTTGCTGCTGTAATGCTTTTCCTAGGAAAGCATACACCCCTTGGAGTTTTTCCCCGTTAGAATACAGATCATTGTTCAAGATGGCGAACGCTGCTTCCGCATTTTCAGCTGCGGTTTTGTATATTGGCTCGCCCTTAGCATCTTTGCCGTTTAACTGCTTTTGCCAAGATGGGTTATAGAACCTTTCTTTCGGCGGCAGTTCTTCCGGTTTTGTAATTCCGGGTAACCTTGTAGGTTTTAAGACAGATCTGTGCTTTCTCTCGTACTCCTCAATTTCTTCCTTCATAATTTTGATGTCATTATGGGTTTGTTGGAGGTGTTGCCGAGATCTAAGCAGTTGTTGCTGTTGCCGTTGGAAAGCTTGTCTCCTGGCTTCCAGCATCTCAGGGGGTTCATTGGGTCCCACTGGAGTTTGTAATAGTTCTTGCTCTTCCAGTTCTGTCATTGGCGGAGCAGTGATTTCCTTAGATTTCTTTTCCGTAGGCTTTGTGCCACTAATATCTCCAACTTCCAGGTTTTCATCAGCGAGATCAGCTGACTTTTTCTTCCGGAGTTTGTACTGGAGTTTTTTAGAGGCACGGTGCTTTTTCTTGGAAGATGGAGGTTTTTTGACAGGTTCATCCTCTGTCATCTCCTTGACATTAGGAAATATCGGAGAAGTTTCTCCGTCTTCCCTCTCCTCAGCTGGCGGAGGGGTTTTAGGGCTTTCCTGGCTATCGGCACCCGTTGTATCGGCTGGTTTTGCCATTAGCACTTCATGGAATCCCTCTTGGAAGGATTTAACTTTTCGTACGAAGGCATCGTCATCTTCGTCTTCGGAGAAGTTATCCGATCCGGTTTCCGACTCCAATCTCGCCTCAATGGCGGCAAGCACGGACTCTGTTTCCGAGTTCATCGTCTGGTTGACAGATGTCGGATCTTCCGTCTCTGTGACGGGTATTGGTTCTTCCGTCTCTGAGACGGGTGTATTGTTGTCTGCCTCTTGCACGGGATTTCCGTCATCCGTGTTTTCGGCGATCTCGGATTGCACCATGCCGATAAAGTGGGTATCACTGTTTTGTCGGCGATCTGAGCAAAATCCGGCATCATAGTCGTCTTCGACTGGGTATAGGGCGGGTGGGAGATGATTGCTTTCACCGCAAAACCCCATTGCTTCCGCGGTTAATCCGATAAAGATATTTGCAGATCCAATCGGTAAAACGCAGGCACTTACCAGATGGTTTTGCGCCGGGATGTAGGATCCGTTGTCGAGGAAGCGCCCGACGTCGTTGTCGAATTCCAAGCTTCCGACAGTGATCGATCTTCCGATTCCGCCTAATATCCCAGATCGGAACTTCACGCCTGACGTCGTCGGCCCCACGGTGGGCGCCAACTGTCGAGACATCGTAGTAGTTTTCATAGACTGGGGTGCCATGAGACTACGGTAGAGACGTGGGGTAACGGAACGGCGTAGCAACACAGAACACGGGATTTTACCCAGGTTCGGTACGTCGCGACAGTACGGCGTACCTACTCCTGCCTTTCTCACTATAAGGGACTAAAGCCCGTAATTCTGGGTTTACAGTGTGAGGGAATAGATCTAGCTTTACTCGGCGAGGATCAGCTTCTCGGCGAGATAACCTAGAACTTAGAGCTTATTCAACTTAGAACCTTTTAAATCTATCCTCTGTCCGGCTTTATATAATAGCCGGACTAGGGCTTACAGATTAGGAAACCTAGAAGACTACGTTTAACTTGTAACTTGGACGGTAAAGAATCCGTCTTCTCCTCCAAGCCAGATCACGCGGGCCGTGATCCGGGTTCTTCTAGAATCCGGCTTCTGCGCGTCGGCCTACTGGGCCGCCCAATGGACCTAAGCCCACTACCGCTTGGGCCACCCTGGTAGTCCGGCACTTTTGTCTACCATCTTCTATACCCCTATTCGGTATATATCCGACATGTAGCCACACGAGGTCACCTTCTTGGAACACCATTGGTTTCTTGTTCTTGTTCATGAGAGAGGCTCGATGCTCGGAATTCTTCTCAAGCGTAGCTCTTGTGGAATCATGTAGCTTCTTAATGTAGTCGGTGCGCTTGTCAATGTCCATGTTTGCTCGCTCGCGTAAAGGCAAAGGAAGTATGTCGAGGGCGGTGTTGGGGTTGAAGCCGTAGATGATCTCGAAGGGACTCTTCTGGGTAGCTTGATGTAGAGCACGATTGTAGGCGAACTCGGCGTGTGGGATGCATTCCTCCCAATTCTTCAAGTTGGGCTTGATCAATGCTCGAAGTAGTGAAGAGAGTGTGCGGTTGACAACCTCGGTTTGTCCATCCGTTTGTGGGTGATAGGCAGTGGAGAAGAGTAGCTTGACGCCGAGCTTGGCCATCAACGTCTTCCAAAAGTATGAGGTGAACTTGATGTCGCGGTCCGAGACAATGGAAGTAGGTACACCATGTAGACGCACAATTTCCCTGAAAAACAAAGTGGCAACATGTGAAGCATCGTCGGTTCGGTTGCAAGGAATGAAATGTGCCATCTTAGAGAAACGATCCACAACTACAAAGATTGAATCCATGTTGGTTTTAGTTCGTGGGAGGCCTAACACAAAATCCATGCTAATATCACTCCAAGGTGCATGTGGGATAGGCAATGGCATGTAAAGACCATGGGGGTTGGAAGTACACTTAGCTCGGAGGCATGTAGAACATCTCTTGACGTGTCTCTCAACTTGATGCTTCATCTTGGGCCAATAGTAGTTGTTGGAGAGCATGGCATAGGTCTTGTCACGTCCAAAGTGTCCCATGAGACCTCCTTCATGTGATTCCTTCAATAACAACAAACAGAGAGAGGACTCGGGAATACACAATTTGTTAGCCTTAAACAAGAAACCTTTGTGGAGATAGTAGTCATCAAATCCTCGGTTAGGCAAGCATTTCTCAAAGATAGGACCAAAGAAATTATCGGAAGCATATAAGTCTTTGATCTCATCCAAACCAATCACATTGATGTCAAGACGTGTAAGAAGACACTCTTTTCTAGACAAGGCATCGGCTACCACATTTTCTTTACCTTTCTTGTACTTAATGACATAAGGAAAAGATTCAATGAATTCTACCCACTTAGCATGCCTCTTGTTCAAATTGGTTTGGCTTTTCAAGTATTTCAATGATTCGTGATCGGAATGAATGACAAATTCTTTCGGCCAAAGGTAGTGTTGCCAAACTTCTAGCACTCCAACCAAAGAAAAAAGTTCCTTATCATAGATTGGGTAATTGAGTTTAGCGCCATCTAGTTTTTCACTATGGTATGCAACGGGGCGTCCGTTTTGCATGAGAACGCCACCAATTCCTATACCACTAGCATCACATTCAATCTCAAAAGTTTTCTCAAAATCCGGTAAGACAAGCAAAGGAGCTTCGGTTAAACATCTCTTAAGTGTGTCGAAAGCTTTTTGTTGCGCGTTGCCCCAAACAAAAGGTACATTCTTTTTGGTAAGCTCATTCAAAGGGCAAGCAATAGTTGAAAAATCTTTGACAAAGCAGCGATAGAAACCGGCAAGGCCATGAAAGCACATTATCTCACCCATGGAGGTAAGGTTTGGCCAATTCCTAATTGCCTCAATCTTCTTGTTATCTACTTCAATACCATTGGAAGATATCACAAAACCCAAGAAAACAAGCTTGTTGGTGCAAAAATTGCATTTGGAAAGATTGGCGAAAAGTTTTGCTTTGCGAAGAGCCAACAATACTTGTGAAACATGATCAAGATGATCTTCCAAAGACTTGCTATAAATGATAATGTCGTCGAAGTAAACCACAACAAATTTGCCAATGAAAGGACGCAAAACTTCATTCATGAGACGCATGAAGGTAGATGGGGCATTCGAAAGACCAAAGGGCATAACAAGCCATTCATATAAACCAAGTTTTGTTTTGAAAGCCGTTTTCCATTCATCACCTATACTCATACGAATTGGATGGTAACCACTTTTAAGATCAATTTTGGAAACGATAGTAGCACCACTCAATTCATCAAGCATGTCATCGAGCCTAGGAACAAGATGTCTATATCTAACGGTGATAGCATTGATAGGTCGACAATCCATACACATGCGAGAAGTAGAATCTTGCTTTGGAACAAGGATAACCGGCACGGCACAAGGGCTAAGAGATTCACGGATAAAACCTTTGTCGAGTAGTTCTTGGATTTGGCACTCAATCTCCTTAGTCTCCTCGGGGTTGGTGCGGTAAGGAGCGCGGTTTGGGAGGGGCGCGCCCGGAATGAGGTCAATGCGGTGCTCGATTCCTCGTAGAGGAGGAAGGCCCGGAGGGAGTTCATAGGGGAAGACGTCTTCAAATTCCTGCAACAAAGGCAACAAAGATGGAGGAAAATTTGTCATGTCGTTAGTTTCAAGTGCTTCCCCTTTGCACAATAGGACAAAGTGTAGTATGGTTGGGTCATCTCGTAGCTCTCGCATCTCTCTTTTGGTGGCAAGTAAGGCAAAGCCTTTGGAATCACTCAGAATTTTTCCACTCATATTTGGCTTGTGGCTCTCACTCTGTTTTGGGTGGATCACTCTCTCACCCCTCATCTCACGAGACTTGATCTCTTCTTGTTTACGTGCAAGAGTCTTGGCGTTGTCGGCGATCACTTGGCTAGGAGACATGGGACAAAGCACAAATGTCTTGATATTCCACTTGAAGCTATAGTGATTGGTACACCCATCATGAATAGCACTCTTGTCGTATTGCCAAGGTCGACCAAGAAGAAGATGACACACGGTCATAGGAACAACGTCACACTCCACCGTGTCTTCATAGGGACCAATCTTGAAATTCACGAAGACCATGTGTTGAATCTTGAAGGTGCCAGAGTCACTAAGCCATTGGACATGGTATGGATGAGGATGTTGCTTGTAAGGCAATTGGAGTTTGTCGCAAAGCTCTTTGCTAGCTAAGTTGTGGCAAATTCCACCATCGATGATGACCTTGATTGACTTGCCATCGATATCGTCTCTAGTTTGAAAGAGGTTGCACCGTTGATCATGTTCATCTTGAGGAGAAGTAGTAAGGACTTTTGTGACCACTAGCGATGGATTCTTGTCCTCATCGCAATATACACTTTCTTCATCATCGTTGGGCATGTCCAAAGAGTTGAGAGCAACTTGATGCAAGGAATAGTATTCGCCTTCACTCATAGAATCACGTTCACCGTCTTGGTTGACAATCATGATCATCTTGTTGGAACACTCAAAGGACATGTTGGGGGGATGGTAACCCGGCAGGCTCATGCTTAGGCGAAACTCGGCCCGAAGGAAATCGCACAAGACCCGTCCCCGATGTGGAGGAGTTTCCAGAAGGCCCAAGGGGAAGCGTGGGTCTCGTAGTCCATACCTTGGGGGCCAAGATTGGGAAAGTTAGGGTTATGTGTGTATTCCGGGTAGGATTCCGGGTATGGCTTGTATAGGAAGCCAGAGAGCTGGGTAATATATAAACCGGCTCCTGGGACAGAGAGACCAAGAGTTTTTCCAACTATTCGAGTATTCCAGTAGTACGAGAGTTGATAGTTGTAACCCTAGATCGGAGACTCGGCGAAATTATTGCCCGAGCTACCAGATCACCAGAAAACATGATTTCCCTTGAGCTAAACCCTCTCCCAAACACCAGAGTCGATTTGCCCCAAAGTAAGTTACCCCTGGTAACGTCTGCCATGATTATCCCGCAACAGTTGGCGCCCACCGTGGGGCGTGCGTCCAAAGGTGTTTACATCACGGGAGAAGCTTGGGAAAGCATGAAGAACCTCGTCATCGGCGAGATCGTCACCAACCCTGAAGGAGAGAAGATCGTGGATGACCTTGGTTGGGGGCCAGAGTCGGATCTGCTGGAAACCGGATCTGTCGTCACGATCGGCCGGGTCAACGTCTTCGTCGGTATGGTACGTACATCTGGTTTTGTTTCTGACCATAATGATTGTTCCATAATGATTGTGATTCTGTGTCAGGAGACGATACCCGTGTTCAATCGGACGGAGAAGAATCGGTCGGGACGGTAGATCCGGAGAAGGAGCCCACCACGAAGAGGGAACAACCGGAGGAGCCGGTATGGACCCCGCGTGGCCGGGTTATGGGAGAAGATGATACCGAGTCTATCTTGCACTTGCTTGAGGATTGGTACGAAGAAGATAGTGATGAAGAGGAAGAATACGAATCGTCGCCAGGCATCGCGCGCCGAGTCGCGGTCTACACAACCCCTGCAATCAATCTTAATCAGGGCGATGTGTCGGCAGCCGCGACTGAAGCGGCGCGAGCGCTGGCCCAACAACAGACACCGGCTAATGGAAACCCGGTCATAGCCCGGGTCGATGGAGAGCCGGCCTCCGTCACCAGTCATACATGAGAAAGCGAACGAGACAGAAATATGTTTGGATTCACGGCAAATAGAATACCGGGAGCTGGAGCCTCGCGCCCGCAAAATCCGGCTTTGTTCAACAACAACCTAATCTTAGATCCTACAGTGTTAGTGACGGCGATAACCCCAGAAAACGCGGCGGCACGCGCCCGAGATCTGGATGTGGATCGCCGTGCATTGGAGCAACAAAGAAGAGATGTGGAAGCTGAGAAGCAAGGGATAGCCGCGCGCCAGCACGAATTGGAAGAACTGGAGAATCGTATTCAAGTTCAGTCGACTAGGATTTATAATCAGAGGCACCAGACGAGATTACCAGCAGCAGGTGGAAACTTACAGCCGGCTGCATTGTTCATTACCCCTCAGGATCAACCAATCCCGGTTGTGGATCAAGGAACCGGGTATCAAGCTGCAACCTTGGGAGACAACCGGCAAACGTGTCAGCCGGGTTACCTACGCTGCAGACTGGGGTCGCTCCTGGTCATGCTGCACCGCCACCACCACGATTTCATACCCCACCGGGGCACTTCAATAACCCCATGGATAATGTGTATGCTGCAACATTGGCACTTGATCGCATCCCTGTGGGAGAATCACCTCATGAAATGGAGACCCGGAGGGCAATAGACCTGTTATGCACGGCGGTCGCCCAACAAGCTAATTACCCAGATAACAGGAGTGGCATGCATGGGACGCCATATGTAAGCCGGCAGAATGAGAATGCTGGCTACATTCAGTCAAGCTCGGCACGACGGAGGGCAGAGCAGCAGCAAATTCCGCCTCCTCCCTGTAGACCGGCAATCCCTGCAGCTTCAGCGGCGCAAGCAATAGTGGACAGTTCTCAGGCCAGGCGTGCCGCAGCCGGGTATGTGATAAGAGGGCCGGTAGCGATTGCACCCCCCGCTGCACCGGCTGAAGGATCACACGTTTCCCGAGTAAGGCCAGTACCGGCAAATCTAGCCGGCCCTAAATGTCTGTCGGACGCCATCAGAGCAGAACCATACCCGGATAAATTCAAGGAACCGGGTAAAGTGATTAATTACGAGACAACCATGGATCCAGAGACCTGGTTGAGTAGTTATGAGATGGCTATGTCAATTCGTAATGTGTCTGAGAAGCTTCAAGCCAAGTTTATGTACCTTATGATGTCCGAAGGAGCAGCAAAATTGTGGTTCAATAACTTGCCCGAAAGATCCATCAATTCATGGAGTGAGTTGAAAACTGCTTTCATCAAACACTTTCATGGGACATGCAGGAAGTTATTCACGATCAACGATTTGGAACGGTGTGTGCAGAGGAAGGGAGAGTCGGCGCGCAGTTGGGTGCGCCGTGTTATGGAAATTCTCCACTCTTCCACCGATATTCAGCCAAAAGATGCATTACAAGCTATGGCAAAAACATGCAAATACATACCCTTGGTACAAAAATTGACACGCAGGAAATCTAGTCGACATGCTTCAGAGGTTACAATGGGAGAGTTAATGGATGCTTGCAACAAGCATGCTGCCACAGACACCACATAAGAGGATGTTGAGGACAAAAAAGCGAAGGCCAATGCGAATAATAATGGAAGACCCGGTGTCGAGACATCGTAGTAGTTTTCATAGACGGGGGTGCCATGAGACTACGGTAGAGACGTGGGGTAACGGGATAGCGTAGTAACACAGAACACAGGATTTTACCCAGGTTCGGTACGTCGCGACAGTACGACGTGCCTACTCCTGCACTTCTCACTAATTGGGACTAAAGCCCGTAAACAGGGTTACAATGTGAGGGTTTAGATCTAAGCTACTCGACGAGGATGAGCTTCTCTGTGAGTTGGCATAGAGCTTCTCTGTTATTCCTTCGTTATCTATCTATCTCCCGTCCGGCTTTATATAATAGCCGGATTAGGGCTTACAGAATAGGAAACCTAGAAGACTACGGTAACTTGTAACTTGGAAAGCAAGGGATCCGTCTTCTACTCCAAGCCAGATCACGTGGGCCGTGATCCGGGTTCTTCTAGAATCCGGCTTCTGTGCGTCGGATTACTGGGCCGCCTAATGGACCTAAGCCCACAACCTCTTAGGCCACCCTGGTAATCCGGCACTTTGTCTACCATCTTCTATACCCCTATTTGGTATATATCCGACAGTAGCCCCCAAGAAGGATCGAAACTCCGATTCTCCGTCTTTCGCCAAATATACTTTGTCCGAGAAATATTGATTCAGCAGTCTTGATTCTTCTTATTCTTCTTTTGAAAAAGATGGTGACATGAAACTCGGAATCCTGAAAATCCGGCTTTTCTCTCACGATCCTTCGCGGAGAAGGAACTTCTTACGTCAGCGCACTTAACCATGCTGACGTAAGCGACGTTTAGGTTTTACTCGGAAAACCCAGAAACATATCTCTGACAGATTCTCGCGGGAAACGAGGAGATAACCATCATTACCCTATCGTTTCATTTCCCGGATTTTCCGGCGAGTGACACGCGGCAAACATCCAACGGTCAAAATAGCCGTTGGCGCGTATCTTGACGGATTTCTAGCTATAAATAGCCATCCTCGTCCTCAACGAAAACCTTCCGCACTCTCACCGCACTCGCCATTGACGCGCACGAGCTCTCAAGCGACGCACTGCCCCGAGCGCTCCTCACTTCCAAGCACACCCGAAACGAATCGCGCCGCCAGGAAATGGCAAGCTCACCGTCTTCGCCCACTCGCGCCACCATCAACGACCTCATCAGCGACCTGGATCCACAAGTTGGGTCACCCAAGCACACCGGCGACGAGCCGGAGAAAACCGCGGCCTCCGCGGTGGGCGGAGAAAACCTATCCGCCGCCGCGGACGTTGCGGGCGCGAGCTCCGCCGCCTCCCCGCCGTTCGCTCCTGAAACGGCGGAGGAAAAGATCCAGCTCGTCGGTGACGAGCTCGCCGCTGCAGAAGCAGCCACCGCCTCCGCCACCGGAGCAGATGAAGAGGCGGAATCTGCAGGCAACTGGATTGCCTGCAGCATTCCCCCGGCTCTTCTTCCAAACTTGGAGAAAGAGGGCCTGATCCTCCAAGGGAAATGGCGGCTCCCTGAAGACGAGAACGAGCCAGCGCCGAGAGACGGCGAAAGGGTTCTTCTTTCTTCCCACCTCCTGAGAGGTATGGGGCTCTCTCCTTCCGCTTTTTTCCTCCAAGTCCTTTCTCACTACAACATCCAACCCCACAACCTGCCACCCAACTCCATTCTTTATATGGCCGGGTTCCAGGCCCTATTCGAGGGTTACTTAGGTTTAGAGCCTAGGTTAGATTTCTGGATGTATTGTTTCGGGGTTAAGCGGAACTCCTCGGAGGGCGCACTCCCGACTTGCGGGACCATCTCCTTTACTCTTCGGAGGTTTAGGGAAGATTGGTTCCCCAAGATCAAGACATCAGAATCCGTCAAATTTTGGACGGGTTCTTTCTTCTATCATCCCGATGTGCCTTTTCCAAAAAAGGCCATCGGGGTTCCACCTTTCTCCAACACTGCTGCCATTCCCCAAGATAATTGGGGAACGGAAGCCGTCCAGGTTCTGCCGCCTGATCTCCTAAGGATCAAGCGGCGCATCGCCAAGCTCACCTCGTCTACTCCACCTTTGACCGGCATGGACACGGTCTTATGCTGGCTGAATAGGCGAATTCAGCCATTGGCCAACCACAGTGGTCGTCTCCTGTGCGAATACACAGGAGTCAAGGATCCAATGCGGACAACCACCAAAGATTGGCCCGCAAAGGAGCTTCGACGGCGCATCAACCAATTGGTCGCATCACGCGACCAATACGAAGCGAGTCGGCCAATGTATACGGCCGACAACCCGGTTCCCAAGGTAGTTTTTTAGTCATTTGGGTATAGTTTCATTCTTTCTCGGATTTTCTAGCTTCTGATTCCGATTTGTTTGTCTGACAGTTCGCGGATCTTCCAGATTCGGAATTGGCCTCCGAGGCTGAGCTGGACGCGCTGCGCACCGCTGCTACAGGTGGACGCAAGCGCAAGAAGATTACTTCCTCTGAGGAAATTATCGACCTTGACGGAATCCCCGTCGCCACTTCCAGGTTTATTTCTTCTGGGTTCCTTTTCCTTCATGGGAACTTTTCATCCATCTTCCGTGTTTCAACTTTTCCGGGTTTTTTGTTTTTTAGCCTGCCTCCCTCCAATCTAAAGCCGAAGAAGCTCAAGAAACACAAAGTTGTTTCCAGCCGAGGCGGTCAACCTTCTCCCGCCGTCGCTCCGGATACACCGTCCACGATGGCGGAAGAGCACGCTGCAGCCCCCACGACCAAGCCGTTAGAGCCCAGCCAGCCTGTTGTGTCGGACACCGACACGAGGGAAAGGGCGGCTCCAGAGGTGGAAAAATTTTCTCGGACTTTCGACGAAGAAATTCCCACCTTTGACAAGGACTTCAATATTATCAATGACGGCCTAAGCGCGGCCGGAACTGCTTTTGCGGAATACGCAAAGGAGTTCAAGGAAAACTTGGCGGGTTTGCAACGAATGAGCCAGGTATGTAACTCTGGCCCCCAAGCATTAAACAAAATGCATGCCTGTTTTGCTTTGATACTTTTTGTAACCATTCTTTTCCTTGCTATGTTCCAGCAAACCGCCGAAACCATTAACATGGAAGTTTTCAACAAACTCTCCATCAAGAATAAAGAGGTTAAAAATCTTCTTTCTATTCTTGAGGAGAGAGAGACGGAACTGGCATCGTCTCAGCTCGCTTTGTCGGAAACATCAGGTAAACATTTTTCCTTTGAGGTTTGCGATTCAATTTTTTGTCTAAGTACTTATTCCGGAATTTTCTTTGCTTTCCAGCTGCTTTGGCTAAGGCCAAGCAAATAGCTGAAGATGCCGGCAATGCCGAGAATCTCCGAAAGGAGAATTTGGAGCTTCACAAGCATCTTGTGAAGGCTCAAAAGGATCTGGAGGCCAGCAACTTGGCCCTTGGAGTTGCCAACTCCAAGGCTTCTGAGCAGGCGGAGAAGGATAAATCCACCATTCAGGATTTAGAAAATGCTCTGAACCTTCGCCTGGAGGAAATCTCCGAGATCGACAAGCTTATCGGTAATTTTCCGTTACCTTTTTTATTTTTCCATATCTTGTTTTTCTTCTCTGTTTTTCACCTAACACTTTTGATTGTTTTGTCGGAAAAAACAGGAGATACCCCAGATGGTACCCGGCTTGAAGGGATCCAAGCTTTTGGGAAGATGTGGACTTCGATCCGTGCTGCTGGAATGCAGCTGGTGAACAAGTTTCTTCCCGCAAGGACTGGGGAGTTCTCGGAGGTTGAAAAACTTCCGGGAGCCATCATGGAGGTGGCGGAATCCAGGGATTCTATCCTGCGTTCCGCTGCACGGGGTGGTGCGCGTATGGCACTCGGCCTTATGCACATGCACTACCCCGGTGCTAAATCTTGGCGCGTGGCGTCCGGTGTCCCTCAAGGATACACGGATACTCAGCGAAATACCATCTTTGATGAAATCAAAGGCCACGCCACCCAGATTGCCTCCATGGTAAATATTTCCGTCAATTATCCAGAAGAGGAGATCCCTCCAATCCCCGAGGATGACAGCAGCGAGGAGGAATCAGATGCTTGAAGGGCTACCTTTGACCTGGATAGCAAAAATAGACAATAGGAGCATTACTGTTCTTTCAATGTAATCTACAATGTAATGCTTCTATTTGTATGAATGAAAAATTCCGCCTTTTGCAGTTTTTAATTATGAAAATTTTTGCAAGGTTTTTCGGATGTTACTATTCCTTTATCTTCTAAGTTCTCTGGCATATATGTTTTAACTGTCCTTAGTGTTTGAAATGGCTCAAATAGCAATATGAATCGTCATGCCGAGTAACTGGGTGTAACCAATCAGTTTAAACTCGGAAACATGGACCATGCTAAAGGCACTTTTACTAACTAGTTCCAGTAACCCAACACATACGCAATCAGATAATGCTTAGAGAAACAAGGAATTTTTTGACCGAAACTTGGGTTACGACAGCATTATCGTCCACATAAACATGGACATTTTTTCCAATCTGACTATGCAAACAACGTTGCATGCAACGCTGGTAGGTTGCACCTGCGTTCTTCAGGCCAAACGGCATGGTTACGTAATAATACGTCCCGTATGGGGTTATGAAAGAAGTCTTAATTTGATCTTCCTTTTTCATGCGTATTTGGTGGTACCCGGAGTATGCATCCAAAAAGCACAAAAGCTCAGAGTCTGCGGTGGCATCTATTATTTGATCGATTCGCGGTAATGCAAACCTATCTTTCGGACACAATTTGTTCAAGCCTGTGTAATCTATACACATTCTAAGAGCAGTAGTGTCTTTCTTCGGTACTAATACCGGATTTGCGGACCAGTCAGTATGGATTACTTCCTTGATGAAATCCGCTGCTAAAAGCTGGATAATTTCCTTGCCAATAGCCTTCCGTCTTCTTCCGTCAAATCGACGGAGTCCTTGTTTGACGGGTTTTGATCCAGGAATAACCTTGAGTTGGTGCTCAGCAAGTTCCCTGGGTACACCTGGCATGTCAGCTGGACACCAGGCAAAAATATCCCAGTTCTCACGGAGGAACTTGATGAGCTCGCCTTCCTATTTGTCAGTCATCCCAGTCCTTACGACGACAAATTTTGTCGGATCTTTGGGATCTAGGATTACCTGTCTTGTATTCTCGGATGCCTTGAAGCTGTCTGTTGGCTTCCGAGTTTCTTTTCCTGCCGGCATTTGTCGTGGGATAATCACGGCAGATGTTACCAGGGGTAACTGATCTTGGGGCAAGTCGACACAGGCGTTCGGGAGAGGGTTTAGCTCAAGAGAAGACATGGTACAACTTGATCTGACAGCCGGCAATCGAAGTCGCCGGATCTCTATTCTCGATACAATAACTCGATTTAGGGCTACACTGGATACTCGATATCACACGATATTGCTAGGGTTCTTAGATCGCTACAAAACTATGCCTGAGGGTCGGTTTATAAAGCACCCGTACCCCCTAACTTATTCGGCAAGGCATATTCCGGATCCTACATGAACACGGCGCACTAACCATAACTTTCCTTTACAATAGCCCATAACCCGGGCCGTTAAGCCCACAAGTTTGGGCCTCCACAAGCTTCTTTATTCTTAGCCGAATCTTGCACGCCATCCTTCGGGCCGGGTTATTTCCTCAGAGCTTGGCATACCGGTTTAGCATCCCCCTGTCAGTAGTCCCCAGAATAGCCTGGGCTTCATGGATCTCCTTGAAGCGCTTGCTATTCCCTGCAAAGATATCGATCATACGGGCGTATGAAGACCGGGTTAAGATGTTTTGATATTCGGCTAGGCCTCACTCCATGGTGGCCATGTGATAACCCGGATTTGGCCTCCAGACATTTAGGTTCAAATTCCCAGGTCCAGACTACAACAAAAATGCCAAGATCTCATGCTCGATAATCAGTCCCGTCATTACGGGGCAAATCCTTTCCTTCTTCTGTCCCAATGCCTCGCCCAATACTCGACGCATATCTCGCAAGATCTTCGCTGATAACCTTTACCCCGCGGTTTCCGGCTACTGGCCGTTAGGATAGGCTCACCCTTGCCTTATAAATAGTACTTAATGGGCAACCCTAAGCCTCTCACCACGCCACAACTTCCCCTCTTCTTCCTTACTCCCAACACCCTCGCAACACCACCGTGAGGAGCTCGCACCTGTCACCAACGCAAGATCACCAGCGGCCGCGCCCGCCCTTGAATCGCCTTACGCCACCGTCAAGTGTCACCGTTGCTCCTCCGTTTCTCTCATTCGAGCCACGCCGCCCGTCGCCATCGTATTAGGCTCCAATCTCCCCGGTAAGCTCCTCGCAACCAGTCAATTAATCCTCACAACTTTCAATTTATCCAAGATCGGATCTAGGTCGACCCGCAAGTCATTTGTCCGATTGCACCAAATTAGATCGACTCGAGGCTTGCCAACTCCTTTAATCATCTGCCCTATAGTCACAAATGATCCTCCAACCCTCATTGATTACCAATTTTACTTAAAAATCATCCGCAAGCATTTCCATCTAGATCCGTTCCTCCTCGATTTTCCGCTTATTGCATTAACACCCGGAAAAACCCTCCTTTTCCAGCCATTTCATTTGCGATATAAATATGGGCAACCATCCGTCATCCCCGAATACCTTTCCCTATGTAAGTGACCAACAATTTCACAAGTGTGCTCAATACCCGGACAGTTCTCGGCTTCGCACCCTCTTGATACCTTTATACTCGGATGTCTCAGTATTCCCGGGTCTTATTTCACACGCCTCTTCTCTTTGTGTTTTGCAGGCTGGCCCCATGGCTCCCAAGCGACAAGGAAAACAACCGGCTCCGACGAGGACCACCCAAACCATATCTGCCAACTGGGGGCGTTCCACAACCACCAAAGCCAAATTGGACGAGCTAGCCGAATTAGGAACCCTCCCTTCTCAAAAAGACATCCACTGGAGGGTCCCGGGTAATGAGACTCGCCCCACCCCCGAAGAAAACGAGGTAATCTGCTTTGTTGACCACGTGACCCGGGGATTTCGTCCTCCGGGTCATCCTTTCTTTAGGGAGGTCTTAGATCATTATGGACTCCGGGTGTTCGACATAGGGCCTAACTCCATGTTAAACATTACCCACTTCATTGTTCTATCTGAGTCGTACTTGTGCATGCCACCGAGTCTGACTCTTTTCATTGAGTTATTCCAGTGCAAGCCGTGCCGCGAAAGCGGCAACGGAGCGCTTCTCACTTGCGGCGGGGTATCCATCCAACGCCGTAAGAATTCTTTGATGCCAACCCTCAACCTGCACTCCCACGTTAAACATTGGCAGCTATCCTTCTTTTACTGCCACGATACCTCCCCCGACAGCGAAAAGAAGCTGCCGGGTTACTCAGAGGCCCCCCTCAAGCTTTCCGAGTCTTTCAATGCCTTCGCATCAGACTCAGACAGGGAGGCAATCCTTCCTTCGCTAGCCAAGATAGCCATTCTCTCAGCCCAGGGCCTCCTAGGACTCAATTTAATAAAAACTTGGGTCGATTTCCGAATCCAACCTAATTCCGTTCGCGCCAAATTGATGTGCGAGTATTCGGGGCACACCACAAACGCGCTCCGCTACTCCACCAAGAGCTTTGCGACCGGTGATACTATAAAGACTATCAAGGGCTTCTTGGCGGAGAAACTGGAGGCGATAAAGAGCATCGCCGGGTTACCTCCGTTTACCCGGGAAAATCCAGCTCCAGCGGTAATACCCGGCACTCATAACTTGTTTCCACATTTCAACTCGATACTGCTTCTAAGACTTTAATCTTATCTTTTTACCTCAGGCTGATGACCCTTTCTGGAGAGTTGAACCACTCCCCCCCTCCAGAGACCCGGAAGAGGAGGACGAGGCGACTGACGATAGTGAAGGTATTCACTCAGGATCTGCATATTTTTACTTGCATTACTTTCCTCTCGTCTGTCTTTTTTCCAATGAATGCACACCCGGTTTGCAGGGCTAGAGGACGAGGGTGTAAACAATGAAGACGACCCAGAGAAAACCGAGTCTGACCCAGAGGCAACAGTCGGGGCCAAGAGGAAAAGCAGGGGGACAGTGTCCAAGGTTCCTTTTTCCTCATTATCCTCTGAACCTTACTCCTTTGACGTCATGCGACGACTTAACCATCAATTATCAAATTCATCATGCTTGAAGGATTCCTTCCCAGCCAAGCGCAGAGTAACTCGGAGCTCCCCAGGTGAAGATCCACTTAACCCGGGCATCTCCGCCCCCTCGGTCCCTCGTGGCAGTGCTCCTCCATCTCGTTCTTCCAACTCTCCTCAGCGCCACCCTTCTCCTAACCACCCGCGTGCCGGGCAATTCCGGGTTCCACTAGTGGTTCCTGCGAATACCTCGTCTGCTTCCAGTGGCGAGCTCCCACCGGATTACACCGTAAATACCGGGTAAGTTTTTGCCTTACTATTTCTTTTTGCGTCTAACGAACTTTCATCCGAGCCGCCGTCATCATTAATAACTGCCTTTTTTCATCTTTCTTTCAGCGCTCAGGTCACCGTCAGTGACCCGGAAAACACAGAAACGGATAACCTCCAGGTGGAGAAGCCGACTGACGACGCAGACGCCGCAACTGGTGGTGATGCGACCATTAACCGGGAACAAGGCCCTCTGAACAATCCACTTTCCCAAACCGCCGGATCTCCTTCCTTATCGGAACCAGTAGACGAAGAGATAGAAATTCTAGATACAAGGATGAGCCCTCCCAACCCGGACACTCAGACTGTCCGGGTCTCCACTCCAAATGCAAGGAGAACCCCCCTACCAGATGATCAAGCTGCCGGCTCTTCCGGGACTCGCTCCGAGGAGTTAACTTTTGCCCAGATGCTAGACACCCTGCGCGCCTTAAGGGCTAACGAGGAAAAAATCTTGGGGTCTTTAATAACCAAACACGAGGTAAGTTCGATTAATGCTACTTGTACCTTTGTCCAGTCCCCAAGTTCCGAGGGAGTTCATTCATGACTTGCTCGGTACTTTTATTGTACCAATGACTGATAACTGTGCTCTTCTACCTGACTAATGCTTCTTTAACATCCATGCAGTCTTACGTGACTCAATACGAGGAGAAACTTGCGGACGCCGCCAAGCTCGTTGAAAAGGAGATATCTTTACGTGAAGCAGCCGAGGCTGAAGCCAGGAGGAATAGGCAATTAATGAAGAAGTACCGAAGAAGGGCTCACCAAGCCGAAGATGACCTGACAAGCCTTTCCGTCGAAATATCTGACACCTATCGTTCTTTGCTTGGTATGCTTCCTTCTCCGGTTTTATCCTTTTGACAAATAGCAAAAGTTTTCCGACTTATATCTTCATTTTACTTCAGGCCCGGATGAAGCCATGCCGGATGAAGATGACATTGCCAAGCTGAAAACTATAAAGAGTGCTATCCGGCAGCTATGTGCCGGGACCAGATGGATCCTTGACGAGTTACGGTGTGCGGGTAGAGGACATGTTGACCTGAAGAGGCTGTTGGACGCCCTATCCACTATTCCCGAGTGGATTCGGCACTGGAAGCGCTCATCTTGCCGGGTTGGAGTGACCCGGGGGCTTGCACTTGCGAAAGCTTACCTCCCCAAGCTCGAGTTAGCGAAGCTTATGGGCGGCTTCCCAGAGTTCAAGCTTGACGGATCCAAGTTTTCAGTAAAGGATTTGCAGGCCGTCCAGAAGGAGGTCCGTTACCCGGCCAGCGTAATTGCTGATGAACTGGATGTTAACATACTTGTTCCAGCATATGATTCTGCCGATAAAGTAATTAAGTCGGATCTTCCTGAGCCGTATGACATGCTGGCTCGGTGGAAGGAGGAAGCTGCTGCGATAAGGGCGGAGGCTGCCAAGAAACAAGCTGAAGCCGGCTCTGCTCCTGCTGCCTCAACATCAGTCGTTCCGCCCCCTGCGGGGGCTGGCGCCGCCGATCCGGGTGTTGCTGCTACCACCAATGATGGCAAGGGTAAGGCCAAGATGGGCGCTGAGTGATATATGGTTTCCAATGCCTCTTCTTAAGCGTTAGGCGGTGCGCCTGTGCACCTTTGATATTTTTTCACCAGTATTTTGTAATGCACACTAAGGCCTTGATATACTCGATGCCTGTTCCGACCTTTTTTAAGTTTAAGCTCATCTGTTCTCGATATCTGGTTTTATTTATTGCTCCTTTTGTGAAAACTCAATTTCCGGGTCTCATGGGTATTGACAAGCGGATTTTGCTTCGAAGTCCCCAAGTCCCCAAGACTCGGATATTTGGATTTTTGCAACTATACAAGTAAGCCAGTTCTTTTCAAGATTTCAAGCTACCGGGCCCGGATTGCCGAGCCTAGGACACTTGATCTTGAAAAGGGAACAAAATGCTTATTGCTATTTTCACAAAGATCCATGAGTTGTTTCACATCGGTTTTGAAGTTATGCTTAATAGTCAGTGAGTTTCCAGCTATTCAGCCTTGTACTCTGCATAACTTGTGGTTTAGATGACCCTTTTGACTGTCTTGTACTGTAAGCCGGCTTTCGCGTGGATACCATGTTGTTACATCAATACGAAAACGTAGCCAGCCAATTCCCATCGGGTTTCATGACTAACTGCCATCGTAAGCGAACAAATCATGCCACTTTAATGCGAGTCACATCGAGCTTAAGTAAGAGTAGCCAAGAAATTTGGACTTCTTTGTCCGGTTATAAGATTGTAGCCGTACTCGTTTGCGAGTAATCGGCCCTTATAACTCATAGGCATCATGGCCGGGTCTTTGAGTTTGTAACTGTGCTATTTAAGCGACCAGCCCCCAAGACCTAGATATACGCATCGTACTGAGAATACATAACCTGATAACAACCATCTCTTTTCTTGATAACCATCTCTTTACTTGATATGAAAAACTGATAACAACCATCTCTTTTCTTGATAACCATCTCTTTACTTGATATGAAAAATGTAGGTCAGCAAGCCGCCTCATTAAAAACCCGTCCAGTCCCCAAAGGTGCCCTGGATAGGAAAAGAGTACGTCAGAAAACCTGCTGCCTATTACATCGTGCAATTCCACTTGCCAATATAGTCTTTACTAAGTATAATACGGACGCAGCTGAGCCACGTTCCATGGTCTATCTCTTTCTTGCATAGATGAAGTGGTGTGTGCGGTGTCATTGACTGTAGCCGACTCTTCCCTTGCATCTATCAAATAATACGATCCGTTATGTAGGCTCCGGCTTATGATAAATGGTCCTTCCCATGGTGGTGATAATTTGTGTTTTCCTTCGTTTGACTGTACCAGACGTAGAACCAAGTCTCCTTCCTGGAATACCCGGGTCTTCACACGCCGGCTATGATACCTCCGCAGATCTTGCTGATATATGGCTGATCTTTCCAGGGCTTGTTCTCTTTGCTCTTCTAACATATCCACGGCGTCCTGCCGGGTTTTTTCGTTCTCTACTTCGACGTAAGCTGATACTCTAGGCGAATCGTGAATAATATCACTTGGTAACACTGCTTCCGCACCATAGACCATGAAGAAGGGTGTCATCTGAGTGGATCTGTTAGGTGTAGTGTTGATACCCCAAACCACAGAAGGAAGTTCCTCGACCCATGCACCAGCGGCCCTGACACAGGGAACTCGCAATCGTGGTTTTAATCCGCGAAGCAATTCTTGGTTTGCCCTCTCCACTTGTCCATTGGCCTGGGGATGAGCCACCGATGCCACATCGAGCCGGATTCCATTGTTGCCACAAAACTTCTCCATCTCACCAAGGGACATGTTGGTTCCATTGTCGGTAATTATGCTGTGGGGGTACCCAAACCGGTAGATAATCCTTTTCAGGAACTTGACTGCTGTAGCTGCTTCGCAATTAGTAACTGGCATAACCTCAACCCACTTGGTAAACTTATCAATGGCCACCAAAAGATGTGTTTTCTTGCATGGTGACATATGGAAGGGGCCAACCATGTCCATACCCCAGACGGCAAACGGCCAAGTTAACGGGATAGTCCGCAACTCCATAGCCGGCACATGGGTTTGGCGAGCGTACCTTTGACATCCGTCACACCTTGCTACCAATCGCTCCGCATCCGTTAGGGCCGTGAGCCAGAAAAACCCGTGTCGATAAGCTTTAGCCACAAGAGACCTTGTGGACGCATGATGTCCACAGTCGCCCTCATGGATTTCCTTGAGAATCTGTCTGCCTTCTTCCGGCGCTACGCAGCGCAAAAAGACTCCTGCTGCACTTCTTTTGTACAATTCCCCATTGATGATAGAGTACCCCTTTGCTCGCCTCAAAATTTGCCTTGCTAATACCTCCTGTTGTGGTAACTCGCCTCGTGATAGGTAGGCCAAAAACGGTTCTGTCCACTCGGGAATAGTACGTACAGTAGCTACGAGCCCTGAATCCGAGTCTTGATTTGCCAATTCCTCCTCTGACTCGATTTTAACTGATGGTCGCCATAATTCGTCCAGGAAAACGTTAGGTGGAACCGGCTCTCTGCGCGAGCCGAGTCTGGCGAGGGCGTCGGCTGCCTCGTTCTTTCTTCTGTCTATATGCTCCACCTCATACCCGGAAAAACATCCTGCTACCCTATCAACTTCCCTGCGGTATGCCGCCATAGTTGCGTCCTTTCTATCCCACGTTCCTGACACCTGCTGTACCACAAGGTCCGAATCTCCGAAGCACCGTATCCTCTTGATGTTCATCTCTTTGGCTACCTTTAAGCCATGCAATAGGGCCTCATACTCGGCCACGTTGTTGGAACAGTCGAAGTGAATTTGTAGCACGTAACTCAATTTGTCCCCTTTGGGTGATGTTAGCACCACCCCAGCTCCTGATCCCTCGTACTGCTTTGATCCGTCGAAGTGCATGATCCATGACCCGGAATTTGGAACCGTTGCAGTCATGCCTGTATGTGTCCAGTCGTTAACGAAATCAACTAAAGCTTGAGACTTGATTGCTGACCTGGGTTCGTAGTTGATATGATAATCCCCCATCTCTATCGCCCATTTGGCTATTCTTCCCGTCGCGTCCGAGTTTCTGATGATATCCGACATTGGTATTGAACTAACCACTGTTATCGGATGCTCTTGGAAATACGGCTTCAACTTCCGGCTAGCCATAAAGACCCCGAACACCAACTTTTGCCAATGCGGATAGCGCTGCTTTGCTTCTGATAATACCTCACTGACGTAATAAACCGGCCTCTGAACCGGATGACCTTTCCCGTCCTCTTTGCGCTCCACGACAACCACTGCGCTAACGGCTCGGGGGCCAGCTGCTACGTATAGCAACATAGGCTCTTTAGGACCCGGCGCCGCTAGTACTGGTGCTTCAGATAATTGCTTCTTCAGTGCTTCAAACGCTTCATCTGCCTCTTCGTCCCATACGAATTTATCCGATTTCCGCAAGAGCCGATACAAGGGTATTGCTTTTTCTCCGAGTCTAGATATGAATCGGCTCAAGGCTGCTACACAGCCCGTGAGCTTTTGAACATGCTTCAAGTTTTCTGGCTTTTTCAAACTCTGGATTGCCTTGATTTTATCTGGATTTGCCTCAATTCCTCTCTCGGAAACTATGAAGCCGAGTAATTTCCCAGCCGGAACTCCGAACACGCACTTCGTTGGATTAAGCTTCATATGGTACCTCCTCAGGTTTTTGAATGTCTCCTTTAGATCATCGATGAATGTCTCCGCCTTCCTCGTCTTGATGACCACGTCATCCACATAAGCATGGACGTTACGTCCGATTTGGTCCTCAAAGCACTTTTGAATACACCGTTGGTAAGTTGCGCCAGCGTTCTTCAACCCAAACGTCATAGTTTTATAACAAAAGGCCCCAAACGGGGTTATGAATGATGTTTTCTCCCAATCCTCCCTTTTGAGCTTAATCTGATGATACCCGGAATATGCATCCAGGAAGCATAACAGATCGCTTCCAGCTACTGCGTCTATAATCTGATCTATCCTTGGGAGCGCGAACGGATCCTTTGGGCAATGCTTGTTAAGACTAGTGAAGTCAATGCACATCCTCCACTCGTTGGTCTTTTTCATCACCAGAACCGGGTTAGCCAACCAATCCGGGTGAAATACTTCCATGATAAAGCCGGCTGCCAATAGCCGAGCGATCTCTTCGCCTATAGCTTTCCTTCTTTCCTCATTCATTTTCCTCAAACCTTGTTTCACGGGCCTGGACTTGGGATCCACATGCAAACTGTGCTCAGCCAATTCTGTAGGGATACCCGGCATGTCGCTAGGTGTCCAGGCAAACACATCTGCATTCGAGCGAATGAACTCCACGAGCGCTCCCTCCTGCTCTTTTCCCAGGTTAGACCCTATGGTAAACTGCTTAGTAGAATCCCCTTCGACAAAATCTATCTTCTTGGTGTCTTGCGCTGCCTTGAATTTTGCTCTCTCATCCTCAGTATTCGGTTTTTTCAAGGCTGTTCTATCGTCCGGATTTACTTGAGACCGGTAATATTCGAGCTCTTCCTTCCTGCATGCCTGCTCGGCCATAACTGAATCTCCTTCGTCGCACTCGGCCGCTATATCCCGGTTCCCATGTATAGTGATGGTCCGTTTAGGACCCGGGATTTTCAGCTGCAAATACACGTAGCACGGCCTAGCCATGAATTGGGCGTAAGCCGGCCTCCCCAACAGCGCGTGGTAAGGACTGCGCAACTTGACCACCTCGAACGTGAGCCACTCCACTCGATAATTATCCGTCGATTCCCCAAAAGCAACTTCCAAGGTGATCCTTCCTCGGGGCTCGCCGAGTGACTCGGTACGATCCCGTGAAAGATTGTCGAACTTTTCTGCAGCTGGGACTCTTTGAGACTCATCCGTAAGAAGGTCTCCCAATAAAGGATGTTGATGCTACTTCCACCGTCCATCAGGACCTTCTTCAGCTCGTAACCATTAACCTGTGGAGCAACCACCAACGCCAAGACTCCTGGACGCTCCACTTTTTCCGGATGATCTCTTCTACTCCACGTTATCTCTTGTTCTGCCCATCTGAGATATCCCGGCGCGGCTGATGAAACTGAATTTGTCGCTTGCTTTGATGTCTCTTTGTTCCTGCTAGAAGTTCCTGTAGTATGCACATGATATTGTCCTTTTAAGTTAGTCGTTCGTACCGTGCCGACGAAGATGTTGATCCGGCCGATCGTCAATATAAATCTGGACTCGAGGTGATCCGATTCTGGCCCCCAGCCGGAATCGTCCACCAACTTTTCTTCTTCGTGGTCGATGTGGATTTCGCCAATGACAAGATTCTCCATGCCCTTCCGAGCTTCTCCCGTGATGTAAACACCTTTGGACGCAGGCCCCACGGTGGGCGCCAACTGTCGTGGGATAATCACGGCAGATGTTACCAGGGGTAACTGATCTTGGGGCAAGTCGACACAGGCGTTCGGGAGAGGGTTTAGCTCAAGAGAAGACATGGTACAACTTGATCTGACAGCCGGCAATCAAAGTCGCCGGATCTCTATTCTCGATACAATAACTCGATTTAGGGTTACACTGGATACTCGATATCACACGATATTGCTAGGGTTCTTAGATCACTACAAAACTATGCCTGAGGGTCGGTTTATAAAGCACCCGTACCCCCTAACTTATTCGGCAAGGCATATTCCGGATCCTACATGAACACGGCGCACTAACCATAACTTTCCTTTACAATAGCCCATAACCCGGGCCGTTAAGCCCACAAGTTTGGGCCTCCACAAGCTTCTTTATTCTTAGCCGAATCTTGCACGCCATCCTTCGGGCCGGGTTATTTCCTCAGAGCTTGGCATACCGGTTTAGCATCCCCCTGTCAGCATTTCTGACGGCGATACCTCCTTGGCTAATTCCTTCAGTTCTTCCTTTGCTATGACTCTCTGAGCGCAAAGGGCGTTTTCTTTCTCCAACTCGTTTGCCAGTTTGAAATCACCAGCTATAGTGATTACTCCTCCTTTGGGTCCTGGCATCTTCAGCTTGTTATAAATATAACAGGATCTTGCCATGAATTTGGCGAAAGCTGGACGTCCGAGTATTGCGTGATACACGCTTTCGAACGGCACTACTTCGAAGGATACTTTTTCCTGCCGGAAGTGATCTTTATCTCCGAAGGTGACATCTAGGGAAATTTCTCCTAGGGATCGTGCTTGCCTGCCAGGGACAATACCATGGAAGCGTATGTTGCTGTAATTGAGCTGAGACTCGGAAATCTTCAGATGCTTCAGTGTATCCAGGTACATTATATTAATGCTGGATCCTCCATCCATCAGCACTCTTCTTAGCCTAGTATTTTGAACAATAGGGCTTACAACAAGAGCTTGTGTGCCGGGTTCAGGGATATTTCCGGGATGATCAGACTGATCCCAGATTATCGGTGTGTTGGAGTACTTCAAGAATTTTGGGGTTGCCGGAACAACCGCGTTTATTTCTCGAAGTGTTCTTTTGGCCACCTTTGCTGACGGGGTTGCTAAGAAAGTTAGCATTGCTTCTCCATCAACTCTCGGAAACTTGGGTTCGCCTTTACGCTGTTGTTCCTGGATTTTTTTCGTCAGTGTCCGATTCACTCTCTTCTTTGTCAGCTTCTGGCTTTTGTGCAATCCGTAACAATGGAGGGAGTAATGGAAATAACCAGCACAAACGACCGTATGAAGGAAACTCCGACTTTGTTGCTAATACCGAGGCCGGCTTTCCAAGACCCAGGATAGAAGGAAACTTCAACGGAGGAAATTACCAAGGACCACCGAGGCTGGCTAACCATATAGAGGCCTTCAGGATGCCTTGTCCGCGTCATAGTAGGAATGGCAAGCCGTCTAATCATTCGTTGGAGCAATGCGTGGACTTACAGAGATGGAAAAACAAAGAGATACAGAAGGCCCTGCGAGGACTATAAGAAGAAGGGGGAGTGGCCAAGGACATGTTACAATTGTGGAAGCGCAAATCACTTTGTCAAAGAGTGTCCTTTTGAGCCAAGAGAAGAAAATGAAGGCAACCGCAAGGACAATACCAAAGCTCCACAAAACAAGAACTTTGCTAGAAGATTCCCAAGGGCTCTATATGTTCAAGAAGGGTATGTATTGGAAACATAAATCTCCGAAGGTGAAGGAGAAGATGAAGTTGTAGGTGTGTCCCATGTTGCCATAGCTACCTCTTCCTCTTCATCGGTCTCTCTATTTGAATCCATTAATGAGAATGCCCCTATACGACCTACATGTCTCATGGAAAAAGTCACTTCAGTAATTTCTTCCACCTCCAAAACTATTGCCACTAACACTCCCTCGTTATTGGATTGTGTTGAAAATAAGGGCGAGGATGATGATGAGTCTAGAGAGCTAGGCTCATGGTTGGCTAGCCTTGAAGGTGAAACCAAATAAAAGGTGAATGCCCTTTTGAGGCAACTTGATGATGTTAACTCTTTTGTAGATGAAAAGGAAGAAATAATCATGAATTTGGAAAGTTATGGAGGAGGTCATTCTAGCAATTACAAAGAACTTGAATAGGCTCTTGAGAAAGAGCGTTCTATTAGAGCTTCTCTCGAGGAGAAACTATCTAGTCTTGGAGAGACTTGTCTATTTGTGTTTCTAATCTTAGAAAGGACAATGAACTATCTCTTACTCTTGCTAAAACTCATGAAAATGAAAAATTTGATCTAGGGATTTCTCATGACAAACTTGTTGATAGTGATGAAAAACTAGAAAAAGAGTTCATGTCTCTTAAAGAAATTAAAGACAAACTTACCAAGTCTCGTGATAAACTTCTAGATCAACACTCTAATAAGAAAGTTGCAACTTCCTGGTTTCTCATCTAGCAACTCTTGTGCTACAACTAACATTGTAGGAGGTGAGACAGTTCTCAAGTATGCCATCAAATCTCAAAGAGTTACTAGTGGAAAGAAGGGACTTGTTGCTAAGTCAAAGAAGAAGAAGATGGTCACCTCTCCTTCACAAAATATTACCTTTGTGAAACAAGGAGAGGTGGTCAAGGAGAAGGAGACCAACACCATTGTGGGTGGTGAGACCTCTAGGTGGAGCACCACTCACAATGACTTTACTGGAAAATATAACCCTTCTTATGTTCTTATGAAATCAAGAGATGGTCATGTTTATGCTTTGGTACTTCTTATGGTGATGATTATCATTGGAATATTTGGGTTCCTAAGATCCTTGTTGCTAACAAAAGAGGACCCACTGACGGATGGGTACCTAAATCAAGAATTTGATATCTTGAAGGGAAGTGCTTCCGGGTCAGGTAAATGGACGATGGATAGTGGTGCATCCCAACATATGATCGGAAGCAAAGACGCAATAAGTGACCTTAATCCTCCGTCAGCATATATCAATCGCGTCACTATTGGTGATAACCCGAGCTTAAGGTATTAGGACGAGCCAAGGTGTCTATCTCAAATGATTTATCAATTGAGAATGTTCTCCTTGTTGAGTCCCTTGGCTATAATCTTATGTCGGTTCTTCAACTTGCAAATTGTGGCTTTACCTCTTTATTTAATAAAGAGAACATGATTGTCACTTGGGAAATGACTCTTAAAGTAGCCTTTGCTAGGCATGTCGAGAACAACATGTATGCAGTGGACTTCTCTAAAGGAGACTGATACGTCTCAAACGTATCTATAATTTCTGATGTTCCATGTTGTTTTCATGCCACTTTCTACATGTTTCTTATACACTTTATGTCATTTTTATGGATTTTCTGGGACTAACCTATTGACAAGATGCCACAGAGCCAGTTCATGTTTTCTGCTGTTTTTGGTTTCTGAAAAGTTGTTCTGGAAATATTCTCGGAATTGGACGAAACAAAATCCCAGAGTCTTAGAAAGTCGTCACGTACACAGAGTCCGGAGGAGACCCGGAGGGGGGGGGGGGCCTGAGGGGCCCCACACCATAGGGCGGCGCGCCCCCTCTAGCCGCGCGTGGGGTGGTGTGGGCCCCCTGGCCACCCACCGACATTGCCCTTTTGCCTATTTATACTTCTCCACGGGTTAACCCTAAACACCCGAGCCTTTTCCACCAAAAAGATCTGTAGCCGCCGTCATCGTCAACCCTAGTTCGGGAGGGTTCTATAGCTCTCCCCGGCACCCTGCCGGGAGGGGGAATCATCACCGGAGGGCTCTTCATCAACATGCTCGCCTCCAGAGTGATGCGTGAGTAGTTCATCCCTGGACTACGGGTCCATAGCAGTAGCTAGATGGTTGTTCTCTCCTCTTCATGCCTCGTGTTTAGATCTTGTGAGCTGCCTAACATGATCAAGATCATCTTATTGTAATGCTACATGTTGTGTTTGTTGGGATCTGATGAATATTGAATGCTATGTTCAGTGATTATCAATCTATCATGTTCTTTCATGTGTATGCTATTTATGATCTTGCATGCTCTCCGTTACTAGTAGATGCTCTGGCCAAGTTGATGCTTGTAACTCCAAGAGGGGGTATTTATGCTCGATAGTGGGTTCATGCCTCCCTTCCACTCACGCCCGAGTGACATAAACGTAACAGGTGGGGGATGTGTTGTTGCCAATAGGGATAAAACAACAATGCTTTGTCTAAGGATGATTTTACTGTTTACATTACACACTTTTCTTAATGAAATTATCTGTTGCTTGCAACTTAATACCCAAGGTTTGCTCGGATGACACTCTGAGGGTGGATTATTAGTCATAGGTGCAGTTGGATAACGGTCTATGTATCTTGTTGTAATGCCCGCATGAATCACAAAGTAATCATCATGTCATGCATATGTACTATGGTGCAACCTTTATATCTGTCAATTGCCCAGCTGTAATTTGTTTACCCAGCATGTTATCTATCTATTTTGAAGAGACACCTTTAGTGAATTGTGGACCCCGGTCCATTTCTTTACACCGATATACAACCACTGTTTTCCCGTTGTTTTCCTACTGCAATTATTGTTCTCTTTTATCTACTTAAAACAAGTACTATTTTCGACACTATACGTTAGGATGCCATTCAAGTTAGAATTGATGACAATGTTAGGATGTTAGCTAAACTGCATGCTAGATGGGAAAGAGAAGATGAAATAGCTAGAAATAATAATATAGCTAATGTTTGCACTATTACCACCACTAGTAAAACTGAAACTTCTCATGCTAGTAAACCCTCTACTATTAATGGTAAAGTAATTGGTGTTGGCAATACTTCCACTTCTTCCGTTAAACGTTTAAAATAGTCTGAAACCACTGAAACTGTTTCTGATAAAAGTGCTGAAATTTTTCAAAATATGGGAGACAATGGTCCCATTACCTTTGATAAAAATGATCTTGACTTCGATGATTGCAATATATCTGAAGTAATTGTGTTCCTACAAAAATGCTAGTGCTATGAATATGACTTCCACAAAACTTATTACAAATGCTCTCGTGCAAATAAGAGAAGAAGAATTAAGATGTGAAGCCTCTATCCCTAGGAAGTTAGATGATGGTTGGGAACCCATCATTAAAATTAAGGATAATGATTTTGATTGTAATGCTTTATGTGATCTTGGTGCTAGTATCTCCGTTATGCCTAAGAAACTTTATGACATGCTTGATTTGCCACCTTTGGAACACTGTTATTTGGATGTTTGTCTTGTTGATAATGTTAGAAAGAATTTATGATGTTATTATTATGGTTAAAAATAACCTGGTACCCGTTGATTTCATTGTTATGAATATTGAATGCAATGCTTCTTGTCCTATTGTTTTGGGAAGACCTTTTCTTAGAACTGTTGGTGATGTTATTGATATGAAAGAGGGGAATATTAAATATCAATTTCCACTTAAAAAAGGTATGGAACACTTTCCTAGGAAGAGAACAAAGTTGCCTTTTGATTCTATTATAAGAACAATTTACAATTTGGATGCTTCTTCACTTGAAAAATACTTGATTCTACTTTTCTGGGCCTAGCTAAAAGGCGTTAAAGAAAAGCACTTCTTGGGAGATAACCCATGGTTTTATTTTTGCTTTGTTTTTCTCTGTTTTCTTTGAGTCAAGGTGTTGTTTACTTCTGTAGCAAATCCTCTGTATCTTTATTTTCTCGCATTTCTTGTGCCAAGTAAAGTCTCTAGTGAAAGTTGAGGTTAGATTTGGATTTCTGCGCAGGAAACAGATTTCTACTATCCACCGTTAAATTTGTGTAAATTCACAGAAAGATGAAAATGACCTGCAAATTTTTGTGCTTATTCCTCATCTAATTCCAAAACTTTTTCGAGATTTTCATTTTTTTATTTGAGAAACGTAAGTGCCACAAAAAATTTCGTATTAACAGACTATTCTGGTTTTGACAGATTCTGCCTTTTTTACTTGCATTCTCTCTTTTACTATGTTGAGTTGATTTCTTTGCTCCACAAAACATCAGTGACTGTAGCTAATGTTTAAAAAGTATTAATGCTCGTGTCCAAGGAGAACGTGTGAATTTTTTATTGAGCACTAACCCTCTGATGACAATTACATTGAGTTTGGTGTGAAGGAAGTTTTCAAGGGTCAAGAGAAGAGGGTGATATGATGTGCTCAAGAAGAGTGCAAATCCAAATCTTGGGGATTCCCCCGTGGTTCATCCCATCAAATTCTAAGAAGACTCAAGCGTCTAAGCTTGGGGATGCCCAAGCCATCCCCTTCTTCATCAGCAACTTATCAGGTCACTGCTAGTGAAACTATATTTTTATTCGGTCACATCATATGCACTTTAGTTAGAGCGTTTGTTTGTTTTTTGTTTTCTTTTCTTTTGTTTTTCTTGCTGCAACAAATATGTTCGGAACCCAGCATTTTTTTTGTGTGGGAGAGAGACACGCTCCTCTTTTTCATATGAATACTCGTTTTCTTCCATGCTCGTATTCTTAGTTTTTTCTTCTAGCTGCTGCAAATCCTTTTAGCTCATGTTTTTCATGCATCTCTTATTCAGACCTGTTAGTTCTAGTAGAGTTATGTTAGTACTCTCTAGTTTCATTGCTATATTAGTTGGAGAGTTTGTGTTGAAATATATATTGTTTGGTGTTTGATGGAAATAGAAAATGCCACATGTGGTAGATGGTATGTTGGAAAAGACTTGCATACTCTTGTAGATCATTAAATTGTTTCACTTGATTATTTGCTGTTGTTTTTAGATATTAATGTGCTTAGTGGTAAACCTGCTGGTTTAGTAAGGTAAAAAAATTAATGGCTGGTCTAAAAGCTTAAAATTATGCCACACTCGAAAAACCAGTTGATAGTATAATAGTATATGACTTCCTCTGTTAATAAAAATCGTAATGACTTTTTGTTACGCGCTACGGTCGGGGTAGCCAACAGTGACTTGTCACTGCCACATACCCTCTTGGAGTGATTTTCATTATGCCTTGTATGATCATATTTCTAGTTGTAATCTTTTAACTTGTGAGTTCTAAGTTGCGGTTTTCTGGCACTTCCACCATCCATATTTGGTAGCCTCTACGGTACCGAGCATTGCCCATTCTCACATTGAGAGTTGGTGCAAACTTCGCCAGTGCATCCAAACCCCGTGGGAGGACTTTGTTCTCCTACACATAAGCCCAAATATCTTCCTCAAAACAACCACCATACCTACCTATCATGGCATTTCCATAGCCATTCCGAGATATATTGCCATACAACATCCATCTTCATTATGTTACCCGTTACATGCTTCATTGTTACTTTGCATACTGCTACACTGGCAGAAGCATTTAGTTCTATGTATCAGAGATATTTCAGTTTCAGTTATGAGTACTAAAAGTGCGATGATTCATTGTAAATAGAGTGTTGCCCCTACTAGTGAGGTTATATATATATATATATATAAAGAGAAAAGGCCCAAAAATAAAAAAAGAAAGAGGGCCAAAGAGAGATAATAAAGAGAGAGGGGGCAACATTACTATCATTTATTCCACACTCGTGCTTGGTTAGCACCAATATTTTAGTTTGGAGAGAGTTTTCATTTTATGACTTGCATAACTATATGGGAAACTTTACATTATAGAATTTTTCTTGTATATTTCAATGACGAGCCTCCTCAAAAGTGCTCTAGGTCTTCATGAGTAAGCAAGTTGGATGCACCCCCACTAGTTCAATTGGAGAGCTTTCATACACTTATAGCTCTATGTGCATCCGTTGTGTGGCAATCACTACTCCTTACATAGCTTCGATTATAAGTCTTCCTATTGTCTAATGATCACTTTCAGATGTGTGAGACTTTCTTCCATTGACCTTCCAAACCCCCCATAATTTTTTTTAGCCATAATATCCTGGTGCCAGGAACCAATACAGAATGCTTGCTTGGTTTGAGTGCACAAATAGTTTGATGATTTTCCTATGTGCATATTGTTGTCACTTGACTTGATCCTAACGAGAGTTGTTGTGAGAGTTTGATGCTTAGGATGATTATATTGTTGTTCTTGAAGCTTAAATCATCTTTAATATACTTTGCACAGTGCATTGCCTTTTAGTATTGATTCATTGAAAAGTTTTACTTTGTTTTTCCTAATGGTTTATACACTACTCTATTTGATATCAACTATAAACCACAGCCGTTATTCATTTGATCTTAGTTTACATGCTTTACATTACGATGATCAAGTTTTCCTACTCGAGGACGAGTAGGAACTAAACTTGGGGATGCTTGATATGTCTCAAACTTATCTATAAATGTTGATGTTCCATGTTGTTTTCATGCCACTTGCTACATGTTCTTATACACTTTATGTCATTTTTATGAATTTTCTGGGACTAACCTATTGACAAGATGGCACAAAGCCCGCTCCTGTTTTCTGCTGTTTTTGGTTTCAGAAAAGTTGTTCTGGAAATATTCTCGGAATTGGACGAAACAAAATCACAGAGTCTTAGAAAGTCGTCACGAACACAGAGTCCGGAGGAGACCCGGAGGGGGGCCTCAGGGCCCCCACACCATAGGGCGGCGCGCCCTCCCCCTATGGCTGCGCTGGGGGTGGTGTGGCCCCCTTGGCCACCCGCCGACGTTGCCCTTTAGCCTATTTATACTTCTCCACGGGTAACACCCGAGGCTTTTCCAGCAAAAAAATCTGTAGCCGCCGTCATCGTCAACCCTAGTTCACGAGGATTCTGGAGCTCTCCCCGACACCCTGCCGGGAGGGGGAATCATCACCGGAGGGCTCTTCATCACCATGCCCGCCTCCGGAGTGATGCGTGGGTAGTTCATCCCTGGACTACGGGTCCATAACAGTAGCTAGATGGTTGTTCTCTCCTCTTTATGACTTATGTTTAGATCTTGTGAGCTGCCTAACATGATCGAGATCATCTTATTGTAATGCTACATGTTGTGTTAGCTGGGATCTGATGAATACTGAATGCCATGTCCAGTAATTATCAATCTATCATGTTCTTTCATGTGAATGTTATTTATGATCCTGCATGCTCTCCGTTACTAGTAGATGCTCTGGCCAAGTTGATGTGTGTAACTCCAAGAGGGAGCAGTTATGCTCGATAGTGGGTTCATTCCTCCCTTTCACTCACGCTCGAGTGACAGAAACGTAACGGGTGGGGATGTGCTGTTGCCATTAGGGAGAAAACAACAATGCTTTGTCTAAGGATGATTTTATTGTTTACATTACATACTTTGCTTAATGCAATTATTTGTTACTTGCAACTTAATACCCAACGTTTGCTCGGATGACACTCTAAGGGTGGATTATTAGTCATACATGAAGTTAAATAACGGTCTATGTATCTTGTTGTAATGCCCACATAAATCACATAGTAATCATCATGTCATGCATATGCACTACGGTGCAGCCTTTATATCTGTCAATCGCCCAACTCTAATTTATTTTTCCAGCATGTTATCTATCTGTTTTGGAGAGACACATCTAGTGAACTGTGGACCTCGGTCCATTTCTTTACACTGATATACAACCACTGTTTTCCCGCTGTTTTCCTACTGTAATTATTGT
Source organism: Alopecurus myosuroides (assembly GCA_028641055.1). Lineage (NCBI taxonomy): Eukaryota > Viridiplantae > Streptophyta > Magnoliopsida > Poales > Poaceae > Alopecurus > Alopecurus myosuroides. Next base: position 361,016,200 of record CM054059.1, on the reverse strand, counting down.
TCTCTTTTATCAAGTGCAAACAAGTACTATTTTCCACACTATACGTCTAATCGTCTGTTTCAGCAAAACCGGTGAGATTGACAATTTCACTGCTTCGTTGATATAAAATATATACTATGATCAACTGAAATTTGTATATTATTTTAGAAAACATAATGTATCACATTTCTTATAAATTTTCTTTACAGATTTAAAAGTGATCTCGTAGCAACATCGTGGGGGTATCTTTAGTGTGTATATATTCTTAGTACAAACATATTTTGGTTCATTCTGTCGTCCGTGTACCTGCGAGCGTCGAGCGGCAAGGAAGGAAATCGTGGACGTCCGGAAAACGTTGCCGGTGTCAGGGATAGTCGGAGGCGTCGGAAGGGGCAGAAGGGGGCGTCGAGGGGCCGTCGGAGGGAGGCGTTGGAGGGGTCGTCGTACGGGGCGGAGCGAGCCGTCGGTGGCGGAGGTGCAGTCAGTGAGGCTACTATCCAGAAGCGGCGGCGGATCTGCAGCCAGCGGGGCTCCTCTCCCGCAGCGGCGGCAACGGCCGGACGGGCAGAGCTCGGCCCGAGAACGCCGACGAAGCGGGCTGTGCTAGCGTGCGCGCGCTCGATCGATCGATCGGTTTCCGACAGCGCGCACGCGCGCACGAGGAAGAAAAACAGTGCCCCCGCGACCATCCCCGGCCTAACCGCCTGCCGCCGCCACCCGCGGCCGGCGGCGCTGCCGCGCCCGCCTCGCCGTCCCGCCCTCCCCTAACCACTTCCTCCGCCGGTCCGCCGCCGCCCCCGACCATTCCTCTAAACCTCCCCCACCGACTGAAGCTCGTCGCCGGCGAACACCCCCACCCCCACCCCCAACCTAAGCTCGTGACGGCCATGTTCCTCACCTAGCGCTGCCGTGTCCCTCGCCTGGCCGGCGACGTCGCGGCCAGCCGCGCCGTCCTCGTCGGCGGCGAGGTTACTCTAAGCTCGGCGGAGCCCTGCCGTGTCCCTCGCCTGGCCGGCGACGTCGCGGCCAGCCGCGCCGTCCCCGTCGGCGGCGAGGTTACCCTAAGCTCGCGGCGGTGCTCTTCCCCGGCCCCGGCCACGCGCGAAGAAGAGGAGGAGGGAGGAAGGAAAGGGGAGCGGAGGATGGGATCGTGGAGGAAGAAGACCACGTGGGGTGGGACCCACCCACGTTTCCGCGTGGCGAGCGGTCTAGCGCTCGTCAGGAAGTGATTTCGCGACGAAGCCCTTTTCCCTTCCGGAAATACTAGACTTACGGATGAATCTCCTACAAACAACTCCTACGGACGGACGTGTCCACTCGTGATTCCTGCTCGCACTCCAACTACCTCCGCTGAAATTTCCTCATGGCCCACCTTCTGATTACCCTCACTGGTTCCGTAAGATTTTTTTGTAGTTCCCTTCCGTAGGTGTAGCATTACTCTTTCCCTTCCCCGCTCACGGGAAGCAGTCTGGTCGAGCTCGTGCTTTGACTGCGCGCGTGAGTCATCTGGGACACTTCCTGCCGTTGGATTGATTTGGACGGTGGATGCTGATGCTCGAGGCACGTCGTGACCTGCCTCTAGCAAGGCACGGGATCTCAGTCTGTCTCCTCCCCCGGCCTCTGCTGCAGTCCTGCTCTGCACCGCACCCGCGCGGCCACGCCGTCCTTCTCCGCGGCTACGTCCCGCCCACCCCGGCCTCCGCCTCCAGCCCTCACGCACGCCGGGCTGCTGCTCCCTGACTTGGCGACTCCCTCTGCTCCTTGCCGAGACACCAACTAGCCGACGCCGAGGACTAGGTAATTTATAGTTCACAACAGTATGCTCTTTCCTGTTGTAATTTTTTTTAAAGAACTGAACCCTGGATTTAATATTTTTAGATCAATTAAACCAATGATTTTCTAGTTTCTACTATCTCTTGTATCTCCATACAATTATTTGTATTTTTTCGTCATGTTTATCTATTCTCTTGATCGATTAGACATTGAGTTTAAATTCTACATAGATTGTTCAATCGAGCTATATATTTTCTGCTTTGACATGCGCTATTTCTCAGGGTAGTCGTAAGAGCTTACTTGTTGGCCTGGGCTTGCTCTAATCCAGGCTCCGCCACTGGCCATGGCGCTACTCGCGGGCGCCATGGAGACCGCCGCTGTGACCCCTTGTCCTGATTCTGCCGCAGGAGCCGCTGTGATGGGCGTCTTCAAGTACAACTTCGGTGCGCCTCTCTCACCTCCTTACCCTCCCCCACACCCCACTTCTGGGTGCTTGATTAAAGCTCAATGCTCGTGTGTATGTGCCTTGTAGCGGCGCAATTCCTTTCGAGGGTCATCCCCTTCTTGTATAATGGCTGGTTCGTGCGCCAGCTCAGCGCCGATGACTGTGCGGTGCGCATCTCCCCTGCTCCCCTCTTCCTTCTCAGTTCAGTGCAGTTGGCAATTGATTTGGTGATTTCATTGCTTGATGATTTGGAGTTTGTTGAATTATAGAGTAGATAGGGTATGTGCTAATACGTGCACTTTCTGTATATTCATCTGATAGAGTTACAGAGGTTTTATAGCAAGTACAGGAGGGAGAGAGAGAGGAGGCACGCATGCATGCGATAACAACGTATCCGCTAATCTAGCTAGGAGATCTGCATGCGAGGGATTGAGTCGGTAAGCTCCTGTAGAATAGGTCTTCGTGTATATCACTCTAACACCCCCCCGCAGTGTCAGCGGGAGGTTCTTGGACGGTGAGACTGGCACGAAACTCAACAAAAGCAGCTGAGGGTAGACCTTTTGTGAATATATCGGCGTATTGAGACGCTGTGGGGATGTGGAGAACACGAACTTCACCCACTTGAACCTTGTCACGAACAAAATGTATGTCGATCTCGATATGCTTCGTGCGTCGATGCTGCACAGGATTAACAGACAGGTATACAGCAGAAACATTATCACAATACACTACAGTAGATCTGTCAATGGGACGGCGTAATTCCTGCAATAGGTTACGAATCCAGCAGCTTTCGGCAACCACATGGGCTACCGCACGATACTCAGCTTCAGCACTTGACCTGGACACGGTTAGTTGGCGTTTGGAAGACCATGAAATGAGATTATCTCCAAGGAATACGCAGAAACCTGTGGTGGATCGACGAGTGTCGGGACAACCAGCCCAATCAGCGTCAGAATAGGCTACTAGAGAAGAAATGGAAGAGGGAACGATGGAAGTACCGAGATCAAGAGTTCCTTTGATGTATCTGATAATTCTTTTAACTAGATTTAGATGGGCTGTGCGTGGAGCATGCATAAATAAACAGGCTTGTTGAACAGCATAGGTGATCTCAGGACGAGTAAGAGTAAGATATTGAAGAGCGCCAGTAAGACTGCGGTATTGAGTTGGATTATCAAGGAGATCACCATCATTAATAGAAATTTTAGAGCCAGAATCAATGGGGGTTTTAACAGGGTTACAATCATCCATACCTGCACGGTGAATGATATCAATGCAGTATTGGCGCTGGGATAGGTGAAGGCCAGATGGAGTTCTAGTAACAGAAATGCCTAGAAAATGACTAAGAGGACCTAGGTCAGTCATGGAAAATTCTGAGCTAAGGGTTGTAATAATTTGGTGAAGAAATGTCTCGGTAGAGGCTGTAAGAACAATATCATCTACATATAATAAAAGATAAGCAACATCAGAAGATGAGTGAAAAATGAAAAGAGAAGTGTCGCTTTTAGAGGAGATAAAACCTATAGAAGTTATAAAATTTGCAAAACGTGTGAACCAAGCCCGTGGGGCCTGTTTGAGTCCATAAAGGGATTTGCGAAGGAGACAAACATGATCAGGAAATTGGGGGTCCTCAAAACCTTTTGGTTGCTGACAATAAACTGTCTCGGATAAGTGACCGTGAAGAAAAGCATTCTTTACGTCTAATTGGTGAATAGGCCATTGAGAGGAAACGGCAAGAGAGAGGATTATCCTAATGGTACTGGGTTTAACTACCGGAGAGAATGTTTCATCGTAGTCGATGCCGTGTTCTTGAGAGAAACCACGGACAACCCAACGTGCTTTGTAACGGGCTAGGGATCCATCAGAATGAAATTTGTGTCGGAAAACCCATTTTCCAGAAACTATGTTTGCACCGTGAGGTTTTGTGACGAGATGCCACGTAGAATTATCGAGGAGGGCAGTGAACTCGGATTTCATAGCAGCTAACCAGTGTGGATCCGAGAGGGCTGATCTATAAGAAGATGGGATGGGTGAGACCGAGTTGATAGTTGTGAGATTAAACAAACGACGCGGCTTAAAGATACCATTATGGGCTCGGGTGCGCATAGTGTGACTAGGCTCGATGGTAGAAGGAGGGACGCGTTGATGATGGGGTTTGCTAGGTGCAGGTGGAGGGCTGGAAGCGCGCGGTGAGGAACTAGGTAGCGTTCGGGAGTGTTCTGCCGTGGTGGACGTGTAGTTGTCTGCCGCGGCAGAGAATTGGGCTGCGGCAGACTGCCCTGGAGTCGCGGCAGGCTGCCTTGGAGACGCAGCAGGCTGCCGTGGGGTCGCGGCAGGTTGCCGTGGGAATAAAAGCTGAGTGGGAGTAGCTGGTACTAGGAGAGGCTGGGGTTCGGGTTCATGTTCGAAGAGATAATCAGAGGGACGAGGATCAAGGTCGTGGGCGAAAGGAAACGTGGTTTCGTCAAAAGTAACGTGACGACTAGTGTAGACACGGCCGGTAGTTTTGTCTAGGCAGCGATAGCCCTTGTGCTCGGGTGCGTAACCGATAAAAACACATGGTAAGGAGCGCGGGGCAAGCTTGTGTGGTGTGGTAGCGGTGGTGTTTGGATAGCAGAGACATCCATAGACTCGTAGGTGCGAATAGGAGGGAGGCGAATGAAATAGGGCTTCGTGTGGAGTACGTAGGTCTAGAGGTTTAGTGGGCCGTAGGTTGAGTAGGTGTGTAGCTGTATGTAGAGCATCTGCCCAGTAATCAGGAGGAATGGATGCGTGAAGAAGAATAGTTCGCAGTACATCGTTGGTGGTACGTATGGCTCTTTCAGCCTTTCCATTTTGGGCAGATGTATAGGGACAAGAAAAACGTAAAACGGTGCCAAAGGGAGTGAGCAAGTTGCGGTTGGCTAGATTATCAAATTCTTTTCCATTGTCACATTGAATGGTGCAAATGTTTGTGTGGAAATGAGTACGAACATAAGCATGAAATTTGGCAAAGATAGAGTGAACATCAGATTTGAGACGAATTGGATATGTCCACATATAATGAGTGTAATCATCAATGATAATGAGATAGTACTTAAAACCAGAAACACTCAAGAAAGGAGCAGTCCATAAATCACAATGTAATAATTGGAATGCAGCGGAAGACAAACTTGTTGATGAGGAAAAAGAAAGCCTAGTATGCTTGCCTAATTGACAAGCGTGACATAAACCGGCAGTTTTATTATTACAACGCGTAAATTTTTGGAGGGTGGAGGCGCCAGGGTGACCGAGCCGTTGATGCCAAAGCTCGGAGGAGGTGGTGGTGAGGGCGACGGTGGCGCTGGTTGAGGAAGATGAAGCCGGTGGGAAAAGTGGATACAAATCTCCGTCACTGTTGCATCGAAGTAGAAGGGCCTGCGTTTGAAGGTCCTTCACGGAGACACCAAAAGGGTCAAACTCCATCGATACATTGTTATCAGTTGTTAAACGACGAACAGAAATGAGATTGTGTATGAGATTCGGTGCAACAAGAACATTAGATAGATGTAAGGGACGTGAGCTAGTGAATAGATTTGTGTGTCCTAGATGTGAAACAGGGAGGGTGCTTCCATTGCCAACTATAACCGGTGCCATATTGATCATAGGTCGAGAGCTAGAGAGAGTACCTTGCGATGCCGAGAGGTGCGCGGATGCCCCGGAGTCTGCAACCCAAGGGCCGGAAGCGCCGTTCACCGAGAGATCGCGTAGAGCACCGATCAATGCGTGCTGCTCGAAGGAGCCATTTGGCGGTGCAGATGGCGCGCCGAAGTTGGGCTCTGGGGGGGCGACGTAGGCTGGCGGTGGAGGCGCGACGAAGGAGGGCCCGCTCGCTGGATGCATCATGTAGGGCGGCGGCATCGGTGGAGGCACGGTGTATGTCGGCGCGGTGTAGACGGACGGGGGCGCGCCATAAGGTGGGCCACCGAACTGGGGCGGCGCCATGGCGCTAAAAGCATGATGCGAGGGTCCGGCGCCGAGGAGGCTTGGGGGAGGACGCGCGCCAGGCCACGCCTGAACGTAACCAGTCCACGGACGCGCGGGTGGTGGCGACGGGGTGCCGGCGCCGTACTGCGTGTACCCACCGTGGTTGGTGTAGCGCTTCCTCTTGGTCTTCCCTTGGTTCGGTGATGGCGAGCCGTAGATGGGGCCGTAGGAGCCGGCGCCGCCGTGGATGGAGGGAGGACGCGGGTAGCCAGTCGGAGGTGGGGGCGGACCGCCACCTGGGCCACCGCCACCGTGGCCACCGCCAGGAGGGCCTCCGTTGCGACCAAGGGCGATGAGCGCAGACTGGGACGCGAGGCGATCGGACGCACGCGCTTGCATCTCGTCGAGGAGAAGAGTGTTGCGGGCCTCGTCGAAGGAGACCGTGCCGATGCGCGAGTTGAGGATCTTGGCGGCGACGTGGTGACGCTCATTGAGGCCGCGTGTGAGCACGGTGACGAGCGTGTCGTTGGAGGCGGGCTGGCCGACCTCGCGGAGGGCGTCCGCGATGGTTTTGATGCGCGCGGCGTACTGCGCGATGCCGAGGGTGCCCTGGCGTTGATCGTGCAGATCGCTCGTGAGGTGGACGGCGCGGGTTCGACGATTGTTGAGGAAGATTTCCTCGAGGGCGGCATAGAGCTGCCGCGCGGTGCGCGTCGGGTCGGCGATCATGCCGCCTAGCTCGAGGGAGATGGAGCCATGGATCCACCGCTTCAAGATGACGTCGATCTGGCGCCACTCGGGGTCTTGAGGGACAGGGGTGGTGTCGACGAGGAGATGATCGAGCGCGTGGTAGGACTCGACGAGGAGCTCCATGAGGTTGCGCCAATGGGAGTATGAGCCGGTGGTCAGCTCGAGTGGTGTACGAATCACCTGGCCGATCTGGACGCCGTTCATCTGGTAGGCGTAGGAGATGCCGGTGGCGGCTGGGATCGGCTGGACCTGCGCAAGGGCGTTGGAGAGCGCTTGAAGGTCGATAGGCGCCGCGGGCGGAGCAATGGCGGCGGCGACAGTCGATGTAGAGGCAGACAGCGTGACGGGCGCTGTGACGGCGGCGGCGGAGGCCGCCGATCCGGATTGATTGGCCATAGGGATCTAATCTGATACCATGTTGAATTATAGAGTAGATAGGGTATGTGCTAATACGTGCACTTTCTGTATATTCATCTGATAGAGTTACAGAGGTTTTATAGCAAGTACAGGAGGGAGAGAGAGAGGAGGCACGCATGCATGCGATAACAACGTATCCGCTAATCTAGCTAGGAGATCTGCATGCGAGGGATTGAGTCGGTAAGCTCCTGTAGAATAGGTCTTCGTGTATATCACTCTAACAGAGTTGATTGAATTCGAGGTAGTTGATTTTGGCGTGGAACTTAGCATTAGTGTTCATTTAATGTATTCTTTTAAAATATTTTTTAGTATGGTTCAGTATAGTCCTGTCCTCCCTTCATGCGTGCAGTTTTGAGTTTTGACAATGATATGCTTGGGACTGGAATCCTGGAAGTGGAAAAGTTGGTGGTCAGTCCTAAAGTAGAGGTGTGGAATCTGTATGGAGTGGAGTTCTAATTCTAATTGTAGCATTGTTTGGTTGCTGGTGAATTTATGATATCTAACGGTGCTCCAACATTTTCCTTTGGGCTGCACCAAATAATTTCATCTAGTTGATCGCACTCTACTAATTATAGTGGTTGCTTTCAACTATTTGAGTTGTTCATATGTGTACATTTGATGACTATTTGCTGTTATTTGTTTCTTGTATTCTTTATGAGCTAGGAGTTGCGTGATCTTTTCATTTTGGTGAACGTTGAATACCCATGCTATTTTTAAGTTTGATTCTTCATTGTTTGTGTAACAAGCTCAGTGTAGTTATCAAATCGTGATTTTGCTTCAACAGATTTAGCTTACGTAGGGTGGGGGATTTGAAATGTTATGTCTTACTTGGTGATAAAGGTTTTAATGCAAAAATGCTACGGGGATTTCGTATCTTCTCCATTAGCAATTGGGTATCAATGATTTACTAAACATGATCATATAGAATACTTTGATCACATCACTGTGCTCAACCCTTGATCCCTCTGTGCTGGGTTGGGAAAACCAGCAGGTATGGGTAGTAGGTAAACCGCAACCAGACTGGGTACCGCTTGTTAGTACATATAATTGGTTCATTCAGTTCCCGCAACCCACCCACCGAAGCCCTCTTTTAGATATGTTTCTTATACCAATAAAATATAGTTTCATGTGGTTTAGACCATCCGTCGAATCCGAATATGCAAAGTTCAAAAATAAAAACAAAAGAAGGAAAACTGACTGGTCTTAACTGGTTTTCTACGAGAAAGTAGAACCGAGAACCCTCCATTTATTCGCTAAAGAAAATATTTTGCTGAATCTACACTTACATTTGTTTCTTGTTTTTAAAGTTGCCTAATATGTTTGTCATTTATTTGGCAGGCATACGCATTGCAGTTTCCTCTTTTCATCAACTGCGTCTTATTTTTAAGCCGAGAGGGGTTTCGGCGTGCTTGTTTGCGTAATACTTCTGGGAGGTATTTCAAATTTACAATAATTTTCTAGGTTCATCCGTGTAATGTGATTAATCAGCATCGCGGCGGCATTTATATACAATACATAGCACATATTTATTTGAAAATTTCTCTTCGTCAAAATTAGCCACATAAGATAGATACTGCATGTTGCGAAGTGCAAAAGCTCCTTCCACAGGTTCTTGTCTTAATGCACTATATATTTTAGATGTACGGAGTATGACGTGACAAGAAACATGATGTTCATTTGGTACATGGAAAACTTGACCTCTAGTGGCGCCTGAGCACGCTTTTTTCCATCTATAGTGCAATAATATTCAGAGAAACCGACTTGACCATTTGGCAGGATGATTCAGGAGGGGTAGAAGGAATAAAGGGTAATAATAGTGAGAGAAAATGTGCCCTCTAGGAGACGTAGTATAATTCTCTACAAGTTTGTAGAAAAGAAGAACAAGAGAAAAGGCCATGTTAAAGTTTGATGCCACAATTGCCCAACAAACTAAGATAAGAGAGTTTGAAATTATTTGGTAAAGATATCTCTTATGTTTTTGGATCATCCTAGAGCCCAAAACTCACCTAGTCCAGTACCCATCGGAAGACAGTCTTCTGCGCGCTTACCACTCGCTCGAGGCTTCCTCCCTTCGTCAAAAAGGGTTAACCCAGAGTTACTATGTTGGACCTTACGCATTATGTGTTAGCACTATTCACTTTAAACATACAATGTTGGATTGTGGCACCACCAATACACTCCAAGGGCCACATAGGCCACCTCCGAAGTGGTCCATGTGTTAAATAGTGGCATGTTACTCCTATGTTGTAAGTTGAAGATGAGCAGAGGTAGCATGTGTTGAATGGATAACTTTGGGTGACCGTCGAGAAGTGAGGACATAAGCCCAAGCGAGCTGATACGTTTGAGCACTGCCAAACCGAGGAGCTGGGCTCTCGTGTTGTTTGAACACATTAATTGTCTGAAGCAATAATGCTCAGTGTCGTACTTCTCATGGCTATTTTCACCAACTTGAAGTGGGGTTCATGTGAAAAGTTTTCTCATGATGATGTGTGCCATTCCTCACCGTTTTCACATTTTGTATGTTTCTGAAAATTTGTTGTTGTATTCACATTGAAATTGTATTTGAGGATTTTTTTTTTCTGATCTTGTAATATTTTTCCATATACTTGCTTCATTGGAGTATACTTTGTAAGTGATAACCCAATACTTATATTACAGTGGTGATATGTTAAGTGATGAAGAGATACTAAAGGTAGCTTGGATGATCATCCCGTTTGGCCTGTTAGTTACTTTTATAGGCAGTCTATTTGTGTTCAGGGTGAAGAAACTAAAGTTTTCTGACCCTTATGCGAAAGCTACATTAATCATTGGTAAGTCTTCCATTTAACCAGAATTTACTAGTAGTAAGTATATTGTATATTGGTCTTGAGCATGATAATTGATATTTCATTAAGGATAGTTCTCATGGTAGTACAGTTAGTTGAATGTTGAATCAGGTCAATTGAGTGGCAAAATAGCCAGCCACATTAAATTTTTAGAGGCACTGCTAATTTTTTTTTGAAATGGGAAAGCCCCGGCCTCTGCATCGATTGATGCATACGACTTTTATTATTTTATTTTAATTCAGTTGTTATAAAGAGTACATCACGGATCGTGTAAGGTCGACACATGTATCAATCATCTAAAAATAAAAGACAACAAGAGATGACGCCACATAAATATGTTATCCGTAGATTAGGACGCTGCGACCTCGGTCCTATCGAGCTCGTCGAACACCTCCTCCGCCGCCGTCGACTGGCCCGTGCAGAAGAGCTCCGACCTCACCCTCGGACGAACCCATCAGCGCTTCTCGGTAGGACCTCGGGGAGGATTCGCTGTCCGAGTCGCGCCCCGTGCGCCACAGGTCCTCGCGACCCCGCCACCCGTGCTCACCGTCGCTGGGGGGAAGGGGAGGGGGAGGGGGAGAGAGGGGAGTAGAGGGCCATGGCGGTGGGGGTGGACGCCGTCCCCGGAGTGGAGAACGGCGGGGGAGGAGGGAAAGGCGCTCTCGCTCACCTACTCTCGATCCCGGCAAAGATTCACCTCTGTCAATTGTCACTCGTCGCACAAAAATTCCCATAGGATCCAGACATGCTCAACCACGGGCTATCTTCTCTGTTTACGTGCTATTACTCACTCCCTCCGTTTCACAATATAAGATGTTTTAGACTTTTTCCACATTCACATACATACACATGTATCTAGACACATTTTAGTATATATGTACACTCACTTTAGTGTGTATCTAGACAACATGTGAAATAGCTAAAACATCTTATATTATGGAACAGAGGGAGTATTTCATATTTTGTCCACTTCCCTCATATTGAACGCTAATGTGTTTATTTGGTCCAAAACGGCAGGATTGGCCTGTATCTTGGAGCTACTGGCAGAACCTTTGTATATACTCTCCCAAACGAAGAAATACTACATAATACGAGTGTATACCGAACCTGCAGCTACTCTGCTACGTTGTATAACAACTTATGTCTTCCTAAAAGGACATGTTAAAGTGGTAATGTCACATTAACCTTTTGTTCCAGTTTATTACCGCATAAATGCATATGCCCACAATGCTTAAATTTTTATTTCATTCTGAAAAAATGTAACCATTTGGTGCAACCATCTATACACATCCAAATTTTGTAACAAATAAATGATCCAGGACATTCCAATATCCAGTTCGTACTGCATAACATATTCTTTTTGTTTGTGCACCAAGGATAATATTCGTGTATATCCTCTGTAAAAGAAGGTTTTTACATCTTATCTCTGTGGCTAGTTAAGAAATACAACTGCCACAATCAATAAGTTTCTTTTGCAAACAGCTGCCTTCTTCACTACTTTCCCCTTTGCTCTACAGTGTACACATTCATCTTAGATAATAATAAAGCTTTGCAGGACAAACGATACTTTTTTTCTGCCGAATTACATTTCCAATTGATAATATTCTCTGTGGCACTTTTTTCACCCATCAATTTCCCATGTCATTATTTTTGCATTGCATCTGTTGATCAATACAGTACTACAACAGGGAATTCTTTTTGCAGGAGAAGTTGGTCGTATTTGCTCTGTCTCAGGTTGTCTACGCAGCTTGCATTTTCATTGGATATTGGGCATATTTCCTTTTATTTGCTAATATCAGGACTTTTGATCTCCTTCCATTCAGGTTTCTTCTTGTTCTGCATTTTTATTGTATAATTAGGTTTTATTGATCACAAGTTAGTTATATTTCCTTATTGATGCCAAAATACACACATTCTCAGGTTGTCAACCCTGTTGGTCTATGATAAACAGTTATTGCACATGTGCATATTGTTTACAGGCCAGACGTTCAGGAAATTGATCCTCCAAGAAGGCGAAAAATTTGTTCTTGTTTGGTTTGATACTCCGTACAACCAGGCTGCCTATGGGCTTGTGGATAAAATAGGCAAGTATGCCAAACACCTTATGTTTCAAATTCTTTAACTAGAGAAATGGTAGTTGGCGAGGCATGTTTATCCATGCGTCCCACCTCCCTTTCCCACCTTGCTAGAGTATCTCCAACAAAAAGAGCAGATTAACTTACTAAAAATGCCACGTAGCTATTCAAAATAATAACTTAATCACCTTCCATAAAAATCTCTAATGACCTTCTATTTATTTACAGGGAGTCTGGTTGTTAGAATAGTTTTCCTGCCATTTGAGGAGAGTTCTTATGCTACATTTACCCAATTGGCATCAGGTTGCTATTTTGTATGAATTTAAAGTTTCATTTTACTATGGCAGCTAAGAGTGAATTGCTTATCACCCGTTTGGCCTGGAAGATTCAATTTCATGCATCCACATCATTTGTCTTCTGATCTGGAGTAGTCTAAGTTTTGCCTATTGAGCATCTCTTGAATTGGTAACTCGGCTGAAGTTAGCTTATGTTATGCTGGTATCTGGTCAAATATATTTTTCCCTTTAGTTTCATTTGGCCATCTGACAATGTTCTTCTGAAGTGACTGCTTTATGGATTGGCTTCGGTCGTTTGAACTTAATTGCTTGTTCACTATGTTGTTTGTTCAGTATTTAAATTACTCATGACCACTCTCATAGGAAGTAATCCTCTAACAAGTACCATGAATAATCGTATTATTATTCCTAAGCTAAGCATTGCTGCGAATGCAACCAAACAAGATTATCCTTTTGGCATATTCCTTGCTATCCTAGATTATAATGTTTGCCACAATTCTGTTTATATGCTGCTGAGTTTTGATATGGACATTCCTATATCTCGAGCTATCTGAAGCATAAACTTTGGCATATTTTCGGTTTGTATGGTGCTGCTGTTCAATAACTCACCCTTACAACTATAGCTGGCTAATATTAGGATTCTTAGCAAGATTACTAAAAAAATATGTTGTGCGCATTATCTTTGGATTTATATGTCTCTGAGCGAGCTAATGATGGATCCTTATCCACAGGGCAAACTCCTCAAAATATATCCAATCTGGAAGGTTCTTTGCTGGGAGCTCTTAAGCTGATTATGCTGATAGGTGCGCTATCCAATACTGAATGCTGTAATAGTTATATTAGTCCATTTATCTACTCTTGAGTCTGAATAAGAAGCACACAATTGATCACACACAGTCTTGGTAGTAAACATGTTTTAGTTGCTATCAACTTCGACCTCCTAGTTTTCCTTGGATATTAAATACGTTAACAGCCCTTGAATATGACCATCCTGTAACTATGCAGGTCTCGTGGTTATTTCTTTTGGTCCAAGTTATTCATATACCCTCCTGAATCTACTATATGGAGGAAGATATAGTGATGGCGAAGCTACAACTGTTCTTCGTTACTATTGTGTTTACATAATCTGCTTAGCGACGAATGGTTTGTACTTCTATGTAGCAGCTGTGCATATTATGATTCTACTATATTTTACAGTAGTTTTATTAATAACATTTCATTGATGAATAGTAGTACTAGCTCTGGGCAGGCTGTCAAATCCAAATTGTGTATCTAAATTTGAGAATTTGAAACTAGTTTTTGCAAACCTGGAACTTGGAACAACTGGGCATAACAACCCTCGGTTTTGCCTTTCTGTATAGATTTGCTTCTGTTATGAACTTATGATGCATATCAATACTCATATCCAACTTTACAAGAGGATACCGCAAAAAAATAAAAAACTTGACAAGACGAGCAGTTTTTATTTGTTTCCAGTCATGTTATTAACAATTAAGTTCATGCAACTTATGACTTGACCTCTCCGTTGAAAGCTTTCAGTTGCTCCTCAATAACTGCACAACATTATACCTGAAAAAGAACTTTTCTCGAGTGAAAAAGCAAACTGTATTATTCATTGTCTCGACATGGTTTTGACATTTCTGGATTAACTTACTGTATGAACAAGGAGCATGCTCCTGATGGTGCTGATTGTTAGTATACCCGGGCTATGTAGTATTTTGTGAAATGCGCATATTAACTAAGTTCTGCATCAATGCCTTATATCATTCTTTGATTACTTTCAGGCACATCTGAAGCCTTCCTTCATTCTGTTGCAAATGAAAACCAGCTTAAGCAGTCAAACGACATGTTGCTCCTCTTCTCAGCATTTTATATTGTTCTAAATGTGGTTTTTATCAAGTCTGCTGGAGCTGTCGGGTTGATAGCTGCAAATTCTGTCAGTATCCTTTGGTCAATAACTCTACTATCCTTGTTTTCTTGGAATCGGTCTTTTTCTGGAAGAACTTCTTTTGTGCCTTGACTGTCTGTAAAGATATGCTACTGCGAATCACATATTCTGCAGTATTCATCAAAGACTATTTTAAGGTAAAAATTTCTTTCTTTCGTGATTAATTCTTAAGGTAAAGTTTCTGTAATATTCTACCTGAGGATCTTTTTTTTTCTAAAGATTGCATTTTTAGCAAAAATACCTAGTGTCATTTTTTTTCCAGGGCTCATTCTCTTTCAGCCGCTGCTTGCCAGCGGGCTGGGGCGTTCTGCTCATTTCTGGCGTGACCACAGCTTTCTCCGAGAGGATGTTTCTGAACAGAAATAGGTTCAAGCAGACCCTCCCCATTCACATGGCGATAGGCATCATGTGCCTGGTCTTCTCGCTGCTTGAGATGTAGGCACTACATCACTACACAAGGATACTCTCTTTGCTTAAATATTGCGAATGATCCTGATGTGCCTTGTTTCTCGAACAGATACCGTGGCGAAAAACAGTTCTTCTTGAGCATTATCACGTCGTTGAAGGGCCACAACAAACCTGCTTGATTTCTATAGCATTCGGGAATAGCGATCCGCCTTCTATGAGTGTATGCAGACCTGGCATGTAATCGAGTTCCCAGACAACAAGCGATGCTGTAAATACATTGGCACTGTCCAGACAGCCGAATGTAGGGAGCTGGACCCAGCAGCTGGAGAGGCTTCTGAAAGCATATACTATCAATTTGACAAAAAAACACAGATTGCCGCTCTCTAGTGAGGTGAGATGCTGGGACAAGTTTTAGAGGTGTCAGAAAACATAGATCTGTTCTTAGATCTGTTGGGTACATAGGTAATCTATTCTACTCCCTCCGATCCATAAAAAGTGTCGCTCATTTTGTACTAAGTGAGCGACACTTTTTATGGATCGGAGGGAGTACAGATTTTCCACTGAGAACTTATTAGATTAAATTGCAGCATGATTGCTGGAATTTACCATGTTGTTGTGCCACTAGACAGGAAATGGGAATGAACTATGTATGGTACATTGGTACTCTACTTCCTCCTTGCTTCCCAGTTTACAAGTCTCGCACATATGTTTAGATCCTCAATTTGACTAATGGAGTATCTTCTTTGTGCCATAAAAAGTTACTCTCTCCCGTAAAAAGTTACTCTCTCCGTTCCAAAATGTAAGGACACATTTTATTTTGCAGGTTTTGATGCATGATTTTGACCATTAATATATACATGTATAGTTGCATTTATTTTGCAAAATTGTTTCTTTCATACATCTTTCCAAAATACTTGAAATCGTAGCTGGGCAAGTGGACGCTACTCCTAGAAATGAAACGAAACCACCGGACTGTCCCACCTAAAAAAACATGACCCGCACCTTCTTCCTCCATGATCACCTCTTACCTTGGTTCCACTAGAAAAAACCGTGACCCGCAACTTCTCCATGCACAATCCCCTCTTGACATTGTCGGAGAAGCTCACCTGTCCTATAAAGGATAGCTTCCAGAGGTTTGCACAATCCCTTCTTGACATTGTCGGAGAAGCTCGCCTCTCCTATAAAGGATAGCTTACATAGGTTCGAACACCGGGAGCCAAACACACTTCCTTCGCCTCTTGAGGAGGCTTCGAGAGGGAAGCTTGGGCGCGACACTGCTGGATTGCACTGCGGTGACTACAGTACAAATGCGAGCTTGTGCTCGGAACAAAACTCTACGATAATTCGGGCTCCCCTTCTACAAGGGCCGGAGGGGCCCTTCTTATACTGGCGTTCGGACCTCCTTCCCGCTCATTTGGCGGGAAAGGGTTCCCACAAGGTGCCAAAGGGAGCAGCGTCCCGTACTTCTGCGCCTCCTGCGCGGTCTTGGTCGTCGAGGACAGCTCCACCGTCCATGGCGTCACGGTGGGGGCGCCCAGTGCCGCCGCCTCCGTCTTATAGCGCAGACTTGGTCTTCTTGCATCAAAGACGTAATCTTGGGAGGTTGCTTTGGCGCCCACAGTGTCTGCCCTCGCTTTATACACGAGAACGGAAACTGCGGCCAAAGAGGCTCTGTGGTTCTGCGGCGCCTTCGTCACTACTCAGAGGAGTGGTCGTCAGCAGCACATGGGATGTCCCCTCTTGAAGGGAGGTGCCCAGCGAAAGGAGCAAGGGCGGAGTAGAGCTCCTCTCTAAGGCGCGAGCCCCCGGCGCGGAGAAACCCCCCTTGATTAGGCCCACTTGGAGGGTAGGCCGGCTCCATCACCCCGGATGGAGCCCTTGGCCTTGAAATCGCATGTCGGGCTGGGCCGCGGCTGTCGCCTCAGGGTACCCTGGTACCCAGAGTCCCGACAGTAGCCCCCGGGCCCGTGGGGAACACGTGTCCGGAGGATGCGGGGCCAACTGCTGCGGGCCAGACTTCGGCACGTGGCCACAACCCACGATCTTCCCGAGGCGGTGATAACGACTCCCTGCGTCATGGGGGGACCGTTCATTAAGACCAAACGGAGCGTCCAAGAAACCCCCTTCCTATCCATCTGCCGCCGCCTGCCAGACAGCTCATCCTCTAGATTCTCCATTCTCTTTAAGGGCCTCCTCCCCAAATGGCCGGCAAAAAGGGAGCTTCCGCGGCGAAGGGCAAGCTGGTTGTCACGGCTAAGTCGTCGTCCTAGAGATCGGGCTCGATCCTGGAGCCATCCTGCATCCACACGGGGTCTTCGCTTGAGAAGGTACGCCCTATGGTGGCCTCCTATCCCAACAAGTATGGGCCACATCGCTTCACGCCGGCTCGACACGTCGCAACTCTCTTCTGGCCACAGCTTACGCGTTCTTCTTCGACACGCTCTTCGCTGGCTTGTTCCCCCTTCTCTACCTTCTTTCTGGCCATCCTGGAATGGTACCAGATCCATGCTCTGCACCTCCATCCCCACTCTGTTCTGACCTTGGCCATCTTCGCCTTCTGGTGTGAGGCCCTCCTCGGCGTCAGACTCTCCGTTGCTTTCTTCCGCTCCTTCTTCAGTCTTCGTGTGACGGGCCGAACCCGTTGCGCCGGATGCGCCTCCTTCCGTATCGGCCTGGGGAGGGGAGCTTTGTTCCCCCATTTGGACCATAAGAAGAAGATGGACGACATCGTCAGCCGCTGGGTGTTCATGGACGCTCGCGTCGCCGGAAATCTCCCTGAGGTGCCCACCGAGAGGCCCAAGAAGCACACCGGCTGGGCCCAGGAAGTTCTCGATGAGCCAGACATGGCTCCCCTTGTGCAGCGAATGAAGGAGCAGCGCGACAGCGGGATCGAGGCGTCCATGGTCGTCCGCGAGTTCGTTCGCCAGCGACTGGCGCCCCTTCAAGAGCACGACCACCTCATGTGCGATTGTGTCGACGCAAAGGACAACATGAGGCTTGGCGGTGCCCTCCTCGAGGGCAGGGAGCTTGAGGGGATGATGCAGATTCTTCTCGGGAAGGATTCTCCGCTGCCCCTTCCTCCTTATGTCATTCCCCTCTACAATCTTGGGGAGGCGGAGTGTGATGCCGTAATTGGAGCCATGGCTCGTTTCGACCGACGGGGGCTCCTGGCTGAGGGTGAGACATCGCTCCAAGAAAACCCCTTCATCACGTGCCTCCATGAAGAGAGTGAGGCGGATCCAGCCGAGACGGAGGACTCCGCTCCGATCGACCCGGCTCCCGGGCGAGTGTCGAAGAAGCGACCGCTCGAGGAGATCACGTCCGTCTGGGCGCGGGAAGAAGATAGCGAGTCGTCGGCGAACTCGAGTACGCCTTCCCTGCCTCCCGCGTGCTCGGCCACTCCCTGTATTGCTGCGGGCATGGAGACGGAGAGATCGTGCCCCGCGAGGGTTGATGCATGCACGAGGTCGTTCGGCAGCGACGACTCCCGGGACGCACCCCGCGCCGGGAAGCGCGCCCCTCGAGCTTGGGATATCGAGACGAGTAAGCCCCTTACTCGCACGTTACCCTTCTCCCTCGGCTGTTCCTAGCGCTGATTTTGTCTATGATGCAGGTCCCCGAAGAGGGCGAAGGTGTCGGAGACGTCGACTCCTCAGTTTTCGGAGGGGACAGCGCGCCCTGTCACACGGGAGGAAAGGTGGGTTCCTCTGCGCTCTCCGGCTGCCGAGGGGCTCGTAGATATCATCGTCCTCTCGACAGGAGACTAAGTGAGGGCGGAGGCACCGCCCGGAGGTCCATCTGCTGATGACGCCCCGCGGTATGAGCCGGACGTCTTGGCCGAGGGTGGCGCTATGGCTCGTCCGTCTTCGCCTTCTACCGCAGCCCCTGATGCCGCCTGCTCAGAGTCAACTCCCGAGCCCTCGAGCGTGGCTGTCGTGACGACCCCCGTTGTGGAGGATGCTGGAGAAGAAAGGGTCGCCCCTGACGACCAGGGAGTGGGCGCCGGGCACTCCTTCCCGCTGGCGGGGGGAGCATCGGGATCTTCCTTCGCTCCTTTCCAAGGTGCGTCGCAGCAGGACTTCGTCGACGCGGTGGAAGAGTGGCTCCGGAACACCCCTCTTGAGGGTCCGGATGGTTCGTTCCCCCCGAACGATTTCTTCCGTGACTTGATGGCAGAGGACCGCTGGTTCGCCCACATCCGCTCTGTCGCTCCCCACGAGCTCTACTCGGAAGGCCCTTTGCTCCAGATCGCCAGAGATGTTGTGGATGCGCTCCGGGTTAAGGCGATGGCTCACTCCCACCTCCTCATCAAGGAGAGCGAACGCCTGGAGAACCTGGGCGCCTGGTTTCGCCAGGCAGTGCTTTCCTGCCGCGAGAGGGAGAACGTGGCGAGGGCTGTGCGTCGCCAGAAATTCAGCGAGGACACGCAGAAGTGCGAGGCCACCACCCGTGAGGTGGACGTGCTTCGTGAGGAGGCCAAGCACGCGCTGGACGCCGCCCGGGACCTTCAGGAGCAACTCTGCTCAGAGCAGGAGGAGCACCGCTTGGCGATGGACAAGTGGAGTCTTGATGGCGAGGAGCGAGAGAAGGCCCTCGCCCTTCGTGAGGAGGCTTTGGTGCTTCCCAAGGCGGGCGTCTCCTTCCGTGAGTCCGTCGTCTCCCTCAAGGAGGAAAAGGTCCGTGCCCTTGAAGAGGACGTCAAGAAACGCAAGGCGGAGACCAACCGCCTCATGGGAGAGGTGAGCGAGGAGCGCGAGCGCCTCGAGAAGTTGGAGAATGACCTGAAAGAGGAAAGGGTGAAGCAACAACAACAAGTGGATCAAGGGATCTAGGCTGGGCGTGAGGCGTACCGCAAAGAGCTCGAGGCAGACCTAGGCGGGAAGCAGCCGCCGGAGGCGGCCCTGATCGAGCAAGCGCTACCCTTGGAGGTCGCGAGGCTTTCGGTGGAGCTTGGTCGGATTCGCGCACAGCTTGCCGAAGAACGTGGCGCAAGGGAGCGCACCGTTGCCACGTCCGCGGAGTTCCAGTCGGATTTGTTCGCTCTGCTAGAGCGGCTGGCTCCTCTTACGGAGGGGGTGCCTCAGCGGGAGGAGTTGGCTGGGCAAGCGCTGGAGCTTCAGCGCCATCTGGAGGAGTCATTCCAGTGCGCCGTTCAGGCCGCCCAAGTGGTTGGCGAGCGACTGGACCTCGAGACGCGTTCTCCCCCTGCCAGGTACGACGCCGTATGGGACCTTCACTTCTTCGATGGCCTTCTTGACTCGCTGCAGGAAGACGCCCAGAGCGTGGACGCGATTCTTGACGCGGAGTGTCGTCAGCACTTGTCGGAAGCCGCAACACACTTGTTCTCCAGGCTCTTGATGGTCCAGCCGGCTTCCAGTTCATCACTTTGGCAGGGAAGGTTCCCCTCGAGCTTGCCGCGTCTCTCTTCGCTCGCGTACAAGGCGTTGTCGCTATCTTCGTGAAGGCTTTCAACCCGACCCCTCCTACCGACGCGGCCCCGACTCCTGGTGCTGGAAGCAAGGGTCCCCCTGCCTAGTGCTCTTCTGTGTATATGCAAGCTTTCCTTTAGGTCCCTGTGAACTTTTAAATTTCTTGTAAGGAAATATTCCGCACTCTGCCGCTTATTGCACCCCTATCTTTTATTCTGCTTCTGGGTGCTTTTGTGTGAGAATACTTAGCTTTTTGTGATGGTGTCTTTCGAGGCACCTTGCTTGTGTCCTTTGTGGTGGGCCTTCAGTCGCTCCTTGTGGAGGACTCTTCTAGACTCCGTGTGGGGAGTTAGACGTTGCGTGCTTGCTCCTTGGGAGTGAGGCTACCTCCGCTACCAGCAGTTTGTGCTCCTGGAGAGGTGCGCGCCTGGTTTTTCCCTTCGTGAGCATCTCGCGAGGAGAAACACGCGGCGAAGTGTTTGTGTGCGGTAGCAACCCGCTCACATACACTGTTCCAGCCCCCGCTCGTGGGATGCTCTCGAGAGAAAAAGACCCTCACACGCCTCTACGGAAAGGAAAATATGCATCTGAGATGGATGCGTACACTAGTGGAAACAACCCCTCTCGTCCAGGGGGCCGGGGGGCAGCTGTCCCGGTTGCAACCAAATCCGGGACAAATGCCCTGCATTGGTCCCGGTTCGTGCGCCCGGGGCAACAGGAATCGCCTGGGCGCATTGGTCCCGGTTCGTGGGGGGCATATCGGTCCCGGCTCGTGCCACGGACCGGGACCAATGCCTAGCCACAGGCCACGTGGCACGCGCATGACCTGTTGTCCCGGTTCAGTCCACGAACCGGGACCAATGCCCCCTTCCCCTATATATACTGCCCCAGCCCCCCCTCCTTCCATCTTTTTTTTTGCTTGGAGGTGTGAGAGAGTGTGGTGTTGCTGTTTTTTTTTACTATGCACACGAGGTGTTCGACGAAATTCCCGAGACGCACACAAGCTCACTAAAAATGGTTTCTTCGACCGAGGTTAACAAATTATCTTTTTCATCTGTAACTGATACATAAAAAAGTATTATTTGTCGATGTACTGTGGTTATCTCTGTATTAATATGTATTTTGATAAACTTAATTATATGATGCAGATGGATGCACGGCAGCGATGGATGTACGGTGACCGACGCACCTCCGAGTATATGGCAGGCCTGAATGCATTTCTTGCTGTAGCTCAGGCGAACAAAGATAATGGCTTCATGTGTTGCCCATGTGTTGATTGTCGGAACGTCAGAGAACATTCTTCCGAAAGAATCCTTCACGGCCATCTACTTCGGAGAGGTTTCATGCCCAGCTATAATTGCTGGACCAAGCATGGAGAAAGAGGGGTTGTGATGGAAGACGATGAAGAAGAAGAAGAAGATCCTTTGTTCCCTGAATACGACGATACTACAATGGAAGAGAATGCAGAAGAAGGAGGTGATCAAGAACAGGCATCAGAAGAGCCCGATGATGATCTTGGCCGAGTTATTGCTGATGCAAGGGAAGACTGTGAAAATAGATTGGAGAGGTTGAAACTGGACAACATGTTACAGGATCACAAAAAATTGTTATACCCAAATTGCGAAGATGGTAGCACAAAGCTCGGTACCACACTGGAGTTGCTGAAATGGAAGGCACAAAACGGTGTGACTGACAAGGCATTTGAGACTTTACTTCAACTAATGAAGCCAAAACTTCCAAAGGATAACGAATTGCCTGAGAGTACGTACGAAGCAAAGAAAGCTCTCTGCCCTCTAGGATTAGATGTGCAGAAGATACATGCATGCATTAATGACTGCATTCTCTTCCGCGGTGAGAAGTACGAGAATTTGGATGAATGTCCGATATGCACTGCACTGCGGTATAAGATCAGAGCAGATGATACTGATGATGTTGACGGCGAGCCCCCCCGTAAGAGGGTTCCTGCTAAGGTGATGTGGTATGCTCCTATAATACCACGGCTGAAACGTCTGTTTAGAAACAAAGAGCATGCTAGGTTGTTGCGATGGCACAAAGAAGACCGTAAGAAAGATGGAAAGTTGAGGCACCCCGCCGATGGATCGCAGTGGAGAAAGATCGAGAGAGACTTTCCAGACTTTGCAGGAGAGGCGAGAAACTTATGGTTTGGTCTAAGTACAGATGGCTTTAATCCTTTTGGGGAGCAGAGCTCCAGTCATAGCACTTGGCCTGTAACTCTATGTATGTACAACCTTCCTCCTTGGTTGTGCATGAAGCGCAAGTTCATTATGATGCCAGTTCTCATCCAAGGCCCGAGGCAACCTGGCAACGACATTGATGTGTATCTAAGGCCATTAGTGGAAGAACTCTTAGAACTGTGGGGCAAACCAGGTGTACGTGTGTGGGATGAGAACGAACAAAAGCCATTTGACCTACGGGCGTTGCTTTTCGTGACCATCAATGATTGGCCAGCTCTTAGTAACATTTCCGGTCATACAAACAAGGGATACAATGCATGCACACACTGTTTAGATAAGACTGACAGTGTTTTTTTTGGATAAATGTAAAAAGGTTGTATACCTGGGGCATCGTAGATTTCTTCCGATCAAGCATCCCTTAAGGAAAAAAGGAGGGAAGCATTTCAGAGGTGAGGCAGATAACCGAAAGAAGCCTGAGCTCCGTAGTGGTAATGATATATTCGATATGGTCAAGGACCTAGAAGTAATCTTTGGTAAGGCTGCTGGCAGCCAACCAGTTCCGTACGGCCCTGATAAGCGGGCACCCATGTGGAAGAAGAAATCTATATTTTGGGAGCTACCCTATTGGAAAGTTTTAGATGTCCGGTCTTCGATCGACGTGATGCACGTGACAAAGAATCTATGTGTCAATCTGCTATGCTTCCTGGGCGTGTATGGGAAGTCAAAAGATACGCCTGAAGCACGGGAGGACCAGCAACGTATGAAAGACCCAAGCAACAAGCACACAGATACAGGGCGCCATTCCTTAAGCAGCTACGCTCTTACTAAAGCAGAGAAGGAAATATTCTTTGAAGTCCTTTACAGTATCAAGGTTCCGTATGGCTTCTCGTCGAATATAAAGGGGATAATAAACATGGCAGAGAAAAAATTCCAAAACCTGAAGTCTCATGACTGCCACGTGATTATGACGCAATTGCTTCCGATTGCATTGAGGGGGCTTCTACCGGAAAATGTTCGAGTACCCATTGTGAAGCTATGTGCATTCATGAACGCAATATCTCAGAAGGTAATCGATCCAAAAATTCTGACAAGATTACAGAGGGATGTGGTCCAGTGTCTTGTTAGTTTTGAGTTGGTGTTCCCAGCATCCTTGTTCAACATTATGACTCATCTCCTTGTTCACCTATGTGAAGAGATTCATATTCTCGGTCCGGTCTTTCTACACAATATGTTCCCCTTTGAGAGGTTCATGGGAGTCTTGAAGAAATATGTTCATAACCGTGCTAGGCCAGAAGGAAGCATCTCGAAGGGCTATGGAACAGAGGAGGTCATTGGGTTCTGTGTTGACTTTATTCCTGACCTTAAGACAATTGGTGTTCCTGAATCGCGGCATGAGGGGAGACTGAGGGGAAAAGGAACGCTGGGAAAGAAAACAATGATACCTAGGGACGGGCATTCTTTGACCAAAGCACACTACACAGTTCTACAAAATTCTTTGTTCATGGCTACGTATGTCGAGGAACACAAGAATATTGTACGGTCTGCAAACCCGGGGAAGGATGACTCATGGATTAAACGCGAACACATGGAGACTTTCGGAAGTTGGTTGCAAACACGTCTTATAAATGACACCACTGTTGAAGATCAGCTATACATGTTGGCAGGGTCACCATCTTACAGTGTAGAAACATAATCTTGAAAAAACCTTTGCCTTGATCGTCCAAGATGTCCCAGTAGTGGTGCTCAGCGCCTTGTCTGCATGTTTCGCAGGACATGCCCATTTTACAGTGTAGAAACATCTACAGAAAAGAGCAAACATCTGTAAACTAGGCAGAGGAGAAGTAGAATCAGGTAGAGAAACATTAGAGCCGATGAGAAGTACAAATAGCATATGGAGAGAAACAAGGTTTAAAAGATATTGCTAGGTGCTTCCGGCCAAAAGATTACAAAGCATACGCAAACATGGACCGTTACCAACCTGAGCCGCAAGGAGCAGTAGAGCAGAGCAGAGCAGACTCTAGAGGATGGACAAGCAGCCAGGACTGACATCGACTCTAGAGGATGAACAAGCCACCCTACTTCTACTATGAAAATGAGGCCCTAGCTCCAAAAAGTGTATGGGTGGAAATTTCCAGAAATTTGTATGACACAGAGCCGGAGTTTGTGGATTCTAAGCACTTCTGTGCAACTGCTCAAGAAAGAGGCTACATCCATAACTTCCATAATTTATATTCAAATTATATACAAATGAAAAAATAATTAATAGTTTAAATAGTTAGAATAATTATTTAGTTAAACGAAAAATGGATTTAAATTAGTTTTGCAAATTCTAGCATTTTTCATGTTGGAATTTTTGTCAAATTTGGAAGTATATAAAAGTTGTTAATGTGCAAACTTAACACTTTTCAAATTTTGGCGCTAAAAAATTTTGGGCGCGCAGGGGTGCCACCGAAATTCGAAATTTGTTTTTGGTCCTGGGCCGTGGTACCAACCGGGACCAAAGGGGCTCTAGTCCCGGTTGGTGGCACGGGCCGGGACTAAAGGCCCAAGTGTATAAAAAGCGCGGCCCTCTCTCCAGGCCGAGCGGACACCCCAGGGGCGGGTACGAGTGGATATGGCTGGGCGAAGCCCTGCCGGCGGCGGGAACGAGTGGACAGATCCGCCGGCGTTCCGCCGGCGGGGATGGACTAGGGACACAGTAGATTAGGGGAACACAACTTATATTAAAATAAGGCCAGGGGCCTTGCTTACATAGGGGCGGCGCGGCCACAGGCGGCCGGCCGTACTTGCATAAGGGGCGGCGGCGCGGCCACAGGCGGCCGGCCGTTTCTTGGGGGGGGGGGTAGCTAGGGGCGTTGTCTATATAGAATAGGGGGGGCGGCGGCGCGGCCACAGGCGGCCGGCGCCGATCTAGTCGTCCTCGTCGTCGGAGAGGCTTACATAGGCGGGTGGCTGCCACAGGTGGGCAGGCGGCTGGGCCGGGCTCGCCGGGGCTGGAGACATCGGGGGCATCGGGGGCGCGTACGGCGGCGGCGGGGGCAGCACCTCCTGCGGCAGCGGCGGCGGCGGGGGCAGCTCCTCCTCCTGCTCCGGCGACCCCGGCGCCCAAACGCCGCCGGTCCAGGCCCAGGTCATGCCATACTCCAGGCCTGGTGGGAGCGGCTGCGGCTCCGGCATGTCCTCGGACGCCTCCAGCTCGGCGTTCATCGCCTGCCACCAGGGGATGGCAGGCTCGTTAGGGGGTGGCGGCGGCGGCGGCATGGCGGCGGCGTCGGCGGCGGCGGCGGCCACGACATGCTCCCACCTCTTGATCTCGTCGTCGATGAGGGAGCGGCGGGAGGCCTCGCAGGCCTTCTCCATGGCGGCCCGGAGCTCGGGATCCTCCTCCCCGGAGAAGTCCTCCGGCTCGTCCACGAGGAGCCATAGCTCCCTCTCCCGGCCGGGCGCTGGCGGGGGGTAGTCGTCCACGTTGGCCTCGAGGGGGGCGGGGATGAAGGAGCGGCGGCGCTGCTCGTGCTCCTGCTCGAGCCAGACGGCCCAGTAGGGGGAGCCGCGCGCGTACATCCGCTCCCTGCGGACGGGGGCCGGCAGGAGCTCGCGCCGGCGGTCGATCTCCTCGAGCAGCGCCGCGCCGGTCGGGGCCGGCGGCACTGGGATCCGCTGGGGGTTCAGGTGCCAGCCGTCCGGGAGGTGCACGTCGGAGTAGAACACCGGAGTGGCATTGTTCCAGTGCCACTCCGCCTCGTCCACCCGGACGTACCGGCGGAACCGCTTGCCCGGGGGCGCGGCGCGGGGCGGCGGGCGGGCCGCCGGAGGTGGCGCGGGGACGCGCGGCGCCCCGCCGAGGCGGACACCTCCAGGGCCGTAGCCGAAGGCCTCCGCCGGCGGGGGTGGGATGCGGCCGGCGCCGCTCGACGAGCCTCCGTCGTCGTTCCTTGGGCGCTTGCCGGAGTTCGAGAACCAGCGGGACATGGTGGCGGCTATGGTTGCTTTGCCAGGGACGCGTCCGGGGTGGGTGGGTTGTACGGGCGGCGGGGGGCCTTTAAAAAGGACCCGGGGTGGGCTGGCATGCCAACCGGCGGCCTGAACGTGGCGGCGGTTGCAGGCGGCCATGAATGCGGGGAGCCGAGGCGTGGCGCGTGGGGAGTGGGGCGCGGGAAGCCGAGGCGGGGCGGGAAGACGAGGCGGACAGCGGCCCTTTGACCGTCCTTCGGTCTTAGTTTAAGGGACCAGGCGAACCAGCCACCAGGCCGCTGGCCAGTGGCCCCTGTTGACTGGCCATAATAACAGACGCGGGCCAGTGGGCCCTTCGAACCGTTGACTGTCCATAATAAAAGACGCGGGCCAGTGGGCCTTTTTGACTAAAAAATGTGTCAGTGGGCTTAATTAAAGACGTGGGCCTGGAGCGGTTGGGGAAGGGGAGGCCGGTTGGCGATTGCGAGGCAGGAGGAAAAAAAACGAACAAAAAAAACCTGCCGCGGCAGGGAAAATGGGCGGACTTTATTCTTTTTTTAAGAAGGCATCAATCCCGGTCCCTAAAACGAACCGGGACGAACTCCCTCGCGGTCCCTGGCCCAGAGTCGCCACGTGGGCCAGCCTTACCATCCCGGGTCCTGGCACAACCGGGACCAATGGGGAGGGCCATTTGTCCCGGCTAGCCCATCCCGGTTGCGCAACCGGGACAAATGGCCCTTACGACCCGGGACAAAAGGCCCTGTTTCCACTAGTGGTATAATCTTGTTGGATGCAAAAATGCAGGCATGCCGCATGCAAGGAGAGATGGGATTGCTTTGTGAAAGAAAAAAATATTTTACTGCTAGGGTGAGGCATTGTTCTCTTACAAAACGCTTGGGTATGTCGTGACCTTATGGTCCCCCAAGAAGCACTTGACGTCACCGTGCAGACACGGGACTCCCATCATCATGGGGATGGTACTCGCACGAGTTCAGGTGCACAACTACAGGATGTAGTGGCCTTGTGGCTCCCACTTGTGTGGGTAGAAGCTCCCGCGACCTTGTGGCCCGTCTGGCGAGAGCTCCATGAGACCCTCATGGAGAGAGGTCCTGGCGTCGTTTTTACCGTGGGGTTATGGGGTCCCCTTGAGGGTACGTCTCCATGGCCTTGTGGGGGGGCGGGGTATGGAGCAAGCATGTGGTGAGCGCTCCTCCCAAGTAAGGAGGCACGCTCGCATGGAGAGCAGTGGCAGCCCCCGAGCCTCCATCGCTCTGCGGGGGTCTTCTGGGCGGCAGCCCCCGAGCCTCCAGCGCTCTGGGGGGTCTTCTGGGTGGCTGCTATCTCATGAGAGGTTAGCAGCCTCTTCTTGGGAGCCTCGTCGAGGTGTCCCTCGTCGTCTTCGTCGGCCGGGTGGGAGGTCGCCACCTCCTTGTAGGCTCGCTCGATGGAACGCGTCGCGTCCTCCACTTCCCCATGGATGGTGATGGTGCCAGCAGGCCCGGGCAGCTTGGCGAGGTTGTACACGTGGTGCACATCGCTCTCGCCTACAACCGTGCTACGTCGAAGTCGAGGGTCTCGGTGCGGCAGTTCTGGCGGGTGTCGAGCGTGACGGCAAGGCGCACCTGTCCCATAGGGACCGTGGTGCCGTCGGTGACGCTGGTGAATGATGGAGTGTAGACACACGCTCGTTGGGAGACCCCAAGCGCAAGGTTGTGAAGAGTGCAGCAACAAGTTTTCGCTTAGAAAAGAAACCAAGGTTGAATCGACCAGTAGGGGGAAGAAGCACTTCTGAAGGTTGATACACCTAAGATGGCAGGGCGCGCTACCGGTGCAGCAGCAACGTGGAACCTACACAACACAATAAATTCACTTTTCCCCAGAAAAGCAGCGAGGTCGTCAAACAAAGAGGTTAAACGTATGGTGTGGAAAACAGTAGGAACAATATGAGAGCAGTATGAAAGCAGCAGGTGTTTTATCAGTATGAGGAAAATGGACCGGGGTCCACAGTTCACTAGTGGTGTCTCTCCGAGAAAGATAAATAACATGTGTGATGAACAAATTACAGCTGGGCAATTGACAGAAATGAAGGCTGCACCGTAGTGCATATGTAAGACATAAAGATTACTACGTGATTCATGCAGGCATTACAACAAGATACATAGACCGTTATCCAACTACATCTATGACTAAAAATCCACCCTCCGAATATCATCCAAACAAACGTTGGGTATTAAGTTGCAAGCAACAGATAATCGTAGTAAGAAAAGTGTGTAATGTAAATCATCCTTAGACAAAGAATTGTTGTTTTCTACCTAATGGCAACATCACATCTTCCATCTGTCACTCGAGCACAGATGAAAAGGAGGCATGAACCCACTATCGAGCATAAATACTCTCTCTTGGAGCTACTAGCATTTACTTGGTCAGAGCATATACTAACAACGGAGAGCATGCAAGATCATAAATAACATAAGCATGAAGATAACATGATAGATTGATAATTAGAAGACCTTCAACATTCGTCAGATCCCATCAAACACAACATGTAGCATTACATAAAGATGATCTTGATCATGATAGGCAGCTCACAATATCTAAACATGAGGTACAAAATGCAGAGAACAACCCTCTAGCTACTGCTATGAACCCGTAGTCCAGGGATGAACTACTCACACATCACTTCGGAGGAGGGCATGGTGGTGTAGAGCCCTTCGGTGATGATTTCCCCCTCCGGCAGGGTGCCGAGGAGAGCTCTAGAACCCTCCCGGTCTCGGGATGACGGTGATGGCGGCCTCGGGTGTTTCTCGGGAAAAAATGGGGTCCCTTTAGGGTTTACGTCTCGGGGGGATTATATAGGCGAAAGGGCAGAGGCGGTGGAGGCCTGGGGGCCCCACACCACCCCCTGGTGCGGCCAAGGGGGGCACCACCCTATGGTGTGGGCCCCCTGAGGCCCCCCTCCGTGTCTCTTCGGGACTCCGTGGAACCTCCGGGGTTTCTAAGAATTTCGGGCTTCGAATTTTCCAATTCCAAGAATATTTCGAGAACAACTTTTCTGAAACTAAAAACAGTAGAAAACATGGACCTGGCTTTGTGGCATCTTGTCAATAGGTTAGTCCGGAAAATCGATAAAAATGACATAAAGTGTATAGCAAACATGTAGGAAACAATAAGAAAACAACATGGAACATCAGAAATTAAGGATTCGTTTATGACGTATCAACATCCCCAAGCTTAGTTCCTACTCGTCCCCGAGTAGGTAAACGATAAAAACACAATAATTTTTGAGGTGACATGCTATAAACATAAACTTGATCATCAATAATGTAAAAGCATAAGTAAGCTGAGACCATAGAACTTAAACACAAACATGATAAATAAAACTTTAATAATAAAGCATAGTAATCACTTTGCATCATGAGAAGTAACTCAAGTAAAAGATCATGAATAACAATGCAAAGAAAGAATACGTTTGTTTCAAGTATAGAGAAAGCGTGTCAAAGTGATATTTCGCTAGTCCTTAAGAGTGGGGCAAAACATAAATGCCAGGACACCTTCAAAGTTCATGAGGAAGACTAGAACAAATACTTAGAGAACAAGCAATAACACATCATGAATCAATTAATAATGTTTCTGGGACAAATGCACATAAAACTCAGAATGGCAAAAATGCTCTGTCAACTATGCATAAAGTTAGAAGAGTGAGACTCAACATAAAAGTAAAAAAAAGGCCCTTCGCAGAGGGAAGCATGGATCACTCATGTGCTAGAGCTTTTATTTTATTAAACAGAGGTATGAAAACTTGACACTCCTACGAACCATCTTTCACAAAACATGGGTAACCGAATTCTCGGGTGCCTGCCAACAATCACATACCATGGAGGAGTGTCTATATTTTAAGAGAGGTGCATGCTTATGTTAACGAATGGTAAACAGAAAATACAATACGCCACAAGCCAACTAGACTTCACAAGAGCGGCTCTTGTAGAAGGACGCATCTGGGTAGAAGGTCATCCCCCTTTCTCTTTTGTTTACACACTTATGCTTTGACTGATAAACGAGGGGCAAAAATAGTGAAGAGAATTTTTGTTATTAATTTGGGTCTGGGCACCCCGCTGCCATCTCTTCTATCATTGGATAAGCATATGAAGCCACTAGTCCAGGGTGTGAAAGTCCAATCAACAAGTGAGATAAATATTCTCTATTTACGTCCTCATGAGCTAAAACAGGAGCACAAAACATGAGTAATTTTGAAAGTTTTAAAGGTAACACATGAGAACTTTACTTTGGAGTGGCGGTTAAATACCACATGTATGTAGGTATGGTGGACACAATGGGAAAACTTTGGTTTTAGGGAGTTGGATGCACGAGTAGAGCTCATACTCAGTACAGGTGGAGGCTAGCAAAAGACTAGGAGCGACAAATCAAGAGAGCATAAGAGCCATAATCATGCATAGCGACATAAACAACATTAATCAAAGAATAAGTGGTACCACAAGTTCAAAAACTAAATGATCATGGAGGCTATTCGTGACTGGTTCATAGTCATAAACATGGTGTGAGCATGCGCCAAGTCAACCAAATAAAACATTCAAAGGAGAACACCACAAATTTATGCTTCAATATGATAAGAACAACTCATGATTCTTTGGAACATTAAACACTCTCAGAT
Source organism: Alopecurus myosuroides (assembly GCA_028641055.1). Taxonomy (NCBI): domain Eukaryota; kingdom Viridiplantae; phylum Streptophyta; class Magnoliopsida; order Poales; family Poaceae; genus Alopecurus; species Alopecurus myosuroides. Next base: position 360,985,095 of record CM054059.1, on the reverse strand, counting down.
ATTTGAGGCTAATCATGCTACTCAATAACCACAAGGCTTTAAAACTAAAATAACATCTAGCATGATATGAAAAAGTTCTAGCCATAGTCTATACAAGCTTCTACTTGCACCGTTAAAAATTCTACCTCAAGCAGCAGTTTCTTTTCCCAACAAGCACCATACAAATCATGCTTTAAAAAAAAACTCTCTAAATACTACAGCAAGGAAACATGAGAATACTCACATAACACTACTAAAACTAACAGCTCTGAATAAGAGATGCAATGAAAACGAGAGCTAAACAGGAAAATTTTGCAGCATCTAGAAGAAAAACTAAGAATACTAGCATAACAAGTATTCAAACAAAAAAGCGGAGCGTGTCTCTCTTCCAAAAAAAGAATGATAGGATCCAACTATATTATTGCAGCAAGGAAAACAAAAAAAAACAAAGAAAAACAAACAGACGCTCCAAGTAAACTTCATATGATGTGACTGAATAAAAATATAGTTTCACGAGAAGTGACCTGATAGATAGTTGATGAAGAAGGGGATGCCTTGGGCATACCCAAGCTTAGATGCTTGAGTCTTCTAAAAATATGCTTGGATGAATCACGGGGGCATTCCCAAGCTTTGACCTTGCACTCTTCTTGATCACATATATCACCTCTTCTCTTGGCACTTGAAAACTTCCTTCACACCATACTCAAACAGTAATTCGCATTAGAGGGTTAGTGCAACAAATAAAAATCCATTTGTTCTGTATGGCACAGGTGCTATTGATACTTTTAAACATTAGCTACAGCCACTGATGTTTCTTGAAGCAAAGAAATCAACTTGACATCGCAAAAGAGCAAATGCAAGAAAAATGGCAGAATCTGTCAAAACCAGAACTGTCTGTAAAGACGAATTTTCTCGAGGCACTTACTTTTCTCAGATCGAAAAATTTAAAGAACAAAAAGCTGCGGAATTATCTGAGGCATAAGCACAAAAAATTTCAGATCATTCTGAACTTCCAGGATTTTATACGATTTTTTACGGTGGACAACAGAAATCTGTTTCCTGCGCAGAAATCCGAAAACTAACTCCAACTTTCGTCAGAAACCTTACTTGGTACTACTAAAACATGAAAAGAAAGATATAAAGGAGTTGATACAGAAGTATACAACCCCTTGACTCAAAGAAAACAGAGAAAAACAAAGCAAAAAATAAAACCATGGGTTATCTCCCAAGAAGTGCTTTTCATTAACGCCTTTTAGCTAGGCCCAGAAAAGTGGAATCAAGTATTTTCAAGTGAAGAAGCATCCAAATTCATAATTTCCTACAAGACCCCAATTGTTGCAATGGGTACCTTAGACACCCCTAAAGAGAATTCAACACTCAAATCACTTTTAGTCTCACCAAAAGTTTTACTAACTTTAAGCACATTAGTTTTTTTTTTTGGTTTAGGCACCTTGGGGACATACATAATTTTTCTCTCTTTTCCCATAGAGGGTTTTTCTCTTTTAAACTGAAGAGCATAAAAGGTTGAGCTTAAAGTTTCCATGAACTCCTCTAGTTTACCAATCCTCATATTTTGACTATCATGGATATTGCTAGCTTCTAAGATAGTGATCTTCTTGTTGATACTTACTATTGATTCATTAACTTTGCTAGCATTATCAAGGAAATTTGGAATTTTTTCTCCATAGAGTTTAGCTTTTCAATAACATCATCTAAAGTAATCTCAGTTTTAACAACCTTAGTAGGTGGTGTTCCAACTAAACTTTCAATTAAATTACAGGCTTCCAAAGCAGGTGTTCCTAGAAAATTACCGCCTGTAAGAGTGTCTAGAACATACCTATACCAACTAGTAATACCAACATAAAAATTCCTAAGAAGGATTAGGGTGGATTATTTCTTAGCGCATCTATGATGAGCATCACTTATCCTATACCAAGTACCTTTCAAACTTTCTCCCCCTTGTTGCTTAAAGGAACAAACTTCAACCTCAGGAACATTCATTTTAACAAGACTAAAAACAGGAATAAAACTACAACTATTATAAGAACTATTTTTTGTGTGGAAAAGATAAAGAGAAGCAAACAAGACAAAACAAAATAAACTAAGCAAAACAAAAACAAAATAAAGAGATTGGCAGTGAGAGACCCCCTTGGAGAAATTCTCTTCCTCCCCGGCAACACTGCCAGAAAAGCTTGATGGAGTGTAGACACATGCTCGTTGGGAGACCCCAAGCGCAAGGTGTGAAGAGTGCAGCAGCAAGTTTTCCCTCAGAAAAGAAACCAAGGTTGAATCGACTAGTAGGAGGAAGAAGCACTTCTGAAGGTTGATGCAGCTGAGATGGCAGGGCGCACTACCGGTGCAACAACAACGTGGAACCTACACAACACAATCAATTCACTTTTCCCCAACGAAGCAGTGAGATCATCAATCTCACCGGTTTTGCTGAAAACAAAGAGGTTAAACATATGGTGTGGAAAACAGTAGGAACAGTATGAAAGCAACAGGTGTTTTATCAGTATGAGGAAAATGGGCCGGGGTCCACAGTTCACTAGTGGTGTCTCTCCGAGAAAGATAAATAACATGTGTGGTGAACAAATTACAGTTGGGAAATTGACAGAAATGAAGGCTGCACCGTAGTGCATATGCAAGACATAAAGATTACTCTGTGATTCATGCGGGCATTACAACAAGATACATAGACCGTTATCCAACTACATCTATGACTAAAAATCCACCCTCCGAATATCATCCAAACAAACATTGGGTATTAAGTTGCAAGCAATAGGTAATCGCAGTAAGCAAAGTGTGTAATGTAAACAATAACATCATCCTTAGACAAAGCATTGTTGTTTTCTCCCTAATGGGAACAACACATCCTCCATCCGTCACATTTTTGTCACTCGAGCACATATGAAAAGGAGGCATGAACCCAATATCGAGCATAAATACTCCCTCTTGGAGTTACTAGCATCTACTTGGCCAGAGCATCTACTAACAACGTAGAGCATGCAAGATCATAAATAACATAAGCATGAAGATAACATGATAGATTGATAATCAGAAGACATAGCATTGAACATTCATCAGATCCCAGTAAACACAGCATGTAGCATTACATAAAGATGATCTTGATCATGATTGGCAGCTCACAAGATCTAAACATGATGTACAAAGTGGAGAGAACAACCATCTAGCTACTGCTATGGACCCGTAGTCCAGGGATGAACTACTCACGCATCACTTCGGAGGAGGGCATGGTGGTGTAGACCCTCCGGTGATGATTTCCCCCTCTGGCCGGGTGCCGGGGAGAGCTCCAGAACCCTCCCGATCTCGGGATGACGGTGACGGCAGCCTTGGGTGTTTCTCGGGAAAAAGTGGGATCTCTGTAGTGTTTACGTCTCGGGGGGATTATATAGGCGAAAGGGCTGAGGCGGTGGAGGCCTGGGGGCCCCACACCACCCCTGGTGTGGCCAAGGGGGGAGGGGCGCCACCCTATGGTGTGGCCCCCCTCCGGGTTTCTTTGAGACTTCGTGGAACCTCCGGGATTTCTATGACTTCCGGGCTTCGAATTTTCCAATTGCGAGAATATTTCCAGAACAACTTTTCTGAAAATAAAAACAACAGAAAACGGGGAGCTGGCTCTGTGTCATCTTGTCAATAGGTTAGTCCGGAAAATCAATAAAAATGACATAAAGTGTATAGAAAACATGTGGGAAACAATAAGAAAACAACATGGAACATCAGAAATTAAGGATACGTTTATGACGTATCAGTGAACGGCCTTGTGGGGCCAGACGCTCGTAGGGCACCTGGAGCCGCTCAAACATGGACACCGAGATGGCGTTGAGGCCTGCACCCCCGTCAAGCAGGGTCTTGTTGACGACGATGTTGTTGATGGTGGGGGTGCAGACCAGAGGTAGGATTCCCACGGTCCTTGTGGACTTGGGATGGTCGCTGATGTCGAAGGAGACCTTGTGGCCTGACCACTTGAGTAGTTTTGCCGCAGCTGTGCGTGAGTGGGTAACATTGATCCCGCGCGGGATCTTCTTGAAGTGGCGGTTGGAGAGGGGAGCCTCTGCTCCTCCAAGAATGCACATGTAGCCCGTAGGCTCTTGGTATCCCCCACAATGTTCGTTGCCCCGACCCTGGTTGCCCTTAGTGTGTTGTTGCGTGGAAGCGTTCACCTGAGACACGGGTGGGTTGGGACGCTGCAGCTGCTGCGAGGGTGGCTGCTATGGGGGCGGCTGGTAACCATCGTTGGTGTAGCCGCCCGTGTTGTAGTTTCCGTACCCGTTATAGTGGTTAGGGCCACGCTCCTCCCATCTCCCTCCAACGTGGCCTCCCCCTCGTACAGGACTGCGCCAACCGCCGCCTCGAGAGTAGACCTTCTAGCCACCCCTCATGAGGCGGTCTACCCGCATCCTCTCCAGCTGGAAACAGTCCTTTGTGGTGCGTGAGTGTATCCAGTGGAACTCACAGAAAGAGCGGTTGTCTGCCACGGGTGCGGGGTCACTACGGCCTTGCTTGCGTTCTGGATCGGCAGCCAGAACGACTGGAGCTTTCCGTTTGGCGTCCGCGTCGTTGCTTCGTGCCTTGGTATTTGTCTTGGGGGGCCATCGGTTTGGATTCGTTGGCAGGCGTGCTGTGTCTAAAGAGGCGTCCCTCCTCAGCCTTAGCGCACGTGTCGGCCATGTCCACGAGCTCAAAGGCGAAAGTGAGGTCGTCCCTGATGCCGAGCTCTTCGAGCATGCGCTCGTTGGTGACCCCTTCCCTAAAGGCGGAGATGACGCTTGCGTCGGCGATGAGGGCGATCTTGTTGCGCGTCTGACTGAAGCGCCGTAGGTACTGGCGAAGCGTTTTGCCGGGCGCTGGCGTATGCTGCGGAGGTCGTTGTAGGAGAGGGGGGTGCTCGTAGGAGCCCTTGAAGTTTGTGACGAAGTGGAGGCACAACTCCTCAAACGACCCGATGGAGCCCTCCCGCAGATTCATGAGCCAGACAAGAGCGGGACCCTTGAGGGCCATGGGCAGCCAGTTCGCCATGCACTTGTCGTCCCCCTTTGCAGCTCCTACACTGAGGCAGTAGAGTTGCAGGAAGTCGAGGGGAGGAGTAGTGCCATCGTAGCGAGATGGCAGCGTCGGGTTGAACTTCGACGGCCAGGAGACCATACGAAGTTGCTTGGTGAACACGAGGGTGCCTCTGACGTAGACCGTGGCGCGCACGTCGAGGTCCACCGAGCAGTTGGCGCGGCCGGATTTTGCGAGGTCACGGATGGTGCATCGCTCGCGTTCATGGCAACATTCGATTTGCACGCACGAATCCGGTGGAGTGTGCAAGATCTGGCAGCTGTTGCTGCTCTTCTCAGGCACCTTAGTGGTGGGTGCCTTGTCATGGAACTTAGTGCGGGGACCGCCTTGCACCGGTGAGGTTACATCGTGAGAAGCGGGCGATGCATCATGGGCTGTCGTGCTCCTGCACTGACCAACGTCGCCTCCCCGCGGATCCCGCGGGGGACGTTTGCGATGGTGGCGAGCTCCTGGAGGCGGGCGAGCCATGCGGTGTGTCCTTTAGGTGCGGGCGGGTGCGTAAGCAGCTCCCGGACCAGCAACAGAGCTGCTGTGGGAGTAGGTTGCTCCAGGCATCTATGTGTTCCCGACGGCGGTGGGGGCGGATGCTGAGACACAGACGCGTCTTTTTGTGGCGTGTGGGAGGAAGCTTCCTCCTCGGCGCCGTGTTCGCCCTCCACACCAGTGGCGTTGCGCCGCCTCGCGTCGTTGTTGTTGTCAGTCGGCTCGACCTACCCCCGGCGGCGAGCGCGCTCGGAGCGGGTGAGGCGTGGGTTGGTCCGGGCGGCAGGGTCCATGGCATCGAGGAAGCGAAAGAGTGCCTTAGCCCCCTACCTGGGCGCCAAATGTCGTAGAAGCTCGCCTGTCCTAGACAAGATAGCATCCAGAGGTTCAAACACTGGGCGCCAAACACACTTCCTTCGCCTCCTGAGGAGGCTTCGAGAGGGAAGCTTGGGCGCGACAACTATGGCGACACGGAGCGTTTACCCAGGTTCAGGCCACCAGTGTGGTGTAAATCCCTAGTCCTGCTTGTCTGCTGGATTGCACTGCAGTGACTACAGTACAAATGCGAGTTTGTGCTCGGAACATACTACTTGGTCTCTACGATGATTCGAGCTCCCCTTCTACAAGGGCCGGAGGGGCCCTTCTTATACTGGCGTTCGGACCTCCTTCCCACTCATTCGGCGGGAAAGGGTTTCCACAAGGTGCCAAATGGAGGAGCGTCCCGTACTTTTGCGCCTCTTGCGCGGTCTTGGTCGTCGAGGACAACTCCACTGTCCATGGCGTCATGGTGGGGGCGCGCGGTGACATTGCCTCCGTCTTGTAGCGTGGACTTGGTCTTCTTGCACCAAAGAGGTAATCTTCGGAGGTCGCCTTGGCGCCCACAGTGTCTGCCCTCACTTTATACACGAGAATGGAAATTGCGTCCAAAGAGGCTATGTGGTTTTGCGGCGCCTTCGTCACTGCTCAGAGGAGTGGTCGTCAGTAGCACATGGGATATCCCCTCTTGAAGGGAGGTGCCCAGCGGAAGGAGCAAGGGCGGAGTAGAGCTCCTCTCTATGGCGCGAGCCCCCGGCGCGGAGAAACCCCCCTTGATTAGGCCCACCTAGAGGGTAGGCCCAAAGGTGGCCCCATCACCCCAGATGGAGCCCTTGGCCTTGAAATTGCATGTCGGGCTTGGGCCGCAGCTGTCCCCTCAGGGTACCCTGGTACCCAGAGGTCCGATAGAAATTACTGGACTCTTGCATCGTCACTCCCCTTCCCATCCCATTCCCACATATGCGCCGCTGGCCACCGCCCTCCTTGAACTCTCGCATCGTTACTCCGCTTCCCACCTGCGCGGCCCATCCCCTTCTGAACATCGGCGTGCTGCTCGCCACTGCAGGCATCTGCTCTGGCATATCCTCCCCGCCATGAGCCACCTTTCTCCGAGCTATCGATGACATGCCAACTAATGAAAGTTAGATAACAAACTCAATTAATAAAAGTTAGATAACAACCTGGGCATGCGCCAATTTATTTTCATGATTTTATCGCACTTTGGCCAAGAGATTTTTTTTTGGCGAAGCTTAGAAATTTGGACAACAAACAACAAAAACCACAAATTGCACTTTCTTTAAAATAGAGACTACTCTTGGCAAAAAAAAAAGGATAAGTGGAGGTTTCCATAAAGGTAATAACTCCAGAGACTCAAAGAAAACATAAACAAGTTAATTTAACGCCTTTTAGCTAGACATTTTATTTTCTAAAAGAAAAAATTAAAAAAACCAGAAGGTAAACAAGTACAAAACTTGCTAGAAACAACAAGGAAAAATTCAAAGAAAAACTAAAATAAAAAAACAAATAGAGATCAAAGGAAGAACCAAATAAAGAAGCAAAAGAAAATAGAATATGTTTGTTGTTTTTATTTTGTGAAAGAAAGTAGAAGGAAGAAATAAAAGTAGAAAAAAATGAGAGCCAAAAGAAAAGGAAAAAGAAAAAATAAGAATAAAACTGAAAATAGAAAGATGCAAATAAAAGCAAAATACAACCTAAAACTAACACAAAATATGTGAAGAAATATTAAAGAGTCAAATGAGGCAAACTAATAGTTGTTAAGGAAAAATGAGGAATGCCTTGGGCATTCCCAAGTTTGGACGCTTGAATATTCTTGAACTCGTCATTTGAGTGCACCTGGGCATCCCAAGTTTGAGTTTTTGTGTCTTCTCATTCATCTCACATCACCATCTTCATTGGATCTTAAATACCACATTCACATAAAACTTGACAAAACACGTTAGAAGCGTTAGTAGTCATTAAATAAAATCCACTCATATACAAGTATGGGAAAATTGAAAAAAATAAATTCAATATTAGCTACTATATACCAACCAATTTATGACTTCTATGGATCAAGATAAAAATTATAAACATCGAGTATAAGTAGAATACTAAATAAAGACAACAATCTACCAAAACTGGACATTATGTAAAGAAAAATATCAAATGAATACTTTCGTAACTCAAAACACAAAACTAATTAATTATAGATAAAAAGTATGAATTTACTCTCAAGAAAAATCAAATCAATATCACGTTCTGGTGATTTTTAAAATATTCTACGGTGAAGCACATAAAATCTGTTTCTAGATAGCAAAGTAACAAACTTCCATCATAAACAAACTAGAAGTTATCTATTTATTTTTATTTTTATGGCATAGTGGTAAATACACAGTATATTTTTTTAGCTGAGAAGCTTCCATGAAAATATTTTCATTGTTTCCATAGGCATGAACACAAGTGTTCAAGGTCGACCCTTATTTCATCAATGCTCACCTTTTTAATCACTCCTTATGAAAAAGTTTTTAGATAGCAAGTAGAACTTTTTTTTTGGTAATTCATGTTCCCTATCCATAACTAAGATCGAAAACAAATTAAGACCTAAAGTAAAAACTACCTAAAATTTAAAATAAAAACTACTTAATGATAAAGCAAACAAGTGTACATAAGAACATTCACCCCCACACTATTGCTCCCCGGCAACGACACCATAAAAGGTCTTGATAACCCACGTGTGTAGGGGATCAGTGGTAGCCTTTTCGATAAGTAAGAGTGTCTAACCCAACGAGGAGCTAAAGGTAGGACCAATATTTTCTCAAGTCCGATCAACCATTGATACAACTCTATGCAAACCGAATGTTTGCTCTATCTAGAAAATAAAACTATAGGAACAAAACGGGTATGAAAGGATAGCTTTGCAAGGCAATAAAGAACAAGAAAATAAATGTTAGTTGATTCTAAAATAAATAACACTAAAGTAACCGAAATATGAGTGTGGAAAAGTGGTGGAATGTGTGGTGGAATTGTTCATAATCAAATAGTCAAATACAAAATTAATATTCCTCTTTTATGTGGAAGAGGCAAAGATAACAAGATCTCGCTATCCAATGATTTCAAATACTTATGATTGAACTCTAACAAACATCCATAACTATTATAAGATACATTAAGGTAAAAAATACCCAACCATATCATTAAGATAAAATGGACCTCTTTATGCCATATGCTTCAATCACTAGAATGGGGATCATGTTTCTGTCACTCAAGCATTCCTACCCTCTAGTTTTCTCCACATACCACAAACCCTAGAATGTGATCCATGCGCACATAAACATATGATGGGCACCATAAGACTGTAACAAATTCAATATATAGCTCAACCCAACAATAGAGGTTCAACAATCAATCATATGGAAAAAGGGAACTATACAAACATGACATGGATGCAATAGATCATATGCAAATAATTTATAACATCAAAAACCCAGTTTACATAGGGGATTACATAGATTTGTGAGAGAGCGGACCTCTGTGGCAATGGAGGATATGATGATGGAGGTGTTGGTGAAGGCGACATCATGACGGAGACGACAGAGAAGGGCAACACATGACGTGCAGGGCGGCACCGGTAGCCGTCAGCGGCGAAGGGCTCCTCCTGCTCCGGCCGGTCATCAAGGGGAGCGCCGCCCCTTAGCCCCTTTCCTCCATGGCTTCTTGGTTCTATAGATGAGCTCTCCCCATGGACATGAGGTCCATGGGGGAAAACTTCGTGGCTTTTGGTGGCCGTCCAAGAATGAGGCTTTTTCTCTCCTTATACGTGTCTCCGTGATGATCGACAGCCCTTCGATGGTTGGCCCTTTGATCCAAGGGATCTTGGTGTCGGAGAAGTGGTCTGTCCTGGGCAAGATTGCTTCTAGAGGTTTGAAAACTGGGGGCTAACCACGTTTTATCGCACCTCGAGAAGCCTTGAGAGGGGAACTCGTGAAGGTCGACAATGGAGACACAAAGAGTTTACCCACGTTCAGGCCACCGTGATGGTGTAAAACCCTAGTCCTGCTTTTCTGATGGATTGCACTGTGATGATTACGTTACAAATGCGAGCTTGTGCTCGGGTCAGACTAATTGGGCTCTCGTATGGATGTGGCTACCTATCTTTCGATGATCGATCCCTTCTACGAGGGTGGGAGAGCCATTCTTATACCGGCACTTGGACCTCTTTCCCGTTCATTGGGGGAAAGGTCTACCACAAGGTGCCAAAGAGTACACTGCGGCTCCCTGCTGTGCCAATTGTCCCCGGTCATCGAGGACAACACCACCTTCCATGGCAGAGAAGTGGGGCCTCCGATGACGTTCCCTTCGTCTTGTAGCGGTAGACCGGTCTCCTTGCACCAAAGAGGAAATCCTCGGCCAAAGCTTTGGCGTGTGCAGTGGTGCTCCACGCTTTATACACGAGAACGGCAACTGTGGCCAAAGTTGCTCTGTAGACCTAAAGTGCCGCCGTCACTCCCGTAGAGGTTCGGACGTCATCCCCACATGAGCTGTCTTCCAACGGGCAGGGGTCCTTCTGGAGAGGAGCGTGGACAAAGCAGGGCTCCTCTCCGATGACGAACAGGGGTATACCCGAAGATGGCTCCTCGCCCAGGAATTACCCTTAGCAAGGATAGGGCCGGCACGCCTATCTCCTGCAGTGAGCTAGTACAGAACCTTTCGTACTGCGTAGGCTAGGCCAGCAAAGGATGGCCCAGGATACCCTGGTAACCACCGGTCTGACAGTAGCCCCTGGGCCCATGACGCGCGCGTCTCGAGAGGAGGCGAAGCGGCCTGGGCCCTTAAGCGACGGTTCATGGGAAATCCCACGATCTCCCACGCGTGGTGGAAACATCCCGTCGTAATGACTGCTCTAGTGGGGCGCCACAGGGCAGTAACTGCTAGGGCGTACGGTCACGTCTTCCCTCGGGACGCGACCCCTTGCTTCGATGCACGGGCCAGCAAGAAGACGGAACAGGTATGATGCCGTTCCTCAGCCCATGCATAAATTGGGGGGTCGCCCCTTCTTTTCCAGCGTCGTCTTCACTCCCTTCCACTTCCTGCTCCTCACCTGTATAGAGAGAGAAAAAGAAAAGGGGGTTCCGCATGGCTCGCAAAGGGCGACGTGCTCGAGGCGCGCTGCTGGATGCCGGGGCTACCCCGCGGCACAGCGCGCGGTGTGCTTTTGTGGTCGCGGATTAGCCTGAGGGGTCTTCAGCTCGAGCATGGGCGAGCGCTTGGGGCCAACGCGGTCGCGGTGGTCGAGCTTCACGTGGTCGAGGTGTGATGGGGAGTCCTCTCCCCCGCTGGGCGGAGGACACTCGTGTGCTTGCACACGAGTTCCTGGTGTCCCTCCGTGGCCGCCTTCGCAGCCCCTTGAGGCTCCCAGATTCCTTCGCGAGGTCCATCAGCCGCAACCCGCCCCGTGGATTCTGGCTCCAGGTGGTGGGTTGCATCAATGCACCCTGGTGGGCTTTCGCGGAGTTCTGCTCTGGTGGCCACCTGTCTTTTTTGTTGAACATTTTACCATAGGGCAAAGACCCTATGTTGGCCACCTGTCGCTGTCGAGGGGGTGGAAAACCTTCGCTCACACCCAGAAGCTGGATGAGAGCCAGGTTCTCCATCTTCGCTTCAACGGAGGCAACAGACTCTTCATGAAGGTGTTCGGGCGGCGTCAAGGCGTCGAGAGCGCGAGGAGTGTTGCATCGAGAGTGGGAGCAACAACGATGATGAAGATGATGTCGCTGAAGAGGGGGATGAAGAAGTTTCTTCGGGTATCAAGGTGGAGGGCGACGAGTCGGACTAGGCGGAGGTCTGAGGGACTTTTGGTGTCTTTGCCCAGAGGGAAGGTCTGACGATCCTGATCAGTCAGCCTTCGTCTAGACTCCTCTTCTTCCTCCTTCTCCTCGGCGCCTCCTTCCTCGGCCGACCATATCTCGTAGCTGTGGCGAGATAGGTTCAACCGCGGTTGGTCACATTTTTTTCTTCTTCAATGGCCGGGGAGAGGGAATAGCTCCGTCTAGGTTTCTTGCCTCTTTTGGTCTTCGTAGTAGATCTGCAGCACACTTTTGTATCCGAATGTATCTTATGCATGAAATATGAAGGAAGTGTGCTCTTTTTTGCCTACTATCTTTTGCAAGTGAATCCTTTGGAGAGTAAGTAAGGGTGATTTTGACTTAGCTTTGGAGGTTCGATTTCCTTCATGTGGAGAGTTGTGCCTGTGAGTGTCCTCGTGGTTGCCCCTTGTCGAGGTGCCCCATGTCTTCCTTGTGGAAGTTCCTCCCTGGTTGCTCCGCGAGGCGGGTGGTTGTCTTTGCAGTGAGCGAAAGTGTGTGTGTGGTGCTCTTCTCGTGGATACGTCGGGAGGAAGTCAACACCAAGGACTTGTGTTGTGTACGGTAGCGACCCGTTTAAACAGAGCTCTGCCACTTGGGTTTATTTTGATTGGGTCTCACCCTTGCACGGGTACCGATCATAGCCTCCGCTCGCGAGGTGTCCCCGAGAAGAAGTAACATATGCGCGCTCCCGAAGAAAGAAAAGGGGCTTGTCGAGGCGACAAGTGTAGTCAGCAAAAAGGACCTTTACTGCTAGGGTGACGCTCTCTATTACAACGCTTGGGGATGTCATGACCCTGTGCTCCCCCAAGAAGAATTTGACGGTGTCGTGCGGACACAGGACTCCCATCGTCACGGGGTTGATACTCGCGCGAGTTCAGGTGCAAAAGTTTGCCATGCGGCTTCCCACGTGTGGGTAGAGTCTCTCGCGGACAGGCGACACGCCTGGTGAGAGCCCCCTGAGACCTTCACGGAGAGAGGTCCTGGCGTCATTTTTTACCGTGCCGTCATAGGGTCCCCTCAAGGGTGCATCACCACGGCCTAGCAGAGGCATGTGGAGCGAGAAAGATCTAAGGGTAGAACTTCAGTAGGTGTTGGATGTTCCACGGTGATGAGGGGATAGTAACCCGGTATGCCAACTCCCAGGTGTAATCCGGCCCAAACGGCGGATGGACCAAATCCGGCTAAGAACAAAGAAGCTTCAGAAAGGCCCAGGGCTTGTAAGGATCGTAACCCGGATTGTGGGTTATGGTAAGGAAAGTTAGGTTTGTATATAGAGTTCGAGTAGGACTCAAGGAGCGCTTTGTATGGCAAGCCAAAGGGGGTATGAGTACTATATAAACCAACCCCTAGGCTTCGCCTGAGAGAGATTCAAGTCATAACTGTAACACCTATTATCGAGTATCCAGTATAATCATATCGAGATCCGGCGAGTTGTTTTCCGGCTCTTAGATTGCTTTTCGCCATGTCTTCCTTCGAGCTAAACCCTCTCCCAAATACCTGTGTCGACTTGCCCCTAGATCAGTTACCCCCGGTAACATCTGCCGTGATTATCCCACGACAGTTGGCGCCCACCGTGGGGCCTGCGTCCAAAGGTGTTTACATCACGGGAGAAGCTCGGAAGAGTATGGAGAACTTTGTCGTCGGCGAGATCTACTCCAATGACGAAGGAGAGCAGATAGTGGACAATTCCGGGTGGGAGTTGGAGCCGGATCACTTCGAATCCGGATCCATGGTGTCAATCGGCCAAATCAATATCTTCATCGGCATGCAGGGACAAAGGGGCGTTGAAGCAAACAGTGGATCCAGCCTCCTCGGCCACTTCGGGATCCTTGAGATGGGCGGAGCAAGAGGTAACATGGAGCAGAAGGGATCACCCGGAAGGAATAAAGCACCCCGGAACCTTGGCATTAGTGGTGGCACCCCAGGTCAATGGTTACGAGCTGAAGAAAGTCTTGATGGATGGAGGGAGTAGTATCAACATCCTATATTGGGAAACCTTCTTGCGCATGAACCTCAAGGAGTCCCAGCTACAAAAAAGTTCGACGGTGTTCCATGGAATCGTGCCGGGTCATTCGGCACGCCCCGAAGGAAAAATTGCGTTGGAAGTAGCCTTTGGAGAATCGGTAGATAACTATCGGGTGGAGTGGCTCACGTTCGAGGTAGTCAAGCTGCACAGCCCCTACCACGCTCTGTTCGGAAGGCCGGCTTATGCTAAGTTCATGGCTAGGCCGTGCTACGTGTATCTGCAATTAAAGATTCCGGGCCCCAAGCAGACCATCACTATCCATGGAAACCGGGATATAGCAGCCGAGTGCGATGAGGGAGATTCAGTAATGGCCGAACAAGCCTGCAGGAAGGAAGAGCTTCAGTATTACCGGTCGCAGGTGGATCCGGATGATGGTACAGCGTTGAGAAGGCCAGATGCTGAAGACGAAAGAGTGAAGTTCAAGGCAGCTCAAGATACCAAGAAAGTAGATTTTGTGGAGGGAGATCCCACCAAGCAATTCACTATAGGGTCCAATCTAGATGATGCGCAAGAAAAGGCTCTGGTGGAATTCATCCGTTCAAATGCGGATGTGTTTGCTTGGACACCCAGCGACATGCCGGGTATTCCCACTGAGTTGGCAGAGCACAGTTTGCACGTGGATCCCAAGGCCAGGCCTGTGAAGCAAGGTATGAGAAAGATGAATGAGGAAAGGAGAAGAGCTATAGGTGAGGAAATCGCGCGACTATTAACCGCAGGCTTTATCATGGAAGTATTTCACCCCGACTGGTTAGCAAACCCGGTTCTTGTGATGAAAAAGACAAATGAATGGAGGATGTGTATCGATTTCACGAGCCTCAACAAGCATTGCCCAAAGGATCCGTTCGCACTACCAAGGATAGACCAAATCATAGACGCGGTAGCCGGAAGCGACTTGCTGTGTTTCCTGGACGCATATTCGGGGTACCACCAGATTAAACTCAAAAGGGAGGATTGGGAGAAAACGTCATTCATAACCCCTTTTGGGGCCTTCTGCTACAAAACCATGACGTTTGGATTGAAAAATGCGGGCGCAACTTACCAACGATGTATTCAGAAGTGCTTCGAGGACCAAATTGGGCGCAACGTGCACGCGTATGTGGATGACGTGGTTATTAAGACCCGGAAGGCAGAAACGTTCATTGATGATTTGAAGGAGACATTTAAAAACTTGAGAAGGTACCAGATGAAGCTTAACCCAACGAAGTGCGTATTTGGAGTCCCGGCTGGGAAGTTACTCGGCTTTATAGTCTCCGAGAGAGGAATCGAGGCAAACCCGGACAAAATCAAGGCCATCCAAAGTTTGAAGAAACCGGAAAATTTGAAGCATGTTCAAAAGCTCACGGGCTGCGTAGCAGCCTTGAGCCGGTTCATATCCAGGCTTGGAGAAAAGGCAATACCCTTGTATCGGCTTTTGCGGAAGTCAGATAAGTTCGTGTGGGATCAGGAGGCAGATGAGGCGTTTGAAGCGCTAAAAAAGCAATTGTCGGAAGCACCAGTACTAGCAGCCCCGGGTCCTAAAGAACCTATGTTATTATACGTGGCCGCCGGTCCCCGGGCCGTCAGCGCGGTAGTTGTCGTAGAACGCAAGGAGGATGGGAAGGGATACCCGGTCCAAAGGCCGGTTTATTATGTCAGCAAGGTGTTATCGGAAGCAAAGCAGCGTTATCCACATTGGCAAAAGTTGGTGTTTGGGGTCTTTATGGCCAGCCGGAAGTTGAAGCCATATTTCCAAGAACATCCCATAACAGTGGTTAGTTCAATACCAATGTCGGATATCATCAGAAACTCGGATGCAACGGGAAGAATAGCCAAATGGGCAATAGAGATGGGAGATTATCATATCAGCTACGAGCCCAGATCAGCAATCAAGTCACAGGCTTTGGTCGATTTTGTTAACGACTGGACACACACTGGAATGGCTACTATAGTCCCAAATTCCGAGTCATGGACCATGCACTTCGATGGATCAAAGCAGTACGAAGGGTCAGGAGCTGGAGTGGTGCTGACGTCGCCAAAGGGGGACAAACTAAGTTACGTGCTACAGATTCACTTCGATTGTTCAAATAACGTGGCCGAGTATGAGGCCCTACTGCACGGCTTGAAGATAGCCAAGGAGATGAACATCAGAAGGATACGATGCTTTGGGGATTCGGATCTTGTGGTGCAGCAGGTATCAGGAACCTGGGATAGGAAGGACGCCACTATGGCAGCGTATCGCAGAGAGGTTGATAGGGTTGCCGGGTGTTTCTCCGGGTATGAAGTAGAGCACATAGACAGAAGAAAAAATGAGGCAGCGGATGCACTCGCCAGACTCGGCTCGCGTAGAGAGCCGGTTCCACCTAATGTTTTCCTGGACGAGCTATGGCGACCGTCAGTTAAATCCGAGTCTGAGGAAGAACTAGCAAATCGAGACCCGGATGAGGAGTTTGTGGCTACAATACGTACTGTTCCCGAGTGGACAGAGCCATATCTGGCCTATCTATCACGGGGCGAATTGCCAGAGCAGGAAGTATTAGCAAGACAAATCTTGAGGCGGGCAAAAGGATATACTATTATCAATGGGGAGCTGTACAAGAGAAGCGCGACAGGAGTCTTTCTGCGCTGCGTGACACCGGAAGAAGGCCGACAAATCCTTAAGGAGATCCACGAAGGTGATTGTGGGCATCATGCGTCCACAAGATCCCTTGTGGCTAAGGCCTATCGGCATGGGTTCTTCTGGCTCACGGCCTTAACAGACGCGGAGCGGATAGTGGCAAGATGCGATGGATGTCAAAGGTACGCTCGCCAAACTCATGTGCCGGCTATGGAGTTACGGACAATACCACTAACCTGGCCATTCGCTGTTTGGGGTATGGACATGGTTGGCCCTTTCCATATGTCACCATGCAAGAAGACACATCTTTTAGTGGCTGTCGATAAGTTTACCAAGTGGGTGGAGGTTATGCCGGTTACCAATTGTGAAGCGGCCACAGCAGTCAAATTCCTGAAAAGAATCATATACCGGTTTGGATATCCCCACAGTATAATCACTGACAACGGAACCAACATGTCCCTTGGAGAGATGGAAAAATTTTGTGGCAACAATGGAATCAGGCTTGATGTGGCATCAGTGGCACATCCGCAAGCCAACGGGCAAGTGGAGAGGGCGAACCAAGAGCTACTTCGAGGATTGAAACCGCGGCTAAGGGTCCCTTGTATCAGGGCCGCTGGAGCGTGGGTTGAAGAACTCCCTTCCGTGGTCTGGGGTATCAATACTACACCTAACCGGTCCACCCAGATGACGCCTTTCTTCATGGTTTACGGCGCAGAAGCAGTATTACCAAGCGACATCATTCATGATTCACCAAGAGTGACAGCCTACGTCGAAGTGGAGAACGAGAAGAACCGGCAAGACGCCGTGGACATGTTAGAAGAACAAAGGGAGCAAGCCTTAGAAAGGTCAGCCATATATCAGCAGGATTTGCGAAGATATCATAGCCGGCGGGTAAAAAGCCGGGTCTTCCAGGAGGGAGACTTGGTCCTGCGCTTGGTTCAAACAAACGAGGGAAAACACAAGCTATCGCCGCCATGGGAAGGACCTTTCATCATAAGCCGGAGTCTACATAATGGGTCATATTACTTGGTAGATGCAAGAGAAGAATCGGCCACAGTCAACGACACTGCTCATACTACTGCACCTATGCAAGAAAGAGATAGACCATGGAACGTGGCTCAGCTACGTCCATACTATACTTAGCAGAAAATGATGTAACAGGCAGCAGGTTTCAGACGCACTCTTTTCCTATCCAGGGCACCCTTGGGGACTGGATGGGTTTTTAATGAGGCGGCTTGCTGGCCTAATTTTCTCATATCAAATAAAAAGGGGATTATCGAGAAAAGAGACAATTGTCATTTATACGGCGTAAAATATTTAGGTCTTGAGGGCTAGTTGCTCCTACAAGCACAGCTGCAAACTCAAAAAAGACCCGGCCTTGATGCCAATGAGTTATAGGGGCCGGCAACTCGAAAAAACGAGTGCGGCTACAATCTTATAACCGGACAAAGAAGTCCAAAATTCTCGTCTATTCTTACTTAAGCTCGATGTGACTCGCAACAAAGTGGCATGATCTGTTCGCCTACGATTACTATCAGTCATGAGACCCAAAAGGGACTTGTTTGACCCAGTTTTCGTATTGATGTAACAACATGGTATCCACGCGAAAGCCGGCTTATAGTACAAGATAGTCGAAAGGGTCATCTAAACCACAGGTTATGCAGAGTATAAGGCTTACAGCCGGAAACTCAACGATTATCAAGCATAACTTCAAACCTCATAAAAGCTGTCCTGAAGTTTTGGGCATCCAGCGATGGGCGATTCGTTTCCTTGAAAAGAAACAATCATGTGTCCTAGACGCGGAAACCCGGGCTGGGGACTTATGAGCTCTAATGAGGAAACAACATCATCCAGCCGATTAAATTACAACGAGCCACGCATCCGGGTCTCAGACGAAACCCGGAGGACGGGCTTTGCTAAGAAAAAAGAAGTATAAGTTATCGAGAATAAAGCAAGTGGATATCAAGAATAAGAAAACGCAAAGATACATTCATCAAAAGCCCAAAGGGGCGCAAAGTGCATCGGGAGTTTAACTCAAAGTATTACAATATCATAAAAGTATCAAAAGAGCACAGGCGCTCTGCTTAAACGAATAGTAAAGCTGTTGTAAACGACGCTTCGCCGATTGACGCATGTGGAATGATAAGCGTTACTTCAAGCTGCAGGATCCACCTTGGCCTTGCCCTTGGTGCCACTTGGATCAGTAGTAGTCTCGGGCTGCGCAGCAGAAGTTGCAGGAGCAGAGTCGACCTCGGCC
Organism: Alopecurus myosuroides; assembly: GCA_028641055.1. Taxonomy (NCBI): domain Eukaryota; kingdom Viridiplantae; phylum Streptophyta; class Magnoliopsida; order Poales; family Poaceae; genus Alopecurus; species Alopecurus myosuroides. Next base: position 360,966,493 of record CM054059.1, on the reverse strand, counting down.
TTCTTGGCGGCTTCTTCCTTTAACTTGATCGCTTCCTCCCTCCAACGGACAAGCATATCGAACGGCTGGGGGCGGTCAGCCTTGACAACCTTGTCATTAGCATCATAAGCCGGAAGAATCACATCAATTTCTAAGGCATCAGCGATAACACTAGCCGGATGACGGACTTCTTTCTGAATAGCCTTGAAGTCCTTTGGCAAAAACTTGGACCCATCCAAGTTGAACTCTGGGAATCCGCTCATAAGCTTGGACAGCTCTAGCTTGGGAGCGTAGGCCTTAGCTAACGCGAGTCCCCGGGTTACCCCAAAGCGGCAGGAGGACCGTTTCCAATGCCAAATCCATTCGGGGATGGTAGAGCAGCTTTCTAGTAACTTCTTCATGTTATCTGGCCTGATACCCGGCAGACGTAACTCGTCAAGTATCCAACTGACTCCGCTGCAAAGTTGGCGAAGAGTATTCTTGATGGTTTTAAGCTTGGCAGCATCATCTCCTTCGGGGGCAGCGTCATGTGGCCCTGCTAAAAAAGGCAAAAGAAGCAAAGATAGTAGGCAAACAAGTGCAGTTGTTCAAATCAAAATAATCCGAGTCACAAAAGGTGAAATTCAAAAATCTTACCAGTTGCGGTACGATAAACACCATCAATTTGAGCAGAAAGAGTTGTCAGTTTGCCTTTTGCCTTACGAGCTCTCTTCTTGTACTTTTTCGTCATCTTCTGGCACCTGTGAGCCTCAGTCTCAGCAGCTTCACGAAGGGCCGCTTCTTTTTCAGCAAGCTTGGTGGATTTGGCCAGTTTCTTCTCCAACTGTGAAACATAGTCCTGTAGGGAAGCATGAAGAAGGGTCAGCCAGAAACATTATGCAAAGTTCCAAGCAAGCTACCTAGTAATTTACTCGGAACTTGGGGACTATATATGGAATCAATTGGTGTTAGTCGGGATTACCTCGTGCTTGAGTATTAAGGCATCTAGTAAGTTTTCTTCGTCACCCTTCAAGGTATGAAGGGCATCTAGCATCTGAGCAAAGGTCATGTCTTCAGGACGAAGTTGAGAAGGGCCGGAGGATTGGCCCTCTTGTGGAGGAGCTGTTCCGGGTCTGGGGGTCGAAACCCGGGTCGTTTGAACGTCCGGGTTAGGAGAGCCCGGCTTGGTCTCCAAGATGATGTCTTCGTCCACTTCTTCAGAGGGCTGGGGTGATGCAGTTTTCGGTGGAATTGGGTCCTTGAAAGGGTCTTCTTCTTTTCCGTCCTCGGCCTCGTCTTCAATCTCAACGTCCATGTCATCACTCGGCTTCTCCTCTTCCTGTCCTTCCGGTTCAGGAATATCCTGGTCGCTCAGCGTAACTGTGGCGCTGAAGACAAGAAGGAGGACATGGATCGGTGGAAGGTACCGAAAAAGGAAAGGTAACAAGTACGAGAAAATGCAAATAAAGGTAGTTACCCGGTATTTACGGCGTAGTCCGGAGGAAGTTCGCCACTGGAAGCGGATGACGTTGGCAAGAGCACTGGCTGCGGGACGCGAAATTGCCCGGCAAGTGGATGAGTAGGAGACGGGTGACGCTGAGGAGATTGGGAAGGTTGAGCTGGAGGGGTACTGGCTCGATGAGTAGGTGAAGTGGGAATACCCGGGTTAAGGGGATCATCCCCCGGAGAATTCCGGGTCACCCTACGTTTAGTCGGAAGAGGATCCTTCAAGAAGGGTGAATGTGATAATCGCTCGTTAAGTTCATGCATAGCAGCAAAGGAGTAAGGCGCACGAGACACAGAAGAGAAGGGAACCTTTTCAACTACCCCTCTAGCCTTCCTTTTGTTTCCAACTGGAGGCTCCCGGTCAGACTCGGTGGCTTCCGGGTCATTTTCTTCTTCCTCCTCGTCATCCCCCGACCCTGAAAGCCGAGTAAGTATCAGATAAGGGAAACAGCACAGATAAAAGGCAGGTATAAAGGTTATGGAGGAATACCCTCATCATCATCCACAGACTCGACCTCTTCTTCGGGGTCTTGAGAAGGAGGAGAGTTTTCGACTTTCCAGAAGGGATCGTCAGCCTGTAAACAGGTAAATACAAATGATGGTTAAAGGCTGTAGCAGACGAAAGTACTGAAATAAGAAAAAGGGGGCAGGACTCACCGCTGGGGCGGGATTCTCCCGAGTAAACGGGGGTAACCCGACGGTGTTCTTTATGACGTCCAATCTCTCCACCAAGAAGCCCTTGATGGTCTTGATGGTGTTACCGGCAGGGAAGTTTTTGGTGGAGTAGCGGAGGGAGTCTGTGATATGGCCCGAGTATTCGTGCAGCAGTTTTGAACGAATGGAGTTGGGTTGAACCCGGAACTCCACCCAGGTCTTTACTAAGTTGAGCCCGAGAAGGCCATGGGCTGAGAAAGCTGCTAATTTGGCCAGAAGGGGCTGAATCGCTTCCCTATCAGGATCAGGCGCAAAAGCATTGAAAGACGCGGAGGGTTCGAGGGGGGTCTCCGAGTAACCCGGCAATTTCCTCTCGCCATCCGGAGAGGTATCATGGCAATAGAAGAAGGATAGCTGCCAATTTTTGGCGTGGGAGTTCAGATTAAGGGCTGGCATCAGCGAGTGCTTGCGGCGTTGGATAGATACCCCGCCGCAAGTAAGGATTGCTCCGTCATCGCTCTCGCGGCACGGTTCACAGTAAAATAACTCGGTAAAAAGAGCTAGGCTTGGTTGAATGCACAGGTAAGACTCGGACAAGACTATGAAGTGGGTGATGTTCAGCATAGAGTTAGGCCCTATGTCGAACACCCGGAGGCCGTAGTGGCTTAGGATTTCTCGGAAGAAGGGGTGACCCGGAGGACGGAACCCCCGGATCACGTGCTCGGTAAAGCAGATTACCTCATTCCCGGTAGGAGTGGGACGGGTCTCATCGCCAGGAGCCCTCCAGTGTATTTCCTTTTGGGAAGGAAGGATTCCTAGCTCGGCCATCCCATCCAGTTTGGCCTTCGTTGTTGAAGACCGGCCCCAGTCGGCAGAAGCGGTTTGGGAGGTCTTTGCAGGAGCCGGGTGTTTTCCCTGTCTTTTAGGAGCCATGGAGCTGACCTGCAAGGGACAAGAAATGTGTGGGGTAAGATTCGGAACATCAACTCATTTGAATCTGGAGACATTAAGACGCTGAAGGCTAAAACAAGACCCGGGTAATGCGCTACGAAGCTAAGTGCTGAAGATTTTCCGGGTGTCGGATGAAGTTGAGTAAATTGTTAATTACTTACGTATTGAGGTGGGTTGGGTGAACATGGATGGTTGCCCATACCTTACTGAGGAGGGATTAACTGGAAAAGAAGGATTATCCGGGTGTTAATGCGGCAGGCGGAGAAAACAAGGCGGAACGGATCTAGAATCGAAGGACTTGCAAGTAATCTTATATGAAGTTTAATGGTTAATAAGGGCGCGGAAATGGGTGGTGATTGCGTATCAGGTGCTAGAAGAAGCTAAGGACTATCGAAGCGGACTAATTTGATGGTTCCCTAAAATTGATTTGCGGGTTGACTCAGATCCAATCTTGGTCAAATTGATGAAATTGCCGGTTTCAGTTGGATGGTTGAGAGGGGCTTACCGAAGGAGTTGAGGTCCGAACTGAGGCCGGTGCGCGGCGCGGCTTGAGTGTCTCACCACAGTCCTTGATGAAAGAAACAAGAGCGTGGCGGCGGGGCTCGATGGCGGCGCTGGAGAGCTCGAGGTCGGGTGCGGCCGGAGGTGGCCTTATCTCTGGAAGCGCGCGTGAGCCCGGCGGCCGGAACTGTGAGGGAGCGAGGAGAAAGAAATGACGAAACGAGGTGAATGGTTTAGGGTTACCCTCTGCTGATATTTATAAGGGAGGTGGTGAGCTCACCCGCGGCCAGAAAGCCGGAAATTGCGGAACAGTAATTATCCGCGCGGATTTGGCGTTGTGGGCGTTCGGAGCAAGGGTTCAAATATGGAAAGGCCCATTAGGCGTTCGAGGAAGGATCGAGCTATCGGGATAGCGAGCGCCTCAAGAATGAATCCATGAAGCCCGCGCTATCCTGGGGACTACTGATGAGGGGATAGTAACCCGGTATGCCAACTCCCAGGTGTAATCCGGCCCAAACGGCGGATGGACCAAATCCGGCTAAGAACAAAGAAGCTTCAGAAAGGCCCAGGGCTTGTAAGGATCGTAACCCGGATTGTGGGTTATGGTAAGGAAAGTTAGGTTTGTATATAGAGTTCGAGTAGGACTCAAGGAGCGCTTTGTATGGCAAGCCAAAGGGGGTATGAGTACTATATAAACCAACCCCTAGGCTTCGCCTGAGAGAGATTCAAGTCATAACTGTAACACCTATTATCGAGTATCCAGTATAATCATATCGAGATCCGGCGAGTTGTTTTCCGGCTCTTAGATTGCTTTTCGCCATGTCTTCCTTCGAGCTAAACCCTCTCCCAAATACCTGTGTCGACTTGCCCCTAGATCAGTTACCCCCGGTAACATCTGCCGTGATTATCCCACGACACACGGGTTTGGCACAGGCATGCCGTCTTCTGTCTCCAGGCGAGCCGCCCCAGGACGCGCGACGTGCGTTACACGGTACGGTCCCTCCCACGCGGGAGATAGCTTGTGCAAGCCTTCTCTGGAGAGTATCCTCCTCACGACCAGGTCGCCCACCTCCAGTGTGCGTGGCCTGATGTTGTTGCTGTGGTAGCGTCGGAGGCCTTGCTGGTACCGAGCCATGCAGATGGCAGCTCAGGTTCTTGCCTCCTCGAGGAGCAGCAGGTCTTCGGCGTGGAGTTCCCACTAATTATCCTCATTGAAGGCCAAGGCTCGGGGAGAGCCATGCTTGAGTTCAGCAGGGAGAACAACCTCGGCCCCATAGACTAGGGAGAAAGGCGTTTCCCTCGTGGGCTTGGTTGCGGTGGTGCGGATGGACCATAGGACCGACGAGAGCTCGTTGATCCACTTCTTCCCGTGGGCCTTGAGCTTGTTGAAGCTCCTTGTCTTGAGGCCCTTGAGGACCTCAGCATTGGCGCGTTCTGCTTGGACGTTATTGCGCGGGTGCGCGATGGAGGCGTAGCAGATCTAGATGCCCAAGATGGCGCAGTAGGACTTGAAGAGGCCGCTCGTGAATTGTGCGCCATTGTCGGTGATGATACAATTGGGTACGCCAAAACGATAGACCAATCCCTTGATGAACTTCACCGCCGTCCTTGCCGGGATGTCCCGGAATGGCTCCATCTCCTCCCACTTGGTGAATTTGTCTATGGCGATGTAGAGGTAGCAGTAGCCCTCGAGCGCTCGTGGGAATGCTCCCAGGATATCCAGCCCCCATACGGCGAACGACCACGATAGGGGGATGGTTTGCAATCCTTGCACGGGTTGGTGCGTTTGTTTGGCGTGGAATTGGCATGCCTCGCAGGTCTTGACTAGCTCGGTGGCGTCCTTGAGGGTTGTAGGCCAGTAGAAGCCATAGTGGAAGGCCCTACCGATGAGCGTGCGCGATGAAGAGTGGTGGCCGCAGTCGCCTTGGTGGATGTCCTTGAGGAGATCCATGCCGTCGTCCGGGGGACGCACAGCAGTGCCACGCCATTAGGGTGCCTTCGGTATAGCTTGCAGTCGAGGACGAAGTACATCTTGGCTCGGCGAGCGACGCGCTCTGCTTTCGCTTCGTCCTCAGGGAGGTCCCCCTTCTGGATGTAGTCGATGATGATCTTGTTCCAGCATGCTTCCTCGTGAGTGAAGGCAAGCACCAGGCGGTATCCCGAGGGAACCCCGCAGTCCGGTGTGCCTTGGGAAGGAGCGGGTGGGAGGTCCTCCTCGAGGTGCTGGTGGCCTTATGGTTCCTCGTCATCGACTGGGGGTATGATGGATGGTTTGTCGAGCCTCTCTTCAAAGACGCCTGGTGCTTGTGCCCAGTTCCTTGATGCTCTCTTGGTGATGTCGTCAACCTCTTTTTTGTCCCCTCGGGGAACATGTCGCAGTTCCATCCCGAGGAAACTCTTCTTGAACATGCGAACCTCCTCGTGGTACAGGGCCACATGTTTGTCCTTGGCTGTGTAACTCTTGTTGGAGAAGTTCACCAAGAGTTGGTATTCTCCTTTGATGACGAGACGCTTGACGCCTAGGGCTATGGCGGCCCTGATTCTGGCTAGGAGGCCCTCATACTCGGAGATGTTGTTGGAGACTTTGGCCTTGTGGCCGAAGTGGAGCTGGACGGCGTAGTACAACTTGTCGACGGTTGGTGACGTTAGCATGACGCCAGCCCCCGAGCCCTTAGTGGAGAAAGCGCCGTCGAAGTGCATGGTCCATTCTCTGGGAGCCAGCTTGCTGGGAACGGATGTCTCCTCTTCGGGGTCTTCCTCTGGCGCTGGGTTGGTCCATTCTGCGTTGAACTCCGCTAGAGCCCCTCCTTTGATTGTCTTGGTCGTGAGGAACTAGAGCTCCACGTGTTGAAGCTCGACATCCCACTCAGCGACACACCCCGTGGCGTTGGAATTGCACAGAATTTGCTCGAGAGAGAACGTGGATACCACAGTGATGGGGTGTCCCTCGAAGTAGTGGAGAAGATTCCTCGAAGCCACAAGGAGCGCGTACAGGAGCTTCTGCTGCACAGGGTACCTCTCGCAGGCATCTCAAAGCATGGTGTTAACAAAGTAGACAAGGTGTTCGACGAGAGCGACTGTAGAGGTACCGACAGTGAGTTGTCTTGACGCATTGGGGCCCTCCTGAGGCTCGGGGGTGTCCTCCATGTGGAGGTCTTGCCGTGCAGCGGGGACCTCTCGGGGAGAAGCAGGGTGTGGGCTCCAGGTCGGGCAGGGCCGCTCTTTTCTTGCCAGTTGGCCTTTCCGCAACGAGAGCGGTGCTGACTGTCTGAGGAGTGGCTGCAATGTACAGGCGCAGCTGCTCCCGCGGTCGTGGTGCGACCAATATAGGAGGGCTTCTCAGATAACTCTCGAGCTACTCAAATGCAGCAACCGCCTCGGTAGTCGATTTGAATGGACCCGATCACTTCAGGAGTTTAAAGAATGGCAGAACCTTGTCGCCGAATCTGGAGATGAAACTTCCCAGCAGCGCCACACATCTCGTGAGGAGCTGCATGTATTTCAGCCATCGTGGGGGCTGCATTTCTTCGATGGCTCGAATTATTTCGGGGTTGGCCTCGATGCCGCGGTGGGACACCAGGAAGCCCAACAGCTTCCCTGCCGGTGACTCTGAACATGCATTTGTCGGGGTTGAGCATAATGTTGACCCGACGGAGATTCTGGAAGGTCTCCGCGAGATCGTCGATGAGCGTGCGCTCCTCGCGAGTTTTGACGACGATGTCATCAGACGCAGGCCTCCGCGTTCTTCCCTATATGCGTCCCTAGAATGATGCGCATGAGTCACTGAAATGTAGCCCCGACGTTCTGCAAGCCGAAGGGCATGCACACATAGCAGAACACCCCGCAGGGAGTCATGAATGCGGTATTCTCTTCATCCTCCTTGGCCATCTTGATCTGGCGGTAGCCCGAGAAAGCGTCAAGAAAGTAGAGGAGGTCACACCCGGCGGTGGAATCCACTATCTGATTGATTCTCGGGAGAGGATACGGGTCCTTGGGGCAGGCCTTGTTGAGATAGGTGAAGTACATGCAGAGCCGTCCTCCGGCCGTGTGCTTGGAGACTACAATGGGGCTGGAGATCCACTCAGCGTGAATGATCTCGCGGATGATCTTGGCGTCCACTAGCTTATCTGCTTCGCGGACGATGAATTCCTGCTTCTCAGGGCCCTGGCGACGGGCCTTCTGCTTGACCGGGTGACGTGGGGATGACTCTCGGGCCTATCAGATGAGCCTACCCGGTCTGAGGCCCAGCACTAAAGCCAGTACAAAGGGCTACCCTGTGGTTCTAGAAGGTCTAGCAATGGTTCTAGAGGTTTCCACCGGCTAGAACTAGGGTTTGTAACCCTCGGGTACGGCTTGAGACCCAACCACCTATTTAAGGGCTGGGAGAGCCACCCGAGGGGGGACATCCATTCTAGGTTTTGACACCATTGTAACTGCAACTCGAGATCCAATCTCCCGACCCACACACTCGCCATTGTAAGAAAACACCATAATACAAAGACAGACAAGCATGAGTAAGGGTATTTTACCTCCATGAGGGCACCAAACCTGGGTAAAATCGTGCCCCCTGTTAGCCGTCGTATCCACCAACGCCTACATTGTTCCTTACTCGAAACCCTACCAGCTCACCCGAGGGATTTGTTGATATGAGTCATTGACAATTGGAGCTGTATGTGGGAATGGAAGGTGCTGGATCCACGACATCGCCGGCCTCATCTGCACCGAGCTTCAACTGGAGCCCGAATCTTCGGCTCCTTCGAAGCCAATCTGCTTCGGGTCGTTCATCTACACGCCCCACTCGCCGGAATCTCGCCCAGCGTTCAACGTTCTTCAGGAGAGCGTGAAACTAACATTCGACCACCTCCATTTCCGCACCAGCAAGGAGGGGATCCTACGCTTCCCTGACTCAACCACACTTGACGGATCAGACACTGAGGGCGACCCAAGAGTCGCCACTCAGCGACACCGATCGCAGCTCGGAATTTAGCCGCGGCTCCATTCGCCGCAACAGGCTCGACTTCCACACCATCGTGACTAAAGAGCCCGCTGAAATCGGCGAGGACTACTGGCCTTGTGCCAAAGACTCACGAGTCATATCTGGCCCATGTCTATATGAATGATCCAGTCAAAGAACCCGCCGAAACAGAGGCCAGCCTTACGGCGAGGCAACATATGAAGGTCTCACGAGCAGCCTGGAACAAAGAGAAAGCAACGGTAGAAACAAGCCACCCGCTAGAACCCGTGTCCTCCGAAGAAGACGTGATAGCATATCACTATCACTTGTCGCTGAAAAGCCGTTAAATAACAAGCGCCCACAAAGAACTCGATGCGCGCCGACGCGCAGCACAAGCTTCGAGTGCGTGCCACGCGGAGCTCTCCGGGACTCGCGACTCAACGGGGAACCATCCCGTCAAGAAAGGGAAGTACGTCTCGAAGACCGCCCGTATGGACCAAGGATCCCTCAGCGAGATCAGCAAAACCATCGAGACCTCCCTCATGCACGTCGACAACGAGGGCAACATGCACCCGACAACTCCTGCCGCCGCGGTCCTGGCTGCCGCTACCTACTTACAGTTAACCAGCCGCCTGAAAACGACCTCGCACAGAACAACATCGCCAAGTCTAAAGGGGGCTAGGCATGGCCGGAGCGGCGATCGCCGCCTAAACTCGCAAGAAAACGGCCACCCCCGAGGGGACAAAACACCTCGAGCAGACATAATACCTCGCAGACGTGAGAGTACGTCGCCCAGAAGACGAAACAGGGAGTCGCCCCTCGGCCACAGGGACAAGGAGGCAAGACGCCATGGCGACAGCCCGCGCAGTGACGATGACAGCCCGCAACGCCGTGACGACAGCCCGCGGCATCACGGAAGCCGCTCACGACATCGTAGCAAGGAACCATGGCGAGGAGAGAGTCACGATCGAGCCCAATACGACGCGTGGGATGACATCACCCAAAACAAGGTCGACAGAGCCCGCGCACACAGGAACCGCGCCCGCTCACTATCCACCTCCTATGACGAGGAAGCTTGCGGCGCGATGTGCTTTAGCAACAGCATTCGCGAGGCACCGATGCCCAAGAGATTCAAGCTCACCTCAGAGGTCCCAAAGTACGACGGCTCGCAAGAACCAAGGACCTGGCTCTGAGACTACCTGACCGCGGTAAAGTGCCAGTGCGGGAATAAAGTGACGGCCATGCAATACCTAAACCTGCACCTCGTCGGAGCTTCTCGAAGCTGGTTGGAAGGAAGGCCACGCGTGTGTTACAGATCCTCGGATGATCTTACCCGCGATTTCAAGAAGAACTTTCAGGCGACGTACAAGAGGCATGCGTTCATCGAGGAACTACAAGCTTGCAGGCAGAAGAGCGGCGAATCAACTCACGAATATATCCAGAGATGGACTACGCTAAAAACGTGGCCGGAAATATATCAGAGGAGATAGCGGTCGAAGCTTTCACCAAGGGCGTGTGATATGCAGCTTTCCGAGAAGACTGGACGATGCGCGCCCAAAACTATTGGTGAATTGATGGCGATAGTCGACAAATGGGCAGAACAGTGAAGAATCCATGCGCAATGAGAAACCTTCCTCGCCTGCGCATGACGATGATCGTAATGGTGACCGCCAGAGAAGGAAGAGACGACAGTACGATCAGTCAGAGTTGGTAGCGGCTGAATTCACGAGAAACCGCGACGGTGGCTTCCGCGAAATCGCGAGTGGAAGCCAAAACCAGGCGACAAGACACCCAAGGAAGACCTTGACGGATACTGCTCCCTGCATCTGTTCACAGATAAACGCACGGGAAAACTCAAGGCCACTCATCTCCTCAAAGATTGTCGAAAGTTTCAAGACATCCATGAGGCGTACACGAAGAAACATCGGATAGCCATCAATCAAGGATACCTGCAACTGCCGGGAGGAAATGCTGCAAACCATCCACCACCCCTACCTCCACCCGCTGGACACCAGAACATGGCGCTAGCCGCACTCCCAGCACGAGCAGACCCAGCCGCAGCAAAGCAAGGAGCCAATAGATATCCTAACCCCTAGGGGCTTATAGGCATGATACAGAAGGTTTGCCCGTCCCAAAGAATCCATAAGACCAACACTCGCCACGTCAACATGGCAGTGCAAGCTCCACCATCCAAAACTGAGTACGTGAAGATGTCTGAGCACCCGATAACCTTCTCTAGAGAAGACCACCCTCCACGGGTGTATCGACCAGGGCACGCAACGCTCGTCATCCAGGCGCAAATAGGCAACTACGACCTAGCCATAGTATTCATGGATGGCGGAAGCGGCATAAACATCATATACGCGGACACACTCCGCAAGATGAACAAGAATCTGGAAGGACTCACAGAATCAGAAACATCCTTTCACGGGATAGTACGAGGAAAAGCCGTCCGACCACTCGGAACAATCAAGCTAGAGGTGATACTCGGAGACCCAAGCAAGTACATGCCCTCGACCTCGATGTAGTCGATTGGCCATCGCAGTACCTCGCCATTCACGGTCGAACAACATTCGCGAGATTCATGGCAGTACCCCATTACGCCTACCTCAAGCTGAAATTGCTAGGAGAATATGGTACAGTCACCGTAAATGGTGATTTTCAGAAACCGGACAAGTGCGACAACGACTTCAACGAGATCGCCAAATCTTTCGTGATTCAAGAAGAGTTAGAAGAGCTGGTAAAAACCACGGATAACTCCCTGATGCCGCTAACCAAAAGAAACGCCCCAGATCTTGAGTTTATCCCAAGCAGCAACACTCGAAAATCTCAATTCACCCGAAAGATTCCGCGAAGTCGGCGATCATGTCAACCACCCTCTCCTCCGCATAGGAAAGCAGTGCTCGTCGAGCTCCTCTGTGAGTACTGGGAGATTTTCGCCTCGAAACCATCCGATATGCCAGGAATACCCAGGGAGTTCGCCGAGCACTCATTAGAAGTATTCAAGGATGCAAAACCAGTCAAGCAAACCACCCGACGTTTCTCCGAGCCAAAGCAGCAGGCACTCAGAGAAGAAGTAAACAGACTGCTAGCTGCCAAGTTCATCAGGGCGATCAAGATTTCCACCTGGTTAGCAAACCCGGTGCTGGTCCCGAAGAAAAACACAGACATCCTTCGCATGTGCATCGACTACACGTCGTTGAACAAACACTACCCCAAGGATAACTTCCCGCTCCCGCGGATTGACCAGATCGTCGAGTCCACGGCAGGCTGCCAACGTCTCTCCTTCCTGGATGCCTACTCGGGCCATAAGCAGATCAGGATGAAGCAGGATGACGAAGAAAAGACAAACCTCAGACGACATGCTCCGAGAAAGCAACGCGCTCATTGGCGCGTGGGCAGGGCACCTCCTCTCCCTTTACCAGCACCCGCACGCGCCCAGAGTCTTCAGGAGGAAGTTGTCCCTCCCTCTGCATCACGGAGATGCTCTTCTTTGTTACGATCGACGGGAGCCATTCGCCCGTCCTCTTCACTGGAGTGTACACGGAAGCACTGGCGACATCCTTGCCGGAAGCCACGGTCGCGGTGTGTTTACTTTTTCCTCCCGCCATTGGAGCTCGTTCTCGCAGAGGAAGGTGGGCACGCTAGAGGAGGAAGAAGATGAATAGAGTCGGGGAAAGTAACTTTTCCCTAAGGCCCACTCTTTATACTGTCACCGGGCCACCGTGAGTTGTTGATCTCCGTAGAAGAAGCACATGTGGCGTGCATCCCGACTGCCACGCGCCGGACTGAAACGAAAAGGAGGAGGGCGGTTACCCCGCACGATCTTGAACGCAAGATCGTGCGTAATTACTGCACGTCTAGCGGGAAAACCGGCGCATAACGGCACGTCTCCGGTCAAAAGCTGACAAGATGGGCCCTACACGCCCTGCCCCACTACGTCACGTCCCATCGGGCGTAGGAAAGTGCACGGTGACGTCATAGCGCACCTCATAACACGAATTTTTTCATATGAACCCAGAGGAAACGCTTACCTCGCTCAAGGATTGTAAAATGGAAACAGTGGCACTCGCCATTATCAAGGACAAAAGGTGGCACTCACTGCGCAGCTAGGAGAGAATCGCGAGTGTGCGGCTCCCACAAATATCACAACTCCACATTACGATGTACGAACACATCGTTCAACAAATCCCGGGTCGTTCGACCGTCAAGGCACATCCGGATGCCATATTCTTTGAATACGAAGGTAAGACCCAAGGATCTATCCTGTGGGCCTAGAATCGCACTCGAGTTGCGTCCTCCAGTGAACTTTCCGTGTCAATGACACGAAGAAAAATCCTAGCGGACGCGTCGGGTGCCTCTTTAAGGTTAAATTCGAATCGATAAGTTCTCCACGGCCTAGTCACAATGATCACCTAATTTGATTTGAGTCGGAGGTCTCGAGTCCGTGTAGGCCAGAACTGTTTTTGCCCGAGAGCAATTAATTGGCCCTGATCTCTCGGGAGAGCCAAGCGACTGAGCCATACCCTTATGTGAAAAAAGCCGATGTGAGGCGCATTTACCGCTCGATACTTGAGTATATTCCATACATGGTACGCACCCTTTAAGTCAAAATCTTGACTGTTCAGTCGCGAGATCCAGAAGCAAGTCTTTGAGTGTTTACTCGACTATTCTCAGTCGAACAAACACTCGGGGGGCTATTGACGTGGGGATGAATCCCGGGCCTATCGGATGAGCCTACCCGGTCTGAGGCCCAGCACTAAAGCGCAGTACAAAGGTCTACCCCATGGTTCTAGAAGGTCCAGCAGCAGCCCACCCTCAAGACTTGCGGGTCAAGATGGAAGGTTTCCACTGACTAGAGCTAGGGTTTGTAACCCCCCGGGTACGGCTTGAGACCCAGCCACCTATTTAAGGGCTGGGAGAGCCACCCGAGGGGGGACATCCAATCTTGGTTTCGACACCATTATAACCGCAACTCAAGATCCAATCTCTCGACCTGCGCACTCGCCATTGTAAGAAAACCTCACAATACAAAGACATACAAGCAGGAGTAAGGGTATTACGTCCACGAGGGCCCCGAACCTGGGTAAAATAGTGCCCATGTTAGCCGTCGTATCCGCCAGCGCTTGTTCCTTACTCGAAACCCTACCGGCTCACCCGAGGGATTTGCTGATATGAGTCATCGACATCGGGCGTGCGCCTGGGCACATGACTAGATGGTGCTCGATCACCTACCTTGGTACACCGGGCATATCGGACGCTGTTCGCGTGAACATGTCCGCATTTGCCTGAAGGAAGGCGACGAGCGCGCTTTCCTATTTGGGAGGCAACCTGGACCCAATGGTGAGGGTAGGCCCCGTGCCATCGGGGTTCATGGAGACCTTCTTCGTGGCCTCCCTCTCCTGAGAGAACAACTTCTTCTTCTTCGGAGGCCCGACACGTCCCCAAGGTTGTCCTCATCGATGGGGTGTGACGCTGCCGCCTCCTTGTAGGCGTCGTCCATGGAGCGCACGACGTCCTTTACGTCTCCATGAACGGCGAGGGGCCCTCTGTTCCCGGGCATCTTGACCATGTTGTACGTGTGGTGGGTGATGACCATGAACATGGCCAAGGCAGGATAGCCGAGGATGGCATTGTAGGAGAGCCCGATGTGGGCGACGTCGAAGTCGATGTTTTCAGTGACGTACTTCTGGCGTGTGCCGAACGTGACCGCCAGGCGCACCCGCCCCAAAGGAACCGTGGTGCCGCTGGTGGCGCCTGTGAAGGGCCTGGTCGCCTTCAAGAGATCACAAGGGATACACAACTTCTCGAAGGTCTCGAGAGATATCACGTTGAGGCCCGCGCCTCCATCCGCAGAGCCGGAGGCCTTGGGATGGTCGGCGATGTCGAAGGAGATCTCCTGCTACAAGCAATTGAGAAGCCGCGGGGGCAGCCCATCCTCCTGACAGGCGGCATTGACCTCCCGCGAGGCTCCCTTGAGGTGGTGGCTGGAGAGCGGGGCGAGTGACCCGCCGAGGATGCACGCCGCGTGGCGGGTCGACGGAGCTGTGTGGCGCGCTTCCGCAGAGCTGGTACCGCCGCTTCCCACAGCGAAGCGCCAAAGAGTCACGTCACCCTCGGGCTCACCATGGGGAAGACGGTAGCTGCGACGGAAGTGCCGAAGGAACTGCACGCGCATGTCTTCCCACGTGCTCACGGAGCTATCGGGAAGGTTCTACAACCAAGCGAGGGGAGGGCCACAAAGCGCCAAGGGGAAGTACCTCATGAGGCACCTGTTGCATCCCCTGGCGGCCCTGATTCTCGCTTCATACCTTCGTAGAAAGTTCAAGGGTGAGGTGTCGCCAGTGTAGCGAGACGGGAGACAAGGGTGGAACGTGAAGGGCCACCTCACCTCCCATAGGTCCCTGGAGAACGTGTAGCAGCAACCTTCCCAAGTGCTCTCCCGCCGCTCTCGGTAGCTAGGCAGCTCGGAGTCAGCGGGGGCGCTTCCCGGGGCAAAGGATGTCGTGTTGTGCGTCCGGCGGGGTTGATTCTCGCGTACGCGAGACTCCGCGGTGTCGACCACAGGCATGGCCTTCGCGATTGAACCAGTGAGATCCCAAGTGGCGGATGGCGCACCTGTTGCCACGGGTGTGGCTCCTGCTGCTTGAGTGAGCTCAATGGTGGGTACCAACCGAGAATCGCGGGCGCCGACATTGGACGGACAACACCACGGCCCCTATGCTCCATGCAGGGCTTCTTGCGAGCACTGTCAACCATGCATGCGCACAGTCGATGGCCGTAGGGAGAGCGTCGCCTACACAGGAGACTGTAGGGGTTGTGTAGGGTCTGCGAGGGACTCGCCGACAGGCGTCGTGTCACACCCGAGGCGTAGGAGAGTGAGAACGGCAGGCTTCGGTGTTCGAGAGGCTGGAGGCAAGGCCACCGATCGTGGTCCGCTTCCAGGACCGCTCCTTGCGGCCGGTCCGGTCGATGCGGGAGGCTACCATGAAGATGGAGATGCGAGAGAATGCCTTAGTCATGTCGTGGGATAATCACGGCAGATGTTACCAGGGGTAACTTGTCTTGGGGCAAATCGACTCTGGTGTTTGGGAGAGGGTTTAGCTCAAGGGAAACCATGGTGATATGCGATCTGGTAGCCGGCAATCAAGTCGCCGAGTCTACGATCTGAATATACTATCTCAATACTCGTGTTACAATGGATACTCGATATCTCGCAATCTCTATCTCGTAAACTTGTGTATCCTGTGAACTCGTTCGATCTAACCCTAGGGGCCGGCTTATATAGTGCCCGGATCCCCTGGCTTACTATCCAAGGCGTACTCTGAATCCTACCCGGACACAGCTTGCAAACCCTAACCTTCCTTATCGGAACCCACAATCCGGGTTACGAGGCCTACACTACTGGGCCTTCTAGAAGCTCCTTTTCCATAAGCCGAGTCTTGCGCAGCGTCCTTTGGGCCGAGTTACTCCTTGGCGTTAGCCTACCGGGTTATCATCCCTCCATCAGTAGTCCCCAGAATAGCTTGGGCTTCACGGGATCCTCCTTGAAGCGCATGCTATTCCCTGCAAAAATAACAAACATACAAATTCATAGAGACCGGGTTTAGTTGCTTTAATAAACAGCTAGGCCTAACTCCATCGGCGGTCCACATAATAACCCGGTTTCCTCCAAATCCATCTTTTACTTTTCCGGGTCAATGCCCTGATGAGAATACCAAAGATCCGGCTTATTTCACTCGTTAATTGGTCCAGATATCGCGGGAGAGATTTGCTTCCTATCCATTCCGGATATCTCGTCCAGCACTTAACGCGTATCCCACAATATCAGGACGGGTATCCCTTATCCCGAAATTTTCGGTTCTCGCTCACCTGCCTAGGTTTCCCCACCCGCATCTATAAATAGACGCCCTAGGGGGTAACCTAGCTTAACGGCTCATTTCTTCCATCCTCTTCTTCCTCACCAGCGCTTTCTCATCCGAGCTCACAGAGCGCCGCCACGGAGACCTCGTGCACGCCGCCGGAGCAAAGCCGCCGCCAGCTGCGCTCTTCCACAGTTCGCCCCGCGCCGCCGCCAGCCTCCGCCGCCGCGCCCTGGACCTGCCCGCCGGGAGTCGCAAGGGGACACCACGACTGCGCCATCTGCCGCCGTCGCGCCCTTCTCCAATCCACACCGGTAAGCTCCTTACTTCCATTAGTTTAGCTTCTAATTTCTCCGCTTGATCTAGATCGGATCTAGGTCCGCCCGCGGGCCATTTCTTGCTTCACGCCGGATTAGGTCGCATAGCTCCATCCTAGTTTGTCCAATCGCTTAACAGATGACCACACATCACTCCCCTATCGCTTGTAATCGTTAATTTCTCGACGAAATCATCCACAAATTTTCCAATCTGGATGCAGTTCGCCCAAACTTCCGCGGATGCTCTTGATACCCGGAAAACCCACCACTTCCGGTTCTTTTACTTGCACTAGACACATAGGCAATCAACCTTTTTTCATAACTGCTTGCCGATATTTAGATGCCCCATAATTTCTGTATTGCTCGTCAATACCCGGATAGTTTGTAATTTTCGTTCTGTCTAGTGATACTCGGATAATTCATAGTTTCCATGCCTCTTACCGATACTGCTCATGGATACTCGGATAACTCATTAATGTTTCGTGCACTTTGCTTTGTATTTTGCAGACCGAACCAATGGCTCCTAGGAACAAAGGGAAGCAGCCGGCAAAAACAAGGACGGCCCAGTCCATATCTGCCAATTGGGCGTGGTCTTCCGTGACTCAGGCCAAACTGGAAGAACTGGCCGAGTCAGGCATCCTCCCTCCTTAGAAGGAGATTCATTAGAGGGTTCCGGGTGACGAGACCCGGTCTACCCCCAATCCCGACGAGGTAATATGCTTTGTCGAGCACGTGATCCGGGGGTTTCGCCCTCCGGGTCACTCTTTTTTCCGTGAGGTCCTCAGCCACTACGGCCTCCGGGTATTCGACATAGGGCCTAACTCTATGTTGAATATAACCCACTTTATAGTCCTCTGCGATTCTTACTTGTGCGTCCCGCCAAATTTGGCTTTATTTATCGAGCTTTTCCAATGCAAACCGTGCCGCGAAAGCGGTGACGGGACCCTTTTGGCCTGCGGCGGGGTTTCTATTCAGCGCCGCAAAAATTCTCCCATGCCGACTCTAAACCTAAACTCACATGTTAAGCATTGGCAGCTATCCTTCTTTTATTGCCAGGATACCTCCCCACCCGGCGAAAGGAAACTGCCGGGTTACTCGGAGGGTCTCTTAGATCTTTCCGATACTTTTAATGCCTTTCCCCCTGAGTCGGACAGGGAAGCCATCCAGCCCCACCTGGCTAAAATAGCCGTCCTTTTCGCCCACGGTCTCGCTGGGCTCAACTTGGTTAAGACTTGGGTAGATTTCTGGATCTAGCCCAACTCTATTCGCTCAAAGCTAATGTGCGAATACTCGGGACACGTGACGGACGCGCTCCGCTATTCCTCGAAAAATTATCCGGCCGGTGATACCAACAAGAGCATCAAGGGCTTCCTGACTGAGAAGCTGGAGGTGATCAAGAATATAGCCGGGTTAGCGCCGTTCACCCGGGACAACCCGGCTCCAGCGGTAAAATCCGATACTTATCCACTTATTCCCGTACTTTGACTTGATACAACTACTAACTCTCATTTTCATGCTTTTATCTCAGGCCGACAATGCTTTCTGGAACATTGAGACTCCTCCCAACTCCGGGAACCCGGAGGAAGAAGAAGAAGAACCGGCCGACACTGACGAAGGTATCACCCGGATTCCAATCACCTCAACCTCTATCACTTTGCTTTCCCATTTTTTCTCCTTTTCCAACTATATGCTTGCGCCTTTTAGGGATGGATGATAAGGGTGACAAGGATGACCAGGGAGACCCGGAAGAGATTGAGAGCGACAAAAGCGAGATTGAGCCAGAAGTCGAGGTCGGAACCAAGAGGAAAACCCGCAGGGTCGTCTTCACGGTTCCCTACTCTTCCATGTCCTCCAAACCCTAATCTTTTGATAATATGCGCGAACTTAACCGACAGCTATCAAATTCACCACACTTGAAGGATCCGCCTCCGACCAAGCGCAGAGTAACCCGGAATTCCCCGGGCGAGGATCCCCTCAACCCGGGCATTCCTACGTCCCCGGCTCGTCGTACTGGTATTTCTCGAAAACACCCTTCCCCCAATCATCCATTAGCCGGACAGCTCCGGGTCTCACTCTCGGATTCTGTGACAGCCTCGTCCGCATCTAGCAGCTCACTTCCTGCAGATTTCGTGGTGAATGCCGGGTAAGTTATGTTTCCGGCTAAGCTTTTGATAGCCATCAATTTTTGTTGCTAATCACTTCTCTTTTCTTTCCTGAGCGCCCAGGTCACGATCAGTGACCCGGATAACATGGACACAGACAACCGGGAGACGGAGGGGCCGACTGATGATATGGACGCCGCGACTGGCGGTGGTGTTGAAAACAACCAGGAGCAAGACCCCCTGGCTGACTCGGCTCGGCAGGAAGCCGGGTCTCCCAAGCCATCTGGTGAGGCTGAGGACGACGATGTCGAGATCCTGGACACAAGGATGGGCTCTCCCAATCCGGACACCCAGACAACCCGGGTCTCGACCCCAAAGTCGGAGAAGGTTCGCCCCCCGGGTGATCAGGCCGCCGGCTCTTCCGGTATCAGGCCCGAGGACATGACTTTTTCCCAAATGCTTGATGCCCTGCACACCTTGAGGGCTGACGAAGAAAATGTCCTGGAAGCTTTGATAGCCAAACATGAGGTAAATCCGAATAATATTGTCTGTATCCTTGTCTAGTCCCCAAGTTCCAAGTGAACTTATTGATAATTTGCTTGGGACTTCGTAGTATATCCGACTGACATCTTGCTTTTTATCCGGCTAACCCTTCCTTGTGTTTCCACACAGGCCTTCGTGACCCATTCTGAGAAAGTATTGGCAAAGTCCACCAAACTCCTCGAGAAGGAGGCGACTCTGCGTGAGTCGGCTGAAGCTGATGCTAAGAGGAGCGGGAAAATCACAAGGAAATATAGAAAGAGGGCTCATGCAGCAGAAGATGAACTGACCAAGCTTTCCGTTCAGATTGCCGACACATATCGTGCTTTGACTGGTACGATCCCTAACTTAATAATTATAACCCGGATTCTCATTCTGATAAATAGTCGGATTTCCTTACTCGCTGCTTTTTTCTATTTTTCTGCAGGTCCGGATGATGTGAGTCCGGATGAGGATGATATCGCAAAGCTGAAAACCATCAAGAGCACGATCCGACAGCTCTGTGCCGGAACCAAATGGATTCTTCAAGATCTGAAGTGGCCGGGTGTCGGGCATGGCAACCTGAAGACGCTGCTTGACGCGTGCTCCACTATCGCCGAGTGGATTGAGCACTGGAAACGCTCGTCCTGCCGGGTTGGAGTGACCCGGGGGCTTGCGCTGGCTAAGGCATATTTCCCAAAACTTGAGCCGGCCAAGATTGTGGGCGGGTTTCCAGAGTTCAACCACGACGGGTCCAAGTTCTCAGTGAAGAATTTCAAGGCCATCCAGAAGGAGGTTCGACACTCGGCCAGCGTAATTGCCGATGGTTTGGACGTCAGTGCAATTACCCCAGCATATGATGCCGATGACAAGGCGATTAAGTCGGATCTTCCCAAGCCATACGATATGCTGGCTCGATGGAAGGCAAAGGCTGCTCAGGCGAGAGAAGAGGCCGCGAAGAAGAAGGCTGAGGCCGATTCTGCGCCTGCTACCTCCACGCCAGTCGTCCCTCCTCCCGCACGGGCCGGCACTGCTGCTGACCCGGGTGCTGCCACCGCCAAGAATGCTGAAGAACAAGGCGAGGAGCGAGACCCGGCTGCCAAGGGCAAGGGCAAGATGGACGACTTGGCCCAAGATGCCGAGTGAAACTTTTATCGGCAACCGTCTGAGGCACTTTATCCGGTCGATGGCCTTTAAAACAATTATTCTTTTGACAGCGCGCCTGTGCGCTTTATGATACTACTATCATGGCTTGTAATACACTTTGATACCTTAATATATCTCGTGGCCCTTCTGGCCTTTTGCTCGAATTTGATATTCCTTGACTTTGGGCTTTTTCATCCTTGATTTTCTGACTTTCTGCTGTGGTTCCTATTGTGAGACTCGGTTTCCGGGTCTCGTGGGTTTTGACTAGTGGGCTTTTTTCCAAGTCCCCAAGTCCCCAAGACTCGGATTTTGGGTTTTTGAGCTGAATAGCTAGATAATTTGTTTCTGTTTTAAATTACCGAGTCCCCAAGGCCCGAATGCCGAGTCTGGGGTGTCGGGTCTTTCAAAAGGAACAAATTGTTACATGCTAAGCCCAAGACCTAGAGCCGTTTCACATAGGTTTGGAAGTTATGCTTAATAAACTTTGAGTTTCCGGTTATTAACCTTGTACTCTGCATAACTTGTGGTTTAGATGACCCTTTTGACTCTCTTGTACTGTAAGCCGGCTTTCGCGTGGATAATCATGTTGCTACAGCTGTATGAAGACAGGGTCAGGCAAGTCCCATTGGGCATCATGACTGATTGTAATCATACGCTAGCGAATCATGCCATTTTAGTGCGAGTCACATCGAGCTTAAGTAAGAAAAGTCAAGAAAGTTTGGCTCCTTTGTCCGGTTATAAGCTTGCAGCCGTACTTGTTTGCAAGTAATCGGCCCTTATAACTCATAGGCATCATGGCCGGGTCTTTGAGTTTGTAACTGTGCTATTCAAGCAATCAGCCCCCAAGATCTAAATATATGCAACTTACTAAAGGGACTAATGTACTAAGAAAAATAAATAATACTTACCTGGAAGAAGAAATAAAAACACAACAGAGATAAAAAACTTGATAAAAAACACATGAAAAGAAAACAATATATTGTTTTAACCATCTCTTTATTGATATGAGAAAAGTTAGGTCAGCAAGACGCCTCGTTAAAAACCCTCCAGTCCCCTTAGGTACCCTGGATAGGAAAAGAGTGCGTCTGAAACCTGCCGCCTGTTACATCGTGTAATTCCACTTGTAAATCTAGTCTAGACTAGGTGTAGTAGGGATGCAGCTGAGCTACGTTCCAAGGTCTTTCTCTCTCTTGCATAGATGAAGTGGTATGAGCGGTGTCATTAACCGTGGCCGACTCTTCCCTTGCATCTATCAAGTAATATGATCCATTGTGCAGATTCTGGCTTATGATGAACGGTCCCTCCCATGGTGGGGATAGCTTGTGTTTTCCTTCCTTTGACTGCACTAGGCGCAGAACCAGGTCTCCTTCCTGGAAGACCCGGGTTTTGACTCTCCGGCTATGATATCTCCTCAGATCCTGCTGATATATGGTTGATCTCTCCAAAGCTTGTTCCCTGTGTTCTTCTAACATATCCACGGCGTCCTGCCGGGTCTTCTCGTTCTCCACCTCAACGTAAGCCGATACTCGAGGCGAGTCATGAATGATATCACTCGGCAGCACCGCTTCTGCACCATAAACCATGAAAAACGGTGTCATCTGAGTAGATCTGTTAGGTGTGG
Source organism: Alopecurus myosuroides (assembly GCA_028641055.1). NCBI lineage: Eukaryota > Viridiplantae > Streptophyta > Magnoliopsida > Poales > Poaceae > Alopecurus > Alopecurus myosuroides. The sequence goes on along the minus strand of CM054059.1, from coordinate 360,944,402 downwards.
TGTTGATACCCCAAACCACTGAAGGTAACTCCTCAACCCATGCTCCAGCAGCTCTGATACATGGGACTCGCAATCGTGGCTTTAATCCACGAAGTAACTCCTGGTTTGCCCTCTCCACTTGTCCATTGGCTTGCGGATGGGCTACGGAAGCTATGTCAAGCCGGATTCCGTTGTTGCCACAAAATTTCTCCATCTCGCCAAGGGACATGTTGGTTCCATTGTCGGTAATTATACTGTGAGGATACCCGAACCGGTAGATAATCCTTTTCAGGAACTTAACTCCCGCAATCGCTTCACAATTGGTAACTGGCATAACTTCAACCCACTTGGTAAATTTATCGATAGCCACCAGGAGGTGTGTCTTTTTGCAAGGTGACATGTGGAAGGGGCCAACCATGTCCATACCCCAAACGGCGAAAGGCCAGGTCAAAGGAATTGTTCGCAACTCCATAGCCGGCACATGGATTTGGCGGGCGTACCTTTGGCATCCGTCGCACCTTGCTACCAAGTGTTCCGCATCTGCTAAAGCTGTGAGCCAGAAGAAACCGTGCCTATATGCCTTGGCCACAAGGGACCTTGTGGATGCGTGATGACCACAGTCGCCTTCGTGGATCTCTTTCAAGATTTGCCGGCCTTCTTCTGGTGCTACACAGCGCAAAAATACTCCTGCAGCGCTCCTTTTATATAACTCTCCATTGATGATGGAATAACCTTTTGCTCGCCTCAGAATTTGCCTTGCTAGTACCTCTTGCTGTGGTAACTCGCCCCGTGATAGGTAAGCCAGGAACGGCTCTTTCCACTCGGGAACAGTGCGTATTGTGGCCACGAGCTCCAAATCCGGGTCTTTGTTAGCCAGTTCTTCCTCAGACTCGGTTTTAACTGACGGCCACCATAGCTCATCCAGGAACACGTTGGGTGGAACCGGCTCTCTGCGCGAGCCGAGTCAGGCGAGTGCATCTGCTGCCTCGTTTTTTCTTATGTCTACATGCTCCACCTCATACCCGGAAATTGTCCTTCGATTCTCCAAAAGCAACCTCCAAAGTAATCTTTCCTTCAGGGCACGCTGAGTGACCCGACACTATTCCGTGAAAAACTGTTGAACTTTACTGTAGCTGAGACTCCTTGAGACCCATGCGTAAGAAAGTTTCCCAATATAGGATGTTGATGCTGCTTCCACCGTCCATTAAGACCTTTTTCAGCTCATAACCATTAACCTGTGGTGCGACCACCAATGCTAGGACTCCCGGGTGTTCTATTCTTTCCGGGTGATCTCTTCTGCTCCACGTTACATCCTGCTCGGACCACCTCAGGTATCTCGGGACAGCCGAGGAAACCGAGTTTACTGCCTTCTTTAGTATCTTTCTATCCTTGTTAGAAATTCCTGTGGTGTGAACGTGGTATTGGCCCAATTGCTTGGGGTTGGCTTGGAAGCCTCCAGCTCCTCCCTGGTTATTACTCGGATTCCCAACTCCCGGGTTGCCTGCTGGGGGTGGGCCGTTGCCCCGGTTTCCACCCGGACCCGGTCCTCCTCCCCGGCCTGCACCTCGCATAGCCTTGTTCACTTCCTCGTTCTTCCATCTCTGCAAATCCGCACATTGCTCTAATGAGTGGTTAGCTGGCCTTCCGTTCCTGCTGTGTTTCAGGCACGCCATTCTGAAGATATCCCAGTTGTTACCCGGCCTTGGTGGCCCTTGATAATTTCCTCCGTTATGATTTCATGCGTTGAAATTTCCTTCTGCCCTGGGCCTTGAGGACCCGGCTTCTGTGCTGGCGACAAACTCGGAATTCCCCTCGAACGGGCGCTTGTTCTGGTTATTCCCATTGTTACCTCCATGGTTACCTGGTGTAGATCCATTGCCGGTTCTTCCATTATTGCCTGTTTTTGCTTTTGCTTTCTTGTCATCAACGTCCTCTTCCGTGGTATCCGTTGCAGCATGTTTGTTGCACGCATCCATTAGTTCTCCCATTGTAACCTCTGAAGCATTCCGACTGGATTTCATGCGAGTTAATTTCTGCACCAAAGGCGTATACTTGCATGTCTTGGCCATAGCTTGCAGCGCGTCCTTCGGCTGAATATCTGTAGATGAATGCAATATCTCCATAACCCGGCGCACCCAGCTGCGCGCCGACTCTCCCTTCTTTTGCACACACCGTTCTAGATCGTCGATAGTAAATAACTTCCTGCATGTTCCGTGAAAGTGCTTGATAAACGCAGTTTTCAACTCACCCCATGACTTGATAGATCCTTCCGGTAGATTGTTGAACCACAAATTTGCTGCTCCTTCCGACATCATTAAATACATGAACTTGGCTTGAAGATTTTCAGATGCGTTGCGAATCGACATGGCCATCTCATAACTGCTCAACCATGTTTCTGGATCCATAGTCGGCTCATAATTCACTACTTTACCCGGTTCCTTGAATTTATCCGGGTAAGGCTCAGCCCTGATGTTATCCGTCAGGCACTTGGGCCCAGCTAGATTAGTCGGTACTGGCCTCACCCGGGAAAGATGTGATCCTGCGGGGGGTACGGCTGGACGTGGCGCTACTGCTGGTCCGTGCACCGCAGACCCGGCCGCGGCTCTGCTAGCTCTGGAACTATCCACAATAGCTTGTGCTGCTGATACTGCCGGTGCTGCTTGCACGCGGGGAGGAGGCGGCATTTGCTGCTGCTCTGCCCTCCGTCGCGCTGAACTTGTTTGCATATTGCCGGCATTGCCATGTTGCTGGCTGATATAAGGCGTTCCATGCATTCCACTCCTATTATCCGGGTAATTAACCTGCTGAGCCACTGCCGTATGCAACAAATCGATCGCCCGTCGGGTCTGCTCCGCATGGGGTGACTCTCTTACGGGGATCTGATTCAATGCTAACGTTACGGCGTATACGTTATCCATGGGGTTATTAAAGTGACGTGGTGGTGTACGAAATCGTGATGGTGGTGGTGGTGGCGCTGTGTTGCCGACAGGGGCCCCAGTCTGCATTGTGGGTAACCCGGCCGGCGCGTTTGCCGGTTGTCCTGCTCCAGTTGCCGGTTGATGCACAGTTTCCTGATTCACAGCCGGAATCGGCTGATCCTGGGGTGTGATGAATAGTGCGTTAGAGTTTATGACTCCACCCATCGCCGGTAATCTTGTCTGGTATCTCTGGTGTACCCTGCTTGTTTCAGCTCGGAGCCGGTTCTCCATCGCGTCCAGTTCACGTTGGCGCGTGGCTACCCCTTGCTTTTCTGCTTCTACATCTCTTCTTTGTTGCTGTAGCGCGCGGCGTGCTACCTCCAAGTCCCTGGCACGTGCCGCGGCGTTTTCCGGGGTTATCATAGTAGCTAACACTGTTGGGTCCAAGACAATATTGTTACTGAACAAGGCCGGGTGTTGCGGATTTGAAGGACCTGCCCCGGGCGTCCTGTTGGCCAGGAACCCAAACATATTTGCCTGCATCTCACTATCCGCCGCTCGGCTGGTGACTGAAGCCGACTCTCCGTCAACCCGGTTCAGAACCGGATTTCCTTCAGCCGGATTTTGCTGCTGGGCCAATACTTGCGCCGCTCCGACCGCGGCCGTAGTCACGTTCCCCTGATTGAGATTGGTTGCAGGGGCCGTGTAGACCGCGACCTGGCGCGCAATGCTTGGCGAAGACTCATACTCCTCCTCATCGCAGCTATCTTCCTCGTACCGGTCCTCTAGCAGGTGCAAGATAGACTCGGTATCATCCTCTCTTATGACCCGGCCACGCGGGGTCCATGCCGCCTCCTCCGTCTGTTCCCTCTTCGTGGTGGGCTCCTCTGTCGGATCCACCGTCCCGACCGATTCTTCTCCGTCCGACTGAACGTGGGTGGCCTCTCCTGACACAGAATCAAATCCAAAATCGTCAGGGATTGAACCGAACGCACGTACCATGCCGACGAAGACGTTGACCCGGCCGATCGTGATGACGGATCCGGATTCGAGCAGATCCGACTCTGGCCCCCAGCCAAAATCGTCCACCATCTTCTCTCCTTCAGGGTTGGTGTAGATCTCGCCGATGACGAGGTTCTTCATGTTCTCCCGATCTTCTCCCGTGATGTAAACACCCTTGGACGTAGGCCCCACGGTGGGCGCCAACTGTCGTGGGATAATCACGGCAGACGTTACCAGGGGTAACTTGTCTTGGGGAAAATCGACTCTGGTGTTTGGGAGAGGGTTTAGCTCAAGGGAAACCATGGTGATATGCGATCTGGTAGCCGGCAATCAAGTCGCCGAGTCTACGATCTGAATATACTATCTCAATACTCGTGTTACAATGGATACTCGATATCTCGCAATCTCTATCTCGTAAACTTGTGTATCCTGTGAACTCGTTCGATCTAACCCTAGGGGCCGGCTTATATAGTGCCCGGATCCCCTGGCTTACTATCCAAGGTGTACTCTGAATCCTACCCGGACACAGCTTGCAAACCCTAAACTTCCTTATCGGAACCCACAATCCGGGTTACGAGGCCTACACTACTGGGCCTTCTAGAAGCTCCTTTTCCATAAGCCGGGTCTTGCGCAGCGTCCTTTGGACCGAGTTACTCCTTGGCGTTAGCCTACCGGGTTATCATCCCTCCATCAAGTCCCCTACCTGGCGCACCAAATGTCAGAGAAGCGGTCTGTCTAGGGCAAGATTGCTTCTAGAGGTTTGAACACTAGGGGCTAACCACGTTCTATCGCACCTCGAGAAGCCTCGAGAGGGGAACTTGTGAAGATCGACAATGGAGATACAGAGAGTTTACCCAGGTTCAGGCCACCATGATGGTGTAAAACCCTACTCCTGCTTGTCTGATGGATTGCACCGTGGTGATTACGGTACAAACGCGAGCTTGTGCTCGGGTAAGACTACTTGGGCTCTCGTTAGGATGTGGCTACCTATCTTCCGATGATCGATCCCTTCTACGAGAGCAGAAGAGCCCTTCTTATACTGGCAGTTAGCCCTCTTTCCCGCTCATTGGGCGGGAAATGGCTACCACAAGGTGCCAAAGAGTACACTGTGGCGCCCTGCCGCGCCGGTCGTAAAGGACAAAACCACCGTCCATGGCTGAGAAGTGGGGGCTCAGGTGATGTTCCCTCCGTCTTGTAGCGGTAGACCGGTCTCCTTGCACCAAAGAGGAAAGGCTCGGCCAAAGCTTTGGTGCACGCAGTGGTGCTCCACGCTTTATACATGAGAATGGCAACTGTGGCCAAAGTCTCTCTATAGCCCTATGGTGCCGCCGTCACTCCCACAGAGGCTCGGACGTCATCCCCACATGGGGTGTCTCCCAACGGGCAGGGGTCCTTCTGGAGAGGAGCGTGGAAAAAGCATGGCTCCTATCCGATGACGAACAAGGGTATACCCAAAGATGGCTCCTCGCCAGGGAATCGCCCTTAGCGAGGACAGGGTCGACGCGCCTATCTTTTGCAGTGAGCCAGTACAGACACCTTCTGTACTGCGTAGGCTGGGCCAACAGCGGACAGTCCAGGATACCTTGGTATCCACGGGCCCGACACTTGGGCACCTCTAGAACCTTCCTAGCGACCCTATCAGCCCCCATGAGGCCCCAAAGTCGTGGCTTGGCCGAATCCATCAAGTATGATAAGAGTTGGACTCAATCACGTCACCGATTCTTATAATCCCGTAATCACATATTTTGGCTCCAGTAAAGCAGGTCCATGGGCCGCATCCGAATTCCGACTGGGGTGATCTTGGGTTTAAAATCAATCTATGGAAATTTCCAACACTTATGTATGAAAACATATTTTCAATTGACGTCGTCTTCGATGGTCAAACTAACAATATCTAAAAACTGTTGGGTGGACATATTTCAGGAAAGTCAGAGTCCTACTCCAACAAGTCTCCTTTTGCGTTTTTGTAAATTTACAATTAATTCCTACACATCAAACTGTAAAACAAGAACTTCTGCACTTGTGCAACTATTAATAGGTTATTCCAAATAAATCATAAAACCGTAGGGAAAACATGGTACAATTGGTAGAAAACAAGCATGGAGTATAAAAAATTACAGATACGTTTTGGATGTATCAGAGACCATTCGTCTATTATTGATAGCACATCCTAAATGAAGTTAACATTTGAATACATTCTTAGATCATGAGAATATCAAGAAACCACATGTTTGATATGCACTCTTTTATTGTCATCTAACGTCCATCGTAATATGGGATCATAACAAGAACCTTCAGGTATATCATATAACATGTCCAAAAACTTAATTCTTCAAGACTGAGATGCTGCTCCTCCCGACGATGTACATATAGACTTCAGGGACTCTCGATATTATAGTTTCACTTATCATCTATCCTGACACAACATGATAATGATCATGGTACATGGGATACAAAAGGATAAACAGAATGAAACCGGTAACGAGGAAATTGTATAGTGATCCAACTGATGGATCACAAGGATTCAATATATCTCACCTCGTATTTTCATTAGTAACGTGAAGAAAATGGATTAGCATCTGAGTGACGAAAGGTGTGCTAAAAAAATATTATGCATGGGAACTACCATGGGTTTCCACAGCTCCGCGGTTGGTTATTTCAATCGTGTCTGTGCATTACCAAACCTACTGAATCACACGCTTAAGGTTATTCCAATATGCGTGAGGGAATTATAGTGTGCGTATAATTTACAGAGACATTGAAAACGTTCCAGTGAGTTGAAATAATTTCAGAGAGACACCATAAGGGTTTCGGAAATTTTATAACAGTGCATATCATGCCTCGGGATCATCCGAATTGTTCCGGGAACTTTTATAAGATGCATATGATGTGCCGGAGTTCATCGCACAAACACGAGACAAGGGGAAGTCTGCTAGGGGTCCTAGGGATGCCCTAGGGGTGGATCCCACTAAGGGGAACCCACATGGGCCCTCCTAGCCCACCTAGTCCTACGGCATAAGCCTCATTGGGCTTCCCCCACTTTTCTTCAGGGGAAAGGCAATCCCAAGGAGGAGCCTAACTAGGCTTTGGTAAGGTGGGGGACGACCCCACACCTACCTTATGGGCAAGGTGGCGGCGCAAGGGGAGGAACCCCCCAAGACGATTTAGCCCCTCTCCCTCCTCCTATAAATATATGACTACACCCTTCCAAAGGGCTTCCCCTTGAATCTCGTCTCCTTGACCCCATATTATCATATGGTGAGAAAAATTCTGCCTCTCTCTCTAGATCTAATTGTCCACATATGTCAGAAGGTTGTTCCTCTCTCATCGTTGGAACGATGCTCTGGATAGTGGAATGTTTATGGATTGGAGAAACCATACGTGTGGATATTAGTGGATGGATCATTAGTTTTATTCATCAGAAACGTTGAGACAACAACATCCTCATAGTAGACAAGTTGTGGGGATATTATATAAGCTTCACCAACATATACTTCAGCTCCACGGTGTTGGTTTGATGATCCAGATCCAACATTTTTCTTCACCTTCTTAGATTGATATTGGGTAAATCGCGTAAGAATGCAACTTTTGTTTTTTGTATACGAATCTCGGCACCTTCTTTCCCAAAGGGTCCCCAACACTTGAGCTCATTTTACCCCTACATTGTTAGCCTCTTAGAGCTTGATTTATCTCAATACCTCTAATGATTCTTTCTCCTTTTTGAGGAAAAAGAGAGAGAGAGGATATCTACATGTACATTTTCACTAATCAATCTCTCCTCTTTATGAGGGGAAGCTATTTGGTCTTGATCTTGGGATTCATTTGTTTATTTCCTCCTTGCTTCTCCATATCATTTGTTGCTTTGTTGCCATTTGGGAGTGAAATATTTTACCACTTCGTTTCTTCTTACCATTGCATTTGGTGCACCGGTTTGAGTTCACCACAGTGATACATGGAAGAGAAGTTTGAGAAGCTTATTGGTCTTGGGTTCTTGGGCGCCCTAAACAGTGGGTGTTGTCGCAGAGCTCTATCCTGGGGTGAAGCTTCGGGAGTCTTCAATTAAATTGTGGAGACTTCCTTCGTGATAGCCTTTGTTCTTAAAATTATTATTCTTGCTATCTTATAGTTGTGATAGACTTTTTTCTTGAAGTTATTTATCTAGCTCTAGATCGCAATTTATAAAGGTTTGTTGAACACGTTCAAGTCAACCTCATAGTGGATTGAGATCTTCCCTTCTAGATGGGGCTCAAGGATAATGTGGTGAGCACAACGGTGTGTTGGAGTGCCTTGTTGGATCCACACCCCACCAATTAAGGCATACTTACCTTAGGAATAAGCTTTGGGAATTACACCGTCCTCTCTGTCTGCCTCGGTTTTCTATATACCCGAGCTCTTTACTTATGTATCTACTTTATGATAGCATTCGTGCTTGAAGTTATTTAATTTATATCTTATTGTTGTTTATATTTTCTAGCATAAGTTTTTGGTGCACATAGGTGAGCCTAGTCTATTTAGATTTTATGCTTGATAAATTATCCGCTAGTTTTATTCAGCATTTATCCAAGCCTTCACCGTAATTATTTAGATCTCCTATTCACCCCTTTAGAAGACACACATGTCCTTTGAAAAGTTTGTTTTTGTATTTCTAATTAATTAATTGCGTATATTTTTAAGTACTACTCACTTTGTATCAACATATAAGTTATTTTAGCGTTTTCTAGACAAAACGTATCTAGACATGTTTTAGCGTGTAGATTCATGTGCATCTTGCACTAAAACATGTTTAGCCACGTGTTGTCTAGTAAACGATAAAACAACTTACATTTTGATACAGAGGGAGTAGCAAACTTAAGTAAATAATGTTTCTTACATGATAAATGTACCGATGTTCATGGGTTCACTTGTACTCTTTGAAAAAATAAAGTCACAAAATAAAAATTATAGATATGAAAAAACATGAGTTATAGAAAACACATGTTCATGTTTTTCAAGATTGATAATATGTAAATGGACCACACATCGAAATACATAAGTGCAGAATAACACACTACACCCGAAGTATTTCCTTAAGTTAACATGAAGTTGAGCTCAGATGGCTACTCAGGGGTTCCTTTCCCTTTTCATCCCTAATGGTGTATCTGAAGAAGTTTTCCAAATAAACAAATATATTTTAACTCTTAATGTCACCAAGCTAATCACACCACAAGATCCACTCCAAGTAACGCACATATTTCCCCACACATGTCCTACCTCCTAGACTGATCATCTAACATAAAAAACATGGTCATGATATGTATATATAATATATCAAAGACAAATTGCATATAGGTAAATCATTTCAGATATAAAAACTGACATTAAATATATATAATAATGCCATAATCATGTACAACAATTATTACGGTTCTAAAAATTGATAGCACGCTGAGAATCTCGATCATGCTACTTCCACAAACCCATAGTATAGGGTGGACTACTTCCTATACATGATGTATACAACTAAGGATTTGATGGAGAGATGATGAAGGTGTGTCCGTGAGAGATTCCAGCAGCATTTGCTCCTCAAATCTTGCCCCGGAGGTGGATTGCGCCTCCTATGTTTTATGCTATGCCTCATATCACTCTATATGTCACGCGAAATAGTCCCAAGGGGTATATATAGTCAATATGAACTCCTCGGATGAGGGCGGAGGTGTGTTTGACAATGTGGATAACATATGGGCCCACCGTCCCCTCTTCGGTCTCATGTTGGATTTTGGCGTGTATTCTATTCGTTTCTGATACAAACACCCACATGTTCCCCCAAATTCAATTGGGCTCTAGAAGGTTCCTGAAATGTGAACATAAGAAGATAAGGATTCCCTACCTTCCAAAACTAAGTAACAAAATAACATGGCCTCCATGGAAATCCCAATAATCAAGTACAATATTAACGAAAACATTATAATCATGAAAAATAACACCGGAATCAACATAATAAACATTAAAATGCATAGATATTCTATGTACGTATCAGTATTAGACATCTTTTGAGAGCTTCCATGCTTTACATCCATCTCAAGACAGTTTTTTAATGTATTGGGATCACCTCAAGATCCCATGAGTTATTGTGCATGTTCTTCATAAACTTAGATCAAGAAAAAGAAGGTGATGTCTAAGTGATTTCTTGGATAAATGACTAAATCTCTCAAACAAGGATATAGAGTCAAGTAAAAAACCTGCCCTTCGGGATACATCGCCTTCGTCTTTGGCTTGTACTTACTAGTTTGCCTTACCTTATTATGGTTTTTTGTTAGTTTTCTAACATGGTTTTGTGATAGTTCTTGAGAGTTTCTTAGCAGATTCACTATTAATTCTCACACCTGCATGCTTAACGACCCGATAGATCTCAATATTTCATGATGTTTTTAGGTAGATTTGGTCGCCTTGCACAACGCGACCTGCTCCCATGCTAGTAGAGGCGGCAAGAAGGGCGCTTCAGCTAATGACTTGAGTCGTTGAGAGTAGTAAACCTAAAAGTTCTAAGAGAGGAACATCTGAAAATCATTTCGATAAAATACAATTCATTATTGAGGAGTTGTCTTATCTTGATTTGGATGCTTCTTCACTTGAAAACACTTGATTTTCTCTTTCTATGTCTAGCTAAAAAGCGTTAAAGAAAAGCACTTCTTGGGAGATAACCCATGGTTTTATTTTTTCTTTCTTTTTCTCTGTTTTCTTTGATTCAATGTGTTGTATACATCTGTAGAAACTCCTTTGTATCTTTATTTACTTGCATTTTTTGTGCCAAGTAAATTCTCTAGTGAAAGATGAGGTTGGTTTTGGATTTTTGCGCAGGAAACAGATTTCTGCTGTCCATCGTATAAAATCGCATAATTCACAGAAAGATCAAAATGACTTCTAAATTTTTGTGCTTATTCCTCAGCTAATTCTGAAACTTTTTCTAGCTTTACTTTTTTTTTATTTGAGCAACGTAAATGCCCCGAATTCTTTTTTTTATAGAATGTTCTGTTTTTGACAGATTCTGCCTTTTTACTTGCATTCTCTCTTTTACTATGTCGAGTGGATTTTTTTGCTTCACGAAACTTCAATGGATGTAGATAATGTTTAAAAGTATTAATAATTCTTGTGTCCATGCATAACACGTGAATTTTTGATTGTGCACTAACCCTCTAATGCGAATTACTTTGAGTATGGTGTGAAGGAAGTTTTCAAGGGTCAAGAGAAGAGGGTGATATAATGTGACCAAGAAGAGTGCAAATCCAAAGCTTGGGGATGCCCCCGTGGTTCAGGCCAGCAAATTCTAAGAAGACTCAAGCGTCTAAGCTTGGGGATGCCCAAGGCATCCCCTTCTTCATCAACAATTTATTAGGTCACTTCTAGTGAAAACTATATTTTTATTCGTGTCGTGGGATGATCACGGCAGATGTTACCAGGGGTAACTGATCCTGGGGCAAGTCGACACAGGCGTTTGGGAGAGGGTTTAGCTCAGAGGAAAACATGATGGAATTCGATCTGGTGGCCGGCGATGAAGTCGCCGAGTCTCCGATCTCACTTTATTAACTCGATCTCTTGTGTACAATGGATACTCGATATTCGGCGATATGATTACTACTTGGATCTCTGCAAAACTAAGCATAGGGCCGGTTTATAAAGCACCCGTCCCCCTACCTGGCTTGCCCTCCAAGGCGCAGCTTGAGTCCTACCCGAACACCGCTTACAAACCCTAGCTTTCCTTACTGTAACCCACAATCCGGGTTACGGGGCCTACAAACTTTGGGCCTTCCAGAAGTTTCTTTATCCTTAGCCGGATCCTGCGCAGCGTCCTTTGGGCCGGGTTATACCTTGGAGTTGGCCTACCGGGTTATTATCCCCCCATCAGTAGTCCCCAGAATAGCTTGGGCTTCAGAGATCCCTCCTTGAAGCGCTGGCTATTCCCTGCAAAAAATATCAACCGCACGAATGTGTGGAGGCCGAGTTGAAATGCTTTGTGAAATGACTAGGCCCAACTCCCTGGTGGCCATATAGTAACCCGGCTTTTCTCCAGATGCCTTGCTCAACTTCCCGGGTCTAAGCCTTGATAAGAATAGCAAAACTTTATACTTTTCTCGATAATTTATCTTGATACCATGGAGAGGATCTCCTTCTCTTTTTCGTTCGGAGACCTCGCTCTACACTTAAGGCGTATCTCGCAGATTTCACATAGATAGCCGTTACCCCGTAATTTCCGGGTCCCGCCCGTTGGGCTGAGTTTTTCCACCCCGGCCGTTATAAATAAGCCCTTAGAGGTAACCCTAACTCCAACGGCTCACTTTCCCCCATTCCTCTTCCTTCCTTCTTTCAAGCTCGAGCTCACAGAGCATCACTACGGAAGCCTCGCGCGCATCACAGGAGCCCATCCGTTGCCGGTTGCGCTCGGCCACAGCGCGTTCCGCCCCGCCGCCCAGATCCGCCGCCAGACCCCCAACCTGTCCGCCAGGAATCGCGAAGGGGCACCAAGCTTGCGCCATTTGCCTCCGCAAAGCTTCACTTCAATCTCCTCCGGTAAGTCTTTCACATCCTCTAATTTACCCTCGCAACTTCTTAACTCCCCCTCAGATTGGATCTGAATCGAGCCGCCCACGATTTCTCGGGTCACGCCGAATTAGGTCACTAGTATTCACTCTAGCCCACCCAATAGGTAAGATATACCATTCAACTCATTCTCCTACCACTTGTAATCATTAATTTTACCAATAACCTAGAAATGGAATTCCCAATCTGGGCTCGAGCCGCCCAAATCTTCCGCCTTGGTTCCTATCACCCGGAAAATCCTCCTCCGGCTCATTTGCTCACAATAGATGTACGGACAACCACTTATCATCCCCAAACGCTCATCCATGCATAAAATTCTACAACTTTTGTAATAATGCGCGATACCCGGACAATTCGTACCTTGCTTAGCAAAGTAATACCCGGATCATATTTAGCTTCCAGGTTAACTTGACACCACTTGTCAATACTCGGTCAACTGATAGTTTCCGAGTTTCGTTTCTCACATCCTTTCTTCTGACGCTTTTTCAGGTTAACCCCATGGCGCCCAAGAAACAGGGAAAGCAGCCGGTTAAAGCCAAAACCACGAACTCCATATCCGCCAACTGGGCGCGGTCCTCCGTCACCAAGGCCAAACTGGAGGAACTGGTCGAGCTAGGGGTTCTTCCCTCTCAAGAAATTATCCACTGGAGGGTACCGGGTAACGAAACCCGGCCCACTCCAGCAGGAAATGAGGTAATTTGTTTTGTTGAACACGTGACCCGGGGCTTCCGACCTCCGGGTCACCCTTTCTTCCGCGACGTTTTAAGCCATTATGGCCTTCGCATTTTCGACATAGGACCCAACTCTGTACTAAACATCTCCCATTTTATCGTTCTCTCCGAGTCTTACTTGTGCACTCCGCCAAGTTTGGCTCTCTTTGTCGAACTTTCCCAGTGCAAACCATGCCGCGAAAGCGGCGACGGTGCACTTCTTGCTTGCGGCGGGGTTTCTATCCAACGCCGCAAGAACTCTTTAATGCCTCCTCTCACCCTCAGCTCCCACGTCAAGCATTGGCAGCTCTCATACTTTTACTGCCAGGACACCTCCCCACCCGACGAAAAGAAATTGCCGGGTTACTCGGAGGGTCAGCTTGACATCTCTGAAACCTTCAACGCGTTTGCCCCTGACTCGGAAAGGGAAGCAATTCTGCCTCTATTGGCTAAAATCTCCATCCTTTCTGCCCAAGGCCTCATCGGGCTTAACCTGGTGAAGACTTGGGTCAATTTCCGCATCCAACCCAACTCCATTCGTGCAAAATTGATGTGCGAATACTCGGGGCAAGCCACGGACCCAATCCGATACTCCACCAGCAGTTTAGCTCCTAGTGACACCAACAAAACAATCAAGGGCTTTCTGACAGAGAAGCTCGAGGTAATCCAGAATATAGCCGGATTAGAGCCCTTCACTCTCGAGAACCCGGCCCCCGTGGTAAGGACCTGGTTTTCACGATTTCACCTTTATCTTCTTTACTTGATACAACCATTAACCCTTGCTCTTATGCTTTCACTTCAGGACGATGATGATTTCTGGAATATAGACACTCCTCCTAACTCTGGAAACCCGGAGGAGAAGGAGGATGCCGTTTACTCGGATGAAGGTACATGTCCAGTTCCTTTGAGTTCGTCGCATCCCACTTTTCATCTTCCTATTGTAACCGTGGTAACTTTCAGAACAAGAAGACCAAGACGAGGAAGAAGAAGCTGACGGCAAAGTGGAGTCCGCCAGCGATGAAGATGAACCAGAGCCGGCAATTAAGGCCGGATCTAAAAGAAAACCCCAAGGGGTTGTCTTCAAGGTTTTGCGTCAATTTCTCACATCTAATTCGCGTTCCTGTGATAATATTCCTGAGCTGACCATGGCATTACCCCCTTTGGCCATACCTGAAGGAGTCACCTATGACCAAGCGCAGGGCGACTCGGAACCACCCGAGCAATGATGCCCTTAACCCGGGTATTTCATCGCCTCCAACTCGGCACACTGGTACTGACCGTACCCTTCTTTAAACATAAAGATCCCTCTAAAACACTCCCTCGCAAGGTAACCTCACGCCTCGTTTGGTATTTTCCAGTTTCATCCGGTTCTAGCAGCGAATTCCCTGCGGACCTTATGGTGAATCCCGGGTAAAGTTCTTTTCCTAATGTTATACCATACTTTCGCCGTCTTTTTCACGGCTATGTGCTAACTGTGCCTTCACACTTTTCACAGGGCCACGGTCATTATTAGTGACCAAGAAGACATGGAAACCGAGGACCCGGGCAAAGAGAAGCCAACTAATGATGTGTTTGCCGCAGCTGGTGATGAACAAGCGTCACCGACAGACCCGGCTGGGCGAGAAGCCGGGTATCCAATAGCCTCGCATGCAAGCGAGAAAGAAGATACTGCCACTTTGGGCGCGAGAGGAGGAGCAGACCCTGACATTCGGATGACCCGGGTGCCGTCTCCTGCTAAGAGGAAAACTTTTTCTCCAAGTTTCCGCGACCCTGAGACTTCTAACTCGGGTAACGATAATTTTGACCAGCTGATGAGCGCTCTCCTCACCATGAAAGCTTCAGAGAACAACATCCTAGAGCGTATGTCCGCAGCGCATCAGGTAATCAACACTTGATATCTCTTGGTATATACCTAGTCCCCAAGTTCCGGGCATAACTTACCGAAGTTGTGCTCGGTACTTCACGAAATACCCGGTTTTCCATGATATCCGACTGACACTTTCGTTCCTTGTTCCTTACAGGCGGAAGTGACCCGGTCCGATGAGGTGTTACTCAAGACCGAACAGCTCCTGCTTGCTGAGGTAAAACGAAGAGAAGCCCTTGAGGCTAACATGGAAACTTTGAAAAAAGACGTTTCCAAATACAAGAAGAAGTACAACACTGCCCAATCCGCGCTGAAGAACTTATCGAACCAGATTGCGGATACTTATCGCATCTTGCTAAGTGAGCTTTTTGCCTTCGACTAACTTAATTGCCTCTACTTTATCGTTATGATAATCGGGATGACTGATATACTTTCCTTTTGTTTCAACTGCAGGTGCGAACCTCGCTGCTCCAGAGGACGATGCCATTGCCAAGGTAAAAACATTGAAGACTGTGCTCCGGACCTTTTTTGCCGGCACAAAGCTTATATTGGACGCCGTGAAGTGGCCTTCCGAGGTATACCCGGGTGAGGAGAATCTTATGCAAGCCTGCTCGACGGTGCCTGGATGGATTGAGATATGGAAGCGCTCGTCCTGCCGGATCGGTATGACCCGGGCCTTTACGCTGGCGAAGGCTTACTTTCCTAAGCTTGACCCGACAAAGGTAATATCCGGGTTTCCAGAATTAAAGGCTGATGGCTCCAAGTTTACACCCAAGGACTTCAAGGCCATACAATCCGCAGTACGCCACTCGGCCACCGCTTTGGCCGACAAGATGGACCTGGACACAATCATGAGCTCATACGACGCTGAAGGAAAAACCATATTGGCAGAGGCACCCCCTCCCTTTGATATGTTGGAAAAATGGGCGACTGATCTGGCCAGGAGAAAAGAAGAAGCTGCTAAGAGAGAGGCCGAGCTAGGATTACGGCCGTCTACCTCTACACCAGCTGTCCCTCCGCCTATCCGTCCTGACGCGGGAAGTCCGGGTAATGCTGCTGGAAAGGCTAAGGAGCAGATCCAGGACCAAGACCCGGAAGACCGCTCTCAGGATGCCGAGTAGGGCGTTACCTGGTACTTTTAAAACTAATATGATTTTGATGGTGCGCCTGTGCACCCTTGATATTGGTACCATCACTTGTAACGTACTTTTAGTTCGTGATATATTTGTGCCTCTCCCGGCTTTTGATAATATTGACACTTGTCTTATTCTTTAAACTTATTCTCGGTACTCGACTATTTTTTGATTCCCTTTGCGAGACTCGGTTTTCCGAGCATCACGGGTTTTGATAAGTGGACTTTTCTTTAAGTCCCCAAGACTCGGAAGCTAGGGTCTCTCGAGCTTCAATAGCTAAACAGTTTGTTTCTGTTCCGAAGTCCCCAGTCCCCATGACCCAAAGTACGAGCCAGGGGGGTGCGGCCTTTCTCAGAGGACAAATTGCTCTTTACCAAGCCGAAAACCAATAGCCGTTCGCGTAAATACTGAAGTCATGCTTAATACTCGTTGAGTTTCCGGCTATTAGCCTTGTACTCTGCATAGACTTGTGGTTTAGATGACCCTTTTGATTATCTTGTACTGTAAGCCGGCTTTCGCGTGGATACCATGTTGTTACATCTATACGAAAAACAGGGTCAAGCAAATCCCATTGGGCTGCGTGGTTGATTGTAATCGTAAGCGAACAGATCATGCCACTTTAGTGCGAGTCACATCGAGCTTAAGTAAGAATAACCAAGAAATTTGGCTCCTTCGTCCGGTTATAAGATTGCAACCGTACTCGTCTTGCGAGTAATCGGCCCTCATAACTCATAGGCATCGAGGCCGGGTATTTGGGTTCGTGACTGCTATTTAAGCAGCTCAGCCCCCAAAGACCTATGTATGTGCAATGTATTTTGATGATACTGATGTATTGATAATAACAAGTACCACTTACCTGTAATCGAAGCAAAGACCATGACAATACTTGAAAACCATCTCTTTTTATTGATACGATAAAGTTTGGGTCAGCAAGCCGCCTCATTAAAAACCTTCCAGTCCCCTTAGGTACCCTGGGTAGGAAAAGAGCGCGTCTGAAACCTGCTACCCGTTACACTGTTTGGTTCTTTTCGATAATCGGTCCCGGGCTGGCGCGACCGATGCACATTCTCCACTTGTTAGACCCTTTCATGATGAGTACCGAGTTTGCTAGCCAATCCGGGTGTGTCGCTATCGCAGCGCTGCTAGCCGTAGACGGCGATGTGATTTCCTCTTCTATGCCAGACAATTTGGAGGGATCGTTCCTGATGAAGGCCACCATCTTAGCATCTTGCTCTGCCCTGGGTTTTGCTTTTTCTTCCTCAGAGCTCGGCCTTTTTGAAGTTGCCCTTTCCTCCAGGTCCGCTTGAGATCGGTAATGCCTGAGTTCCTCTTTCCTACAGGCTTGCTCAGCCATTGCTGCATCTCCTTCATCGCACTCAGCCGCTATATCTCGATTTCCATGTATGGTAATGGTCTTCTTAGGACCCGGAATTTTCAGCTGTAGATACACATAGCACGGCCTTGCCATGAATTTGGCATAAGCCGGTCTTCCAAACAATGCGTGATAAGGACTGTGCAACTTAACCACCACAAAAGTAAGCCACTCAACTCGATAATTGTCCTTTGATTCCCCAAAAGCTACCTCCAACGCAATTTTTCCTTCAGGGCACGCTGAATGACCCGGCATTATCCCGTGAAAAACTGTTGTACTTTTTTGTAGCTGAGATTCCTTTAGACCCATGCGCAGAAAAGTTTCCCCGTACAGGATATTGATGCTGCTTCCTCCATCCATCAAGACTTTTTTCAGCTCATACCCATTGACCTGTGGTGCCACTACCAATGCTAAGACTCCCGGGTGATCCACTCTATCCGGGTGATCCCTCCTGCTCCATGTTACCTCCTGTTCTGACCATCTCAAATACCTCGAAACAGCAGAAGAAACTGAGTTAACCGCCTGCTTTAGCATCTTTTTATCCTTGTTAGAGCCTCCCGTAGTATGCACATGATATTGACCCAATTGTTTGGGGTTAGCCTGGAAACCTCCCGCTCCCCCTTGATTGTTGCCCGGATTTCCTGCTGCCGGGTTACCGGCTGGGGGTGGACCGTTGCCCAAATTTCCACCTGGACCCGGGCCTCCTCCCCGACCCGCACCTCGCATGGCTCTGTTTACTTCCTCGTTCTTCCATCTCTGTAAGTCGGCGCATTGCTCCAAGGAGTGATTAGCCGGCTTGCCGTTCCTGCTGTGCTTCGGCACGCCATTCTGAATATATCCCAACTGTTGCTTGGCCTCGGAGGTCCCTGATAATGTCCTCCATTGTGATTTCCGGTATTAAAATTCCCTTCAGATCTGGGTCTCGAAGACCCGGCCTCAGTATTAGCTACAAACTCGGAGCCTCCTTCAAATGGGCGCTTGTTCTGGCTATTTCCGTTATTACTCGGTGCCGATCCATTGCCGGTTCTTCCACTATTACTGGTGTTCACTTTCGCTTTCTTGTCATCAATTTCCTCCTCTATAGTGTCTGTTGCGGCGTGTTTGTTGCACGCATCCATTAATTCTCCCATCGTAACCTCCGATGCATTCCTACTGGACTTCATGCGAGTTAACTTTTGCACTAAAGGAATATACTTGCATGTTTTTGCCATAGCTTGTAGTGCATCTTTGGGCTGAATATCTGTGGATGAGTGAAGTATCTCCATAACCCGGCGTACCCAACTGCGTGCTGATTCTCCCTTCTTCTGAACGCATCGTTCTAAATCATCAATAGTGAATAGCTTTCTGCATGTTCCATGAAAGTGCTTGACGAACGCGGTCTTCAGTTCTTCCCAGGACTTGATCGATCTTTCCGGCAGGTTGGTGAACCATAACTTTGCTGCTCCTTCTGACATCATCAAGTACATGAACTTGGCTTGAAGATTTTCGGACGCATTGCGGATTGACATTGCCATCTCATAACTGCTCAACCATGTTTCCGGATCCATGGTCGGTTCATAATTCACTACTTTTCCCGGCTCTTTGAATTTCTCCGGGTAAGGTTCAGCTCTGATGTCGTCCGAGAGACACTTGGGTCCTGCGAGGACGGTTGAGGCTGGCCTTACTCGGGAAACGTGCGATCCAGCCAGGGGTGCAGCGGGGCGCGGTGCTGCAGGCAATCCATGTGCAGCAGACCCGGCCTCGGCTCTCCGAGCCCTGGAGCTATCCACAACGGCATGTGCCACTGATGCTGCCGGGACGCGGGGAGGAGGCGGCATTTGCTGCTGCTCTTCCCTCCGCCGTGCCGGGTTTGTTTGAATATTCCCTTGTTGTTGACTGGCGTATGGCGTCCCATGCATCCCGCTTCTGTGGTCCGGGTAATTGTCCTGCTGCGCCACTGCAGTGTGTAGTAGATCGATCGCCTGCCGGGTCTTTTCTGCATGGGGCGATTCTCCTACCGGGATCTGGTTCAATGCAAGTGTTGCTGCATACACGTTATCCATGGGATTGTTGTAGTGGCCTGCTGGTGTGCGAAACCGTGACGGTGGCGGTGGCGGTAACTCGTTGCCGGTTGTGACTCTGGTTCGTGGTGGGGGTAACCCGGCCTGCACGTTTGCCGCGTGGGCTTCCGCTGTTGCCGGCTGAGGTGCAGTTCCCTGATTTACCACTGGGATCGGCTGATCCTGAGGCGTAATAAACAAAGCCGCCGGGTTAATGACCCCACCCGTGGCTGGTAGTCTGGTTTGATGTCTTTGGTGTACTCTGGATGTTTCCTCTCGGAGCCGGGTTTCCAACGCATCCAGCTCGCGTTGACGTGTAGCCATCCCTTGTTTCTCCGCTTCCACTTGCCTTCTTTGCTGTTCCAACGCGCGGCGGGCCACGTCCAGGTCCCTGACACGTTCAGCTGCGTTTTCTGGAGTGATAACCGTAGCCAGAACCGTGGGGTCTAGGATCAGATTATTGTCGAACAAGGCCGGGTGGCGCGGGTTTGAAGGACCCGCACCTGGTGTCCGGTTTCCCAGGAATCCGAACGTATTTGCGTGCAACTCCTCGTCCGCTGCACGGCTAGTTACGGATGCCGACTCTCCATCGACCCGGGCCAGGATCGGGTTTCCGTTAGCTGCATCCTGCCGCTGCGCCAATGCCTGAGCCGCCCCGACCGGAGCTGTGGTCACGTTCCCTTGATTGAGGTTGGCTGCGGGAGCCGTGTAGACCGCCGCTCGGCGTATTACGCTTGTTGTGAGTTCACGCTGTTCTTCTCCGCTGTTATCTTCTTCGTACCGGTCTTCCAGCAGGTCCCGGATAGATTCAGTATCATCCTTTCCACTGCCCTGGTCACGCGGGGTCCATGCCGGCTCCTCCGGCTGTTCCCACTGCGCGATGGATTCTTCTATCTGGTCTGTTGCTCCAACTGATTCTTCTCTATCTGATTGGGCGTAGGTAGCCTCCCCTGACACAGAATCAGATCCAAAATTGTCAGGAGCCGAGCCAGAAGTACATACCATACCGATGAAGACGCTGATCCGGCCGATTGTCACGACAGATCCGGATTCGAGGTGATCCGATTTTGGCCCCCAGCCGGAATCGTCCACCACCTTCTCTCCTTCGTGGTTGTCGTAGATCTCACCGACGACGAGGTTCCCCATGCTCTTCCGAGCTTCTCCCGTGATGTAAACACCTTTGGACGCAGGCCCCACGGTGGGCGCCAACTGTCGTGGGATGATCACGGCAGATGTTACCAGGGGTAACTGATCCTGGGGCAAGTCTACACAGGCGTTTGGGAGAGGGTTTAGCTCAGAGGAAAACATGATGGAATTCGATCTGGTGGCCGGCGATGAAGTCGCCGAGTCTCCGATCTCACTTTATTAACTCGATCTCTTGTGTACAATGGATACTCGATATTCGGCGATATGATTACTACTTGGATCTCTGCAAAACTAAGCATAGGGCCGGTTTATAAAGCACCCGTCCCCCTACCTGGCTTGCCCTCCAAGGCGCAGCTTGAGTCCTACCCGAACACCGCTTACAAACCCTAGCTTTCCTTACTGTAACCCACAATCCGGGTTACGGGGCCTACAAACTTTGGGCCTTCCAGAAGTTTCTTTATCCTTAGCCGGATCCTGCGCAGCGTCCTTTGGGCCGGGTTATACCTTGGAGTTGGCCTACCGGGTTATTATCCCCCCATCAATTCGGTCACATCATATGCATTTTACTTGGAGCTTCTGTTTGTTTTATTTTGTTTTCCATGCTGTAATAAATATAGTTTGGACCCAGCATTCTTTGTGTGGGAGAGAGACACGCTGCGCTCTTTCATATGAATACTCGTTTTTTTTCATGCTCGTATTCTTAGTTTTTCTTCTAGCTGCTGCAAATCCTTTTAGCTCCTGTTTCTCATGCATCTCTTATTCAGAGCCGTTAGTTCTAATAGAGTAGTATTAGTACTCTCTTGTTTTAGTGATATATCTCTTGGATAGTTTTTGTTTAGTATAAAATGACTTGTGTTGGAAAGCAGTAGTACAATTTTCAAGCTTATAACGGTGCAAAAAGAAGCTTGTTTAGACTGTGGCTAGACTTTTTCAAGTCATGCTAGATGTTATTTTAATTCTATGCTTAGTATTTGTTATTGTAGAATGAGTTATCTCAAATATCTGAGAGTGCTTAATGTGCCATTGAAAGAATCATGAGTTGTTTTTATCATATTGAAGCATGAATTTGTGGTGTTCTCCTTCGAATGCTTTATTTGGTTGACTTGGCGCATGCTTACACCATGTTTATGAATACAAACAAGTCCCTTATAGCTGATATGATCATTTAGTTTTTGACTTATAATACCCTTTATGCTTTGATTAATGATGTTTTTGTCGCTATGCATGATTATGGCCATTATTGCTCTCTTGATTTGCCGCTCCCAGTCTTTTGCTAGCCTCCACCTATACTAAGTATGAGCTCTACTCGTGCATCCAACTCCCAAAAACCAAAGTTTTCCAAATCTATCCACCATACCTACCTACATGTGGTATTTAACCTCCACTCCAAGTAAATATCTCTTGTGCTACCTTTAAACTTTCAAAATTACTCCTGTTTTGTGCCCCTATTTTAGCTCATGAGGACGTAAATAGAGAATCTTTATCTCACTTGTTGATTGGGCTTTACACACCTGGACTAGTGGCACATTCGCTTATCCAAATGATAGAAGAGCTGGCAGTGGGGCACCTAGCCCCAAATTTGGTTACTATTAAATTCTCTTCACTATTTTTGCCCCTGATTTATCAGTCAAAGCATAATTCTGTAAACAAGAGAGAAAGAGGGATGACCTCTTGACCCCAGTTGCGTCCTTCAATGGGAGCCTCTTGTGAAGTCTAGTTGGCTTGTGACGTACTGTATTGTCTGTTTACCATTCGTTGACATAAGCATACACCTCTCTAAAAAAAGTTTTTTCAATACCTTTGTAAAAAGCTCTAGCGCATGAGTTAATCCTTGATCCCCTCTGCGAAGGGTCTTTCTTTTACTTTTATGTTGAGTCTCCATCTTCTAACTTTATGCAAAGTTGAGAGAGCGTAGTTGCCATTCCGAGTTTAATGTGCATCAGTCCCAAAGGTTATTATTGATTGATTCATTATGTGTTATTACTTTATCTCAAATTATTTGTTTTAGTCATCCACTTGAACTTTGAAGGTGTCCTGGCATTTATGTTTTGCCCCACTCTTAAGGACAAGTGAAATATCACTTTGATATGTTTTCTTTATGCTCGAAACAAACGTATAACTTTCAAGTGCATTATTATTAATGATCTTTTATTTGTGTTACTTTTCAAAATGCAAAGTGATTGCTAAGTTTCATTGTTAAAATTATATCTATCATGCCTGTGTTTAAACTACTATGATCTCAGCTTTACATATGATTTGACAATTTACATGATCAAGTTTATGTTGGTAGCATGTCACCTCAGAATTTATCTGTTTTTATCGTTTACCTACTCGAGGACGAGTAGAAACTAAGCTTGGGTATGTTGATACGTCATAAACGTACATAATTTCTGATGTTCCATGTTGTTTTCATACTATATGCTACATGTTTCCTTTACACTATATGCCATTTTTATCGATTTTATGGGACTAACCTATTGACAAGATGCAACAGAGCCAGTTCCTATTTTATGTTGTTTTTTATTTCAGAAAAGTTGTTCTAGAAATATTCTCGGAATTGGACGATTTGAAAACCAAAAGTCTTAGAAATCTGTCACGCACACGGAGTCCGGAGGGGACCCGGAGGGGGGGGGGCAAAGGGGCTCCACACCATAGGGCAGCGTGCCCCCCTCTAACCGCGCCCAAGGGTGGTGTGGGCCCCCTAGCCGCCCACCGACGTTGCCCTCTCGCCTATTTATACTTCTCGTCAGGTTAACCCTAAATACACGAGCCTTTTCCACCAAAAACATCCACAGCGGCCGTCATCGTCAACCCTAGTTCGGGAGGGTTCTGGAGCTCTTCCCGGCACCCTGCCGGGAGGAGGAATCATCACCGGAGGGCTCTACATCACCATGCCCGCTTCCGAAATGATGCGTGAGTAGTTCATCCTTTGACTATGGGTCCATACTCCATAGGAGTAGCTAGATGGTTGTTCTCTCCTCTTTATGCCTCATGTTTAGATCTTGTGAGCTGCCTAACATGATCAAGATCATCTTATTGTAATGCTACATGTTGTGTTTGCTAGGATCCGATGAATATTGAATGCTATATCCAAAGATTATAAATCTATCATGTTCTTTTCATGTGTATGTTATTTATGATCTTGCATGCTCTCTGTTGCTAGTAGATGCTCTGGCCAAGTAGATGCTTGTAACTCCAAGAGGGAGTATTTATGATCGATAGTGGGTTCATGCCTCCCTTTTACTCATGCTCGAGTGACAGAAATGTAACGGGTAGGGATGTGTTGTTGCCATTAGGGAGAAAACAATGATGTTTACATTGTTTACATTACACTTTGCTTAATGCAATTATCTGTTGCTTGAAACTTAATACCCAAGGTTTGCTCGGATGACATTCTGAGGGTGGATTATTAGTCATAGATGCAGTTGGATAACGGTCTATGTATCTTGTTGAAATGTTTGCATGAATCACATAGTAATCATCATGTCATGCATATGCGCTATGGTGCAGCCTTTATATCTGTCAATTGCCCAGCTGTAATTTGTTTACCCAACTGTGGACCTCGGTCCATTTCCTTTACATTGATAATAAAACTACTACAATCACCATTTTCGTACTATTACTACTGTTTTCCTACTGCCATCACTGTTCTCTTTTCATCTACTGCAAACAAGTACTGTTTTCCACACCATACGTTTAACCTCTTTGTTTTCAGCAAAACCGGTGAGATTGAAAGCCTCACTGCTTTGTTGAGGAAAAGTGATTTGATTGTGTTGTGTAGGTTCCACGTTGTTGCAGGACCGGTAGTGCGCACTGCCATCATCAGCTGTATCAACCTTCAGAAGTGATTTCTTTCTCCTACTGGTCGATTCAACCTTGGTTTCTTTCTGAGGAAAACTTGTTGCTGGACTCTTCACACCTTACACTTGGGGTCTCCCAACGAACGAGCATCAGTCCTCATCACACACCGTAGCAAGTCCTGAGAATAACTCTTCTGTGTGAGAGACAGAACAATATCATCATGGGTCACCTCCAGGCCAAGAAAGAAATGCAACTTGCCCAAATCCTTCAAAAAAAAAGGCTGTACTGAGAGAAGACACCAAGTGATCAGTAGCAGTGAAAGATGAGCTAATTAGAATGATGGCGTCCCCATAAACTCGAAGATACATGGTAACTTCTGTATGTTGAATCAGAAACAACGACGTATCAGCTGTTGAGGGAACAAAGCCATGAGCCCGAAATGCAGAGCCAAGTCGTGCATGCCACGCACGAGGAGCTTGCTTGAGGCCATATAACGCCTCCACAAGGCGACATAGATGATCGGGGTGCGCCAAATCAGTGAATCCATGAGGCTGACGCATATAGACTTCCTCTTCCAGTACACCATGTAGAAAGGAATTTTGCACATCCAATTGGCGAAGAGACCAGCCACGAGTGACCGCCAATGAGAGAAAATTACAGATGGTAGTTTGCTTGACAACAGGACTAAAATTATCTTCGTAGTCAAGTGCATAACATTGTTTAAACGCTTTGGCGACCAAACATTCCTTGTACCGTTCTATGAAACCATCAACATGTTTTTTCACCTTGTACACTTGTTTTTGGAGGAACACATGTCCATGTCTCATTCTTTAGAAGAGTCTAGTACTCTTGCTCCAATGCACTGCGCTAGTGGGGAATCTGCATAGCAGCAGAGTAGTGTCGAGGCTCATTAGTGGGGTCAGCAGCAGCTTGAGCAACACACGCTGCAAGCCAAGCAATGGTACCATCCTTGCGGTCTAGTGTCTTGAAGATGCCACTCTTGCTGCGTGTCTGTGGTTGATGAGTCACAGGCACACGCGCAGCCGTAGTCGGTGGAACCACGGAAGGTTCACTCGCGGGTACAGGTGATAGCTAGTGATGTGGTGAAGAGGCAGCCGATGTAGCTGGGTCAAACGATGATGCATCCGAGAACCCAGGCGTGGGAGACAGAGCGGTGGGAGACACCGGGGGCGATGGCACAGCTGATGGGTCGGGCGTGGTCGAGGTGGATGGCTGATACGTCATAAACGTATCCTTAATTTCTGATGTTCCATGTTGTTTTCATGTTGTTTCCTACTTGTTTGCTATACACTTTATGTCATTTTTATCGATTTTCCGGACTAACCTATTGACAAGATGCCACAGAGCCAGTTCCCTGTTTTCTGCTGTTTTTAGTTCCAGAAAAGTTGTTCTGGATTTATTCTCGGAATTGGAAAATTCAAAGTCCGGAGATCCTAGAATTCCCGAAGGTTCCACACGGAGTTCCGAAGAGGCCCATAGGAGGGCCAGACCATAGGGCGGCGTGCCCCCTGGCCGCGCCATGGAGTGGTGTGGGGCCCCCCAGGCCTCCACCGCCTTTTCCCTTTCGCCTATTTATACCCTCCGATACAACAACCCTAAAAATATACCACTTTGTCCCGAGAAGCACCCGAGGCTGTCGTCATCGTCATCCCGAGATCGGGAGGGTTCTGGAGCTCTCCCCGGCACCCTGTCGGGAGGGGAATTCATCACCGGAAGGGTCTACACCACCATGCCCTCCTCCGAAGTGATGTGTGAGTAGTTCATTTCTGGACGACGGGTCCATAGAAGTAGCTAGATGGTTGTCTTCTCCACTTTGTACCTCATGTTTAGATCTCGTGAGCTGCCTCACATGATCGAGATCATCTTTATGTAATGCTACATGTTGTGTTTGCTGGGATCTGATGAATGTTGAATGTTATGTCTTCTGATTATCAATCTATCATGTTATCTTCATGCCTATGTTATTTATGATCTTGCATGCTCTCGGTTATTAGTAGATGCTCTAGCCAAGTAGATGCTAGTAACTCCAAGAGGGAGTATTTATTCTCGATAGTGGGTTCATGCCTCCTTTGCATCTGTGCTCGAGTGACAGAAATGTGACGGATGGAGGATGTGTTGTTGCCATTAGGGAGAAAACAACGGTGTTTACCTACTTTACATTGTTTACATTACACACTTTGCTTACTGCGATAATCTGTTGCTTGGAACTTAATACCCAACGTTTGTTTGGATCATATTCGGAGGGTGGATTATTCGTCATAGATGCAGTTGGATGACGGTCTATGTATTTTGTTGTAATGCCCGCATGAATCACATAGTAATCTTTATGTCTTGTATATGCACTACGGTGCATCCTTCATTTCTGTGAATTGCCCAGCTGTAATTTGTTCACCACACATGTTATTTATCTTTCACGAAGAGACACCACAAGTGAACTGTGGACCCCGGTCCTTTTTCTCATAATGATAATACACACACTGCTTCCACTGCTTTCATATTGTTACTACTTCTTTCGTACTGTTCTCCTACTATTTTCCACACCATACGTTTAACCTCTTTGTATTCAACAAAACCGGTGAGATTGACAACCTCACTGCTTCGTTGGGGCAAAGTGATTTGATTATGTTGTGTAGGTTCCACGTTGCTGTTGAACCGATAGTGCGCCCTGCCATCTCAGCTGCATCAACCTTCTGAAGTTACTCCTTCCTCCTACCGGTCGATTCAACCTCGGTTTCTTTCTGAGCGAAACTTGCCGCTGCACTCTTCATACCTTCCTCTTTGGGTCTCCCAACGTACGTGTGTTCACACGCATCAAGCACTTTGCTGGCGTCGTTGCCGAGGATGAAGAGAATTTCTGCGAGGGGAGTCTCACACTCCAATCTCTTTTCTTTGTTTTGTTTTGCTTAGTTTATTTTATTTTGTCTTGTTTGCTTCTCTTATAAAAAACACACACACAATTAGTTTTTATTCTAGTTGTTACTTTTGTTACCTCTTTGACATCTTTCATCATGTTGTTTCCTAAGTTTACCCTGAAAGATTTACCAGTAGTAAGTGGTTCTATACTTGGAAAGGATACCGTTAAAGAATTCTTTGATCATGTTAGTAAGCATGATAATTTTGAGAAAAAATCCATAGTAGAACTTGCTCCAAATTATGAAACTGCTGCAACTTCTTTAATTCACATGTTAGAATCTAGGTTTGTTAACCTTCATCCCATACTGCAGCACATGTTCATCAACTTGAATAATATTGAAGATATTGAAAAAAGAAACTTAATCCTAGAAACCATGCTTAAAGAATTTGGAGATGTTGCTATAGAAGATAGAAAAGTCTTTG
Source organism: Alopecurus myosuroides (assembly GCA_028641055.1). Lineage (NCBI taxonomy): Eukaryota > Viridiplantae > Streptophyta > Magnoliopsida > Poales > Poaceae > Alopecurus > Alopecurus myosuroides. The sequence goes on along the minus strand of CM054059.1, from coordinate 360,916,507 downwards.
ATCGTTTCAATATGCTAGTCTCATGTGTAGATATTGTTGGTGTTCTTGAAGAAACTGAATATAATAATGAAAAGGAGTATAAAATACAAATCCCCTTTAAATTGATAGTACTGCATGAAGCTCAAGAAAAGAATTTTGATTGGATTGTACCTGAGAATTTATTTGATGAGAATAGTAAGCCTAAGAGTTCTAAGAGAGAGCTTATGAAACTAACTTAGGTAAAATACAATGCATTATTAAGGAATTGCCAAATCGCAATTTGGATGCTTCTTCACTTGAAAATATTTGATTCCACTTTTTTGGGCCTAGCTAAAAGGCGTTAAAAAAGCACTTCTTGGGAGATACCCATGGTTTTATTTTTGCTTTGTTTTTCTCTGTTTTATTTGAGTCAATGGGTGTATACTTCTGTATCAACTCCTTTGTATATTTATTTTTATGTTCTAGTTGTGCGAAGTAAAGTTCCTGACGAGAGTTGGAGTTGGTTTTGGATTTCTGCGCAGGAAACAGATTTCTGCTGTCCACAGTAAAAATATCGTATAATTCATAGGAAAATCAGAATGACCTGAAACTTTTTGTGCCTATTCCCCAGATAATTCCGCAACATTTTTGTTCTTTAAGTTTTTCGATCTGAGCAACTTAAGTGGATTTATTTGCTTCACGAAACATCAGTGTCTGTAGCTAATGTTTAAAAGTATCAATAGAACTTGTTCCCTTACATAACCGATGGATTTTTTATTGTTCCACTAACCCTCTAATGTGGATTACTCTTTGAGTGTGGTGTGAAGGAAGTTTTCAAGGGTCAAGAGAAGAGGGTGATATATGTGATCAAGAAGAGTGCAAGGTCAAAGCTTGGGGATGACCCCGTCATTCATCCAAGCATATTTTAAGTAGACTCAAGCATCTAAGCTTGGGGATGACCAAGGCATCCCCTTCTTCATCAACAATCTATAAGGTCACTTCTAGTGAAACTATATTTTATTCGGTCACATCATATGAAGTTTTCTTGGAGCGTCTGTTTGTTTTCTTTTGTTTTCTCTTGTTTTCTTTTGTTTTCCTTGTTGAAATAATATTTTTGGACCCTATCATTCCTTGTTTGTGAGAGAGACACGCTACGCTTTTTCGTTTGAATACTTGCTATGCTTGTATTCTTAGTTTTCCTCTAGCTGCTGCAAAATTCCTATTTAGCTCTTGTTTTCATTGCATCTCTTATTTAGAGCTGTTAGTTTTAGTAGTGTTGCGTGAGTACTCTCATGTTTTCTTGCTGTAGAATTTAGAGAGATTTTTTTAAAGCATATTTTGAATGGTGCTTGTTGGGAAAAGAAACTGCTACTTGTAGTAGAATTTATAACGGTGCAAGTAGAAACTTGTATAGACTGTGGCCAGACTTTTTCATATCATGCTAGATGTTATTTTAATTCTAAGGTCTTGTGGTTATTTAGTAGCATGATTAGCCTCAAATAGCTCTGAGTTTTTAATGTGCCACTGAAAGAATCATGAGTTGTTCTTGTCATATTGAAACATAAATTTGTGGTGTTCTCCTTTGAATTTTTTATTTCGTTGACTTGGTGAATGCTCACACCATGTTTATAACTACAAGCCAGTAACTTATAGACTCTATGATCATTTAGTTTTTGAACTTGTGGTACCACTTATGCTTTGATTAATAATGTTTATGTCGCTATGCATGATTATGGCTCTTATGCTCTCTTGATTTGTCGCTCCCAGTCTTTTGCTAGCCTCCACCTGTATTGAGTATGAGCTATACTCGTCCATACATCTCCCAAAAATCAAAGTTTACCCAATGTGTCCACCATACCTACCTACATGTGGTATTTAACAGCCACTCCAAAGTAAATTGCTCATGTGTTACCTTTAAAACTTTCAAAATTACTCCTGTTTTAGCTCATGAGGACGTAAAGAGAGAATCTTTATCTCACTTGTTGATTGGACTTTCATACTCTGGACTAGTGGCTTCATCCGCTTATCCAATGATAGAAGAGCTGGCAGCGGGGTGCCCAGCCCCAAATTAATAACAACAAATTCTCTTCACTATTATTGCCCCTGATTTATCAGTCAAAGCATAATTGTGTAAACAAAAGAGAAAGAGGGATGACCTTCTACCCAGATGTGTCCTTCTATGGGATCCGCTCTTGTAATGTCTAGTTGGCTTGTGACGTACTGTATTTTCTGTTTACCATTCGTTGACATAAGCATACACTTCTCTAAAAAAATATAGACACTCCTCCATGGTATGTGATTGTTGGCATGCACCCAAGGATTCGGTTAGCCATGGTTTGTGTAAGATGGTTAGGAGGAGTGTTAAACTTTTATACCTCTGTTTAATAAAATAAAAATCTCTAGCACATGAGTTGATCCCTGCTTCCCTCTACGAAGGGCATTTCTTTTACTTTTATGTTGAGTCTCCATCTTCTAATTTTATGCACAGTTGAGAGAGCATAGTTGCCATTCTGAGTTTTATGTGTATTTGTCCCAGAAACATTATTAATTGATTCATGATGTGTTATTGCTTGTTCTCTAATTATTTGTTCTAGTCTTCCTCATGAACTTTGAAGGTGTCCTGGCATTTATGTTTTTCCCCACTCTTAAGGACTAGCGAAATATCACTTTGCCATGTTATCTCTATGCTTGAAACAAACGTATATCTTTTGTTGCATTGTTATTCATGATCTTTTATTTGTGTTACTTCTCATGATGCAAGGTGATTGCTGCTTTATTGTTAAAATTCTATTTATCATGCTTGTGTTGAAGTTCTATGATCTCAGCTTACTTATTCTTTTACATTATTGATGATCAAGTTTACGTTGGTAGCATGTCACCTCAGCAATTATGTGTTTTTATCGTTTACCTACTCGAGGACGAGTAGGAACTAAGCTTGGGGATGTTGATACGTCATAAACGTATCCTTAATTTATGATTTTCCATGTTGTTTCCTACATGTTTTCTATACACTTTATGTCATTTTTATTGATTTTTCGGACTAACCTATTGACAAGATGCCATAGAGCCAGTTCCCTGTTTTCTGCTATTTTTAGTTTTAGAAAAGTTGTTCTGGAAATATTTTCGGAATTGGAAAATTCAAAGTCCGGGGGTCCTAGAATTCCCGAAGGATCCATGGAGTCCCTAAGAGGCCCGGGGGGGCACAGGGGGCACACCATAGGGTGGCGCACCCTGGCCGCGCCATGGGGTGGTGTGGGGTCCCCATGCCTCCACCGCCTTTGCCCTTTCGCCTATTTATACGCCCCAATATGACAACCCTAAAATTATACCACTTCGTCCCGAGAAACACCCAAGGCCACCGTCATCGTCATCCCGAGACCAGGAGGGTTCTGGAGCTCTCCCCGGCACCCTGCCGGGAGGGGAATTCATCACCGGAGGGATCTACACCACCATGCCCTGCTCTGAAGTGATGCGTGAGTAGTTCATCCCTGGACTACGGGTCCATAGCAGTAGCTAGATGGTTGTCTTCTCCACTTTGTACCTCATGTTTAGATCTCGTGAGCTGCCTCCATGATCGAGATCATATTTATGTAATGATACATGTTGTGTTTGCTGGGATCTGATGAACGTTGAATGATATGTCTTCTGATTATCAATCTATCATGTTATCTTCATGCTCATGTTATTTATGATCTTGCATGCTCTCTGTTCTTAGTAGATGCTCTGGCCAAGTAGATGCTAGTAACTCCAAGAGGGAGTATTTATGCTCGATAGTGGGTTCATTCCTCCTTTGCATCTGTGCTTTAGTGACAGAAACGTGACGGATGGAGGATGTGTTGTTTCCATTAGGGAGAAAACAATGATGTTTACCTAGTTTACATTGTTTACATTACACACTTTGCTTACTGCGATAATCTTTTGCTTGCAACTTAATACCCAATGTTTGTTTGGATGATATTCGGAGGGTGGATTATTAGTCATAGATGAAGTGGGATGACGATCTATGTATTTTGTTGTAATGCCCGCATGAATGACATAGTAATCTTTATGTCTTGCATATGCACTATGGTGCAGCCTTCATTTCTGTGAATTGCCCAGCTGTAACTTGTTCACCACACATGTTATTTATCTTTCACGGAGAGACACCACTAGTGAACTGTGAACCCCGGTCCTTTTTCTCATATTGATAATACACACACTGCTTCCACTACTTTCACACTGCTTTCATACTGTTACTACTTGATACGTCTCCAACGTATCTATAATTTCTGATGTTCCATGTTGATATTATGCCAATTGCTACATGTTTTCTCCCTTCTTTATAGCATTTTTACACATTTTCCGGGACTAACCTATTAACAAGATGCCAAGTGCCAGTTCCCTGTTTTCTGTTGTTTTTTATTTCAGAAAAGTTTTTTTTGAAACCTTAAGACTGTGAGGCAAAAGCCCCACAACATCCCACCTTCATTAAAATTTAAAAATAACTTACAATATAGTAACCATATATACATAAAACACTATACAAAGGCCACCAAGGAGGTAAGGCCTGAGAGCACCTAAGGCAAAGCCTTAACCCAATCCAGCAAACTGTTTTGAACTTCCACTTTGCATCTATACCTGATCATTAAAACCTCATGAACAAAACCCCCCTTCCACTTAGCAAAAGAGGGTATTTCATTCCTAAATATAGCAGCATTTCTCTGGAGCCAAATGTGCCAGCAAGCCAACACCAACACCTCCATGAAGAAGGCATGACCAAAAGATCTCTTAGCAAGGACACAACAACTTGTAAATCATCTCCAGTATCCAGCCAAGTGATCTGAAGATAATTCCACACTCTCTGGCTGATGTTCCAAGTGAAAGAGAGATGCTTTCTATCCTCAAAAGCATCAGTAGGACAAAGAAAACAATTAGGACAATCAGAAACATTCCAATTCCTCCTTTTTAAAAGATCCTGAGTGTTGAGTCTATCTCTCAGCAGCAACCATGCAAAAAACTTTAAGTTTCATAGTGCAGGCTGACTTCCAAATCCAGTGAAAAACTGGAGGGACAGAAATATGAGCATGGGCAGCTTTATAAAAATGGGCAGAGGTATATTTAGAGCCCCACTTATAAGACCAAACATCATTGTTCTCTGAAGGAGAAAAATCCCCTAGCAAAAGCAACATATTAATCCTTTCCTCCTCAGCCTGCCTAGAGATAGGTAGGTAAAGTAGATTCATGAAATCTTGGGAGAGCAAAACTGAGCGGGTAGACATTTCTTTTTTTTTGACATAAGAGAACAACCGTGGAAAACGACGACAAAGAGGTACAGAGGAACCTCCCACCTCCCATGTGTCAAGCCAGAACAAAAAGGTGGCCCCATCACCTAAAGTCACCTTCGGCACAACTCTAAAATTATCCACTAATTTCATCACATCACGCCACCAAAAGGATCCCTGAAGGTTATCAGTATGAGAAACAGAGTCCCCATAATACTCAGACCAGATCAACTGAACCCATGGCATATCCTTCGTGTTATAAAATTTGTCCAAGAATTTTATCAGAAGAGCAGCATTCTTCTTTTGAAAATCCACCACTCCAAGACGCCAACATTTTTTAGGTAGACAAATGATCTCCCAAGAAGCCAAAGATTTTCCCATAGAATTTTTACTCTTCCTCCAAAGACACTGCCTCAAGATTCTGTCCAATTGCTTAGTAATGCTAGGGGGAAATTGCAGAGTACAAAGGAAATGCAGAGGCATGGAGGATAGTGCTGAATTAATCAACTGTAACCTGGCACCTTGGGACAAAAAAGAAGAACTGGCAGCCAATCTTCTCTCCAGGTTGGAAACCAGAGGCATAAGGTCCTAAATTTTTGGTCTAGTATTCCCTAAGGGCAGACCCAAGTAAGGGAAAGGGAAAGATCCCACTAAACACCCAAAGCAAGTGGAGAGATCCTCCATAACAGAAGCATCCACATTGATAGGCACCATAAGAGACTTGTCAAAATTGATCTTGAGACCAGTTGAAACAGAGAAGTCTTGCAATGCCTTTTTAAGATTAATCAATTGAATCATATCAGGAGGCATTACCAACAGGGTATCATCAGCATATTGAACAATAGGGAATTGTTCATCAGCACAATTAATAGGCTTGGAGATTAACCCTTGAGTTAACAGATTATTCACCACAGCTTGCAGCAATTCAGAACCCAAGACATATAAAAGGGGGGGAGAGAGGATCTCCCCGTCTAACTCCCCTCTTACAGTGAAATTGCTTGCCAAGAATGCCATTTAATAAAATGGAAGAGGTACCTGAGGTTAAAATTTCTTTTACCCATCCAATCCATTTAGAATTAAATCACATGGCCTATAAAACTTCCAAAATAGCTTGATGCTCTATTGTGTCAAATGCCTTAGCAAAATCCAATTTAATAATGACAATGGGCCTCTTGGAAGCATGACACTGGAATAAAAATTCAAAAGCCCAATCTAGGCAGTCCTGGATGGATCTACCTTTAATAAACCCATACTGGTTTTTGGAGATGCATTGTAAAATCTTGCCTTGTAGCCTATTAGCAAGCAGCTTGATAAGGAATTTTAAGCAGACATTGGTGAGTGAGATGGGCCTAAAATCATTCACTCCCACAGGAATAGGCACTTTGGGAACCAATGTAATAAGAGACCCATTGATATTTTCCAGTTTGGCTCTGCCATGAGAAAAATCATTTGCCAAAGCATAAAACTCCTTCTTAACAGTATGCCAGCATTTTTTAAGAAACAACCCATTGAAACCATCTGGCCTAGGAGCCCTATCAGAAGGCATTGCTTTTATAACATCATCCATCTCTTCTCCTCAAAAGGTACTTTTAGGTCCTCCAGCCCATCAACCTTTGTGAAAAAATAGCCCAAATCAAATTTCATATCAATGGGCTGGGAGTGGCCCATCCTATTTTTAAAATAGGACCACATCATTCCCACCATCTCAGCATGGTCACGTAGCCCACCATTTCAGAAAAGTTGTTCTGGAAATATTCTCGGAATTGGACCCCACAAATCCCGAAGTTCCCATTTCCCCGGAAGCATCCAGAAGTCCGAAGAGGAGTCGAAGAGGGGCACCAGGGGGCCCTCACCATAGCTAGGCGCGGGCCCCCCTTGGCCGTGCCTGGGGGGTGGTGAGGCCACCCTGGTGGCCCACCGACGTCGCCCTTTCTCCTATTTATTCCCCTCCAAAGGAAAACCCTACATACCTAATAAAAAATCCCTGAAAAGTTCTGCATCCGCTGTTGTCGTCAACCCTAGATTAGGGGGTTCTGAAGCTGTCTCCCGGCACCCTGCCGGAGAGGAGATCGTCACCGGAGGCCTCTTCATCACCATGCCTGCCTCCGGAGTGATGCGTGAGTATTTCATCCTTGGACTACGGGTCCATAGCAGTAGCTAGATGGTTGTCTTCTCCTCCTATGCCTCAATGTTTAGATCTCGTGTGCTGCCTAACATGATCGAGATTGTTCTTATGTAATTCTATGTGATATGTTTGCTGGGATCCGATGAATATTGAACTTATGCCAAGTTGATTATAATCTTTATTGCATATGTTATTTGTGATCTTTCATGCTTTCCGTTGCTAGTGGTTGCTCTGGCCAAGTAGTTGCTAGTGACTCCAAGAGGGATTATTTATGCTCGATAGTTGGGTTCATGCCTCCTTTTTGCCTGTGCTCGAGTGACAGAAACGTGATGGGGGAGGATGTGATGTTGCCACTAGGGAGAAAACAGCGGTGTGAGTGCCCACGTTCACAATCATTGCTTACATTACACACATTGCTTAATGCAATTATCTCTTGCTTGCAACTTAATACCTAAGGTGGTTCGGATGATAACCTGAGGGTGGATTATTAGTCATAGATGCAGTTGGATTACGGTCTATGTATATTGTTGTAATGCCCGCACTAAATATCATAGTAGTCATCATGTCATGAATGTGCACTACGGTGCAACCTCTATTTGTTAATTGCCCAGCTATAATTTGTTCACCCAACATGCTATCTTTTATGGAGAGACACCACTAGTGAGCCTATGAACCCCGGTCCATTTTCCTACACTGTTAAACAAACCACTACAATTCCTTGCTTTCTTTACTTACTGCAAGCATACACCATTTTCCACACTATACGTCTAATCTTTGTTTTCAGCAAGACCGGTGAGATTGACAACCTCACTGTACCGTTGGGACAAAGTATTTTGGTTGTGTTGTGTGCAGGTTCCGCGTTGTTGCTGACATTGGTGAGGCGCCATCACCACCGTTAGTGGCATCAACCTTCCGAAGATCCTCTTTCTCCTACTGGATTGATAACCTTGGTTCTTAACTGAGGTAAATTCTTACCATTGTACTCATCACACCCTCCTCTTGGGGTTCCCAACACGCCATCACAAGCATCAAGAATTTCTGGCGCCGTTGCCGGGGACTTAAAATTCATCATCATCAAGAAGTCTCCCCATCAAGGTACCATCAAGGCGTAGCACTATTGCTTTTGTATTGTTCTCCTACTGTTTTCCACACCATATGTTTAACCTCTTTGTGTTCAGCAAAACCAGTGAGATTGACAACCTCACTGCTTCGTTGGGGCAAAGTGATTTGATTGTGTTGTGTAGGTTCCACGTTGGTGTTGAACCGGTAGTGCGCCCTGTCATCTCAGTTGCATCAACCTTCTGAAGTTACTTCTTCCTCCTACTGGTCGATTCAACCTTGGTTTCTTTCTAAGCGAAACTTGATGCTGCACTCTTCATACCTTCCTCTTGGGGTCTCCCAACGAACGTGTGTTCACACGCATGCATGGCCCAGCAGCGGTTTCGGGCGATGAAGGCGGTGATGGCCCAAAAGATGGGGGTTTATTCCGTTTTTCTCGTGAAGGATATCTCGGTCGTGATACCGGAGGCTCTAGGGAAGTCAGAAAAGAGAGCACTCATCTTGGGGTATCATCGCACGCAGGCGACAACCCACTGCTGGAGGACGACGACAACAGCTGGAGCGGGCCGGTCCGGTGGACCACGGGCCCAACACGTGGCGCAGCTGGGGGTGAAGGAGGAGGCGGGGTGATCGACGTCCCTGCATTCCGCATGTAGTGATCGACATCGCCGACATCCAAAGCCGGAGGAAGGACCTCCAGGCGATCCAACAGCTCAAGACGAGCACCACGACCGATACCTGCACCATGGTTATGCAACAAAATAGGCGAATAGGCAACATCTTCAAATTGACCAGGCAAGGTAGAAGAGGAAGTAATGGAAGATGTATGTGTGTCAGGTGTAGGAAGAGAGGCAAAAGGAAACAAGGTCTCATCAAAAACAACATCACGTGAAATGTAAACACGGTTAGATGGCACATGTAAACACTTGTATCCTTTATGCATGGAACTGTAGCCAAGAAACACACAATTTTTGGAACAAAATTCAAGTTTATGGTTGTTATACTGGCGGAGGTGTAGCCAACATGCACACCTAAAAACCTTGAGGAAGGTGTAGTAGGGTGGCTCATGAAACAGAAGCTCAATAGGTGTTTTCATATTCAGGAGGCGTGTGGGAAGTCTATTAATTAGAAAGAAGGAAGTGGTGAACACATCACTCCAAAGTGTTAAAAGGAACAGAGGCATGCGCTAGGAGAGTTAAACCAATTTCAACTATATGACGATGCTTGCGTTCAGCAGCACCGTTCTTCTGATGTGTTTGTGGAAAAGCAACACGATGTGCAATCCCATGTTTCTGAAAGAAAGAATTATGATTACGGTATTCACCCCCCCCCCCCCAATCGGAATGGACGTGAACAATTTTTTGTTTGAGAAGGTGCTCAACATGTGCTTGAAACTGGACAAAAACATCAAAGACATTAGATTTGCGTTTAAGTAGATAAAGCCATGTAAAACGACTATAGGCATCAATGGAACTGACATAATAATTATGACCACTGACTGAAGTTTGGGCATGGCCCCACACATCCGAATATATGTTCAAGAGGAGTTTTGACTACATGATTTGACAAAGAAAACGGTAACTGATGACTCTTGCCTTGCTGACATGCATCACAAACTGTAATCTCCTTATTACTAGATGCAAAGGGGAGATCATGACGATGAAGAACATGACGAACTATGGGAGTGGCAGGAGGAACTAATCGAGAGTGCCACACTGCCACTACAACGGGGAGATATGCACACCGCTGAAAACCTAGGGGGAGGCTAGCACATCAAGGGAGTATAGACCATGGCAACTCCAACCTCTAATAAGAACGTCTCGTGTGGTTCGGTCATTCACAAAAAAATGAAACATGTGAAACTCAACGAACATCTCATTGTCAAGAGTGAGCTTCTTAACAGAGACTAAATTGCGAGTGACCGATGGAACATGAAGAACATTAACTAAATGAATAGGTTTAGAGGCGTGTGTAAGGAGCGATGTCTGGCCAACGTGTGAGATGTGCATACCTGACCCATCGGTGGTGCGAACCTAGTCTTGGCTGGTGTAGGACTCCCGTGGGTTGAGCTTAGAGAGCGCATGGTCAGATGATCTGTGGCGCCCGTATCCATGTACCACGTCGGATCAACAATGTACGAGGAAGTATACCCCTGTGTCGCCAATGTTGCTTGCTTCTCATTGCCGCGCCCGTCATTGCCAATGCCCAGAAAATCTTGCTTGAACCGACGGTGACAATGAGAGGCAAGATACCCAACAATGCCACCGAGCTGACATGGAGCCTTGGCCCCACATGCAGGGAAGAGCCACGCCAGACCACACACACCCGTGGAGTTGTTGGGGCGTGATGGGGCAGGCTGCCAAGGCTTCTGGTGTGGCGTACCACCATGCGGGCGCGGCGTTGACAGAGGATGGCCACCAGCAGTACGATGGCCGCATTAGCCGAGACATCAGTGGAGAAAGGGCGGAGAGCACCAAGACGCTACTCCGTGTTTAGCAGACGCACATAAAGCTCATGTGGGGAGATCGGGTTGTCCCGACCGTTGATATTCTCCACGAGGGAGTCATACTCTTCACCAAGGACCCTGAGGGTGAATCCAGTGAATTCTTCATCACGGAGAGGCTGCCCAACGGAGGAAAGAATATCAACCAACTCCTTGATTTGGTTGTAGAAGACCGTGACGGAGTTGTCTAATTTATGTATGTCGTCAAGTTTTGTGTGGATGGCCATGGAGCGTGCCAGGGACTGTGAGGAGAAGCTGAAGTCCAGGGTAGCCCAGGCCTCCCGGGATGAGGCGGCAAAGACAACCATGCTCGCCACGGCGGGAGTGAGCGAGGACTGGATGGCGACAAGGATAGCTTGGTCCTAGGCTACCCACTGGCGATACGCAGGGTTGGCGATAGTCACTGATGCGCCATCGGTCGTGGGCACTTGAACCAGCGTCGGGGGACACGGCAGGGTGCCATCAACGAATCCGTCAAGATAGTGGCTGCGCACGAGAGGCAGCAGTTGGGCACGCCAGAGGAGGTAATTGTCCGGGTTCAACTTCACCATTAGTAGATGGCCGAACTGGACATGCGCAGAATCACGTCCCGAGCTAGTGTCAAAGGCGTCCGGGCTGGTGCAGCAGGGGGCGTTGAAGATGGCGCGGTTGAGGGGCGGCGATGGCGAGTGAGTGTCGTACGCCATCGGGGGTGCGCCGTAGAACGGCGGATGTCCATATGGCCCGGCGCCGTACGACGGAGAGGGCGCGCTATACGGTATGATGGAGGAGGACGACACATATTAGGGTGCGGCACAGTGGAGGTCCCGAGCGAGACGCGTGAGGGCGACATCGCGGGAAGTGTAGACGAGCCGGCTCCGGCAGCGAGGTGAAGTGCTGCAGCGTAGGGCCACGAGGGTGCGACGCCGTGGCCGGGGAAATCGAGCCGACGGTCGAGAGAAGTGCGCCCGCACTCATCGTGGAGATCGGCGGGGGTTCAAGTGGTGGCGGCGGCTGCTGACCAGCCAGGAGTGCCACAAGAAATGGCGACACAATCGGAGGGGCCATTGAGGAGGTAGTCGAGGCAACGGCGACCAATGTGGACACAGAGGAGGTCACGGCGGCGGCGACAGATGGAGAGGGGGAGGAAGACATTGTAGATCGGTTTAGTCTGATACCATGTAAGACGTAGGGTTTTGGGAAACGCTCAACATCCAACAGGGTTGGCGTTGGTTTATATTTATAGTGGATACATGTACATGGTTACAAGTATACAGAAGCTATGTATAAATACAGTCTAACATAGGTCAACAACATGTATCTTCACATGACCTATGAAGCATAGTAAGTTAGCCTTTGTAAACGGTAGTATATTTATGGATAGTGATGAGCATCTTCTGGATGATTTGGAAAAAACTCGGCCAGCACCGTGAACTGTCATAAAACTCAAAATCTGGGACGTTTGATCTATGTAGCATAACCCCTACCCAAGAGTCATAAAATTATACTATTACAACATCGTTGCAGCATTTCCTTCTGTAGTAGGTTAAAACTGTACAAAAAATCATCACAACACCAATGCAGCTGTTAGAGATATATTAGGTGTACGTATCTTTACTAGTTTAGGATTTGTATCAATCTCCTACTCTATCTCTACGAGGCTTCTTGCCCTCCAAGTTTGTACCCCAATATATACTCGCCCATGAGGCTCAATAATACATCCAACATATTCCGCCAATCTCATCCTTCTACATGGTATCAGCCTAAACACGATCTAACCCTAGCCGCCGCCGCCTCCGCTTCCGCCTCGCGCCGCCCCCGGGACGGATCTATGATCGTCGCCGGGGGCCGCTCCGCCCGTACCTAGGGTTCGTCCGCCGGTCCCGTGGATCGGCTGCCCTAGAGCGTCTTTCTCTCCGCCGGTCGCTTGGCCGGCGTTTTCTTTTTTGGTTTTCCGATTCAAGATCGGTTTGCGTCGCCCGCCGCCACCGTCGATCCTCACGCGCCTCTACACCGACACCGGCGTGACTACCGGCCTCTTCACCGACACGGCGGAGTCACACGCCACGCGGCGGCCGTAACGACCATTATCCATGTGGCCTCTTCGCCGCCTCGGTGGCCTCGCGTGATGCGGCGGCCTTAACGGCCGCCTTCCGCGCGTCTACCCGCCCGTCGCTTTGTGTCGGTCGTCATCGCCCCTGTTCCGATCGGGACTCCTCCACTACCCCGCCTTCACCGTGGCTGCCTCACGCACGGAGCTGCCTTTGCCGCTCAGGCACGGCGCTGCGTTCGCCACTCGGCCTCCACCACCCAGCGTTACATCATCATCATCGTGCTGAGTGGCGCATCCTCCACCTCGCGAGCAAGCGGATTGATCACCCGCCCGTCCGCCATCCGTTCCATCCAGGTTGCGCGGCTGACCCGTACAGTCGTCTGCGTGCGCCTTCGCAGTTTCCCGTGAAGACCGTCCCTGAGTGTGCGTCTATCACCGATCGAGCAAACGGGCTGCCGCTGCGTCGCCCCATCGGGCCGTAGCGCCGCCGCCCCGTGGTTCTCACCGCGGCTGCATCACCCCGCGCGTCGCCGCTGCGTCGCTCCTCCGGGCCATAACGCTGCATCACACCCTCCCCGCCGTCGCCCCGAGTTGTTCCAGCGGTTCACTGGCGGTGCGCTGCCGCTACGTCGTCCCTTCGGGCTGTAGCGCTGCAGCACACGCGGTCCAGGTCGCCGCCCCGAGGTCTTCCCGCCGTCGCCCCGACACGCACGTTGCCGCTGCGTCGCTCTTCGGGCCGTAGCGCCACGACGTGCGGTCCACTCCGCCGTCCCCGCGCGTTTACCTCTTCGTGGTATGCGCCGCGCCGCCTCCCTAGGAGCGGGAACGCAACCGTCCGCGCGTGGTCTTTTTCGAGTTGTTGGGTTCTTCCTCGCCTACTACGAGCATCGCCGCCGCGCTTCTACACGTGACCGCCGTGGCCCTTCGCGGGCTACCGCCGCCGTGTCGCTCCTAACGGCAACCGACATGGCCCCCCCCACGGGCTGCCTTTGGTTCCGCCGACTACATCGCCGTCCACCTCTTCCTCTGCTCTGACAATCGTGGTTGACATCGGCACCTTCTCCCCCACGCCGACTGGCGCTGCAACCGTCGTCGAGCCTTCGTCCACGACGTGTCTCCGGGCCCGGCAAGCCTGGTGCGACGCCTCGTCAACATCGACTTCGTCCTTCTACGCATCACCGTCATCTTCCTCGACCACTTCCTCTGCTCCGACAACCGTGGTTGACATCGGCACCTTCTACCCCCATGCCGACTGGCGCTGCAACCGTCGTCGAGCCTTCGTCCACGATGTGTCCTCGGGCCTGGCAAGCCTGGTGCGACGCCTCATCAACATCGACTCCGTCCTTCTACGCATGCCCGGTGCTGGCAACACTGGCGCGTGCCTTCGTCCACGACGCGTCCACGGGCTTGGCAAACCCGGCGCGACGCCTCGTCCATACCGTCTTCTTCCCGGCGCACCACTACTTCAACACCACTGCGCCTATGTCTAACTTGGCGCCTCCTTGCGCCCCGCGGCTACACAGCGACAACCTCGACACCGGCTACCCCCACTCGACATCGACCTCGGCAACCCTCGCACGGCTACCTCGACCACGGCTACACCACCCTACGCTCTCGGCTACCTCGACCTCGGCACAAAGGGCTATCATCTCGCCTTGACCACTCATCAGCTTCCTCTACGGTCCAAGCTCCAGCGTCGTGACACCGTCCACGATGTCAGTCCACTGGATTCTACTTCGGTTTCTCTCCAGTCTGACCGTCCGCGACGCTCCTGTTGTTCACAACGATGTCGCTACGACTGCGGGGGGATGTTATAGATATATTAGGTGTACGTATGTTTGGTAGTTTAGGATTTGTATCAATCTCCTACTCTATCTCTACGAGGCTTCTTGCCCTCCAAATTTGTACCCCAATATATACTCGCCCATGAGGCTCAATAATACATCCAACATAGTCCGCCAATCTCATCCTTCTACAGCAGCAAAAAATAATGAGCATGCAACAAATCCCCATCGGTCGCGGCAAATCACCGAGGAAAAAGTTCACACACGTAAACATGTGAGGACAAATGTTTTCAGCTTCTCTCAGAAAAATGTAGCAAACGCTCAGAATAGTCGCAACATGTGAGAAATAATCATCAACCATTGAAAATCTACAAAAAAAAAATAACCTCGATTTGGATCGCAGACCTCGCCATCTAGGCTTGGCATCGATAAATCTTGCTTGCCTAAGGCTTATCAATCTTGGATCCGACGAGCCGTACCAATTTTCGTAATCTGTGGTTTAATTCGAGGAACTTCGTGGCATGGATTGCGAGCTCCACACCAACATCCATGGCAAGAGGTCTTCTTCCTGGAACCCTTCTAGAGACTCTTTGCTATCTGTTCTGATCCCTCCCAACTCGTGGCGTCGACGGCCCAAAATGGGACTTGGAACATCTCGTTCCGACGAACTTTTGGGCTGGCTGAGACCGCTGAGTGGGTGGAACTTCGGGGCGATCTTCCTGGAACCCTTCCAGGGGGGCCCGACCAGGTGACCTGGTCCTTGGTCCCCTCGGGATCCTTCTCGGTCAAGTCGGCTTATAGGGCCCAGTTTTCTGGGCCATTTAGTACTTTGGCGACCCCCCTATGGAAGGCCCCGATACTGCTGAAGATTAAGATCTTTGTCTGGCAACTAGGTTGCCCTCTGGGATCAAAGTGTCTAAGCGCCATGGCCCGGGGGACGGCCTATGCCTGCTGTGTAGATGCCCTGAGTCCAGTACACACCTATTCTTTGTGTGTCCCGTTGCCCGGTTTCTGTTGAACTTCGGTCGTTAGGCGCTGGGGCGACGTGGCATGCCTTGGACCTTGGCGAGTTCCTAGAAGTCCAGGCACACCTGGCAGGGAGGGGTGGACGCCTCTTCTAGCTGGTGTTCGCGGCAATGACATGGTCACTGTGGACTACTCGCAATAAGATGGTGATTGAGAAGATTTTTCTGCGACGCTCTTATGACTCTATTTTCAAATGTTTGGCTCTGTTGCAGCAGTGGCACCCGTTGTAGACAGTGGGACAGGGCGCGGCTTGACGACTACATTGACAGACTCCTAGTGGCCGCGCGCCGCCTATCCTCTTCCCCGGTGCCACCTTGAGGATCCCCCCCCCCCCCCGCGCTAGCGGTTCTACCTCCTGTCTACCCACACCACCCTCCGCCTAGTTCGTTCTTTATTTTTATTCTTGTTTGCGTGTTGTTGTGCTGCTGCCCCAGCTTTGGCTATTTGTATGGTTTCGTACCTGGTACTCTGTATGACTATTGTGTCGGTTGCTTTATTCATAAAGCGGGGCGAAAAGTCTGTTTCGAGAAGAGGTCTTCTTCCACCTAGATGTAAACATGGACCGAGCTCGTCGGAGAAGAAGCAGGGTGTGGAGCATCGGAAAAGGGCCACTATACCATCCATGGCAGGAGGTCTTCTTCACCAGAATGTGGAAGAGAATGTTACAATTCGTAGGCGCACAATCGATCTACCGAGAACCAAGCAACCATAGCATGATGACGACACCGAGATTTGTTAACGCAGTTCGGCGAGCTCGCCTACATCTGCGAGGCATGACTACGAGCGCACCTCCCCATTGATATCGCTGCACCGGCCACCTTAGTCGCCGGCACAAGCCATCGGCTTCCCTTGCGCGCCTGCTGCTATCAAGTCGTCATGGTTACATTGTGTGGCACCCCCCACATTATATGAGAGGCCTAAGCTACAAGAGTTCGACTCTAACACTACTCATAACCTATCCACAATTATTACAACTTCAATTCCAAACGTAACCTAACACGTACATAATATTCGACACAAATACAAAAAACTCCACCTTGGCGAATGTACTCTGCCACCTTGAATTCGTCAATGCGTTAAACCACCATGCACTCCGGACTTGAGTTATCTTTCATGAGCTTCACTGCTACTCCCAGACTCCACGTGACTCCACCTGCAACTATAGTCCCTGCTTCCCGTTCAATGCCATCACATACCGACCACTAGTCTACGTGAAAGCACTTCCAAGTTGAAGAAATTTCACCGTCGCTCTTTAGTCACTTTGAATCAAATTTACAGTTGTCTCATCTTTTTCTTGGATAGTCTTCTACATGTCCCACAGCTATAGCACTCCGCCTCCTTCTGCATCTTATCAACCCGCACTTTGCCATGTGCACTCAACATCACAAAATAACGGCCATGTACTGTCCAAGCTTCCGGCATTATAGACTTTCCAACATTTTCTCAGATTTCCCATGGCTGACCCATGTCTATCACCTGGCGTCAATCTCCATAGACCTAGTCATCAGCTTAAATCTGGTACTCGCCAACACTGCTTAAGAACCCGTGCACACATGTCAAACCTCATGTCCGACCGCTCGTGCCCTTGTCCGTCGCCGTGTCCCGTGCTTACCGCACACCTCGCCGCTATTACCGCGTCGAGCATTCGCAATCTTGGCCAAGATCTACCGGGTTGTTAACCCACACCACCTCAGGCCCCACTGCAGATGTCATACTCGACCGATGTCGAGTTTCACATATCTCTCGAACCCTGACGTCCAGTCCGACCAACGTGCTTCTCGCCTTCCTGCTGACTAGGCTTCGACTCACCGATATCTTACGTCGTAGTCCCTCCATCAGCCGAACGGAATCGTTAGACTCCAGCTCCACCTTCAACATGACTCCGTGGTAGATGATCAGTCCATCTCGCGCCCCGCCGACATCAAGATATTACATTGCACCATCTTGAATCAACCCCGCGCCATCGCATGTCGAAGCACGCAGCCCTTAGGCATGCGCCACGTGTTTCCACGTCATAGAATTCGGACACCATCAACCGTCACGCTCATACGTCGTCATTGCCGATCTTTACCGTCTTCTGCCTGTCAGACTGTCTAGTCCAACTCAGCCGAACGCATCCGACCGCAATCATGCTCCACCTTGCGCCTGGTCCACCTACCGTGCACTGGCACCCTGTGTATGCATGATCCTTACGACGCGCTCGGGCTCATCGTCAATCTTCCAATCTCCCGGTTAAAACCCATACTGAGCAACAAAACTAAAAAGAAACCCGTTCCTGGTAGCTTCTTGGGTGCATGTAGCATATGACCCACAACTCCAATGCTGCTTTTCTCTTTCATGTTGTCACGCCATGCACGTAATACCACATGATTTCAAATTGCCCTTTTTTTGAGTAACAAATCTCCTAGCACATGTACGTTGTCCCTCCAAGCTAGCACAACACCTCACGAGTCACGACCAATCTTAGTGCACCGCTGCTTCCGATCGATCAACGTGACCCTCCAGCGCCTCCGCATACGTCTAGCCCAACACTGTCTATGTTGCGCCCCTGCCGCAACTGCTGCGTTACGTCGCCTTCAAGACGCACCGATCTCAGCGAATCGATTTCGCCGAGTCCATGAGATTCCACGCGCCGCTGCCCGATCCATCTGCCAAGCTGCACCCATGAATCGAATCCAGTGCACCACCAACTCGCCGAGAACGGAGTATCCATGCCGCAAATTTCCGTAAGCCAGAGCCGAACACTTGTACACGCTGTCCATCCTATTTTATGCCGCCGATTCTCTAGATCAACGATATGTGCCCTCAAACCTTGCTCTGATACCACTTGTTACAATTCGTAGGCGCACAATCGATCTATCGAGAACCAAGCAACCACAGCATGATGACGACACCGAGATTTGTTAACGCAGTTCGGCGAACTCGTCTACATCTGCGAGGCGTGACTACGGGCGCACCTCCCCATTGATACCGCTGCACCGACCGTCTTGGTCGCCGGCATAAGCCACCGGCTTCCCTTGCGCGTCTGCTGTTATCAAGTCGTCATGGTTACATTGTGTGGCACCCCCCACATTATATGAGAGGCCTAGACTACAAGAGTTCGACTCTAACACTACTCATAACCTATCCACACTTATTACAACTTCAAGTCCAAACGTAATCTAAGATGTACATAATATTCGACACGAATATAACAGAGAAGCGAGCTCTTCGGAGAAGAAGCAGAGAGGGGCGCATCAGAGAAGGGCGCAGCGGCGGAACATAGACGAGGTGCATCACTGGAGGCAACGACCGGCCATCCGACTACAGACGCATGGTCGTGAGAAGAAAAGGCCGGAAGAGACAGTGTGCTGCAGAAAAAGCAAGTCACACATAGCCGAATGGAACGCACGTATCATCTGCCTGATTATAGTCTTTCCTATATTTTTCCTAGTAATTCGCTTTTATGTTCCTTGGATTTATCGCTTAGTGATCTAAAATTATTTTTTCGAGGATAATCGTCGAAGGTGTATCGTTTCATAAAAGAAAAGGCGAGGCCAATTACAACATGGTTGGCACAGATGCCAAGCACATGTCCACCAAATTTACAGCATGTCCATCACTCATCAACCCTTCACCTATCCACCTAGAATATTCACCTATATATTGTTTTGTTCATTCGACGTCATTCTGATATATCTTTCTTTAAATTTCATTTTTATCTTTAAAAAAAACGAATTCAAACGAGAAATGGGAAGGGTTGAACTATCACTTGGTACAATTTGATCTACTGCTAACTATACCCCTAAAATACAACTACTCTGGCACGAATATACAAAATGGACTACTTTTCCTATGCTTTACCATATCGTTACTTTCAGGGCAGGACTTGATATATTACTAGCAATATGCCCATCCATTCCTACGGGTTCAAAATACCTTTTAGGTCACAGAGAATTTCACTACTGAAACTTATTTTTTCTTGACAGGATGAAGGAACCTCTAGTCATGCTAACGCAAGAATGGTAGGTCGTTCTTTGCTATATCTTGACCCTTACATTTGTGTGTCTGAGGTAGGCCCTGTCGAAACGTGTGGGTGCCAGGATTTGCAACGACCCTCACCGAGTGCAACAAAATCATCTACACCCTATGTCCCAGTCACTCAAATGAGTTTATCCACACAGTAAAATGCTTCTAAATACACTCATTTCATCACACTTAATTTGAGACGAGGGAGTAGCAAAGTCAACGGATCGGAGTTGAAAATATGTGATATTCGTCCGGCATGGTCAACGAGACGAGTTGCTGGTTCCCTCGCTGTCTAGCTGGGGCAAAAGTTGCCTGGAGTTGGCGTCAGATGGTGACCTGAGGCAGCATTCCGAGTGCAGGTCACGTGTGAATTGTGATGTAGCTTGGGCATGTCATGGCGGCGGATTACAATGGCAGATCGAAAAAAAAGAACGATGGCTAAGGCAAAAAAGAAAAGAAAAAGATGGATCCTGCTTCCCTTCGGTGATACACCTGCAAATAGGTCGTGTCACTCACGCCACGCATACCCCTATCGAATTCCTGGAGACTAGTAAAGCTCTTTTTTCATGTCAACTTGCTTGTGGCATAGCTCTCCTTCAGGTCCTGCAACGCTTCACGTATATAGTCATCGCCTTGGTTTGAGTACTTCAGACAGATGAGCCGTTGCGCAGCATTGTAAGCCATCTTGAGAGAGCGGTACTGCTCACAGTTCTCATCCATCCTAACCATTTCCTGCAGGAATAAACACGGTTTTTTTTTTTGGCCCATCAATTAGGAATAATTAAAACAGACCAATCCTGTGGTGAAGGAAACAAGTGATTTTGTTGTGCAGTAAACAACGAACACAAGTTGGAACATGAGTGTCATACTTTGGTAGATAATTAGAATTGCATCATATACGTTAGGGAGATCAGTGTATTAAGACCAGTGACCAAATTGGAGTACCTGCTCCGTGATTCGTGAAGTGATGCTGGTCGCAGTGTCGATCACCGTAGCAGGAAGGCCAGCCACTCTGGCTAGGAGAAGTCCATAGTGCGGTACCCGTCGGACACCATCCTTCAGCTGGAACTGTTTTTAGGGAAGCGACACTGCATTGTTAACGATATGAAAACGAAAAGCCCGCGGCCTTCAGTGCATTGAATCCTACCTTGAAATCCAAGCGGTTGTTTCTCAAGTCGACTTCGAAATGGAGGATTTTCACATTTGGATACATCGTCGCGAGCTCTGACAAGCCCTCCATGTGTGTGGCAAACACAGTGTAGCTGCATGGGTGAAGGAAAACACTATTATAAATTCACACTACTAAATTTGGTATGGAACTAACTACTCAGGCTGGATACTATATCTGTTTTCTGCTGAAATATTTCCTATGTTCGTAGTTTAATATATATAGTGTTTGAAATTTAATGGTTCACAGGGTAGAAGACATTCTTTATTTGATAAGAAATAAAACATTCCTTTAAGAAAAAAATAGTTAACTATAAAATGTTTGGACATGGGCAGTGCGAACTATATGTGCCTGGACTTCCTTCAGACATGCTTCAGAACCCACATTTGTACTTACAAAAGGTTACTAATTCTTACGCTTTGAGAGATAGCAGGTGTTCGCAGCAGCTCCATGCAATTGCCAACCCATCGGAGGATGAAGTAGCTCTTCCAAGCTCATCTACTACAACCAAGCTCCTGTAACTCACATGTTCATGGCTATCAGAAGGACGAACAGAAAAAATATTCGATTTCAATCAATGGCAGTGAGGTAGTAGTACTTTGAAGAAACATTTTGCATGATGAAAGCTGTCTCTTTCATTTCCGTCATAAACTGCAAATAGAAATTAAGCTAATTAGGAATATTTAAGACAAATCTCGTTTCCAGAAATCTTAAGGTGCTTGAGTTCATTAGTTGAACTGGATGCAAAATCACAGCTGCACCATGTAGTTAGAAAACCTGCACACTCACTAGTAGGAAAAAAATAATCAAGTCCCACCTTTCAGGCAGGCAAATGGGTTTCACAAGTATACTAAATACTCCCTCCGTCCCGAATTACTTGACGTGGATTTGTCAAAATATGATGTATCTATATACTAGAATATGTCTAGATACATCCATATTTTGACAAATCCACGTCAATTAATTTGAGACGGAGGGAAGTTGGACAAAAGTGGATGTATCTAGACATATTTTAGTGTTAGATACATCTACTTTTGTCCAACTTTGAGACAATTAATATGAGGGAGTACAACAACAGGATGCAGACAGATACTCTATTGACTGAATGACAGACCAGATAGAAGAAATATTATGTGTAAATAGATGTCCAGTACGGACCACTAAACCCAGAAGACAGGACGCAAAAGATAAACTGCAAGAACAATTCAAAATAACATCTCAGAAGTGTAACTAAAACTAGTAAAATAAAATGGTTAAGTGTAAGCTACTACTCCCTCCGTTCAAAAATACATGACTTCCATTTGTCCAGTTATGGATGTATGTAGACACTAAAACATGTCTAAATACATCCATATTTAGACAGATGGAAGTCATGTATTTTTGAACGGAGAGAGTAGATAGAAATGGCTTTTAGGACCCACATGATCTCAGTACTCAAGCATTACACAAATATAATTTCGAGGCCGAACAGGTACAGAACTTATAAATTAAAACCTTCAAGAGCCCATATGCTAGTTTTGTTTCATGCACTAAGCCACTAAACTACCTGAAAGTACATAGAAGCAATAAAGAAATAGTGACTAAAGTAGAAAATAGAAACCTTATCGAAAAGATGAGTGTGCGTACCATGCTCGAGTTGTTTTCAACATTGTCTCCAGTGCCTATACGTGTGAATATACGATCTACCACTCTCAGTGATGCAAACTGAGCCGGAACATAACAGCCGATTTGAGCAAGAATAACTATAAGACAAATCTGTTGAAGATATGTACTTTTCCCACTCCTACAATAACAAAGACAATGCAGAGACTAAATAAAGCTTGCATAAATAAAGCAGTAGCCTACAGAAGCAATGTTAATGTGACTCACATGTTTGGCCCCATGACAAGAACCATATTTGATGCTTCGGAAAGAAAGATATTGTTAGGCTGCATGACAGCAATATCACACCATTGACATTCAAATAAAATCAATAACGAAAATATGGCTTATGAAGTAAAAATGGGAAAATCAATAAATATACTTACAACAAAATCAGTATGTAAGCTCTCGAGGATAGGATGCCGTCCAGCATTGATTGCCATAGGACCATCATCTGCTTAATCGAAAACAACAACAACAAGTTATATATGAACTCATATCAGGATTCCACAAACACCGCCAATAAAAGAAGTCAAACCTAAACTAGTGAAATTACAAGAATTGAGCTAAAATCCCACCTGTAAACTCTGGTCTCGTGTAACGATCAACAGGCTTTGTAGATATTGTATAGGCAAAAGAATTTACAATCATGTCCAAAAGACATAATACTTCTGCGAGCATTGTTAAGATACCAATATCTTCTCTGATCTCGTTAATAAGTCCTGAAATAGTAAAAGAGACTTAGCCAACTTGAACATTTATAAAGAGTAGTACTCCCTCCGTTCCTAAATGTAAGATGTTTTAGCCATTTTTCATATACACACATGTCTACATGTATCTAGACAACTTTTAGTGCACATGTTCACTCATATTAGCATGTATCTAGACAATATGAGCAATAACTACAACATCTTATATTTAGTAACGGAGGGAGTAGATGATAGGCGCTTGCATACAAGTTTAACAAGTAATATTGCATGAAAGTCCAGTGTCCAGTTCCCAGCCCACAAGCTTCTACAGCGTTTACCACCATTAGGAGTTAAATTGCATGAGAACTTAGTGAAGTAAACTCAAGCATTGCTTTTTAAGTTTGTGCTGTCAGCCATCCAAGTGCATGATTGCCAACCTGGAAAGGTGAGTAAGGCAAATAAATGGCCCACTAGAGACATGGTTGACAAGCAAAAATTGCGGGTCCATAAATAGACTATGAATCAAGATATTGCTCTGTTATACAACAGCTAACTGCTGCTACCTACATGGAGGATGCCATAAAATACAGATAGTGACTCTGTGTAACAAATGCACTCGCCATATTATATCAATAACTCCTTTTTTTTATAAACTTAACTGGAATAAAGATCAAAGCACATTCTTGAAATCGACAAAAGTAACAGAACTCCAATGATAGCTTCAAACAAGAACTATGCGTAATATGATAACAAATGGTAAACACTTAATGGTTGTAGAAACCTTCCAAACAAAGTTCCGTACGCGAGAAGCACTCAGCAGCAGCCGATTTGTTCCTAACATTTAGCTGCACTTGGTAGAAAATACATGACATTAAGTAGCTTCCAGGACTGCACAAAATAAAATAGAATATCTGCTCGCATGCAGTATAATTTGAGTTCTACAGAAATAATTTGACCTTTTCCTGTTCTGGAAGCTGATATTTCAGAGAAAGAAGAAAACTCCTAATTACAGTATACTTTCTTTGAGATATAAACAAAAATAACATAGAATGGGCTACTGAGTGGGTAAACCCCGCTGGCTAACATGTACTCCACTGGAAACTTGAACGACAGAAAAATAAACCAAATGGTAAAGTTTTGCAGTGTAGAAATTAGTGCCCAATTACCAACAAAACCTAAGAATATTAAATTAAGGAAAATTGAACTTACCGAAGCAAGCTCAAAGCTTGAGCAATGGACATTCTTCCCATGCCTAACAACCTAGTTGATTATTTAAAACTCACAACTGGTTAGCATGCAACTAGGAAGCTGAGTTTTTAAAGGGGAATCTACATACCTGAATAAATTTATTTGGAAGCTTTTCAGTAATGTCCTTCTGGGGAATAATAAAGTAAAACCCCAGTCTATTGTTATATGGTATCTTCAGGTTTGGCATATTAAACTCCTCCCTGTACTTGGTGGCGAGGTTATGTATGGCTGCAGGATCATATGTAAGCTAATGCATTACACAAATTAGAAAATGAATATGAAATGATAAGCACCTTCACTGGTATCACAGAATGATCGGCGAGCAACATCAAGCAGCCCATCGATTCCTGCCTTAATAGCGAAACACTGCTGAGTGCAAGCTACAAAAGGAGCCCTTGAATGAACGACATCTTCATCAATCACATCCCCGATTCTAGGATCAGAGAAGAGAGCACACAAGCATTAGAAACATGGTTCAAGTTTTTACATGATTACTTACAGTGGAGATGAATATAACCGTGGTTAGCAAATAATGAAATATGGTGATGCAGATAAAAGTAGATGCACAGAGGAAAGCAGGAATGTAAAGAAGAAACACAGAAATCAAAATCTTCGGAAAGAACCTGATGCTAATATGTTGTCATCATGCTCAACAATACCAAAACACAACTACCTGTACTGTGCAGCATGAAATCGGTATTTCATAGACTAGCAACAAGATACGAGCAAAACTAAGCCGATGGTGAATGTCACGTGATAATTCATATTATGCTGTTGCTATTAACTATTGGAAATTTTGGGTGAAACATTGTAATTTACATCACTGAATAATATTTGATTAATGTTGATAGTAAAAGCACCTTGAATATCGATAGGTACAAAAACTAGGGGTATTCTAGTACCCATTTTCATACAGCTACCGACAAGACCATGTCTATATATTATGCAAAAGAAAGGAATATTGGGCTTCTAAATTTTCCTTTGGAACAGGAGGGAATAGAGCATAAGATCGTACCTCTTTCTCATGCTTGCATATTTTGAGTTTTCACATACTGTTTGATAAATGTTCTGAAGAAGAAAACTTTTAGCCCCCTTTAGAACCTGCATGATATGAGGAGCTACACATTACATGCTTGAGAATTAGTGCTGTCATTTTTAGTAGAAATAAAATTATAAATCAGCAGAAATAACTCAAGATTAATATTTAATTATAAAATGTAAATACCAGTACAACAGTCTGAGTACAGCACCTTGGAGAGGAATGGTATTCCATCCAGAGCAGTTTTTAGGACAATAATGTCAGATATCAACAACTGGCTCTTTCTACCATTGGCAGGCTTCAGTACGTCATCAGTGACCTTTTTAGGCTTGAAGCAGAAGTGACAAAGAACCTTATCTAGGACATTGTAAGGGTGCAAAGGTTTTGTAAGATTGAAGATCGTATCACCTAGAGAACAGCACGGCAAGAGAAGAGGATAGAGAAAACCTGATTCTTTTGGAAATTTACGGAGACCTTGTGTTAAGCCAAAGAACAGTTCCTCATTGCTCACTAGCTCATCCTGAAATTTATGATATTAAATTAGAACACGTGCAATAAGTTTCGGAAGACACACCAAGAGCATGCTAGTTTTCCAACTAGGGACCTTAGCCACCACCTTATCAAGATTTTCTGTACATTACTACATTTTGTTATCGGAGAAACACTGGAATTTCTGACGCGTGTTAGAAATACCATATATCGAGTTATAGATCAAATAGTGCTTAACAAATACTCCCTCCGTCCGGAATTAAATGTCACAAAATTTGACAAAAGTGGATGTATCTAGACATAATTTAGTGTGAGATACATCCACTTTTGTCAAACTTTGTGACACTTAATTCCGGACGGAGGGAGTACATCATACATAAAACCAAGTCTACTTACCAAGCAATCGAGCCGAGTATTGATAGTTCGAATATCTTTCAGCGGTTGTAGTAAGTTGGCTCTCAGTAGTCTAGACCTGGGACAACCATGTTGAAGTTTGATATACAGACTAAGACAAACAAAATAAAAAGCATATGGTATGGATAAACAGTTGACATAAAATTGTAGTATCATTTGGTCACCGAAACATTGGTTTGAAATTTGCAAGATGAAATGATTAATCCTATAGCAAAACTATCAATCAGGATGCTTATAATTAAGAAAGTAAAGGATGTTTAGCTTTCTACATCGAAACATATGGGGATAATTTGGGGTAGTGAAGACATACCCTCCTGTAGTTTTTGTAGTCTTCAGCATCTGAAGAGACTTTTCTTTTTGTTGCTAGTGCCCCACAGTTCAGTATGGAGAGGGTCAATAATTTCTAATGTTTGAACACTGCTGGGTGCACATCAAAAAATGCAGGTCATTCAGATCTAGCAACTGAATTGTGAACACATGTTCTTCAAGTTCTTTTGGTGCTGAAGATTAATCAGGTTATGTTACTTGATACAATTTGAAGGTATATCGTTAAATAATACCTAGTTGAGTCAATGTTCATATGGTCAAATGAACCATTGAATGTAACCTGACAGCAAAAGCAAACTTTTAAGGAAGCCAGTTATGGGAGGCCATGAGACTATAAGGCCATAATAGATAGAAAAATCCAGAATAAAAGATTTCAACTTCCATTTTATGGAGCTAACACAACATAGGACTAAATAACCATGTCTAGAAACACATGAGATATGGTTGTTGACTATTTGAGGGCATACATTAGTTTAGAAATGAATGCAGTAAATCATAATATATTCTGTTTCAAAGTGTGTAACTAAATAAATAACCAGAGAATATCAATTAAACTTTAAATAATATAATATAATTCCTGATTAAGTGGCTTCCATGAAAGAAAACTTAATTAAACCATGGAATCTGCATGAGTTTTCAGAATTAAGACAGCACATACCACATGGCTGCATGCATAGAAGTAGAACACGTTGCAGATGCTAGCAATAATCTATTGGATGATAAATAATCATAAATCTACGATAGTTACAGAAACTGTTGCCATTAACACGCTAATGTAATAATGTCACTCCAAAAGCCAATTTCTTGAGACAATGCATATAAGATATTTCAAATATGCATAACCTAGGAAACAGGTCATCAAATGGAGAATAAACAGGAAAGCATCAGATTTTCCACTTGTTTATGATAAATAAACTAATAAGGATGAACTTAAAGGTCAAACAAAAGCTCACAATAACAGGTCTGTTAAAGATTGTTTTTCAAGAACTTACTGATAATGAATGGTTGGTAATAATTACACCTTTTTCTGATTCTATCCTGTCAAACATATATGAACAAAATATCATAAGACTCATGTGATGCTGGGTAATCTTGTTGTAAATAAAATAAATTCGAGAAATTAGGTACCAGATGCAGTTCATACCCCAAGATGATATTTCAATTGAAAGATGCCATAATGGAAGATGAGTGAAAAAAAATGTGATTAACAGAAAAAAAAATGCAAATGGATGTTACTTACTGCTAGCTTTCGGCATCAGGTATTTGATTTTCAAATTAATAAAAAAGATTGTCAAAACAAGTACTCCCTCCGTATCGGAATGTAACGTTTTCTAGACTTCACGTATCTAGATGTGTTTTAGTGTAAGATGCACATGAATCTACACACTAAAACGAGTCTAGATACGAGCAGTCTAGAAAACGCTAAAATCTTATATTTTGATACGGAGGTAGTATTAGACTAACACTGTTCATGCCATACTTAGTCTCCCCTCTCCGTTAGAAGAAAGCATGGCACCTCATCGTCATTCCTTTTCAATGGACAAGAATGCTTACTTATTGATAACCGCAACAAAAACAAGGTGTTAGGTAAATCTTGATGTCCACGATTTTTTTTTAAAATGTTCCATTTTTTCTCAAATGTTGATGGAGTTTAGAGCTTAAATGTAGTCTCATTTTCAATAGATCATGCAGTAATAAATATGCAGGGCCATTTTCAAAATTGTGTATCCTCAAAAGAAGAGGAAGGTGCTAGGGCATGACTAATACTAAATGATGTAGACAGAAAGAAAGGAGCTGTAAATGTCAGTATTCTATTAGACATATCTGACAAGTCATGAACATGGAAGCTTGGGTTCCAATTGATAGTTGATACAATACCATATTATATGCATGACATGTTATGGAAATTCACTCCTATTGCTGCTTAAGGCATTGCTGAATATATTCCTGAAGAGGGAGACGACCATAGTAATGTTTTGTATTCATGCGTTGAGAACACTTACCACTTTATTGTTGCAGACGCCGCAGCAAGACAAAGATAGTACTGCTTGCAGTAAGTATCCAAACCTAGTGCAGATGGGTCTCTAGCTGAAAGATTTTTCACCATAACAGACCCCTTCAAGAGAAGGGAATATGAATAATATGAAGAGGTGCCATTCACCCTATAACTGAAAGGACAACTGTGCCCGTGAGTGAAAGACAGCATAATACCTTTGTATCATCAAAGCAACCACGTGCCATCGTGACCTGCAAAGTGAGTTTTCCTTAAGACTAGAATGCAATGATTTTTACCCTTCTGTGAAATATGGATGGAATATCATAAGCACGAATAACCTTTTTGTTTGATGGGTAATTTTTATCAACCAGCTCCGAAACTCCAACCATACCATCCGCAGCTGTTTTATTTGGGGGAACAATTACAACCATCGGATCATAGAAATGCAGTAGCGTCTTTGTATTCTGGTATGAGCAGCTCGTCTCAATATACTGAGAGAGGTGCAGTGAGGCTGATCTCAAATCGAAGGCCGCAACACCAACCTGTAAGATTTAAAAGCTTATTCCAGTAAAGGTAGCGAAATAGTAGAACGAAGTATCCATTTTTTTAAGCGCAGAATCGGCTTTCTCTACTTCCACCAAAGGTTGAAATTCCTTTTTCATGAACAAAAAAGGCACAATATATTAGCCAAATGTGCGATTTCATGTTCACGCAGAGAAAGCCACAGATGCCCACATACACAACCAGAACATTTACAGGCGCACCAAAAACAATTGCTATTCCATTGGATGGGGTGAAGAGATTGAAATTTATCTAAAAATAGACACAACCTACACCTATAATATATAATTCTAATTAAGACTTGCATATGTATGTGAGATAGTGTTGTTTGCAAACAAGCAACAAAACAAACTGCCAAATTGAGCCACACAAAGGAAATTATTTTTAGATATCCATACATTTCCGAGTTAATTTAGCATAGTAAAAGTCAAACACAGCCTACATTTCTGGACGGAGATTAACACCCAAATCCGTGTAGATATAATGCATCAACAGTAAATTACTAAAAATTTGCTGACCACGTCAGGGTACAATTAATATCATTACTTTCACGCAACCACGATTCTATAGGAACGGCAAATGCAGCAGGAGAACAACCGTGCAGCCATCGTCATGACACGAATCGTCAATCCTGAAAACCCCAAACCCTAAGCAAATCTCCGAGGTGGCTAGGGATCTCTACCCTGGATGGAAGCACGCAACCGGCCGCAAAATATATCATCCAACCAACCGGCTGATTTTTCAGCAATCCAACGGAGAAACATCGTACAGGCAGATACCAGCCCGAAGCGATTCCTTGGACTGAATCCGCGGCCATCCCTGGAAGATAGGGATTCGGTTGGGGCACGGAGGTCGGACCGGTCGAAATGGAAGCCGCGGGACGAAAGCGACGACCAGACTGGACCAATGCGAGGGGTGAGGGGAGGGTTTAAGGGGGAACCTCCTTGGCTCGATTCTCGATGAGGCCGATCACGAAGCTCGACCGGTCGCCGACGACGACGATGCCACCCGCGGCCCCTCCTCCCCCGGCTGCTTCCTCCTCCATCTCCTGCGCGCCGAGCCCTGCAGCGGTGTCTGCGCGAAGCGGCGAGGAGAGCGTTTGGCGGCTTCCTTTTCCTTTGACACGGCTTGCCGCGGGCAGCAAGTGCCGGAGAGGACGTGGTTTGTGAGGCTGAGCGCGTGGACCTACTGATTGATCCCATTTGTACAGTACGTTTTTGTCACGACCTCCCTTGTATTTAGTTCAGGGTTACGATACAAGGAGGCGATCGATCCAGATCGCGGAAGTTTGAACTACGGAATTCGAGGTTACAATTTGGAACTAGTCAATTCTCTATCCCTCCTTCGTCTCTTGTTTCCCTTCTTATAGGCTGCTCCTCTGCGACGCGTTGAAGACGCTCCATCAGGCCGGCTCCAGGCCTGTTGATGCGTGGGCCTTGGGCCGGGCCGTGACATGCCCCCCTTCTTGAGAACTGGCTTGCCCCCAAGCCAGTGTGTCGGGGAAAACTTGCGCGAACGCCTGCCGATCCTCCCATGTCGTCGATGGTGGCGAGAGATCATCCCAAGCGACCTGCACCTGGGTTACAGCAACTCCACCGCGCTGGGCAACGCGCGTGCCCACAATTGCTCGTGGCTGGAACACAACAGCAGGATCCATTAGAAACAAGGCCTGAGCATCGCAAACCTGCTGTCGCGGAGGAAGGTGTCGTTTGAGCTGTGAGACATGCACGACGTCGTGTATCTTGCTTCCCGCCGGGAGCTCCAGTTTATACGCCACTGCTCCAATGCGCTTGAGAATTTTGTACGGCCCGTAGAATTTGAAAGCCAGTTTCTGCGTGCTGCGTCGTGCGACTGAAGTCTGAATGTATGGCTGGAGTTTCAGATAAACGGAATCACCTTCCTGGAACACCCGCTCTGAGCGCTTCTTATCGGCTTGACGACGCATACGATCTTGAGCTCGAAGGAGCTGTTGTTGGAGCATGGACATCGTGGTTTCTCGGTTACGGATCAATGTCTCCAGGTCTTGCGCTGTTACTTTTGCTGGGTCAGGTGCGCCAAAGTGACACGGAACATGACCATACAGAGTTTCAAAAGGAGACCTCTCGAGAGCAGAATGGTAGGAAGTATTGTACCAGTATTCCGCTAACGGCAACCACTTAGCCCATTGCGTTGGAGTGGCATGAGACGAGCAGCGCAAGAATGCTTCCAGGCATTGATTCAGACGTTCTGTTTGGCCGTCCGTCTGAGGGTGGTATGCCGAGGACATCATCAGTTGCGTATCTGTCAACTTGAAGAGCTCTTGCCAGAGTGTACTGGTGAAAATTTTGTCACGGTCGGAGATGATGCAATGTGGAAGGCCGTGCAGCTTGTAAACATGGTCCATGAACAATTGTGCTACCTGGAGAGCAGTGAAGGGATGTTTCAGAGGAATAAAGTGACCGTATTTTGTGAGCTTGTCGATCACCACCAGTATTACATCAAACCCCTGGGACTTGGGCAATCCTTCCACGAAATCCAAACTGATAGTGTGCCAGGGAAAAGGGGGCACTGGCAGAGGCTGGAGAAGGCCTGGCATCTTGATGTGTTCCACTTTGGCTTGCTGACATGTGACACAAGTACTGACGAACTGCTGCACCGTGCTCTTGAGACCAGGCCACGCAAACAATCGTTTGACGCGCTGGTAAGTGGCCAACACCCCAGAATGTCCACCCACTCCACTCGCGTGCAACGCCTGGATAATATGCTGTTGGGCCACAACATTTCCACCCACCCAAATACGCCCTCTGAACCTGATGACGCCATTATCCAGAGTGTATCCTTTATCCATGTTATTGGAAAGTGCCAATTCAGCAAGCAGTTGTTGCGTTGGAGGATCATCTTTGTATCCTGCAGTCAACACCTGTAACCACGTGGGTTCCACCAACGAGATGGATGAGAAATCTTCACTGTGCACCCTCCTGGACAAAGAATCAGCAGCAGCATTGGTGATTCCTTTTTTGTACTGAATCTTGTATTGCAAGCCCATGAGCTTGAGAAAGGCCTTTTGTTGCATCCCTGTTGTCAGACGTTGCTCCGTGAGGTGTAGCAGGCTTTTCTGATCGGTTCTGATGATGAACTCCTGGTGTTGTAAATATGATCGCCACTTGTCTACTGCCAGTAGGATCGCCAAACATTCCTTCTCATACGTCGATAGTGCCTGGTTTCTGTTACACAATGCCTTGCTCATGTAAGCTATTGGATGGTCACGTTGCATCAGAACTGCCCCCACACCTGTCTGACTCGCGTCCGTTTCCACCACGAATTTCTCCTCAAAGTTGGGCACGGCTAGCACAGGAGCTTGGACCAATGCTTCCTGTAGGGTGCAGAAAGTCGTGTTTGCCACTGGTGTCCACTGAAACTGCACTCCTTTCTTCAGTAGCTCTGTCAGAGGTCGACTGATGATCGCATAGTGTCGAATAAATTTTCGGTAATAACCTGTCAATCCCAAAAACCCACGCAGTTCCTTCAAATTCGTAGGCACTGGCCACTATTGTACTGCTGTAATTTTTTCTGGATCCGTGGCAACACCTGCACCACTAATGATGTGGCCCAGATACTCCAGTCGTGACTGAGCAAACAAGCATTTGGACCGTTTGATTTTCAGGTTATTATCCTGTAGAAGTTCCAGCACTTGTCGCAGTAGAACCAAGTGTGT
The DNA here is from genome assembly GCA_028641055.1 of Alopecurus myosuroides. Taxonomy (NCBI): domain Eukaryota; kingdom Viridiplantae; phylum Streptophyta; class Magnoliopsida; order Poales; family Poaceae; genus Alopecurus; species Alopecurus myosuroides. The sequence continues at coordinate 360,883,485 of CM054059.1, read as the reverse complement.
TTCCAGTGTGGGTGTGTACACCAGTATGTCGTCCATGAATACCAAAATCCCATGTCGCAGCAGTTTGCCAAAAATTAAATTCATGACACCCTGGAATGTGGCTGGCGCACCCGTGAGACCAAAGGGCATGACCAAAAACTCGTACAGTCCCTGGTGAGTACGAAATGCTGTTTTGTATTCTTCTCCCGCTGCCATGCGAATCTGGTGATACCCTGAGCTCAAATCCAGCTTGCTGAACCATTTGGCGCCTGCCAATTCATCGAGAAGTTCATCCACGACAGGTAACGGGTGCTTGTTCTTGACTGTCAGCGAGTTTAACTGTCTGTAGTCGACACAGAAGCGCCACGAGCCGTCCTTTTTGCGCACTAACAGTACTGGTGAGGCAAACGGACTGGTGCTGCGACGGATCGTTCCATGTTGCAGCATAGCCTGGACCTGCCGTTCAATTTCCGTTTTCTGATGGGGAGCATATCGATAAGGGCGCACATTCACTGGTTGAGCTCCAGGCACCAGTGGCACGCGATGATCGCAATCACGGGATGGTGGCAAGGCCACAGGCTCAGTAAAGAGCGAGTCAAATTCTGTCAAAACTTGCTGCACTTCCACTGGAATAGCTTCTATCTCGTCAGTGATCAAAATCGAATGCAGATTTTTCTCCTGATGGACCGGCTGCACCTAGACACATTCGATCACTGCTCCTCTTTTTAACAGACCGTGCATTTTGGCTGCAGAGACTGGTTTACAATCACTCACCGCTTCCTTGAGCCCTTCCAATTTGATGCGCCGATTGTTATGTGTGAATTTCATCCAACGAGCCTTCCAATGCACCCACATTGGACTGTGTTCTTCCAGCCAGTCAGCCCCAAGTATCATGTCATAACAGGGCAGTGGCAGCACCTGGAAATCCTGAGTGAACGAGTGGCCTTGGCACAACCAGTTTAACTTGGGCATGATACGAGAACTGACGAGTGTCGCTCCATTGGCAGCCACGAAACGGGCCGGTGGCGCCTCCTCCGTTGCACGGTCCAACTGTTCTGCTAGCCCTATGCTGATGAACGACGCATTTGCACCGGAATCCACCAAAATGGCAACATGTTGCTTGTCCACCATGCCGTAGAGACGCATGGTGCGACGCTGCCGTGATGGTGTCTTCTCTGTCGATGGCCCAAGCAAACATAAGTCTTCATCTGCACTCGCTGAGCTGGTAGTGGATTTCGTATCATCCGTGTCAATGTGTAACACTTCCAGTAATTCTTCCATAATGTGGAGAGGAATTTGGGCTGGACATTTGTGTGTTCTGCTCCATTTCTCTCCGCAGGTGAAACACAGGCCCTTCGCACGCCGATAGGATTTCAATGCTTCCAGTTTATCACCTTCTGGTTTCTTGTCGTCTGTGCGATTCTGCCACTTGTTCTTCTCTGGTTGTTGCTTCTGTTTGTCTTTGCACCCTTGTCTGAACCCGGAGTACTGCCTTTCTGCATCAATCTCAGTCTCCTGCAAGGCAGCCAACAAACTCGCAGTATCTACTTCTTTTGGACAGTGCAAAATAACTGCAGAACGAATGTCAGGGCGCAGACCAGCAATGTATCTTTCAACAAATAAAACCTCACTAGTGTCAGGATCCTCTAGCAGAATCTGATGTTTTAAGGTATTGAAACGTGTAGTGTACTCAGTGATTGACCCCACTTGCGCAAGCACTAGCAATTGCCGCACGAATAAGGTGTGTTTGCTCTTTCCCCACCTCTCTCTCACCATGTCACACAATTCCGTCCAGGTAACAATTTTCCTCTTCTTCTGCACAGTTTTTAGCCATAATGCCGCATTGCCTATCATGTTGAGCGATGCAAATTTGACCTTCATGTGAGCTGAAACTCCATATATCTCGAAGTACAGCTCACAATTGTCAATCCACACCTGATAATCGTCACCATCGAACTTTGGGAAATCCATTTTCGGAGTGAACGATCGTGCTTGTGAGTGGTGCGAGTGCGTGAAGCGACCATCGGGTGGTTCAGGCTCGAGATCAAACACAGGAGAGGCGCGGCGAATCGTACCAGTGTCCGGAGGTGGAGCGGAAAATCGATTGATTCCCGGATCCAACCCCCGTGTCGGATATGCCTCGCCGGGCCCATTGGGCGCTTTGTCGCTGGCGACGCGCACGACGGTGGTCGCCGGCGTGGTCGTAGATGTGCTCGCGGAGGCGAGGTTGGTGATTCCTCCCGCGGCTTGCGATTCGAGGAGGCCCAGCCTCGACGCCGTGTCCTCCGCGTGGAGTTTGAGGAACTCCGTGTTCTTCGCCAATTCAGCAGTCGTCGAGTTCATGGACTGCATCCAGCCCCCGATCGACGCCATCTGCGCCACCAGGTCGTCGAGCTTGGCGTTGGTGGAGGCGCTCTGCTCGGTGACGGTCGCCATGGCCGTCGAGATCTGTGATTCCACTGCAGACGGCTTCTTCCTGGGCGCCAGATCGAACCTTGGAGTCGCGATCGAGCCACAGGATAGGATTTACAGCAGCAATCGGAGATCGCCACCAACCACGAGTGGACTGACAGATCAAGCGAATTCCGCGGAAAAAATCCGGCTCCTGATACCAAATGTCACGACCTCGCTTGTATTTAGTTCAGGGTTACGATACAAGGAGGCGATCGATCCAGATCGCGGAAGTTTGAACTACGGAAATCGAGGTTACAATTTGGAACTAGTCAATTCTCTATCCCTCCTTTGTCTCTTGTTTCCCTTCTTATAGGCTGCTCCTCTGCGACGCGTTGAAGACGCTCCCATCAGGCCGGCTCCAGGCCTGTTGATGCGTGGGCCTTGGGCCGGGCCGTGACAGTTTTCTCTTTCTTTGATTGACTTGAACGACGAGTAACGTTGACATAGCACACTTGGCTGTCTTTTCGTGTGATGTGGATAGCGCGAGATTTTGAGAAAGTTGATGCGTGTAACGTTCGCGATAATACTCCCTCCGTATCCGTACTGTATATTACAGTAGAATGTTTGCTATTTCAATATACTAGTCGAATGCCCGTGCGTTGCAACGGACACTTAACATTCTTTCTTTGTCGTCCTTGTATTTAATACTCTTCCATCGCTAACTTTTGCGCCAATGTTTTCTCCAACTCTATCAATTTCCCAAAAAAAAAGGTATTGAGCGTCGAACCGTACTTGAAAACTAATATAAGTTACTTGTAATATTCCCCATGTTATAATGTACCAAGGAAGCATGTTTCCTGTTGCTGTATTGAGTCCCTCCTTTTTAGATGGAACTTAAGTAGTAACCGATGATCAAAGGATAAAGTTAATAAAAATACGCTAGGTCAAGCCCTTCAATGTATAGTCTTGTAAATCATGCAATTCGCTTAAAATAAGGATAAAAAATTCTTTTACCCATTAACTGTCCAGGAATTAAATATTTAAATTCCTACATATCGGTCTCAATCACCAATAAAGGACCAAGGCATTCCAAGATAGCAATTGGTAGGAAAACTACTAACCAAGTACAACAATTAGACAAAGCATTGCTATATAGTGTGCCTACATGTAATATAACTACGGCCCCACATCCCCATCTGAAAGTACTGTCCAACATCACAAGCAAAAGAGAAATTAGAGACATAGAGGTGCATAGATGGAGAACTATATACAGCTCGAAGAGGATATCAACATTTGTGTTGGCCCTGATCCTTCGTACACATTACCGTCAGCCATCGTAGAGATGATGAATTACACTAAAAATAGACATGGATTAGATTTTGTGACAATGTAGTGCATGGATAAACAATGGAAAGTTTATATTTCTGAAATATACATCCTAGGTAGAAGATCAGGCAATATTATAAGGCTGCCAAAATTATCATCTAGATTGGTTATTTCCTCCCGATGAAAACTCAAGATTTCAATTAAATTTGAAAATTATTCTAAATTTATAGAATGAAATTTATGCACCTTAAAGGATTACTTTGCATATATTGTAGAGTTAATAAACAAAAGTGTCCGGTTACATTTTGACTGGTATAGATTGCTTTGCTTTATGGTAACCGAAACTTCAGAAGTGAGAGCAAACAAATCAAATCATGCTAACAACCAATTTGAAATTGAAGAAATGAAATAGTACAGATCAGGTACTTGACAGACAACTCCTGATCTCATATGGTCATTTTTGCACACGGTAACTGATAGTTCATCAAGCCGAACGAAAAAAAAATATAACAGATAAATCATTTGAAGGAATCATACATTGGCAGGTGTCGGTGTTGCCGCCGTCTTAACCTCCCTGTAGGTGGTCCGACGCCAGTTGACCGCACATGGTGGCATGCAGGACCTGACGGTGAAAGTGGACGACGTCCTAATAGTAAGCTTCTGGAGCACCAGCTCGGGCGAGAGCTCCGACACCACCGCCATGCACCATGATGCCACCGTGTCTGCGACATAACAGTCATCATTTACTATATGACCGCTCATACCTGTGCATGAGAAGTAGCAGCCGCTCTCCGCGAACCCCAGCATGTTGGTCAGCGTCGATGCCTACCATAGCCCCCCATCACGCCACATTCTCGTCGGACGTCATCTTCGAGCTGAACATTGGTCATATTGCCACCCTTCTCATAGAAACAACCTGTATGTTTACATTTTCGAACATGGATATCTGAATTATTCAACTAAATATGTTAATCTCAGATTTAATACTACTCCCAAAACCATCGTAATTCATGAAGTGATAATCTGATCTACCATGTATAAGCTAGCCAATTTAGCAAACTGGGAACTGCGAGAAAATACTACAGCCATGGTTACGTTGGATTGGATTCCAGTACAACAGTGCACTTACTCCATCCCCGTGGTCTACACCGCGTCATGCTTTGCATGCACAGAACATACGGAATGCATATTCAGATACGGTTCCACCGGGTACCAATCCGCTCAATAATAATTCCAACCACGCAACTCACCTCCAGGTACACATCCACTGTCGAGACATCGTAGTAGTTTTCATAGACGGGGGTGCCATGAGACTACGGTAGAGACGTGGGGTAACGGGATAGCGTAGTAACATAGAACACATGATTTTACCCAGGTTCGGTACGTCGCGACAGTACGACGTGACTACTCCTGCACTTCTCACTAATTGGGACTAAAGCCCGTAAACAGGGTTACAATGTGAGGGTTTTAGATCTACGCTACTCGACGAGGATGAGCTTCTCGGCGAGTTGGCGTAGAGCTTCTCTGTTATTCCTCTCTTATCTATCTATCTCCCGTCCGGATTTATATAATAGCCGGATTAGGGCTTACAGAATAGGAAATCTAGAAGACTACGGTAACTTGTAACTTGGAAAGCAAGGAATCCATCTTCTACTCCAAGCCAGATCACATGGGCCGTGATCCGGGTTCTTCTATAATCCGGCTTCTGTGCGTCGGATTACTGGGCCGCCTAATGGACCTAAGCCCACTACCACTTAGGCCACCCTGGTAATCCGGCACTTTGTCTACCATCTTCTATACCCCTATTTGTTATATATCCGACAGTAGCCCCCAAGAAGGATCGAAACTCTGATTCTCCGTCTTTCGCCAAATATTCTTTGTCCGAGAAATATTGATTCAGCAGTCTTGATTCTTCTTATTCTTCTTTTGAAAAAGATGGTGACATGAAACTCGGAATCCTGAAAATCCGGCTTTTCTCTCACGCTCCTTCACGGAGAAGAAACTTCTTACGTCAGCGCACTTAACCATGCTGACGTAAGCGACGTTTGAGATTTACTCGGAAAACCCAGAAACATATCTCTGACAGATTCTCGCGGGAAACGAGGAGATAACCATCATTACCCTGTCGTTTCATTTCCCGGATTTTCCGGTGAGTGACACGCGGCAAACATCCAACGGTCAAAATAGCCGTTGGCGCGTATCTTGACGGATTTCTAGCTATAAATAGCCATCCTCGTCCTCAACGAAAACCTTCCACACTCTCACCGCACTCGCCATTGACGCGCTCGAGCTCTCAAGCGACGCACTGTCCCGAGCGCTCCTCACCTCCAAGCACACCCGAAACAAACCGCGCCGCCAGGAAATGGCAAGCTCACCGTCTTCGCCCACTCGCGCCGCCATCAACGACCTCATCAGCGACCTGGATCCACAAGTTGGGTCACCCAAGCACGCCGGCGACGAGCCGGAGAAAACCGCGGTCTCCGCGGCGGGCGGAGAAAACCTTTCCGCCGCTGCGGACGTTGCGGGCGCGAGTTCCGCCGCTTCCCCGCCGTTTGCTCCTGAAACGGCGGAGGAGAAGATCCAGCTCGTCGGTGACGAGCTCGCCGCCGCAGAAGCAGCCACCGCCTCCGCCACCGGAGCAGATGAAGAGGCGGAATCTGCAGGCAACTGGATTGCCTGCAGCATTCCCCCGGCTCTTCTTCCAAACTTGGAGAAAGAGGGCATGATCCTCCAAGGGAAATGGCGGCTCCCTGAAGACGAGAACGAGCCAGCGCCAAGAGACGGCGAAAGGGTTCTTCTTTCTTCCCACCTCCTGAGAGGTATGGGGCTCCCTCCTTCCGCTTTTTTCCTCCAAGTCCTTTCTCACTACAACATCCAACCCCACAACCTGCCACCCAACTCCATTCTTTATATGGCCGGGTTCCAGGCCCTATTCGAGGGTTACTTAGGTTTAGAGCCTAGGTTAGATTTCTGGATGTATTGTTTCGGGGTTAAGCGGAACTCCTCGGAGGGCGCACTCCCGACTTGCGGGACCATCTCCTTTACTCTTCGGAGGTTTAGGGAAGATTGGTTCCCCAAGATCAAGACATCAGAATCCGTCAAATTTTGGACGAGTTCTTTCTTCTATCATCCCGATGTGCCTTTTCCAAAAAAGGCCATCGGGGTTCCACCTTTCGCCAACACCGCTGCTGTTCCCCAAGAGAATTGGGGAACAGAAGCCGTCCAAGTCCTGCCGCCTGATCTACTAAGGATCAAGCGGCGCATCGCCAAGCTCACCTCCTTGGATCCGCCTCTAACCGGCATGGACACGGTCCTATGCTGGCTGAATAGGCGAATTCAGCCATTGGCCAACCACAGTGGTCGTCTCCTGTGCGAATACACGGGAGTCAAGGATCCAATGCGGACAACCACCAAAGATTGGCCCGCAAAGGAGCTTCGACGGCGCATCAACCAGTTGGTCGCATCACGCGACCAATACGAAGCGAGTCGGCCAATGTATACGGCCGACAACCCGGTTCCCAAGGTAATTTTTTAGTCATTTGGGTATAGTTTCATTCTTTCTCGGATTTTCTAGCTTCTGATTCCGATTTGTTTGTCCGACAGTTCGCGGATCTTCCAGATTCGGAATTGGCCTCCGAGGCTGAGCTGGACGCGCTGCGCACCGCTGCGCACCGCTGCTACAGGTGGACGCAAGCGCAAGAAGATTACTTCCTCTGAGGAAATTATCGACCTTGACGGAATCCCCGTCGCCACTTCCAGGTTTATTTCTTCTGGGTTCCTTTTCCTTCATGGGAACTTTTCATCCATCTTCCGTGTTTTAACTTTTCCGGGTTTTTTGTTTTTTAGCCTGCCTCCCTCCAACCTAAAGCCGAAGAAGCTCAAGAAACACAAAGTTGTTTCCAGCCGAGGCGGTCAACCTTCTCCCGCCGTCGCTCCGGGTACACCGTCCACGATGGCGGAAGAGCACGCTGCAGCCCCCACGACCAAGCCGTTAGAGCCCAGCCAGCCTGTTGTGTCGGACACCGACACGAGGGAAAGGGCGGCTCCAAAGGTGGAAAAATTTTCTCGGACTTTCGACGAAGAAATTCCCACCTTTGACAAGGACTTCAAGATTATCAATGACGGCCTAAGCGCGGCCGGAACTGCTTTTGCGGAATACGCAAAGGAGTTCAAGGAAAACTTAGCGGGTTTGCAACGAATGAGCCAAGTATGTAATTCTAGCCCCCAAGCATTAAACAAAACTGCATGCCTGTTTTGCTTTGATGCTTTTTGTAACCATTCTTTTCCTTGCTATGTTCCAGCAAACCGCCGAAACCATTAACATGGAAGTTTTCAACAAACTCTCCATCAAGAATAAAGAGGTTAGAAATCTTGTTTCTATTCTTGAGGAGAGAGAGACGGAACTGGCATCGTCTCAGCTCGCTTTGTCGGAAACATCAGGTAAACATTTTTCCTCTGAGGTTTGCGATTCAATTTTTTGTCTATGTACTTATTCCGGAAATTTTCTAAACCCGGAATTTTCTTTGCTTTCCAGCTGCTTTGGCTAAGCAAATAGCTGAAGATGCCGGCAATGCCGAGAATCTCCGAAAGGAGAATTTGGAGCTTCACAAGCATCTTGTGAAGGCTCAAAAGGATCTGGAGGCCAGCAACTTGGCCCTTGGAGTTGCCAACTCCAAGGCTTCTGAGAAGGCGGAGAAGGATAAATCCACCATTCAGGATTTAGAAAATGCTCTGAACCTTCGCCTGGAGGAAATCTCCGAGATCGACAAGCTTATTGGTAATTTTCCATTACCTTTTTTATTTTTCCATATCTTGTTTTTCTTCTCTGTTTTTCACCTAACACTTTTGATTGTTTTGTCGGAAAAAACAGGAGATACCCCAGATGGTACCCGGCTTGAAGGGATCCAAGCCTTTGGGAAGATGTGGACTTCGATCCGTGCTGCTGGAATGCAGCTGGTGAACAAGTTTCTTCCCGCAAGGACTGGGGAGTTCTCGGAGGTTGAAAAACTTCCGGGAGCCATCATGGAGGTGGCGGAATCCAGGGATTCTATCCTGCGTTCCGCTGCACGGGGTGGTGCGCGTATGGCACTCGGCCTTATGTGCATGCACTACCCCGGTGCTAAATCCTGGCGCGTGGCGTCCGGTGTCCCTCAAGGATACACGGATACTCAGCGAAATACCATCTTTGATGAAATCAAAGGCCACGCTACCCAGATTGCCTCCATGGTAAATATTTCCGTCAATTATCCAGAAGAGGAGATCCCTCCAATCCCCGAGGACGACAGCAGCGAGGAGGAATCAGATGCTTGAAGGGCTACCTTTGACCTGGATATCAAAAATAGACAATAGGAGCATTACTGTTCTTTCAATGTAATCTACAATGTAATGCTTCTATTTGTATGAATGAAAAATTCCGCCTTTTGCAGTTTTTAATTATGAATTTTTTTGCAAGGTTTTTCGGATGTTACTATTCCTTTATCTTCTAAGTTCTCTAGCATATATGTTTTAACTGTCCTTAGTGTTTCAAATGGCTCAAATAGCAATATGAATCGTCATGCCGAGAAACTGGGTGTAACCAATCAGTTTAAACTCGGAAACATGGACCATGCTAAAGGCATTTTTACTAACTAGCTCCAGTAACCCAACACATACGCAATCAGATAATGCTTAGAGGAACAAGGAATTTTTTGACCGAAACTTGGGCACGCAGGCAATTCAAGTTTCCTTTAGCCGTTAGCAGGCTGAAAAAACATTCAGTTTCTTAACGCCGAGTACGTAGGCACAATTCGGGTTAACATTGAGTACTTTGTAAGATCATTGGGAAATAGAGAAGGTGGAAACATGCTTTTACTATAATAAACTTGTAAAAAACATGGATACCAGAAATCCAACAACTTTATTTCATGATCTCAAAAGATGTTTACATAGATATTGAACTAAATATAGAAGATACATAACTGCTATGTATTCCAAAGCTTTGCTATCCACTTGACTTTGTTGGATTTCTTCAACAACTTGCATAGTGTTAGGATTTTAGCCCCCAGCCGACTAATAAATCTGCTAACGGCAGCTGCGGAACCCGTCAATCTTTGGACATCTTTGACGCAGGTAGGTTTTGTGATGTTCAAGATTGCCTTGATCTTTTCCGGGTTAACTTCTATTCCTCTGTGAGAAACGATGAAACCCAGAAGTTTTCCTGAGGGAACCCCGAATACGCACTTAGATGGATTCAATTTCATCTTGTAGGTGCGTAAGTTTTCGAAAGTTTCTCGCAAATCCTCAAGGAGTGTATCTTTTTCCTTGGTTACGACAGCAATATCGTCCACATAAACATGGACATTTTTTCCAATCTGACTATGCAAACAACGTTGCATGCAACGCTGGTAGGTTGCACCTGCGTTCTTCAGGCCAAACGGCATGGTTACGTAGTAATACGTCCCGTATGGGGTTATGAAAGAAGTCTTAATTTGATCTTCCTTTTTCATGCGTATTTGGTGGTACCCGGAGTATGCATCCAAAAAGCACAAAAGCTCAGAGCCTGCGGTGGCATCTATTATTTGATCGATTCGCGGTAATGCAAACCTATCTTTCGGACACAATTTGTTCAAGCCTGTGTAATCTATACACATTCTAAGAGCAGTAGTGTCTTTCTTCGGTACTAATACCGGATTTGCGGACCAGTCAGTATGGATTACTTCCTTGATGAAATCCGCTGCTAAAAGCCGGATAATTTCCTTGCCAATAGCCTTCCGTCTTCTTCCGTCAAATCGACGGAGTCCTTGTTTGACGGGTTTTGATCCAGGAATAACCTTGAGTTGGTGCTCAGCAAGTTCCCTGGGTACACCTGGCATGTCAGCTGGACACCAGGCAAAAATATCCCAGTTCTCACGGAGGAACTTGATGAGCTCGCCTTCCTATTTGTCAGTCATCCCGATCCCTACGACGATAAATTTTGTCGGATCTTTGGGATCTAGGATTACCTGTCTTGTATTCTCGGATGCCTTGAAGCTGTCTGTTGGCTTCCGAGTTTCTTTTCCTGCCGGCATTTCTGACAGCGATACCTCCTTGGCTAATTCCTTCAGTTCTTCCTTTGCTATGACTCTCTGAGCGCAAAGGGCGTTTTCTTTCTCCAACTCGTTTGCCAACTTGAAATCACCAGCTATAGTGATTACTCCTCCTTTGGGTCCTGGCATCTTCAGCTTGTTATAAATATAACAGGATCTTGCCATGAATTTGGCGAAAGCTGGACGTACGAGTATTGCGTGATACACGCTTTCGAACGGCACTACTTCGAAGGATACTTTTTCCTGCCGGAAGTGATCTTTATCTCCGAAGGTGACATCTAGGGAAATTTCTCCTAGGGATCGTGCTTGCCTGCCAGGGACAATACCATGGAAGCGTATGTTGCTGTAGTTGAGCTGAGACTCGGAAATCTTCAGATGCTTCAGTGTATCCAGGTACATTATATTAATGCTGGATCCTCCATCCATCAGCACTCTTCTTAGCCTAGTATTTTGAACAATAGGGCTTACAACAAGAGCTTGTGTGCCGGGTTCAGGGATATTTCCGGGATGATCAGACTGATCCCAGATTATCGGTGTGTTGGAGTACTTCAAGAATTTCGGGGTTGCCGGAACAACCGCATTTATTTCTCGAAGTGTTCTTTTGGCCACCTTTGCTGACGGGGTTGCTAAGAAAGTTAGCATTGCTTCTCCATCAACTCTCGGAAACTTGGGTTCGCCTTTACACCGTTGTTCCTGGATTTTTTCGTCAGTGTCCGATTCACTGTCTTCTTTGTTAGCTTCTGGCTTTTGTTTGGCGGGTTTCCTTTTGGAACCCTTCCCCTTACTTCCGGCTCCTGCACTGCCTTTCATGTGCTTATTCAACCGGCATTGCGCGTTTGTATGGGTGGATTTCCCAAATTGCGAGTGGTGAACGCAAGGTTCCGACTTAATCCTTTCCCATTCCTCTGGAGTGTAGTTGATTGGATCTGGGTTGCGTCCTTTCCACTTGTTCCCCTTTTCTCCTCCAAAGGCTATGTTCACCTCTTTGGGTTTCGTCGTTGTTTCTGGAGTGGCTTTTTTGTCAGAACGAGGGGTTTTCTTGGCAAGTATCAGTGATTCAATATTGCATCCTCTTGCTCTGATGTCATCCTCGGCTACAGCATGCTCATTGGCGGTTGTAAGCATAGATCCGAGATCCTTGTGCTTTTTGGAACCAACCATGAACGGTACGAGTCCGGGTTTTAGGCCATTGACGAAAGCATGCATTGCTTGTACGTCAGTTACTCCAGAGCAACTATTCTTCATTGCTGTCCATCTGGAGATGAAATCCACGTATGGTTCATCCTCAAATTGTGTGCAACAGTTTAGCTGGTTGATGATGTTCGGGCGTTTGTACGTTCCCCGGAAATGCTGAGTGAATACTCTAGCCATATCATCCCAGCTGTCGACTGTTCTTGATGGTAATCCATTGATCCAATCTCTGGCTCCGTCCAGCAGCATTAGGGGAAGAAACTTGACAGCTTCCAAGTCTGTCCCATTGTTGATCTGGACGGCTGTATAGTAATCCGAGAGCCAGGTATCCGGGTTCGTGATGCCGGTGTATTTTTGGTATGTTGGACCGACCTTGGCAAAGCTAGAATGCAGCGTTATTCTTCGGATCCTGTCAGTAAAACACTTAGGACCAAAGTATAGATCATCTTTTTCTGCTCTGTCAATGTGTGCAGAATATCTTCCGGCTGAATGAACAGAAGGGGATCTGCTCCTTTCTCTTCCATTGTTGCGCGAACGCGCTTTTCCGGGATTGTTTCTATCTCTTCCGTGATCACGCCCTTTTGGATTAGGCGGAGTTCTACTCCTGTGCCTTTCTTTGTCCTTAGGCGGTGTCCGGGATCTCTCACGCCTGTGAGGTATATCGTATCTTCCAGCTTTCTCAGCTGGGTTTCTCGAAGGTGGCATTATTTTGCCGTCCTTCCGGTGTTTGTCTTCCCGATCATGGGGTTTATGCCCATCTTTCGGGAGATGGGATCCGGTCCTAGATGCTGCATCCCGGTTGTCGGGGTTTTTCTTGTCTTTTCTCGGATCCTCTTTTTTATCTTTTGAGTTGTCTGAATCCCCGGGTTCTTCCGGTCCAGGTGCTCCAGCAGCGCAAGTAGCTGTCTTGCATAGGGCGGAATTATCATGCAGCCTCCCTGATCGCTCTTGGGCACGCTGTTGTTGTTGCAATGCTTTTCCTAGGAAAGCATACACTCCTTGGAGTTTTTCCCCGTTGGAATACAGATCGTTGTTAAGAATCGCGAACGCTGCTTCCGCGTTTTCTGCTGCGGTCTTGTATATTGGTTCGCCCTTGGCATCTTTGCCGTTTACCTGCTTTTGCCAAGATGGGTTATGGAACCTTTCTTTTGGCGGCAGTTCTTCCGGTCTTGCGATTCCGGGTAACCTAGTAGGTTTTAACGCGGATCTATTCTTTCTCTCATACTCCTCTATTTCTTCCTTCATGACCTTGGTGTCATTATGGGTTTGTTGGAGATGTTGCCGAGATCTGAGTAGATGTTGCTGTTGCCGTTGGAAAGCTTGTCTCCTGGCTTCCAGCATCTCAGGGGGTTCATCTGGTCCCACTGGTGTTTGCAATAGCTCTTGCTCTTCCCGTTCCGTCATTGGCGGAGCAGTGATTTCTTTGGATTTCTTCTCCGCAGGCTTTGTTCCGCTAACATCTCCAACTTCTAGGTTTTCATCAGCGAGATCAGCTGATTTTTTCTTCCAGATTTTGTATTGGAGTTTTTTAGCGGCACGGTGCTTTTTCTTGGAAGAGGGAGGTTTTTTGACAGGTTCATCTTCTGTCATCTCCTTGACACTGGGGAATACCGGAGAAGTTTCTCCGTCTTCTCTCTCTTCCTCAGGCGGAGGGGTTTTAGGGCTTTCCTGGCTGCCGGCGTCCGTGGTATCAGCCGGTTTCGCCATTAGGACTTCATGGAATCCCTCTTGAAAGGACTTAACCTTTCTTACGAAGGCGTCCTCATCTTCGTCTTTGGAGTCGAAGTTATCCGATCCGGTTTCCGACTCCAACCTCGCCTCAATGGCGGCAAGCACGGATTCTGCTTCCGAGTTCATCGTCTTGTTGACGGATGTCGGATCTTCCGCCTCTGTGACGGGTGTTTGATCTTCCGTCTCCATGACGGGTGCGTTGTTGTCTGCCTCTTGCACGGGATTTCCGTCATCCGTGTTTTCGGCGATTTCGGATTGCACCATGCCGATAAAGTGTGTATCACTTTTTTGTCGGCGATCTGAGCAGAATCCGGCATCATAGTCATCTTCGACTGGGTATAGGGCGGGTGGGATAAATTTGCTTCCACCGCAAAACCCCCATTGCTTCTGCAGTTAGCCCGATAAAGATGTTAGCAGATCCTATCGGTAGCACGCAGGCACTTACCAGGTGGTTTTGCGCCGGTATGTAGGATCCGTTGTCGAGGAAGCGCCCGACGTCGTTGTCGAACTCCAAGCTTCCGACAGTGATTGATCTTCCGATTCCGCCAAGTATCCCAGATCGGAATCTCACGCCTGACGTCGTTTGCCCCACGGTGGGCGCCAACTGTCGAGACATCGTAGTAGTTTTCATAGACGGGGGTGCCATGAGACTACGGTAGAGACGTGGGGTAACAGGATAGCGTAGTAACACAGAACACAGGATTTTACCCAGGTTCGGTACGTCGCGACAGTACGACGTGCCTACTCCTGCACTTCTCACTAATTGGGACTAAAGCACGTAAACAGGGTTACAATGTGAGGGTTTTAGATCTACGCTACTCGACGAGGATGAGCTTCTCGGCGAGTTGGCGTAGAGCTTCTCTGTTATTCCTCTCTTATCTATCTATCTCCCGTCCGGCTTTATATAATAGCCGGATTAGGGCTTACAGAATAGGAAACCTAGAAGACTACGGTAACTTGTAACTTGGAAAGCAAGGAATCCATCTTCTACTCCAAGCCAGATCACATGGGCCGTGATCCGGGTTCTTCTAGAATCCGGCTTCTGTGCGTCGGATTACTGGGCCGCCTAATGGACTAAGCCCACTACCACTTAGGCCACCCTGGTAATCCGACACTTTGTCTACCATCTTCTATACCCCTATTTGGTATATATCCGACATCCACCCATGGTACGACAGCCACAGTGTCGGGCGATAGCGATGCCCAAGCCACCCCGCACGTCGTACTGATGTCGTCACTGGGCAAGGGCCATGTGGTGCGGGTTGCAGAGCTGGCGTCCTAGCTCCACGCTGAGCACGGATTTATCGCCACGGTCTTCACAACTTCACCACAAGCTTGGACTCGCGGCGCAGGGCAGCGCGTCTTCCTAGCCTCCCTCGTACTGGTCATCGGCAACGCGTCGCTCCTAGCCATCCCGCGGGACGACCTTGTCGTCGCCAGCGCTGCTCTCCATTAAGGGCACGCTTGGATGGTCTGATAATTTTCCGGAGCCGATTTTTTTCCGGGAGTTTGAATAGCCCGCGTCGTATTTTTAAGCGAACCTAGGGAGGTCCGTAAAATTACACCTCCGTATTCCGGTAAAAAAAAAACAGGGAACCAAGCAGGCCCTAAGGCGTGGCGCTCTGTGCCGGTCCTGACTACCCTCCTAGCATACATCGTGAAAGCCAGCAACCTCGTCGCATTCATGGCAGGTCTCTTCGGCTCTCTCCATCAGGCTGCCTGGATATTTTATCGTGCCTAGCGCCGACATCCTATAGTCATGACTCATGAGGATTCGGACAGTGGTCGGTGGCGGTGGCCTCGGCGCCCTGGACATCCGCCATCCATTTTGGTGTGGGAATCCCATGCCTTGTGGCCGGATGTGTCGATCTCGGGGCATGTGTGCCAATAAAATAGGGGACAAAATATTTGATTTGATCTTGATTACAGCGTTGAGTAGCCGGGCTAATGAGAGGTTAGGGGAAAGAAATCGTTACTTTTGGCGAGTAACGGTTTGTTTTGACTGCCTGGTTCACCCGTGGCTATTATGTGGAAAGGAATTGTTATTTTTGGCAAGTAACGATTGGTGTGTTGACATATGTACGTTGAACTCTTATTTAATAGTAAAGATACCTATATGAAAGTTTGTAGACATATTTTAGCGTGTAGATTCATTTATTTTGCCCCATATGTAGTTCATACTTAGAGCAACTCTAGCGGAACCCTGGAACTGTAAATGCTGGATAGGGGTCAGTTTTACCAGTTGGGTTTACGGGTGATGTTCCGTCCCAGCAGTTTTTCAACCCTAAACCAAAAAACTGCAAGTTTAAACTTTTACCAAAATTTATTGCAAATTAGACATAAATTCGACAAGTAAAAGAGTTTGAACAATCAAAGACGATAAATAAGATAGTTCACGACAAACACGCAGAGTGCTCTCATAGAAATGTGCAATGCGTCACCAAATCAAGCATCACCATCGCCGTCGGCACCACCATCACCACCACCGCCGCCACCACCACTAGCAAAAGCAGCAGCAGCCGCAATTATAGATTGCTTTCTTCGCTCCAGAATTCCCATTCTTATCATGTTGTACCACTTGAGGGTCACTTCGTCCATTTCAACGCGGTTCATCATCATGATTTTGCCCTCCTCGGCTAGCGGCTTGGCCACAGACTTGTTCTCCTCGACTATGGCTCTCCTCTCTTCGGTGGCGGCCTTGCACAACCCTTCTTGCGGGAACATTTCCCAGTTATCTTACTTCTCTTGGGCCCTATTTTCGGACAACTCCCTTTTTTGCTTCTATAGTCTTGGCTGTCAACAACTCGTTCGATTGCACCATGTAATCTATCTTATCCCGCAAGGTTGAAGCCTCGGTTTACGTCTTGATTCTACCTTCATGTAACAACCCTAGGCTGCTACAGAAAAGCTACTGCAAAATTTGGGTAAAATTTTCACTTTTGCATTTGCTCATGCATCATGGCATCCATATTAAATTGCTAAAAATAAATCAAGCAAGCTGCAAAGCCTTAAGAGAAAACAAATCCACTCATAAAGAAAACCATTTCTTGATCTTCCATACTTGTCAAGGAAGTTCCAAGAATTAAATTGATAGTTTGGTAGCTATAATAAAAATGCCAATTATTTTAGAAAAAGAGAGGCATGCAATTTTGGCTTCATTCAAATTGGTTTCAAACCAAAGTTCATTACTGAATTGCTAAGGTTAATGAAAAACAAATGTTGAAAACAAATTAAAGAGGTGGTAGCACCCTCATAAAAATATTCAACATATTGTTCAAATTCCATCCTTGCAATTTTTCTACTAAATTGAATTTGCTCAAAGGGAAAAACAAAACTATTTTGTGAGCTTCCAAATTGTTGAGGAAGTTCCAAGATTGATTTATGGAAGTTGTGAAAACTTTGGAAAAATTCCAAAAGTTAATAAAAGGAAAGGGCATTCAAAATTTCTCACTCCATTTTGAATTCAACTATTTTCAAAACTTAACAAACTCCAAAACAGAAGTGGTGGGGTATGTCAACTTGTTATTACAAGCCTCCACTTTATTTTGGCAAGGTTTGGTTGGAGAAAACAAATGCTTTATTATTTGAAAAATGCCAAATGTGCCAGAAGCTGAAAACTCAAAAAAGATACTTCTGGAAACTTTCTCCAATTGAGCTAAAAACTTAACCAAGACTTCCTTATGTTAAATAAGGGTCACACAATTGAGGGCACTAAAAATTGAATTGATTTAAGCCCTGAAAACATAAATTTTCTTCACAGCAGTAAATCAAAAGTGAAACAAGTTTGTTCTACAAAAGTTATCTAATTGCTTTGAAATTTGTACCATAGGCTCTTTATGACAAATAAGGAGTAATTGCAAGAGCCCATGAATTTTGGAAGTGGTTAACCATTTTTAATAAATCGTTTTCTTTTCTGGCAGATTTGAAACTAATTCAAGTTTGTTCTACAAACTTTGTCAAAATGTTCTAAAATTTCTACCAGTACTTCCTAATGGTCATTAATAACTTTCCACCAAATATCATGTGGTTTTGAATTAGTTAAGTGCCTCAATTAATTATTGGCAGTTAATTGCAGAAATGAAATGAAAACAAGTGTGTTTTAAAAATATCATCAAAATGAGTTGAAAATTTTACCAGAGTCTATTTTTGCCAAATAAGAAGTTCTCACCAACTTTCATCCAATTTCGAGTTGGTTTCATGCCTAAATAAAATGTTTTGTTTTATTGGCAGAAATGAAAGTAAAACAACTTTGTTCTACCAAACTCGGCCAAATGACCTCAAAATTTTACCACACCTTCCTCTGGCTAAATAAGAATTTTCTGCAAATTTTCAGAAAGTTTTGAATTGTTTAAGTGCCTTAATTAAATTCTGGAAACTCGCAGATATCAAGAAAACGGGAAAATAGAGAAGAATTGCCAGGGGGTTTTCTGGAAAATTGTTGTCCTTCTTCAACCTCCGTACAGCCATGGCAGAAGGCAGGGGAGCCACTCGATGCAGCCCCTCCACACGTCGAGCATCCACGAAGCTGTGAGGAGGATAAGACCACCCGGCGCCCTCTTCCCCTGCACTCACCTCTCACCCGAAACCCTAACCCTAGCCGCCATGGCCGAAACCTAGCTCGAGCTCACCGACGCATCGCCGCAGTTCTAGCCACTCCCGAGCGGATCTGAGTGGGGAATTATCTCCGCCTCGTCGTCCTCTTCACTCCCTTGGAAGGAATTGGAGTGGAGCCGCCCGGAGCCTCGCCGTCGTGGTCGACTTCTCCCCGGCCGGCCGTCCGCGAATCGAGCCCGCCGGCGGCGTGTCCGACCTCCTGCTACCTCAACAATCACACCGTCGGGCTCATGGTGAGCTTCTCGTCCGATTCCCGCCATCTCCCCGCTGGTTTACGCGTCGTGGTCGCCGCCTTGTGTCCGGTTCTGACCGTCGCCGGCACTGCCGTGCGTCTTCTTCAGTTACGTTCGTCCAAGTCCATCCGTGCTCTGTTCTAAAGTTCAGTTACCGCGCCAAAGAAAGGTCTTAAACCTGCAGATCTTTTTTTATAGAGGTATTAGCACCCGGGGTACAACAACTTGCACGGTGGGAACTAGTTCATACACCAACTTATAAAAGTGCACTAACTAGTACATCAACTTGCTAAGTTGGAGCAAAAAGGTCCAAAACCAATCAGAGCAAGCCATTTGGATGCCTAGGTGGCAACGGAACTTTGCAGAAACCCCCCAAACTATTGTTGACATGCAAATATGTACAGAACGCTCCTTACACGTGGGCCCCGCATGTCAGCCGGAGGACGAATCAATTAAAATGGTTTGCAATATACAGGATTCGAACACATGACCTCCAAGGGTCTACTCCGCGCACGCTCGATAGCCAGAAAGGCATTCGTGACTTCGTGACTCTATGAGGTACTATTTGTCTTTATACTAAGCAAAGCCGTATGTACTACTGCCAGCCTGGCCGTCGCCGGCTCCCTTACCGCGGCCACCACCCCCGGCACCACTCCCACGGGGACCAACTTCGTCGCCGCGGCCGACTCCATCTCGCGCTCCACCGCCCGGAGAGCCGCCACCACCTCCCCGGCCGCGAACTTCTCCTCCGCGCTCCCCAGCGCGTGCCCGCCAGCGGCGACAAGGGGCGACGCGGCCGCGGCCTGCGGCGGGTGGTGCACGGGCAGGCGCCACTGCGTGAAGCTCTGTGACGCGGAGCTGGACGAGGACGAGGAGGACGACGACGGGCCGGCGCCGTTACTGTTCCCCGTCTTACACTGCGCCTGCTGCTGCTGCTGCATCTTCTGGTGCCACTGCGGCGGCGACGGCAGCGCGGAGGCCGCGACGGCCTCGGCCAGCGGCGACGCGGCGCCCTCGGCGCAGGGCGTGTTCGAGCCGCCGCCACCCTTGACGCCGGCGCCGTTCCCCGTGGCCGTGGGGCTGAGCGCGGTGCTGAAGATGCCGCAGGAGAAGAGCGCCCGCGGCGTCGCCTTGAGCTTCGCCGCGCAGGAGAAACCCACCCAGGTCGGTGCGCAAGAGGCAATCCCATCCCCACGCAACGCTCTCCTCTGCTCCCAACTACTGCCCACCGACCTCCAACTAACAATGTCCCCTCGCTCAATTTTGTCTTCGCAGGAGTCCACGCCGACCACCGCGCTGCTCAGGATCCGGCTCCACTGCGACAGCTGCGCCGACCGCATCTGGCGCCGCATCTACAAAATCAAGGGGGTCAAGGACGTGGTCATGGAGGGCGACGGCAAGGACGAGGTGAAGGTCGTCGGCACCATGGACGTCCCCGCCATGGTGGCCTACCTCAACAACAAGCTCAACAGACCCGTCGAGCTCGCCCCGCCCGCGCGTAAAGTCGATGGCGCGCGTAGAGAGAAGGTATAGGTGCGTCTGGATGTTTTATGGTCGGGTGCGGATGCACAGATCGGGTCGAATACCTTTCCGTCTCCGTGTCCAGAGCGCATCAGAAGCAGGCTCGTACGTGGGCTTCAAGCCGCACGGATGGCCGGACCGATCCCTTCACGTGGATGGACAGCGGCGAGAGTCGTACGCTCTATTCTACCTACGCTAGAGCAGCTTGGAAATCGATCCGAGGAGAAGAAACGAATGCCTCTCGTATCTATGCTCCCGCCGGAACACCTGGCTGCAGAACTCGCACACGTACCTGGCCGGTCGAATCGTAGCATGTTGTCGAGGCGAGGAAAGCATGTATGTACATACGGCTTTGCTTAGTGTAAACATCAGTAGTACCACACATAGTCACAAAGTCACGACTACCCTTCTGGCTATTGAAGGGTGCGCAAACTAGACCTTAGGAGGTCGTAGGTTCGAATCCTGTATATTGCAAACCATTTTAATTGATTCGTCCTCCGGCTGACATGCGGGGCCCACGTGTAAGAAGCGTTCTGTACATATTTGCAAGTCAACCATAGTTTGAGGGGGGTTTCTGCAAAGTTCCGTTGCCACCTAGGCATCCAAATGGCTTGCTCTGATTGGTTTTGGACCAATTTGCTCCAACTTAGCAAGTTCATGTACTAGTTAGTGCACTTTCAGAAGTTGTTGTATGAAACAGTTCCCACCGGACAAGTTCGTGTACCCCCAGTGCTAATACCTCTTTTTTATAATAAGCAGACGCATAGCCCAGTGGCTAGAGCTTCTGGATCCCGCCCTGGAGATCTGGGGTTCAAATCCCAGCGGAGGCAATGCCTCAAACCTTTTTTTTTGAGAATTATTTTTCCCACAGCCCGGTCCCACCTGTCATCCGCCCTGGAGGCCTGGTGGCTTCCACCTCAGCACCACGCCAGCGCGGGGCCAAGCCGTCAGTGGCGGTGCGTAGACCATGCATCGGTGAGAAGAGCCCAAACGGTTTTTCTGTAAATTCTGACTGAAAAACAGATTCGAATCATTACTTGTAAATTCAATAACTTATTCATACATGCTCCAATTCGGACGATTCAAATTTCCATGGATTCACCTTGAAGAGCACCTACTGTTAATATCAATTTTGCAAAATGTTTCTGTTAAAATATTTGCACTAAATAATTAATTACAAAAAAGGAAATAAATATTGGAAATTTTGGAAATTCATAACTTGAGTTCTGTGAATCCAAATTGAGCAAACTTGGGCTCTAAAATTTTGTCTTAACAAACTCTACACCATAGTATTTTATTTGGGCACATTTGAATAAAATTTGACCACGAAAATAACCATTTTCTGTTCTGGCCAGAAAAGAAAAGAGAAAAGAAATTGGCATAACTGATTAAATAATGATCCAAAAATTTTGTATAATGGCTTAAAATGTTCAGTGAAACATTGTACACATGTTTTCAAGTATTTTCCATGCTTTTGGAATTGAAAGTACCTATGTTTAAATTGTTTACCAAAAATGGCAGAAATTAATACAAGAAGAATTAATTCATGTTTATTGTTTTCTTCCCCCAAAAATTATGGAAAGAATACCAAATTGAAAAGAACTTCAAACACTAGCAGAGAACATAATTTTCATGCATGTTTAAAAGTAATTAGGTACTGGTCTTGTAGTAAAAATTAGTATGCCACTAAGATCAATATGAGTGTTGCCAAATAATGCATAATTAATTGGGAACAATCATTTAACATGAAGATCATGTCCATGATCTTTTATTTGCATTAAAATGCCATGTCATCATGAGTGTGCATTGCACCTGCTGAATTTGTTCTTTATGTTGTTTCCTTTCCGAGGTTGTTTGTGCTTCGGTAGATCGAGGAGTTGAGGTGCAACCAAAACTTCTTCGACGATTCCTACCTCTGTCATTTCAACAAGGCAAGCGTAAATCCACTTCTTTGAGCATCTCTCTTGACCTATGTTTTCCCTCAAGTATTTTCTCCACCATAATATTGCATTCGATTCAAATGTTTTGGCTATACTATCCTAGTAGTTGCATTTTGTTCCGGACACCATTACCTGTTTCCTTCCTATATCCTTAGTATTGTTGTGTGGCCTGAGATACTGCTACATGCTACTTAATTGCTTAGCCATACTTAGTTGAGTGCCTTGGGTCCGATGTTGGATCGTGGTTGGAAGATATTATGTCATGTCCGGATGTGTTGGGGACCGGTTGTCTCCAAGTAAAATGTAACAGGCATGGATGAGTTGCCATCGGTGAATGGTGGTGTTTTGCCTCACTCATGCCCCTAGGAGTGAGTTCTCCTCATCTTGAACCAAGACCGAGCGTGCTTCCATCGGTGGGACATATGGACTCCCTAACAACCAACTAACTTGTGAGGGTGTAGCCCGGGGTCCTTTAGTTTGAAGCTTTCCATTTTCGTGTGCGTGAAGATGATGGACGAGCTGTGAACGAGGACGGAGGTGTTTAGGAGGTGGCAGAGGACCAGGGTGTCGGAGGCACTGAACCTGGACCCTGCTTCACCAATGACCTCGGGGATAGATTCATGCAAGCCAAAGGTTGTAACCGCGCCCGCTCTGCCGGCCTCCCAGGAAGAGGATGTGATCATGCATGATCAGGCAAGGAGCCGGACGGTACTGGTGGTTAAAATAGTACACCCCTGCAGGGTTAATCTTTTCGAAAAGCCGTGTCCACGGTTATGGACATCCTTGGGAACGGAGCTGAGATCATAGAGAACTTAAACAATAAAACTTGAGGCGGCGGATGTTATGCTGGGTTGGCGGATGCCTTGTTCAGAAACTGAAGAAGAAGAGTTACAATTTCTATCTCATTTCAAAATCTTCTTATAGACGTTGCCAAGTTGGTCTTTTAAAAGAAAACTAGCTTTCCGCAAAACAGCTACCATAAAGCCTTGCTAAAGCCTCATTCGAGCTATAGCTCTAGTAACCTTGCGAGTGCCTCCTGTACTCACCGTTGCTTTGTTGAATTTTTATTGTATTCTAGCAGAGGACTTCCCGAAAGTCAAAGGTGGTTTCTTCGTGGACGTCGACGAGTAGTCTGGGTTTTCCAGGTGGCAGCCTGGGGTGGTTAGGAGCAAGCTGGCGCTGACTTGTTTATCTGCAGGCCTCTTAGGCCATATTTTGGTTCTTGTTGTTTAGAACAACTATACCTGCTTCCGCTTGTTGTATTGTTGGGTCCGTGACCTCTGATTGTATTCTGCTATATTTTCTCTGTTAAGAGTTGAAATATATGTGCTTTGTGTCGTAGAGACTGTGATGTGCCAGTTTGTTCCGAGTCTTGATCTCTTTATTATGCAACTTGGTTGGGCCCGACGTTATGTCATGACTGAGGGGTTGTGGGCCGATGATCCATGACCGAGCCGCGCCTGCTGATGTGATTCAGCCTGGGGGATGGTAACCCTGGTAACCTTCAGTCGGGTATCGTAACCGGTGACATCCAGCACTTTGCATAGTTCCGAGGTCGGGGCGTTACACTTCACCTCCACCCGCTGCAAATCTGAAGTAAGAGGCTCAACTGCATTATCAATTCTCAGATTCAAGTGGTCACGTAGTGCTTCATACTCATTCCAATTCACCACCTCATCAGGGTTCTTCTTTTGCTGCACATCAAAAGTATCACTAGAAGCATTCATGATTAATATGTTAGTGAAATAAAAACAAGTATAGGTGGGTGCTCTCTCTCAATCACTCAAAACTGAAAATAATGGTGTATCTTACCGTTCCAAAGTGAATAGAGAATACTTACCAACCTAGCAGTAGCAACACGTGCACGGATGTAAAGAAGCGAATACCGAGGGTTTTAGCTATCACAAGACAAAAACAGGGTATATGGTGGATCTTGGTTTGGATGCCTAACAACACCAACTACAAATCATATTTGCTGCCCAAGTGACAAAAACTCACAGGAAACTCACACGTGAAGAATAATGAGGCAATGCAACTATAAGATGAGCACAAAAATATGATAGAAGTCCAAAGTATAGCTTGTGTTGCAATGCACATGAAATACACTAGAAAATAGCTCAACATAACAGTCACAAGATTACTCAAACTAGTGTCACAGTGGTAATAGTAACAAGCTCGAAATAGAAAACTATGTATAAATGCTTCGGCCTCTTTTGCTTTTTTTTTCTCTCTCTCTTTATTCTTTTTTCTTTTTATACTCTCTCTTTTATATGTTTTTTTATATTTGCAATGGCGAATACTCGAAACAGGAGCAAAAAGAAAGGAAAATAGAGTATGACACAAAGAATAAAACCTATGAGCAGCCTACGAGCAACAAAGTTAGCTACTATTTTCTAGGTAGGATTCTAAATATTTGTTATAGAAAGGTTGTATCTAAGTATCACAAAGATCGTAATTGGAAGCCTAAGAAAATTGCAAAAGAAATTAGACACAAAACCTGTTTGACCAAAATTGAAAACTAAAAGTCCAAAAAACTCGATGTTCAAGGACGAATTTGGAAATTCTGAGCCTGTAAAACGGTGCCAACAAACTGAGTGAGTTGGGATAGATAGAATTTTTTTTTCCTGTACGGTTTGATAGGTCTTGCGTCGAAAACAGAGTTTGTATGCAAAAGTTACGCCCAGTCAAAGTTGGTTGACCAAAACTATCAAAAACTGCAGAAAACGTGTGGTGTACGCTGAAACTCACGGCAGAAAAATGGCATTTGTATGCCGTGCCGGCAGAGAAAAGGTCCCGTTCTGTGCTGGGTAGAAACTTGAACTCGGAGCGGCCCTCGGTGGCACGCGCGCGCAACAGAGAATCGTTGAAAACGCTGCTGCGGTGGAATCCTTCTAGGATTCGAACTAGGCTCAGATCTGCGGCAGAAAAATATTCAATTTGTGCGTCGCGATAGGAAACCGACCATGGCTCGAATTGGACTCAATCAAGCACGCGGATCCACGACATTACTCCAACTCGAGGACGGATCGCGACACAAAAACAAGGAAAACACTGCAGCGGTAGGATCCGTATAGAACACGAATTCTAGGGCAGAAATTTTTTCCAAAGTTGTGCCACTGCATGAGATTGATCTCAAATCGGATTAGAACTTCTAGGGAAATTGGAACCGGACTCGTTTTTTGGATTTTCGATTAAACTCTGAACGAAAACAAGATAAAAACTCGAACAAGAAATTGAAACCCTAAACCTAACCCTAGACACAATGGATAAAAAAGAAAAACAGGGACGCAAAAAGAGGAAATCGAGAAGCAAACTAGAGATGTAAATTGGGATGATCTAGTCTATGGAAAACTCAAAACCTCGCATTTTTCGTTGCTTTTTCTGTATAGGATGAAATGAACTGAACTACGGGGGTGGATTGCTCACCAACTAAACCCATGAATTTGATATCAAGATGATATGGGGTGGCCCGATCTTCTCTTGAGAACGTCGATGGTGGATGGATATTAACTCGCGTCTCGCTGTGAACTCTCCAGCTAATCCCCATTGCCAATGCAACAACTCTCAACCCCTTGGATATTTGCAACTCCACACGCTTGCGCACATAGCCGCCGACTACGAAATGGTCATGTATCTTCTAATTCCCAATGGAACATCACATAACAGGCAAACTTTGCAATAGAACAATCGCTAGATCGATACGAATTGGTGATGATAAATTCAAAGGACCGATTCTAGCAATTAAGTCTGGAATCTAGGGTTTTAGTTTCAACATAGTCTAAACCTATTAACTTGCATCTAACAGGTATTTATGAGGAGGCGGGTGCCTCCCATGAAATTTGTGCGCCCCATGGGATTGGTGCGCCCCAAACTGGTCCATCCCTACTTGGGTTCGACTCAAGCGAATACAAACCGACCAGGTTTTGGTTCGGCCAAAATAACAGGCTCACATGCCCTATTAAATAACAATGAGACAGGAAAGGACATGTCCTTGCTGCTCCCAAACTATGCTCTGACGTGGACGCGCTCGTTGGGAGACCCCAAGCGGAAGGTATGATGCAGTCTAGAGTAAAAATGAGACAACAAGGAAACAATGATGAAAGTGCTTAAAAGAAGGTTTGCAATATGAGGAAAATAGGACCGGGGGCCATAGCTTCACTAGTGGTGTCTCTCCAAAGAAAAAAAAACATGTTGGGTGAACAAATTACAGTTGGGAAATTGACAAATCATGAATGTATAACAATACTATTATGACGAGATAAAGTTCACGGGTACTAACATTGTAGATATTACGTTAAGGCATATGGACCGCTATCCAGCATGCATCCATATATAAATATCCACCTCAAGAAAGCTATCCAACAAATCACTTGGTATTAAGTTGCAACAACGAAGTGATTGCTATGTGTGCAACAGACAAATGCATTAAGATGAATATGTAATGTAAGCCATGGTTCTCATTCGTAGACAAGAGCATCGATGTTTGCTCCCTAGTGGCAACAACACATCCTCCCTCGGACGTGTCTGTCACTCGAGCGCAGGAAACAAGGAGGCATGAACCAACTATCTAGCATATAAACCCTCTCCTAGAGGTGAAAACAACTACGTGGCCAAGGTAATCATAAACATCGGAGAGAATTGCAAGACAAGATTAAAACTCTCTACAAATATAAGTGAATAATCTTAGATTGACATAAACAAAATAATCATAATCTCATGGTTCATCGGATCCAAGCAAACACAACATGCACAATAACGGTGGTCTCGGTCATGTGAGGCAGCTCACCAGACTCTAAACATGGAGGCATAGGGGAGAGAACAACCATCTAGATACTGCTATGGACTCGTAGTTCCGAGATGAACTACTCACGCATCTGTCCGGAGGCGATCATGGCAATGTAGAGGCCTCCGGTGACAATCCCCCTCTCCGATAGGGTGCCGAATCAGGACTCCAGAAGCCCTAGATTTGACTTTCGAGGTGACGGCGCCTCTCTGTATGTTTCCTAGAAAATAACTCCGTCCCTGATATTTTTAGGGTTAGGGGAAATTTATAAACGAATGGGGGACATGAGACGGTGTCCAGGGACATGGGACATGAGACGGTGCCGGACCAAGGGGGAGGCCGCACCTGGTTCCCCTGGCCCCCTCTGGCTCCACTTTGGACTCCGTCTTCGTTCCGGGTAAAAATTGATCTTCGTGGATTTTCGGCCCTTTCCGAGAATATTTCTTTAAGAACTTTTTTGAAATAGAAAAACAACAGAGTGGAAACTGGCCTGGGGCATCTTGTTAATAGGTTAGGATGTGGAAACGTCCGGAAAACGAAGGAAATGATAGAAAACAAGTGGAAAACAAAAGGTATTGGGTAGAAAACAAGTATGGAGCATAAAAAATTATAGATATGTTTGCAACGTATCAGCATCCCCAAGCTTAAAACCTGCTCGTCTTCGAGTAGTAAGTGATAAGAAAATAATTTTTGAGGTGACATGAAGCCAACACAAATCTTGATCAACGTTATGTGAAAGCATTGCAAGCTGAGATCAAAGTACTTTAACAAAGGCATGATAAAAATTATCTCATCTAATGTAAACTTAGCAACCATGTTGCACATGAAAAGAAACACAAACAAATTAAAAGAAAATGAATAATGAAACATTGAAAATGAATAATAAAGTGGTATCCAGATAGTCTTTCGTGTGGTAGAAAAACATAAATGCCAGGACACCTTCAAAGTTTAAATTGTGACTAGATACAAATAATTTGAGAGCAAGCAATACCACAATCATGAATCAATCAATAATAAATTTTGGGACTATGCACATATACTCAGAATGACAATTATGCTCTCTTAGCTGGTGCATAAAGTAAGAAGATGAAGACTCAACATAAAATTAAAAGAAAGTCCCTTCGCAGAGGGAAGCAGGGATTACTCATGTGCTAGAGCTTTTTGTTTAATAAAACAGAGATATTGAAAACAATTTTGATAGAGGTGTATGTCTATGTCAACGAATGGTAATGAAAAAGTTATCATAATCCATGTCAAGAATAGTGTTTAGACTTTTGAGAGTGGTTTTCATTGTTTATTAGTTTAGCACTTCCCCCCATGTTTCTTTTCACAAATTAGGGCTAGCCGTGTTCACGGGTACCCACCATCTTTCATCAAACCATGGGGGAGTGCCTTTTTATTATTATTTGGCACCAGCTCTCTGCAAATTTAAATGAGCACATATTCCATACTCATCGGGTGAAATAAGGAAGAAGAACTTTGCTTGACACAAACCATAATAAACTCTAAACTACTTCCTCATGAGGTAAAACAAGAACACAAAACAGGTTATAATTTTGAAGGTTTAAAGGTAGCGCACGAGAAAAATACTTGGAGCGGCGGTTAAATACCACATATAGGTAGATATGGTGGACACATTTGGCATACTTTGGTTTTTGGGAGTTGGATGCACGAGTAGAGCTCATACTCAGTACAAGTGTAGGCTAGCAAAAGACTGGGAGCGACCAACTAAGAGAGCAATAACGTCCATAATCATGCATAGCGACAAAACATCATTAATAAAAGCATGAAGTGATATTACAAGTCAAAAAATAAATGATCATCAAGGCTAGAAGTGACTTTGTTTGTAGTCATAACATGGCGTGAGCATGCGCCAAGTCAATTAAGATAGAGCATTCAAAGGAGAAATACCACAATACCATGCATCAATATGAGAGAACAACACATGATTAAATTCAGTGGCACATTAAGCACTCTCATAAATAACTAAGCACATAATTAAAATAACATCTAACATGACATACAAAAGCCTATGCCACAGTCAAAACAAGCTTCCTACTGCGCCACTATAAGCATGAAACAATTTACTCTTCTCCAACACCAATCAACTTATTCAAAACAACTCTCAAAGAAAATAATTATCAAAGACCAGAGAGCTATTCAAATATAACTAAAGCAAACCAACAAGCACTGAACAAAATTCGAGTGAAAAACAAGAGCTAAACGCAGTACTAGCAAAAACTGAACACAATGATAAGAGTGAAAACTAAAGTGTTCTAGGCAATGAAAACGGAGCATATCTCTCCCAGAATAAAAGTGCTAGGATCCAACCAAAGCTACAGAAAATAAACAAAATAAACTTAAAGAAAAATAAAAAGACGCTCCAAGAATAACACATATCATGTGAAGCAATAAAAATATAGTGTTTTGAAAGAAACCTGATTTTTTTTTGATGAAGAAGGGGATTTTTTAAAAATTCTGCACTGTACAACAGTACCATGGTACCCCGGTTTCCACTTATCCAAGAAATATGATACTCCGAATAGCCCAAAACATCCAAATTTAATTCTTTGGTTCATAACACACCAATGCCTCCACTCATACGATTACTTCCTACTTCATAGCCTCTGTCAAAACCAAGAGATGGAGATATCCAGCCCAATATTTTCTTATTTGAGTTTCTAAAATACATCAAATAGAAGGTAAAAAATTATGTGCGAGCTCTTAGAGCACCATGATATTTCAAACTCATATGACTCATTGGTCCCCGTGATGCCCCTCCGGGAGGCCCATCGATCTATCAACTTCGTTTTCCTTGTCATCGTCCTCCCCCATTGTAGCATTACCCATCTTCACCCTGTCCAGACCTCTGTTCGGGGGTGGGGGATCATTTATGTCGTTGGTGGGTTAAAATTTGGACATCGTGGTACCAAAAATATTTAGCTGAGGGGTTCCAATTCAGTCCCAAGCAACAGAGGTGACGATCATTCCTGTTTGAGCTCGTGTCCAGCATGAACTTGTCATGATCTTCATCGAACGTGTCATCATGGCTCCCATCTCTATCCGGTGCACCATCTCCATTTTGACCACGGCCACGACCCCTTCCTCTCCCAACAGCACCTAGAGGATACACATAGATCGTTAAAAATCAACACCGAATGCGGGTGAAGCCCATTGCCATGCTCCTTATAAGTATGCTCTAGCATGCCAAAAACTACACACTAGTACAGCAGACATTCGAACTTGACTCGATAAAGGTGTCTCTGTTTTATGCAAAACAAAGACACCACCGACATTAGACGCTTCCTCACATCAATCAACACCATAGCACAAAAAAAAATCTGGCAAAATCATGGGAGGGGGATTTCTAGACAGAGACTCTCCAACCATCACATACAATGATGGCACCATGCTCCGAAAGGTCATGGATCTGGATCGAGATTTTCATAGTGTTAAATTAATTGGCATGGATTTTGAGAACCCATCATAGGGATATATGAGCATGCTCTTCCCCCTAAACTTCCACGGTCGTCCTTGCCACCTTCTCCCAATCCCACATAAACTAAAACTGAAGCACAAAAAAATTATCTTCAATTGACCAGATCCGCACACCCTTCTCAAGATCACAAGCTGGCGTCATGTTTTTGCCAAACTAATTATTTCTAATTTCCTGCTCGGTATGCACACGAGCCACCTCCAACCTTCTATTATCCTCATCTGAGAATTACTGTTGAGAGTCATATAGCACATCAATCTCTTCTTTCCGCAAATCAAACCCCACCATCATCTTATCCAGATCAGACTGCCTCGCTGATGCGGCCCTTGATGGGAACCAACGGGGATGGCCCGATCTTCACAGATTTGAGACAAACACGAAGAGGGAGATGAAGAACGAAAGGTGAGAAACAATCTTTGGACCTGTGTTGCCACCTATTCTACAAGGGAAGAACGTGTTGGATTCTTTTCTGCCTAAGTTGTTTTCCAAGGACCCACCTATGGCCATGCAGTTCCTCACTCTATCTCGTTTTATCGTGTTGAAGAGGGATTGGACTATGGCTTTTGATGCCCCTTGTCTTTATTTTCTAGGTAGCAGTGTGGATGATGGTTTGCAAAACATATGCATTATGACCAAGCGCAGGACTGTGGCTCATGCTCTGTTTCCCTTTGTTGTTCCTATTGACAGTGAGGTGCAATGGTGCAGGAGCTTGCACTCGTTGGGATACCCCAAGAGGAAGGTATGAAGAGCACAGTAGCAAGTTTCCCTCAGAAAGAAACCAAGGTTGAATCGACCAGTAGGATAAAGAAATCACTTCTGAAGGTTGAAGACAACTGATGTTGTTAGGGCGCACTACCGGTTCAGCAGCAACATGGAATCTACACAACACAATCAAATTAGTTTGCCCCAATGAAGCAGCGAGGTTGTCAATCTCACCGGTTTTGCTGAAACAAGACGTATAGTGTGAAAAATAGTACTTGTTTGCAGTAATGAAAAGAGAACAATGATGGCAGTGAAGAAAACAGTAATTGCAATAGTAAAATGGCGGCTGCAGTGGTTGTATTATCAGTTTAAAGAACTGGACCGGGTCCATAGTTCACTAGAGGTGTCTCTCCAAAACACATAGATAACATGTTGCATAAACAAATTACAGTTGGGCAATTGACATATATAAAGGCTGCACCGTAGTGCATATGCATGACATTCTGATTACTATGTTATTCATGTGGGCATTACAACAAGATACATATACCATTATCCAACTGCATTTATGACTAATAATCCAACCTCGGAGTGCCATCCAATAAAACCTTGGTTATTAAGTTGCAAGCAACAAATAATTTCATTAAGCAAAGTCCGTAATGTAAACAATAAAATTATCCTTAAACAAAGCATTGTTGTTTTCTCCCTAATGGCAACATCACATTGATACGTCATAAATGTATCCATAATTTCTGATGTTCCATGTTGTTTTCATGCCACATGATACATGTTTCCTTTACACTTTATGCTTTATTTATCGATTTTCTGGGACTAACCTATTGACAAGATGCCACAGAGCCAGCTCATGTTTTATGCTATTTTTAGTTTCAGAAAAGTTGTTCTGGAAATATTCTCGAAATTGGACGATTAGAAGCCAGAAGTCCTAAAAATCTGTCGCGCACACAGAGTCCGGAGGGGACCCGGAGGGGGGCCACAGGGTCTTGATACGTCTCCAACGTATCTATAATTTATGATGCTCCATGATGATATTATGCCAATTGCTACATGTTTTCCCCCTTCTTTATGTCATTTTACACGTTTTCTGGGACTAACCTATTAACAAGATGTCAAGTCCAGTTCCCTCTTTTCTGCTGTTTTTTATTTCAGAAAAGTTGTTCTAGAAATATTCTCGGAATTGGACCCCACAAATCCCAAAGTTCCTATTTTCCCTGGAAGCATCCAGAAGACCGAAGAGGAGTCGAAGAGGGGCACCAAGGGGCCCACACCATGGGGTGGCGCCCCCCTTGGCCGCCAGGGGTGGTGTGGGGGGCCCCCAGGGCTCCACCGCCTTTGCCCTTTCGCCTATTTAATCCCCCCGGATGGAAAACCCTAGATACTGATAAAAAATCCCCGAAAAGTTCCGCAGCCGCCATCGTCATCAACCCTAGATCACGGGGGGTTCTGAAGCTGTCTCCAGCACCCTGCCGGAGAGGAGATCATCACCAAAGGCCTATTCATCACCATACCTGCCTCCGGAGTGATGTGTGAGTAGTTCATCCTTGGACTACGGGTCCATAGCAGTATCTAGATGGTTGTCTTCTCCTCCTATGCCTCCATGTTTAGATCTCGTGAGCTGCCTAACATGATCGATATTGTTCTTATGTAACTCTATGTGTTGTGTTTGCTGGGATCCGATGAATATTGAACTTATGCCAAGTTGATTATTGTCTTTTATTTCATATGTTATATGTGATCTTGCATGCTTTCCGTTGCTAGTGGTTGCTCTGGCCAAATAGTTGCTAGTGACTCCAAGAGGGAGTATTTATGGTCGATAGTGGGTTCATGCCTCCTTTTCGCCTGTGCTCGAGTGACAGAAAGGTGACGGGGGAGTATGTGTTGTTGCCACTAGGGAGAAAACAGCGGTGTGAGTGCCCGCGTGTACAATCATTGCTTACATTACACACATTGCTTAATGCGATTATCTATTGCTTGCAACTTAATACCTAAGGGGGTTTAGATGATAACCTGAGGGTGGATTATTAGTCATAGATGCTGTTGGATTACGGTCTATGTATATTGTTGTGATTCCCGCACTAAATATCATAGTAGTCATCATGTCATGAATGTGCACTACGGTGCAACCTTTATTTGTCAATTGCCTAGCTGTAATTTGAAGTTCACTCAGCATGCTATCTTTTATGGAGTGACACCACTAGTGAACCTATGAACCCCGGTCCATTTTCCTACACTGTTAAACAAACCACTACAATTTCCTGCTTTCTTTATTTACTTCAAGCATACATTATTTTCCACACTATATGTCTAATCTTTGTTTTCAGCAAGACCGGTGAGATTGACAACCTCACTGTACCGTTGGGACAAAGTATTTTGGTTGTGTTGTGTGTAGGTTCCGCGTTGTTGCTGACACCAGTGAGCCATCACCATCGTTAGTGGCATCAACCTTCTGAAGATCCTCTTTATCCTACTTGATTGATAACCTTGGTTCTTAATTGAGGGAAATTCTTACCGCTGCACTCATCACACCCTCCTCTTGGGGTTCCCAACGCACCATCCATAGTTTCTGTAGCAAGAATTTCTAGCACCATTGCTGGGGATTTAAAGTCAACTCTGCAAGCGATCAAGAATTTCTGGCACCGTTGCGTGGGAGAAAGAAGTCTTCTGGTAAGGGGAGTCTCTCACTCTCAACCTCTTTATTTTGTTTATTGTCTTGTTTTTATTTTTGTCTTGTTTTGCTTCTTTATATAAAAAACACACAAAAAATAGTTTACTTTATAGCTGTTATTTAATTGCTTGCTTTTATTTGCTAAAATGAGTTCCTCTGAGAATACTAAGTTGTGTGACTTCACTAGCACAAACAACAATGATTTTATTTGCACACATATTGCTCCACCTGCTCCTACTGCTGCTTTCTATGAAATTCAACCTGCTTTAATAAATCTTGTTATGAAAGAGCAATTTTCAGGTGTTAGTACTGATGGGTTGCTGCTTACCTTAATAATTTTGTTGAACTATGTGAGATACAAAAATATAAAGATGTGTATGGGGATATTATTAAACTGAAATTATTTCCTTTCTCTTTGAGAGGAAGAGCTAAAGAATGGTTGCTATCTTTGCCTAGAAATAGTATTGATTCATGGACTAAGTGTAAAGATACTTTCATTGGAAAATATTATCCTCCTGCTAAGATTATATCCCTGAGAAGTGACATAATAAATTTTAAACAATTTGATAATGAACATGTTGCTAAATCTTGGGAAAGAATGAAAACTATGGTGAAGAATTGTCCCACTCATGGACTGACTACTTGGATGATTATACAAACCTTTTATGCAGGACTGAATTTCTCCTCAAGGAACCTATTGGATTCAGCTGCTAGAGGTACCTTTATGTCCATCACTTTGGGCAATGCAACAAAGCTTCTTGATGATATGATGATAAATTATTCAGAGTGGCACACTGAGAGAGCTCCACAAGGTAAGAAGGTAAATTCTGTTGAGGAAACCTCCTCTTTGAGTGAAAGGCTTGATGCTATTATGTCCATGCTTGTTAATGGTAAAGCTCAAGTTGATCCAAATAATGTTCCTTTAGCCTCTTTGGTTGCTCAAGAAGAGCATGTTGATGTGAACTTTATTTGAAATAATAATTTTAACAATAATGCTTATAGAAATAATTTTGGTGGAAACAATTATAAGCCCTATCCTCCTAATAATGGTTATGGTAATTCTTATGGCAATTCCTACAATAATAATAAAAGCTCTACCTCTGATCTTGAAAACATGCTTAGAGAATTTATTAGCACATAAACTGCTTTTAATAAATCTGTTGAGGAAAAGCTTGGTAAAATAGATGTTCTTGTCTCTAAAGTAGATAGCCTAGCTATTGATGTTGATTTTCTAAAACTGAAGGTTTTGCCACATGATGTTGAAGAAAGTAAAACTTTGAATGCCATCCAAGTTTGAATTGATGAAAATGTTAGGTTGATGGCCGAATTACGTGCTAGGTGGGAAAGAGAAGATGAACTGGCTAAAAAGAATAATATTGCTAGTGGTTGCACTATCACCACCACTAGTAAAAATGAAGATCCAAGTGCTAGTAAACCTCCTACTATCAATGTTAAAGTAGTTGGTGTTAACAAAGTCTCCACCCCTTCAGTGAAACATGCTA
This sequence comes from Alopecurus myosuroides, assembly GCA_028641055.1. Classification (NCBI taxonomy): domain Eukaryota; kingdom Viridiplantae; phylum Streptophyta; class Magnoliopsida; order Poales; family Poaceae; genus Alopecurus; species Alopecurus myosuroides. The sequence goes on along the minus strand of CM054059.1, from coordinate 360,848,326 downwards.
AATTGCCTCAAATTGCTGAAATTGCTTTTGATAAAAGTGCTGAAATTTTTAGAGATGTGGGAGATAATGGTACCATTACTATTGATGATAATAATTTTGATTTTGATGATTGAAATATTTCTGAAGTTATTATGTTCCTACAAAAGCTTGCTAGAAGTCCCAATGCTAGTGCCATGAATATGGGCTTTACTAAACATATTACCAATGCTCTAATGAAAGTTAGAGAGGAAAAGCTGAAACTTGAAACATCTATCCCTAGGAAATTAGATGATGGTTGGGATCCCATCATTAAGATAAAAGTAAATGATTTTGATTGCAATGCTTTGTGTGATCTTGGTGCTAGTATCTTTTTTATGCCTAAAAAGCTTTATGATATTTTTGATCTACCACCGTTGGAACATTGTTATTTCGATGTTCATCTTGCTGATAATGCTAAGAAGAAACGTTTAGGTAGAATTGATGATGTTCTTATTATGGTTAACAATAACCTTGTCCCTGTTGATTTTGTTGTTATGAACATTGAATGCAATGCTTCTTGTCCTATTGTTTTGGGAAGACCTTTTCTTAGAACTGTTGGTGCTGTTATTGATATGAAAGAGGGGGTATTAAATATCAATTCCCACTCAAGAAAGGTATGGAACACTTTCCTAGAAAGAGAATGAAGCTACCTTTTGACTCTATTATTAGATCAAGTTATGATGTTGATGCTTCTTCACTTGAAAATACTTGAGTTGCTTTCTATGCCTAGCTGAAAGGCGTTAAAGAAAAGCGCTACCGGGAGACAACCCGTTTTATTTCTCCGTTTTGAACCCGTTTTCCTTTCTTTTCTTTTGTTTTCTTTGCACCTGGGTGTTTTCTATCTCCTTAGCAACCCCTATGTATCTTTTATTTTGTGTCTTTGTTGAGCCAAGTAAAGCCTCTAGTGGAAAGTTGAGTCTATATTTCAGATTTCTGCGCAGGAAACAGATTTCTGCTGTCCATTGTTTAATCCGTATAAAATCATAGAAATTTCAAAATGACCTGAGTTTTTTTGTGCGTAATCCTGGGAAATATACGCAAATTTTCTTAGTTGATTACTTTGTAATTTGAGCAACATAAGATTTTCTAAAAAAAATCATCTTTACCTCCTGTCCTGTTTTGACACTACCAATAATTGCATTTGCCTCTTAATCTCTTTCTTTTGGTGTTCTTTTGAGAAAAGGAGTTTTAAAAGAAGCTGTGACATTAGCTAATGTGTTTTTGAGTGTTAGGATTGTGTTGAAACTGAACCATGTGAATTTATTTTTTCGATTGCACTAACGTTGCTATTGAAGATTGTGAGAAGTTTGGTGCGAAGGAAGTTTTCAAGGGTCAAGAGAAGGGGATGATATGACGTGATCAAGAAGAGTGAAAACCCTAAGTTGGGGATGCCCCGGTGGTACATCCCAGCAAATTCCAAGAAGACTCAAGCTTCTATGCTTGGGGATGCCCGAGGCATCCCCTTCTTCATCAACAAATCATTAGGTCAGTTCTAGTGAAATTATATTTTTATTCGGTCGCATCTTATGTGCTTTACTTGGAGCGTCTTTTATTTTTGATTTCATTTTGTTTTTGTTTTTGCAATAATCTTGGTTGGACCCCAACATTCTTTTATTGGAGAGTGACACGCTCCGCTTTTTCATGGGAATACTTTGTATTCTTAATCTTTGTCTGGCTGCTGCATTTATTTAGCTCCTGTTTTGCATGCATCTGTTATCAGAGCTGTTAGTTTTAGTAGTGTTACGTGAGTGCTCTCATGTTTGATTGCTGTATCATGAAGAGTATTTTTGTTAAAACATATATTGTATGGTGCTTGTTGGGAGAAGAAACTGTTGCTTGATGTAGAATTTTTAATGGTGCAAGTAGAAGCTTGTATAGACTGTGGCTAGAACTTTTTCGTATCATGCTAGATGTTATTTTAGTTTTAAAGCCTTGTGGTTATTGAGTAGCATGATTAGCCTCAAATATCTGAGAGTGTTTAAGGTGCCATTGAAATATTCATGAGTTGTTCTTGTCATGTTGAAGCATAAATTTATGGTATTCTCTTTCAAATATTTTATTTGGTTGACTTGGCGCATGCTCACACCATGTTTATGACTATGAACCAGTCACTAATAGCCTCTATGATCATTTATTTTTTGAACTTCTGATACCGCTTATGCTTTAGTTAATGATTTTTATGTCGCTATGCATGATTATGGCTCTTATGCTCTCTTGATTTGTCTCTCCCAGTCTTTTACTAGCCTCCACCTGTATTGAGTATGAGCTCTACTCGTGCATCCAACTCCCTAAAACCAATTTTTCCCATCGTGTCCACCATACCTACCAACATGTGGTATTTAACTGCCACTCCAAGTAAATTTCTCATGTGTTACCTTTAAAACCTTCAGAATTACTCCTGCTTTATGTTCCTGTTTTTGCTCATGAGAACGTAAATAGAGAATATTTATCTCACTTGTTGATTGGCTTTCACACCCTAGACTAGTGGCTTCATCCGCTTATCCAAATGATAGAAGAGCTGGCAGCGGGGTGCCCAGCCCCAAATTAATACACACAAAATCTCTTCACTATTTTTGCCCCTGATTTATCAGTCAAAGCATAATTGTCTAAACAAAAGAGAAAGAGGGATGACCTTCTACCCAGATGCGTTCTTCTATGGGAGCCGCTCTTGTGAAGTCTAGTTGGCTTGTGACGTACTGTATTTTCTGTTTACCATTCGTTGACATAAGCATACACCTCTCTTAAAATATAGACACTCCTCCACGGTATGTGATTGTTGGCAGGCACCCGAGGATTCGGTTAGCCATGGTTTGTGAAAGATGGTTGGGAGGAGTGTCAAGCTTTTTATACCTATGTTTAATAAAATAAAAGCTCTAGCACATGAGTGATCCATGCTTCCCTCTGCGAAGGGCCTTTGTTTTACTTTTATGTTGAGTCTCCATCTTCTAACTTTCTAAACGGTTGAGAGAGCATAGTTGCCATTCTGAGTTTTATGTGCATTTGTCCCAGAAACATTATTAATTGATTCATGATGTGTTATTGCTTGTTCTCTAATTATTTGTTCTAGTATTCCTCATGAACTTTGAAGGTGTCCTAGCATTTATGTTTTTCCCACTCTTAAGGACTAGCGAAATATCACTTTGCCATGCTTTCTCTATACTTGAAACAAACGTATAGATTTCTTTGCATTGTTATTCATGACCTTTTATTTGAGATACTTCTCATAATGCAAAGTGATTGCTATGCTTTATTATTAAAGTTCTATTTATCATGTTTGTGTTAAAAGTTTTATGATCTCATCTTACATATGCTTTTACATTTTTATGATAAAGTTTATGTTAGTAGCATGTCACCTCAGAAATTATTGTGTTTTATCCATTACCTACTTGAGGACGAGTAGGAACTAAGCTTGGGGATGCTTGATACGTCTCCAACGTATCTATAATTTCTGATGCTCCATGATGATATTATGCCAACTGCTACATGTTTTCTCCCTTCTTTAGGTCATTTTTACACATTTTATGGGACTAACCTATTAACAAGATGCCAAGTGCCAGTTCCCTGTTTTTTTGCTGTTTTTTATTTCAGAAAAGTTGTTCTGGAAATATTCTAGGAATTGGACCCCACAAATCCCGAAGTTCCTCTTTTCCCCGGAAGCATCCAGAAGACCGAAGAGGAGTCGAAGAGGGGCACCAGGGGCCCACACCATGGGGTGGCGCTCCCATGGCCGCGCCAAGGGGTGGTGTGGGGCCCCCAGGGCTCCACCGCCTTTTCCCTTTCTGATGGAGGGATAATAACCCGGTAGGCCAACTCCAAGGTGTAACCTGGCCCAAAGGACGCTGTGCAAGATCCGGCTAAGGATAGAGAAACTTCTGGAAGGCCCAAGTTTGTAGGCCTCGTAACCCGGATTGTGGGTTACGGTAAAGGAAAGTTAGGGTTTGTATGCGGTGTCCGGGTAGGATTCAGGGTGCGTCTTGGAGGGTAAGCCAGGGGTACGGGTGCTATATAAACCGACCCCTAGGTTTAGTCGAGAGGGATCTAAGAACCCTAGCAATATCGCCTGATATCGAGCATCTAGTGTAATTTCAGAGTTGAGTTATTATATCAAGGTTGGAGACTCGGTGACTTTGATTGCCGGCTACCCGATCGAGTTGCACCATGTTTTCCTCTGAGCTAAACCCTCTCCCAAACGCCTGTGTCGTCTTGCCCCAAGATCAGTTACCCTCGGTAACGTCTGCCGTGATTATCCCACGACAGTTGGCGCCCACCGTGGGGCCTGCGTCCAAAGGTGTTTACATCACGGGAGAAGCTCGGAAGAACATGGAGAATCTTGTCGTCGGCGAGATCTACATCGATCACAAAGGAGAAAAGACGGTGGACGATTCCGGCTGGGGGCCAGAATCGGATCATCTCGAATCCGGATCCGTCGTGACAATCGGCCGGATCAGCGTCTTCATTGGTATGGTATGTACTTCCAGTTCGATCCCTGACAATATTGGATCTGATTCTGTGCCAGGAGGAGCCACTTCTATCCGATCGGATGATGAAGAATCGATCGGAACGACATATCCGGCGGAAGAACCCCTCGCGAAGTGGGAACAGCCGGAGGAGCCGGCATGGACCCCGCGCGACCGGGTCGAGAAAGAGGACGATACCGAGTCTATCCTGGATCTGCTGGAGAACCGGTACGAGGAGAATAACACCGGAGAAGAACAGCATGAATCTACACCGAGTATCATACGTCGAGTTGCGGTCTACACGGCTCCCGCGGCCAATCTCAACCAAGAGAACGCAACCACAGCAGCAGTCGGGGCGGCTCAGGCATTGGCCCAGCAGCAGGACGCGGCTAACAGAGACCCGGTTCTGGCCCGGGTTGATGGAGAGTCGGCATCAGTGACCAGCCACGCAGCAGATGAGGAGTTGCACGCAAATACGTTCGGATTCCTGGGAAACCGGACACCAGGGGCAGGTCCTTCGAACTCGCGCCACCCGGCCTTATTCGATAATAATCTGATTCTAGACCCCACGGTTCTTGCAACGGTTATCACTCCAGAAAACGCAGCGGAGCGTGTCAGGGACCTGGATGTGGCTCGTCGTGCGCTGGAACAGCAAAGAAGGCAAGTAGAGGCAGAAAGGCAAGGGATGGCCACGCGGCAGCGTGAGCTGGATGCGCTGGAAACTCGGCTCCGGGAGGAAACATCTAGAGTACATCAAAGGCATCAAACTAGGTTATCAGCAACGGGCGGGGTTATTAATCCGGCTACTTTATTTGTCACACCTCAGGATCAGCCGATACCAGTGGTGAACCAGGGAAACGCACCCCAACCGGCGACAACAGGGACGCATCCGGCAAATGAGCGGGCCGGGTTGCCCCCCCACAGACTAGAATCACAACCGGCAATGATCTACCACCGCCGCCACCATCACGATTTCGCACACCAGCCGGTCACTACAATAATCCCATGGACAATGTGTATGCGGCGACACTCGCGTTAAATCAAATCCCTGTGGGAGAGTCACCCCATGCAGAGAAGACCCGGCAAGCCATCGATCTGTTGCACACTGCGGTGGCACAGCAAGCCAATTATCCGGATCATAGAAGCGGGATGCACGGGACGCCATACGTCAGTCAACAACAAGGGAATATCCAAACAAGTTCAGTACGACGGAGGGAAGAGCAGCAGCAAATGCCGCCTCCTCCCCGCGTTCAGGTAGCATCAGCAGCACAGGCTGTTGTGGACAGTTCTAGAGCTCGGAGGGCCGCGGCCGGGTCTGCAGCACATGGACTTCCCGCAGCGCCGCGCCCAGCCGCGCCCCCCGCTGTATCACACGTTTCTAGAGCAAGGCCAGCCTCGACCGTTCTTGCGGGACCCAAGTGTCTCTCGGACAATATCATAGCTGAACCTTACCCGAAAAAATTCAAAGAGCCAGGGAAAGTAGTGAATTACGAGCCAACTATGGATCCAGAAACATGGCTAAGTAGTTATGAGATGGCAATGTCGATTCGCAACGCATCCGAGAATCTCCAAGCCAAGTTCATGTACTTGATGATGTCAGAAGGAGCAGCAAAGTTGTGGTTCACCAATTTGCCGGAAGGGTCGATCAAGTCCTGGGAGGAATTGAAGACCGCGTTTGTCAAGCACTTTCATGGGACGTGCAGAAAATTGTTCACTATTGATGATCTAGAGCGATGCGTCCAGAAGAAGGGAGAGTCGGCACGCAGTTGGGTGCGCCGGGTTATGGAGATACTTCACTCGTCCACGGACATTCAGCCCAAGGATGCATTACAAGCCATGGCAAAAACATGCAAGTATATACCTTTAGTGCAAAAGTTAACTCGCATGAAGTCTAGTCGGAATGCGTCGGAAGTTACAATGGGAGAATTAATGGATGCGTGCAACAAACACGCTGCGACAGATACTACAGAAGAGGAAGTTGATGACAAGAAGGTAAAAGCAAACACAAGTAACAACGGAAGAACCGGCAATGGATCAACACCGAGTAATAACGGAAATAGCCAGAACAAGCGCCCGTTTGAAGGAGGCTCCGAGTTTGTCGCTAACACAGAAGCCGGATCTTCGAGACCCAGAGCAGAAGGAAATTTCAACGGAGGTAATCACAATGGAGGAAACTATCAAGGACCACCAAGGCCGGGTAACAATTGGGACATATTCAGGATGGCATGCCCGAAGCACAGCAGGAACGGCAGGCCAGCTAACCACTCCTTGGAGCAGTGCGCCGACTTACAAAGATGAAAAAATGAGGAAGTGAACAGAGCTATGCGAGGTGCAGGACGGGGAGGAGGACCGGGTCCAGGGGGAAACCCGGGCAACGGCCCACCCCCAGCTGGTAACCCGGCGGCGGGAAATCAAGGTAATAACCAAGGGGGGGCAGGAGGTTTCCAGGCTAACCCCAAACAATTGGGTCAATATCATGTGCATACCACAGGAGGCTCTAACAAGGACAAAAAGATACTGAAGCAAGCGGTCAACTCAGTTTCGTCAGCTGTCCCGAGATACCTGAGATGGTCAGAACAGGAGGTAACATGGAGCAGAAGGGATCACCCAGAAAGAGTGGAACACCCGGGAGTCTTGGCATTTGTAGTCGCACCGCAGGTCAATGGGTATGAGCTGAAAAAGGTTTTGATGGATGGTGGAAGCAGCATCAATATACTGTATTGGGAAACTTTCCTATGCATGGGCCTCAAGGAGTCTCAGCTACAAAAAAGCTCAACAGTTTTTCATGGGATAGTGCCGGGTCATTCAGCGTGCCCCGAGGGAAAAATCGCATTGGAAGTAGCTTTTGGGGAGTCAAAGCATAACTATCGAGTCGAGTGGCTCACCTTTGAGGTAGTCAAATTGCGCAGCCCTTATCACGCGTTATTCAGAAGGCCGACTTACGCCAAATTCATGGCTAGGCCGTGTTACGTATATCTGCAGCTAAAAATCCCGGGTCCCAAGAAGACCATTACCATAGATGGAAATCGAGACATAGCAGCTGAATGCGATGAAGGAGACGCAACAATGGCCGAGCAAGCCTACAGGAAGGAAGAACTCAAGCACTACCGGTCTCAAGAAGATCCGGAGGACAGAACCACATCAAAAAGGCCGAGTACTGAAGGCGAAAGAGCAAAGTCCAAGGTAGCACAAGACACTAAAATGGTGGCTTTTATCAAGGATGACTCCCACAAACGACCCGCTATAAAAGAAGAAACTGCACGGCCGCTCACAACCAGCCACGTCACAGAAACACCTCACCCGGGTTGGCTAGTAAACCCGGTACTCATCATGAAAAAATCCAACATGTGGAGAATGTGCATCGGTCACGCCAGCCTGGGACCGGTGCCCACGAAGAACTAAACAATGTAATGGGCAGCAGGTTTCAGACGCGCTCTTTTCCTACCCAGGGTACCTAAGGGGACTGGAAGGTTTTTAATGAGGCGGCCTGCTGATCCAAAACTTTCTCGCATCAATAAAAGAGATGATTATCAAGTCCTATCTCGTTACAGCCTGATTACAAGTAAGTAGCATCCATGTGACATCAATACTTCAGTATCATTAAGAACGTTGAGTGTATATAGGTCTCGGGGGCTGGTTGCTCAAGTAGCGCAGCCACAAACCCAACGACCCGGCCTTGATGCCTATAAGTTATAAGGGCCGATTACTCGCAAACGAGTACGGCTGCAATCTTATAACTGGACAAAGGAGCCAAATTTTCTTGACTTTTCTTACTTAAGCTCGATGTGACTCACACTAAAGTGGCATGATTTGTTCGCTTACGATTACAATCAGCCATGAAGCCCAATGGGACTTGCCTGACCCTGTTTTCGTATAGATGTAACAACATGGTATCCACGCGAAAGCCGGCTTACAGTACAAGATAGTCAAAAGGGTCATCTAAACCACAAGTTTATGCAGAGTACAAGGCTAATAGCCGGAAACTCAACGACTATCAAGCATAACTTCAGTACCTACACGGAATGGCTTTAGGTTTTCGACTCGGTAAAAAACAATTTGTTCTCTGAGAAAGGCCACACCCCCATGACTCGGACTTTGGGTCATGGGGACTGGGGACTTCGAAGCAGAAACAAACTACTTGGCTATCGAAGTTCGAAAGACCCTACCATCCGAGTCTTGGGGACTTAAAGAAAAGTCCACTTATCAAAGCCCCTGGTACTCGGAAAACCGAGTCTTACGAAGGGAGCCAAAAAGAGAGTCGGGTATCGAGAACAAGTTCAAAGAATAGACAAGTAACACGATTATCAAAAGGCCAGGAAAGCCGCAAAGTATATCACGGACTAAAAGTACGTTACAAGTTACGACATCAGTATCAGGGGTGCACAGGCGCACCATCAAAAGCATAATAGTTTGAATACAAAGCATCACGTGACCAAGGTATTATGATGGTACTGCCCTATTCGGCCTCCTGAGTACGGTCTTCCGGGTCTTGGTCCTGGGCTTGCTGCTTAGCTTTCCCGGCAGCATTACCCGGACTCACCGCACCAGGGCGGACAGGTGGAGGGACAGCTGGTGTAGAGGCAGACGGCCCTGAACCTAACTCGGCCTCTCTCTTCGCAGTTGCCTCCCTCTTCCTGGCCGAGTTAGCAACCCACTTCTCCAAGATATCAAAGGGCGGGGGTGCTTCCTCCGTAACAACTTTGCCATCAGCGTCGTATGCACTCATAATCGTGTTTAGATCCAAACTATCGGCCAAAGTGGTAGCCGAGGGACGCACTGCGGCTTGTATGGCCTTGAAACCCTTGGGTGTAAATTTGGAACCGTCCGCCTTGAATTCGGGAAACCCGGATATTACCTTTGCCGGGTCAAGCTTCGGAAAGAAAGCCTTGGCCAGGGTAAAGGCCCGGGTCATACCAATCCGGCATGACGAGCGTTTCCAGATTTCAATCCAGCCAGGCACAGTGGAGCAGGCTTGAATGAGATTTTCTTCACCCGGATATACTTCCGTAGGCCACTTCACGGCATCCAGTATAAATTTTGTGCCGGCAAAGAAAGTCCGGAGCACAGTCTTTAGGGTTCTAGCCTTGGCAATAGCATCCTCCTCTGGGGTCGCAAGGTTGGCACCTACAATTGAAACAAAAGAAAGAACGTATCAATAATCCTGAGTATCACATAATAAAGCTAAGACATGAAATTAATCGGCAGCAAAAACTTACTAAGTAGGATCTGATAAGTATCGGCGACCTGGTCCGATAGTTTCTTCAGTGCGGTCTGAGCGGTATTGCACTTCTTCTTGTATTTAGAAACATCCCTCTTCAAAGTTTTCATGTCGTCCTCAAGGGTTTCCCTCCGCTTTACCTCGGCAAGAAGAAGTTGTTCGGTCTTGAGTAAAATTTCATCAGACCGGGCTATCTGCGCCTGTAAGTATCAAGGAACTCAAGTATCAGTTGGATATTATGGTAAGCTGAGTATTGCGTAAAGTACCAAACATAACTTTAGCAAGTCATGCTTGGAACTTGGGGACTAGATATGCATTACGAGATATCAAGTGTCATTACCTGGTGCTCTGCGGCCATGCGCTCCAAGATATTGCTCTCTGAAGTCTTCATAGTGAGGAGAGTGTTCATCAATTGATCAAAAGTGTCTTTACCCGTATCAGAGGACCCGGGGCCTTGGAAATTCCGAGAAGGAGTTTTCTTCTTAGTGGGAGGCGGCACCCGGGTCATTTGTATGTCAGAATCCGATGCTCCTTCTTCTGCACCCAAGGTCGTGGCTCTGTTCTTCTTGCTTGCATGGGAAGCAATCGGATACTCGGCTTCTTGTGTGTCCGGGTTTGTCGGCGATGCTTGTTCTTCGCCGCTAGACGCGGCTGTAGTCTTATCAGCCGGGCTCCCCTTACCCGGGCCCTCGGTCTCCATATCCTCTTGGTCGCTGATAACGACCGTGGCCCTATAGATGTTATGAGTGAGCAACTAAATATACAGTCAGGAAAGGGTGATGAAATGTGGTGGAGCATCAGGAAGGGGATTTTACCCGGTATTCACCGCAAAGTCCAAAGGAAATCCGTCGCTGGACCCGGGAGAGGCTGGAAAGTATCAAGTAAGATTTCATAAGGGAATGGTTCAAGGAGAATGTTTCGACCGAGAAAGGATAGGGTAAGTACCAGCCCGCCGAGTCGGAGTCGATGAAATACCCGGGTTAAGAGCACCATCACCCGGGTGATTTCGAGTTGACCTGCGCTTGGTCATGGGCGACTCCTTCAAGCATGGCCAGTGGAACAACATCAAGGTAGCTCATGTATATCATTAAAGGAATACGAATTGAATGCGAGGAGGTGATATGAAACCTTGGAGGTGGCCTCTTGAGTTTTTCTTTTTGATCCGACTTTGATTGTCGGCTCCAGTTCCTCCTCGTCGCTGGCGGATTCTACTTTGCCGTCGGAGTTTTCTTCTTCGTCATCTTCTTGTTCTGGATATCATCAAAGTTATAGTTGGAAATGAAGGGGTTATGATGAGCTTAAAGGAACCAAATAAAATCCGGAGAGTACCTTCGTCCGAGTTAACGGCTTCTTCTTGCTCCTCTGGGCTTTCGGAGCTAGGAGAAGTGTTGATTTTCCAAAAATCATCATCAGCCTGAAAAGTGTCAGTACAAGGGTCATCAACTGTATCGAGTGGAAAGAGCAAAGGTAAAGGCATCAAAATCGGGTTTTCACCTTGGGGGCTGGATTCTCGAGTGTGAAGGGCTCCAATCCGTATATGTTCCGGATTACCTCAAGCTTTTCTGTCAGAAAACCCTTGATGGTTTTGTGAGTGTCACCAGCCGCGAAGATGTTGTCAGAGTACCGGAGCGGGTCTGTAGATTGCCCCGAATACTCGCACATCAACTTTGTGCGGATGGAATTGGGTTGAATCCGGAAGTCGACCCAAGTCTTCACCAGGTTGAGCCCGATGAGGCCTTGGGCCGTGAGAGTGGTGATTTTGGCTAGTAGAGGTTGAATTGCCTCCCTGTCCGAGTCAGGGGCGAAGGCACTGAATTTCTCGGAGATGTCAAGAAGACCCTCTGAGTAACCCGGCAGCTTCTTTTGGCCGGGTGGGGAGGTGTCTTGGCAGTAAAAGTATGAGAGCTGCCAGTGCTTGACATGGGAGTTAAGGGTGAGGGGTGGCATCAGAGAATTCTTGCGCTGGATAGAAACCCCGCCGCAAGCGAGAAGCGCCCCGTCACCGCTTTCGCGGCACGGTTTGCACTGAAAAAGCTCAATGAAAAGAGCTAGACTTGGCGAAGTGCACAAGTATGACTCGGAAAGGACGATGAAGTGGGAAATGTTTAATACAGAATTAGGCCCGATGTCAAAAACGCGAAGGACGTAATGGCTTAGAACATCACGGAAAAAAGGGTGACCCGGCGGGCGGAAGCCCCGGGTCACATGTTCCACGAAACAGATTACCTCGTCTTTCGTCGGGGTGGGCCGGGTCTCCTTGCCCGGCACCCTCCACTGGATATCCTCTTGAGGAGGAAGAACTCCCTGCTCGGCCAGCTCCTCCAACTTGGCCTTGGTGACCGTAGACCGCGCCCAGTTGGCGGATATGGAGTTGGTGGCTTTGGCTTTAGTCGGAGTTTTCCCCTGCTTTTTGGGAGCCATGTGGTTGACCTGCAAAGTACAAGGTAAAAGGATAAAAGGAATAAGACACGGAAGCTGTGAGCCGGCCAAGTATCGGCAGGGTAATATTGAGACACGAAAATTGCGTATTATCCGGGTGTCTATTTGCAGAGTGAGGTTCGAATTATCCGGGTGTCAAGTATTATAGCAAAAATTATGGGGATCTAAGTGTTGAAGGAGCTTTTGAGGACGATGGATGGCTGCACGGGCACTTAGTGCGAATAAAAGGAGCTGGAAAGGGGAGGATTAGCCGGGTGATTGAGGCAAAGGCGGAAATTTTGAGTGGTTCAAGCCCAGATTGGAAATTCCATCTTAAGATTTGTGGCGAGATTAACGATTGCAGGTAATAGGAGTGTGAATTGGAGGTTATATCTTATCTATTGGGAGAACTAAAAGGAATGCTAGCAACCTAATTCGGCATGGCTGAGAAATCATTGACAGGTTGATTTGGATCTAATCTGAGGAGAAATCATGAAATTGCAAGGGCAAATTAATAGATACAAGAGGCTTACTGGAGGAGATCTGAGTGAAGCCTTGCGGAGGCAGATGGCGCAAGCCTGGTGTCCTTTCGCGGTTCCTGACGGGCCGGATGGAGATTTGCCGGTGGATCTTGGCGGCGGCGCGGAGTGAGCTGTGGCGGAGCGCAGCCTCCGGCCAATGGGCTCCGGTGATGCGCGCGGGATTTCCGTGGTGGCGCTCAGTGAGGGTGAGCACGGAGGGAGAAAGGAAGCAGAGTGGGGGGAAATGAGCCGTTAGGGTTCGGGTTACCCCCAAGGAGCCTATTTATAGCACGAGTGGATAAGCCCGGTTCAGCGAGCGGGAACCGGGAATTGCGGAGTAAACGGCTATCTATTTGATTTTTTGCGAGATGCGCTTTAAGTGTTGAGCAAGGTGTCTGAACGAAAAGGAGAAAGAGATCCATCCCGTGATATCGGGAACAATTATCAAGTATAGAATCTTGACATTTTGGGGTTCAGACCTGGAGAGCTAAGCCAAGTACTTGGAGAAAAGCCGGGTTACTATATGGCCACCATGGAGCTAGGCCTAGCTATTTATCAAAGCACTTTAACCCGGCCTCCATACACTTGTGCGTTTGATATTTTTGCAGGGAATAGCAGGCGCTTCAAGGACGGATCCGTGAAGCCCAAGCTATTCTGGGGACTACTGATGGAGGGATAATAACCCGGTAGGCCAACTCCAAGGTGTAACCTGGCCCAAAGGACGCTGTGCAAGATCCGGCTAAGGATAGAGAAACTTCTAGAAGGCCCAAGTTTGTAGGCCTCGTAACCCGGATTGTGGGTTACGGTAAAGGAAAGTTAGGGTTTGTATGCGGTGTCCGGGTAGGATTCAGGGTGCGTCTTGGAGGGTAAGCCAGGGGGTACGGGTGCTATATAAACCGACCCCTAGGTTTAGTCGAGAGGGATCTAAGAACCCTAGCAATATCGCCTGATATCGAGCATCTAGTGTAATTTTAGAGTTGAGTTATTATATCAAGGTTGGAGACTTGGCGACTTTGATTGCCGGCTACCCGATCGAGTTGCACCATGTTTTCCTCTGAGCTAAACCCTCTCCCAAACGCCTGTGTCGTCTTGCCCCAAGATCAGTTACCCTCGGTAACGTCTGCCGTGATTATCCCACGACACTTTCGCCTATTTATTCCCCCCCGGATGGAAAACCCTAGATACCTGATCAAAAATTCCCGAAAAGTTCCGCAGCCGCCGTCGTCATCAACCCTAGATCAGGGGGTTCTGAATCTGTCTCCGGCACCCTGCCGGAGAGGAGATCATCACCAGAGGCCTCTTCATCACCATGCATGCCTCCGGAGTGATGTGTGAGTAGTTCATCCTTGGACTACGGGTCCATAGCAGTAGCTATATGGTTGTATTCTCCTCCTATGCCTCCATGTTTAGATCTCGTGAGCTTCCTAACATGATCGAGATTGTTCTTATGTAACTCTATGTGCTGTGTTTGCTGGGATCCGATGAATATTGAACTTATGCCAAGTTGATTATAGTCTTTTATTCCATATGTTATTTGTGATCTTGCATGCTTTCCGTTGCTAGTGGTTTCTCTGGCCAAGTAGTTTCTAGTGACTCCAAGAGGGAGTATTTATGCTCGATAGTGGGTTCATGCCTCCTTTTCGCCTGTGCTAGAGTGACAGAAACGTGACGGGGGAGGATGTGTTGTTGCCACTAGGGAGAAAACAGCGGTGTGAGTGCCCGCGTGTACAATCATTGCTTACATTACACACATTGCTTAATGCGATTATCTCTTGCTTGCAACTTAATACCTAAGGGGGTTCGGATGATAACCTAAGGGTAGATTATTAGTCATAGATGCATTTGGATTACGGTCTATGTATATTGTTGTAATGCCCGCACTAAATATCATAGTAGTCATCATGTCATGAATGTGCACTACGGTGCAACCTTTATTTGTCAATTGCCTACCTGTAATTTGTTCACCCAACATGCTATCTTTTATGGAGAGACACCACTAGTGAACCTATGAACCCCGGTCCATTTTCCTACACTGTTAAACAAACCACTACAATTTCCTGTTTTCTTTATTTACTGCAAGCATACATTATTTTCCACACTATACGTCTAATCTTTGTTTTCAGCAAGACCGGTGAGATTGACAACCTCACTGTACCGTTGGGAAAAAGTATTTTGGTTGTGTTGTGTGCAGGTTCCGCGTTGTTCCTGACACCGGTGAGCCATCACCACCGCTAGTGGCATCAACCTTCCGAAGATCCTCTTTCTCCTACTGGATTGATAACCTTTGTTCTTAACTGAGGGGAAATTCTTACCGCTGCACTCATCACACCCTCCTCTTGGGGTTCCCAACGCACCATCCATAGTTTATGTAGCAAGAATTTCTAGCACCATTGCTAGGGATTTAAAGCCAACTCTACAAGCGATCAGGGCCCACACCATAGGGCGGCGCCCTCCCCTCTGGCCGCCCCTGGGGGTGGTGTGGGCCCCCTGGCGGACCACCGACATTGCCCTCTCGCCTATTTATACCTCTCGGGAGGTTAACCGTAAATACATAAGCATTTCCCACCAAAAACATCTGCAGCCGCCGTCATCGTCAACCCTAGTTCGCGAGGATTCTAGAGCTCTCACCGGCACCCTGCCGGGAGGGGGAATCATCACGGAAGGGCTCTACACCATAATGCCCGCCTCCGGAATGATGCGTGGGTAGTTCATCCTTGGACTATGGGTCCACAGCAGTAGCTAGTTGGTTGTTCTCTCCTCTTTATGCCTCATGTTTAGATCTTGTGAGCTGCCCTATATGATAAAGATCATCTCATTGTAATGGTACATGTTGTGTTTGCTGGGATCCGATGAATATTGAATGCTATGTCCCACGATTATCAATCTATCATGTTCTTTTCATGTGTAAGTTATTTATGATCTTGCATGCTCTACGTTGCTAGTAGATGCTCTGGCCAAGTAGATGTTTGTAACTCCAAGAGAGAGTATTTATACTCGATAGTGGGTTCATGCCTCCCTTTCACTCACGCTCGAGTGATAGAAACTTAAACGGTAGGGGGATGTGTTGTGGCCATTAGGGAGAAAACAACGATGTTTACATTACACACTTATCTTAATGCAATTATCTGTTGCTTGCAACTTAATACCCCACGGTTTGCTCGGATGTGAAGGGTACATTGCATAGAAAACAAAAAAAATTGTACGCGCGATAAACCCGAATGGCCAAGATATAATCTAGGAGATGAAAGGTAATAGGGAGAAAGAGAGTCTTGAGAGAACATACCCTCGAAGACTCAAAGTGTTACGAGATGAAATCTCGTTGTTGGCGTAGTCGTACTCATGCCGATCCCGAGCGAGAAGATGTGCACCACAATCCGGCGATGCCTCCGTGATCGGTCACATGTTCAGCTCGATGAAGAGGATCCCCGTAACTCCAGCAGCACGACGGTGTGGTGGTGGTGAAGAATCCCACGGTCAGGGCTTCGCCAAGCCGGAGACAATGGAATGGATAAGCGGGTGGAGGGAAAGGGAGGTGGGCAAGTGTGTGGAGAAGAGGAGCTCTCACCCTCCTTTTATAGGGGAGGGGGAAACAGCCCAAGAGGGGGGTGCGTCCAGCCATGGTGTGCCCCCACCTCTTCCCTCTTCATGTGAGTGGAAGCTCCAGTCACACCCACTCATGCTCCCTTAATTTTCCACTTAGAAAATCCAAAGGTTTTTCTTTAATAAATAAATAAAACATTTTTTATTTCTTTATTTATATTTGTTAATTCTATTAACAAACATTTTCATGCAGCACCTCGAATCATTTGTTAATTCCATTAACAATCATTCGACGAAAAACCCCTTGAACTATTTCAATTTTCCTCGAAACAATTTCGGAGCTGCCCAAAACATTCTTCGGTATTCTGTATGCTCTCAAACGCTTCATCGAACCTTAAGTGTGTCACCCTACGGTTCGTGAATAATATAGACATGATCGAGACTCCTCTCAGATCAATAATCAACAGCGGGATCTGGAGATCCGTGATGACTCCTATATATTCAACAATGACTCTCGTGATCGTGTGAACCTTTCAACGTCGTAACGATTTCCCTTTGTCTCACGATATTTTACTTGTCCGATATCCAATCATCGGTATCTACCATACCTTGTTCGATCTTGTTACCCGACAAATACTCTTTTCCTGTTCCCGTGATATAACATCCTTGTGATCATATCACGTGCTTGCAAGCGGTGTCGATGTGATATCACCGAGAGGGACTTGAGTATATCTCTCTGTCATATTGGATGAAAAAATCCCACTCTTGATCCATGAGCTTCAACTAACACTTTCCGAATACCTAATGCCACCTTTATAGTCACCCTGTTACGGTGTGACATTTGATGTCATCAAAGTATTCTTCCGGTATTAGTGATTAACATGATCTCATGGTCTAAGGAACAATGTTACTCCGAATGTAAGACATAACAAAAAAAACTAAATGAATTGATCGTATTGTTATACTTAGTTAGGGTCTAAGTTCATCACGTCATTCTCCTAATGACATGACCCCGTTATTAACAACATCCAATGTCTATGATCAGGAAACCTTGATCATCTGTTAATCAACAAGCTAGTTAAAAGAGAGGCTTCACTAGGAACGTTGGTTTGTTTATTAATCACACATGTATCAACGTTTCCGGTTAATACAATTCTAGCATGAGAAATAAACATTTATCATAAACAAGGAATAATATAATAACCACTTTATTATTGCCTCTCGGGCAGATTCCCTTCAGTCTCCCACTTTCACTAGAGTCAATAATCTAGTCTGTAAGCACTTAACACATATGGCGTTCCAGTGTTATTACCATGCTTCTCGTGTGGTAAAAATCATCAAAAAGATCTGAACTTGTTCATGTCCTATTGTATTTGCATGTTCTTTGCGTCTACACGCATCACTCATTCTCTAATGAGATGGCTTTGTATATATTTGGTCAACCGGTCTTAATTCCTTAGCTTAAACCAATGTTACTAACATTGTGAAAATGTAGCTTCATAGTGTCAGCATTGTTTGAAATTTACCAAGTTCAATAAAGAACTCCTTGATACAAAATACTCTTATTATTTGTTGTCAACACAACGATATACTTAGCCTTTGTAGTATTCGTCACAATACTTTAATTTTGAAACTCTTTCAAATCTAGCATGGAACTTTCTTCCAGCCTATTGTGCTACCCTTCATCACATATTTTAATTGAGATAAAATTATTTGAATATATGAGAAGACTATTAGTGTAACATATTACAACAAATAGTTTGTCATCACTATATAGGAAAACACATCCTTAGCATTTCTAAAATGGCATAAGGATCTCTCCCACTATTGTCTAATCATCATATGAATTATCCTGCTATAACATTTTATAGCATAGGACTCATCTGGTTGTGTACATAGCATGTAACATTGATGGCTAGGTTGAGACTCCAAGTGCAGAGTGTGTAGATAGTGGCAAGCCTTCTTCCCCACGAGGGTGACTCGAGGGTTTATATCGAACTCTTGGGGAGCCAGTATTTCAGCAGTTGTCTTCCAAGCTTCCTCCAGGATCCTGTAAACAAATAGAGAGTTTTGTGCCCTCAACCTCACCAAGTGGTTGTCAAGCACAAGGTGTGAGACTTCTAAATTGCAATGCAAAACTGAAAGTAAATATGCAATAATTAAATCTACTACTAAATGCAAATGAGAAAATAAATATGCAATGGATTGTTTTTGTATTTTTGTGATGCAAGTGGTGATGGAGATAATGTAAATTCGAATTGGAGATGCAAGTAAAGTAAAGTGCAAGTAAAGTAAATTGCAGCAAAGTAACTAGAGTGTTTTCTTATAATTAAAATAGGACCGGGGTTCATGGTTTCACACTTGCATTCTCTCAAATAAAGTAGTAGACGGTGGACATAAAGAATTACATGTGAGATTACAATAACATGTTTAACATTGAGTACTTTCATATGGGCATCACGTCCTAGCATAGAGATCTCTACGGTCATATTGATCCCTCTTATACTCCACCAAGATGCGAAATAAATCATAACACCTCGATAATTAAGGAAAAACCAGAGTATAGCTTTAAGCAATGTGACATGAAGTTGAAGTAAGAACTTTCTAGATCTAGTCATGGAGATTGATTAGTGTCACTTCAAATCCCCGGTAACAAGGTATTCCTTTTTATCCCTAGTGAAGTAACTAAGAAAGGTTTAACAAAACCTAAGTGGATCGCTGAACTTCTGTCACTTTCACAGCACTAGCCACCCCCCGTTACTCCAACTAATGCACCCATCACCCCACAGACGCTCTCAAGAACTAGATTGATCAAAGCTAGCAAATAAGAACGGGGTACATAAATACATCTACTCAAATAACTCAAGAGAAACAATTGCAATCTCAGATTCAATAACTCATAGAAAAGATCCACCACATAGGAATTACAACGGTGCCCGTAATCATGTGAGGCAGCTCATACGGATCTAATTAGTGAAGCACATAGAGAGAGATATACAAGTGCTACTTCCACAAACCCATAGCCCTGGGGTGGACTACTCCCTCTTCATGGAGATGTCGGTGGAGATGACGTTGGAGGGGTAGGAGATCACACCGGCGGCGCCCCGCCGGAGTTTTCCCCCTCCAGTCTGGAACTTCTGGTCTCTGTTTTGGTGTTTCGGTGACGCTCTCCTCCGTAAGGGTACGGGGACCCTTTTTATAGTCGGTTTTAGGTCAATACGGAGTCGGTAAGTCGAAGATGGAAGGAATTGGGGCCACAGGGGCCAAAAGGGGGCCTCTCACGCGGCCAAGGAATCTGGCCGCGTGGAGGGTCCTCTTTTGGGCCTCCTTGCCCAATTCTCGTGGATCCTTCGCCCGCAAGTCTTCTCCTTCCAAGAAAATGACCCCCGCAGATTTTCAGGTGATTTCGCGGAAGTTTGCCCCCTGAAACGTCAAAAATATAGAAAACGGGGTTTCGGACAGGCAGGGTTAATTCCATAAAAGTTGGGGGACTTTGTAATTGAACCCCAAAATACTATAAAACGTTTAATTATATCCTTATATGATGCAATATGTAATAGAAAACCATGTGAAAATATGCAAAATTCATCTATGCATTTTACATGCATCAACATCCCCAAGCTTAACCCATGCTCGTCCTCGAGTATGAAGGTGATAAAACTAAGATGGGTTTTGCATATTGAAACAATCATGGGATATCAAGGAGGATTATTCATGCTACATATAATCAAATGATTAATACTAGAAATGAGTAGCAATATACAATTCATGTTGTAAGAAATATCAAATATGCAAGCAAAGATGCTTCATGAAAGTTCACAAAGTGTATAATGAAATAAAAGCACTATGGACCAAATGCATACACAAAATGAAAAATAAAATCCTATATTGGTCAAAGAATAGCATGATGGAGAATAGAAAATATGGTGGGCACTTTGGAGAAAATTGTGTAGAGGTAAAACATGATCAAGTCTTATTTAGCCTCTAAATTATTCAACTAAAATTACTAATTGAAATGTGGTATCCATTGATCTAGGACTCTCATTGCCCCTTTATCACTAGCATCTTAAAATTGTGAGTATTGAAGTAATGAGAATGACAAGGTGGTTGAAAGCCTCATGCCCCGTGAGTGTGAAAACCTACTCCATGATTACTCAACTTAAGATTCCTAATAAGCTTTGTACAATCATAATAAGTATTAATGACATCATAGAGAACCGCAAAGAGGTACCTCTTGCCCCATGACATGGAAACAAGCCCATGTTACAATGACAAGATGAACAAACGGAGTAGACTCATCATCCTTTTTATTTTCATTCACTATTATGCATAGCTTCTTATTTTATTATAGGATGTGTTGTAGGGTCACTCAAGCTGTAAGTAAATTTCCACCATGATAAAGCATGGCTTGGGTTAGCGGCCCAATGCGTTTCTCTAGTCATATAGATACTTACTCATCAAAACTTACTATTCCTCTATTTCATTTCGGCATGGCAGGAGTCCAAAAACAAAAGTACATGATATCAACCAAATGTAAATTTTTTTGTGCAATGTTGAAAGCTTTCCGGTGATACACTTTTATAGCTAGCTCCCAACCACACACTTGTCAAACGCAAAACTTGTGGCTCCCATTATTGGGTCATGTTTATTAGATGCATAAAAAGTAAAGTGTGCCTTCAAAAGTTCGTGAGAGTCCTATCCCAAGTTCAACCCATGACAATTAATAAAGTGAATATCTTAATTTAGAACATAAATAACACAATAACATGGTGAACATACTCGGAATAGCAATGAAGCTAATGGGAAGATATGGTGGACTCACTGGAAATACTTGGCTAAGGAGTGTTGGAAAACAAGTTTTTAGTTGTTGGAATTTTTAAATTTTTGGGCTAGCAAGAGGGAGATAGTTGACCAGATACTATGCATGCATATGTCCGTATAACTACTCATTTCATGAAAAACTAAATAAACCAGCAATTAACATCAAGTACATGAATAAGAGATAGCTCAAGACAACATTATTGCAAATTTCTACACATAAAAAGCCTATAAATCATGCAAACATATGTAGCTCTTCAAATCAACCATGACATCCCTATTACAAGTCATAATACTAGCATCCAATACATTCCAACCCCAAACTCCAGTAGCTCAATCTCATATAAAATGATGGTGGTGGTCTTATCAAAACAAAAATAAAAACAAAAACTAGACGCTTCAAGTCTCTACGATAAATGCTTTGCTTAGAAAAACAGAAAGTAGACGTGTGCTAACCAAAAGAGTGTAGCTCTAGTGGGGTGTTCATCACATCCCCAAGCTTATGTATTTCACCATTATTGGATGTCTTGAGGCGCAGCTCCTCTATTCCCTGTGAAAAAACTTCACAAAACATGTTTCTCCCATTCTTTTTCTGTGGGGTGAGATTAGCAAGGACAAACAAATCACATGCTTGCTGTGAAAAATTCCAAATCAAATGCTCCAGTAGATAGACAATAATGTTCATTATGTTTTATGTTCACTCTTTTGCTTGAAAGAATCATGGAAATTCGATTCCCAAGCCCAAAGAGTGCATAAAACAAAAGAAGGCAGAATCTGTCCAGAAAAGCAACAGCAGCAAAACGAACGTTTTTCCCTAAGCTAGACTCGTCAAAAAATCAAGCCAATTTTTTTTCTTACATAGGACAAAAAGTTGCAGAAAATACTAAAAAATTAGCTCAATCCGACATACCAATAAAAAATGTAAAATCATACGGTGAGCAGACTCGTGCTGAAACAAAAATTTCATGCACTAGGATAGCAACTTATAAGTCCAAATGGGTTTGACTTGACTCTTTATTGAAAACTCCAGAATTAAAGCAAAAACAACTAATCTCTTGAGACAGAAAGAGGACACTAGGAAAATCCAAACAAAAACAACCGGGTTGCCTCCCGTAAAGCGCTTTCTTTATAGCCATAT
This sequence comes from Alopecurus myosuroides, assembly GCA_028641055.1. Classification (NCBI taxonomy): domain Eukaryota; kingdom Viridiplantae; phylum Streptophyta; class Magnoliopsida; order Poales; family Poaceae; genus Alopecurus; species Alopecurus myosuroides. Next base: position 360,826,198 of record CM054059.1, on the reverse strand, counting down.
AGCTAGGCTTTACTTACTTGATAATCAAGAGGGATAAAGCTCATGAGGGAGCTTGTTCTTCAGCGTGCCCCTCTTCCTTGGGAAGTGCTCCATGCTTTTCTTGTGAGGGAACTTAAACTTGACATTCCCTTCCTTGGAGTCTATGATTGCACCTGTAGTACGAAGAAAAGGTCTACCCAAAATAATAGGACTAGGGGATTTATCCCCCATATCCATAATAATGAAATCAACGGGTACGAAAATCATGTGCAATTCAATCATAACATCTTTTACTTGTCCTGTAGCATGTTTAGTAGAGTTATTAGTAAGGACAAATTCACTTGAGCACTTTCTCTAAATTTTCTAGTTCTAGCAATTCATATAATTCTTTAGAGAGTACTAATACACTAGAACCTAAATCTAACATAGCATGGTGAATTTCTTTTCCAATTGAAACTAGCACCTTGGGGATCCATACATCCCCGAGATTAGGAGGTATCATGGCCTCATTCTTGTACCTAGCAATTTTTTCTTGCAAGACTTGATTAGCAATATAAGATACAAAGCCAGGTTGATTAACATTTATAGTGGGATCACTAGCAAATTTTTGTAGAGTAGCAATAAGTTCTTGCAAGCTACTTTTTTTCTAAATCAAGCAATGGATCCTTAATTTCAGTAAGCATCATAATTTCCTCTACTTTTCCTTTTCTATTATTCATATTAAAAATCTCATAGCGATCATCAAAAATATCCTCGGGTACTTCAGCCTTTTTTAAGCTCTCTTTAATTTTAACCTCTAAGAGAAAACTTTCAAGCAAAACATGGGTATTTGCAGCATTAGTACTAGTAAAAGATCCCCCACATTCATTATCTAAAAAGGCTCTAGAAGTTTCAGAAAGTCCCTTATAAAACATATGCATAAGTATCCAATCTCTAAAGCCATGCCCTATTCCATATGCTCTACTTCTAAATCTCTCCCATGCTTGTATCATTAATTCATCTTTTTCTTGTTTAAAGGTAATGAGCAATTGTTTAACATTGTAATTTTTTTCAGCATGACAAAACCTTTCAATAAATGCAGCCCTTAAGTTGAACCAAGTAGTAAAATTTCTAGGAGGCCATCTTAATATCCAATCTAATGCTTTGCTTCCTAGTAAGTAGGGAAAGAGTTTAACTTTAGTAGTGTTGATGTTTGCATAATTAAAGTTCAAAGTTTTACATCTTTCATCAAATTTCTTAAGATGGAACAAAGGGTCTTCTTTAGGCTTTCCATAGAAACGAGATTCATAAATCATTTTAATAACACTAGGATCTACCTCTAATTTTTCAACGGGAATATTTAGGTCTTGAGGGAAATTCCTAACACTGAATGGCCAATAAGTTCTCTACTCCATTTTCCAAGTTTTTATGTAGTTTTTAATTTTTTATGCAAAACAAAAGTAAAGTAACTAAGCAAATTCGAAATACTAAAATAATCTAGATAACTAAATGCAAAACTAAAATAAAATATGCAAGAAAAAACAAAATTAAGAACAAAAACAAAAACAAGACAAGAAACAAAACAATCTACTTGAAAGAAGGTGGAGATAGAAAGGACGGTACTCACGTAGGTGCAACCTCCCCAAGCTTTGGTGTTTGCACACCTTGTTGGTGATGAAGACTTCTTGTGAGCTCCCTTGGACAACTCCTTCACCTATGGCTCCCCGGCAACGGCGCCAGAAAAACGCTTGATGGCTAGGTTGAGACTCCAAGTGCAGAGTGTGTAGCTAGTGGCAAGCCTTCTTCCCCACGAGGTTGACTCGAGGGTTTATATCGAACTCTTGGGGAGCCAGTATTTCAGAGTTGTCTTCCAAGCTTCCTCCAGGATCTTGCAAACAAATAGAGAGTTTTGTGCCCTCAACCTCACCAAGTGGTTGTCAAGCACAAGGTGTGAGACTTCTAAATTGCAATGCAAAACTGAAAGTAAATGTGCAATAATTAAATCTACTACTAAATGCAAATGAAAAAATAAATATGCAATGGATTGTTTTTGCATTTTTGTCATGCAAGTGGTGATGGAGATAATGTAAATTCGAATTGGAGATGCAAGTAAAGTAAAGTGCAAGTAAAGTAAATTGCAGCAAAGTAACTAGAGTGTTTTCTTATAATTAAAATAGGACTGGGGTTCATGGTTTCACACTTGCATTCTCTCAAATAAAGTAGTAGACGGTGGACTAAAGAATTACATGTGAGATTACAATAACATGTTTAACATTGAGTACTTTCATATGGGCATCACGTCCTAGCATAGAGATCTCTACGGTCATATTGATCCCTCTTATACTCCACCAAGAGGCAAAATAAATCATAACACCTCGATAATTAAGGAAAAACCATAGTATAGCTTTAAGCAATGTGACATGAAGTTGAAGTAAAAACTTGCTAGATCTAGTCATGGAGATTGATTAGTGTCACTTCAAATCCCCGGTAACAAGGTACTCCTTTTTATCCCTAGTGAGGTAACTAAGAAAGGTTTAACAAAACCTAAGTGGATCGCTGAACTTCTGTCACTTTCACAGCACTAGCCACCCCCTGTTACTCCAACTAATGCACCCATCACCCCACACATGCTCTCAAGAACTAGATTGATCAAAGCTAGCAAATAAGAACGGGGTACATAAGATACATCTACTCAAATAACTCAAGAGAAACAATTGCAATCTCAGATTCAATAACTCATAGAAAAGATCCACCACATAGGAATTACAACGGTGCCCGTAATCATGTGAGGCAGCTCATACGGATCTAATTAGTGAAGCACATAGAGAGAGAGATACAAGTGCTACTTCCACAAACCCATATCCCTGGGGTGGACTACTCCCTCTTCATGGAGATGTCGATGGAGATGACGTTGGAGGGGTAGGAGATCACACCGGCGGCGCCCCGCCGGAGTTTTCCCCCTCCAATCTTGAACTTCTGGTCTCTGTTTCGGTGTTTCGGCGGCGCTCTCCTCCGTAAGGGTACGGGGGACCCTTTTTATAGTCGGTTTTAGGTCAAGACGGAGTCGGTAAGTCGAAGATGGAAGGAATTGGGGCCACAGGGGCCAAAAGGGGGCCTCTCACGCGGCCAAGGAATCTGGCCGCGTGGAGGGTCCTCTTTTGGGCCTCCTTGCCTAATTCTCGTGGATCCTTCGCCCGCAAGTCTTCTCCTTCCAAGAAAATGACCCCCGCAGATTTTCAGGTGATTTCGCGGAAGTTTGCCCCCTGAAACGTCAAAAATATAGAAAACGGGGTTTCTGACAGGCAAGGTTAATTCCATAAAAGTTGGGGGACTTTGTAATTGAACCCCAAAATACTATAAAACATTGAATTATACCCTTATATGATGCAATATGTAATAGAAAACCATGTGAACATATGCAAAATTCATCTATGCATTTTACATGCATCAAACATGTAACTTAGAAATCTCAATTTCATTGTGCTCATCATGTGTCAAAACACTTGAATATTGCTCAATTGTTTTCCATGTGGCAAGAACTCCTTCTTGTCATTTGGGTATTGACTTACTTCAATATTTCATCTATGTCATTTGGCTTCAATCATATCAGGCGCTTCAATCCATCTCTTATAGATATCGATGCCAATATCTCCTAAGCCTTTTATCAATATAAAAATCTTAACCGTGTTAATTTAAAATACATATTTTTCCAATCAACCATATGTCATCTACATAAAGCTTTGGAAATATGTCATAGCGCTCCCACTTAATTTCTTGTAACTTTACAAGCATCTTTATCGTTCATGATGGAATCAAACTCTTTTGATAACTTCATTAAGGTAAAGATTCCTACTTCGTTATTCTCACTTCAACCATTGAAGTTTGCATACCTTTCCAAAAACCTTTTGAATTCTACAAAACTCTCAGATTGTGTCAAGCACACATCCTCGATCAAACTTCCTTGAAAGGAAAGTTGGTTTTGTTATTCAACTGCCATATCATAATATGTAACTTTTGCTAGAACTATCCGCATCACTATGGAAGATCAAAATCTTGTAGTAGTCAACTCTTTGAACTTCGTCGAAAACATATTTTCAACAAGCACAACTTTGAAAGGATGTAAAAATCCATGTCTTTGTTGCTATATAGACCCTTTTTGCTATCGTTAGGCATCATGCCTTTCGAAAGAACTGCCAAGTCACATACTTGATATTCATACAGGGATACTATCGCGGATATAATGACTCATAGACAATTTTAACGAAGTCAAGGCCCATCATTTGCTTCCTTTATAAGGTTCATGTCCTTTGTTGTCAAAACAACACTTTACTCTTAAACCACAAGTTGGTCTAAGTACAAAGTTTTTTGGATTTTTGTGGTTCAGTTCGCAAACTCATTTGAAGTATCTACAATACATGTAGTGTCTTCTACTTTGTCAAAATAGCAAACCTCGGAACAATTTCCAGTGATGCGCTACTCTTGATATGGTAACTAAGATTCTCTAATATCGTTGAGTTTGTACTGTCCTCCCACTCACTTATTTTGCAAGAACTACTTTCTCGAGAAATCAACCCTTTCTGTCAAACAACATTTGTCTTTGGTCGGTGATAGGAGAAATACCCAATGTATTCTTTAGGATAACCTTATAAACATATATTTATCCCATTTTGGTTGTAAACATTTTACACATGCTATGCATACCAAAACTTAAGAAAAAGACAATTTGGGTCATTACCCAAACCATATCTTATATGGTGTCAATTTCAATGGATCATGATGGCGCTCTTTTCAGTGTAAAAGCGATTGTCACTAATGTATAAACTACAAAATTATAATGGCATTTTTATTTATCTTACCATGTCAAAACAAGGTTTGATTTTGTCTCTCGAACACTCCAAACTAATGTGGGGTATTCGAGAAGTATAAGTTGTAGAACAATTCTGCAACTCCTTAGATGTTTTGCTAAACTTGTAACTCAAACTTTATCCTTTATGATCCAATCATAAATACTTGATTATCTTGTTACAATGATTTTTTACTTCATATTAACAACCATTTGAACCAATTCAAAATGTCAAACTCCGTTCTCTTTAAATAGATATACTCACATATCTACTCAAATCATCAACATAATTTTATGAAGGAAAAATTAATCCACCATAGATGACTACACATAATGGACTATATACATCAATATGTATAATCTCCACTAAATTAGTCGTCCATTCTACTTTGGCCTATGAACGGAATTCTAGCAATCTTTTGGAAGAGGTCTCACAAGCGTAAATTTATTCAAAACAAAATGACTTCGGAAGTCCATCAATATGGAGTTCCTTCATGTTTTCCTTTCCGATATGAACTAAAAATGGTGGTGTCACAATTTAAGTGAAACTCTTTTACGTCTTGCAACGTTTAGCATTTAGTCTTATAGATGTTTACTTTACCAATATGATTTATATTAACATATCCATCAATTATGGAATATGGTCATAGTTTGAACAATCTCATTTGTTCTCACTAAAGACTAGAACAAAATAACAACTTATTAAGTTCTTAAAATAAATCTTGAATGTTTGGTTTGATACGACAATGAACACAATAACACTTTATTTATGTTCTTTTCATAATCGATTCCACATCTATTACTAGTTCCTTTTAGGCCCTTGTATTTCTTGAATTGCGTTGCTTTTTATGACAACTCATACCAACCAATGTGGTATCAAAATACCCAAAAAATACTTTTCTAACTAGTAATACATCTATAACTTGTATATCAAGCATATACACCTGAGATGGACCTTTCCAGTTATATTCTTTTCTGCCATATACCTTTTGTAATCCTATTTTCAATATTTCCTTTCCTTTACAGAAGAATCATTCAACATCAAACAATGCTAGTCGTACTAGCACATTTTTCTTGGCGTGTTAGTCATGTACTATCACCCATTGATTCATACTTTAAGTTTGATTGTTCTACTAATATCACCATATTAATAGTATTCTTCCAGATTCCACCCTTAGCAATCTCCAAGTAAGGTAAACGATTTTTACCATACTTTTAATCCATCCCATCATAACAATTTTATGATTAATCTATTATAGCTCGAAGGAAGGAATTTAGAGGATAATATTTAGTGCCCAATTTCTTGGAATATTCAAACGCCTAGCGTCTTCAATCATTGCATATATTCAAATAATATAAGCATACATTGTCACGCTAAATTATACTCAGTCATGTTGCTACAAATAAGTTTCTAGATATCAATATATCTTTCACTTGATTGTTTCTGAAAACAACTCTTTTCAGTTCCTAAATCACCTTAATCAACAAAACATTCTTTTCAAGATAAAGTAATATGGAAGCAACCATGACTCTGGATTCTAAGTAGGAATTATTTTCTCTCTAGATCAATCAATCATTAATATTATGGAGCTAGGTAGGAAATACCGAAAATCTACAGTAGGAATCAATTTTAAATTTCACTAATACGGTACCAATCTTTAAATGGTATTTACCAGATCATAACAGTTATATCTCAATTAACAATCTAAGTGTAAGGTAGTTTTGTGGATGCCAATGAATACTATAATTTGTGCAAATTCACTTTGATTGGTTGTTCATGATAAATAAGTTCAAGTTAATTCAAAATTATGCCATGAACTCCCGCTCAAAAACAATATCCCTCTTAGTCGTCTTTAGTGATTACACGAACCAAATTCACTACACCAAAACCGGTCATCGCGTGAGATGATGTAGCTTCAAAGGCGAACATCAACATGTTCATCATATCATCCATATGACTCATGCTTTACCTTTCGGTTACGTGTTCCGAGGCCATGTCTGTACATGCTAGGCCCGCCAAGTAGAACCGTAGTATTGCGTGTGTTTCAAGGCCATGTCTGTACATGATAGGCTTGAATACACCAGTTTTGTATGTGAACATTGGGTCTATCACACCCGATCATCACGTGGTGTCTCAAAACGACGAATTTCCTTAACGGTGCATACTTAAGGAAGAACACATTATTATCTTTATATTAAGTGAGAGGGATCATCTTATAATGCTACCGTCGTGATCTAAGCAAAATAAGATGCATAAAAGGATTAACATCACATGCATGGATAATGTGATATGATATGGTCCTTCTTGCACTTGATCTCCATCTTGTGCATCATGGTATGATCTCCATCATTCCACCGGCGTGGCACCAAGGTTCGTGGCACCTCCATCTTGATTGTCCATTACAACATATCACATGGATATGATATACAGCACGCAGGCCATAAAAATAAGACAACCATATGGCTCCAGTCGGTATGTCAATAACTTATAAAAGATATCATCTCATACATAACGTTTGTAACATTGACCATATCACATCACATGCCCTGCAAAAACAAGTTAGACGCATCTAATTTATTCTTGCATATTTTACGTGTCTTGGGCTTAGGAGGATAGAACCGTTCATACCTACGTACAAGAGCCACAACATTGATAAAACATATTTTTAACAACCCTTTGTAGATTAGATCTTAACTATAGTAGGAGAAACGGACACCCCCTCAGTCACAAGTGAGGCAATTCTCGCGTACATAGTACACATAAACTTAGTCTAGGGGCAGCTTCATCCTACTATGCCACTAAGATAATAAAATACTCAAAGAGGAAAAAACATGATCATCAACGCCCACATACTCCTATGTGTTCTACCCGTACAAACCATCTACGCATAGATCCGGCTCTGAGACCACTGAAGGGTACGTTTCATAGAAAACAAAAAATTTCCTACGCGCGATAAACCCGAATGGCCAAGATCTAATCTAGGAGACGAAAGGTAACGGTGAGAAAGAGAGTCTTGAGATAACATACCCTCGAAGATTCAAAGTGTTACAAGATCAAATCTCGTTGTTGGCATAGTCGTACTCATGCCGATCCCGAGCGAGAAGATGTGCACCGCAATCCAGCGATGCCTCCGTGATCGGTCACACGTTCAGCTCGATGAAGACCTCCGTTCCCTCGATCCAGCGGGGTAGAGGAATTAGAGGATCCCCGGAACTCCAGCAACACGACAACATGGTGGTGGTGAAGAATCCCACGGTCAGGGCTTCGCCAAGCCGGAGACCATGGAATGGAGCAGCGGGTGGAGGGAAAGGGAGGTGGGCAAGTGTGTGGAGAAGAGGAGCTCTCACCCTCCTTTTATAGGGGAGGGGGAGGCAGCCCAAGAGGGGGGTGCGGCCAGCCATGGTGTGCCCCCACCTCTTCCCTCTTCATGTGAGTGGAAGCTCCACTCACACCCACTCATGCTCCATTAATTTTCCACTTAGAAAATCCAAAGGTTTTTCTTTAATAAATAAATAAAACATTTTTATTTCTTTATTTATATTTGTTAATTCTATTAACAAACATTTGCATGCATCACCTCGAATCATTTGTTAATTCGATTAACAACCATTCGACAAAAAACCCCTTGAACTATTTCAATTTCCCTTCGAAACAATTTCGGAGCTGCCCAAAACATTCTTCCGTATTCCGTATCCTCTCAAACACTTCATCGAACCTTAAGTGTGTTGCATGATCGAGAGTCCTCTCCGATCAATAATCAACAGCGAGATCTAGAGATCCGTGATGACTCCTATATATTCAACGATGACTCTCGTGGTCGTGTGAACCTTTCAACGTCGTAACAATTTCCCGTTGTCTCGCGATATTTTACTTGTCCGAGATCCGATCATCGGTATCAACCATACCTTGTTTGATCTCGTTACCCGACAAGTACTCTTTTCTCGTTCCCGTGATATAACATCCTTGTGATCATATCACGTGCTTGCAAGCGGTGTCGATGTGATATCACCAAGAGGGCCCTGAGTATATCTCTCCATCATATTGGATGGACAAATCCCACTCTTGATCCATGAGCTTCAACTAACACTTTACGAATACCTAATGCCACCTTTATAGTCACCCTGTTACGGTGTGACGTTTGATGTCATCAAAATATTCTTTCGGTATTAGTGATTGACATGATCTCATGGTCTAAGGAACAGTGTTACTCCGAATGTAAGACATAACAACAAAACTAAATGACTTTATCGTATTGTTATACTTAGTTAGGGTCTAAGTTCATCATGTCATTCTCCTAATGACATGACCCCCTTATTAACAACATCCAATGTCTATGATCAGGAAACCTTGATCATCTATTAATCAACGAGCTAGTTAAAAGAGAGGCTTCACTAGGAACGTTGGTTTGTTTATTAATCACACATGTATCAATGTTTCCGGTTAATACAATTCTAGCATGAGAAATAAACATTTATCATAAACAAGGAATAAGATAATAACCACTTCATTATGTCCTCTCGGGCATATTCCCTTCAGGATAACATTCTGAGGGTGGATTAATATTCATAGATGCAGTTGGATAACGGTATATGTATATTGTTGTAATGCCCGCATGAATCACATAGTAATCATCATGTCATGCATATGCACTACGGTGCAGCCTTTACATATATCAATTGCCCAGCTGTAATTTGTTTACCGAGCATGCTATTTATCTGTTTTGGAGAGACACCACTAGTGAACTCTGGACCCAATCCATTTCCTTTATACTGATAATACAACCACTGCAATCTCTGTTTTCATATTGTTCCTACTGCCATCACTATTCTATTTTCATCTACTGCAAACAAGTACTGTTTTCACACCATACGTTTAACCTCTTTGTTTTCAGCAAAACCGGTGAGATTGACAACCTCATTGTTTCGTTGGGGCAAAGTGATTTGATTGTGTTGTGTAGGTTCCAGGGTTGCTTCTAAACCGGTAGCGCCCTGCCACATCAGCTGCATCAACCTTCGGAAGTGATTTATTTCTCCTACTGGTTGATTCAACCTTGGTTTCTTTCTGAGGTAAACTTGCTAGTATGGTCTTCACACCTTCCTCTTAGGGTCTCCCAACGAATGTGTGTTACACTCGCATCAAGCTATTTTTCTAGCACCGTTGCTGGGGAGGAAGAGGATTTCTGCAAGGGGAGTCTCTCACTTCCAATCTCTTCACTTTGTTTTTATTTTGCTTAGTTTATTTTATTTTGTCTTGTTTGCTTCTCTTTATCGAAAACACAAAAAAATTAGTTCTTATTATAGTTGTTATTTTTGTTACCCTGTTGTTATTCTTCATCATGTTGCTCCCTAAGTTCACCCTGAAAGATCTACCAGTGGGTAGTGGTTCTATACTTGGAAGGGATACCATTAAAGAATTCTTTGATCACGTTAGTAAGCATGAAAATTTTGAGGAAAAATCCATAGTAGAGCTTGCTCCAAATTATGAAACTGCTGCAACTTCTTTAATTCACTTGTTAGAAGCTAGGTTTGTTAACCTTCACCCCATACTGCAGCAAATGTTCCTCAACTTGAATAATATTGAAGATATTTAAAAAAGAAATTTTATCCTAGAAACCATGCTTAAAGAATTTGGAGATGTTGCTATAGAAGCTAGAAAAGTTTTTATCGTTTTAATATGCCAGGCTCATGTGTAAATGTTGTTGGTGCTCTTGAAAAATCTTAACCTAAAAGAGAAAAGGAGAAGAAAATACCAATCCCCTTTAAATTAGTAGCACTGCATGAAGCCCAAGAAAAGGATTTTGACTGGATTGTTCCTGAAAATTTATTTGATGAGAGTAGTAAACCTAAAAGTTCTAAGAGAGGAACATCTGAAACTCATTTAGATAAAATACAATGAATTATTGAGGAATTACCTTATCTTGGTTTGAATGCCTCTCCACTTGAAAATACTTGATTCTATTTTTTTTGGTCCTAGCTAAAAGGCCTTAAAGAAAAGCACTTCTTGGGAGATAACCCATGTTTTTATTTTTGCTTTGTTTTTCTCTATTTTTTTTAGTCAAGGTGTTGTATACTTCTATAGAAACTTCTTTGTATCTTTATTTTCTTGCATTTGTTGTGCCAAGTAAAGTCTCTAGTGAAAGTTGAGGTTTGTTTTGGATTTCTATGCAGGAAACAGATTTCTGCTGTCCACCGTATAAAATCGAATAATTCACATAAATATCAAAATGACCTGCAAAGTTTTGAGCTTCTTCCTCAGCTAATTACAAAACTTTTTCTAGCTTTATGTTTTTTCGATTTGAGCAACGTAAGTGCCCGGAATTTTTTTGTCTTTAAAGACTGTTCTGGTTTTGATAGATTCTGCCTTTTTTACTTGCATTCTCTCTTTTACTATGTCGAGTGGATTTCTTTGCTCCAAAAAACATCCGTGGCTGTAGCTAATGTTTAAAAGTATTAATAACGCTTGTGTCCATGCAGAACATGTGAATATTTGATTGTGCACTAACCCTCTAATGCAAATTACATTGGGTGTGGTGGGAAGGAAGTTTTCAAGGGTCAAGAGAAGAGGGTGATATAATGTGATCAAGAAGAGTGAAAAGCCAAAGCTTGGGGATGCCCCAGTGGTTCATCCCAGCAAATTCTAAGAAGACTCAAGCGTCTAAGCTTGGGGATGCCCAAGGCATCCCCTTCTTCATCAACAATTTATCAGGCCACTTCTAGTGAAACTATATTTTTATTCGGTCACATCATATGCATTTTACTTGGAGCGTATGTTTGTTTTTTGTTTTGTTTTCTTTTGTTTTCCTTGCTTCAATAAATATGTTTGGAACCCAGCATTTTTTGTGTGGGAGACAGACACGCTCCTCTTTTCCATATGAATACTCGTTTTATTCCATGCTCGTATTCTTAGTTTTTCTTCTAGCTGCTGCAAATCCTTTTAGCTCATGTTTTTCATGCATCTCTTACTCCGAGTTGTTAGTTCTAGTAGAGTTATATTATTGTACTCTCTTGTTTCATTTCTATATCTCTTGGAGAGTTTTTTTAGTATAAAATGATTGGTGTTGGAAAGCAGTAGTACAATTTTCGTGCTTATAACGATGCAAATAGAAGCTTGTATAGACTGTGGCTAGACTTCTTCATGTCATGATAGATGTTATTTTAATTCTATGCTTAGTGGTTCTTATTGTAGCATGACTTATCTCAAATATCTGAGAGTGCTTAATGTGCCACTGAAAGAATCATGAGTTGTTTTTGTCATATTGAAGCATGAATTTGTGGTGTTCTCCTTCGAATGCTTTATTTGGTTGACTTGGTGCATGCTTACACCATGTTTATGACTAAAATTAAGTCACTTATAGTCTCCATGATCATTTTGTTTTTGACTTGTAATACCCTTTATGCTTTGATTCATAATGTCATTGTCTCTATGCATGATTATGGCCATTCTTGCTCTCTTGATTTGTCGCTCCTAGTCTTTTGCTAGCCTCCACCTGTACTGAGTATGAGCTCCACTCGTGCCTCCAACTACCAAAAACCAAAGTTTTCCAAGTGTGTCCACCATACCTACCTATATGTGGTATTTAACCGCCACTCCAAGTAAATTTCTCATGTGCTACCTTTAAAAGTTTTAAAATTATTCCTGTTTTGTGCCCTTGTTTTAGCTCATGAGGACGTGAATAGAGAATCTGTATCTCACTTGTTGATTGGAATTTACACACCTGGACTAGTGGCTTCATCCGCTTATCCAAATGATAGAAGAGATGGCAGCGGGGTGCCCAGCCCCAAAACTGGTTACTATAAATTCTCTTCACTATTTTTGCCCCTGATTTATCAGTCAAAGCATAATTGTGTAAACAAAAGAGGGATGAACTTCTGACCCTAGTTGCGTCCTTCAATGGGAGCCACTCTTGTGAAGTCTAGTTGGCTTGTGACGTACTATATTTTCTGTTTACCATTTGTTGACATAAGCATACACCTCTCTAAAAATGTTTTCAATACATCTGTTTAATAAAATAAAAAGCTCTAGAACATGAGTTAATCCCTGCTTCCCTCTACGAAGGGCCTTTCTTTTACTGTTATGTTGAGTCTCCATCTTCTAACTTTATGCACAGTTGAGAGAGTGTAGTTGCCATTCTGACTTTAATGTGCATTGGTCCCAAAGACTATTATTAATTGATTCATGATGTGTTATTACTTGCTCTAGAATTATTTGTTCTAGTCGTCCACTTGAACTTTGAAGGTGTCCTGGCATTTATGTTTTGCCCCACTCTTAGGGACAAGCGAAATATCACTTTGATATGTTTTATTTATGCTCGAAACAAACGTATAACTTTCAAGTGCATTATTATTCATGATATTTTATTTTTGTTACTTTTCATGATGCAAGGTGATTGCTAAGTTTCATTGTTGGAATTATAGCTATCATACCTGTGTTTAAAGTACTATGATCTCATCGTACATATGCTTTTACTTTATCATGATCAAGTTTATGTTGGTAGCATGTCACCTCAGAAATTATTTGTTTTTATTGTTTACCTACTTGATGACGAGTAGGAACTAAGCTTGGGGATGTTGATACGTCATAAACGTATCCATAATTTCTGATGTTCCATGTTATTTTCATGCCATATGCTACATGTTTCCTTTACACTTTATGCATTTTTTATCGATTTTCTAGGACTAGCCTATTGACAAGTTGCCACAGAGCCATTTCCTGTTATCTGTTATTTTTAGTTTCAGAAAAGTTGTTCTGGAAATATTCTCGGAATTGAACGATTCGAAGCCCGGAAGTCTTAGAAATTTGTCGTGCACACAGAGTCCGGAGGGGACCCGGAGGGGGCCACAGGGCCCCCACACAATAGGGCGCCCCCTCTAGTCGCGCCTGGGGGTGGTGTGGCCCCCCTGGAAGCCCACCGACGTTGCCCTCTCGCCTATTTATACCTCTCGGGAGGTTAACCATAAATACATAAGCCTTTTCCCCCCAAAACAATCGCAGCCGCCGTCATCGTCAACCCTAGTTTGGGAGGGTTCTGGAGCTCACCCCGGCACCCTGCCGGGAGGGGGAATCATCACCGTTGGGCTCTCCACCACCATACCCTCCTCCAGAATGATGCGTGAGTAGTTCATCCTTGGACTTCGGGTCTATAGCAGTAGCTAGATGGTTGTTCTCTCCTCTTTATGCCTCATGTTTAGATCTTGTGAGTTGTCGTACATGATCAAGATCATCTTATTGTAATGCTATATGTTGTGTTAGCTGGGATCCGATGAATATTGAATGTTATGTCCCATGATTATCAATCTATCATGTTCTTTTCATGTGTATGTTATTTATGATCTAGCATTCTCTCCGTTGCTAGTAGATTCTCTCGCCAAGTAGATGCTTGTAACTCCAAGAGGGAGTATTTATGCTCGATAGTGGGTTCATGCCTCCCTTTCACTCACGCTCGAGTGACAAAAACGTAAGCGGGTGGGGTATGTGTCATTGCCATTAGGGAGAAAACAACGATGTTTACATTACACACTTTTCTTAATGTGATTATCTGTTGCTTGCAACTTAATACCCAAGGTTTGCTCGGATGACATTCTGAGGGTGTATTATTAGTCATAGATGTAGTTGGATAATGGTCTATGTATCTTGTTGTAATGCCCGCATGAATCACATAGTAATCATCATGTCATGCATATGCACTACGGTGCAGCCTTTATATATGTCAATTGCCCAGCTTTAATTTGTTTACCCAGCATGCTATCTATCTGTTTTGGAGAGACACTACTAGTGAACTATGGACCCCGGTCCATTTCCTTTATACCGATAATACAACCACTGCAATCTTTGTTTTCATATTGTTCCAACTGTTTTCCTACTTCCATCACTATTCTCTTTTCATCTACTGCAAACAAGTACTGTTTTCCACGCCATATGTTTAACCTCTTTGTTTTCAGCAAAACCGGTGAGATTGACAACCTCACTACTTCGTTGGGGCAAAGTGATTTGATTGTGTTGTGTAGGTTCCATGTTGCTACTGAACCGGTAGTGCGCCCTGCCACATCATCTGCATCAACCTTCGGAAGTGAGATTGACAACATCACTGATTCGTTGGGGCAAAGTGATTTGATTGTGTTGTGTAGGTTCAACGTTCCTACTGAACTGGTAGTGCGCCCTGCCACGTCATCTGCATGAGCCTTCGGAAGTGATTTCTTTCTTCTACTGGTCAATTCAACCTTTGTTTCTTTCTGAGGGAAACTTGCTACATTCCTCTTCATACCTTCCTCTTGGGGTCTCCCAACGAACGTGTGTTACACGCGCATCACACATCCCCCCACCCGTTACGTTTCTTTCACTCGAGCATGAGTGAAAGGGAGGCATGAACCCACTATCGAGCATAAATACTCCCTCTTGGAGTTACAAGCATCTACTTGGCCAGAGCATCTACTAGTAACGGAGAGCATGCAAGATCATAAATAACATACACAAGAAAGAACATGATAGATTGATAATCGTTGGACATAGCATTCAATATTCATCGGATCCCAGCAAAAACAACATGTAGCATTACAATAAGATGATCTTGATCATGTTAGGCAGCTCACAAGATCTAAACATGAGGCATAAAGCGGAGAGAACAACCATCTGGCTACTTATATGGACCCGTAGTCCAAGGATGAACTACTCACGCATCACTCTGGAGGCAGGCATCGTGATGAAGAGCCCTCCGGTGATGAATTCCCCTCCCGACAGGGTGTCGGGGAGATCTCCAGAACCCTCCCGAACTAGGGTTGACAATGACGGCGGCTACGAAACTTTTTGGTGGAAAAGGCTTGGGTATTTAGGGTTAAACCATGGAGGAGTTTAAATAGGCGAGAGGGCAACATCGGTGGGTGGCCTGGGTCCCACACCACCAGCTGGCTCGGCCAAGGGCGCGCCGCCCTATGGTGTGGGGCCTCCAGGGCACCCATCCGGGTCTCCTTCGGACTCCGTATACGTGACAACTTTCTAAGACTCTGGGATTTTGTTTCATCCAATTCCGAAAATATTTCCAGAATAAATTTTCTGAAACCAAAAATAGCAGAAAACAGGTACTGGCTCTGTGGCGTCTTGTCAATAGGTTAGTCCCGGAAAATCCATAGAAATGACATAAAGTGTATAGGAAACATGTAGCATATGTCATGAAAACAACATGGAGCATTAGAAATTATAGATACGTTTGATACGTATCAAGCATCCCCAAGCTTAGTTCCTACTCGTCCTTGAGTAGGTAAAACGATAAAAACAAATAATTTCTGAGATGACATGCTACCAACATAAACTTGATCATCATAGTAATGTAAAGCATGTAAACTAGGATCAAATGAATAAAGGTTGTGATTTATAGTTGATATCGAATAGAGTAATGTATAAACCATTGGGAAAGACAAAGTAAAACTTTTCAATGAATCAATGCTAAAAGAAAACCATCTGTGCAAAGTATATTAAAGATGATTTAAGCTTCAAGAACAACAATATAATCATCCTAAGCATCATACTCTCACAACAACTCCTGTTAGGATCAAGTCAAGTGACAACAATATGTTCGTAGGAAAATCATTAAACTATTTGTGCACTCAAAACAAGAAAGCGTTATGCATTGGTCCTGGCACCAGGATGTTATGGATAAAAGAACATTATGGGGGGTTTGGAAGATCAATGGAAGAAATTCTCACACAACTGAAAGTGATCATTAGACAAGAGGAAGTATTATAATCGAAGCTATGCAAATTTTCAAAAAAAAATCGAAGCTATTCAAGGAGTAGTGATTTCCTCACAACGGATGCACATAGAGCTATAAGTGTATGAAATCTCTCCAATGGAACTAGTGGGGGCGCATCCAACTTGCTTGCTCACGAAGACCTAGAGCACTTTTTGATGAAGGCTTGGCCTCTAGGGTGGCCCGATCTTCATGGATTGACGCACGAGAGGTGGGGAGATTGGGAAGTGTCGAGACATCGTAGTAGTTTTCATAGACTGGGGTGCCATGAGACTACGGTAGAGACGTGGGGTAACGGGATAGCGTAGTAAACACAGAACACGGGATTTACCCAGGTTCGGTACGTCGCGACAGTACGGCGTACCTACTCCTGCACTTCTCACTATGTGGGACTAAAGCCCGTATAATAAGGTTACAGTGTAAAGGAATAGATCTAGCTACTCGTCGAGGATAAACTTCCCGGCGAGTTGCGCAAGGCTTAAGCTAGAACCTAGAACCTTGGAACTAAAGGAACTTATTGAACTTATGAAATCTATCTCCCGTCCGGCTTTATATAATAGCCGGATTAGGGCTTACAGAACCAGAAACCTAGAAGACTACGTTTAACTTGTAACTTGGAAAGTAAAGAATCCGTCTTCTCCTCCAAGCCAGATCACGCGGGCCGTGATCCGGGTTCTTCTAGAATCCGGCTTCTACGCGTTGGACTACTGGGCCGCCCAATGGATCTAAACCCATTACCTTGCAGGCCACCCTGGTAGTCCAGCTCTTTTGTCTACCATCTTCTATACCCCTATTCGGTATATATCCGACAGTAGCCCCCAGGAAGGATCAAAACTCTGAAACTCCGCCTTTCGTCAAATACATTTTGTCCGGGACACTTGATTCAGCAGTCTTGATTCTTTCTTCTTTCCTTTTGAAGGAGATGGTAACATAAAACTCGGAACTATGAAAATCCGGCTTTTCTTCTCGCGATCCTTCGCGGAAAAGGAACACGTGACATCAGCGCTTTAATCATACTGACGTAAGCGCCGCTTGGTTTCACGCGGGAAACCCTGCAACGTATCTCTGACAGATTCTCACGAGAAACGAGGAGATAGCCATCATTCCTCTGTCGTTCCGTTTCCCGGATTTTCCGGCGAGCGACACGCGTCGAACATCCAACGGTCAAAAGAGCCGTTAGCGCGTATCTAGAGGGTTTTTAGGCTATAAATAGCCGTCCTCGTCGTCACCGAAAATCTTTCCTCACTCCCTCACTGCCCACGCCATTGACGCAAACGCGAGCACGAGAGCTAGAACGAAACCTTGCCTCGACGAGCCCTTTGCACGCCGGAGCGCTCCAACACCACCGAGAACGATGGCCTCTCCGTCGTCCTCACCGGTTCGCGCTTCCGTCGACGAGCTCCTGAGCGATCTAGATCCCCAACTTGGGTCGCCCAAGCACGCCGGCGGCGAGCTAGAAAAGGCTACGGCGTCCGCAGCAGGCGGAGGAAACGTCTCCGCCACCACAGATGCTGCGGGACCAAGCACCACATCGACCCCGCCGTTCGCTCCCGAAACGGCGGAGGAAAAGGTAGAGCTCCTCGACGAGCAGCTTGCCGCCGCGAAGGCCGCCGCCACCGCCGCCGCCGGAGGAGATGAAGAAGAGGAAACTGCAGGCAACTGGATTGCCTGCAGTATTCCCCCGGCTCTTCTTCCCAACTTGGAGAAGGAAGGCCTGGTTCTGAAAAAGAAATGGCGGCTCCCGGAAGAGGAGACCGAACCCGCGCCGCAAGAGGGCGAAAGGGTGCTTCTCGCCTCCCACCTTCTACGAGGTATGGGGCTTCCCCCTTCTTCTTTCTTCCTCCAAGTTCTAGCTCACTACAACATCCAACCTCATAATCTCCCTCCCAATTCCATTCTGTATATGGCCGGCTTTCAGGCCTTATTCGAGGGTTACCTAGGAATAGAGCCTAGGTTAGATTTTTGGTTGTACTGCTTTGGGGTTAAGCGTAACTCTTCGGAGGGCGCACTCCCAAATTGCGGAACCATTTCCTTTACTCTTCGGAGATTCCGAGAGGATTGGTTCCCCAAAATAAAAACCTCGGAATCCGTCAAATTCTGGACGGGTTCCTTCTTTTATCACCCCGACGTGCCTTTTCCTAAAAAAGCCGTCGGGGTTCCACCTTTCGTGAACTCCGCCGCTGTTCCCCAGGATAACTGGGTTACAGAGGCCGTCCAGGTTCTGCCTCCAGATCTACTAAGGATCAAGAGGCGCATCGCCAAACTCACCTCCTCCAAACCTCCTTTGACCGGTATGGACACGGTCTTTTGCTGGCTGAATAGGCGGATTCAGCCATTAGCAAACCACGGAGGCCGTCTCCTGTGTGAATACACAGGAGCCAAGGATCCAATGCGGACAACCGACAAGGATTGGCCCGCAAAGGAGCTCAGGCGGCGCATCAATCAGTTGGTCGCTTTGCGCGATCAATACACGGAGAGTCGGCCAATGTACACGGCCGACAACCCCGCGCCTAAGGTAATTTTCCCGTTATTTGGGTATAATATTACTTCCTGGATAATCTACCTTTCGAATCTGATTGGTTTTTTCCAACAGCTTGTGGATCTTCCAGACTCGGAGTTAGCCTCCGAGGCCGAGCTGGATGCGCTGCGTACCGCCGCTACTGGTGGGCGCAAACGCAAGAAGATAATTTCTTCGGATGAAATTATCGACCTTGACGGAATCCCCGTCGCCGCGTCCAGGTCATTTTCTTCTGGGTTTTTTCTTTTATGGGATCTTTTTCGTCCATCCTCGGTGTTTTAACCTTTTCCGGGTTTTTGGTTTTTAGCTTGCCCCCCTCCACCTTGAAGCCGAGAAAGTTGAAGAAGCTCAGAGCTTCTTCCAACCGAGGCAGCCAACCATCTCCCGCCGTCGCCCCGGACACACCGCAGACAATGGCGGAAGAACCTACTGCCGCCACCACCACCAAGCCCCCAGAGCCCAGCCAACCCGTTGTGTCCGAGTCGGACACGAGGGAAAGGGCGGCTCTAGAGGTGGGGAAATCTTCTCGGACGTTCGACGAGGAAATCCCCACCTTTGACAAGGATTTTAAGGCTATAAATGACGGCTTGAATGCGGCCGAAAATCACTTCGCGGAATACGCGAAAGAATTCCGGGAAAACTTAGCAGGTTTGCAACGCATGAGCCAGGTATGTAACTCTAGCCCCCAAGCATTAAACAAAATGCATGCTTTTTTGCTTTGATGTTTTTATTAACCATACTTTTCCTTGCTGTGTTTCAGCAAACCTCCGAGGCCATAAACCTTGAAGTTTTCAGGAAGCTCACTATCAAGAATAAAGAAGTTCGAAGTCTTCTTTCTATTCTTGAGGAGAGAGAGGCGGAGCTGGAATCGTCTCAGCTCGCTTTGACGGAAACGAAAGGTAGGCTTTTTCGTTTTGAAATTTCCGATTTAAGACTTTGTCTAAGTTTT
The DNA here is from genome assembly GCA_028641055.1 of Alopecurus myosuroides. NCBI lineage: Eukaryota > Viridiplantae > Streptophyta > Magnoliopsida > Poales > Poaceae > Alopecurus > Alopecurus myosuroides. The sequence goes on along the minus strand of CM054059.1, from coordinate 360,806,189 downwards.
TTCCCGAGGAACTTGATCAACTCGGATTTTCCCTTGCTTTTCAGCTGCTTTGGCTGAAGCTAAACAAGCAGCGGAAGATTCCGGCAACGCCGAGATTCTCCGCAATGAGAATATTGAGCTTCACAAGAATCTTGTGAAGGCTCAACAAGACCTGGAAGCCAGTAATTTAGCCCTTGGGATTGCGCAATCCAAGGCTTCTTTGCAGGCAGCGGAGGATAAATCTATTATCAATGATTTAGAAAGTATGCTATTTCCTCGTATGAAAGAAAGCGATGAAATTGACGCGGTTCTTGGTAAGTTGACTTCTTTTACCAATACTTTCATGCCATATTCTTATATTTTCTAATCTTTGCCTTTTGTCAAAAAAGCAGGAAATTTTCCAGGGATTTCTCGGACGGAAAAGATCCGGGCCTTTGGGAAGATATGGAATTCAATCAGAAATGCAGGAATGCATTTACTTAGTAAATTCCTGCCCACAAGCAGTATACAATTCTCAGAAATTTACCGACTTCCGGATGGCATTATGGAAGTAGCAAATTTGAAGGAATCTTTCCTTCGTTCTGCAGCACGGGGTGGTGCGCGAATGGCACTTGGCCTCATGCGCTTACACTACCCTGATGCAAAATCCTGGCGTGTAGCATCCGGTATTCCTCAAGAATGCTCAGAAGCACAAATAAATGCAATCTTTAAAGAAGTTGAAGGCCATGCCACGCAGATTGCTTCCATGGTAAATATCTCCATTACTTATCCGGAAGAAGAAGTGCCCGCAGCCCCCGAGAATGATGGCAGTGATGAAGACTCAGAAATTTAAAGGGGGCGCACTTAACCTGGATGATGGATGCGTATAGTAGCTTCTTTACAATGTAATTCATATTGTAATACTTCTATGTCATTTGTCGAAACAAGAACTCCGCCTTTTGCGATTTCAAACTTCTTGCAAAGTTTTTCCGAGTTTGGCTGCTCCTTTATCTTCTAAGTAATCTGGTATATATGCTTTAACTGTCCTTAGTGTTTGAAATGGCTCAAATAGCACTATGAATCGTTATGCCGAGTAACTGGGGACGAACCAAGCAGTTTTGAAACTCGAAAACATGAATCATGCTAAAGGCATTTTTACTAACTAGTTCCAGTAACCCAGCATACGCACGATCAGATAAGACTTAGAGAAAATAAGGAACTGTTCTGAAACTTGGGCACGCAGGCACAATCCGAGTTTCCTTTAACCTTTAACAGGCCGAATCATTCAGCTTTTAAACACCGAGCACGCAGGCACAATTCGGGTCAACATTGAGTATTTGTAAGATCATTGGGAAATAGATAAAACGGAAATATTTTGTACTTATAATGAATATGAATTCCGATAACTTTATTTCATGATCTCAAAGATGTTTACATAGAAATTGAACTAAGTGTAGAAGGGACGTAATTGCTGGATACTCCAAGGCCTATTTGTCTCTCCTAGTTCAGCATCTATTTTTCTCTTTCTTTTGCGATTCGGCTTTTTGGGATCATCCTCCGTATCTCGAATGTCGACAAGGTAATATGATCCATTCTTCATGGCTTTACTGATGACAAATGGTCCTTCCCATACTGGGGCCAATTTGTGCTTTCTTTGCTGCACCAATCTCAGCACCAAGTCACCTTCTTTAAAAGAGCGATGCCTGATTTTCCGACTATGATAACGTCGTAAACCTTGCTGATAGATGGCGGATCTTTGAAGCACAAGTTCTCTTTCCTCTTCTAGGAGATCGACAGCATCCTGTCGTGCTTCTTCGGCATCTGAGTCATCAAAATTTTGCACTCTTGGGCTATCATGGATCATGTCCGTTGGAAGCATGGCTTCCGCACCATAAACTAGGAAGAACGGGGTTTGCTCAGTTGACCTGTTTGGCGTCGTTCGAATACTCCATAACACGGAAGGTAGTTCTTCTACCCATGCTCCAGCTGCTCTATGAAGAGGAGTTTCGAGTCTTGGGCGAATTCCTTGCAGGATTGAGCTGTTCATTCTTTCAACCTGTCCATTAGATTGCGGGTGTGCCACAGATGCAAGATCCAAGCGAATTCCCGTTTGTTGGCAGTATTTTGCCAACTCCCCAATGGAGAAATTTGTCCCGTTATCAGTTATTATGCTGTGTGGGACGCCATACCTCATTACTAAATCAATAATGAAATTTCTGGCAGTTGCGCCATCCAGCTTTTTGATGGGTTTAGCCTCCACCCATTTTGTGTACTTATCTACTGCTACGAGTAGATGTGTAAGTCCACCTCTTGCAGTTTTGAACGGTCCCATCATGTCTAGCCCCCAGACCGCAAACGGCCAAGTGATAGGGATAGTTTTTAATGCTTGGGCCGGCAAATTGGTCTGCTTGGCATAATATTGACATCCTTCGCATGTATTCACTATGCGTTCGGCGTCTGTCTTGGCTGTTAGCCAGAAAAACCCTGCACGGAATGCTTTTTTGACTATGCTTTTTGATTGAGCATGATGTCCGCAATCGCCGGCATGGATTTCTTGCAATATTTCTCTTCCTTCCTCTGGTGAAATACACCGCAGAAAAACTCCAGAAGTACTGCGTTTGTATAAGTGGTCGTTGATTACTACGTATCCTTTGCATCGACGTTGTATTTGCCTTTGCAGGACTTCGTCTGCTCCTTCCGGGTACTTCTGATTGACTAAGAAGTTTAGGTACGGGATTGTCCAATCCGGTTTAACGAACATGACTTCAATTGTTTCAGATGCTAAAGGGTAATCGACGTCTCCACCTTTTATGGATGGTTCGTGCAAATGCTGGACGAATACCCCTGGTGGTAAAGTTTTTACTCTCTCTGATCCCATGCGGGCTAACGCATCCGCGTTCCAGTTTTCCTCCCTTTTTATGTGAAGGACTTCGAACCCGAAGAAACAGATGGCAAACTCATCCACCGTTCTCCGATATTCGGCCATTATGGGGCTTTTCGCGTCCCAGGTTTGGTTGAGCTGATGCTGTACCAAATCCGAGTCTCCGTAACACAAGATGCGTTTTACCCCTATTTCTTTTGCAATATGCAAGCCATGAAGCAAAGCTTCGTATTCTGCCACATTATTACTGGCGTTGAAGTGTATTTGCAATACGTACTCCATTGTGTCTCCCTTGGGAGATTTTAGAACTACGCCGGCTCCAGCTCCTTCCTTCATCTTAGATCCGTCAAAGTGCATGATCCAGTACTCGGATTCTGGCATCGGTGTATTTTCCATTGCTTCTGTCCAGTCGGCGACGAAATCTGCCAAAACCTGGGATTTTATTGCCGTCCTTGGCTGATACTTAATGTCGAAGGCTGCCAGCTCGATGCCCCATTTAGCTACTCGGCCGGTTGCCTCCGCATTGTTTATAATATCTCCTAGTGGTGCTTTACATACCACTGTTATAGAATGTCCTTGGAAGTAATGGCGCAGCTTTCTGGATGCGAAAAATACGCCATATGCCAGTTTCTGATAGTGCGGGTATCTTTGTTTGGATTCGGAAAAAACTTCGCTTATGTAGTATACCGGATGTTGATCTGGTATGCTTTGCTCTTCTTTTGTCCGTTCCACAACGATTACCGCGCTAATAACCCGACTAGTAGCCGTAAGGTATAATAACATGGGTTCTTCATCTTTGGGAGATGCCAAGATGGGAGCGTTCATCAAGGTTTCTTTTAACTGGGTTAACGCTGCGTCGGCCTCTTCTGTCCATTCAAACTTGTCGGATTTCTTTAACAGTTTGTATAGTGGCAAGGCTTTATCCCCCAGCCGACTAATAAATCTGCTGACGGCTGCAGCGGAACCCGTCAATCTTTGGACATCTTTTACACATGTAGGCTTTGAGATATTCAAGATTGCCTTGATCTTTTCCGGGTTCACTTCTATTCCTCTGTGAGAAACGATGAAACCTAGAAGTTTTCCTAAGGGAACCCCGAATACGCACTTAGATGGATTCAACTTCATCTTGTAAGTGCGCAAGTTTTCGAAAGTTTCTCGCAAATCCTCAAGGAGTGTGTCTTTTTCCTTGGTTACGACAGCAATATCGTCCACGTAAACATGGACGTTTTTTCCAATCTGACTATGCAAGCAACGTTGCATGCAACGCTGGTATGTTGCACCTGCGTTCTTCAGGCCAAAAGGCATGGTTACATAGTAATACGTCCCGTATGGGGTTATAAAAGAAGTCTTGATTTGATCTTCCTTTTTCATGCGTATTTGGTGGTACCCGGAGTATGCATCCAAAAAGCATAAAAGCTCAGAGCCTGCAGTGGCATCTATTATTTGATCGATTCGCGGCAGCGCAAACCTATCTTTCGGACATAACTTGTTCAATCCTGTGTAATCTATACACATTCTGAGGGCAGTTGTGTCTTTCTTCGGTACTAATACCGGATTTGCGGACCAGTCAGTGTGGATTACCTCCTTGATGAAATCCGCTGCTAAAAGCCGGATAATTTCCTTGCCAATAGCCTTCCGTCTTCTTCCGTCAAATCGACGGAGACCTTGTTTGACGGGTTTTGATCCAGGAATAACCTTGAGTTGGTGCTCAGCAAGTTCCCTGGGTACGCCTGGCATGTCAGCTGGACACCAAGCAAAAATGTCCCAGTTCTCACGGAGGAACTTGATGAGCTCGCCTTCCTATTTGTCGGTCATCCCAGTCCCTACCACGACGAATTTTGTCGGATCTTTGGGATCTAGGATTACCTGTCTTGTATTCTCGGACGCCTTGAAGCTATCTGTCGGCTTCCGAGTTTCTTTTCCTGCCGGCATTTCTTTCGGCGATACCTCCTTGGCTAACTCCTTCAGTTCTTCCTGAGCTATAACTCTTTGAGCGCAAAGGGCGTTTTGCTTTTCCAACTCGTTTGCCAGCTTGAAATCACCGGCAATGGTGATTACTCCTCCTTTGGGTCCTGGCATCTTCAGCTTGTTGTAGATATAGCAAGATCTTGCCATAAACTTGGCGAAAGCCGGACGTCCGAGTATTGCGTGATACACGCTCTCGAACGGCACAACTTCGAAGGATACTTTTTCCTGCCGGAAGTGATCTTTATCTCCGAAGGTGACATCTAGGGAAATTTCTCCTAGGGATCGTGCTTGCCTGCCAGGAACGATGCCATGGAAGCGTATATTGCTGTAATTGAGCTGGGACTCGGATATCTTCAAGTGTTTCAGTGTATCCAGGTACATTATATTGATGCTGGATCCTCCGTCCATCAGCACTCTTCTTAGCCTAGTGTTTTGAACAATAGGGCTTACAACAAGAGCTTGTGTGCCGGGTTCAGGGATATTTCCGGGATGATCTGACTGATCCCAGATTATCGGTGTGTTGGAGTACTTCAAGAATTTTGGGGTTGCAGGAACAACCGCGTTTATTTCTCGAAGTGTCCTTTTGGCCACCTTTGCTGACGGGGTTGCTAGGAAAGTTAGCATTGCTTCTCCGTCAACTCTCGGAAATTTAGGTTCGCCTTTTCGCTGTTGTTCCTGGATTTTGTCATCAGTGTCCGATTCACTGTCTTCTTTTTCAGCTTCTGGCTTTTGTTTGGCAGGTTTCCTCTTGGAACCCTTCCCTTTACTTCCGGATCCTGCATTGCCTTTCATATGCTTGTTTAGCCGGCATTGCGCGTTCGTGTGGGTTGGTTTCCCAAACTGAGAGTGGTGGACGCAGGGTTCCGACTTAATTCTCTCCCATTCTTCAGGAGTATAATTGATGGGATCCGGACTGCGGCCTTTCCACTTGTTCCCTTTTTCTCCTCCAAAGGCTAAGTTAACCTCCTTGGGCTTTGTCGTTGACTCCGGAGTTCCTTTTTTATCAGAACGAGGTGTTTTCTTGGCCAGTATCAGTGACTCAATATTACCTCCTCTTGCCCTGATATCGTCTTCGGCTGCAGCATGCTCATTAGCGGTTGTAAGCATAGATCCGAGATCTTTGTGCTTTTTAGAGCCAACCATGAACGGTACAAGTCCGGGTTTTAGGCCATTGACGAAAGCATGCATTGCTTGTACGTCAGTTACTCCAGAGCAACTATTCTTCATTGCAGTCCATCTGGAGATGAAATCCACGTATGGTTCGTCTTCAAATTGGGTGCAACGGTTCAGTTGGTTGATGCTATTTGGGCGTTTGTATGTTCCTCGAAAATGCTGAGTAAATACTCTCGCCATATCATCCCAACTGTCGACAGTTCTTGATGGTAAACCATTAATCCAATCTCTGGCTCCGTCTAGCAACATTAGGGGAAGAAACTTGACAGCTTCCAGGTCTGTCCCGTTGTTGATCTGGACGGCTGTGTAATAATCTGAAAGCCAGGTATCCGGGTTTGTACTGCCGGTATATTTTTGGTAGGTTGGACCAACTTTGGCAAAGCCAGAATGCAGGGTTATCCTTCGGATCCTGTCAGTAAAACACTTAGGACCAAAGTATAGATCATCCTTTTCTGCTCTGTCAATATGTGCAGAATATCTCCCGGCTGAATGGACAGAAGGGGATCTGCTCCTTTCTTTTCCATTGTTACGCGGACGCGTTTTTCCGAGGTTATCTCTATCTCTTCCGTTGTCACGCCCTCTGGGATTAGGTGGAGTCCTGCTCCTGTACCTTTCCTTATCTTTGGGCGGTGTCCGAGATATTTCACGCCTGTGAGGTGTATCGTATCTTCCAGCTTTTTCAGCTGGGTTTCTCGGAGGTGGCATTATTTTGCCGTCATTCCGGTGTTTGTCTTCCCGATCGTGTGGTTTATATCCATCTTTCGGGAGATGAGGTCCGGTTCTAGACGCTGCGTCCCGGTTGTCGGGGTTTTTCTTGTCTTTTCTCGGATCCTCTTTTTTATCCGAATCTCCGGGTTCTTCCGGTCCAGGTGCTCCAGCAGCGCAAGTAACAGTTTTGCAGAGGGCGGAATTATCATGCAGCCTCCCTGATCGCTCTTGTCCTCGCTGTTGCTGCTGTAATGCTTTTCCTAGGAAAGCATACACCCCTTGGAGTTTTTCCCCGTTGGAGTATAGATCGTTGTTCAGGATGGCGAACGCTGCTTCCGCGTTTTCAGCTGCGGTTTTGTATATTGGTTCGCCCTTAGCATCTTTGCCGTTTAACTGCTTTTGCCAAGATGGGTTATAGAACCTTTCTTTCGGCGGCAGTTCTTCCGGTTTTGCAATTCCGGGTAACCTCGTAGGTTTTAATGCAGATCTATGCTTTCTCTCGTACTCCTCAATTTCTTCCTTCATAATTTTGATGTCATTATGGGTTTGTTGGAGGTGTTGCCGAGATCTAAGCAGTTGTTGCTGTTGCCGTTGGAAAGCTTGTCTCCTGGCTTCCAGCATCTCAGGGGGTTCATTGGGTCCCACTGGAGTTTGTAATAGTTCTTGCTCTTCCAGTTCTGTCATTGGCGGAGCAGTGATTTCCTTAGATTTCTTTTCCGTAGGCTTTGTGCCACTAATATCTCCAACTTCCAGGTTTTCATCAGCGAGATCAGCTGACTTTTTCTTCCGGAGTTTGTACTGGAGTTTTTTAGAAGCACGGTGCTTTTTCTTGGAAGAGGGAGGTTTTTTGACAGGTTCATCCTCTGTCATCTCCTTGACATTAGGAAATATCGGAGAAGTTTCTCCGTCTTCCCTCTCCTCTGCTGGCGGAGGGGTTTTAGGGCTTTCCTGGCTATCGGCACCCGTTGTATCAGCTGGTTTTGCCATTAGCACTTCATGGAATCCCTCTTGAAAGGATTTAACTTTTCTTACGAAGGCATCATCATCTTCGTCTTCGGAGAAGTTATCCGATCCGGTTTCCGACTCCAATCTCGCCTCAATGGCGGCAAGCACGGACTCTGTTTCCGAGTTCATCGTCTGGTTGACGGATGTCGGATCTTCCGTCTCTGTGACGGGTATTGGTTCTTCCGTCTCTGTGACGGGTGTATCGTTGTCTGCCTCTTGCACGGGATTTCCGTCATCCGTGTTTTCGGCGATCTCGGATTGCACCATGCCGATAAAGTGCGTATCACTGTTTTGTCGGCGATCTGAGCAAAATCCGGCATCATAGTCGTCTTCGACTGGGTATAGGGCGGGTGGGAGATAATTGCTTTCACCGCAAAACCCCATTGCTTCCGCGGTTAATCCGATAAAGATATTAGCAGATCCAATCGGTAAAACGCAGGCACTTACCAGATGGTTTTGCGCCGGTATGTAGGATCCGTTGTCGAGGAAGCGCCCGACGTCGTCGTCGAATTCCAAGCTTCCGACAGTGATCGATCTTCCAATTCCGCCTAGTATCCCAGATCGGAACTTTACGCCTGACGTCGTCTGCCCCACGGTGGGCGCCAACTGTCGAGACATCGTAGTAGTTTTCATAGACTGGGGTGCCATGAGACTACGGTAGAGACGTGGGGTAACGGGATAGCGTAGTAAACACAGAACACGGGATTTACCCAGGTTCGGTACGTCGCGACAGTACGGCGTACCTACTCCTGCACTTCTCACTATGTGGGACTAAAGCCCGTATAATAAGGTTACAGTGTAAAGGAATAGATCTAGCTACTCGTCGAGGATAAACTTCCCGGCGAGTTGCGCAAGGCTTAAGCTAGAACCTAGAACCTTGGAACTAAAGGAACTTATTGAACTTATGAAATCTATCTCCCGTCCGGCTTTATATAATAGCCGGATTAGGGCTTACAGAACCAGAAACCTAGAAGACTACGTTTAACTTGTAACTTGGAAAGTAAAGAATCCGTCTTCTCCTCCAAGCCAGATCACGCGGGCCGTGATCCGGGTTCTTCTAGAATCCGGCTTCTACGCGTTGGACTACTGGGCCGCCCAATGGATCTAAACCCATTACCTTGCAGGCCACCCTGGTAGTCCAGCTCTTTTGTCTACCATCTTCTATACCCCTATTCGGTATATATCCGACAGGAAGAATGCAAAGAACACGATGAACTCACACACACAAAAGGGGAGATAACTCGTGAAGCCTACGAGGGATCGCAAACCCAAGTCAACAACACGCTAATTGGAACTGATTCCTCTCACCATCCGGTCCACCGGCCCAACAAAAGCCACAAGGGGAAGGTTGGCAAGAACTACCGGAATCATGAGGTGAAAGAGTAGATACTTGGAGAGATCTTGATACAATCCAATAGATGAATCTATGGAGTAGCCATGGATCCCATGGGGGAGGTTCTCCACATGGGAGGAGGAGCACAAGGCCCAATTCTACCTCAAGTCAACTCTTATCTAGGATGGAGGAGGGGGGTCCTATATATAGTAGAGGGGTAGGTGAGAGGGATACAAGGGGAGGTTACCCTATTCCCACGCAGGGGAGCCGGGCTGGCCGGGCTGGAGGCCAGGCTAGTCTGTAGGGTGGTCGGCCTGAGGTTCGTAGGGAGGCCAGCCTAGGCCGGGCTTGAGGTCGGGCGGCTCTGTTAGGGAGCCGGCGTGCAGGCCGGGTTTCCTGTCCTTCTTGTTCATCGTCTTCTCGCTTCTTCCTCCTCTTCCACGCGTACACCTTGGATGGCCTTGAGTCCTAGGCTTCCTCGACATCTCCCCTCGCATCCGTACTTGTCGTCTCATACCTAGCAATGTACTGGGGGTAGATGGTCAAGCAGTATACCATCCAAAGGGGTACGAAATGGGTTATAGAAGAGGAAGGAGTTCACCTTTTGAATCCATGGTGACTTGACATATGATGGAGTGTGAGACATGCCCAGTGGGACGGGTCGCGCTACATCATCTCCCATACTTGAAAAAGAGTCGTCCTCGACGCTAACTCGTCATCAACGTGTAGAGGAGGTAGATGGATTGTCGTAGAAGTCGAAGTCACCATGTGGTCATTCTTGATGGAAAGGGTATGGCATCTCTTTAATGTTCCTTTGGCCTTCATGTAATCTACCAAGCTCACAAGAAAGAAAAAACAACACTCAAAGATTAGCCAATTCTTGAAGCTCATGGCATGGGTTTCTAAGTAGAGGGAAGGCACCCTAGCAAGATGTCGATGTGGTTTCCTTGTAAGATCCTCCGTCATAGAAAGGTTGTGATGTAGCACACATGCTATCTCATCCAAAGGTAGAACCTACACACCAAAGACCAAGCAAACCATGTGTGTGCGAGATGGAGGAGAACATCATTGATGACATGTCCATTCATTTTCATAGCACCGTTATCACAACACAAATATATGGAATCTAGTGCATATGCAAGGTCAAGGTGCACGCAATTCATGGAAACATCTCCAAAATATGAGAACACAAAATCTCCATGAAACTTTGAGGGGTTGCACACAAAGCATTGAAAATGGAAGTTTGTCAAAATCCTTGGTGCAATAATAGGAGACATTGGAAAAAACACAAGATGAAGAATGTCCCAAATATTATCATCATGGGTGCAAGCAAAGCGTACGAAAGAGCAGTTTTTCGACATTTTTGTTGCAACACCAATGGAAGGGAAACCAAAACACTCATGAAAAGACATGCTTAAAATATCATTTTGGTTGCAATCAAGCCATCGGAAAGAACAATTGTTCATCATACTTGTTGCAACACACACACATCATCTGTATGAAAGATCAAGGAAGCATTCTTGTCAAAAAGGAGAACAACATCACAAACATGTTTGAAAACAAACCAAAGGGAAGAGCAATTTTTCAACGTGTTTGATGCAAAACATGAGAAAGGTATTAGAGCCGGGTTCGATCCGCAACACAATTTTATTATGCTCTCAAGAGCTTGTTTTGTCAACTCATGTTCAATTGAGGTTGACAATAGCATGCGGTACTCAAACACACAAAAGACCAAATGAAGAAAATTAGTTTGTGGTAAATGAACACATCATCCATCATTACATGTCTCTTCATTCGCAGATGACGAAAAACATCAAAATGAAATATGAAGTATGAAATGTGTGAGTGGTCAAAATGCAAGATGAAGGGTTGAGCAAGCTCAACATGGAAAAACTCAATCTTCTCACAAGATAAATCTCCAAAAGTTTAGGATGCTATGGGCACAAACTCATTTCAAAGCATCTTGCAAACCAAGCATTTGAAAGAACAATTGTTCGACATTTTGGTTGCAACAATGGGAGAAAAATGTAAGCACTTGGGGCAAAGCATGTCAATGGCAATATCATCAAAGATAGGTTCATCCAGCACATGCAAGCAATCATGATTCATCATGTCCACTAGTGGGAACATGGTCACATCAACACCCATACCTTTGGCATCCTTCACATATGAAGTAGGTGTTGTGGTAGTAGGGGACTTCGAGTAGTCGAATTGTCCATCTTCATGTAGACATGGGGTTGCATCACCTTCATCCACCATGTACATCTTATTCTCCATAGGAAGAACCGTCTTTAGGAGTGGCGCATCATTATCCATGGAACCTAGCGCATGATTGGAAAACACACTAGAGGTAGAGGGTAAGTTGTTAGAATTCAAAATTGCCTCACATGACCTATCAACTACCTCTCTGAACTCATGTGGTGTATCACTCATGCCCTCAAAGTGGATGCACTCAATCTCACATATGGTGGAGTCACTCATCTCACACACTATCTCACTCATGTGGGCTAAGTGACTCTCATGCTCACATGGGATCGGTACCATCTCATAACACATGCACATAGGGGTAGGATCGATATCCTCAACTCCATACGCCTCCTTGGTTGAAGGGAAAATACCATGCTCAACCTCATCATCCTTATCGTCTCCAAATGTGTGATCCATAAGATTGGCATCATCACTCGCCTCCATTGCCGAAGGGAAACTCCCATGCTCGGCATCTCCACTTGACGCACCATCTTGGTCTCCGCCTTGGCAATCCCACATCACATGGCCATGTACATTGCATATGGGGCATAAGAGATCTTCATCTTGAAGGAGAGGGGAAAGTAGGCTCGTAGCATCATCATCATATATGCCTTCTCTTCCTCCATCTTGTTCTAGGTCTTCATCTTGCCATGTGGGAGTCCTTGTGGTGGTGGAACTTGATGTAGATACCACATCATGCATACTTGTTGAGGGAGCCATGGTGGTCTTGGCCTTGCATGTCTGATCGCGTTTCTTGTGTCTCCGTCTTGAAGGATTCTTGGAGAGCTTGTCGATGGCGTTCTCGAGATCTTGTAACCATTGAGAAGTAGCATGCTCGAACTTGTCGAAGGTCGTATCCATTTGGAATAGATCCTTCATGCCTTGCATATGTGTTGGCAATGTTGTGGTAGCACTTGAAGGAGACACCTTGTGATGTGCGCTTGCCGCCATCTTGTGTGTGGGGAAGTCATCGCGTACTTGTAGTGTTGGTGTAGGTGTTCTCTTCTTGTGTCGTCGTCTTGTAGCTTGTGTGGGCGCCAACTTGGAGGTTGCAGTTTGTTGACGACGAAGCTTGCGACGTTCCCTCTCTTCATGTGTGGGATGACGCCGAAAGTCATTTGGATGCCTTGGCTTCTTGGCCTTCTCTTGATGGGATCTCGATGATTTCCTTCTTGTGGCGCGGTCTTGATGTTTAAGGAGCCAATCTTGACTTTGCCAACTTGTAGGATTTCTTGTCGCGGCACCATCTTAAGGTTGAAGGGAGTTGTCTTGTGCTGGCCTTGGCATTCTCCTTGAAGGTCCTTGGTATTGAGCATGAACCATAAGACATATGAAATCTTGGCCCTCGAAGCTTGGAGAGGAAGTTCTTGTAGGTGAGCCCATCCATGTCAGAGTCGAAGTAGTTGTAGAGCTCCATCTTGTCCCTCATGCTTGTGGAGTCATTGTCGGTGTACTACTCCGCCATGTTTGTGGATGCATTATCGGTGTAGCACGACTCCATCTCTTCATCCAAGCTTGCGGTGTCGTAGTTGTAGTAGTGGTTCATGTCGTTGGAGCTCATCGAGTCTAAGTTGTTGTGGTTGGTGTGGTGCTCCGCCATGTCTATGATGCTTGGGGAGGAATAGTCGGTGTAGAGCTCGACGTCGTGGTCGTAATAGTGGTGGTGATCCACCATGTCATGCTCGTAGTAGTGGTCATCCACCATGTCGTGCTCGTAGGAGTTGTGGTCCACTATGTCGTGGTAGAGGTCACGCATGTCAAGCTCGGTGTAGTCGTTTTTGTAGTTGTAGTGGTCCATCATGTACTCACCATAGTCATCATGGCCTCCATATGCCCCGCTCTCGCTACACATGGTTACTCACAAGCACAAGTGTATATATAGAGTGTGAAGAGTATTGGAACTAGTGGAACATGCCAAGAGAAACTGATAACAAAAATAACGAAGTGACTTGAGTTCGAAATATCCAAAAACACGCTCCAAAACACACACGGATTATGGATGGATAGGTATGGAAAGTGGAAAGAAAATGGAACAACCGGAAACGAAGATATTGTAATGGAACTAGAGAACCACAAAGATCACAAAGCAACAACAAGTCAGTCCCCAAAAGATATATGAAAACGCACGCACGGAGATAAATGGGACTAATGCAACCAAAATGTGAGCTAAGTAACCAAATGATCCTAGCAAAGACTATAAAGCTCCTGTTGCAAAAGTACAAGGAGAGCCGCTAGTTCGATTGCAATTTATTGGTGGGCTACAAGATTTGCACACAATGCACCACCTACAATATGTTCATAGAGCTTGCGTGCTTTCTACGAGTGGTATGGAAAGTGTTGGTTTCCCTTTTCTCTCTGCTTCTTGTTTCTCTCTTCTCTCTTCTCTCTTCTCTCTTTTGCTTTTTCACTTTTTGCTCACTCACTTTGTGCCCACATATGAAAATATATGAATTAGTGCATACAACGGTCACTCGGAAACTACACGGTACAAGTGTGCAAATCCCAAGCAATCATAGATGAACTAGCCTCAGTATGTAAGTTAATCACAAGGTAGGTTGGCTCACAAAGGAATGGCAAGAGGGAGAAGATTCGGGATGATTATACCTCTCTCCGACGATCTTCACTCTATAGGCTGGAAAGTTTCGTGCTTGATCACGAAATTAGGATTCAATGGATGATGGATCTCCTGCAATTTTTATTTATATGATGTAAATTCCTACAAAACGAGCTAAAGATCACTCAAAACGGAGTCCCGAGTCAAAAGTTATGACCAAAACGGTGATCGGACGCGGCCGTTTTCTGGGAGGCCGGCCTGGACCGGGCCAGAGGCCGGGTTTCCTATGCGAAGCCGGGCTGTTCTGTTAGGGGGGCGGCCTAGAGGCAGGGCAACCTGCACACTCAAAAATTCGCGATTTTTGGTCGCGATTTTGACTTTTTGGGGCGGAAAACTGTTCCGAAAATCACCAAATCGAATGGGGAAAAGTGGATTTAGGCCATGGGAACGCAAAGGAAGGTAGATCAACAAGTATAGCAGCGGATCTATGGATCAAATCATACCAAAAGGCACTCAAATCACAGATCGATCCAACAGCAAATTGGGGCTATTTTTGGTGAAATTTTTCGAATTTAGACAAGAACAAGAATTTTTTTGGGAGAAAGAGGGTGTCAAATCCGTGGCAACCTTGCTCTTGATACCAGATGATGAAGGTTTGGCCTCTAGGGTGGCCTGATCTTCACGGATCAATGCACGAGAGGTGGGGAGATTGGGAAGAACGCGAAGAACACGATGAACTCACGCACACAAAAGGGGAGATAACTCGTGAAGCCTACGAGGGATCGCAAACCCAAGTCAACAACACGCTAATTGGAACCGATTCCTCTCACCGGCCGGTCCACCGATCCAAAAAAGCCACAAGGGGAAGGTTGGCAAGAACTAGCGGAATCACGAGGTGAAAGAGTATCTACTTGGAGAGATATTGATACAATCCAATAGATGAATCTATGGAGTAGCCATGGATCCCATGGGGGAGGTTCTCCACATGGGAGGGGGAGAACAAGGCCCAATTCTATCTCAAGTCAACTCTTATCTAGGATGGAGGAGGAGGGGTCCTATATATAGTAGAGGGGTAGGTGAGAGGTGTAACACCTGGGGTGTTTCCCTAAGTTAGAAGTTGGTTGTTTTTCTTTTTTGCTTTGCATCACATGCATCATATGCATTGCACCATGTTTTCAAAACAACTGAAAAGTTCAAACCAATTTAAACTTTCAAAACATGTCTAAAATTTCCAATTAAAAGTTGCAAACTAAACAACTCAAATTGTTTTTCAATAGTTTTGAAGTTGAATTTATTTAAATTGCTTGTTAATAAGAATTCCTTTTTATCAACACCCTAATGGCAAATTCAAATTCAAATCAATTCATTCTTACTTGGCATGTTCCAATTGGGGTTTACAATTAAAATGTTGCAAACATTTAATTTCAAGAAATTTCTCCTAATTGGTTGAGCTATTGAATAAGAGAATTGTTTATTTCAAAAATCCAAATGAAACCCTATTTGAAATTCAACTAACAATTTAAAATCAAATTAATATTTCCAATTTTTGAAATTAATGCTAACATTGCTTTGACATTACTGTTATGAAAATTAATAACATTATTTCCTAAAAAAAATTAAAACCCCCAAACCCTATTCTTTTCTCTCTCTCTTTTTCTTTCCTACAAGCAAAAAAAAAGGAAGAAAAATAAAAAGAAAAGGTGAGCTGTTGTAACATCCCAAGTATGAAAAATAGCCATTAGAATGTTTGCTCTCTGTTATTTTATGTTTTGCATCATGGCATCATGTTGATTGCATTTGTTTTGCTTATTTTCCTTTTGTTTTCCTCTGTTTTCATTTGTTTTCCAACTGTTTTCCTTTGTTTTCCTTTGTTTTCTATTTGAATTTCAAACCAAAATTCAAACCTTTTGTTTCATCCTTGTGATGTTACAATTTCCAAAAGGATATTATAAATCAAAACAACCAATTGTTTCCATTAAAGTGTGATTTCAAAACTGTTGTTTTGTTTCTAACAAAAATTCATCTAATACCAAAAACATTTGAAATTCCAAACCAATTTCCAAATGCCTTGTTTCATACTTGTTATGTTACAAATTTCCAAATACAAGTTTCAATTAAAACAACTAGTTGGTTCTATTTAAATAGAGCCATTAACTTGTTATTTCTATTTAATAACTCATTTGAATCAATTCACATTCAAATTCAAATCACATTGCCCAAAACAGCAACCATGTGGATCTTATAAAAATTGCAACACAATTATTAATCATATGCTTCCAATCAAAATTATTTGATCGCTCCATTTACCATTGGTTTGCAATAATCAGTTAATCTCAAAATCATTTAAATTGGAATCAAATCATCAAACAACACCTAATTTGAATTTATGAATGTTATCAAAACAAATCAACTCATTTGTTCTATTTTAATCAATAGGGTTCACCCTATAAAAAGGTTGTTTTCAATAATATTCACCTAGTAAATAAAATCCATCCACTTTGAATTAAATCACAAACAGTTTTTAAAATTTGAAAATTTTGTAAAACTAACTTGGCATTTGTTTGTGGATGACCTAAATAACTTCCCAAAATTTTCCTAACATTTTTACTAACTTAAAACCCTCATCCTCTTTCTAATTCATTTCAGCAAAAATAAATAAATTGGAACAAATAATTAAAAGGAGAGAGAGAGGCCATCAAAGCCCAGCCCAAACTCCTCTCACCCCCAGCCCACCAAACCAGCAGGCCCAGTCTTCCTTCTTCTTCGTACGGCTCCTCATCGGAGGGGAACACGTCGACAGACGCGGTGATGAACGGACAGCAACTGCCTCCCCCCCTTAAAACTCTCCACCACGAGCTCTCTGCGTACCCTAGACCCTCCTCAGCCCTACTCCTTCTCCCATCGCCGCTGTTCTCTCCCTCTCGTTTCCCTTCTCCCTCCCGAGATTTCTTCTGAATTTTTGGTTCTCTGAAAATCGGTAGCTTCCATGGCCGTAGTTCGTCGGAGAAGTTGCGGACGTTGGGGCCGCCGTCGAGAGCAGCACGCGGCGGGAATGGAACCCTCGCGTTTCCCTCTTCCTCGCCATCTCCTCGGCTTCCCCCGAGGAGCCCCACCGCGCCGCCGCCAACCTCCCGTCGCCGGCGACCGCTCCCTGCTCCGCCCGTCCCTGTCCGCTCGACAGCGAGGTGAGCGCCTCTCGCTCCTCTTCCCCTCGATCCCCCTCCCTCTCCTCCCTCATCTCCTCCATCTCCCACAGCCCCACACCGCCCACGGCGCCCTCCAGCAACCACGGCGAGCGCCGCTGCCTGGTCCATGTCGAGATACAGAGCTCGGGTTCAGTTAAATTCAGAAAACAGCGCTCAACCACAGCACATACCCCCCGAGTTTCCCTTTCTACCAACAACAGCGCATCAGACCTACTGGCAGCGAACCTTGCGCGCACACCCTAGGTCCTGGGTTCGAATCCCAGCCCCCACCCTTTTGCTGCTTATTTTCTCCAATTTGAGTGCAGTACAGACTTCTGAACCATAATCCCCCCGCAGCCCCTACTCTGTCACCAACCCGAGCCACAGCCCAGTTGGTGTGTTCCTTGTGCTCACAGCAAAGGGGAGGGGTTCGAGTCCCCCCTCCCTCTATTAACCAAATCTTTTTACTTTTCATTTGTTTTGGCACAGAAACATCTCAGAATCACAGTTAGGTCCCTGCACTTATTTCTAGCCCCTGTAAAAATATTTTCCAAGTCCCTAATAAGTTAAAAATGGCAGATTTACACCAAATCTTGTAAATTGCATAAGAAAATCATTTTAACTCCAATTTTAACTTTTTAAATATGTTTTCTATCCCAAATTAAATGTTCTATCCAAATATAAAATTTGTTTACTGTTTTGAATATTTTAAATTGGTGAAACATTTGAATTCTTGTTTAAATCACTTAAACTTGCAAAATTCATAACTTGGGCATAAAAATTCCAAATTCAACAAACTAAACATGTTTTCCAATCAACTTTTCATGTACTTTCCAAATATAAATTTTGTTTGCTGTTTTGAATTATTTAAATTGCTAAAAACAACTGTTTCTTAATTACTGCATTTAAAATTGCCAAAATAATAACTTGCTCATTTTAAATCCAATTTCAACAAATGAAATATGTTTTCCATGCAAAATTAAACCACCTTTCCAAATATAAAATTTGTTTCATGTTTTGAATAATTAAAATTGGTTAAATGATTTAAACCTTGTTTAAATCATTTAATATTGTTAAATTCATAACTTGATCAACTTAAATTCTTTTGGGACATATAAAATATGTTTTAAAACCATCAAAGTATAAAATTTTCAAATATGAATTTGGTTTAATGTTTTGAACAAATAAAAATTCAAATAAGTTCATGTTTGAATTAAATTCATTTAATTCTTGCTTAAACTTGTTTGATTCATAAATAATTTATTTGAAATCCTTTTCCAACAAGTGAAACATGTATTCCACCTAAAATTGTGTGAACTTTCCAAATATAAGCTTTGTTATTTGTTTTGAACAATTTAACTTGATGAAAACAACAAATTCTTGTGTAACACCTTTAAGGAACCAAAATTCCAACACTTAATAAACAAATTCCCAAACTTGTTAAACCTTATTTCTATTTGCTTCTATTGTTGTTATTTTTCTGTTTTCCTCTTCCATGCATCATGCTAATCAACTTTCACATGATGATTAGTTGTAGAACAATTAATTCAACCATAATTCATGGGCTTTTCATATGCAATCCAAATTGCATGAGGGTCCATTTAATCATGTTGTTACCATGTCAACTAGTTTATTTTTGGATGCATCAATTAAACTATCATGCATCATCCCATGTTTGTGCACTATGCCATGGTATTGATTGTTTATCTTTCTGCATTGTTTGTTTGCTTCTTCTCGGATAAACGACGACGTTGAGACCGACGATCCTTACGACACCCCTTCTAAGGAGTTAGCTCAGTACCAGGCTACTGGGTTTGCAGGCAAGTATTCACTCACATGAACCATCGTGTTCCTTTCAACATTGGATACCGATACTTTTCTGTTGTCTATTCTGCTAGCCCTATGAATAGTTGCTTCTGTTCGATCCTATCACATGATACCCTGAATCCTGATATTGCCTCACCTCCATACCTATAACCTTGTGCTTGTTGCCCGTGTGTTACTAGCATGCTTAGGGTTGTTTTTGCTCGAGTCTTTTACCCGTTACTTTCCGTTACTAGATTACTTTTATGTTCTGGGGGCTCGATGTTAAACAATGAATCATGCTAATGTTATTGTTAATAATAATTTGATGATAAGGCACCGGCAGGAGGCCCTGTGTGGTTTTGAGGCCTGCTAGTGTCGACCCTAATAGGAAAAGGGTCTTGTCTACTGATCCATGATGAGCGCACTAACCGCATGTGGGAAGCGAGTATGGGCGCCCCCCTCAATTTGATTCGATTCGCATCTCGTCCAAATCGCCTCATTTAGTTCGTGTTTTCCATTTGCCGCATGCATGATTTTGCGAGCCCAGGCCAGGGTGGAACTTTTGTAGTCGGCATATAGGGGGACACGTTCTTAGAGTGTTATGAGGGTCCCTTTTCTTCGGGGCTCGATTAGCCGTGCGCCCAAGGTTCTTTGGGCTTGATGCGGAGAAGAGTTGAGTTGTGTTGAGTGCCCCGCTTGGTGGAAGGGCCTTTCCATCTGGCGGGTTATTCATACGTGTACGGCCAAATTGGTGCACCCCTGCAGGGATAAATCTTCTCGAGAAGCCGTGTTTTCCGCGGTTATGGACTACTTGGTGAAAGTACTGGCTAACAAGTACTCAGGACAACTTAAACCTAATGATTAACAACCTTACACCCAATGATTAACAACTTGACTAGTAATAGGCTTATTGACACAATATTCTGAACCATCATTATTTCAACTGTGTGAGTTATCCTCGGATTGCTTCTTTGGATAAGGGGCGAGATCCAGGATGGGTTTGTTTGGTGGTTAGCTATAGTTGGTTACGATACGCGATCTTATCTCCTTTCTGTTAGCCGGAAGTGGTAGTAACTCTGTAGTTGGTTAGAGAAGCCAGTTGTAGCATCTTTATATCCCCTTTCCTTCCGTTGAATCCAAAGCATCTGTGCTTGGTGTTGACGGGTTACACTTTGGTGAATTGTGAGTCTTGCTTGCCAGTACGTTTATGTACTGACCCCTTTGGGGCTGTGGTTTCCGCAGACCTACGTTTCCGAGGATCCCCATGGTGGCAACTACGTGGAGTATGACGAGACTGCTGACGAGTAGATAGCGGACCCGGGCAGGATCCGAGACTTCGTGGATGGGCTCCGTCTTTTCGTTTTCCGGCCTCTTAGGCCTATTTGGTTCTTGTCTGTACTCAGACATGTTGAATGCTTCCGCTGTGATGTAATGATGAATTGTTGGGACATGAGTCCTCTGGATGATTGTATTTGCTATCTCTGCTCTAATGGGAGCTATTTGCAACTTAGTTCGATCTTTTGTGTCGTAGAGATCTGTTGTGATATCACTTGTTCCAATGCCGTTGACGTACCATGTGTGTATGTTTTGAAGTACGTCAATGGAAGTATCCTGATTTCTACGGGATAGTTTACGTCGACGCTGAACAGATAGGGGTTGGTTGTCACACATACATGTGTTGGCCTACTCGTAAGAGGACGCGGGTGCCGGTAAGCCCCGTAATCCAATCTACTACTGTTCAACGGAACGATGAGTATCCTCTAGAAGTCCGGGTGCGACAAATGGTATCAGAGCCTGTCTGCCTGTAGGATCCCTTTTTACTGGTCGCAGTTGAGTCTAGAAACTATTTTGTAGCTATATAGGAAAAATGAAACGTGAGAGTAGGAATTCTGTTCTTTTTCTTCTTTCCCCACCCACCCTCCCTTTTTATGGTAAGGAAGTGCAACGTTGTTTTCCCTTCTCATCTAAACTTTCAAGTTAGGATTTCACGTATTCTGGTTTCTCTAGGATGGTTATATCTACTAGACCATAGGAATGGAGGTGGTTGTGACATGATTTATCATGTTGCCTACTCACGATTGAGAACGGAGGCGTGTAAGCCCCGGAAGCACATCCTCTATTCCTTAAGCAGTAGATATTGATCCTTTAGAAGCCCGGATGGGTTTTCAGTAGTACCTTAGGAGTGTTTTGTTCTCGTTTTTCCCGGTGTTGCTTCGTTATCCTGTTCTTCTCAACATCCTTTTCGTCCGTTGAAATCTTGTTGTTGTTTTCCACTTCAATTCTTCTACCGGCGTCTAATCAAAACTTCCCAAATATCAAGTCTATCTAGCCAGAAAGGTTGTTGTTGTTTCGAAAACTACCAGGCTATGAGAGCTGGCATTCCTATCACCTGGGGTTGTTTCGAGCAAGCATTCCTGAATCACCACATTCCAGATAATCTATTCTCCAAATGAATCAAATTCTATCCAGCTATACACCCTCGATACAAAACCTCTCCCTTTACTTGAAAATGTTCCGGTGGTTTGCAAATTCCCTGACGTCTATCCAATGTGCACGATGTGTTTCACGTGTCACAGCTCAAGAGGATCTTCGCAAGAAGTATCCGGACCTTTTCTTTTCTCAGTAGGAATCTCGGGGCGCGATTCCTTCAAGGGGGTGCGTTTTGTAACATCCCAAGTATGAAAAATAGCCATTAGAATGTTTGCTCTCTGTTATTTTATGTTTTTCATCATGGCATCATGTTGATTGCATTTGTTTTGCTTGTTTTCCTTTTGTTTTCCTCTGTTTTCATTTGTTTTCCAACTGTTTTCCTTTGTTTTCCTTTGTTTTCTATTTGAATTTCAAACCAAAATTCAAACCTTTTGTTTCATCCTTGTGATGTTACAATTTCCAAAAGGATATTTCAAATTAAAACAACCAATTGTTTCCATTAAAGTGTGATTTCAAAACTGTTGTTTTGTTTCTAACAAAAATTCATCTAATACCAAAAACATTTGAAATTCCAAACCAATTTCCAAATGCCTTGTTTCATACTTGTTATGTTACAAATTTCCAAATACAAGTTTCAATTAAAATAACTAGTTGGTTCTATTTAAATAGAGCCATTAACTTGTTATTTCTATTTAATAACTCATTTGAATCAATTCACATTCAAATTCAAATCATATTTCCCAAAACAGCAACCATGTGGATCTTATAAAAATTGCAACACAATTATTAATCATATGCTTCCAATCAAAATTATTTGATCACTCCATTTAACATTGGTTTGCAATAATCAGTTAATCTCAAAATCATTTAAATTGGAATCAAATCATCAAACAACACCTAATTTGAATTTATGAATGTTATCAAAACAAATCAACTCATTTGTTCTATTTTAATCAATAGGGTTCACCCTATAAAAAGGTTGTTTTCAATAATATTCACCTAGTAAATAAAATCCATCCACTTTGAATTAAATCACAAACAGTTTTTAAAATTTGAAACTTTTGTAAAACTAACTTGGCATTTGTTTGTGGATGACCTAAATAACTTCCCAAAATTTTCCTAACATTTTTACTAACTTAAAACCCTCATCCTCTTTCTAATTCATTTCAGCAAAAAAAAAATTGGAACAAATAATTAAAAAAAGAGAGAGAGAGGCCATCAAAGCCCAGCCCAAACTCCTCTCACCCCCAGCCCACCAAACCAGCAGGCCCAGTCTTCCTTCTTCTTCGTACGGCTCCTCATCGGAGGGGAACACGTCGACAGACGCGGTGATGAACGGACAGCAACTGCCTCCCCCCCTTAAAACTCTCCACCACGAGCTCTCTGCGTACCCTAGACCCTCCTTAGCCCTACTCCTTCTCCCATCGCCGCCGTTCTCTCCCTCTCGTTTCCCTTCTCCCTCCCAAGATTTCTTCTGAATTTTTGGTTCTCTGAAAATCGGTAGCTTCCATGGCCGTAGTTCGTCGGAGAAGTTGCGGACGTTGGGGCCGCCGTCGAGAGCAACACGCGGCGGGAATGGAACCCTCGCGTTTCCCTCTTCCTCGCCTTCTCCTCGGCTTCCCCCGAGGAGCCCCACCGCGCCGCCGCCAACCTCCCGTCGCCGGCGACCGCTCCCTGCTCCGCCCGTCCATGTCCGCTCGACAGCGAGGTGAGCGCCTCCCGCTCCTCTTCCCCTCGATCCTCCTCCCTCTCCTCCCTCATCTCCTCCATCTCCCACAGCCCCCACACCGCCCACGGCGCCCTCCAGCAACCACGGCGAGCGCCGCTGCCTTTCGCTGCTGCCTGGTCCCTGTCGAGATACAGAGCTCGGGTTCAGTTAAATTCAGAAAACAGCGCTCAACCACAGCACATACCCCCCGAGTTTCCCTTTCTACCAACAACAGCGCATCAGACCTACTGGCAGCGAACCTTGCGCGCACACCCTAGGTCCTGGGTTCGAATCCCAGCCCCCACCCTTTTGCTGCTTATTTTCTCCAATTTGAGTGCAGTACAGACTTCTGAACCATAATCCCCCCGCAGCCCCTACTCTGTCACCAACCCGAGCCACAGCCCAGTTGGTGTGTTCCTTGTGCTCACAGCAAAGGGGAGGGGTTCGAGTCCCCCTCCCTCTATTAACCAAATCTTTTTATTTTTCATTTGTTTTGGCACAGAAACATCTCAGAATCACAGTTAGGTCCCTGCACTTATTTCTAGCCCCTGTAAAAATATTTTCCAAGTCCCTAATAAGTTAAAAATGGCAGATTTACACCAAATCTTGTAAATTGCATAAGAAAATCATTTTAACTCCAATTTTAACTTTTTAAATATGTTTTATGTCCCAAATTAAATGTTCTATCCAAATATAAATTTTTTTTACTGTTTTGAATATTTTAAATTGGTGAAACATTTGAATTCTTGTTTAAATCACTTAAACTTGCAAAATTCATAACTTGGGCATAAAAATTCCAAATTCAGCAAACTTAACATGTTTTCCAATCAACTTTTCATGTACTTTCCAAATATAAATTTTGTTTGCTGTTTTGAATTATTTAAATTGCTGAAAACAACTGTTTCTTAATTATTGCATTTAAAATTGCCAAAATAATAACTTGCTCATTTTAAATCCAATTTCAACAAATGAAATATGTTTTCCATGCAAAATTAAACCACCTTTCCAAATATAAAATTTGTTTCATGTTTTGAATAATTAAAATTGGTTAAATGATTTAAAACTTGTTTAAATCATTTAATATTGTTAAATTCATACCTTGATCAACTTAAATTCTTTTGGGACATATAAAATATGTTTTCAAACCATCAAAGTATAAACTTTTCAAATATGAATTTGGTTTAATGTTTTGAACAAATAAAAATTCAAATAAGTTCATGTTTGAATTAAATTCATTTAATTCTTGCTTAAACTTGTTTGATTCATAAATAATTTATTTAAAATCCTTTTCCAACAAGTGAAACATGTATTCCACCTAAAATTGTGTGAACTTTCCAAATATAAGCTTTGTTATTTGTTTTGAACAATTTAACTTGATGAAAACAACAAATGCTTGTGTAACACCTTTAAGGAACCAAAATTCCAACACTTAATAAACAAATTCCCAAACTTGTTAAACCTTATTTCTATTTGCTTCTATTGTTGTTATTTTTCTGTTTTCCTCTTCCATGCATCATGCTAATCAACTTTCACATGATGATTAGTTGTAGAACAATTAATTCAACCATAATTCATGGGCTTTTCATATGCAATCCAAATTGCATGAGGGTCCATTTAATCATGTTGTTACCATGTCAACTAGTTTATTTTTGGATGCATCAATTAAACTATCATGCATCATCCCATGTTTGTGCACTATGCCATGGTATTGATTGTTTATCTTTCTGCATTGTTTGTTTGCTTCTTCTCGGATAAACGCCGACGTTGAGACCGACGATCCTTACGACACCCCTTCTAAGGAGTTAGCTTAGTACCAGGCTACTGGGTTTGCAGGCAAGTATTCACTCACATGAACCATCGTGTTCCTTTCAACATTGGATACCGATACTTTTCCGTTGTCTATTCTGCTAGCCCTATGAATAGTTGCTTCTGTTCGATCCTATCACATGATACCCTGAATCTTGATATTGCCTCACCTCCATACCTATAACCTTGTGCTTGTTGCCCGTGTCTTACTAGCATGCTTAGGGTTGTTTTTGCTCGAGTATGTTACCCGTTACTTTCCGTTACTAGATTACTTTTATGTTCTGGGGGCTCGATGTTAAACAATGAATCATGCTAATGTTATTGTTAATAATAATTTGATGATAAGGCACCGGCAGGAGGCCCTGTGTGGTTTTGAGGCCTGCTAGTGTCGACCCTAATAGGAAAAGGGTCTTGTCTACTGATCCATGATGAGCGCACTAACCGCATGTGGGAAGCGAGTATGGGCGCCCCCCTCAATTTGATTCGATCCGCATCTCGTCCAAATCGCCTCATTTAGTTCGTGTTTTCCATTTGCCGCATGCATGATTTTGCGAGCCCAGGCCAGTGTGGAACTTTTGTAGTCGGCATATAGGGGGACACGTTCTTAGAGTGCTATGAGGGTCCCTTTTCTTCGGGGCTCGATTAGCCGTGCGCCCAAGGTTCTTTGGGCTTGATGCGGAGAAGAGTTGAGTTGTGTTGAGTGCCCCGCTTGGTGGAAGGGCCTTTCCATCTGGCGGGTTATTCATACGTGTACGGCCAAATTGGTGCACCCCTGCAGGGATAAATCTTCTCGAGAAGCCGTGTTTTCCGCGGTTATGGACTACTTGGTGAAAGTACTGGCTAACAAGTACTCAGGACAACTTAAACCTAATGATTAACAACCTTACACCCAATGATTAACAACTTGACTAGTAATAGGCTTATTGACACAATATTCTGAACCATCATTATTTCAACTGTGTGAGTTATCCTCAGATTGCTTCTTTGGATAAGGGGCGAGATCCAGGATGGGTTTGTTTGGTGGTTAGCTATAGTTGGTTACGATACGCGATCTTATCTCCTTTCTGTTAGCCGGAAGTGGTAGTAACTCTGTAGTTGGTTAGAGAAGCCAGTTGTAGCATCTTTATATCCCCTTTCCTTCCGTTGAACCCAAAGCATCTGTGCTTGGTGTTGACGGGTTACACTTTGGTGAATTGTGAGTCTTGCTTGCCAGTACGTTTATGTACTGACCCCTTTGGGGCTGTGGTTTCCGCAGACCTACGTTTCCGAGGATCCCCATGGTGGCAACTACGTGGAGTATGACGAGACTGCTGACGAGTAGATAGCGGACCCGGGCAGGATCCGAGACTTCGTGGATGGGCTCCGTCTTTTCGTTTTCCGGCCTCTTAGGCCTATTTGGTTCTTGTCTGTACTCAGACATGTTGAATGCTTCCGCTGTGATGTAATGATGAATTGTTGGGACATGAGTCCTCTGGATGATTGTATTTGCTATCTCTGCTCTAATGAGAGCTATTTGCAACTTAGTTCGATCTTTTGTGTCGTAGAGATCTGTTGTGATATCACTTGTTCCAATGCCGTTGACGTACCATGTGTGTATGTTTTGAAGTACGTCAATGGAAGTATCCTGATTTCTACGGGATAGTTTACGTCGACGCTGAACAGATAGGGGTTGGTTGTCACACATACGTGTGTTGGCCAACTCGTAAGAGGACGCGGGTGCTGGTAAGCCCCGTAATCCAATCTACTACTGTTCAACGGAACGGCGAGTATCCTCTAGAAGTCCGGGTGCGACAGCTGTGGGGAGGCAGGCCAGCCCACCAGCCCTTTTTCCCCTCTTCCCCCAGCCCACCACTTAAGCCCATGCCCTCCTGGTCATCTCCCACCTGGACGTCATCTCCCACCGTATTTGAAACCCTATTTGAAATTCAACTAACAATTTAAAATCAAATTAATATTTCCAATTTTTGAAATTAATGCTAACATTGCTTTGACATTACTGTTATGAAAATTAATAACATTATTTCCTAAAAAAATTAAAACCCCCAAACCCTATTCTTTTCTCTCTCTCTTTTTCTTTGCTACAAGCAAAAAAAAGGAAGAAAAATAAAAAGAAAAGGTGAGCTGTGGGGAGGCAGGCCAGCCCACCAGCCCTTTTTCCCCTCTTCCCCCAGCCCACCACTTAAGCCCATGCCCTCCTGGTCATCTCCCACCTGGACGTCATCTCCCTGTACGAACCACCGCAGCACCACATGATCCCCCTCTCCTCCACCCGATGCCCTGCCGTACAACTCTGGCCCTCCATACAAAGCCACCACCCCCCTCCTGCATCCATCGCTCGCCCTAGACCCTCGCTCCATCCCCTGCGCCGCCATCCTTTTCCTTCCTTCCCCCTCCCAATTTCTTTTCTGTCTCTGAACCACCTTCCTCTGAACCTGCACCTCCGGAGTTTCCCGTCAGCACCTCGCCGCGGCGCCGCATCGTCCGTCGTCATCGAGCCCTCCCCGGGGCGGGAATGGGACGGCCACCGTCCCGGCGTCCTCTGCGTCGATTCTGGGGGCGTGAGGCGGCCTGAGGAGGGCGCACGTTTCCGCCGTCGGCCGCTGCTGCACGTCGACATCGCCGCCTTCTGCTTCCTCGACGGCAACCGGTGATCATCCCCCTTCCTCCTTCCTCTTTTCCCTCCTGTATCTGCACACCCCACCGCACCTGTCCGCAAGCACGCCCGCGAGCAGCGAGGGAGGACTGCTGTGCCCGCGCGTCATCCATTACCGCGCCGCAGCTGCCTTGTCGCCGTCGAACTGAAGTTGGTTTCAGTTTCGTCAGGTGGCACAAGGCCTCGCCTTTTATCTGAAAACTACCGCGTCTGTACTCTGAACACAAACACAGCAGTAGCGCACTGGTAGCACTCCCCCGCGCGCACGCCTCGATCACGTGTTCGATCCCCACGGGAGGCATTTAGCCCCCATCTTTTTCACTCGCACGCGCACGCGCCTGGGCCCGCACGGCAGTGGCCCTGGAGGCCACGTCGTCCCTCCCCCGCGCTAGCTGGCGCCACCGTGGCGCAGGGGCCACCCGTCAGCGCCTGTGGCTGGCGTTGGGCGCGGTCTGGATCACCCCAGATCCAGATCTGAGGGTTTCTTTTCACCAGCAGGTCCCTAAAAAATCACAGATCAGTCCCTGAACTTCAAACACACATAAAAATTACAAACAAACTCCAAATTCAAAAAATAAAATATGTACACCAATCAAAATTAAAAGCTCTACCCAAATATAAAGTTTGTTATCTGTTTTGAACCTTCCAAATGGTTTCCAAAAATTCAAATTCAAACACCCCTTTTGAATTTGATTACATTCATAACTATTTCAAAGTTAATTCAACTGGAACATATAAAACATGTTTTCCCTCCAAAATTCCATGCTCTTTCCAAATAGAACATTTGTTTTCTGTTTTGGAAAAATAAAATTAATGCCATTACTTATTGCTTTAATTACATCATTTAAATGGTGAATTCATAACTTGCTCAATTAAATTCCAATTTCAACAAATAAAATATGTTTTCCACTCAAAATGAAACCACCTTTATGAATATCAACTTTGTTTTGCAATTTGGACAATTAAAACTAATGTCATTTAAAAATGCCTTAATTAATTAATTAAAAGTCCTAATTAATAAATTTCACATGCTTGCTCCAAATTGAAAACCCAAAACATGAAATCCATCCAAAATAAAATGCTACACTTGAATAACAACTTGGTTTTCTGTTTTGAATAATTTAAATTGCTGAAAACAACTGTTTCTTATTTAATGCATTTAAAATTGTCAATTTAATAACTTGCCCATCTAACATCCAAATTCAACAAATGGAATATGTTTTCTAGCTAAAATTTTGTGTTCTTTCCAAATATTAATTTTCTTATCTGTTTTGAACAATTAAAATGGGTGAAAACAACAAATGCTTATGTAACTCCTTTAAGAAATAAACCTTCTTAACTTAATAAATAAAATTCCAAACTTGGTAAACAACATTTCAAATTGCTGCTATTGTTGTTTTCTTATTGTTTTCATCATCCATGCATCATTCTAATCAACTTTCACATGATGGTTATTTGTAGATCATTTAATTCCACATTAATTCATGGACTTTTCTATATGCAACCCAAATTGCATATGGTCCCATTTGAACATGTTTACCATGTCAACTAGTTTATCTTTGATGCATCTTTAAACTTGTCATGCATCCATATCTTGATCATGCTGGATCTTTTGCCGTAGTAGTAATTGTTGCATCCGGTGTTTGTCCTAGTTCGTTGCTTCTTCCCGGATAGGACGTTGAGATGATGTGAGCTACGACAAGTTCTTCGGATGTACCTCTACTTGCTGGATCTCAGGCAAGTATACTCACTTGCTACCTATAGCTGCCTTTCATCACTTGTTACCGATTCTTTCCGTTGTTCTTATGCTAGCCTTATGATTCGATGCTTGTGTCTCGATCCTATCATATGTTTACCTTGCAGCCATGATATAGCCTTCCTTCCACTTCCTATTAACTGTTGCTTGTTTACCTTGTTGGCCCTCGTGTCGTAGTGGCATGCTTAGTGTTGTTTGCGCTCAAGTCTTGTTGTCCGTCTTATCACCTGTTTAGTTTGATAGTTGGGTTTCAATTCAATCAACAACATGTTAATGTTTTGGGTAATAATAATTGGATGATAAGGCACCGGCAGGAGGCCCGGCGTGGTTTTGAGGCCTGCTAGTGTCGACCCTAATTAAGAAAAGGGTCTTGTCCATTGATCCATGATGAGCGCACTAACCGCATGTGGGAAGCGAGTATGGGCGCCCCCCGCAATTCTGATTCTATTCGCATCTCGTCCAAATCGCCTCATTTAGTTCGGGTTTTCCATTTGCCGCATGCATATGCAGGTGCGAACCCTTGGCGCCAGGGTGGAACTTTTGTAGTCGGCATTTAGGGAGACACGTTCTTAGAGTGCTATGAGGGTCCCTTTTCTTCGTGGGGCTTGATTAGCCGTGCGCTCAATTGAACGGGGTTCTTTGGGCTTGATGCGAAGAAGAGTTGGGTTGTGTTGAGTACCTCGCTTGGTGGGTTGATCCCCCGTCTGGCGGGTTATTCTTACGTGTACGGCCAAATTGGTGCATCCCTACAGGGTTAAATCTTCTCGAGAAGCCGTGTTGTCCGCGGTTATGGATGACTTGGTGAAAGTGCTGGCTAACAAGTACTCAGACAACTTACACTTAACGATGATAACTTGACTAGTAATATAGATTACTTCCACCATCAAAATGAATGTCACCTTAATCAACCATGTGAGTTTCCTTGGGTTGCTTCCTTAGTAGGGGGTAACATTGGATGGGTATTGTTTGGTGAGTAGTTGTAGTTGGTTCTGATACGCTATCTTATCCCTTTCTTTTAGCCGGATGTTGTAGCACGTCTCTGTAGTTAGTTAGTGCAGCCCGCTGCCGCTTCTTTGCAATAATCCCTTCCTTTCCGTTGTACCCAAAGTATTTGTATCTTGTGATGATTGGTTACGCTGGTATCTTGTGAGTATGGGTTATCCACTTGCCAGTACTTAACCGTACTGACCCACGAATCCTTTTCATGGCTGCATATTCCACATTGCAGTCAACAGGTTTGAAGTCTGACGACGTTAGCTTGGGAATCCCTCCGGCTTGGCCTGGGCAGAGATTGGACGCCATCGGTTATCTTCAGGACTCTTAGTCCAATTTGTATCTTGTCCGTAGTCGGACACTATGTTGTTTCTTCCGCTGTTATTTGGATCTTTGTATTGTATCAGTTGTATGCTTGACTCGTTTGAGTCGTCTTGTATACACCTCCTCTGTTGTTGATGTGGATTATTCGTGAACTGTTGTAATGTTATCACAAGTGGCAACCTGGAATCGGTTATTATGTGGATTTTGGCGGGAATGCTGAAATCTGCATAGTGCCCGATCTCGGGGCGTCACAAATGGTATCAGAGCATGGTTTCCGATTCCCGATGTTGTTTCGATACGAATGGTTATCGAAGCAACGGGTCCGCAAAGCCTGTAGGATAACCTCGCTAACGGTCGTGTTTCTAGAGTGTCAAAACTATTTGTGCAAAAATCTGTTTTGGAAACATCTCAATAGGATTCTTGTTTTCTCCTTATCTCTATTCTATTTCCCCTCCCATCTTATTTGTTTTGGAGTCTCCCCCCTTGTCTATCTTTCAAAGTGTTAGGATCCTACGTGGGTGGACGTTTTCTGAGCCTTTAACCTAATAGGTTCGATCATCGGAAGATTCCTGGTGGAAGAACATCGTCGTTACCCCGAGCAAGAATCCCTTGTTAGTGGTGTCGAGGAGATCAGCTGGAAGCATGAAGAATCGATAGTCGAACTTCTTTCCCCTCCCGGGTTAGCAGGTGGATTGCGAGGGCGCAATCCCTTGTTAGTGGTGTCGTCTGTAACACCTGGGGTGTTTCCCTAAGTTAGAAGTTGGTTGTTTTTCTTTTTTGCTTTGCATCACATGCATCATATGCATTGCACCATGTTTTCAAAACAACTGAAAAGTTCAAACCAATTTAAACTTTCAAAACATGTCTAAAATTTCCAATTAAAAGTTGCAAACTAAACAACTCAAATTGTTTTTCAATAGTTTTGAAGTTGAATTTATTTAAATTGCTTGTTAATAAGAATTCCTTTTTATCAACACCCTAATGGCAAATTCAAATTCAAATCAATTCATTCTTACTTGGCATGTTCCAATTGGGGTTTACAATTAAAATGTTGCAAACATTTAATTTCAAGAAATTTCTCCTAATTGGTTGAGCTATTGAATAAGAGAATTGTTTATTTCAAAAATCCAAATGAAACCCTATTTGAAATTCAACTAACAATTTAAAATCAAATTAATATTTCCAATTTTTGAAATTAATGCTAACATTGCTTTGACATTACTGTTATGAAAATTAATAACATTATTTCCTAAAAAAATTTAAACCCCCAAACCCTATTCTTTTCTCTCTCTCTTTTTCTTTCCTACAAGCAAAAAAAAGGAAGAAAAATAAAAAGAAAAGGTGAGCTGTGGGGAGGCAGGCCAGCCCACCAGCCCTTTTTCCCCTCTTCCCCCAGCCCACCACTTAAGCCCATGCCCTCCTGGTCATCTCCCACCTGGACGTCATCTCCCTGTACGAACCACCGCAGCACCACATGATCCCCCTCTCCTCCACCCGATGCCCTGCCGTACAACTCTGGCCCTCCATACAAAGCCACCACCCCCCTCCTGCATCCATCGCTCCCCCTAGACCCTCGCTCCATCCCCTGCGCCGCCATCCTTTTCCTTCCTTCCCCCTCCCAATTTCTTTTCTGTCTCTGAACCACCTTCCTCTGAACCTGCACCTCCGGAGTTTCCCGTCAGCACCTCGCCGCGGCGCCGCATCGTCCGTCGTCATCGAGCCCTCCCTGGGGCGGGAATGGGACGGCCACCGTCCCGGCGTCCTCTGCGTCGATTCTGGGGGCGTGAGGCGGCCTGAGGAGGGCGCACGTTTCCGCCGTCGGCCGCTGCTGCACGTCGACATCGCCGCCTTCTGCTTCCTCGACGGCAACCGGTGATCATCCCCCTTCCTCCTTCCTCTTTTCCCTCCTGTATCTGCACACCCCACCGCACCTGTCCGCAAGCACGCCCGCGAGCAGCGAGGGAGGACTGCTGTGCCCGCGCGTCATCCATTACCGCGCCGCAGCTGCCTTGTCGCCGTCGAACTGAAGTTGGTTTCAGTTTCGTCAGGCGGCACAAGGCCTCGCCTTTTATCTGAAAACTACCGCGTCTGTACTCTAAACACAAACACAACAGTAGCGCACTGGTAGCACTCCCCCGCGCGCACGCCTCGATCACGTGTTCGATCCCCACGGGAGGCATTTAGCCCCCATCTTTTTCACTCGCACGCGCACGCGCCTGGGCCCGCACGGCAGTGGCCCTGGAGGCCACGTCGTCCCTCCCCCGCGCTAGCTGGCGCCACCGTGGCGCAGGGGCCACCCGTCAGCGCCTGTGGCTGGCGTTGGGCGCGGTCTGGATCACCCCAGATCCAGATCTGAGGGTTTCTTTTCACCAGCAGGTCCCTAAAAAATCACAGATCAGTCCCTGAACTTCAAACACACATAAAAATTACAAACAAACTCCAAATTCAAAAAATAAAATATGTACACCAATCAAAATTAAAAGCTCTACCCAAATATAAAGTTTGTTATCTGTTTTGAACCTTCCAAATGGTTTCGAAAAATTCAAATTCAAACACCCCTTTTGAATTTGATTACATTCATAACTATTTCAAAGTTAATTCAACTGGAACATATAAAACATGTTTTCCCTCCAAAATTCCATGCTCTTTCCAAATAGAACATTTGTTTTCTGTTTTGGAAAAATAAAATTAATGCCATTACTTATTGCTTTAATTACACCATTTAAATGGTGAATTCATAACTTGCTCAATTAAATTCCAATTTCAACAAATAAAATATGTTTTCCACTCAAAATGAAACCACCTTTATGAATATCAACTTTGTTTTGCAATTTGGACAATTAAAACTAATGCCATTTAAAAATGCCTTAATTAATTAATTAAAAGTCCTAATTAATAACTTTCACATGCTTGCTCCAAATTGAAAACCCAAAACATGAAATCCATCCAAAATAAAATGCTACACTTGAATAACAACTTGGTTTTATGTTTTGAATAATTTAAATTGCTGAAAACAACTGTTTCTTATTTAATGCATTTAAAATTGTCAATTTAATAACTTGCCCATCTAAAATCCAAATTCAACGAATGGAATATGTTTTCCAGCTAAAATTTTGTGTTCTTTCCAAATATTAATTTTCTTATCTGTTTTGAACAATTAAAATGGGTGAAAACAACAAATTCTTATGTAACTCCTTTAAGAAACAAACCTTCTTAACTTAATAAATAAAATTCCAAACTTGGTAAACAACATTTCAAATTGATGCTATTGTTGTTTTCTTATTGTTTTCATCATCCATGCATCATTCTAATCAACTTTCACATGATGGTTATTTGTAGATCATTTAATTCCACATTAATTCATGGACTTTTCTATATGCAACCCAAATTGCATATGGTCCCATTTAAACATGTTTACCATGTCAACTAGTTTATCTTTGATGCATCTTTAAACTTGTCATGCATCCATATCTTGATCATGCTGGATCTTTTGCCGTAGTAGTAATTGTTGCATCCGGTGTTTGTCCTAGTTCGTTGCTTCTTCCCGGATAGGACGTTGAGATGATGTAAGCAACGACAAGTTCTTCGGATGTACCTCTACTTGCTGGATCTCAGGCAAGTATACTCACTTGCTACCTATAGCTGCCTTTCATCACTTGTTACCGATTCTTTCCGTTGTTCTTATGCTAGCCTTATGATTTGATGCTTGTGTCTCGATCCTATCATATGTTTACCTTGCAGCCATGATATAGCCTTCCTTCCACTTCCTATTAACTGTTGCTTGTTTACCTTGTTGGCCCTCGTGTCGTAGTGGCATGCTTAGTGTTGTTTGCGCTCAAGTATTGTTGTCCGTCTTATCACCTGTTTAGTTTGATAGTTGGGTTTCAATTCAATCAACAACATGTTAATGTTTTGGGTAATAATAATTGGATGATAAGGCACCGGCAGGAGGCCCGGCGTGGTTTTGAGGCCTGCTAGTGTCGACCCTAATTAGGAAAAGGGTCTTGTCCATTGATCCATGATGAGCGCACTAACCGCATGTGGGAAGCGAGTATGGGCGCCCCCCGCAATTCTGATTCTATTCGCATCTCGTCCAAATCGCCTCATTTAGTTCGGGTTTTCCATTTGCCGCATGCATATGCAGGTGCGAACCCTTGGCGCCAGGGTGGAACTTTTGTAGTCGGCATTTAGGGAGACACGTTCTTAGAGTGCTATGAGGGTCCCCTTTTCTTCGTGGGGCTTTATTAGCCGTGCGCTCAATTGAACGGGGTTCTTTGGGCTTGATGCAAAGAAGAGTTGGGTTGTGTTGAGTACCTCGCTTGGTGGGTTGATCCCCCGTCTGGCGGGTTATTCTTACGTGTACGGCCAAATTGGTGCATCCCTGCAGGGTTAAATCTTCTCGAGAAGCCGTGTTGTCCGCGGTTATGGATGACTTGGTGAAAGTGCTGGCTAACAAGTACTCAGACAACTTACACTTAACGATGATAACTTGACTAGTAATATAGATTACTTCCACCATCAAAATGAATGTCACCTTAATCAACCGTGTGAGTTTCCTTGGGTTGCTTCCTTAGTAGGGGGTAACATTGGATGGGTATTGTTTGGTGAGTAGTTGTAGTTGGTTCTGATACTCTATCTTATCCCTTTCTTTTAGCCGGATGTTGTAGCGCGTCTCTGTAGTTAGTTAGTGCAGCCCGCTACCGCTTATTTGCAATAATCCCTTCCTTTCCGTTGTACCCAAAGTATTTGTATCTTGTGATGATTGGTTACGCTGGTATCTTGTGAGTATGGGTTATCCACTTGCCAGTACTTAACCGTACTGACCCACAAATCCTTTTCGTGGCTGCATATTCCACATTGCAGTCAACAGGTTTGAAGTCTGACGACGTTAGCTTGGGAATCCCTCCGGCTTGGCCTAGGCAGGGATTGGACGCCATCGGTTATCTTCAGGACTCTTAGTCCAATTTGTATCTTGTCCGTAGTCGGACACTATGTTGTTTCTTCCGCTGTTATTTGGATCTTTGTATTGTATCAGTTGTATCCTTGACTCGTCTGAGTCGTCTTGTATACACCTCCTCTGTTGTTGATGTGGATTATTCGTGAACTGTTGTAATGTTATCACAAGTGGCAACCTGGAATCGGTTATTATGTGGATTTTGGCGGGAATGCTGAAATCTGCATAGTGCCCGATCTCGGGGCGTCACAAGAGGGATACAAGGGGAGGTTCCCCTATTCCCACGTAGGGGTGCCGGCCTGGCCGGGCTAGTCTGTAGGGTGGCCGGCCTGAGGGTTGCAGGGAGGCCGTCCTAGGACGGGCGGCTCTATTAGGGAGCCGGCCTGGCCGGGCTGCCGGCCGGGTTTCCTGTCCTTCTTCTTTGTCGTGTTCTCGCTTCTTCCTCCTCTTCCACACGTACACCTTGGACGGCCTTGAGTCTTGGGCTTCCTCGGCATCTCCCCCCGCATCCGTACTCGTCGACTCATACCTACCAATGTACGAGGGTAGATGGTCAAGTAGTATACCGTCCAAAGGGGTATGAAATGGGTTATAGAAGAGGAAGGAGTTCACCTTTTGAATCCATGGTGACTTGACATATGATGGAGTGTGAGACATGCCCAGTGGGATGGGTCGCGCTGCATCACTTTTCAGGAGGCTCATCTTTGGAAGATACAAGCCAAGTTCTATAATGTAAGTTCCCCACATAGATATGCAAGTCATAAAATGGAAACTCTCTCAAAACTGAAATATTGGTGCTAAATAAGCACAAGTGAGGAATAAATGATAGTAATTATGCCCCCACTCTCTTTATTATCTCTCTTTGGCGCCCCTTTTTTTCTTTTCTTTTTGTGGGTTTTTTTTTTCTTTTTTTCTTATTTTTTATATATAACCTCACCGGTAGGGGCAACACTCTATTTTACAACGAATCATCACACTTTTAGTACTCATAACTCAAACTGAAATATCTTTGATGTATAAAACTGAATGCTCCTGTCAATGTAGCAGTATGCAAAATAACAATGAAGCATGTCATCAAGTCACATAATGAAGATGGATGTTGTATGGCAATATATCTAGGAATGGCTATGGAAATTTCATGATAGGTACGTATGGTGGCTGTTTTGAGGAAGATATTTGGGCTTATGTGTAGGAGAACAAAGTCCTCCCACGGGGTTTGGATGCACTAGCGAAGTTCGCACCAACTCTCAATGTGAGAATGATAAATGCATGGTACCGAAGAGGCTAGCAAATATGGATGGTGGAAGTGCCCGAAAACCGCAACTTAGAACTCACAAGTTAAAAGATTATAGCTAGAAATATGATCTTAAAATGGCATAATGAAAATCACTCCAAGAGGGTCCGTGGCAGTGACAAGTCACTGTTGGCTACCCCGACCGTAGTGCGTAACAAAAACTCATTACGATTGTTATTAGCAAAGGAAGTCATATACAATTATACTATCAACTGGTTTATTCAAGTGTGACATAGTTTCAAGCTTTTAACCCAACCATTAATTATTTTTTACTTTACTAAACCATCCAATTTACCAATAAGCATATTAATATCTCAAAACAACAGCAAATATTCAAGTGAAACAGCTTAATGATCTACAAGAGTATGCAAGTCTTTTCCAACATACCATCTACCACATGTAGCATTTTCTATTTTCATCAAACACCAATCAATAAATATTTCAACACAAAATCTCCAACTAATATATCAATGAAACAAGAGAGAACTAATACTACTCTACTAGAACTAACAGCTCTGAATAAGAGATGCATGAAAAACAAGAGCTAAAAGGATTTGCAGCAGCTAGAAGAAAAACTAAGAATACGAGCATGGAACAAAATGAGTATTCATATGAAAAAACGGAGTGTGTCTCTCTCCCACCCAAGAATGCTAGGTTCCAACTATATTTATTGCAGCAAGGAAAACGAAAGAAAACAAAAAACAACAGACACTCCAAATAAAGTACATATGATGTGACCGAATAAAAATATAGTTTCAGTAGAAGTGACCTGATAAGTTGATGATGAAGAAGGAGATGGCTTGGGAATCCCCAAGCTTGGATGCTTGAGTCTTCTTAGAATTTGCTTCACTCTTCTTGATCACATTATATCACACTCTTCTCTTGACCCTTGAAAACTTCCTTCACACCAAACTCAAAGTAATTATCATGTTCTCCATGGACACATTAGCTACAGACACTGATGTTTTGTGGAGCAAAGAAATCCACTCGACATAGTAAAAGAGAGAATGCAAGTAAAAAGGAGGAATCTGTCAAAACTAGAACAATCTGTAAAGATGAATTTTTTCGGGGCACTTACATTGCTCAAATAAAAAAACTCAAGGCTGGACAAAGTCTTGGAAATAGCTGAGGATTAAGCACAAAAATTTGCAGATCATTTTAATCTTTCTGTGAATTTACACAAATTTAACGATGGATAGCAGAAATCTGTTTCCTGCGCAGAAATCCAAATCTAACTTCAACTTTCACTAGAGACTTTACTTGGCACAACAAATGCGAGAAAATAAAGATACAAAGGAGTTTCTACAGAAGTAAACAACTCCTTGACTAAAATAAAACAGAAGAAAACATTGCAAAAATAAAACCATGGGTCATCTCCCAAGAAGTGCTTTTCTTTAACGCCTTTTAGCTAGGCCCAGAAAACTAGAATCAAGTATTTTCAAGTGAAGAAGCATCCAAATTGAGACAAGAAACCTCCTCAACAATGCATTGTATTTTATCTATATAATTTTCAGATGTCCCTTTCTCAACACTTTTAGGTTTACTACCTTCATCAAATGGGTTTTCAGGAACAATCTAATCAAAATTCTTCTCTAAAGCTTCGTGCATTGCTACTAGTTTAAAAGGTATTGGTATTTTGATTTCCTCCTTGTTTTTAGGTTCAGTTTTGTCTAGTTTTTCAAGAACACCAATAACATCTACACATGAGCCTAACATCTTAAAATGATCAAAGACTTTCCTAGCTTCTATAACAACATCACCAAATTCTTTAAGCAAAGTTTCAAGAATAAAATTTCTCTTTTCAATGTCCTCAACATCATTTAGGTTAAGAAACATTTTCTGCATTAGGGGTTTAAGGTTAACAAACCTAGCCAGTGGCGGATCCAGGATTGGAGCAAGCCCCGGGCGAGAAACTTAGTGCAAAAAAAACTATTAAATAAAACTCGTGTAATAGCCAAATTTTTTATACACTTGCAAATATGAACATATATTTTCAAATATGTTTTTTGATGGTGAAAGCAAATACATAAATATGAGTAAAAACTAAAATTAGTAGCGCAGGTATACAAAAGATAGTACCAAATGAGTGGTTTACTTTATCCGAGCTTGCTCCAATCACCGGTTTTATGATCCATGGAAAAGGTACCTTCGTATTTTGTTCCTCAAATATGAAATCCATTACAAACAATTGTTGATCAACGTTTCAGTACATGCTCCATGCCACACTAATCGATTGTGTTCAAGAAAATACCAAGCCGAAGGGATCCACAACCACGTGGAATTGAGTCCATGGCTGAGGAGCAAGCTGGCCCTTCGTATCCCTGACAGAGCTGCCACAAGCAGAGAAGAGCGGCCGGGCGGGCAAGAGCTGAAGTACCGCAGGAAACGTGTCTCGCGGGGTCCTGGGACACCGGGATGACGGTTGGGGTCGGAGCCTTGCCGGCCTACGGCCTACCGGCGTGGCCGCTTCGACGTGGGGGCATGGCGGCTCTGCCTAGGATTGGGATATGGGGCCCCAGGAGACCGAGGGGAAACAGGACGAACGAGAGCCAGAGGGCTGCGATGGTTCTCGAGCATGTGACTGGCGACTCGGTTCGTGTGAGGCCAGCGAGTTGGGCCAAACTGGGCTGCGCCTAGGATATTTATTTGTTTTCTATAGATAGTAGGCCGGAATTTTTTCTACGCCCCGGGCCATGGCCTCTGTTGCCCTGGGCCTAGATCCGCCCCTGAACCTAGCCTCTAACCTGTGAACTAAAGAAGTTGCAGCAGTTTCATAATTGGGAGCAAGTTCTACAATGGATCTATCCTCAAATTTTTATTCTTGCTAACATGATTAAAGAATTCTTCAATATTATCCTTTCCAATTATAGAACCGCTAGCTATTGGTAGTCTTTCAGGGTGAACTTAGGCAGCAAGATGACAAAAATAAGAACATTGTAACAAAAATAACAGCTAGAATAAGAACTATTTTTTTGTGTTTTTATTATAAAGAAGCAAACAAGACAAAATAAAATAAACTAATAAAAACAAAAGCAAAGTAAAGAGATTGGAGGTGAGAGACTCTCCTTGCAGAAATCCTCTTTCTCTTCGACAATGGCGCCAAAAATTTGCTTGATGGTGCAGGAGCTTGCACTCGTTGGGAGACCCCAAGAGGAAGGTATGAAGAGCACAGTAGCAAGTTTCCCTCAGAAAGAAACCAAGGTTGAATCGACCAGTAGGAGAAATAAATACTTCTGAAGGTTGAAGACAGTTGATGTTGCCAGGGCGCACTACCGGTTCAGGAGCAACGCGTAATCTACACAACACAATCAAATTACTTTGCCCCAACGAAGCAGTGAGGTTGTCAATCTCACCGGTTTTGCTCAAACATAGGATTTGACGTATAGTGTGGAAAATAGTACTTGTTTGCAGTAATGAAAAGAGAACAATGATGGCAGTGAAGAAAACAATAATTGCAGTAGTAAAACAGCGGTTGCAGTGGTTGTATTATCAATGTAAAGGAATGGACCGGGGTCCACAGTTCACTAGAGGTGTGTCTCCAAAACAGATAGATAACATGTTGGCTAAACAAATTACAACTGGGACATTGAAAGATATAAAGGTTGCACCGTAGTGCATATGCATGACATGATGATTACTATGTGATTCATGTGGGCATTAAAACAAGATACATAGACCGTTATCCAACTGCATCTATGACCAATAATCCACCCTCGAAGTGTCATCCGATCAAACCTTGGGTATTAAGTTGCAAGCAACGGATAATTGCATTAAGAAAAGTGCGTAATGTAAACAATAAAAGTATCCTTAGACAAAGGATTGTTGTTTTCTCCCTAATGGCAACAACACATCCCCCACCTGTTACGTTTCTGTCACTCGAGCGTGAGTGAAAGGGAGGCATGAACCCACTATCGAGCATAAATAGTCCCTCCTCGAGTTACAAGCATCTACTAGTAACGGAGAGCATGCAAGATCATAAATAATATACACATGAAAGAACATGATAGATTGATAATCATTGGACATAGAATTCAATATTTATCGGATCCTAGCAAACACAACATGTAGCATTACAATAAGATGATCATGATCATGTTAGGCAGCTCAAAAGATCTAAACATGAGGCATAAAGAGGAGAGAACAACCATCTAGCTACTGCTATGGACCCGTAGTCCAAGGATGAACTACTTACGCATCACTCCGGAGGCAGACATGGTGATGAAGAGAGCTCCGGTGATGAATTCCCCTCCCGGCAGGGTGCCGGGGAGAGCTCCAGAGCCCTCCCGAACTAGGGTTGATGATGACGGTGGCTACGAAACTTTTTGGTGGAAAAGGCTCGGGTATTTAGGGTTAACCCGTGGAGGAGCTTAAATATGCGAGATGGCAACGTAGGTAGGTGGCATGGGGCCCACACCACCAGCTGACACGACCAGGGACTTCCACCCTATGGCGTGGGGCCTCCAGGTCCCCCCTCCGGGTCTCCTCCGGACTCCGTATACGTGACAAATTTCTAAGACTCTAGGATTTTGTTTCGTCCAATTCCGAGAATATTTCTAGAATAACTTTTCTGAAACCAAAACAACAGAAAACATGAACTGGCGCTGTGGCATCTTGTCAATAGGTTAGTCCTAGAAAATCCATAAAAATGACATAAAGTGTATATGAAACATGTAACATATGACATGAAAACAACATGGAACATCAGAAGTTATAGATACGTTTGAGACATATCAAGGGCAGTCTGACATGGTGTTCTCTGCTACACCTGACTCTAGGCCAAAGAAAAAGTCCTATATTGTGCGAAATGCTGAGAAAAGGTTCACTAGAAGCTCTTTCAAGAATGATAGTTTTAAGCCATAAGTTGTGATCACTCCAAGCTCTGGTCAGAGGAAAAAGCGTAGGGCTAAGCTGCTTGTTATGGATTCAGTTGATGCGAAGATTGGACACTGCAAGAAAGGTCAGCAATATGAGCAAGATGGGAGCCGTAGGCAAGAGGTTATTCCACCAACACATGTTCAGGTGTTGTAGAGAGTGGGCAGACAGTTGGGTATTGATAGTTCCAAATTGAAAGTGGACCTGCTTGAGGCAGTTCCAAAAGGGGACTCTTGTTCCTCTGATCAAAATGTTTGAGTCTGTCCCAGTGCTACTGAAGAAGCTGAAGGGGGTTTTAGCTTCTTATTTTGGGTTGCTTATATAGGTTTATCTTGTGGTGTTATGGAATTTGGATTTTATTGATGATAAGTTTGCTGTCATTTTGCTATGTTTCACTTTGTGTTGTACACAGCGTGTATCTGCTACTTCCCATTATGTTTATTAATGTATATAACCAGTATGAGGAAATGGTATGTTCTCTGTTGGAATGTGCGTGGCCTAAATTTTGATGTTCGACAAAGAGAAGTTCCTGGGAAAGTTGAGGAGAGTGAATGTTCTATTATCTGTTTGCAAGAAACTAAGTGTGAAAGCTTTGATTGGAAATTCATTCGTAAATTTTGTCCCAGGAGATTTGATCAGTTTGCATTTGCCCCTTCATATGGTGCCTCCGGTGGAATTTCAATTATTTGGAACTCTTCTATTTTTTAGGGCTTGTTACTTGAAGTGCAATCTTATGCGGTTTCAATTAAATTTACTTCAAAGCATAATAATAATTCCTGGACTCTAGTTTTTGTTTATGGGCCTTGCCATGCTGCTCTTAGGGACATTTCTGTTGCTTGGCTTTATAATCTTGATATCCCTGTCAATGACAATTGGTTAATTCTAGGAGATTTTAATTTTATCAGATCAAATAGTAACAGAAACATACCTGGAGGGGATATTAATGACATGTTGTTGTTTAATGAAATCATTGGAAACCATGGATTGGACGAATTTCCACTTAAAGGTCGTGCTTACACTTGTCCAACATGCAGCAAACACCATTATTGGAGCAGCTGGACTGGTTTTTCACTAGTGCAAATTGGGTGTCTGACTACCCTAATTCTATTGTGATGCCACTTGCTAACATTGGATCTGATCATGTCCCATGTGTTGTGAATATTGACACACACATTCCAAAGGCTAAGATTTTTTTGTTTTGAAATTTTTTGGGTTAATATGCCAGGTTTTTTTGGATTGTATTGCAGGGAGCTGGTCACAGGGGTCTAATAAAACCCACTCGTCTGCTATTGTGGTGGATAAGCTCAAATTTTTTAGGCATAATAATAAAAAATGGCATACTTCTCTATCTAAGCTTGAGATTATGATCCAGCGGTGTAATAGGTTATTTTCACCCTAGATTCTTTGGAGGAACAAAGGCCCCTTACAAGGGTTGAATTCAATTTTAGGAAAATTGTGAAAATTCATCATGATGAGCTTTTATTGGCTGAGTGTAACTATTGGAGAAAGAGGTGTACTATCCGTTGGATTAAGCAGGGAGAGGATAATACCAAGTTTTTCCATGCCATGGCTACTACAAGATTTAGGAGGAGTACTATTTATTTGCTTAAATCTGATGATGGTAGATTGATTTCTGATCATCATGAGATGGCTGGTATGCTTTGGTCCTGCTACAAGGATAGGGTGGGTAGAACTAATGGTATTAATATGCAATTTTATCTTTCTAGGCTCATGGGCAAAGTGGATGGTTTGGATGAGCTCACAACTCCCTTTTCGGCTAAAGAGCAAGATGATATTATTGCTTATATTCCCATTGATAGAGCACCTAATGGTTTTAATGGATTGTTCCTAAAAAAATGTTGGTCCCTGATTAAAGGTGATTTCTATAAATTGGCCGCTAATTTTCATAATGGCACTGTTAATATGGAGAATATCAATGGATCATATATTACTTTAGTTCCAAAGATTTTAGTGCCTGAGAGTGTTAATGATTTCATAGCCATATCCTTAACAAATGTATGTCTCAAGTTTCTTACTAAACTTGCTGCAAATAGGCTACAAAGGGTGATCAAGAAGTCTGTTAGTAAGAATCAATATGGGTTTATTAAAGGGAGGACCATTCAAGATTGTTTAGCTTGGGATTTTGAATATATTTTCCAATGTCATATGTCAAAAAGGCCTATTGTCATTCTTAAGTTAGATTTTGCCAAAGCTTTTCATACCATAGAACATGAAGCTATCATTGCAGTTCTTAAGGAAAATGGTTTTAATCAGATTTGGATTAATTGGGTGAGAAAAATTATGTCTACTGAGACCTCCGTTGTGCTGCTTAATGAAGTGTTAGGGAAGCAATTTATTTGCAAAAGAGGGGTCGGACAGTGAGATCATTTGTCTCCTTGATGACCCACACGTATAGGGGATTGCAACAGTCTTCGAGGAAATTAAAACCCAAATTTATTGATTCAACACAAGGGGAGCCAAAGAATATTTATAAGCCTTAACAACTGAGTTGTAAATTCAGCTGCACCTGAAATAGACTTGCTCGCAATGGTTTATCACTGGTAACAGTTTTATAACAGCAGCAATGGTAAAATAGTAACATCAGGAGTAAAATAGTAACATGAGTAGCAATTGCGGTAAACAACGGGATGAAAATACCGTAGTCATAGGGATGGATGAACGGGCTTTTCATGGATAAGATATTTCATATAATAATCAAAACATGGGAATTGCAGATAATAATAATAAAGCATCCAAGTTCTAGGAAAACCATAGGCATGTGTTCCAATATAGTCATACGTGCTCGCAATGAGAAACTTGCACAACATCTTTTGTCCTACCAGCCCATTTGCAGCGGGGCCTCAAGGCAAACTACTGGTAATTAAGGTGCTCCTTTTAATAAAGAATGTGAGCAAAGAATCAACACTTGGTGAACACACGTGATCCTCACTTCACAGCCATCCCCTCCGGTTGTCCCAATTTCTATCACTTTGGGGCCTCGGGTTCCGGACAACAATATGTGTAAACAACTTGCAAATATGACCAAGAAACATAGGTATACTCATGAAACAATAACATGTTCAGATCTGAGATCATGGCACCCGGTCCCTAGTGACAAGCATTAAGCATATCAAGTTGCAAGAATGGTAGAAAAC
Organism: Alopecurus myosuroides; assembly: GCA_028641055.1. Lineage (NCBI taxonomy): Eukaryota > Viridiplantae > Streptophyta > Magnoliopsida > Poales > Poaceae > Alopecurus > Alopecurus myosuroides. Next base: position 360,761,426 of record CM054059.1, on the reverse strand, counting down.
ACTAACAACATATACTAGGCACTATGCCCTAACAATCTGGCATTATTACATGAACGATATCATCCAATACCTTCCATCCCTCTTAGCCTACAGTGGGGATTACTCACACATGGATGGGGGAATCATGGATGGTTGATGGAGAAGTGGTGGCGGTGAAGATGGCGAAGATCTCCTCCGAATCCCCATCCCGACAGGGAGCGAGAACGAGAACTTCTGATCCCCGAATTGAGTTTCGAGGTGGCGGCGACGCTCTGTTGTGTTTCTCTGGAATCTGGCAAACCCCTTGATGTTTTAGGGTTACGGGGCATAAGTAGTCGAAAGGGAAGCCCGAGGGGGTGCCTGGGACCCCCACAACACATGTAGGCACGGCCTAGGGGGGCGTGCCCATGGGTGGTGTGGGCCCCTCCTTTCCCCCCTCCGGGTCTCCTTCTGGCTCCGGGGGTCTTTAGGTGAAATAGGTCTTTGGGAGCTTTTCCGGGAAATTTCCTGAAAGTCGATTTTTCCGCACAAAACGAGACACCAAGGTAATTCTACTGAAAACAACGTTAGTCCCTGTTAGTTGTATCCAAAACTCACAAGTTTAGAGGCAAACAATAGCAAAACTGTTCGGAAAAGGAGATACGTTTTGGACGTATCACTCCCTTACTGTATGTTTTGGGCTCTGAGTTACTTCAAGTTGTTGTAAATGATTTTATGACACAAGGTCTTATTTCTAGGCCTATTGATACTAATGATGATGCTTTCCCTATTTTGCAATATGTTGATGATATATTGCTGATATTGCCTACTATGAGTGATCAATTGGCCCGTTTGAAGGATACCCTTGAGAAGTTTACCGTGTCAACTGGGTTGAGAATTAATTATTATAAATATCAAATGTTACCTATAAATGTGGATGAGGGGACTATGATTTTGTTGGCTTCTCAGTTTGGTTGTCAAGTGGGTACTTTGCCATTTACTTATCTAGGTCTTCCTCTTGGCACAACCAGACCTCAGATCCAAGATTTAATGCCTCTGGTCACTAAGTTGGAGAGAAGACTTACTTCTAGTTCTTCCTTTCTATCTCAAGGTGCTATACTGCAACTTATAAATTCTGCTTTATCTTGCATGCCTTTGCACTTTTTGTGTTCTCTGCAATTGCCTCCTTGTTTGACAAAGCAATTAGACAGAATTCTCACGCAGTGTTTGTGGAGTGGCAATTCTGATACTCCTAGCAAGTCACTTACTGCTTGGGAAGTGGTGAATTTACCTAGGTTGAGTGGTGGTTTGGGTATTGTCGACTTTCTCAAGAAGAATGCTGCACTTCTGATCAAATTTCTTGATAAATTCTATAACAAAAGGGATATTCCCTGGGTGGACCTGGTGTGGAAGGGATATTATGTGGATAAAGTACCACATGGTGAGAATTTATTGGGATCTTTTTGGTGGAGGCATGTCATGAAACAGGTGGATAATTTAAGAGTCGTTGCTTCGGTACCACATGGTAATGGGGCTTCCTTTCTGTTTTAGTTGGACAAGTGGAAGCTTGGTGATTCCTCTCTTCCCTTAAAGGATAGATTCCCTAGATTGTTCTCTTATGCTTTGCATGATAATTATTCTGTTGTTGTTGTATTTGCATTGGAGGATAAATCTGAGCCTTTTCAGCTCCCATTGTCACAGCAAGCATATGCTGAGTTCCAATTGATGGAGCAGTTATTAAGTGAAAATCCAATATCAAATGAGAATGATATTTGGGTTTATTCATGGGGGTCTGCTTATTCTTTAGCACAATTTTATAAGAGGATTCATAAGCATCTTGTCACTCTCAGGGTTTATCAGTGGATTTGGCAGTCAACTTGTATCATGAATCTCAAAGTATTTGTTTGGTTGCTGATCAGGGACAGGCTGAACACAAAGGACTTGCTTAAAAGAAGGCACTGGGAGCTCACTGATAATTTTAATTGTGTCTTATGCCCTGGTGGTGTGTATGAGGATATGCAACATCTCTTTTTTACTTGCAACTTCATCCAAAGAGTATGGAATTATTTGCAAATATACTGGATTCGGGTTGTTGATATTCATTTAAGTATTAGTCAGGCAAGGAAGGAGTTTGCTAAACCATTCTTTATGGAGGTGGTGATTACTATTTGTAGACACATCTGTCTTCAAAGGAATTGACAAGTTTTTGAAAATCTGAGGCCTTGTTTTGTTAAGTGGAAGGGGGATTCATTCATGATCTGACCATGCTGCAATTCAGAATGAAGAAGAAAATAAAGATGGTTTATTACAATGGATTAATGATCTTCCTTAATCTGTGTAGCATGTTGTAATTAGGATTTTTGAGTTTTCTCTTTTCTTGTTTCTTCATTGTACATTTTTCTTCTTCTTTTAATAAAGGGGTGGGATGATGTGGGGATTTTTCCCTACATTCAAAGTGCTCTAAAAAAATAAAGATGATCATGAAGTACACACGTAAATCACACACGATAACTTGGGAGATAGCCTTGGATCGTAATCACAGACCTACCAAACCATTACCGAATCCTTTCTGTTATCGGTTGACCAACCGGACCAATATAATAGGAAGAGGAGAGACGGCTAGGTAGAATCAGCTTACGAAAGATCAGAAAACACAAGTAGAATCGAGAGGGAGAGAGACCGTGAGGCGGAATCACCCAATCGGGAGACTTTATGTAAGGAGAGGCCTTGATACGGTCCAATAGGTAAATATATGGAGTTTCCTTGGAAGTATCCACAGGGGAGTTCTTGGGGAGCAACAAGCTCAAAACTCAGTTCGTATCTTCTCCATCACTAGACCTGAACTATAGGGGTCCTATTAATAGTCTAAGGGAAAAAAGTGGCTAGATGGGGAGAATTACATGAATATTCCCTCTTTCACGCAGGCTGGCCGGCCTAGCCAAACTGATGGTCGGGCAGGCAATAGAACCGGCCGTCCTGGAGGTCGCAAGAGAGCCGGGCTAGAGGCCGGACATGCAACAGACTCGGTTGGCCTGGAGGTCGTAGGGGAGCCGCCCTGGCCGAGCTAGAGGCTGGTAGACAACAGAGCTGGCCGGCCTGGGGGGCGTAGGGGAGCCGACTTGGCTGGGCTGGAGGCCGGCCTAGGACGGGATTCCTCGTGGCCCTCTCTTCTCTTCCTTCGTGGCCAGTGTCTTGATCATCTTCTTGGGCTTCTTGGGCGCCATCTTGGGGGTCACCATGTGGTAGGTACCTAATCAAGTCAAATGCATTTCCATGAGGTAGCAAACTATTCAACGAATGTGCGACATCATGCATGAATAGGAGCGAGTTTGTCTTGATTCAAAGGGCATCGATTTGAGATCTTGTCATGGGACCATTTGTAGTGCTTGTATCATCTCCACCCCCTTGGAAAAGAGTCTTCCTCGACTCATGACCCTTCTTTTCGTTTGTGTAACCATGACACAGCGATAGATTGATGACGTTGAAGTCGTTGTCATTGATGCGCTTGTCGAAGGCCATGTAGAGGTACGCTCGTAGTGGTGATGGACCAAGGGCGATGAAGAACTCGGATTGGCCTTGCGTGGTTGCTTGAAGAAGAGCTCGATGCTCCATGTACAAACCATAGAAGAACTTGAAAGTCGGTTGCTTGATGGCTTGAGGAAGTGGTTGGTTGTAGGAGAACTTGTCATGTGGGTTGCACTCCTCGCCATTTCTTGCATTGTCATAGATGTTGAAAGGGGTGAAGCGGTTAGCGGAGCCATGTGTGGTGATAAGTCCATGAGGGCAATCATGCTTGATGGTGTCACCAAATTTCTACAGAAGAGACAACAATGATGGAGATAAAGTTGGTAAGCCATTAGTGTCAATAATCAAAAATGGGGTTTCACTCTCAACTCTCATCTCACTTTTGGTGGCAATCCAAGGCTAAGAATTTTTGAACACTCATGCTTTTTGCACTCATTTTAGGATTTTGGCTCTCACTCACTTGATGGTGGATCTCTCTCTCACCACTCATCTCACTAGATGCACTTTCTCGTTGCTTTCGTGCAATTGTTGTGGCTTTGTCGGTAAGCACATGACTTGGTGTCATTGGGTGAAGCACATAGATTTTGTTATTGTTCTCGAAGCTATATTAGTTGATTCTCCCATCGTGCATTGCACCTTTATCATATTGCCATGGGAGTCGAAGAAGTATGTGACAAACCGACATAGAAACTGCATCACATAGAATCGTGTCTTCATAGGGTCCAATCGAGAAAGAGACGTCCACTTGATGTTTTATCTTGACACTTGAATTGTCACTTAGCCATTTGAATTCATATCGGTGGGTATGCTTTCATCTTGGCAAGTTGATTTTGTCACACATTTCTTCACTTGCAAGGTTGAGACAGCTTCCTCCATCAATTATGACTTTGATTGATTTTCCTTATATGCTAGCTCTTGTTTGGAAGAAGTTGCATCTTTGGTCTTCATCTGCATTAAGAGAGGTGCTCAATATGTGTGACACAACAAGTGAGGGATGTTTGTCTCCATCAGAAAAGATGATTCCTTGTTCTTGATCAAATTTGGCTTGTTGATCCACTTTTGTCAAAACTTTGTATTCTCCTTCACTTATGGAGTCATACTCTCCTTTATCATTCACTATCATGATCCTTGTGTTGGCACACTCGAAGGATTTGTGTCCTTCACCGCCACACTTGAAGCATAGGATTCCACTTGATTTGGTAGTTGAACCTTGGGAGTACACATTTGATTGTTCTGGCTTATTTGCACTTGATTGTGAAGGACCATTGGAAGAATTTGTTTGCCTTGTTGGAGTTCACAATTTACTTGAAGGATATTGTTGTGGATCTTGTTGTTAAGAGGATGCTTGATTTTTGTTGAAATAGGCCTTGACCTTGGTATACTTGATATCCTCAATCACTTGGAGTTACTTGAAGGATATTGTAGTGGCTTGATGCACTAGCTCCACAAAAGATGAGTACTGTTGGAACTTTGTGATTTTATTGATGGGGTAATTGAGGTCATGTAACATCCCAAGTATGAAAACACCCTTAGAGTGCTTTGCTTTTGTTAACTTAGGTTAAGCATCTTTCCATCATGAGCATTACATTTTTTTTATTATTTGTGTTGTTTTCCATTTCAAACTCAAATCAATTGCAAATCTTTGGTTCATACTTGGTATGTTCCAATGTTTGAAAACAATTCACAAACATAATCAATTCACTTGTTTTCTTTAAAATTGAATTTTTTTCTAGTAATTTGATTTGGTTAAAATCTCAACTAATACATTTGATGTGAAACTCAATTGAATTCAATTCTTTTGTTTAATTTTCAAACAGTGGCTAAACATTTCAATTTTGAAAACTAAAAGTGGTGCAACTGGGCATTTACAATGCTTAATCAATAGAAATTAAATTCATGAATTTTGAAACTCAAAAACTCTTTCAAATCCTGTCCTTTGCTTCTCTACAAAAAATAAAATAAAACAGGAAGGAAAAAAAATAAAAAAAATAAAAAGAAGGCAGTGGGGGAGGCAGGCCAGCCCAAGTGGGCTGTGCCCACCTACCACCCCAAAGCCCAGCCCCACGATCCCCTGTCGTCTTCCTCCTCTGTACAGAGACAGAGGAGGGGAGGGATCCCCCACCGAGCAGCACCCCACCTGCTCCACCTCCCCCTCTACTTAACCCCCCCTCGGCCGCAACCCTAGCTCTCTCTCTCTCCCTTCTTCCTCCTCTCTCCCGCCGCCGATCTCCCTCTCCCTTTCCCTCTCGCTGCCTCGCCCTTTCTTTCTCTGAACCTCCACCGCCGAGAGCACAGGGGAGAGCGCCAGGAACCGCCGTCGCCATGGCGCCCCTCCGAGCTGGCTAGGGGCGGGAACGGAACCGCCACGGGCACGGCCTCGTCCTCGACCCCTCGGCCGAGCCCGGGGAGCAGCAGGGCCACCGCTCCGTCTCCGTTTTGCCGCCGTCGACGCCGCGGCCAGCAGCTCCTCGTCAGCCGCTCCCGCTCGCCTAGGCCCTCGGTGAGCACACCTCTGTCCCATCCTCCTTCCCCCTCTGCATCCGCGGCCACCGCACACCCCAGTGCCCGCGTAGCACGGCGCCCTCGCACGCCGGCAGCAGCTCGCTGCCGTCGCTGCCGGCCCGATCGGTGTTCGGTAACTGAACAACGTTCAGTTTCGTCAGAAAAACGAGCAAGCCTGTATTTTTTACCTCAAAACTGCACGCATCCTAAACCTAACACGAGCAGAGCAGCAACCCATTTTGTTCCGCTCCTTGCGCACGCGCCTGAGGCCGCGGGGTCGAATCCCCGGGGGCGCAAAAGCCCCTTTTATTTTTCCTTTCCACGCCAGCGCCCAGGCCCCACGGGTCATTGACCCTGGGGGCCACCTCATCCTTCACCCGTTGCCACGCTGGCGCCACCTGTGCGCTGGGGCCACCAGTCGGTGAATGTGGCTGGCTCCTGGGACTGTTTCCCTCTGTTTCTGTCCAGATCCAGTAAATTCTTTCGCACACAGGTCCCTGGGGCTTCACAGTTTAGTCCTTGTCCATCACGAACAGGCCCCTACCTAATTAAAATAATCACAGATTAATACCAAAACTTCAAAAATGCATAATTAATTCATAATAACCCCGAATTTAATATTTTAAATATGTTTTACATGCCAAATTAAATTCTCTACCCAAATATAAACTTTGTATTCTGTTTTGAGTATTTTAATTTGGTGAAATAATTAAATCCTTGTTTAATTCATTTAATATTGCAAAATTCATAACTTGGGCATAAAAATTCCAAATTCAACAAACCAAATATGTATTCCATTCAAAATTTCATGTAGATTCCAAATATGCAATTTGTTCCCTGTTTTGAGCAAATAAAGTTGGTGCTTTAAATCAATGCTTTAAATCCATCTTTTAAATTGCAAAATTCATAATTAAATATTTAAAATTCCAAATTTGACAAATGAGGTATCAATTGGAAGCTAAAGTTGTTTTCTTGCTGTTTTCATCATTCATCATGCATGTAATCACTTCAACTTAATGTTTACTTGTAATTCTTTTAATTCATTAATACTACATATGGGTAATTCCCAAATGCAATTTAAAATTGCTACTAGGCCCATTTATAATTGCTCTTACGTCCTTTATCATTAAATTGATGCATATAATAAATTGTCATGCATCATCCCATGGTTGTGCATTATGCCATGTTATTGATTGTTCGTCTCTCTTCGTTGTTTGTTTGCTTCTTCCCGAATAGACGACGATGTTGAGACAGACGAGGTTTACGACACTACTTCATAGGAGTTAGCACAGTACCAGGCTACTGAGTTTGCAGGCAAGTATTCACTCACCTGAACCATTGTGTCCTTTCCACACTGGATACCGATACTTTCCGTTGTCTAATCTTCTAGCCTTATGATTCGTTGCTTGTGTTCCGATCCTATCACATATTATCCTGTAACCCTGATATAGCCTCACCTCCACACCTATAACCCTGTTGCTTGTTGGCCTGTGTCTTACTAGCATGCTTAGGATTGTTGTGCTCGAGTCTGATGTCCGTATTTCTTTTACCATCTTTATTATGTTCTGGGGGCTCGATACTTAAACAACAACCTATTAATGTTTGAGGTAATGGTAATTTGATGATAAGGCACCGGCAGGAGGCCGGGTATGGTTCTGAGGCCTGCTAGTGTCGAACTCAGGAAAAGTTCTTGTCCTCTAGATCCATTATGAGCGCGCTAACCGCATGTGGGAAGCGTGTATGGGCGCCCCCCGCAACTCTGATTCGATTCGCATCTCGTCCAAATCGCCACACTTAGTTCGGGCTTTCCATTTGATGCACGCATATGCAGGTACGAACCCTTGGCGCTTGGGTGGAACTTTTGTAGTCGGCATTTAGGGCGGCGTGGTCTTCCAGTGCTATGAGGGTCCCCCTTTTCTTCGTGGGGGCTCGATTAGCCGCGCACGCACAGCACGTGGTTCTTTGGGCTTGATGCGAAGAAGAGTTGGGTTGTGTTGAGTGGCCTGCTTGGTGGGTTTGCTCCCCGCCTGGCGGGTCATTCTTACGTGTACGGCCAAATTGGTGCATCCCTGCAGGGTTAAATCTTCTCGAGAAGCCGTGTTGTCCGCGGTTATGGATGACTTGGTGATAGGGCTGGCTAACAAGGATTAGACAACTTACACCTAATCTATACCTAATAATAAAGGCGTTAAGGCTTCCCTGGTTTGGTTTGGTTTGGTAGGTCATTGAAACTGCCCTCAAAGTTGACACAAATTACCCACATTGCCATCGGTAAGTTATACCTATTGGGATCTATATCTTTATTTTTACCTAATCTATCTATGGCTTACTACCGTGATGGTCCGTTGATGGTACATCGTACGTGGTGAGAGTAGTTCTTACGTCTCCTTGCTTAGCCTTGCGATCGATGGCCGAGCCCAAGACGAGTCCAACAGGGACACAACTTGACTGCGTTGTGCAAGCCAGAGAAGTCCAACAGGGACACGACTTCACTGCGTTGTGCACGCCATCTATCATCCGTTTCCACTCAGAGTCGTTTGTACTGTTCGCTCGCGGGCCTCATCCTTTTGCCAGAGTCCAAAACAAAAGGGAAATTTGGAGTCCTGCTTTGAATTGTTTTACCTGCCCTGTTCTGCATCTAATATACCCAGGAAGCACATGTAGTCATGATCAAGCTCCACGGCTGCTGCCGAACTTCTCTTCAGCGTGGGTCGAGGGATTCGTTGGCCACAATACCTCCATCTGCTACTTCCCCGATGCAGCCTATTCAGATCGCCCGATCGAGGACAACATGATCAGAGAGAGCCAGGTCAAATTCATCGTCGATGAGATGGCGATCAACGCCGCCTCCATGGCCGCTCGGCTCCGCCCCGACATACTCAACGAGCTCCGACTCCTCCATGGTCAGTTACGAGGACACCGTTGGTTGTTTCCCCCTGTTATGTTGCCATGGAGATTCTCCGGCAAGGCCATGCCAAGCGCGCAGCGCCGGCGTCGTACGCGGGTGGGTCGCATGGGCCTCCACCCATCCGACGACGGCACGAAGCACACAGGCGCTCCTCGCGGCTCCCAAGGACGGCCAGACCTGCGACATCTCAGGGTTCTCGCTCAGCTCGCTGGCCCATTGCCTACCAGATGTCCGACCTTGGCGCTGGTGGCCGCGTCAAGATGTTCGGGGCGCTGACACGCTTAAGAACGGGAACATCTTCTCAATTTTCAGCGTTGGTAGCTTAGGCTGCAGTTTTCCTCGTCGGTGAAGACAGAGAGGCCGAGCTCAGTAGAACCAGTGGTCCGTCAGTTTCTTAATTCATGGTTCTCTTGTCCTTCAGAATTTGTGCCTATGTCCCCAGCTGATAAGTAGAGTAGAGTGCATATATCTTTTGTCTTTATTGTTCAGTACATTGTACCAATCTAAAAATCTGAAGCCGGAGAGGGTAGCCTGGGAATTTCTTTGCAGACTGTTACGAATAGTTCAGAAGATTAAGGTGAACCTCCACAAAAGAAAAGTCCATAGTGCGGCCAGCTGCTTCCTATGGTGTTGTGATGCTTTCTCGAGCTTTGTTCATGACAATCTACATTGTAAGGGAAAGTTTCAGAGAAACTTTCAGTTCAGATTGGAGATATGATAATACATATGAACTAATGAAGGGATGGATGTTGATTAACACCACCTTGAAGTTAAGATTCGAAATTGTTCCCAAGACAAAGGGAATCACACCGGTCTATAACAAGATGTCTCTACTCGTGACAATGATGGAGTCTACAAATACTCACTCAAGCCATATTTTGGAACCTTGGAGTAACGCATCATCGGCAGATCAGAGGTGTTATTCCAGCTTATGAATATGGCGGGACATTACATCAAGGTTATGCTGCTTCATTTGAATTAAGGAACATAGCAATACATGGCTAGCTCATATATCTTAAGGCATGGTGTGTTTCTTTTATTGTTCATTTACTGACTTTGAAACTAATACTATTTTTCTTGGTTTATAATGATCTTGGGGCAATTTAGAAATATGAAAATGAATAAAAAATGTACTTGAGCGGTAAAATTGACACTCTTTGCATCCGGCCGCTTGATGTTTTGTTTGGTGCTGCAATTTTTAGTCCTAACTAGATTTAAAATAGCATATTTTGTAAAATATACATTATCGATTTTCCGTAGCAACGCACGGGCATGTTTCATCTGAATTAAGGAACATAGCAATACATGGTAGCTCATATATCTTAAGGCATGGTGTGTTTTTATATTGTTCATTTATTAACTTTGAAACTAATACTATTCTTTCAGGGTTTATAATGATCTTGGGGCAATTTAGAGATATGAAAATGAATTAAAAATGTACTTGAGTGGTAAATCTGACACTCTTTGCATCTAGCTACTTGATGTTTTGTTTCATGCTGCAATTTTTAGGGACAATGCTGGGCGTCCCCCGGGGGATGCGAAATTTCGATCCTCCGCCTCCTGCGTTCGACACGTGTCTATGGACCACTGACGCATGTGCACACGGGACTGCTCACGCACACAAAAAGTCAAACGCCCATCCACACCGCTGTCCCCTCTCCCACCATCGTCTCCTACCGCGTCCGGTCGCAAAATCCATGAGCCCCCGCTTCGTCGCCGGAGAAGATCCCGGAATACGTCGCCGGCGAAAGACGCCGCCGTAACTTCGCAAATCCACCGTCGAGCTTCGCCGGAAGCATCACCACCCGCCTGCTGGAAAAATGCCACCGCAGCCTTTGGGGGAGTAGCACCGTCGAGCTTCGTCGAAAACGCCATGGCAACCCCGCCGAGCTTCATCGGAAGCATCACCACCCACCTGCTGGAGCACCGTGGCGCTGCCATGGGAGCACGGACAAGCGTCGTCGGGAGCATCGCCGCCCCGCTATCGGAGCACCGCGGCGCTGCCATGGGAGCACCGTGGCGCTGCCATGGGAGCACCGTCGAGATCTTCGGGAGCATCGTGGCGCCGCTATCGGAGCACCGTCGAGCTCGTCGGGAGCATCGCCGCCCAACTATCGGAGCACCGCCGCCCCACTATCGGAGCACCGAGCTCGTCGGGAGCATCGCCGCCCAACTATCGGAGCACCGCCGCCCCACTATCGTAGCACTGTCGATCTTGTCGGGAGCATCGCGGCGCCACTATCGGAGCACCGGCGAGCTCGTCGGGAGCATCACGGCGCTGCCATGGGAGCATCGCCGCCCCACAGTCGGAGCACCGTCGAGCTTGTCGGGAGCATCGCGGCGCTGCCATGGGAGCATCGCGGCGCCACTATCGGAGCACCGGCGAGCTCGTCGGGAGCATCGCCGCCCAACTATCGGGAACATCTCCACGGGAGCATCTCCTCTCCGGCCTCTGGGAGCATCTCCTCTCGCCGCGGGGAGCACGCCATCCCGCCGTGGGGAGCACAGCCTCTCGCCGCTGGGAGCACGACCCCTCGCCGATGGGAGTATATCATCGCCCCGCTCGGAGCTCCGTCGACCACACCTTGCAGCCATGACGTCGGCCCCTCTCTGCAGCACGACGGTGATGGAGCGGCTTAGAGCAGCCTAAGGCAGCCAAAAGGGAGCCGAAGGAGAGGTCTCCGGTGGTTGGCGCTCACGTAGATGAAGGCCGGCGGCGGGCGCGAGCTGCCGGAGATGGAGGCGGGCGCGAGCTGCCGGAGGTGTGGGAGCTGGAGCTGGGAGAAACGAATTGGGGAATTTTTCCCACGAGCGAGAGGATAAGAGAAGGGATGAAGGTACAGAGCGGTGGTGGGTGGGCCACGCGGGGCACGTGTGCCATCCTGTCGACCCGGAGGAACGTCCTCCGGGGGATAACCAGCGTTTCCCAATTTTTAGTCCTAAGATATAAAAAAGCATATTTTGTAAAATATACATTATCGATTTTCCGTAGCAACGCACGGGCATGTTTGCTAGTTAATAATAATTTGACTAGTAATAGGCTCATTGACACAATAACTTGAACCTTCATTAATCCAACTGTGTGGGTTATCCTCGGATTGCTTCTTTGGATAAGGGGCGAGATCCATGATGGGTTTGTTTGAGGTTAGTGGTAGTTTGCTCCGACGCGCTATCTTATCCCTTTCTTTTAGCCGGATGTTGTAGCGTGTCTCTGTAGTTGGTTAGGGCAGCCCGCTGCCGCACCTTTGTATCACCTATCTTCCGTTGAACCCAAAGCATCTGTACTTGGTGTTGTCGGGTACCCTTTGGTATCTTGTGCGTCTTGCTTGCCAGTACTCGTCCGTACTGACCCCTTTGGGGCTGCTGGTTCTGCAGACTACGTTTCCGAGGATCCCCATGGTGGCTACTACGTGGAGTATGACGATGCTGCTGACGAGTAGATAGCGGACCCGGGCAGGATCCGAGACTTCGTGGATGGGCTCCGTTCTTTCGTTTCCGGCCTCTTAGGCCTATTTGGATCTTGTCTGTACTCAGACACTTTGGATGCTTCCGCTGTGATGTAAGGATGACTTGTTGGGACATGTGTCCTCTGCATGACTGTATTTGCCATTTCTGCTCTAGTGAGAGCTTTTGCCACTTATTTCTATTTCTTTGTGTCTTAGAGATTTGTTGTGATATCACTTGTTCAAATGCCGTTGACGTACCATGTGTGTATGTTATGAAGTACGTCAATGGATGTATTCGGATTTCTAGTGGATGGTTTCACAGACGATGAATAGTAGAGGATGGTTGTCACATGTTTACGTGTTGGCCTACTCATATTGAGATGCGGGTGCAGGTAGGCCCCGTAAGCCATTTATCTACTGTTTAGCGGGCTGTGTGTATCCTCTAGAAGTCCGGGTGCGACAAATGGTATCAGAGCCTGTCTGCCTGTAGGATCCCTTTTATTGGCCGCAGTTGAGTCTAGAAAATATTTTGTAGCTATATAGGAAAAATGAAACGTGAGAGTAGGAATTCTGTTCTTTTATTTCTTTCCCCACCCACCCTCCCTTTTCAGGTAAGGAAGTGCAACGTTGTTTTCTCTTCTCATCTAAACTTTCAAGTTAGGATTTCACGTATCCTGGTTTCTCTAGGATGGTTATATCTACTAGACCATAGGAATGGAGGTGGTTGTGACATGATTTTCATGTTGCCTACTCACGATTGAGAACGGAGGCACATAAGCCCCGGAAGCAGATCCTCTATTCCTTAAGCAGTAGATATTGATCCTCTAGAAGCTCGGATGGGTTTTCCGTAGTACCTCAGGAGTGTTTGGTCTCATGTTTCCCAAATGTTGCTTCGATATCCTGTTCTTCTCAACATCCTTTTCGTCCGTTGAAACCTTGTTGTTGCTTGCCACTTCAGTTCTTCTACCGGTGTCTAATCAAAGCTTCCCCGATCATCTGCAGATGGATCTCAGGTACTACCCGCAGGTGGTTCGTATGACTCGTTGCGAGAGCACTGCCGGTTATCCGGAGATGCTGAGAGACATGGTCACTTTTCTGGGATTCCGTTGGGCACCAGAGTACCAGGTCTACGAGCAGCAGCGAGAGTTTGAGCAGACCTACTACCAGGCTATCGTCTACATTCTGTCAGATGATGGCATGAGCGTAGTCCACCGCTATGAGGCAGTGGGTTCCAAAGTGGTTATGGCTGTGCAGCAGGCAGCTTATGTGAGCCTCACCGTCCTTCGTGCTGACTACTGGGGATTTGACGATTTTATCTATCGCCACAGCCCCCGTGATTACATCACTTCGGAGGGAGCTCACTTCACTCTCTACGACAACTTGGATGTTTACGAGCATGATAACTCCAGGCTGCACACCACCGCTCAGTTTGTGAGACACAGTGACGCAGTTGCCCGCACACTATCTCAGGAGTTGGCTTCAGTCAGAGAGCAGCTTTACCTTGCCTTGACTCGTCTTGCGACTTACACCACAGACTTTGTTGGAGACGAGCGCTTTGCACGTTTCGATCAGCCAGTTGGGCGTCGTCTGCCAGATGCTGGAGGTTACGAGCCGATAAGAGGTCCACTCCTTAACCTTGGTGCTGGTTACACTGGGATTCCCCGCTTTGGAGCACAGGGAGTCGACGCTATGTACTTCACCACGCCTAGAGTCGGTCTCAGACCACGTCAGATCTACGTGGATCGTCGTTCCACCTACTTTCGTGGGCGTGCTCCTCACCGTACCTCTCGCCATATTCCTCGCCGCCGTCCTACGTTATGAGCATGGGAGTACCGATGTATCCATTCTTAGGTATGTTTAGTTATCCTTTGGTATTCGAACCATTTATGGTGTGTTGGATATTCTGATGTAATTGAACATGTGATGGTGTACCTTTTGGTTATCTATTCATGCGTCATAGTAATCTATCTTTTGGTTGCCAAGTCTATCATTGTCTATTGTTGTGCTAAAATGCATTTCCATTCAGGATGCCGCCAACAAGGAACACTACGCCTGAGCCACCGCCAATCACGGAGCTGTTGACTCAGATGACCCAAGTCATGACGCAGATGGCTCAGTTTCAGGCTAATCAGCACATCAACCAGACAGCTCCACGTGTGAGCATCAAGGAGTTTCTCAGTCTGGGGCCGAGAGCTTTCGTGGCCACACGCGAGCCCCTAGACGCTGATGACTGGATCCGTGAGATAGCCAAGGCTCTGGAGATTGCACACGTAGCTGAAGAAGACAAGGTCAAGTATGCCTCCTATCTGCTGAATGGTCAGGCAGCTTCGTGGTGGGAAAACTTCCAGGCCATGAGAACTGGCATGCCAGTCACGTGGGATCGTTTCAAGGAAGCCTTCCTGAAACACCACATTCCAGATGGTCTCATGGAAAGAATGCGTGAAGAGTTTTGCTCACTCAAGCAAGGCAAGTTGGACGTCATCGGGTATCAGAGTGAGTTCAATCGCCTCGCTCGATACGCTGGAGATGAGGTGTCCACTGAAGCTAAAAAGATGGCAAGATTCCGCAGAGGCTTTAACCCGGAACTCAAGTATGCCCTTACCAATGTCAAGGCCGACAGCTTCGAGGATCTCGTTAACACCGCGCTCAATGAATAAAATGGGCGCAAGGCGTTCGAGGAGTCTCGCAAGCACTCGCGTGAGGGTGGTTCCTCCTCCAACATGACCACCCCTCCGCAGAAGCGCCGCATCTGGGTACCAAATGGTGTTGTCACTCGGGCTCCATATGCCCAAACTTCTCCAGGCTTCGCTCCCCGCCCACCCAACCCTGCTCAGCTGCATGATCCAAGGGTTTCGATGGGGCAGCCAAGGCCAGGGCCTCCTCGTGTCGTCACATGCTACAAGTGCAAGCAGGCGGGACACTACGCCGACAAGTGCACGCAGAGGCAGCTACCTCCACCACCACCTCGTCCTAACACAAACCAGGCAATGGTGCGCGCTCCCCCGCCTAAGGCCTTCAACTCCAACAACAGGCCTGTCGGGAGGACCGCAAGGGTGAATCATGTTAAGATCGACAAAGCTGAGGAAGCTCCTGACGTCGTTCTCGGTACATTTCCCGTAAACTCTATTCCAGCTAAAGTGTTGTTTGATACCGGAGCATCACATTCTTTCGTTTCAAAGATCTTTGCGACAGCAATTAAACTCCCTTTTGTTGGTTTGGGTTCCCCGCTAGTGGTCAACTCCCCTGGAGCAACTATGCAAACGTCCAAGATCAGTCACAAAAATCAAATTCTAATTGGAGGCCACATATTCCTTGCTTCTCTCATACTGCTTGGCAATTCTGACATTGATGTCATTCTTGGTATGGATTGGCTGAAGGCCAATAAAGCAAGAATTGACTGTGCTCAAAAGTCAATAACTCTGTCCCACCCTTCTGGCCAGATAATCTATTCTCCACATGAATCAAGTTCCATTCAGCTATGCACCCTCAATGCAAAACCTCTACCTTCACTTGAAAATGTTCCGGCGGTTTGCAACTTCCCTGACGTCTTTCCAGAAGAGTTGCCAGGAATGCCTCCGGACAGAGCTGTTGAGTTCGTGATCGAACTTGAACCAGGTACTGCTCCAATCTCTAAGCATCCCTACAAGATAGGAACTCCCGAGCTAAAGTTGTTGAAGGAACAAATTGATATGTACATGGAAAAAGGTTACATTCAACCTAGTTCCTCGGCTTGGGGATGCCCAACTCTGTTCGGTGCGAACAAGGATCAAACAAAGAGACTCGTTGTTGACTATCGTCCTCTTAACGAGAAGACCATAAAAAATAAGTATCCAATTCCTCGCATCGATGATCTTTTCGATCAACTTGCTGGAGCCTCAATATTCTCCAAGTTGGACTTGAGAATGGGTTACCATCAAATAAAGATCAGAAAAGAGGATATTCCAAAGACAGCCTTCACCACTCGCTACGGTCTATATGAATTCACCATCATGTCCTTTGGTCTCACCAACGCACCGGCGACCTTCTATCGACTCATGAATTATGTCTTCCATGAATACCTAGACAAGTTCGTTGTGGTATATCTTGATGACATTCTTGTCTACTCAAAATCCGAGGAAGAGCATGAAGAACATCTTCGTCTCACTCTCATGAAGCTTCGCGAGCATCGTCTCTATGCCAAATTCTCCAAATGTGAGTTTTGGATTTCCGAAGTCGTTTATCTTGGTCATGTCATCTCTGCCAAGGGCATAGCCATTGATCCAGAAAAGGTTAAAGCAATTGTTGATTGGAAACCTCCAAAGACGGTGAAGCAAGTAAGAAGTTTTCTTGGCTTGGCTAGCTATTGCCATCGCTTCGTCCCAAACTTCTCCAAGATTTCCAAACCTCTCACTGACCTCACAAAGAAGGACAAGAAGTTCGTCTGGTCTCCACAATGTGATGAAAGCTTCAATCTCCTGAAGACTAAACTCACTTCTACACCAGTTCTGGTTGGCCCAGATCCTTCCAAACCTTTCCAAATATTCTGTGATGCTTCTCTCCAAGGTCTAGGTGCAGTTCTCATGCAAGAACGTCAAGTTGTGGCTTATGCTTCACGTCAGTTGAACACACATGAGCTCAATTATCCCACTCATGACCTTGAACTCGCAGCAGTTGTGTTTGCCCTCAAGAAATGGAGACAATACTTGTTGGGTAATCGCACTGAAATCTTTTCCGATCATAAGAGTCTGAAGTACATCTTCACTCAACCAGATCTAAACCTCAGACAAAGGAGATGGATTGAAAAGATCAAAGACTTTGATCTTACCATTTCTTACACTCCAGGCAAGGCTAATGTTATGGCCGATGCTCTCAGTCGCAAGTCGTATTGCAATAATCTCATGATCATGGAAAGCCAACCTCCTCTTCATGAAGAATTCCAAAAACTGAATCTTGGTCTTGTTCCTCAAGGCTATCTTGCAAGCTTGACAGCCAGTCCAACTCTCGAGGACAAGATTCGTTCTAAACAACTTCGTGATGCTGAAATCAAGAAGATTGTAGAGCACATCAAAGCAGGCAATGAGAAATTTGAGTGCTTCTCAATTGATGACAAGGGAACTGTGTTCTTCGAAGGACGCATTGCAGTTCCCCAATTCAAAGTCTCAAAGATGTCATTCTCAAGGAGGCTCATGAAACTCCTCTCTCCATACACCCTGGAAGTACAAATATGTACCAGGATCTCAAGACACTGTATTGGTGGCCTAGCATGAAATGTGAAATTGCTCAATACGTTTCTGAATGCGACGTCTGTCAGCGTGTCAAGGCAGTTCATCAGAAAACAGCAGGTCTTCTCCAACCTCTAAAAATCCCTGAATGGAAGTGGGACATGATTGAAATGGACTTCGTCACTGGTTTTCCAAAGTCCAAGAGGGGCAACGATGCAATCTTCGTTGTCATTGATTGACTCACTAAAGTCGCTCATTTCTTTCCTGTCAAAGAGACAATATCAGCTAGTCAGTTAGCAGAGCTCTACACAGCAAAGATTGTTCATCTTCATGGTATTCCATTGGAAATAAGCTCAGACCGTGGAAGCATCTTCACTTCTCATTTCTGGAAAAGCTTTCAAGAAGCTTTGGGCACCAAGCTTTTGTTCAGCACAGCCTATCACCCTCAGTCTCAAGGGCAAGTCGAAAGAGTCAATCAGATTCTCGAGGATATGCTCAGAGCATGTGGTCTCTCTTTTGGCATGAAATGGGAGGAATGTCTTCCATATGCTGAATTCTCCTACAACAACAGCTTCCAGGCAAGTCTAGGCATGGCACCATTCGAGGCTCTCTATGGCCGCAGATGCAGGACTCCAATCAATTGGTCTGGAGCTGGTGAACGTTCACTCTTAGGCCCTGACATAGTTAAGGAGGCCGAAGAGAAAGTTCGCATCATTCGTGACAATCTGAAGATTGCTCAATCTCGTCAGCAAAGCTACTATGACAGCAAACACAGGGACATGGTCTATGCAGCTAGAGACAAAGCATATCTCCGTGTAACTCCCCTCAGAGGCACTCATCGTTTTGGTGTCAAAGGAAAGCTTGCACCAAGATATATTGGTCCTTTCAACATTCTCTCAAGGCGTGCAAAAAATGCCTACCGTCTTGAACTTCCAGAAAAGCTATCCAAGCTGCACGATGTGTTTCACGTGTCACAGCTCAAGAAGTGCTTCAAAGATCCAGGTCGTGCAGTTGATCATGATTCCATTGAACTGCAAGAAGACCTCTCTTATGAGGAGCACCCTATTCGCATTCTCGATGAGACCGAGCGCAAAACTCGCAACAAGAGCACCAAGTTCTTAAAAGTGCAGTGGTCTCATCATTCCGATAAAGAGGCAACATGGGAGACCGAAGAGGATCTTCGCAAGAAGTATCCGGACCTTTTCTCTTCTCAGTAGGAATCTCGGGGCGCGATTCCTTCAAGGGGGGGCGTTTTGTAACATCCCAAGTATGAAAACACCCTTAGAGTGCTTTGCTTTTGTTAACTTAAGTTAAGCATCTTTCCATCATGAGCATTGCATTTTTTTTATTATTTGTGTTGTTTTCCATTTCAAACTCAAATCAATTGCAAATCTTTGGTTCATACTTGGTATGTTCCAATGTTTGAAAACAATTCAAAAACATAATCAATTCACTTGTTTTCTTTAAAATTGAATTTTTTCTAGTAATTTGATTTGGTTAAAATCTCAACTAATATATTTGATGTGAAATTCAATTGAATTCAATTCTTTTGTTTAATTTTCAAATAGTGGCTAAACATTTGAATTTTGAAAACTAAAAGTGGTGCAAGTGGGTATTTACAATGCTTAATCAATAGAAATTAAATCCATGAATTTTGAAACTCAAAAACTCTTTCAAATCCTGTCCTTTGCTTCTCTACAAAAAATAAAATAAAACAGGAAGGAAAAAAAATAAAAATAAAAATAAAAAGAAGGCAGTGGGGGAGGCAGGCCAGCCCAAGTGGGTTGAGCCCACCTACCACCACAAAGCCTAGCCCCACGATCCCCTGTCGTCTTCCTCCTCTGTACGGAGACAGAGGAGGGGAGGGATCCCCCACCGAGCAGCACCCCACCTGCTCCACCTCCCCCTCTACTTAACCCCCCCTCGGCCGCAACCCTAGCTCTCTCTCTCTCCCTTCTTCCTCCTCTCTCCCGCCGCCGATCTCCCTCTCCCTTTCCCTCTCGCTGCCTCGCCCTTTCTTTCTCTGAACCTCCACCGCCGAGAGCACAGGGGAGAGCGCCGGGAACCGCCGTCGCCATGGCACCCCTCCGAGCTGGCTAGGGGCGGGAACGGAACCGCCACGGGCACGGCCTCGTCCTCGACCCCTCGGCCGAGCCCGGGGAGCAGCAGGGCCACCGCGCCGTCTCCGTTTTGCCGCCGTCGACGCCGCGGCCAACAGCTCCTCGTCAGCCGCTCCCGCTCGCCTAGGCCCTCGGTGAGCACACCTCTGTCCCATCCTCCTTCCCCCTCTGCATCCGCGGCCATCGCACACCCCAGTGCCCGCGCAGCACGGCGCCCTCGCACGCCGGCAGCAGCTCGCTGCCGTCGCTGCCGGCCCGATCGGTGTTCGGTAACTGAACAACGTTCAGTTTCGTCAGAAAAACGAGCAAGCCTGTATTCTTTACCTCAAAACCGCACGCATCCTAAACCTAAAACGAGCAGAGCAGCAACCCATTTTGTTCTGCTCCTTGCGCGCGCGCCTCATCCTTCACCCGTTGCCACGCTGGCGCCACCTGTGCGCTGGGGCCACCAGTCGGTGACTGTGGCTGGCTCCTGGGGCTGTTTCCCTCTGTTTCTGTCCAGATCCAGTAAATTCTTTTGCACACAGGTCCCTGGGGCTTCACAGTTTAGTCCTTGTCCATCACGAACAGGCCCCTACCTAATTAAAATAATCACAGATTAATACCAAAACTTCAAAAATGCATAATTAATTCATAATAACCCCGAATTTAATATTTTAAATATGTTTTCCATGCCAAATTAAATTATCTACCCAAATATAAACTTTCTATTCTGTGTTGAGTATTTTAATTTGGTGAAATAATTAAATCCTTGTTTAATTCATTTAATATTGCAAAATTCATAACTTGGGCATAAAAATTCCAAATTCAACAAACCAAATATGTATTCCATTCAAAATTTCATGTAGATTCCAAATATGCAATTTGTTCCCTGTTTTGAGCAAATAAAGTTGGTGCTTTAAATCAATACTTTAAATCCATCTTTTAAATTGCAAAATTCATAATTAATTATTTAAAATTCCAAATTTGACAAATGAGGTATTAATTGGAAGCTAAAGTTGTTTTCTTGCTGTTTTCATCATTCATCATGCATGTAATCACTTCAACTTAATGTTACTTGTAATTCTTTTAATTCATTAATACTACATATGGCTAATTCCCAAATGCAATTTAAAATTGCTACTGGGCCCATTTAAAATTGCTCTTACGTCCTTTATCATTAAATTGATGCATATAATAAATTGTCATGCATCATCCCATGGTTGTGCATTATGCCATGTTATTGATTGTTCGTCTCTCTTTGTTGTTTGTTTGCTTCTTCCCGAATAGACGACGACGTTGAGACAGACGAGGTTTACGACACTACTTCAGAGGAGTTAGCACAGTACCAGGCTACTGAGTTTGCAGGCAAGTATTCACTCACCTGAACCATTGTGTCCTTTCCACACTGGATACCGATACTTTCCGTTGTCTAATCTGCTAGCCTTATGATTCGTTGCTTGTGTTCCGATCCTATCACATGTTATCCTGTAACCCTGATATAGCCTCACCTCCACACCTATAACCCTGTTGCTTGTTGGCCTGTGTCTTACTAGCATGCTTAGGGTTGTTGTGCTCGAGTCTGATGTCCGTATTTCTTTTACTATCTTTATTATGTTCTTGGGGCTCGATACTTAAACAAAAACCTGTTAATGTTTGAGGTAATGCTAATTTGATGATAAGGCACCGGCAGGAGGCCGGGTATGGTTTTGAGGCCTGCTAGTGTCGAACTCAGGAAAAGTTCTTGTCCTCTAGATCCATTATGAGCGCGCTAACCGCATGTGGGAAGCGTGTATGGGCGCCCCCCGCAACTCTGATTCGATTCGCATCTCGTCCAAATCGCCACACTTAGTTCGGGCTTTCCATTTGATGCACGCATATGCAGGTACGAACCCTTGGCGCCTGGGTGGAACTTTTGTAGTCGGCATTTAGGGCGGCGTGGTCTTCCAGTGCTATGAGGGTCCCCCTTTTCTTCGTGGGGGCTCGATTAGCCACGCACGCACAGCACGTGGTTCTTTGGGCTTGATGCGAAGAAGAGTTGGGTTGTGTTGAGTGGCCTGCTTGGTGGGTTTGCTCCCCGCCTGGCGGGTCATTCTTACGTGTACGGCCAAATTGGTGCATCCCTGCAGGGTTAAATCTTCTCGAGAAGCCGTGTTGTCCGCGGTTATGGATGACTTGGTGATAGGGCTGGCTAACAAGGATTAGACAACTTACACCTAATTAATAATAATTTGACTAGTAATAGGCTCATTGACACAATAACTTGAACCTTCATTAATCCAACTGTGTGGGTTATCCTCGGATTTCTTCTTTGGATAAGGGGCGAGATCCAGGATGTGTTAGTTTGAGGTTAGTGGTAGTTGGCTCCGACGCGCTATCTTATCCCTTTCTTTTAGCCGGATGTTGTAGCGTGTCTCTGTAGTTGGTTAGGGCAGCCCGCTGCCGCACCTTTGTATCACCTATCTTCCGTTGAACCCAAAGCATCTGTACTTGGTGTTGTCGGGTACCCTTTGGTATCTTGTGCGTCTTGCTTGCCAGTACTCGTCCGTACTGACCCCTTTGGGGCTGCTGGTTCTGCAGACTACGTTTCCGAGGATCCCCATGGTGGCTACTACGTGGAGTATGACGAGGCTGCTGACGAGTAGATAGCGGACCCGGGCAGAATCCGAGACTTCGTGGATGGGCTCCGTTCTTTCGTTTTCGGCCTCTTAGGACTATTTGGATCTTGTCTGTACTCAGACACTTTGGATGCTTCCGCTGTGATGTAATGATGACTTGTTGGGACATGTGTTCTCTGCATGACTATATTTGCCATCTCTGCTCTAGTGAGAGCTTTTGCCACTTATTTCTATTTCTTTGTGTCTTAGAGATTTGTTGTGATATCACTTGTTCAAATGCCTTTGACGTACCATGCGTGTATGTTATGAAGTACGTCAATGGAAGTATTCGGATTTCTAGTGGATGGTTTCACAGACGATGAATAGTAGAGGATGGTTGTCACACGTTTACGTGTTGGCCTACTCATATTGAGATGCGGGTGCAGGTAGGCCCCGTAAGCCATTTATCTACTGATTAGCGGGCTGTGTGTATCCTCTAGAAGTCCGGGTGCGACAGGTCATTGATGAAGCGAGCCATGGATGGTTGCGGTTGTCATTAGCTCTTTGTGGGGAAGGAGCTCGATCTTCTCGCCTTGGGTGGCCTTGATCATTGCCATTGTTTTGGCACGGAGAGGGGTCACGTCCTTGGCAGTGTTGGGGCTCATGTTCCTTACGCCGAGCATGATTATCGTGATTTTTGTGGAGAGGGTTGATGTTCTCCTCATTATCTCTTGCGTGGCGGTGTCGATGATGATCAGCTCGATGATCATTCCTTGGTTCATCATCCCCATTATGGTGGTGGAGGTCTTCTTCTCGTGATCTTGACCTTGAAGAGGATCCAAAGGTATTTGTACTTGAGGAGGAGGAGTGTCGATGACTATCTTGACCAAGTTGAGCAATAGATTCTTGGAGCGTGGCAAGTGCTTCATGCACTCTACCAGATTCATGGCGCACCTCCGTTTGCAAGGCAAAGTGCAAAGATCTTGGAACATAGCCATTCAGATTGTATTTCGCTCTCTCTTCATTGTCATTTTCCTTAGACATGATGAAAGAAAAGAGGGATCACAAGTGTAGAGCATTAGCAAAGGGCTGGTCAATCTCCTTGTATCTTCGTATGATAGTATTGAGCCTTGCGGACCGTGGTGAAAGATAAGGCACACCAAAGAGAAGGTGGTTTGCTATGTACGATCCACAGACTAACACCTGCGAAGCACACACACTTATGGAACGCGAAATAACCAAATCCAAGAAATTTTTGTTGTAAAAATAGAGAATAACCGCAATGAAAAGGTGCGAAAGAACCAAATTCATAAGTAACGAAAACAAAGGAGAACACACGCAAGGGATTAATGGGGTTAGTGTGACCAATGGACGAGCGACTACGAAATGTTTCTAATGAAGACTAAGCTCAATGCCACACTAACGCAAGGAGGATGCTAGCTGCACAAGGGGAAATCGATCACTCTCTTTAGTTTGCATGCGAAGCTACTCCTTCCTACAAAGGATAGCACTTGACATTAATTTTTTTTTGATACAAATGTGAAGCCTAATCGATTCCATGCTGTCACAAGTGACACAACATGCATACTCTATGCCACTAGTGCAATGACAAGCCACATAAAAGAGCTAGTACGAATAGGTAAGATATGTGAAATATGGGTTAGTTCAAGCGGAAGCAAATTATACATTTGGTGATGAATGATCACGGACTTGCAGACGGAGTTGTCGATGTCGTGTTGATCCGTCAATGTGGTGATGTATATGTAGTCGAGGGCTTCACGTAGAAATTTGAATCAACCGATTCGGAGCAACAACGACAAAGAAAAACGTCTAACAAAATCTGCTCAAGAATCGAAACTGCAGAATTTTTTTCTTGAATTTTGGGCAATTTCGAATTTCTTCCAAATCTAAGAAATCTGTGGACGAACTTTGGAAAATGGCTGAATATAGTTGTTGAAAATGGTCTTAAACAACAAATCCACGTATCAAAACTACGAAAAACTCAATAATTCGAGAGATCGGTCGAAATCCTATTTGAGGCTATTTTTGGTGGAAATTTTTGTTTTTAGGCAAAATCAAGAGAAAATCAAGGAGAAAGGGGTGGAAAATGAAGTGAAATCCGTGTAAACATGGGTTTTGATACCAATATGATGTGGCCCTTGATGGGAACCAATGGGGATGGCCCGATCTTTAGGGATTTGAGACGAACACGAAGAGGGAGACGAAGAACAAAAGATGACTACGAAGAACACACGCAAATCACACACGATAACCTAGGATATAGCCTTGGATCGTAATCACAAAGATACCAATCCGTTCATGAATTCTTTCTCTCACCAGTCGACCAACCGGACCAATAGAATCAGAAGAGGAGATACCGCTAGGTAGAATCATCTTCCGAGAGATTGGCAAATGCTAGGTAGAATCGAGATAGGGGGAGAGAGAGAGACTGTGAGGCAGGATCACCCAATCGAGAGACTTCACGTAAGGAGATGTCTTGATATGACCCTATCGGTACATATATGTTGTAACCTTGGAAGAATCCACAAGGGAGTTCTTGGGGGAACAACAAGCTCAAATCTCAGTTCATATCTTCTCTAACCCTAGATTTGAACCATATGGGTTCTATTTATAGTCTAAGGGAAAAGGGGTAGGTGGGGCGAATTACAGCAATATTCCCTCTTTCACGCAGGTTGGCCGGGCTGGGGGCTGGCAGGCTAGCCGGCCTGGTCGTGCATGGAAGCCGGCTTGGTCGGGCAGGCAGGCAACAAAACCGACTGGCTGGCCTAGTCGTGCAGGGAAGCCGGCCTGGTCGGTCTGGAGGCCAGGAAAGCAATAGAACCGGTCGGTTTGGTTGTCCAGGGAAGCCACCCTAGTCGGGCTGGAGGCAGGGCAGGCAAGAGAACCGGCCGGCCCGGAGGTTGCAGGGGAGCCGGCCTGGCCGGGCACGCAACAGAGCTGGCCGCCCTAGGGGGCGCATGGGAGCCAGCCTAACAGGCAACCTATCCAGCCAGCTTGGAGTCCAACCTAGGCTGGGATTCCTGGTGGTCCTCTCTTCTCCTCCTTCATGGCCACCATCTTGATCGTATTTTTGGGATTCTTGGGAGCCGTCTTAGGGGTCATCATGGGGTAGGTACCTAAGCAAGAAAATTGCATTTCCATGAGGTAGCAATCCATTCAGAATGTGCGACGTCATGGAAGAATAGGAACGAGTTCACCTTGATTCGAAGGGCATCGGTTTGAGCTCTTGTCATGGGACCGTTTCTAGTGCTTGTAGTAGTTGGTGGAAAGGGTTGGACTGCATCCCCCGCGGTCCCCGATAAAGTTGCATGAACCATGTCAACTTGTTTGTACCGAAACTCTAGCCGCAAAAACTCCGGAACACCAGCAAAAACCCAACAACTAGTACCTAAAACCCCATAAAATCAAGGCCAGGAAAGTGTATGGACCCTCCCGTAGTCAGCCAAGTCCTCAGGTGCCAAGATCGTGTATATAGGGAAGAGAAATTCTCAACGCCTTCGTCGGAGAGAGCACAAAAAACGTTACGTGGGGGAAAGAAAAAACGGAGGAGTACGAGTTGTAATAAATTCTTCTCTCTCTGTTCCATATTAGATGACCCCCAGATAGATGTATTTAGACATATGTCAATACTATATACACCCCCTCCGTCTCGAAACAAATTGTCATTGAGATGGAGCATCTAATCTAATCTAACATATCTAAATGGGAGCAACCCACTTAGTATACTAGATGATATCCCGCACGTTGTTGCGGGACTTCTCGGATACAGTACGACAGCTGAGATAAAATATTACTCCAGTAAACAATTGCTTTATAAGCATCGAGTAGTCTCATTGCCATTGATACTTGATAAATCATCTCAGTTTTTGGATTAGTTAGCCAACAAATGGTGAGGAGGATATGGTTCAGCTTGTGTGGTGTAGGATACAGGTGATGCAATCCTGCCAACGCGTACACACAAAAAAAAGGCCTGACGGGAATCAGTGTCATGATACTCATCAAACTTGCAAAAAAACTAGTGAGTAACACATGTCAGAACTAAATTTCAATGTAGTAACTGGGCTTGGAACAGATAGAGATTGGAGATATTGGACGGGAGTTGATGGTTCATATCTTCCTCCACGGAAGTAATATACTCTGCACCTTGGATAGATGTGTACCTCAGCGGAAGGCCTGCCTGGCGGAGTTGCTCGGGTGCCATCGCCGATTTACATTTGCATCCACATCCACTCCAGGTCACCCGCGTCTGCAACATCGGCAGCGTTGCTTTCTTCTCCGGTCCACCTTTGTGATTATGTCCACCAACAACGTTGAGCCAGGCCAGATCGAGGCGGCCGGAGAGATCGCATATAAGGCGTAAGCTGGGCATCGGCATGGGGGACTCGAGCCAGTAGTTCTTTCAGCTCACAGGCATGTCGTCTGGGCTACGGCAATGCTCGTTTCCAGGTGAGCAAGTACATATCGTACGACACCGTGAAGCACAACATACACATACTTGACCTCGTCAGGCAATTCGGCGAGAAAAGAAGATGGTCTTGATGCAGAGCTTTGCTCCTTGTCCGAATTGGTTAGGGGGGGAGGGGGGAGTGCAAGGCAGCGGGTGGTGGTAAATCATAAGGCTGGTCATAGTGGGAGTAACTTCAGCAGTAACATAGGTGCCACCTAAGCAAAAATGATGATGTGGCAGCTAATTAATGAGGAGAGAGACAAATGGAGTAACTTAGCTAGTTACCATCACATCACAGTTTCCAACACAGGATGAGTCTATAAGCTAATTAATGAGTCCATGTATGTTACTACTTTGAAGTTACTTTGCATTGTGATGGTAGTAACATAGTCTAGATAAACGTGTATGTTACTAGTCTAAGTTACTCTCCATTGTGACTAGCCTAAGAACTGAATATTGGGTGCAGATATGAGATAGGGGAGGTGAAGTGCAAGGGGTTGTGCAGTAGTGGGGAGGCGAAGCGATGAGTCGACCTTGGAAGATGTAAAGTGTGTACTGTACTTGATTTTTTTTTAGGATCGATGTGTCCTTGATTGATGCCACGTTGGATTTTTTTTTTCCAATGTAGCTTAGTTGATGATGTGGAGGGCTGCATGCTTAGAGAAATCTAGCAGTGGGTTGCATATAGGATAGGATTTCTCTCAACATGCAAGGTGTCCACATCAACTAGTCTCTAATTGGTCCAAGTCACAATCAAGTCTTCCACATGGTAGGCTTCTGTTTTTTACTAGGGTACCCACCCGCTCAGTTTGTACGTCTTCCAGCGTATTTTCTTCCTATTCAATTTCTGACAACGGTGAAATACTCCCTCCGTCCGGGTTTTCTAGTCCCCTAACAATCTGCAGCGCGACCAAGATAGAAATCTATTGGGCACTATTGTTCACCAGTTCTAGTGTATTTTGTCCAATTAGAGATCGTTTCTTAATTAGTGCATTAACTCCCTGGATGGAAATCGTCCCTTCGTTTGCTGCGAAACTACATGCACGGGTGGAGAAGGAAAATTAGAGAGAGAAAAGTGCGGCTGGGAGATTAATTAGGCACGGATTGTTATGCTATTTATTACTTACGGGCCTTATTTGGAGAGAGTTTTGGGACAAATAGATTTTGGTTAGGGGACTCGAAAACCTGGACGGAGGGAGTAGTAATGTTGGAAACGGCAATGCATGAGACTTTAATTGAGGTTCTTGTCTTAATGTTATTTTTTAATCACCCTCTCCTCTTCCGTGCTTTTTATCCTGCTCGAGCTACTCTTCGTGCCTCAACATCTTGGCATAGCCGCTGTCCATTTCCTCTCCATTGCCACCAGACGAGATCAAATCCGTGGTGCCAAGTTTTCCTGGCACATATGCGGATGTCATTTGTCTCTACATCGACGCATGCACGTAGCTGGAGCACCCCGTGCCCAATAACCAAACCCTCACTTGATTGCCGTCTACGCGAGTTATTATCTACCGTTTGTTTTTGCAGGCATGGATTAGTTTACAGTGGCTGCGCCGATGTTGGGCGTGGTACCGCCGTTACGCGCTGGGATCATGTCGATGTGAATTGTTAAGAATCAACCGACGCGACCCATAATGAACCTCCGTTGGCAAACCGACATTAGGAAAATAGTCACGTGATGATTAGTGTACAAAGCACCGAACGTACATGAAGGCCCGTACGGGCGCCTTCTCAATGCCGAACAGGCGCCTCTGTAAATAGACGCCTCTACGGAGGCGTCCCAAATCCTTGTATAAATAGGGCTTTGCCCAGATCAATAGAAGACAGTTCGATTCATTCTCTTTAATTTTCGATACGTTATCAGCATCGCTCTGCCGAGAGCAAAAATCACAGGAAAAGAGAGAAGAACAGGGAAAGGTAAGATGCCAGGCTTTCACCTGCGTACCCTGATTTCTACTATCGACGTCCATTGTTTCCCCGTCGCCGCTACGGCCGCGGGGCTGGCTTCCGCTGCCACGGCAACGGCCGTGGCCTGCGCCACGCCGTACCAGCGTATTTCTGCGCCGTCTTCAGCGGTTCAGCCTGATGTCGCTGACGCCGACGCTAAGCGACGAGGACCCGGAGCACTTCGTGCCACCAGGATACGGTTCCGTACCGGACCTGGAGTCGCCGCCGGTGCCGCCACAGGCCGTCTTCCCCTTCGGCATGGACCTCTGTGGCTCTGTGTGAAAGCAGAGCCCGAAGAAGAGGAGATGGTTGTCGCGGCCTCGGCTCCATCCGCTGCGGCTCCGGCCGCAACCTCACCGGCGCTGGCCGCATCCCCGCCTCAATCGCCCTCGCCCGAAGCTCGCCGCATCCTGCGCCGATTCGCGACGGCCATGGCCTCGCGTCAGCCTGGCTTCCGCTCGGGCGCATGGGATCCCGCATCCCTTGGCTTCTCTATCCAGGTCGAGGCTGGCATCCGCCTCCCCAGCGTCTCCTCCGATGAGGAAGAGCGCGACGTGAGCCACTCTCGTCTCCAATGATTCAGCCGACCAGCTGCAGTAGTCTCCGCCTCTGTCGGTCATGGTGGATTGGGCATCGGTGTGGCTGAAAACTTCCTGGTCGCTCTCCTTATCTGTCTACCGTAAAGGCTGGTCCTGGCTGGGTTACTAATTACGCCCACCTAAATACGTTGGCCCACCATACACTATTTACTTAATATGGAGTAGCACGTATACATCAGCACTCTAGTAGTAGATTGGTGAACTAGTATAAATTGTTCATGTTTTTGCTAGTGCAACCTTGGCATGTTTAGATCATACTAGAGGCTGGGGCGCCCCTTGGGGCGCCTCCTGGCCGGTCCATTGCGTACCAATCGCAGGCCAAACTTCATTTTGGTTAGTCTTTATGTGTTTTATCACACAGGACAATAACAATAGCACAATATCTGTCCCTGAAGAGATATCAAAGTCAACAAGGACCCAAAAAACTTGGGTGCATTCTGAACTGTTATTTCAACTTAATCTAAATTAGTAGTAGCATCAATGGTCACCAGGACAACACTAAGTTCACAGTTTGGTAGAAAATTAGATGAACTGCGGTGGCAAACACACGTCAAAGCTTCAGGTATAGCTTGAGCACTCCCAGAAACAAGGGCCTTCCACACTCGTTCCCACCTGCATGAAAAATCATAGAATTTATCTGCCTTTTGCATTCAAACTCTCTTCTTAGGGGGAACAGACTTAACTACTACGATGTTATAAAGAATTATCTGATCAACACAAAACAAATCGAGTAGAAACCACCAGTAATTCTTACAACAGAAAACAGTAGAAAAAATATTTGAAAACTCATTACTAAAAGACAAGGCAGGTGCTAACATGGCAGAAATGTAGTACAAATACATGGTTTAAAACCGTAAGGACTAATTGTGTCGATATCCAACTAAAACTGGTCACTGGATCAAGTTCTCAAATATGTGCAACCATTATTATTGTTTGGTCAAAAAGATACCATTGCTATCAATGAAGGGATAACTAATCTAATGAAGTGATGCTTGAATAAAAGTAACTATTATGATTTATATAATGTCATTAACTTTTTCATGCTTATGATATTGGTTTGGATAGAAAGAAACCAATCGGTATCGAAGTATTTTTTTTTGGATAAATGGAATATACAAGATGGATAGAAAACAAAGTGTAGTGGCAAGAACATATATATCAACCCATAGGACACACCAACTACAGTAGTCCTACAAATAGTTGAGGACCCCTTTTACACATCAGAGCCTTCCACTTGCAATTGTACTTCTGCCCTTCAATGTCTGCACGGAAAACCAAGATCAAACATGAGACAAAATATGATAGGCCGTGTGTCACGTTTTGCACATATTAAATCATTGGGTAGAACATTACGTAGATCAGCAATGGTACGTCATGTTTTAGTTGTAAACATGAAAATAAAATCCTAATCAATTTAGCCACAAGCTAATTAGATGCAGAGGAAAGAGGGGTATATAAGTGAGCATAACAATGACGACCAGGTTCTAGAGAAAATTGCATGCAAATACATAAGGTATTCTAGGGAGATAGACCGGGTTATACACAGCCAACCATAAACAAGGAACATGCTGGCTTTACATTGCACACGCATAGTGGCACACAGAGAAGGTAGCCTAACTATAATACTGCCCTTATTAAGCTAGAAAACATGGATTGGATGTAACTGACGCATGCCATATATGATGACATCATCAAACACACGCTATTTTACCAATATTTTCACTTCTCGGCCATAGTAACCAGGGAACGAATCATCCTCTCTGAAGTCGTACTCGAGTGGAAAGGATACGTAGCTATTGTATGGACCATCTCAATTGACTCAGAGGAGAAAATACTAAATGCGTCGATGGGTAAACTGTTCTATAGAACGTTGGTGGTTAGATTCTAACACCCGCTGGTTAAATTTATTTCAGATGGTGTTGTTGTATGACACCAAACACGAAAGTGACCAGTACCAAGCAGGGGGTGGCAACAATACTAACAAAACATAGAAATCAACTGGTAATTCGGTTTTAATAAACAAAGCCTATAGCTAGCAAAGTGACTTATACAAATCACTAATATACCGAGTGACATAAACAGAACTGTTAAGCATTAATTAGTATCTAAGCCTATATGAATGTATACAACAAGTAAAAGAGCAATTTCGATAATATTAACCAGCACATGGCAACATAAAGATCATGTGCACAAGGAAAGTACCTCCGGATCTAAGATTCCACAAACCAGGTGTTTTATACCTTTATTTGCTCCATAATTTGTTATCCTATTAGCTATCAGGTAATCAGCAAGTGTATTCGAAAAATATATACTGAAACCAAGCGCATTATTTAATGAGGTTTTGACTGACTAATCTAAACATTACATGATATTTCATTTCAGCTCACTATCATTCTAAGGAAGCATAACGAGACTGAAAGTTGGGACTGGAGCAAAAGTAACTTCTCTTACCAGCGCAATTACAGTTCTATAACCTGTCTTGCTTCTTTTCTCATTTTTTAAGAAACCACGACATTAATAGTTTTTCAAAGCAGCAAAGGGATCATAATATCTTCTAGGTTTCAGTCCACCTAAAGCTAATAAGAGAACTAATACTGACATAGTACCCTGTCAAAAAAATACTGACACGGTAGATATATTAGTCTGAGATAGCACCCATCGAGAATGTGAAAAAAAGCAGACATGGAGGATTTAATTGACAAGCGATTGTTTCCTAAATATAGAATTCAGTTTGAAGGATTAACTCACAAATGTTTTGAGAATCCGGGAGAGAAGATCATGTGTGTGCCCCAAACACCACTTCTGATACCTGTGCAATGGCAACATGATAGTTTAATGCCAAACAGTGTAAACCGGGCCTATATACAAGATTTTTGCAATGACACAGCTTGATATATTTTAATCATTTTTCATTTCCCATAGAACAAACACAGAATAAAATGTGACATCTTAAACCATGCCAGAGTACTGGACATCTCGACTTGCAAAGACCCTTAAGCATTCCTGCTCAGCTTGTGCTTTTACCTATTTAGTATTTACCCTGAACGGCAAGCAACTGCACATTCAATTTAGCAATTGTTGCCTTAACAAAAAGGTAACAATCTAGCTAGTTAGGTGAAAATACACGGATGTGGCATGTTTCAACTATATGTGCCCAATAAAATCTTTTACTCTTAATCTCACCAATTATATATGACTACTCATCACTTTCGTTTGAATCTAAAATTATGTTTGCATCCAAAATTAATTAAGAAATCACGTATAATGAACGAGTCTAAAATTATGTTCGCATCCCCTTTAAGAAAAGAAAAATTAATAGCATGAACAGAAACGGCGTGTAAGGAACGAACTAACTCCGAAATAAGTGCAGGTGCCTAACCAACAGCCTGTCTAACGGCGATTGTGTAGAAACATCTGCTGTCACTGATGAAGGGCATCGTCGATGCTCTAAACCTGAGCCTGGTGATCAAACCTAGATCAAGGTCTTGAACAGTAGGATCAAGATGTGTAACCTATAAATGGAGACCAAGGGGATGGTGACACGACTGGGATCCTAGCCAGAGCCACCCAGAAACAACCGTGATGAACCAGCAAGTGAAGCTGCGATAAGGAAGCACTAATGATTCTGCGAGCTGAAGGTCCAAACAGGAGGCTGGCCAAGCATAATTACAAATATTTGATGTCTGATGTTTCCAAAAGGTCTTGCCTACGAAAAAACCAAGTCATGTCATAAAAGTAGCACATAAATAAGAAGATGAATGAAGAAATGATATGAACTCGAATAGGCTATGGTATTTAAAGAACCATGTAAATACCAACCAGCATAGGATAAATAGTGTACACCTGCTAATGGATATTTATTATGAAGAGAAGATCTATACTAAATAAAAAATAATAAGGAATGATGGATTATACCTACTCATAGCTGAACAAGGTAAACAAGTTACTATGATCCAGACCAGCCAAGTATGGAGTGCAACGAACAACGTGTGATGATCAGAGATAACAAACAACGATATGAAATGAATTATAATTATTGACAGTGTAGGTCTAGAACTGCATACACTGCATAGTAGCCTAGTAGGTACTTGAGGAATCAATGTATATGCTACTAATTGTAATTTCTTGTATAAGGAATATTCAGAGTTATTTAAGAGATAGACCTTAAAGTATAGAAACAGAGTACTCAAGTTATTAGTAGATGCACTAAATAGTTTCAGGTGTAATAAGTATCCAAATGTGTTCTTTAAATAAACAAAAATAGAAAATATCATAAGAATGTGTGAGCTGGCTCTATTCTGTCATGTGACTAATCCTCTAAGGCCAGTCCAAAGGGAACGTTGATCTGACTAATAATACTACCACAACCTGCAAGGAATTCAATGGCAACGAACAGTAGGAGCTTGAACCTCCATTCCATCGACAACTGAAAAGGAGAAGCATTAAATAATCCAAAAACAACATTGTCAAGAGCAATGTGAGCAGACAACCATGACTGAAAAATAGAGACGCATGTCCACGAACCAAATTACACAAACAATTTATGTCTACTAAAATCAGTAGTTTCTTTCTACGCTCCCAGTTCTTTCCAACACCTGAACATGACACTATTCTGATGTAAGTATCTGCTACGGACCTCCATTCCATCGACAACTGAAAAGGAGAAGCATTAAATAATCCAAAAACAACATTGTCAAGAGCAATGTGAGCAGACAACCATGACTGAAAAATAGAGACGCATGTCCACGAACCAAATTACAAAAACAATTTATGTCTACTAAAATCAGTAGTTTCTTTCTACGCTCCCAGTTCTTTCCAACACCTGAACATGACACTATTCTGATGTAAGTATCTGCTACGGATTTCTCATGATAATGTGAGCTACTAATTTTTATTTCACACATTTCGCTTATAAATAGTGTTTAAAAGAATTGGTACGGAAGTAATAAAATGGATTACTCCTAATTATTAATTCACACCTTGGAGTAAATAAAGCAATACAGATAATATAGCCAAGCACTTCGGGTTTTGTAGGAGCACCACAGAGAAGAAGCAAGAGCCGAGGAACATGTCAACCTAGGCAGGAGGCTCGAGCATGCAAATAAATTCCTGAAACGACAAACAACAACTCGTTTAATACCCCATTACCAACATAATTTTCAACAATACATTTTTTCTTTCCTGGCGCATCAAATTTTCTATGAGAATACTAAAAGTTCTAAATGTGGTGCATCACAGTCCATATACGATCTGAGACTAATATGTGCTTACAATTCAAGATAATTCACATAGTATAGCAGACAAAAGCACATATAGCTCCAATAACTCCACAAGGTTCTAGACTTCTAGGGTAGCAAAATCAGAAGTAAATGCAAATA
The DNA here is from genome assembly GCA_028641055.1 of Alopecurus myosuroides. Classification (NCBI taxonomy): domain Eukaryota; kingdom Viridiplantae; phylum Streptophyta; class Magnoliopsida; order Poales; family Poaceae; genus Alopecurus; species Alopecurus myosuroides. Next base: position 360,726,798 of record CM054059.1, on the reverse strand, counting down.
CCCAACCGATCAAAATTTGCAAAACTAAAAATGTGTGTTCTGGGCCAAAACATAAGATATATGACAGTGACGATATTGAGTGCATTGCTTAAATCAAGTAAAGGGCGCAGACATAGCCACATGTCATAACTCATAAGGGAACTGAAGTATTGCAAGATATATCACCAATCTACATAAAAAGTTAAAAACTGATTAGATTCGAACAGAAGTAGCACTCGATGGAGGTGAAGCATGCCAATGGATGGTAGCATCCCCACATGCATAAATCAAAATGCATATTTCTGCAATGCATTTTCTATCCATAATTTTCTAGAGCTACTAATGCAACTCTTACTATTAGCATTCATGAAAAAATAATAAAATAGAACATGTATTCAGAATTCACCTACGCGCCAAAGACAATCATTGAATCCCATTGCATTAATGCTGGCAAATTGTCACCACGGGTGTAGGTATCTCCAGCCACCCAAACTCAAACATTCCAATTCACGTCCTAAAATCACCTATCAGGTCCACGTGTATAGAAATTGTTAGCGGATATATCTTAGAGCAGAAAACATAACATCGTAAAATCACATATCACGTCCATGAAAGTGTAGATCAAAAGGAAAGAACAAGACCGCACAGTTACATGTCAGATCAAGAATACATGTAACAGCCTAGATATTACCAAATAAGCACTGAACTTTTGAACAACATAACAAGGATAAGTTGACTGTACCTTGCTTTGAGGAATTTCAAGGATGTGTTGTCATCCAACAATCTGCAAAGTATATATGTACCAAAAAAATCAAGCATCCAGAGAGAGGAACAGACTAAATGTGGGAACATGGAACCTCCTCAGGTCACACTGGACAACGTCGGTGTTGGAAAGTATGTCCCAAACCTACAGTTAGCAAGCAAATCAGATTATCGCATGCCACAAAAAATAATATGAACTCACGACGAATTCCAATCCAGCAAAATATAAAGCGACAAAGTTGTTCCAAGTTAATATGGGGTCAGCTGCTCACCCCATCAGTCGCCAACACGATAAATTCATCCTTCTCCGTGACGCGGTGGTATGAAACATCAGGGACAGAAATTACACCATAATTCTTTAGACAAAAGTCTCCAAATACTCTTGCCATGGACAACCCTGGTGAGTTGTACTTGGGAAGTCAAACACGAGTAACGTCTGGCTCATTTGGGAGAGAAAATACTCTACCGCTTCGTTGCCTGATCCGTGCTGCTTCACCTGCAAGCAAATAATTTGCCTGATTTAGTGGACTGTATGCTGTAATAAAAAGAAACCTACTCACACAGAAAGCATAAACCAGTACAAATAAGGGCGAGCATATGCATTGTATCATTATTCAAGTATGAGATTTGATGGATATACACAAAAGCGTTATAAATTGTCACAAGCTGTAATTGCAAAAGCTGCCTGTGCTGTTTGTAACAAAGCACAACAAGGAAAACGGTGGGTAAAATCAGATGCACAGCCAAGATATTAGCATGTGTAGTAGGAAGAGGGGTGCACCATTGCCACGGCCAGGCTGCATTGGTCTCTCACGTCCTCATGTTCCAGCCCAAGAAACCGGTGGGAAACTTGATAGATGCATACCTGAACCTGCAATGAGAAAGAGAGAGGAACCTGGGATAGCGCGAGGATGACAGTGGCGGTACTGAACACAGATAGTCTCGACGCCAGGGACACGGACGGTGGCGGCGCCGGGAAACAGAGGGCGGGGCTGAACGTCCTCGTCGGCTCATCTGTCTGTGCTCCTCCTCGCTCCTGTCAGAAGAAACATCGGAAGCCCGCACTCCTTTTCCTGAGGTGGAAGAGGTTGTCAGGGAGGAGGAGAGAGAGCAGCAACAGAGCACAACGAGATAGCCGGACTTGCTGCATCTATCACGAGGTAGGGGAGGAGGAGAAAGGGGCACCTTCTGCTGCGCGAGGTAGCAGGACTTGATGAAGGCGAGCATGTCCGCCAACGGGAGCAGCTTCTCCACCTCGTGCACGACCGCCTCGATGCCCAGGTCTTCCATGCCGCCAGACGCCGCCGAGCGTGTCCTTATCCTTCTTGCTGCGGCGGCACAGCCGGCCACCGGCCGACGACACGAGATTTGGGCGACGAGGTTTGCGGCAGAGAAGACGGCGGCAGCGGCGGCTTGGAGGATGCGCGAGGGGGTCGAGGTAGGGGTAGAAGGGATACACAAGTGGCGGCGGCCGGCGGCTGGTTGCTGAGGTCGAGCCGCTGAGAAGTTGGGAAGAGGAGGAGGCTGCGTGCACGCGTGGGAGACCTAATGGGGAGACTACGGCCCGCACTTTTTTTTCCCATCTCAGCACCAAACGATCCAATCAGTAGCAGAGCGCAGAGCCCGGCCATCCCGCCCACCACCGTCTGCCACGTGGACAGCGCGAGGAGGCGCCCAGCCCCTCCGCTCTTGCTTGTTCTTCGATATTGTGTCTATAAATGACTATATGTTCAATGTGTTTGCATTTAGCAATCTCTATAACATATATAAATGGTACAATAATATTATTTTGCAATTTCTTGCAAAATAAAATATCAACTTGCCATCAATTAAGTCTAAAATTGTCTAATAGGCACATGATGACTTAATTCGAATTGACTTGATATGCACAAATTGTGAAGTGACTACCTTCGGAACGAGACGGACTTCAAATGTTGATATCTCGAAACAAGACAGACCTCATTTATTGATATCTCGAATTGAGACGGACCTCATTTGTTGATATCTCGAAACGAGACGGACTCCAAATGTTGATATCTCGAATCGAGACGGACCTCATTTGTTGATATCTCAAAACGCGATGGACTCCATTAAAATGGTGATATCGCGAAAATGTTGTGGCACCAAACAAATTTCAAGTCTTCACTTGAACTCACAATTTTGTAAATTTTATTACAGCACAACCATGATGATTTTAATTTACATCCAAGTAAATTTACAAATCTCTGGTTCTCATTAATGTAGGACAAAATGACCGTCAAAGAATTTGAAGAGCTTGCGCTCGACGGACATAACTATTCTACATGGGCTATGGATGTTAAAGTTAGTCTTTCATCTCGTGGAATTGCAGTTGCACTCATACCACCTGAGGATCCTCCTCTTCCACAGGGAGTTGCACAATTAACTGAGCAACAAAAATATGGTGCTTTATATATTATAAGGAACCATATTCATCCAGATCTAAAATCTAAATATTTAATGGAGGAATCTCCAAGCAATATGTGGCAAGCACTCAAAACTCGATATGAACAGCAAAAGGCAGTTATACTACCTGAAGCTAGTCATGAGTGGACCCATTTAAGACTGCAAGATTTTAAATCTATCGGAGATTATAATCATGCGGTTCACAAGATTTGTTCAAAGTTGCGCTTTTGCGAGAAGGAACCTTCAGAAGTGGAGAAGATAGAAAAGACTCTATCAACTATGCTCCCGGCTGATAGGATCCTAGAGCAACAATACCGTGCAAGGGATTACCAAGTTTATTCTGAACTTATTCATGTACTCCTCCAGGCAGAGAAACATGATGAACTTCTTTTAAAGAATAGTCATCATCGCCCGGTTGGGGCTGCCCCTCTGCCTGAAGTACATGCAAATTTTCAGAAAAACAATATGTTCAATGGTCATTTCAATGGCCAAACAAAGAACTTCAATGGTAACCGCAACCGCGATAAGAAGAACAAGCCATACAATTCAGACAAGGGGAAAGGTGTAGAGGCCCCAAACCGGAAGGTTCAGAACCCCTCATATGCATACATTCACGATCCCAGGAAGATCAGTCGTGAACAACATACGAAAGTGGTACACAGATATAATATCCATTACACGAATAAAAGCAGTCTTACAAGCCAATTGTCACATGACCAAGTCTTTATTCACTACCACGCAGGACAGGCAAAGTCTTACAACAACTAAACATCGGAAGATAAACGTAGGTAGCCTATGTCAAGCTTTCACCAACAGGCTGCTGACCGGGAGCCGAGCCTAGTTCGCGTAGTCGTCGGAATAGTACTCCTCCTCGTACTACTCCTCGGGCTGTACCTCCTCAAAGTCTGGCAAGTATATACCAGGGGCGAAACCAAATGAGTACGTTTGAATGTACTCAACAAGACATCCTTTATACACTTACAAATGCATCATGCTTGTATGGTGGATAGGTAGGCCATACATAGGGCTCGCTACCAATGATGTTCATGTAAGATGACATCATAGTTGCAGTCATATTAATCTGTATCTTTGTTGAAGAAGATACTTCAGAAGAAAATAATGTAGTTTTCTTTCTCTTGTCGATATCTCATGTACAAGAGGTTTTGTAAACTTGTTTTACAAAAGGAAGTTTTTCTTTGCAAAACTTCTTGGAACAACACGTCCAAACTTCATCGGTACCTTCCAGGTACAACACTTCGGTTTTGAAAACATCTTTTTAAAACTCAGCACAATACTAGCTACATGGCCTTTCAACTGCCCATATCCGAGGGCTCGGCTATTCTGAATAGTTTTACTCTGCAGAGGTGGTACACATTCCACTAGATCCAAAACTCTGCCATGGACCACCCATAGATCGACACAGCGATATGCAAGCACCAGAGAGTTGATCCTAACTGTCCACTCTGACACAAGCTAGTACATGGCTATCCCTTCAATCAGGTTTATTCCCCTGGCACCATGTCACACATCGCCAAACAGGGGACCCAACTGTTGCAACCGGAGGAGAAATTAATCCCACACTTTGCATGTCCCGTTCCTCCCTCCTGGCAACATTTCGGTTCAGAGTACCATCCTCTCTATAGCATCTTGGGATAGGACACATACTAATCTGTGCAAGCATCTAGATAGGCCCCATACCCATATAGGGGTAGAGTGGCAGTACATCTTGGTTGTCCAGCGAAGACTAGGTTATGTGCCTTTTGTAAACATTTGAAAACACCTTCATAATTTTTCCTTCGGTGAACAAGGTCCCGTCTTTCCACCATAATCTCCTCGTAGAACCATCTTTGTTTTGCAAAAGCACATTTTAAAGTTGTCCACTTAGGGACTCAAGATTATTGTTTAAGACGGTATTCATATACCTTATGGTGGCTAAGGGCTTGGTAACACCAAGTTGACTAATGGCAAGTGATATATAGAATATATATAATATTAGTAATATAATTCACTCAATAAAAATAGTTTTAGCAAACAAGTTTTGAAAACTTTAGAAGTAGTTTAATGCATAAATGTATTGGGAATATAACAGCAAGCTTTAAGGATGGCTTGCCTTGGACGTACTGAGGATCCTGGTCTTGCTCGCAACAAGTATGATAGTAGTATCCTCCCGCCCCGACTATTTCTTCGTCGTTTTCTATCGTCGTAAAATAAAAGCAAAGCATCCTATCAGAACCTTACCAACCAACACCTTGACTCAAACACAACATACAACAAGCAAAAACACTCACAAAAATAACATACACGCTCCTAAAATAATCCCACACAAGCATGCACCAATAACAATAAATTTCACTACTACTACCACACTATTATAGTTGAACTAGTTTGTTTTTAACCAAATGGGATGGAACCAGTGGGTGTTCCACTAGGTCTTCCATGCCATTTGAGAGGTATTATGCCTCTGGTCCATCTTGTGGAAACAAAATAATTCATAGTGAAAAAGGCTACTAGCTATCCTAGTGCAAAACATTAACACTAGCAATAATAATCAAACCTATGCATGCATCTCAAAAAGGCTCAAGGTAACTTACAGAGAAGGAAAAAAGTAAATAACAGTACCAAAATGGTACTGGATCCAAGTAAAAACACTCCTATAACTAGGATAAAAATCTAGCAAAACATTCCAACACAAGTATTACATGAAAAAAATCTAGGGATTTCTACTATGCTCATTTTAATGCCCAAACAAATACTAAACATGCATGGATTTGTATCATGGCATCCCTGTGAGTAAAACTACCTAAGAACACTCATCATATCATTCATACATGCTAGAAAACAGATTGGCACCATCAAACAATGATTTACTAAACAAATCCATTCACTTTATTTCTAACAGAAATATGCATTTTCTTAAATCTGTCACCAAATTAATTCTAGAGCTCAAAAATTTACACAAATCTAGGAATACATAGATCTATCTAATATCTAACAGATCCAATTGGATTTACATCAAAAACTGCTATAAATAAATCCTAAAATTCATAGAACATGCTACTGGTGTTTTACCAAAATGGATACCATTTCAAAATGGTAGCTCACCTTGGGGTGAGGTCAAGCCCTACTGGTAGATCTAGTCAAGATCTACTCTAGGAATTTTAGTTTGCTCATTTTAGACATTCCATCAAAAAGTTATGCCATAAACATTCTCACAGACAGTCCTCAGTTCATGATTTTTCATACTCGTTCATCCAAAACCAGATCTGCTTGTTGTCAACGTTCAAGATTTTGTTCATGCACCTCTGGGAATTTTTGCACATTTTTTTTTGAGCTTAACATTTTCATTTTCGAATAAAGTAAACAGCCATATTCTGGATATTTTGAAAAAGAAACAAAACATAGCGCAGTGGGCTGGTCAACGCCTGGGGCGCGGCCCAACAGCGCCTGGCGGCCCGCCTCGCTTCCGCGACGCGCGGGAACGGGCGTACCGCTTCGCCATTCAAGCGTGGCCGTAGATCCGGAGATCTACGGCACGCGGCCATTCTCCTTTCTCTCTCCCTCGTTCTATTTCTTCTCCGGCAAGCGCACGGAGACCGGCGGCGAGAAACGAGCGAGGCTCACCTAGGGGGGTGCAGGGCAACAGGAAGCGGTCGGGGGAGTCGCGTGAGGTCGATGCCGTGTAAAGGTACAACAGCAACTGCGCGGGGTCGCTCCAATCGACGGCGCCGTGCTCGGGTTCCGCGGCGGCTCCGACGAGGGCTTTGGCTCTTCTGCAAACGAGGGGAGGTGGCGCGGTTCAGGGTGGGGCTACGGAGATAGGGGAGTGCGTCTAGGGTGGTGAGAGAGGCCGTGGTGAACTGTGGAGGGCGTATTTTGCCCCGTGCTGTCGCGGTGGCCGCGGGGAAATCCCGGCGATTAGCGCTACCGCGGGCAGCTCGGGGGCGTTGGGCGGGGTGGGAAGTGACAGTGAGGTGAGGGGGAGGTGGTGCACTGGGGTAGAGGCTCGGGGGCGGTTTATATAGTGGTGGCGACGGTGGCGCACGCTCGGGCGTGGCCGCGTGCCCGCGGCGAGCTCGTGCACACTCTGGCACGTCCCGGGTCGCTCTCTCCGGCCCCGTGGGAGGTTCCAACGTAACGAGGATGGCTTGGCGCCCACTTGCACCGTGCCAGGTCGAGGAATGCACGGGCGAACGCCACTGTGGCTGGAGATAGGGAGCATGGTGTCATGCGCCCATCCCTCCCTCCCGTTTCTCTCCTCTCTGAAGTCATCTCTCCCTCTCTCGTTTTAGTCAAACCACTTGCGAGATGAGGTTCATAGCAGGGAGTGGTTGGGTCCATCTTCTAGAAGCCCGAATCCGTGCTCAAAAATATTGAGTGAGCAAAAAGTTCTAATCATTTGAAAATCGTTCTAGTTCACTGTTTCTGAAAACGAAAATTCAGTTAAGTTTCAGTTACTGAAATTTTTGTTAAGTGTTAAGGAAACAGAGAGGTTAACTGAATGTTGGGTTTGTTTTCAGGCCTTTAAAATTCTTTAAATTTTATTTTCCAAGCATGGTTCTGTTAAGCATCTTTAGTACTTTTCAAAACAGCAAAAGGATTTAAATTTGAATGACAATTGCTTGGTGAAAACAAGGTGGAAAAAGTGCTAGTTGGTGTTTTTCACTGTTTTCCAAAGTTCCACTTTTCTGCCTTATTTCTTAGCATAAAACCTTCAAGCCAAACATTGTTTTTGTGATTCCATTTTCTCAACTAGGTTATCCAAAATGTAGTATATATATCTAAGATCACATTGATGACTTGAAATCCCAAAATGTGAATTTTTATATTATGAATAACAAGGGTGCAAAACCCTTACTAGGCTTGTTTTTCAAGTTTGTTTTTATTTGAAAAACTTGTGATTTCACTTTGGTTAATTTGTTTTATTAATTCCACTTGATTCAATATTCAAATATAAGATGTTTTCAACATTGCCACATGGGTTTTGAGTTAGGGTAACAAGGATTATAAAAATAGAAAAGAATTCAAAAGTGATCAAAACATCAGAAACAAGTGGTTTGTTTTTAAATGAAAAAGCTTGCTTGCATAGATAGTCATAGCTCAGATACAACATGACGGATTACACAAGGGCCATAAAAGTTTTTGTTGGCTCTAAAAATTGGATTCCTTGTGTGAATACAAGTGTGCTAAAATTGGGGTGTGACAGACCTCCCCCCTTAAAAGAATCTCGTCCCGAGATTCGCGGGTTTAGTCTTTGAGGAAACCAGGGAATTATTTCCTGATAAAATCTTCACGCTCCCAGGTTGCTTCCTCCCCAGAATGATTCGTCCACTGAATCTTAAGGAACTTGAAAGCATTCCTCCTGGTAGCACGAACATTCTCCTCAAGTACCCGCAGGGGTCGATCACGGTAGGTCAAATCATCATTGAGGTCAATGGTCTTGAAGTCAATGTCTTCATAAGTGAGAGTCTGCTCAGGTACTTGAAGACAATTCCGGAGCAATGACACGTGAAAAACATCGTGAAAAGCTGACAGCTCTTCAGGTAGCTCCAGTTGATAAGATACCTCTCCCCGATGGGCTAGGATCTTAAACGGGCCAATATATCGGGGTGCGGGCTTTCCCTTGACGTGAAAACGCTGCATCCCTTTGAGCGGCGTGACATGAAGGTACACGAAATCTCCGATAGTGAAAGAGACATCGCGACGCTTAGTGTCCGCATAACTCTTCTGGCGTGATTGTGCGGCTTTAAGACGGTCACGGATTAAATGCACTTGCTCTTCTGCAGCCTTCGGAGTATCAACTCCAAAATCTGACTGTCTCCTGTTTCAGTCCAGTTCAGAGGGGTACGGCATTTACGACCGTAAAGTGCTTCAAACGGTGCCATCTGTAGGCTTGACTGATAGCTGTTATTGTAGGAGAATTCTGCGAACGGCAGACAATCCTCCCATTTAACTCCATAGGACAAAACACAAGCACGAAGCATGTCCTCCAAGATTTGGTTCACACGCTCTGTCTGTCCATCAGTCTGTGGATGGTAGGCTGTGCTAAAGGCTAGCTTGGTTCCCAAGGCTTCGTGTAACTTTTTCCAGAATCGAGAAGTGAACTGCGATCCTCGATCTGACACAATCCTGCTGGGAACTCCATGTAGGCTGACTATCCGAGAAATATAGAGATCAGCAAGCTGGTCTCCACGATATGTGGTCTTGACAGGAATAAAGTGTGCAACTTTGGTGAGTCTGTCAACGACTACCCATATCGAATCATTTCCTCGACTGGATCGTGGCAATCCAATAATAAAGTCCATCCCAACTTCATCCCATTTCCAAACACGAACTTGTAATGGCTGTAACAAACCAGCGGGATGCTGATGTCCAGCCTTCACTTGCTGACAAATATGGCACTTGGCTATAAACGAGGCAATGTCCCGTTTCATTCTGTGCCACCAAAACCTTTCCTTCAAATCTTGATACATTTTGGTTCCTCCAGGGTGAATAGAGTATAAAGTGTCATGAGCCTCAGTCATGATGGTTTGCTTCAACTCAGATTCAGTCTCTTCATTTGTGACTAAAAAATTATTGGAAATATTAAATAAGAGGGAATTGATCAGATTAGCATCACGTACATGCTTGTATTGTGTAATGATTGATAATTTGGTGGTGATTTCATGGGACGGGCCTATGTCGCAAACATAGGGCGTCTGGCCAAGGAAGATCAGCGACGTCACCATATCCTCCTCTACTCCGCTGCCATCCAGGTTCGCTGGTTTTCGAGCGGGAGCAGCACGCATTATGGTAGTCACATCGATGGTGATATGCGACAGGATGAGAGGCGAGAGGAGATGGACAAACGATTTCTGGCCTAAGAAGTCAGCTAGATGGGTTGTTTCTTGTTGACTACTGGGCTTGGTGCATACATACGGATTGTTGCTAGCTTTGGGCTTAAATACTAAGGGTATACATAGTGCTCAGCAGCTATTAACCTATATATACCAGTATTATATACGATTAGTACCCGCTGCAATACGTTGGGGGGACGAACCATTAGGGGGGGTTCTGACCCCTGCTAGCCCCCTTGTCTCTACCCCTAGAGCCAACCAAACAAGCGACTCGTATTGGAAGCGGATCCTCTTGGAGTTTGATGAGCGCAAATACCAAATGCCATATGTGGAGTACGTCATGGATTGTCGAGACATCGCAGTAGAATTCATAGATGGGGGTGCCATGAGACTACTGATAGAGACGTGGGGTGACGTGGTTGTGCGAAAGACAATGACACAGGGTTTTTACCCAGGTTCGGTACGGCGCAATAATGCGACGTTCCTACTCCTGCGAACTCACTATTCAGGATTAAAACCTGGAAGTACAGAGTGCAATGTGAGGTTCTATTGGCTGCTCGTCAAGGATCAACCTCTCGGCGAGTTAGCCTTTAGCTTCTTGTCTATCTATCATATCTCCCGTCCGGCTTTATATAATAGCCGGATTAGGGCATACAGAATAGGAAACCTAGAAGACTACGGTAACTCTCTTAGAAAGTAAGGAATCCGCCTTCTACTCCAAGCCAGATCACGTGGGCCGTGATCCGGATTCTTCTAGAATCCGGCTTCTGTGCGTCAGCTTACTGGGCCGCCTAACGGACCATAGCCCATCACCATTTAGGCCACCCTGGTAATCCGGCACTTTAGACTACCATCTGATATACCCCTAGTTGGTATATATCCGACAGTAGCCCCCAAGAAGGATTAAGACTCGGATTCGCCGTCTTTCGCCAAATGCATATTTTCCAAGAAATATCGGCCCGCAGTATTGATTCTTCTTTTTCTCCTCAAAGGATGTTACAACGCAAAAACTCGGAATCTGGAAAATAAGGCTTTTCTCGCACGATCCTTCGTGGAGAAGGAACTTCCTACGTTAGCGCTTTAACCTTGCTGACGTAAGGGACGTTTGGGTTACAGGTGGGAAACCCAGAAACATATCTCTGATAGATTCTCGCGGGAAACGAGGCGATAGCAATAATCACCTGTCGTTTCATTTCCCGGATTTTCCGGCGAGTGACACGCGTTGATCATCCAACGGTCAAAAGAGCCGTTAGCACACATCATGACGGAATTCCGGCTATAAATAGCCGTCTTCGTCCTCCGTAAAAAACTTCCGCTCTCACTCCGCACGCCATTTCCAGCGCCCAAGCCCTGGCAAAGTACTTCCCGAGCGCACGCACGCACCCAAGACCTCACCGGAGCCAGCATGCGCCCAAGACCTCATCGGAGCCAGCACGCGCCGCCACTCGATGGCATCTTCACCGTCTTCCCCAGCCAGCACCATCGCGAAGGACATCAACGAGATAATCGCGATGATGGACCCGCAACTGGACTCGCCAGTGCAAGCCTCCGGCGACGAGCCGATGAAAACCACCGGCGGCGCAGAGGGCGAGGAAATCCCTCACGCCTCCGCGGATCTTGCGGGATCTTCCTCCGCGCCTCCCCCACCGTTCGCGCCTGAGACGGTGGAGGAGAAAACCGCGCTCGTCGGAGACGAGCTCGCGGCCGTGGAGGCCGCTGCGTCCGCCGCCGCCGAAGCCGAAGAAGAGGCGGAAACTGCCGGCAACTGGAGTGCCAACAGTATTCCGCCATCCCTCCTTCCTACAATGGAGAAGGAGGGACTTGTACTGAAGGGAAAATGGCGGCTCCCGGAGGACGAGACCGAGCCCTCACCGAAGGACGGAGAACGCGTCCTTCTCTCCTCCCACATCCAGAGAGGTATGGGTCTGCCGCCATCCGCCTTCTTCCTCCAGATCTTGTCCCACTACAACATCCAACCACATAATCTGCCGCCAAATTCCATCCTCTCTTTAGCCGGATTTCAAGCCCTATTTGAGGGATATCTAGGTATAGCGCCTAGGTTAGATTTCTGGCTTTATTGTTTCGGGGTTAAGCGGAACTCTTCGGAGGGCGCACTCCCAACTTGCGGAACCATTTCCTTCACTCTTCGGAGATTCCGAGAGGATTGGTTCCCCAAGATAAAAACATCGCAGTCCGTAAAATTTTGGACGGGTTCCTTCTTTTATCACCCCGATGTTCCCTTTCCTGGGAAAACCACCGGGGTTCCACCTTTCTCGAACACTGCCGCTGTTACCCAAGAAAACTGGGAACTGAAGCAGTTCAAACCCTGCCGCCGGATCTTCTCAGGATCAAGCGGCGCATCGCAAAGCTCGTCGCCTCTGATCCGCCTCTAACCGGCATGGACACAGTCCTTTGCTGGTTGGAAAGGCGGATTTAGCCTTTGGCCAATCACGGCGCTCGCCTCCTCTGCGAATATTCGGGAGATGGCGATGCGATGCGGACAACCGACAAGGTTTGGTCGGCAAAAGATTTACGGAAACGCGAAAATCAATTGGTCGCATCCCGCAACCAATATGAAGAAAGCCGGCCAATGTACACGGCCGAGAATCCGGCTCCCAAGGTACATTTTTCGCCTTTTGGGTTTAACTCCTTGTCGTTTACTTGGTTTTCATGCTTTCAACTCATTTTTTGTCTTTTTGACAGATTGCCGAACTTCCTGAGTCGGATCTTTCTTCCGACGCCGATCTGGAGGCATTGCGCTCCGCCTTTGCCGGTGGACGTAAGCGCAAGAAGATTTTAGCTTCCCAGGAAGTCATTGACCTTGACGGGGTCCCCGTTGTCACCTCCAGGTTTGAACATCTGGGTTTGTTCTATTTTGTCGGGATTTTCTTCCTTTACCTTGGAGTTTTAACTTTCCGGCTTTTTCTCCTTTTTATCCTGCCTCCTTCTACTCTGAAGCCGAAAAAGCTAAAGAGGCACAAGGCTGTGGCCAGCAGAGGCCCACACCCTTCTCCTGCTACCGCTCCGGATACACCAATCGCAGCAACAGAAGAGCATGCTGCAGCCCCCAACACCGAGTCCCAGCAGACCAGCCAGCCCACTGTGCCGGAAACGGACACGAGGGAAAGGGCGGTCCCTGAGGTGGGAGGTCCTTCTCGGATAACTGAGGAGGAGATTCCCACCTTTGATAAGGAATTCAAAGATATCAACGAGGGCCTTAGCGCAGTTGGGAGTCTTTTTGCCGACTACGCAAAAGAGTTCACTGAAAACTTGGCAGGTTTACAGCGGATGAGCCAGGTATTATCTCTAGCCCCCAAGCAATAAGTCGAATGTATGATTTTCACTTAATGCTTTTTATCTTTATCATGCTTGTTTCTAACTTAAGCGTTCTGGTTTGTTTCCTTTTTTCAGCAAACCGCCGAAACCATAAACATGGAAGTTTTCAACAAGCTAACTGTCAAGAATAAGGAGGCTAGAAACCTTCTCTCTATTCTTGAAGTTAAGGAAATAGAGCTGGCATCATCTCAGCTGGCGCTGAAGGAAACAACAGGTATACTTTTAGTTCTCTGTAGTTCCTTGTCCATAATTTTTGCTAAGTACTTTTCCGAGTTTTCTTATTCCGGATATTTTTCCTTGCTTTCTAGCTGCTTTGGCGAAGGCCAAGCAAATTGCTGAAGATGCCGGCAACACCGAGAATCTCCGCCGGGAGAACTTTGACCTTCACAAGGAACTTGTGAAGGCTCAAAAAGATCTGGAGGCCAGCAATATGGCCCTTGGAATTGCTCAATCCAAGGCCTCCCAACAGGCGGACAAAGACAAGGCCATTATCCAAGATTTGGAAGATGCCTTGAACCTGCGCCTGGAGGAAGGCTCCGAGATGGACAAGATTCTCGGTAAGTTATCAACTTTTACCGGATTTTCCATGTCTTAACTTTTTTCTCTGTTTTTCCACTAACTCTTTTGTTATTTTGTCTTGAAAAAACAGGAGATGACCCAGATCTTACTCGGATTGAGAAAATCCGAGCTTTTGGGAAGGTATGGACTGCGATCAGAGCTGCAGGTATCCAGTTGGTCAACAAGTTCCTTCCCACAAGAATTGGAGAATTCTCGGAAGTTGAAAAACTTCCGGAAGCTATCCTGGAGGTGGCGGAGTCCAAGGAATCCACCTTGCGCTCCGCGGCACGGGGTGGTGCGCGCATGGCCTTAGGCCTTATGCGTATGCATTATCCCAGTGCCAAATCTTGGCGCGTCGCGTCCGGTATCCCTGTTGGATATACAGAGACCTAGTGGACCACCATCTTTGAAGAGATCAAAGGTCACGCCACCAAGATCGCCTCTATGGTGAACATCTCCATCACCTACCCAGAAGAGGAGATTCTCGAAGCCCCCGAGAACTACAGCAGTGATGAAGACTCAGATGCTTGAAGGATTCTTCATAACCTGGATGGTGGAAATAGAAAGTAGGAGCATTACTGCACTTTACAATGTAACTTATATTGTAATGCTTCTATTCTTTTGTATGAACAAGAACTCCGCCTTTTGCAGTTTAATTATGAAATTCTTTGCAAGTTTTCCGGGTTTAATATTCCTTTATCTTCTAAGTTCTCTGGTTTATGTGTTTTAACTGTCCTTAGTGTTTGAAATGGCTCGATGGTACTTTTAATCTTCATGCCGAGTTACTGGGTAAAACCAATCAGTTTAAACTCGGAAACATGGATCATACTAACGGCATTTTTACTAACTAGCTCCAGTGACCCAACACATAGACAATCAGATAATTCTTAGAGAATAGTAAGGAATTTTTTGAATGAAACTCGGGCATGCAGGCACAATCCGAGTTTCCTTTAGCCCTTAGTAGGCTGAAAATCATTCAGTTTTTAAACACCGAGCACACAGGCACAATTCAGGTTAACATTGAGTATTTTGTAAGATCATTGTGAAATAGATGAGACGGAATCATGCTTTGTACTATAATAAACTTGTAAAAAACATGGATATAAGAATTCCGACAACTTTATTTCATGATCTCAAAGATGTTTACATAGAAATTGAACTAAGTATAGAAGGGACGTAACTTCTGGATACTCCAGGGCCTCTTTGTCTCTCCTAGTTCAGCATCTATCTTTCTCTTTCTTTTGTGATTCGGCTTCTCGGGATCATCTTCCGTATCGCGAATGTCTACAAGATAATATGATCCATTCTTCATGGCTTTACTGATGACAAATGGTCAGCTTGTGCTTTCTTTGCTGCACCAATCTTAGCACTAGGTCACCTTCTTTAAAAGAACGATGCCTGATTTTCCGACTGTGATAACGTCGTAAACCTTGCTGGTAGATGGCGGATCTTTGAAGCACAAGTTCTCGTTCCTCTTCTAAGAGATCAACGGCATCCTGTCGTGCTTTTTCGGAATCCGAGTCATCAAAATCCTGCACTCTTGGGCTATCATGGATCATGTCCGTTGGAAGGATTGCTTCCGCGCCATAAACTAGGAAAAACGGGGTTTGCCCAGTTGACCTGTTTGGTGTTGTTCGAATGCTCCAAAGCACGGAAGGTAGCTCCTGTACCCATGCTCCAGCTGCTCTATGAAGGTAGCAAATCTTTCAAGGTAAACTTAGGGATCAACATGATGAGAAATAACAACGTAGAGACAAAAATAACAACTATGAAGTAAACTATTTATTTTTGTTTTCAATAAAGAGAAGCAAAACAAAATAAAAACAAGACAATAAACAAAATAAAGAGGTTGAGAGTGAGAGACTCCCCTTGCCAGAAGACTTCCTTCTCCTCGGCAACGGCGCCAGAAAAATCCTTGTTATGTGTTGTTGGGAACCCCAAGAGGAGGGTGTGATGAGCACAACGGTAGGAGTTTTCCCCTTAGTTAAGAACCAGGGTTATCAATCCAGTAGGAGAAAGAGAATCTTAGGAAGGTTTATGCCACTGACGGTGGTGCTGGCGCTTCACCGGTGTCAGCAACAACATGGAACCTGCACACAAAACAACCAAAATACTTTGCCCCAACGGTACAGTGAGGTTGTCAATCTCACCGGTCTTGCTGAAAACAAAGATTAGACGTATAGTATGGAAAATAGTGTATGCTTGCAGTAAGTAAACAAATCAGGAAAATGTTGTGGTTTGTTTAACATTGTAGAAAATGGATCGGGGTTCATAGTTTCACTAGTGGTGTCTCTCCATAAAAGATAGCATGCTGGGTGAACAAATTACAGCTGAGCAATTGACAAATAGAGGTTGCACCGTAGTGCAAAATATAACATGAAGATTACTATGGTATTTAGTGCGGGCATTACAACAAGATACATAGACCGACATCCATCTGCATCTATGACTAATAATCCACCCTCAGGTTATCATCTGAACCCCCTTAGGTATTAAGTTGCAAGCAAAAGATAATTGCATTAAACAAAGTGTGTAATGTAAGCAATGATTATGCACGCGGGCACTCTCACCGATGTTTCTCCCTAATGGCAACAGAACATCCTCCCCCTTCACGTTTTTTCCACTCGAGCAAGGCAACAAGGAGGCATGAACCCACTATCAAGCATAAATACTCCCTCTTGGAGTCACTAGCAACTACTTGGCCAGAGTAACCACTAGCAACAGAAAGCATGCAAGATCACAAATAACATATGCAATAAAGACTATAATCAACTTGGCATCAGGTCAATATCCATCGGATCCCAGCAAACACAACATATAGAATTACATAAGATCAATCTCGATCATGATAGGAAGCTCACGAGATCTAAACATGGAGGAATATAAGGAGAAGACAACCATCTAGCTACAACTACGAACCCGTAGTCCAAGTATGAACTACTCACGCATCACTCCGGAGACAGGCATGGTGATGTAGAAGCCTCCGGTGATGATCTCCTCTCCGGTAGGGTGCCGGAAACAGCTTTAGAACCCCCTGATCTGGGGTTGACGGTGACGGCGGCTATGGAACTTTTTCGGGGATTTTGATCAGGTGCTTAGGGTTTTCCATCCGGGGGGCTTAAATAGGCGGAAGGGCAAAGGTGGTGGAGGCCAGGGGGCCCCACACCCATAGTTGGCGCGGCCAAGGGGGGAGTCGCGCCACCCTATGGTGTGGCCCCCCTGTTGCCCCTCTTCGACTCTTCTTCGGTCTTCTGGATGCTTCCGGGGAAAATAGGACTTCCGAGCTTTGAACTTTCCAATTCCGAGAATATTTCCAGAACAACTTTTCTGAAACTAAAAACAGCAGAAAACAGGGAACTAGCTCTATGGCATCTTGTCAATAGGTTAGTCCGGAAAATCGATAAAAATGACATAAAGAAGGGAGAAAACATGTAGCAATTGGCATAATATCATCATGGAGCATCAGAAATTAGGGATATGTTTATGACGTATCAGTTGGTCATCCCTAGTCCCCCAGACTCCTTAGGGAGGCAGATCGTCGGCTAATTAACCATGTGGTACTTGCGATCTGGGCCAGCTCCCTCCCAGAAGAATATTGATCTGTGAGCATCAAGCTGCTTATGAGTGCCCAACGGGAGGAGAAAAAGGCCCATTGCATACATGGGAAGGTTGTCAAGACACACATTGGAAAGGATGAGCCCGAGGACACGAAGCGGTCCATCCATGGTTCAATCTTACGAGCTAGCTTCTAGATAAGGAAGACTCATTGTTCCTTATGTTGGCACGCGTAGAGATAAACGAAAACTTTTTCCTACGCGATACTACCAAGATCTAGCCGAGGTAGAAGGCCACGAGTATTACCACTAGACGCGCAGGTGCGGATTATCGATGTAGCGCGTCGGGTCGGGGCAGTGCAGTCCCACGATCCGGTCCGGCCGATCCAATCCCTCGAACGTCGAAGTGCTGAACGTACATCACCTCTGCCGGTATCCACACGTACGAGGAGGAGCTCCGACGGCGGACTGCTAGGTCCGGTGCGGCGGCTGGACTGAGTGGGGCTAGGGTTCCCAACGCATGGGAGAGTGGACTAACTTGCCCGCTGGGCAACCTGCGCCCCTCTTTATATAGCGTATGGTAATGGGCTTCACAACACTTGTGGCCCATTCCCTCTGTGAGTCCGACTCACACAATCAGTCCATTTCCGGTTTGGGTCCAACCCAACCAATATTTGCTCCCGCTCTTAAGTGTGCGACCCTGCAGGCTCATGGCGACTTGGACACGATTGGAGTCCAACTCCCAATCGATCAATCGGTAGCGGCTCCTAGCAGAACGTGCTGACTCCCAAGTACCATTGAGTCATGACGACATACCTTTCAATGTGATATTCATCTTAGTCCCTTTTGCCTCACGATATACCTTGTCGAACTATAGGCGATTCATCGTCATCCCTTTAATAGTTCAACTCTCTTCTCGATCCGTGATATGTGATTCACCTGACTAACTCTTAGTCAACAGACACAGTTAACACTTAACTGAGTTGCGCATGGCCATGCTTCCTGAATCATATCACTCGAGAGGGCCCAGAGAATATCTCTCCATTCGGAGGGGCAAAATCCCATCTTGATTATCCACATCACGCAGCTTGCTTCTCATTCGACCCGAACTCTGCCTTTATAGTTGCCTTGTCACAGAACAACGTTTGACAGAACCTAAGTCGGTGATCCACAACTCGGAATGTGCGACAACCTCAGGTCTAAGGATTACATTGATTGAGACATGCAAATGACGACTTGATCGTTGCATCTCAATGTGGGTCAGTCCGACTTGCTAAACTCTTTAGCCAAGTCCGTGAACGTTGGAATGGCATCACCATGCCCATGACAAGTGGAACTGTGTCATCAGCCAACACTTACATTAGTCTAGGGTGTGTGTCCAGCACAACCTAAATGACCAAGGACAATCTAGTATGAACAACATGAATACATGGTTCCACAATCGAATCACATATTCAATGACATGTATCAGATGTTCAAAACAAGGACAACTTAATAACTTTATGAATACAGTGGGAATTACATCATACATGATTGCCTCTAGGGCATATTCCCAACAGTCTCCCACTTGCACTAGAGTCAATCATCCTGGCATCATATGCCTAGGCATCTAATGCCCATACCTCTCGTGTGCGCCTCATGCTTAGGCTGTGGTAGCGCCTTTGTCAACGGATCTGCAATGTTTGCATCCGTGTGTACTTTGCATAACTTGATATCACCTTGTTCGACAAACTGGCGAATGAGGTGGTACCGCATGAGTATATGTTTGTTCTTCTGGTGTTGTCTAGGTTCCTTGGCTTGTGCGATAGCACCATTGTTGTCACAATATACGTCCAATGGATTGGACGCGCCCTGAACCACACCAAGATCAATCAGGAGGTTCCTGATCCAAACAGCTTCCTTTGCCGCCTCTGAGGCAGCAATATACTCAGCCTCTGTTGTAGATGCAGACACCGTATCTTGCTTGGAACTCTTCCAGCTCACAGCTCCTCCGTTCATTACGAACACGTATCCCGATTGCGAACGAGAATCATCTGAGTCGGTGAGATAACTCGCATCCGTGTAACCCTTTACACTGAATTCCTCATCACCTCCATAAACCAGGAACATTTCCTTAGTATTTCTCAAATACTTAAGGATGTTTTTAACCGCTGCCCAGTGGGCTTCGCCAGGGTCAGCCTGGTATCTGCTCGTAACACTTAGAGCATAGGAAACATCTGGCCTAGTACAAATCATGGCATACATGATGGATCCGATTGCCGAAGCATACGGGATCACACTCATCCGTCTTCGCTCATCAGTTGTCGAAGGACACTGAGTCTTGCTAAGTTTTATGCCATGGTACATCGGTAAGAATCCCTTCTTGGACTCTTCCATTTTGAATTTCTTCAAAACCTTGTCCAGATAAGTACTCTGACTCAATCCAATGAGCCGCCTGGATCTATCTCTATAGATCCTGATTCCTAATATGTAAGTTGCCTCACCCAAATCCTTCATTGAGAAACTCCTTTCCAATGACTCTTTGGTTTCTTGCAACATCATGACATCATTTCCAATCAGCAATATGTCATCCACATATAAGATTAGAAAGTTTACTTTGCTCCCACTAAACTTCTTGTATAAACAAGAATCATGATCGCTCTTGATGAAGCCAAACGATTTGACTACCTCATCAAAGCGAATGTTCCAACTCCGAGATGCTTGCTTCAACCCATAAATGGATTTGTGAAGTTTGCATACCTTGTCAGCATTAGCTGGATCGACAAAACCTTCGGGCTGTATCACATACACGTCCTCAGTTAAATTTCCATTAAGGAAAGCCGTCTTGACATCCATCTGCCATATCTCATAGTCGAAATAGGCTGCTATGGCTAACATGATCCGAATTGATTTAAGCATCGCTACAGGCGAGAATGTCTCGTCATAGTCAACTCCTTGAACCTGTCGGAACCCCTTCGCGACAAGTCGTGCTTTATAGACGGAAATATTTCCATCCATATCAATTTTCTTCTTAAAGACCCATTTGCACTCGACGGGTCTTGCACCGTCAGGCAGATCAACCAAATTCCAAACTTGGTTTTCATCCATGGACTTTAATTCGGATCTCATGGCTCCAAGCCATGACTCGGAATCAGATCCCACCATCGCTTCCGAATAAGTTGCCGGCTCATTATTGTCTAACAGTAAAACATCACGAGCACTCTGTAATCTGGCAGATCTCCGTGGTTCAGGTGCTATTACCGGTGTAGGTACCACGACCGGCTCAGCCTCCAAGGCGTTCGCCGACTCGCCCCTAGCGGGTTCCTCTCGAATTTCTTCGAGTTGCACCGTGCTCCCACTGACTTCCCGACTGAGAAACTCTTTCTCAAGGAAGACACCATTCCGAGCGACAAACACTTTGCCCTCTTCCCGGTTGTAGAAGTAGTACCCCAAGGTTTCCCTCGGATACCCCACGAAAATACACTTATCCGACTTGGGCGTGAGCTTGTCCGACTGAAGTCGCTTGACAAATGCTTCACAACCCCAAATCTTTAGAAAAGACAAACTTGGCTTTTTACCAGTCCACATCTCATGTGGTGTCTTCTCTACTGACTTTGATGGTACTCTGTTTAGTGTGAAAGCTGCAGTTTCTAGACAATAACCCCAAAATGATAAAGGTAGATCTGTCCGACTCATCATTGATCGTACCATGTCCAACAAGGTCCGATTTCTCCGTTCCGATACACCGTTTCTCTTCGGTGTACCTGGCGGAGTGAGTTGAGGAACTATTCCACAACTCTTTAGATGGTCATCAAACTCATGGCTCATGTACTCGCCTCCACGGTCCGACCGTAGAAACTTTATTTTCTTGCCGAGCTGATTTTGTACCTCATTCTGGAATTCCTTGAACTTTTCAAAGGCTTCCGACTTGTGTTTCATTAAATAGATATATCCATACCTACTCAAATCATCAGTGAAGGTAATGAAGTACTCATAACCACCTCTGGCTGTCGTGCTCATTGGTCCACATACATCACTATGTATTAGTTCCAACAAGTCGGACGCCCTTTCACAACTCCTTGCAAAAGGTGTCTTGGTCATCTTGCCTAGTAGGCATGATTCGCATGTCTCGAATGACTCTAAGTCAAACGAAGTTAGAAGTCCATCATCATGGAGCTTCTTCATGCGCTTCCAACTTATATGACCAAGCCGACAGTGCCAAAAGTAAGTCATATTCAGATCATTAGGTTTCAACCTTTTAACATTTATGTTATAGACCGATTCACTATCAAGATTTAAAATAAATAACCCGTTCTGAACGGGTGCAAAGCCATGAAACATATCTTTCAAATATAAAGAACAACCATTATTCTTAATATTCGACTCATAACCTTGTCTCATCAAACATGAGGCGGAAATAATGTTTCGACTAAGCGCTGGAACATAATAACAATTATTTAGTTCCAAAATAAATCCTGAAGGTAAATGAAGTTGCATCGTGCCGACTTCCAACGCAGCGACTCTCGCCTTGTTGCCGACCCGAATGTCAACCTCTCCTCTTGCCACGCTCCTAGTTCTTACCAGCCCCTGCAACGAGTTGCAAATGTGAATGACTGATCCGGTATCATATACCCAAGAACTATTAGGGGAATCAGCAAGATAAATGTCTATAACATTGCACACAAGTGTACCTGAGTCGGAAGTCATACCTCCACTCTTGGCCTTGTCAGCCAAATACTTGGTGCAGTTCCTCTTCCAGTGGCCATCCTGCTTGCAATAGAAGCAATTGGCTCCGGCTGCAGGAGAAGGCTTAGTCTTTGAGGGAGCACTCTGGACAGGGCCATGGGCGCTACCTCCTGACTTATCCTTCTTCTTCTTAGTCCAAGAACTCTTCTTGAACTTAGCCTTATTCTGCACCATCAACACTTGACTGGCGCCTTTCTTGATATCAGCCTCTGCCGTTTTGAGCATCCCATGTAATTCAGTGATACTCTTATCCATACCATGCATATGATAGTTCGAGATGAACGGACCATACGCACTAGGAAGAGAGTTCGAATTATATCAGTGGCGATCTCTTCTTTAATTGAGAAGCCCAAGCGATCCAAAGACTGTATGTAACCAATCATCTTGATTACATGCGGACTGAGTGGATCGCCGTCTTTCAGCTTACAGCCAAGCAAAGCTTGAGAGACTTGATACCTCTCAGTCCTTGCTTGAGCCTGGAACATACTTTTGAGGCTTTCGATCATATCGTAGGCCTCAACATTTTCGAACTGCTGCTGCAAGTCCGGTTCCATGTGTGCAAGCATAAGACAGCTAATCTCCGTAGACTCATCTCTAGTCTTACGGTAGGCATTTGTGACAGCGACAGTCGCATCATCATCAGGCTCTTCTGGAAGTGGAGTTTCTAGAACATGTTCTTTCTTGTCATGCTTGAGGACTATCCTCAGATTACGATACCAGTTGGTGAAATTAATTCCATTAAGCTTATCTTTCTCTAGGATTGACCTCAACGCAAAAGTGGACAACTGAGGAAGGTTGCTAGGTGCCATTGATCTACAACAGAAAATACGCAAAAACACTTAAGACATGTATTCATAAAAGAGCAGGCATATTAAACGATTTAATACTTATGCTCCCACTAGAACCAACATCCCTCCGATGGTTGCTAAGTGATTCAAGATCCTAAATAAGCAAGCCGACTAGTGAGCTTTAGCATCACCGCTAGCCGTCAAGTGATCTAGGTAGGCAACACCTTGCCAATCGTATCTCTATACGACTCCTGTTAGTTGGGTGACATCACATGCCCCGGCTCCCAATCTACCTCGCCCCGAGCCCCACAACCGTTGTGATGGACTCGTCTAGATTACCAAGTGCTTCTGCTTGTAAGAGTCCGACTCAAACCCACCTAACCGGAAAGAATTGGTAGCACCTCAATTTTATGAGCCCACTACCAAGAATGTCCGACTTGTGATGGTGCAGCACTGGCGGGGCGACCGACTAGACCTTCTTTGAGGGATTAAAGAATCTACCAACTATCTAAATAGAGGTAAATAGAGGCATAACAATAACACAAATAAAGCAATTATAATGTGAAATGGTATGGCTCTCTTCATGGTGATCTCCATCTCCACGAAGCTTGTAAGTCGACTCGTGCCAACTCTTGTCACGTGCCATCTTACTCCATGTAGCCGACTTGTACATCGACTTGCATGCCTTCCGGGTTCTCCAACAAGCTACACTAGCTAAGTAAATGAAATTTACATAGAGAATCCGACACGCAGGCCGGTATACAATAAAATGACAGCACCTAGGCTCCAGCCGGCTGACAAAAAACATGATACGCAGATCATGTATGGATTACACACATCACATGCACATAAGCCATACCATTCACAACTTCCTGCAAAAACAAGTTATGCATAGATACGATATCTACCGGCGTTGTGAAACTCGCAACGACATCTAAGGCGCTACGACAGAACGATTTTACCCGAATCTGATCCGTATTCCGATTCGACCAAACTCTTTGATCTTCGATCACCGCAACTAGATTTATGTGTCACGGTATACCCCGATGGCGGAAACCGACCGGTAGGGGTAAGTTGTTCCACGACCTTAGCAGTATGATCACGGAAACCAGATCATCCATTAACCCCGAGTACGATTGATCCAATCAACCTTGTACAAAACCGATCTATCTCATAGACCGACCACCAAAACAGCAATTAGATCACATCTAACGCTAACTACATATCACATATGTACGGATCTCGGGCCTAATACCAGAAGCTACCGCTCTGATACCACTGTTGGCACGCGTAGAGATAAACGAAAAACTTTTTCCTACGCGATACTACCAAGATCTAGCCGAGGTAGAAGGCCACGAGTATTACCACTAGACGCGCAGGTGCGGATTATCGATGTAGCGCGTCGGGTCGGGGCAGTGCAGTCCCACGATCCGGTCCGGCCGATCCAATCCCTCGAACGTCGAAGTGCTGAACGTACAGCACCTCTGCCGGTATCCACACGTACGAGGAGGAGCTCCGACGGCGGACTGCTAGGTCCGGTGCGGCGGCTGGACTGAGTGGGGCTAGGGTTCCCAACGCATGGGAGAGTGGACTAACTTGCCCGCTGGGCAACCTGCGCCCCTCTTTATATAGCGTATGGTAATGGGCTTCACAACACTTGTGGCCCATTCCCTCTGTGAGTCCGACTCACACAATCAGTCCATTTCCGGTTTGGGTCCAACCCAACCAATATTTGCTCCCGCTCTTAAGTGTGCGACCCTGCAGGCTCATGGCGACTTGGACACGATTGGAGTCCAACTCCCAATCGATCAATCGGTAGCGGCTCCTAGCAGAACGTGCCGACTCCCAAGTACCATTGAGTCATGACGACATACCTTTCAATGTGATATTCATCTTAGTCCCTTTTGCCTCACGATATACCTTGTCGAACTATAGGCGATTCATCGTCATCCCTTTAATAGTTCAACTCTCTTCTCGATCCGTGATATGTGATTCACCTGACTAACTCTTAGTCAACAGACACAGTTAACACTTAACTGAGTTGCGCATGGCCATGCTTCCTGAATCATATCACTCGAGAGGGCCCAGAGAATATCTCTCCATTCGGAGGGGCAAAATCCCATCTTGATTATCCACATCACGCAGCTTGCTTCTCATTCGACCCGAACTCTGCCTTTATAGTTGCCTTGTCACAGAACAACGTTTGACAGAACCTAAGTCGGTGATCCACAACTCGGATTGTGCGACAACCTCAGGTCTAAGGATTACATTGATTGAGACGTGCAAATGACGACTTGATCGTTGCATCTCAATGTGGGTCAGTCCGACTTGCTAAACTCTTTAGCCAAGTCCGTGAACGTTGGAATGGCATCACCATGCCCATGACAAGTGGAACTGTGTCATCAGCCAACACTTACATTAGTCTAGGGTGTGTGTCCAGCACAACCTAAATGACCAAGGACAATCTAGTATGAACAACATGAATACATGGTTCCACAATCGAATCACATATTCAATGACATGTATCAGATGTTCAAAACAAGGACAACTTAATAACTTTATGAATACAGTGGGAATTACATCATACATGATTGCCTCTAGGGCATATTCCCAACACCTTACTCAGTTTTGTGTCTGAAATTGGGAGACCAAGGTAGGTCAACGGTAATTTTCTGAGTTTGTAGTTCAGCTGTCTGGCCACCCTGGCCTGGGCCTCCTTAGGCTGGTTTAACACTATGACTTTTCTTTTATGGTAGTTAATTTTTAGGACTGACATATCCTGAAAGTACATCAGAAGGAATTTAAGATTGACTACTTCTTGATCATTGCCCTGAATAAGTATGATCGTATCGTCTGCGTATTGGAGGTGGGTAATGCCACCAGGAACTAGATGAGGGACCACTCCCCGAATATGTCCTGCAGAGTTTTCCCTTGTGAGGATTGTCAATAGCCCTTCCTCGACATAGTTGAAAAGAAGCGGGGAGAGAGGATCACCCTGCCGCACTCCCCGTTTATTTCTAAAGAAGGGGCACATTTCCCCGTTGATGGAAATAGCCGTTTGACCACCCAAAACTAGTTGCGAGATTCTGTGAATGTATCTTGTGTCAAACCCTTTTCAACGCAGGACCTTGATGAGGAACTCCCGGTTCACTCGATCGTAGGCTTTTTCAAAGTCCAGGTTAAGACAATGCTCTGAGCTTCTTGACCTTAAGTTTGTGCACAATCTCGTGAAGTGCCAAGGCACCATCCAGTATGAAGAGCCATTCAATGAATGTTGTCTGATTGGGGCTGATGGTTTTATGTGCATCAGGGTCGAGCTGAGAGGCAAAGGCCTTTGGGATGATCTTAAAGATCACGTTGATCAACACAATTGGTCTAAATTGAGAGATGAACTCCGCCCCCAAGATTTTTGGAATCAAGGTCAACACCCCAAAGTTGAGCCGCGAGATACCTATACCAAGGGTAAAGTCATTGAGAATGTGCAGGACCCCGTTTGACTAGGCTCCAGGATTTCTTGAAAAAAGGCACCGAAAAACCATTTGACCCTAGTGCCGTGTCTGATTTCATCCCCTTGATGATCTCTTCCAGTTTTGATTCTGAGAAAGTTCTGCAGAGGTTCTCATTATCCCTTTGAGAAACCTGATGAGCTCCCGCCCACAAATTGATGGCCAAGCCGCAATTGCGGGGGGGGGGGGGGGGGTAGCTCACTGTAGAAGGCATAGATGTGTTCTTGAAGCGCTAATTTCCCTGTAATGATCCTAGCCTTGGAGATAAGTGAGGAGATTTTGCACTTTCTTCTTTTCCCATTGGCCATAGCGTGAAAGTAAGAAGTGTTGGCATCCCCCTGGAGAGCTCATTGAACCCTTCCGTGTTGCTGCTAGTACTCTTCTTCTAGTCTATAAATATTTAGGAGCTGCTCTTCTAAGTGATATCGGAATGCCCATTCCTCATCGTCCAACCCTGTGAAGTCAGCTTTCAGATCAATGTCTTTGATTGTTTCTAGTAGCGAAGCCTTTTGGAGACGCGCGTCCTTGCCTCGGTTACGACTCCACCCACGAAGAGTTTGCCGCAGTCTCACACTCATGAATTGCCACCAGTCAATGATGTCCCGTCCATGCACTCCTTAGATAGCTTCTCCCACGAGGCGAGGAGGAGGGATTGGAAATCAGGTAGCTCGAACCATCCAGTTTCGAAGAAGAACCTATTGATGCGGAGTGGGGAGCCCTCTCCCGAGTCCAGGATGAGAGGGGTGTGATCGGAGCCTAAGCTAGTCTGCCGTTAGGGAAACTAGCTGGAAGGAAAGATCAAGAGATGGAGAAATGAAAACCCTGTCCAGGACACAGCGAACTGGATTTAGCCTTTTGTTAGTCCAAGTGTACCTCGCACCAGATCTATGAACATCACGCAAACCCCAGTTAGCGATATGAGCATTAAAGAGGGTCAGCCTGGGCTAATTGATGTTGTCGTTATTCTGGTCGGAACTGTCTCGGATCAGGTTGAAGTCCCCGCATAACCACAGAGGTGGGACAGCTTGCTATCTTCGCCGAGATCTCCTGTAGAAAGCTCACAGAGAAGGCGTGATCCACAGGGCCGTACACATTGATGAACTCAAATTTTGCTTTGGAGGGTTTGTGCAGCACAAGCATGCTTTGGAAGTAACGACCATTTTCCATGCTACCTACTTCGAACAGACTATCTCGCACCCCAATAAGCATCCCCCCCGGACTTCCCATTGGCCGGGGGCCAGTTCCAGAAGAACTGCTCTCCCGTAACTAAGCTTCGAAGTTCTGTGTCAGTGAAAGAGTGCCTAATTGTTTCTTGGAGGAAAACTATGTCGATCTTGTTGATCCGGAGCAGCTCTTTAATCATGGTCCGGCGTCCCAGCACGCCGAAGCCACGAATGTTCAAGAACAACCACCGCATTAAGACACCTTCTGGCAAACCCGTGCTCGGCGGGTGGAGGGTTTTGTGGATTTGCGGAGGGTTTTCTTTTCCTAATGGGTGTATGGGGTTCTAGTGATTGTCGCCTGGCTCTTCTTTGCTCGGGTTCTTTCGATCTGGCCCGAGGTCCTTCCCTGTGTCCGAGTGGTGGCCTCCCCGGCGGTGGACCCTCCCACCTCCGAGGCAGAGCCTGACGGGTCAGCCACAACTCCTACTATAGCTAAAGCCAGTTCAAAAGCTTCCATCGCACGGTCTTCAAAAGCTTTGGCCTCGGCCTGAAGTTTGGCAGCAGTTTCCCTTGCGAGGGCCAGCTCTGCTTGGGCTAGCTCGGTTGCACGGAAAAGAGAGATGGCCTCAGCAGGGGAGCCTCAATTCAAACCAAGATAGATGCTGCTATCTCTTGCGATGGAAAGGAGATGCTCATCAAAAAAAGAAGGAAGAATAGCAAAGTCATGGGTGGAGAATGTACCTGGAGAATTGATGGCCTTTGCGCGGTTAGTTCTATGGTCCAGCACGGGAGCCTCCGTGAGCCCCACGCCCCAGGCGCTCTTGCGCACAGAATGGACAAGGACAACCTTGCTGCGCAAGCCCTGAGCCACGGGCGCCGAGAGGGCCTGCACCACCCCCTGACCTATGAAGAGTCGCCGGAGAAATCCGGCTACGGGAAGGACGCAAGCGTGGAGGCCAGGACCCTAGCAGGGCGGTCGGCATTGGTTTTACTTCGAGTGACAGGGATGTTACTGAGGCAAGAGGCGCAGGAGGCGGCTCCAGCGCTGCCTTGGCGTGAGATATTGCATGGCCACCCGAGGGGAAGGAGTCGTATTCATTGATAAGTGGGCTCGCAGGGGTCTGCACTGCCAGTTGCACCACTGAGACGACAACCACAACAGAGATGGGGCCACCAGAAGCCTTGCCTCCCTTCATAGAACTCATCGTCGGCTCCTTCGAGCTGGATTTGTCATGGCAACCACGCTTGTCGTCCCAACCTTCGTCTTCATCAGATGATTTCTCCAAGATGGCATCATCCTCATCATCTTTGCGTGGAGCCAGGGGAGATAGGGGAAGAGAGGGCCCACCCCTCTCAGCGCCCTTCCCCACTTCCACCCGAACCTTGTACCCCTGGCCATTGACACACACCAGGAATGATTCCGGATTTTTTCGCCCAACACGACAACCAAACTGCATAGGAATCGACATTTTGGAATCATCAAAGGTTGCCACATCAACCAGCATAGGGCGCCCCACCGGCCTGGCGCCCACCCGAAGGCGCGCAGTGTTGCGGTAATGAGGGGGAAACCCATGAAGCTTGACCCACACTTCAGGCAAGACCTCGGTCTCCTGCTCATCCATGGCACCCTCGAGCACAATAGCCTTGGCCTTGGAGATTGGGAGGCACAACCCGCCTCCACGGATGGCCATGCGTAGGTTCCCCGCGGAAGGGAAAACTAGCGCGAAGTCAGTGTTACTCAGTTGGTGGACCTGCCAGGTTTCATCAACAAGTTCTCTAAACTCATCCTTGACCCGTGCCGCAGAAAGTTTGGCGCCTTCGATGTACACCGTGGCGGAATTCGGGGGGGGGGGGCTTGAGTTGCTTCCTCTTCTTCAACTTCCAGACACATGAACCTGATGCCATCATGGCTGTATCCTGCCCAATACGGGTCATAGCGCTCGTCCGCCGTGTTGCACATAGCAGAAGGATGGCCCTTGGAGTTGCACTTGACGCGGTAAGGATCTTATTTGCACTCGGCTTGAAGGTGATCGAGCTTGCCACAATTGTAGCGGGTCAGCTTGGAGGCATCCGAGCTCGGCACAATCTCGCCCGTTGCAGAAGAGGTGCCAGCCCCCGCGGCTAGCCCCTCCTGGATCTTCTTCTGGCCTCTCTGCCGATCTTGGTTTCTGTCCGACTCCTGACTGTACCCACGGCCCCACGGATACGAGCCCTGGGAGCCATGGGGTGGCCCCTCCCAGCGCCGACCACCATCGTGCGAACGACGCATGAAGGGAGACCGACTATCGTACCTTCTTCGTTGCTCCGCCTTCTCACGGTCGAGACGCGCCTGCAGCTCCTGTTGATCTCTACCGCCAGCGTACTTGTTGTAGGAGCGTTTCCCGCCTCTCCGGCCATCATCCTTGCGGCCGCGCTCCATGCGAATCAGACGGGGGAGGAGAGCGGGGTCGCGCGCCGGAATCAAACTCTTGGCCCTAAAGCGGTAGCGCCACACGTTTTCCGGTGGTGCGGAGAACGCTAACTCTCGATCTAGGGTTAGCATGGGGAGCCACCACCAGCTATAAGAACTGGGCTGGACGGTTGCGATTGAGGTGTTGTCGCTGCTTGCGGTTGCGATTGAAGCGGAGGCGCAGCGTGCGATGATGGGCCCCGGCCCAATCTCTGTCTGAAGCGCTGCATTGAGACCCAAATAGGCACCCAGCCCATGGCCCACCCAGGGCGTACCTGTTGGACTCGGCCCAACCGGCCCCAGCATGCCCATCTCCTTCGCCATCTCCCCCAAATACAACTGTCGTGGGATAATCACGGCAGATGTTACCGGGGGTAACTGATCTTGGGGCAAGACGACACGGGTATTTGGGAGAGGGTTTAGCTCAGAGGAAGACATGGTGCGATTCAATCTGGTAGCCGGCAATCAAAGTCGCCGAGTCTCCAATCTCGATATAACAACTCAACTCTAAGGTTACACTGGATGCTCGATACCAAGCGCTATTGCTAGGGTTCTAATATCTCTGTCTAAATTAGACCTGGGGGTCGGTTTATAAAGCACCCGCACCCCCCTGGCTTATTCCCCAAGGCGCACCCTGGATCCTACCCGGACACGGCGCACAAACCCTAGCTTTCCTTTACAATAATCCACAATCCGGGTTGCTGGGCCTACAAACTTGGGCCTCCACAAGCTTCCCTATCCTTAGCCGGATCCTGCGCACCGTTCTTTGGGCCGAGTTACTCCTTGGAGTTTGGCCTACCGGGTTATCATCCCTCCATCAGTAGTCCCCAGAATAGCCTGGGCTTCATGGATCCTCCTTGAAGCGCTCGCTATTCCCTGCAAAGATATCAAACACATAGGCACGTGGAGGCCGGGTTAAGATGCTTTGATACGTGGTTAGGCCCAACTCCATGGTGGCCATATAATAACCCGGCCTTTCCCCAAACTATTTGGTTTAATTTTCCAGGTCCAAACCTTGATAAAAATGTCAAGATCTCATACTTGATAATCGATCCCGATATCACGGGGTTAATCCCCTTTTTTCCTTCATCCCAATGCCTTGCTCAATATTTGACGCATATCTCGCAAAATCCACGGGGATTAACCGTCATCCCACGATTTCCGGCCTCGGGCCGTTGAGGTAGACTCACCCTTGCTTTATAAATAGCACATAGAGGGTAACCCTAAACTCATCACTGCGCCTCAGCTTCCCCTTTCTCCCTTTGCTCCTTACACCTTCGCGGCACCACCGCAAGAAGTTCGTGCTTGTCGTCGAAGCAAGATCACCGCCGGCCGCGCCCTCGAGCCATCTCGCACCGCCGCCGAGTGCCACCGTCGCGCCTTTGCTCCTCTCACCAGGAATCGCGAAGGGGCATTCGATCCACACCGTGCGCCGGACTCCAATCTTTCCAGTAAGCCTCTCACATTCGTTTGATTTAGCACCATAATTTTTCAATTCATCCAAGATCGGATCTAGGTCAACCCGTGAATCACTTTCCCGATTTCATCAAATTTGACCGATTTGATGCTCGCCAGCT
This sequence comes from Alopecurus myosuroides, assembly GCA_028641055.1. Taxonomy (NCBI): domain Eukaryota; kingdom Viridiplantae; phylum Streptophyta; class Magnoliopsida; order Poales; family Poaceae; genus Alopecurus; species Alopecurus myosuroides. The sequence continues at coordinate 360,695,144 of CM054059.1, read as the reverse complement.
CCTCTAACCACCTGCAGAATAGCTGCAATTCATCCTCCTACCATTGCTAATCACCAAATCTCCCGCAAAACTGCTCGCAAACTTTCCCACCTAGATCCATTCCCCCTTGACTTTCCGCTCATTGCGTTAACACCCGGAAAATCTTCCTTTTCCAGCTATTTTGCTTGCAGTAGATGCATGGGCAACCATCCGTCTTCCCCAAACGCCTTTCCATACGTAAGTGACCAATAATTTCCATGATTGTACTCAAAACCCGGATACCTTGTAATCCCCACCTCATAGCGTGATACCCGGATAATTTTTAGCTTCATACTTTCTTGATACCTCATACTCGGATAATCCAACACTCCCGGATCTTATTTCATATGCCTCCTTTTCTTGTGCTTTGCAGGTTGACCCCATGGCTCCCAAACGACAAGGAAAACAGCCGGCTCAGGCGAAAGCTACCCAAACTATATCCGCTAACTAGGGGCGTTCCACAGCTACAAAGGCCAAATTGGACGAGCTAGCCGAATTAGGAATTCTCCCTTCTCAAATGGATATTCACTGGAGGGCTCCGGGCAACGAGACCCGGCCCACACCTGCTGATAACGAGGTAATCTGCTTCATAGAGCATGTGACCCGGGGATTCCGTCCTCCGGGTCACCCTTTCTTCCGGGAGGTCTTAAGCCATTATGGCCTCCGGGTATTCGACATAGGGCCTAACTCTATGTTGAATATTACCCACTTCATCGTTCTATCTGAGTCGTACTTGTGCATGCCGCCAAGTTTGACTCTCTTCATCGAACTATTCCAGTGTAAGCCGTGCCGCGAAAGCGGCGACGGAGCACTTCTTACTTGCGGCGGGGTATCCATCCAACGCCGCAAGAACTCACCAATGCCAACCCTCAATTTGAACTCCCACGTCAAACACTGGCAGCTGTCTTTCTTTTATTGCCACGATACCTCCCCCGACGGCGAAAAGAAACTGCCGGGTTACTCGGAAAATCTCCTGGAGCTTTCCGAGTCTTTCAACGCCTTTGCACCAGACTCGGATAGAGAGGCAATCCTTCCCTCGTTAGCCAAGATAGCCATCCTTTCAGCCCAAGGCCTCCTCGGGCTAAATTTAGTAAAAACATGGGTTGATTTCCGGATCCAACCCAACTCCATCCGCACCAAACTGATGTGCGAGTATTCGGGGCACACCACAGATGCACTTCGCTACTCCACCAAGAACTTTGCGACCGGCGATACTAACAAGACCATCAAGGGCTTCTTAACAGAGAAACTGGAGGTGATAAAGGGCATCACCGGGTTACCCCCGTTTACGCGAGAAAACCCGGCTCCAGCGGTAATACCCGATATTCATAACTTATTTCCACATTTTGACTTGATACAACTTCTAACCCTTGATCTCATTCTTTTGTCTTAGGCTGATGACCCTTTCTGGAGAGTTGAACCCTTCCCCCCTTCCAGAGACCCGGAAGAAGAGGACGAGCCGGTTGATGAGAGTGAAGGTATTTGCATAGAATTTGTATATCTTTACTTGCATCACTTCCTCCCGTTCACCTTTTTTCCAACGAACACACACCCGATTCACAGGACTGGAGGACGAAGGTGAGGCCAACGAGGATGACCCGGAGGCAACCGAGTCTGACCAAGAGGCAACAGTGGGTGCCAAGAGGAAGGCCAGGGGGGCAGTGTCCAAGGTTCCTTTTTCCTCATTATCCTCTGAACCTTACTCCTTTGACGCCATGCGACAACTTAACCATCAATTATCAAATTCGTCGTGCTTGAAGGATTCCTTCCCAGCCAAACGCAGAGTAACTCGGAGCTCCCCGGGTGAAGATCCACTTAACCCGGGCATCTCTACTCCCTCGGTCCCTCGTGGCGGCGCTCCTCCGCCTCGTCCTTCCGACTCTCCTCAACGCCACCCTTCTCCTAACCACCCACGTGCCGGGCAATTCCGGGTCCCGTTAGTGGTCCCCGTGGCGACCTCCTCTGCTTCCAGCGGCGAGCTCCCGCCTGATTACACCGTGAATGCCGGGTAAGTTTGTGCTACATGATTTCCTTTTACGCCTAACAAATTTCCACTCAAGCCATTGTCATTACTAATAACTGCCTTTTCTCATCTTTCTTTTAGCGCTCAAGCCGTCGTCAGTGACCCGGAGAACATAGAAGCGGATAACCATCAGGCGGAGAAGCCGACTGACAATGCAGACGCCGCGACTGGCGGTGACACGGCGAATAACCAGGGACAAGGCCCTCTGAACAATCCACTTCCCCGTGCTGCCGGATCTCCTTCCTCATCGGAACCAGTAGACGAGGAGATCGAAGTTCTAGATACAAGGATGAGTTCTCCCAACCCGGCCACCCAAACTGTCCGGGTCTCAACTCCAAGGGCGGGGAGAGTCCCCCCACCAAGCGACCAAGCTGCCGGCTCTTCCGGTACTCGATCCGAGGGACTGACATTCGCCCAGATGCTGGAAACCCTTCGCACTTTAAGGGCTAATGAAGAAAACATCTTGGGAGCTTTGATAGCCAAACACGAGGTAAATCCGACTAATGTTGCTTATGCCTTTGTCCAGTCCCCAAGTTCCGAGTGAATTGATTCATAATTTACTTGGGACTTTATTATACAAGCGACTGATCACTTGCTCCTCTGCCCGACTGATCCTTATTTGCATGCGTGCAGGCCTTCGTGACTCAATCTGAGGAGAAACTGGCAGACGCCACCAAGCTCGTTGAAAAGGAGGTAGCTTTACGTGAAGTAGCCGAAGCCGAGGCCAGGAGGAATAGGTTGATAATGAGGAAATATAGGAAAAGGGCTCACCGAGCAGAAGATGACCTAACAAGCCTTTCCGTCCAAATATCGGACACATATCGTGCTTTACTTGGTACGTTTCCTCCTCCGGGTTTATTTTTTTGGTAGATAGCAACAGTTTCCCGACTTACGTCTCCATTTCTTCAGGCCCGGACGAAACCATGCCGGAAGAGGATGACATGGCCAAGCTGAAAACCATGAAGGACGTTATCCGGCAGCTATGTGCCGGAACCAAATGGATCCTTGAGGAATTGCGGTGGCCGGGTAGAGGGCATGTTGATCTAAAGAGGATGCTGGATGCCTTCTCCACTATTCCCGAGTGGATTTGGCACTGGAAGCGCTCGTCTTGCCGGGTTGGAGTGACCCGGGGGCTTGCACTTGCCAAGGCTTATCTCCCCAAGCTCGAGCTAGTGAAGCTTATGGGCGGCTTTCCAGAGTTCAAGCTTGACGGATCCAAGTTCTCGGTGAAGGATTTTCAGGCCGTCCAGAAGGAGGTCCGTTACCCGGCCAGCGTAATTGCTGATGAACTGGATGTTAACATACTTGTTCCAGCATACGATGCTGCCGGTGAAGCAATTAAGTCAGATCTTCCTGAACCGTATGATATGCTGGCTCGGTGGAAAGAGGAGGCTGCTGCGATAAGGGCGGAGGCTGCCAAGAAGCAAGCTGAAGCCGGCTCTGCCCCTGCTACCTCAACACCAGTCGTTCCACCTCCTGCAGGGGCTAGTACCGCTGATCCGGGTGCTGCTGCTACCGCCAATGATGGCAAGGGCAAGGCCAAGATGAACGCCGAGTGATATATGATTTCTCATGCCTCTTTTTATGCACCGGTCGGTCAACATACTTTTTAAAACAGTTATATTTTGGGTGGTGCGCCTGTGCACCTTTGATATCTTTTCACCAGGATTTTGTAATGCGCGCTAAGGTCTTGATATACTTGATGCATGTTCCGGCCTTTTTAAGTTTATCCATTATTGAGCTCATCTGTTCTCGATACCTGTCTTTCTTTATTGTTCCTTTTGTGAAAACTCAATTTCCGGGTCTCATGGGTATTGACAAGCGGATTTTGCTTCTAAGTCCCCAAGTCCCCAAGACTCGGATATTTGGGTTTTTGGAATTATACAAGTAAGCCATTTTGTCTCTTTTCAAGGTTTCAAGCCACCCGGACCCGGATCGCCGAGTCTAGGACACTTGACCTTGAAAGGGGAACGAACTGCCTACTGCTAATTTCACAAAGATCCCTGAGTTGTTTCACATAGGTTTTGAAGTTACGCTTAATAGTCGTTGAGTTTCCAGCTGTTCAGCCTTGTACTCTGCATAACTTGTGGTTTAGATGACCCTTTTGACTATCTTGTACTGTAAGCCGGCTTTCGCGTGGATACCATGTTGTTACATCCATACGAAAACGTAGCCAGCCAAGCCCCGTCGGGTTTCATGACTGACTGCAATCGTAAGCGAACAAATCATGCCACTTTAATGCGAGTCACATCGAGCTTAAGTAAGAATAGCCAAGGAATTTGGACTTCTTTGTCCGGTTATAAGATTGTAGCCGTACTCGTTTGCAAGTAATCGGCCCTTATAACTCATAGGCATCATGGCCGGGTCTTTGAGTTTATAACTGTGCTATTCAAGCGACCAGCCCCCAAGACCTAGATATACGCATCATACTGAGAGTACATAACCTGATAATAACCATCTCTTTTCTTGATAACCATCTCTTTACTTGATATGAAAAATCTAGGTCAGCAGGCCGCCTCATTAAAAACCCGTCCAGTCCCCAAAGGTACCCTGGATAGGAAAAGAGTACGTCTGAAAAACCTGCTGCCTATTACATCGTGCAATTCCACTTGCCAATATAATCTTTACTAAGTATAATATGGACGTAGCTGAGCCACGTTCCATGGTCTATCTCTTTCTTTCATAGATGAAGTGGTGTGAGCGGTGTCGTTGACTGTAGCCGACTCTTCCCTTGCATCTATCAAGTAATATGATCCATTATGCAGATTCCGGCTTATGATAAATGGTCCTTCCCATGGCGGTGATAATTTGTGTTTTCCTTCGTTTGACTGTACCAGGCGCAGAACCAAGTCTCCTTCCTGGAATACCCGGGTTTTCACGCGCCGGCTATGATACCTCCGTAGATCTTGCTGATATATGGCTGATCTTTCCAGGGCTTGTTCTCTTTGCTCTTCTAACATATCTACGGCGTCCTGCCGGGTTTTTTCGTTCTCCACTTCGACGTAAGCTGATACTCGCGGTGAATCGTGAATAATGTCACTCGGCAACACTGCCTCCGCACCATAGACCATGAAGAAGGGTGTCATCTGAGTGGATCTGTTAGGTGTAGTGTTGATACCCCAAACCACAGAAGGAAGTTCTTCGACCCATGCACCAGCACCCCTGATACAGGGAACTCGCCATCGTGGTTTTAACCCGCGGAGCAATTCTTGGTTTGCTCTCTCCACTTGTCCATTGGCCTGTGGGTGAGCCACCGATGCAACATCAAGCCGGATTCCATTATTGCCGCAGAACTTCTCCATCTCACCAAGGGACATGTTGGTTCCATTGTCGGTAATTATGCTGTGGGGATACCCGAACCGGTAGATAATCCTTTTCAGGAACTTGACTGCTGTAGCTGCTTCGCAATTAGTAACTGGCATAACCTCAACCCACTTGGTAAACTTATCAATAGCCACCAAAAGATGTGTCTTCTTGCATGGTGACATATGAAAGGGGCCAACCATGTCCATACCCCAGACAGCGAACGGCCAAGTTAGCGGGATGGTCCGTAACTCCATAGCCGGCACATGGGTTTGGCGAGCGTACCTTTGACATCCGTCACATCTTGCTACCAATCGTTCCGCATCTGCTAGAGCCGTGAGCCAGAAAAATCCGTGTCGATAAGCTTTAGCCACAAGAGACCTTGTGGATGCATGATGTCCACAGCCGCCTTCATGGATTTCCTTGAGAATCTGTCGGCCTTCTTCTGGCGCTACGCAGCGGACTCCTGCTGCGCTTCTCTTGTATAATTCTCCATTGATGATAGAATATCCCTTTGCTCGCCTCAAAATTTGCCTTGCTAACACCTCCTGCTGTGGTAACTCGCCCCGCGACAGGTAGGCCAAAAACGGTTCTGTCCATTCGGGAACAGTACGTACTGTAGCCACAAGTCCTGAATCCGGGTCTTGGTTTGCCAATTCCTCCTCTGACTCGGTTTTAACCGATGGTCGCCATAATTCATCCAGGAAAATGTTAGGTGGAACCGGCTCTCTGCGCGAGCCGAGTCTAGCGAGAGCGTCGGCTGCCTCGTTCTTTCTTCTGTCTATATGCTCCACCTCATACCCGGAAAAACATCCTGCAACCCTATCAACTTCCCTGCGGTATGCTGCCATAGTTGCGTCCTTTCTATCCCAAGTTCCTGACACCTGCTGTACCACAAGATCCGAATCTCCAAAACACCGTATCCTTTTGATGTTCATCTCCTTAGCTGCCCTTAGGCCGTGCAATAGGGCCTCATACTCGGCCACGTTGTTGGAACAGTCAAAGTGGATTTGTAGTACGTAACTTAGTTTATCTCCTTTGGGTGACGTCAACACCACCCCAGCTCCTGATCCCTCGTATTGCTTAGATCCATCGAAGTGCATGATCCATGACTCGGAATTTGGAACCGTTGTAGTCATGCCTGTATGTGTCCAGTCGTTAACGAAATCAATTAAAGCTTGAGATTTGATTGCTGACCTGGGTTCGTAGTTGATGTGATAATCCCCCATCTCTATCGCCCATTTAGCTATTCTTCCCGTCGCGTCCGAGTTTCTGATGATATCCGACATTGGTATTGAACTAACCACTGTTATGGGGTGTTCTTGGAAGTACGGCTTCAACTTCCGGCTAGCCATAAAGACCCCAAACACCAGCTTTTGCCAGTGTGGATAACGCTGCTTTGCTTCTGATAATACCTCGCTGACATAATAAACCGGCCTCTGGACCGGGTAACCTTTCCCGTCCTCTTTACGCTCCACAACAACTACTGCGCTGACGGCTCGGGGGCCAGCTGCCACGTACAGCAACATAGGCTCTTTAGGACCCGGCGCCGCTAGTACTGGTGGTTCGGATAACTGCTTCTTTAGTGCCTCGAATGCCTCATCCGCCTCTTGATCCCACACGAATTTGTCTGATTTCCGCAAGAGCCGGTACAAGGATATTGCCTTTTCCCCGAGTCTGGATATGAATTGGCTCAAGGCTGCTACGCAGCCCGTGAGCTTTTGAACATGCTTCAAATTTTATGGTTTTTTCAGACCCTGGATGGCCTTGATTTTATCCGGGTTTGCCTCGATCCCTCTTTCAGAAACTATAAAGCCGAGTAATTTCCCGGCTGGGACTCCGAACATGCACTTCGTCGGGTTAAGCTTCATCTGGTACCTCCTCAAGTTTTTGAACGTCTCCTTTAGATCATCGATAAACGTCTCCGCTTTCCTGGTCTTGATGACCACATCATCCACATAGGCGTGGACGTTGCGTCCGATTTGGTCTTCGAAGCATTTTTGAATACATCTTTGGTAAGTTGCACCGGCGTTCTTCAATCCAAACGTCATGGTTTTATAACAGAAGGTCCCAAAAGGGGTTATGAATGATGTTTTCTCCCAATCCTCCCTCTCGAGCTTAATCTGGTGATACCCGGAATATGCGTCCAGGAAGCATAATAAATCGCTTCCAGCTACTGCATCTATAATCTGATCTATCCTGGGTAGTGCGAATGGATCCTTTGGGCAATGTTTGTTGAGACTCGTAAAATCAATGCACATCCTCCACTCATTGGTCTTTTTCATCACTAGAACCGGGTTTGCCAGCCAATCCGGGTGAAATACTTCCATGATAAAGCCGGCTGCCAATAGCCGAGCGATCTCTTCGCCTATAGCCTTCCTTCTTTCCTCATTCATTTTCCTCAAGCCCTGCTTTACGGGCCTGGACTTGGGATCCACATGCAAACTGTGCTCGGCCAACTCCGTAGGGATACCCGGCATATCGCTGGGCGTCCAGGCGAACACATCTGCATTTGAACGAATAAACTCCACAAGTGCTTCCTCCTGCTCTTTTCCCAAGTTAGACCCTATGGTAAACTGCTTAGTGGAATCGCCTTCAACGAAATCTATCTTCTTGGTGTCTTGTGCTGCTTTGAATTTTGCTCTCTCGTCCTCGGTATTCGGCTTGTTCAAGGCTGTTCTATCATCCGGGTTCACTTGAGACCGGTAATATTCGAGTTCTTCCTTTCTGCATGCTTGCTCAGCCATAACCGAATCTCCTTCGTCACACTCGGCCGCTATGTCCCGGTTCCCATGTATGGTGATGGTCCGTTTAGGGCCCGGAATCTTTAGCTGCAAATACACATAGCACGGCCTAGCCATGAATTTGGCGTAAGCCGGTCTTCCAAACAGCGCGTGATAAGGGCTGCGCAATTTGACCACCTCGAACGTGAGCCACTCAACTCGATAATTATCCGTCGATTCTCCAAAAGCAACCTCCAAGGTGATCTTTCCCTCGGGGCTCGCCGAGTGACCCGGCACGATCCCGTGAAAGATTGTCGAACTTTTCTGCAACTGGGACTCTTTGAGACTCATTCGTAAGAAAGTTTCCCAATAAAGGATGTTGATGCTACTTCCACCGTCCATCAGGACCCTCTTCAGTTCGTAACCATTAACCTGTGGAGCAACCACCAATGCCAAGACTCCTGGACGCTCTACTTTTTCCGGGTGATCTCTTCTACTCCACGTTATCTCTTGTTCTGCCCATCTAAGATATCCCGGCGCGGCCGATGAAATCGAGTTCGCCGCTTGCTTTGACGTCTCCTTGTTCCTGCTAGAAGTTCCTGTAGTATGCACGTGATATTGTCCTTTTAAATTAGTCGTTCGTACTGTACCGACGAAGATGTTGATCCGGCCGATCGTCACGACGGATCCGGATTCGAGGTGATCCGACTCTGGCCCCCAGCCGGAATCGTCCACCATCTTTTTTCCTCTGCGGTCGATGTAGATTTCGCCGACGACGAGATTCTCCATATTCTTCCGAGCTTCTCCCGTGATGTAAACACCTTTGTACGCAGGCCCCACGGTGGGCGCCAACTGTCGTGGGATAATCACGGCAGATGTTACCGGGGGTAACTGATCTTGGGGCAAGACGACACAGGTATTTGGGAGAGGGTTTAGCTCAGAGGAAGACATGGTGCGATTCAATCTGGTAGCCGGCAATCAAAGTCGCCGAGTCTCCAATCTCGATATAACAACTCAACTCTAAGGTTACACTGGATGCTCGATACCAAGCGCTATTGCTAGGGTTCTAATATCTCTGTCTAAATTAGACCTGGGGGTCGGTTTATAAAGCACCCGCACCCCCCTGGCTTATTCCCCAAGGCGCACCCTGGATCCTACCCGGACACGGCGCACAAACCCTAGCTTTCCTTTACAATAATCCACAATCCGGGTTGCTGGGCCTACAAACTTGGGCCTCCACAAGCTTCCCTATCCTTAGCCGGATCCTGCGCACCGTTCTTTGGGCCGAGTTACTCCTTGGAGTTTGGCCTACCGGGTTATCATCCCTCCATTAACAACCTTAGCTCAGGAGTGGGCAACGGCGCCACCGGCGTACCTCCGGAGATGACGCCCCCGCCGCCTGGGGGAGCGCCACGCACACGGACCCGACGAGTACGGAAACGTCGCCCGCTGTCGAAGGCTTCCCCTTTGAAGCTCACAGCGAGGGAAAGTCGTCCACTAGCAGCACCCTCGGAGGCGGCGACACCGCAGCCACGGCGGGAGCATGTAAGATCAATATATTTATGTGTCTACTCGGGGCTCAATAGAGCTGAGGGTCTAGGTATATATGTACGAGGCAATGAGGCCTCGAGAGCATACAGAGAAGGAGTCGGGGAGCGAGTCCTAGTCGAAGGAGAGTCCTATACTCGTACGTAAGGAAGTCTACTCGTATGTAAGGAAAGCCCAAGTCGGTTTTATTCAATAACCGACTTGGTTACAAATCTATCGCTAATACCCTCCCTTAATCACAACTTACTCAAGTTGAGATTACGCTTAAATTCTTCAAAACTACGCACTGGTAGTGGCTTTGTGAACCCATCAGCAACTTGATCCTTGGAAGGAATAAACCGAATCTGTAATGTTTCTTGAGAAACCTTTCTCTAACAAAATGAAAGTCAATTTCAATGTAGTTTGCTCTTGCATGAAATACTGGATTTGCTGACAAGTATGTAGCTCCAAGATTGTCACACCACAAACAAGGTGCTTGCCTGAGTTTGACACCAAGTTCATCAAGAAGATATTTCACCCAAATAATCTCTGCAGTGGCATTAGCAAGAGACTTATATTAAGCCTCAGTGCTGGATCTCGACACTGTTGCTTGCTTCTTAGCACTCCATGATATGAGATTCGAGCCAAAGAAAACATCAAAGCCACCTGTGGATCTGAGATCATCAGGACACCCTGCCCAATCAGTGTGAGAAAAGGCAATAATCAGCAGAGAGCTTGACCTGTTGAATGTTAAACCAACACTGATTGTCCCTTTGATATATGTCAAGATACGTTTGGCTGTAGTCCAATGCACGATTGTAGGGGCATGTAAGTATTGACAAACTTTGTTAACAACATAGGAGATGTTAGGACGTGTCAAAGTCAGATATTGCAATGCACCAACCATGCTTCTGTAATGAGTACTATCCTCAGGACCGAGTAACTCCCCTTCATGAGCAGTCACTTTTTCAGAGGATGATAGAGGAGTAGGAGCCGGTTTGCAATTTAACATGTTGACCCGGGTAAGCATATCTCTTGCATATTTGTCTTGATTCAACACAAGACCATCATGAGTGTTATGAACTTCCATACCAAGGAAGAAGTGAAGATCTCCAAGATCTTTTAATGCAAACTCGAAACTCAGCACTTTGAGCAAAACATCTGTAGCATCAGACGAAGAACTGGCAACTATGATATCATCAACATATATAAGCATGTAGACTGTCACGTTGGGCCTTTGATAAATAAATAGAGAAGTATCTGATTTGGAAGCAATGAAACCAAGACTAGTGAGCTGAGAGCTGAGACGAGAATACCATGCACGAGGTGCTTGTTTCAACCCATATAAGGCCTTGTCACATACCCATGTGGTTGTCTCATGTACACTTCCTCTTCCAGAACATCATGAAGAAACGCGTTCTTCACATCCAATTGACGTAAGCTCCATCCTCTAGAAACGACCACGGATAGAACAAGACGAACTGTAGCTATTTTTACCACGGGACTAAATGTGTCCTCATAGTCAATGCCAAACCGTTGTTTGAAGCCTTTAGCAACCAAATGTGCCTTGTATCTATCAATTGTCCCATCAGCTTTCCGTTTAATTCTGTAAACCCAGCGGCAATCAATAATGTTAGTGCCATAGCGTGCTGGAACCAAATGCCAAGTTTGATTCTTCATTAGTGCCATATGTTCTTCATCCATTGCCCTTTTCCAATCCGTGTGTGCCAAAGAAAACTGTTAACATGGCCATGTAAGAAAAGCTTTGCTTAATCGAATGATTGGTGTCAATATGTCGACCCTTGAAATCGTTTTTTGTTACTTTTATTAAAATTTTAAGAATATGTTGTCAAAGGACTGCTTCTATTTATTTGTGCCAAACTGAAACTCTATTTAGTTGAAGCCACTGTATACTTGAGATTTTACTGATGATTGCAGTTTCCTAACGATGCAGATCAAGAACGTCTAGACTATGACACCAAGAAGCTGCAAAGCTTTGTGAAGGAGAAATCACTTGTGATCTCTGAGAAAGGTGCCCTTGCGGACAAAATCAGCCCGGGCATCGTGAAATCCATCGTCAGCCTTACAGATAAACCTAAGTAGGAAGATGCGACAAGGGGGGCAAATCATGCTCAGTGGCTCCAGTTCTCAGGAGCTTGCACATGGCCTGAAATGAAGCCTCTGCTGGGTTCATTTAACATTTTTATTAACGACTCCAATGTTGTGTTGGTTTATTTGTGCTGTGAGATTAGGCTGCTACCCATGTTTTTACTAAGTGTGGCTTGTAGGCAAAACTGGAGTCCTGAATTTGTACCTACCTATTTCATATGAGACTCCAGGTAGCAAATTCCATGTGCAATAGTGCAAGTGGTTGATGGGAATGTATTTTTTCCCCTTTGTACTAGTCCTGAACTGAACCCTTTTCAGGTATCTCTTAAGAGTGGGGCGCTTATTCGCAGGCGCTAGGGATTAAATCCCGGCCGTTTTGCCTAAATCCCGGTGGTAAATAAGAGTCCGGCGCATAAATAAGAGTCCGACGCTTAAGAAAGTTGTACAAAATAATGCTACTAAGCGGCGGGAGCTTACTGCATGGAGTAACCAACTAAATAAGCGCCAGTTTTAGCGTCACCGCATTGTGGATGCTCTAAGCGCAGGGCTATCCAGGCCTGAGAATCGCTCCTGGCATGGGCCCAGCCTGTCATCGTGTGTGTCTGGGTCGTGCGGTTCCTTCCTTCGATGGTGTTGCTTGTGTGGGCCTTTTTTGTGCGCTGGCGCTGCGCATGTGTCGTACCTGGTCGGTTTCGGGGATACGTCGGTTCGCAGCGTCGGGCTGCTGCTTCTTTCTGTCTCTGCTCTCGACCGGCAGTCTTCTTTCTTTCCTTCTTCTCCAATCCCATTTCGCTTCCCGTGGCCAATCCAGCGCCTGCCTTCGCCCAGCCGATCGTCGTCCTGGCAAAATCGTCGCCGCCGCCTCGCACTTGAGGCCTCGGTCAGGCGGCGGCATGTAACACCCCAACTTTCGCTACAATAGGGTGGGTGGTGTTGTTTATATCATACATGCATAGAAACACAATTTTAATCATGTTTTAACCAAATTAAGTTGTGAATTTAATTGGTTTGAGAAAATCCCACAAAAAGTACTTAATTTGGGCTCCAAAGTTTTGTATTGAAAAATATTTCAAACACACCAAAGCAAAACATGGTTTTGTTGGAAATTTCACAAGCTTTCCATATCCTATTTTTGCCAAATTTTCTGTTCACAAAAAGGTCCCCAAAACTCTGTTTTCTGTCCTGTTTTTAAATGGAAAAGGACCTCTCTGTAATTTCCTCAGCTTTTCCAGGGGGTTATCAGAGAAGTGGTTTTATCGTCTTCCTCCTGTCCGGCGACAGGAGGGCAACCGCCGCGCCACCTCCTGCTTCCGCGACGTGGAGGAGATGACGACGCTCGGGAGCCGTCCGGATCACTCGCACCCCGCAGAACTCCCTCCCTCGCACGCCTACTCTCTCTGCTCCTCTCTGCAAACCCGAATCCTAACCGGAGATGTACTCACCGGCAATCTCCTCTCGCCGCCGCTACACGCCACCCCGTGGCCAGTGAAGCACGCCCAGAGCTCCGCGAGGCCCTCCTCCATCCTCCCGTCGACTCTCGGTTGCTGGGAAGGACGGGAGCCCGCGAATCGGGATGTTCCCTTCCAAGTCCGGTCGCCGCTGTTTTGCAAGCTCGCCGTCGACCACGGCCTCACCACCCCTCCTAGACCACCTCCGCTCGATCACGGTGCTCTGGTGAGCTTTCCAGTCGCCCCTGCGCTTTCCCCTGTGCACCGTAGCTAGTTTTCGTCGTTTGCCATGTCCGGCCGCCGCAGACCTCACCGCCGGCGGCTCTCCGGCGACAATTAGGTCGCTCCGCCGCCACCATATGGTTCACCGTGCACCCCTCATTCGAACGCACAAGATCACACGGCCCAATTCGTGCCCTGTCGAGCGATTGCTCGCCGGCAGTGGCTTTCCGGCCGTCGCTGACGTCACAACGACGTCATCATGACGTCATAAAACATTTTCCTCTGTTTTAGAAAAAGGAATTAATATGACACGTGGACCCCACCATTTTAATTACAGAAAATGAATTAAATTTAGATAATTAATAACTTCTGTTTTACTAATCAGAAAAATGTGTTCAAGATACCAAAATGTTCAGAAAAATGCAATCTACTTGAATATGCCATTTTCATATATGTTTGACCAAGTTGAAAAGTGAGCTTTTATTTAATGTTGTTTAATCATTTAAAAATAGAAAAATAAGTTTTTATTCAATAAAATTAGAAAATTAAAAGTTATATATCAAATTGCTCAAAATGAAAAATGCAATCTAGTTACGATGTTTTCAAAGCCATTTGAGCTTTTAAAATTGTAACCACTTCCAGAATCGCCCGAAACCCCCTCCGGGGTCTATTTCGGGATAATTTCAGTAAAAATGTTTAACTGACATACGAACCCTAGCAACCCAACGATCATTCCTAGGGCTTTATTTCAGTGCATTAACTTGCTCATGCATACATATTGCGCATTGCATCGATGCCATGGTTGATTGTTCTTCTTGTTTCGGTGTTTCTTCCCCCTCGGTAGAACGCGACTCCGAAATGAAGGCCAACAACTCCATGACGAATACTTGATCTTAACCGACAAGTCAAGCACTTATTCCTGAAGACTTTCTCTGGTTTTCTTATAACCAAGGCAAGCATAACCTCTTATCTGCTCATATATTGTTTTCAAAGTGATTTGAATCTCGTACTTTGCATTCGGTTCCAAACTATTTGATGTCAGTAGATAGAGTTCTCCTATATACTGCATAACCTAGATATCCTGATCCGCTGCTCCTAGCAGCTATAGGTTTGATTGTGCGCGCCTCGTTAAAGCCTGTGAGTCTTGCTTAGCCATGCCTAGATGTGATATGATCCATCCGGTTGATGAATCTGGTCAATACGTGAATCATTTATGTCAGGTTGTTGTGAATTGTATTGTGTTTGATAACTTGACTAAATAACGGCATAGATGTGAGGCCACAATGGGTTGTGGCATTTTGTCCTGTTCATGCCCCTAGGAGCGAGTTCTCGCCTTCGAAGCCAAGACTGAGCGTGCAACCACACGCGGGGCCTAACAGACCGCGCTCGACCAACTAACTTGTTTGGCCACGTCCATGAGTCACGTAGTTTGATCTTTCCATCTGCGTGTGAGTCAAAAAACGATTTGGAGAAAACTTAGGGCGTGACCGGGACAAGTGATGGACGTACACGGATCTTGTTCCCGACTCACAGAACAGGTGCCGTCAGGAGGTGGCCAACTCCCTATTGACGGGGTGGCCCTGTTTGGGTTGACTCATGGATAGGGTCGAGCAAGGTAAAGGTCGTGGCCAGCCACCCTCTGCCGCGCTCCATGGACGAGCGTACATGTGGCGTTAAGAGTCGGATGGTACGTGTGGGTAAAGTGTACCCCCTGCAGGGATAAATCTCCTAGAGAAGCCGTGTCCACGGTTACGAACGACTTGGCAACGGATTCTGTGATCATAGATAACTTCAACGGAATGACTAAAACTTGTTAACCATGATTGAAGGGTGCCTCCTCGGAGATGCCGAGAGGGGTGATCCTTGTAGCATGAGATAGTGTGGGTATAAGAAGGACTTGGTGGAATACAAGAAGATGATGATCTCATTAGTTGAGTAGCTTTCTCATCTGTTTTCAAAATACTCCATGAGACGTGCTATTCCTCCCTCAACTTGCAACACAAAGATTGCTTTACGCAAATCAGCCTTCATAAAACCCTTTCCGAAGATAGCAGATATATAATAGGTTAACTAAGTCTTGTTGAGTACCTCCCGTACTCAGGTTTGCTTAATTTGGTTCAGGTGGAGTTCGTCACTTCAGTGGTGGTTCAACGTGGACATCGACGAGTAGTTTGGGGTTCCCAGGTAGCAGCCTGGAATCTATGGGCTGGGACGTCGCCTTATGTTGCGGCCTCTTAGGCCTTTTTGGTTCTTGTTGATTAGCAACATAATTTGCCTTCCGTTGTGTCACGACCCCAGACCCAGAGATATACATACTGTTATGTGCTCCTAGCCATGGACTCACAAGGGCTTCAGGGTTACCAGCCCCGGCCGCAACAAACAACGGCACGCAGACTGGATTCATCGGCACGTAGTCCGGATCCCCAGTCTACTACTCCTTGTATCCATGCTAGTCATAACCAACTATGCATATCAAAGCGTCCACGAATCGAATGAAACTGAAGGAAACAGGACCAAAGCTATACAGAGATGCTATGTGTCCAGAAAGTGCAACAACAATCGAGGGTTACTGGGGTTACCTCGCCCCAGGCCGATCACATCGACAGGCGGGCTCGGACATGGATCATCGGCTCCACAACCCCTCGACTGCGACAACTATGCAGGCATAGCCAAAACTGTATAACAATGAGCTCGAAACCAACAACCGATCAAAGCAGTACTCTAAACATGAAGCTTGTATTAAACAGGTGATACTAGAGTATAGCTTACAAACAGAGGTCACACGACCCAACATTACATCAGACAACGAAAGGCAAATTATGTTGCTAACCAACAAGAACCAAAAGGCCTAAGAGGCCGCAACATAAGGCGACGTCCCAGCGCATAGATTCCAAGCTCCTACCTGGGAACCCCGAACTACTCGTCGATGTCCACGCTGAATCACCACTGAAGTGAGGAACTCCACCTGAACCAAATTAAGCAAACCTGAGTACGGGAGGTACTCAACAAGACTTAATTAACCTATTATATATCTGCTAACTTCGGAAAGGGTTTTATGAAGGCTGATTTGCGTAAAGCAATCTTTGTTTTTCAAATCGAGGGAGAATAGCACGTCTCATAGAATGTTTTTCAAAACAGATGAGAAAGCTATTTAACTACTGATATCATCATATTCTTGTATTCCACCAAGTCCTTATTATTCCCATACTATCTCATGCTATAAGGATCACCCCTCTCGGCATCTCCGAGGAGGCACCCTTCAATCATTGCCAACATCTTTTACGCCACGTTCAAGTTATCTATGACCTCGTGACTTTCACCAAGTCGTCCTTAACCGTGGACACGGCTTTCCGAAAGATTTATCCCTGCAGGGTGGTACACTTTACCCACACGTACCCTCCGACTCTTAGCGCCACATGTACGCTCTTCCATGGAGCGCGGCAGAGGGTGGCTGGCTCCGACCTTTACCTTGCTCGACCCTATCCATGAGTCAACCCAAACAGGGCCACCCCGTCAACAGGGAGTTGGCCACCTCCTGACGGCACCTGTTCTGTGAGTCGGGATCAAGATCCGTGTACGTCCATCACTTGTCCCGGTCACGCCCTAGTTTTTCTCCAAATCGTTTTCTGACTCACACGCAAATGGAAATAGCAAACTACGTGACTCATGGATGTGGCCAAACAAGTTAGTTAGTCGAGCGAGGTTCATTGGCTCGCGCGTGTGGTTGCACGCTCAGTCTTGGTTTCCGCGGCGAGACCTTACTCCTAGGGTTGGCAAGTACAGGACAAAGAACCACTTCCCAAGTGGCCTCCCGTCCTCGCCTTAGTCAAGTTAACCACACAGTGCTCATCTCACCACGTCATCATATCATACTAGGTTATCGCAGCTCTGGTTCATCAACCGGATGGAGCAGAGGTAAACAAAACATGTAGGACTAAGCGAAGCAGATATGAGGCTCTGGCGATGCGCACAAGTAATTCTATGGCAGCTAGGAGCAGTGGATCATGATACTGAGGCAATGCAGCATATAGGTGAACTATGTCTACTAGCATCAAATACTTTGGAATCGAATGCAAAGTACGAGATCAAATGTTGTTGGAAAACATATATGAGCAGATAAGAGGTTATGCTTGCCTTGGTTATAAGAAAACCAGATAAAGTCTTCAGGAATAAGTGCTTGACTTGTCGGTTAAGATCAAGTATTCACCATTTGGACTGTTGGCCTTCTCTTCGGAGTCACGTTCTACCGAGGGGGAAACAACACCGAAAGAGAAATAACAATCAACACATGGCATCGATGCAATGCGCAATATGTATGCATGAGCAGATTAATGCACTGAAATAAAGCCCTAAGCATGATCGTTGGCTTGCTAGGGTTCATATGTCAGTTAAACATTTTTACTGAAATTCGCCCGAAATAGACCCCGGAGGGGGTTTCGGACGGTTATGAAAGTGGGTACAATTTTAGTTGCTCAAATGAGGTTGAAAACATCATAACTAGATTCCATTTGTCATTTTGAGCATTTTGGTATATAACTTTTAATTTTCTAAATTTGGTGAATAAAAACTTATTTTTCCATTTTTAAATGATTAAATAATATTAAATAAAGGCCAAAATTCAACTTTGTCAAATATATGTGGAAATGACATTTTTGGATAGAGAATCTTTTTCTGATCAAAACCTTATTTTTACTTTATTTTTGTGACTAACATAATAGAAGTTATTCATTATTCAAATTAATTCTTTTTCTGTAATTATAAAACAGAGGGCCCACGTGTCAAAAAAAACCTTTTCCATTTATTTCAAAGCAGGGAACAGGTTTATGACGTTGGGATGACGCCAGGGTGACGTCATCGATCTCCCAGGCCGGCTCTGCCACGGCTCGATCGCGTGATACAGCGAGCGATTCGCGGGATTGGGTGGCTAACGAGCTAGAGGGAGGCAAGGGGAGCACGGGGGTGGTGGCGCCGCTTGCTAATCGTCGCCGGAGTGGCGGCAGCACACGGCCGCGGCGGTGATGGTCACGGTGGCCGACGGTGGCGATGAAAACAAACGCGAGGAGGGGAAGGGAGGGGTCCAGGAGAGGGAGCAGCTCACCACGAGCGTGATGATGTGGTCGGGGAAGAAAATGGTGGCCGAAATCGGCCGGAATCGACCGCGACGGCCACCGGCCGTAGTTGGAGAAGACGCACCAAATCGGCCGCTCCCTGGGGTTCCGGCAAGCGAGGGTCATTGTGGAGGGGCAGGAGGACATGGCAGAGCTTGTGGAGTCTTCTGTTCGTCGAACCGTGGCCGGTAACGACGGCGATTCGACAGCGGCCATCGATACAGTAGGCTAGGGTTTGGTCTCGTCCGGGAGATAAACAGAGAGAGGAGGGTAGAGCAGCGAGCAGGGGGAGGAGTAGTGCACGGGGAGGCTCTCCTCACCCTTATCCCTTCGCGAGAGAGGAAGCATGACGTGGTGCGCGGCGACGTCGGAATCCTTCCGGCCGACTGGCAGGAGGTTGAAGAAGACAAAACAGCAACTTTATGAAAACCCCCTGGAACTTTGAGAAATTACAAAAGAACCCCTTTCTATTTAAAAACAGAACAGAAACAGGGTTTTTGAGGGCCTTTTTGAAAGGATAAAATTTGGCAAAAATAACTTTTGGAAAGCTTGTGAAATTTCCAACCTCACCATGTATTGCTTTGGTGAAATTGAAATACTTTTCAGAACAAAATTTTGGAACCCCTTTTAAGTACTTTTTGTGGGATTTTTCTCAAACCAGTTAGATTCACAAATTAAATTGGTAAAAACATGATTAAATTTTGGTTCTTATGCATGTATGATATGAACACACACCACACACCCTAGTTTAGCAAAATTGGGATGTTACAAATCTACCCCCCTTACAAGAATCTCGTCCCGAGATTCCCGAAGGAGAAGAAAGAAGGAACACCGGTTTTGAACGATCTTCTCGAACCTTACGGTTCTCTTCTTGAAGAGGTTGACCTGTAGAACTTGCGAAGATACCCAGCGGTTACACCTTAGGTGAGAGGGAAATCTCTAAGGAATTGATCTTCACGAAGATCGAATATCCCATGGGTAACTCATGACAGGATGTTCATAAAGAACTTTTGAGTTAACAGGCATGAAACACATCAAGGTAACAGAGGGAACAAGAGAAGGTTTCAAGTTTTTGGATGATGGTTCTTGAAAGGATTTAGAATATGAGCTTTGCATAAGACTTTAGATCCTTTTGGAAAAGAAAGGTTGAACAACTTGTGAAACCGGGGTTTTCTTCAAACAAATAACCAAGATGGAAAGGATGGTCTTGGATACCACAATGTAATATCCATAGACGTGGGAAACAGGAGAAAACACTGTAATTCGCGCGTCGGAGAGAAGTGGATACAGGATCATGTTCACTCTTCGGAGTGGACACGAAAGATAACGGAACTTTCACTCCGTCAAAACTTTGTCGAAAACTTTGTCAAAGATCGGGATGTTACTTCACAACAGAAGATGAGTAACCGAAAGATGTGGAAACACCGTAACAAAGGAGGAATTCTTGATCACAGCATGAGGATGGGTAACGAATGAGGATTAAAACACCGGAAGAAAATAGGGAATCTCTTTCCTGTTGCGGCTTAGACGTAGCAATACATCTACCACATGGTTAAGATCCCATGGCTGAAGTAACTGACAAATTCACACAATGTGTGAGATGAACAGAACTTCAAGTGTAAACAACTTGAAAAGGGGAACTGCTCAATGGCGGTTACAAAGCACCAAGAGATGTTCTCCTGATGAACTTGTTTCCACTGAAACAAAGGTTTGGAGGATCAACGAAGAGACATTGGAAGAATCAACTTCCAGGTTCTGCTGGATGTTCTAGATACCAAGATCAAGCTTACGTAAGCCGTGAGTAGATCTTCAAGTGAAAGTAGAACTCCTGTTTGGAAAAACGGTGAGGAAAACTTGTTGAGAACGAGCCACACAAGAATTCTCACGGGGAGTGGTTTTTCTTACGAATTCAAGGGGATATGACATTAGGCCTTCCGGCTAATTGTGTCAACCACCACATCAACCATGCCGGATTTTTGAATGGACCTAATTCAATACCCTTGAGAAGACACCAACCATCGTTGCTGCTTGATATTCAGCTCTGGTTAGTGGGTTGGATAACTGAGACTTGGTATATATGATCAAAGAGATTGCACCGGTTATCAACGAGATACATATGCTGGATTCTCAAGAGATGGACTACGATGTCAAGCTCAAGAAGATGAGCAGGAGTGCATGACTCATGTATTAGCAACTTGTAAAAGACGGTTGCACCTACATGGCTTACTTGCAAAAGAACACATCGGAGTCCTTGTTGGGAAGATGATAACAAAGATCACCAAGATCTTGGACTTCTTCTCTTTTACGGATAATCAGTCAGGGGCTTAGCGTAGATGAAAGCTTCTTCAAGAAATGGAGGTAACAACCTACCATCTCAAGAATAGTCCACACATGCATGACCTAGTTGGGATTATTCCCGAAGGAACAAGGACATTATACTCGGATCCATGGCGACAACTTTCACCATAAGCACATGATCCAGAGTAAGTCACTTCGAACATCCAGAACACAACTTCGCGATGACACAAAGTTGGTTCTCAAAAGTTTCCAACATTGTTACCAATTGTTCAACATGAGCCTCTCGCAACTTGGAGAAAATAGGAATGTCATCGATGGGTTCGAAGACACACTTATCAAAACACTCCAAGAAGAGGGATTCATATGATATATGAACAAGGCAATACATTGGTCATCCCAAAGGACATGAGGTATACTCGGGCCAAACACCATGTGTGAAAACACCATCAAGATAGTCTTTGGATCTTTTCTCGATTTGACGATAGCCCAAATCAAATCAAGAGGTAGAATGACAGCATGTCCATTGAAGAGATACTATCATGCTTCAACAGGATGAGAACTAGACATCTCATTCCAAAGGAACAAGTTAGGATGAGCTTTTGTCTTTCAACTCTCCAAGTTAGTGTTTTAAGATCCACCAACTAGTCCAGGGATCCAGCAGGGTTCCTTGGATAAAGGAGTAGTTCAAATTACCCCTTATTTAGACATTACGGTCAGGTGACAAACCTGGTGATACTTCTAGCAAGACAACCAGAATATCACAACCTACCGTTATGTCTCGGAATTTGGAAGGGAGGTTTGCTTTCCAAAGCAACTGATATGATCTTGAGAGCTTCGGCATGAACCTAACTCTTTGACCAAGAATGTGCACCGGAATGAACAGATTTGGTAACACAGTCAACTTCAAATAGAGACCGGGTGACCAATAGTGCTAAGAAGGATACAGATGTTTCTTGAATTTTTCGAAGCAACAAGAATTGCTAGGAATATCTAACACACACCAATGCACATACCCCTCATTCTCAAGCATTCAAGCTTAGAGGAAGGGGAAATGAAGATGTGTAAGAGCATCACTTCATCGATAAGGCCATGAAACTGAACACGACCTCTTGATATAAAAGATTGTGACACTCGAAGGTAGAACAGAACAGAAGCTAATGAAACTTCTTTATTCTGTGGATTACAAACTTTGACCTGGTTCTTAAGATGAACGAGGTACTGGAGTTTGTTTCTCCTGACATTCCAAGGTGGAACGTTCTGACGGAACTCAAGAGGAACTGCATTGGAAGAATCCAACACACCTATGCAACTTGGTTTCCAAACAACGGACGGAGTTCGGGAAGCAGCTAAGAGTAGGAACGTGCTCTGGAAAATCCTGAGATCACGTTGGATGCACGGGGTAATACTCATGTGTAGATCCCATGCCAAAAGGTTGGTATAGCTGAACCAAGAACAAAGATATAAGAATCATAAAGGACACTCTTGTCGTGATCCTTTTGATTCCTAGAGAAAACCTATGGCTATTGGAGCTGAGATTACCTAGCCATCCTGAGGTAGAACAGATTCTTCAGGATCCAAAGAAACAGAACTTGGGTTAAAGGTCAGCATCCTGTACTGATAGAGTGAGAATCACATGGTTATGAAACCACATAACTCAACTCACCACAATTCAGCACATTCCGGGACCTTCGGTTCAAGTCCAAGGTTATAAACTTAGAGAAAGGAGTAACTACTATCTTAGTGCCTTGGAGGACACTACGAATAGCAATCACAGAGTATCTTTCAAAGGATGTTGATAGCTCCGGAACAATTTGAGCAGAGGAAGAATACATTCGAGATGAAAAGGAAATCTCGAGGTTCAGGATTTAGAACTTGGAAACATGTAGGAATGTGGAATCCGAACAACTTTGGGGGATTAGGATGGAAAGGAAATCTCCCATTTGAAACGAGAGATAACGGAATACGGAACACACACGACTCTAGAAACTATAACACTAGGTCAACTTGGGTAAAAACGTCATTGCCAAAGAAGGCACCTAGGTTTTGAATGAATAGAAGAGATAGCAAAACCTTTTCAAACCAAAACAGGTAAGGAGACCCAGAGTTAGAGCGATACCAGATACGAAGTAAAAAGAATCCTAAGAAGGTTTTTCACAATCCATTTCGAGTTTCAAAATAGTTTTCATAAACTCTAGACTCGACATCGACCAAGCAGTAAGGTTTTCCTACAGGCAGTCCTGCTCTGATACCATGACTTGTCACGACCCCGGACCCAGAGATATACATACTGTTATGTGCTCCTAGCCATGGACTCACAAGGGCTTCAGGGTTACCAGCCCCGGCCGCAACAAACAACGGCAGGCAGACTGGATTCATCGGCACGTAGTCTGGATCCCCAGTCTACTACTCCTTGTATCCATGCTAGTCATAACCAACTATGCATATCAAAGCGTCCACGAATCGAATGAAACTGAAGGAAACGGGACCAAAGCTATACAGAGATGCTATGTGTCCAGAAAGTGCAACAACAATCGAGGGTTACTGGGGTTACCTCGCCCCAGGCCGATCACATCGACAGGCGGGCTCGGACATGGATCATCGGCTCCACAACCCCTCGACTGCGACAACTATGCAGGCATAGCCAAAACTGTATAACAATGAGCTCGAAACCAACAACCGATCAAAGCAGTACTCTAAACATGAAGCTTGTATTAAACAGGTGATACTAGAGTATAGCTTACAAACAGAGGTCACACGACCCAACATTACATCAGACAACGAAAGGCAAATTATGTTGCTAACCAACAAGAACCAAAAGGCCTAAGAGGCCGCAACATAAGGCGACGTCCCAGCCCATAGATTCCAAGCTGCTACCTGGGAACCCCGAACTACTCGTCGATGTCCACGCTGAATCACCACTGAAGTGAGGAACTCCACCTGAACCAAATTAAGCAAACCTGAGTACGGGAGGTACTCAACAAGACTTAATTAACCTATTATATATCTGCTAACTTCGGAAAGGGTTTATGAAGGCTGATTTGCGTAAAGAAATCTTTGTTTTTCAAATCGAGGGAGAATAGCACGTCTCATAGAATGTTTTTCAAAACAGATGAGAAAGCTATTTAACTACTGATATCATCATATTCTTGTATTCCACCAAGTCCTTATTATTCCCATACTATCTCATGCTATAAGGATCACCCCTCTCGGCATCTCCGAGGAGGCACCCTTCAATCATTGCCAACATCTTTTACGCCACGTTCAAGTTATCTATGACCTCGTGACTTTCACCAAGTCGTCCTTAACCGTGGACACGGCTTTCCGAAAGATTTATCCCTGCAGGGTGGTACACTTTACCCACACGTACCCTCCGACTCTTAGCGCCACATGTACGCTCTTCCATGGAGCGCGGCAGAGGGTGGCTGGCTCCGACCTTTACCTTGCTCGACCCTATCCATGAGTCAACCCAAACAGGGCCACCCCGTCAACAGGGAGTTGGCCACCTCCTGACGGCACCTGTTCTGTGAGTCGGGATCAAGATCCGTGTACGTCCATCACTTGTCCCGGTCACGCCCTAGTTTTTCTCCAAATCGTTTTCTGACTCACACGCAAATGGAAATAGCAAACTACGTGACTCATGGATGTGGCCAAACAAGTTAGTTAGTCGAGCGAGGTTCATTGGCTCACGCGTGTGGTTGCACGCTCAGTCTTGGTTTCCGCGGCGAGACCTTACTCCTAGGGTTGGCAAGTACAGGACAAAGAACCACTTCCCAAGTGGCCTCCCGTCCTCGCCTTAGTCAAGTTAACCACACAGTGCTCATCTCACCACGTCATCATATCATACTAGGTTATCGCAGCTCTGGTTCATCAACCGGATGGAGCAGAGGTAAACAAAACATGTAGGACTAAGCGAAGCAGATATGAGGCTCTGGCGATGCGCACAAGTAATTCTATGGCAGCTAGGAGCAGTGGATCATGATATTGAGGCAATGCAGCATATAGGTGAACTATGTCTACTAGCATCAAATACTTTGGAATCGAATGCAAAGTACGAGATCAAATGTTGTTGGAAAACATATATGAGCAGATAAGAGGTTATGCTTGCCTTGGTTATAAGAAAACCAGATAAAGTCTTCAGGAATAAGTGCTTGACTTGTCGGTTAAGATCAAGTATTCACCATTTGGACTGTTGGCCTTCTCTTCGGAGTCACGTTCTACCGAGGGGGAAACAACACCGAAAGAGAAATAACAATCAACACATGGCATCGATGCAATGCGCAATATGTATGCATGAGAAGATTAATGCACTGAAATAAAGCCCTAAGCATGATCGTTGGCTTGCTAGGGTTCATATGTCAGTTAAACATTTTTACTGAAATTCGCCCGAAATAGACCCCGGAGGGGGTTTCAGACGGTTATGAAAGTGGGTACAATTTTAGTTGCACAAATGAGGTTGAAAACATCATAACTAGATTCCATTTGTCATTTTGAGCATTTTGGTATATAACTTTTAATTTTCTAAATTTGGTGAATAAAAACTTATTTTTCCATTTTTAAATGATTAAATAATACTCCACAACTGTAAAGGTTAGTTCCAGTTTTTAACTGTTGATAGTTTACACACATTTCATAGCCTTTCTACTTTGCTTGATATGCATTATGCTTCATTTGTGTTTGTCTGTCGTTGAATGTACTGCATCCCTGCATGCATGTACCTTCTTGAAAAAATGGTATTATTGCTCGTTACAACTGGTTTTATCACAAACAAGGGCTTCCCAGTTAAGCTAACTAAAAAGTAACGTATTCCAACTCAAAGCTTGCTCTCTTATCATTGGCTTTTGTTGTTGTCTCGTGCAGTTGGAGATCTTCTCTGGTTGTCCCATTTTACCTTTGCACTTGATTCTCTATGGTTGTCCATGCTTTTGTGGACGCACATCAGAGTATAAATAAAACGTGTTTGGTTAATTTTTCCATGAGAATAATTAAAGATGTTCTTGAGCCATATGTCATATATAGTTTTAGGGTGCTTAATCGTTTACTGTGTGGTGTAATATTTCAGTAATACTGAATCTAAATCTGGGGTTTTAATGCCTAGAGGAGTAATTCTACCAGATTATATTTGTCATATTACATATTTGTCATGTTCAGAGACTAATTAGTTGGAAACCAACCATGTTCATCTACTTACATAGCTTGGTGGAATAGTAAATTCTCTGATTATAAACTGTAATGTGTAATACATGCCTCACTTCTTCTATCTCTCTCCTTGCTTGAGTATGAACTGTACTGTGTTCAGAATGCCAAGAACACTGTTTTAGTGGATAGTTTTTTGTTTACACAAAGATCACAACCATTCCTACATATGCCCTTAGTGTTGTGTATTTGTCACATGAGTTCCTTGAGATGTATGGGTCGATGGTACCTAGGATGGTACTTGCATTGCTGGGAGTAGTAGCGAGATATTGCATTTTCTAACATGAGGAAGTGGAGTTTAATCATGTTTACACAAATCTGCAATATGTGCTCCAGGAGTAACATGGAATTTTTCAGGCTGCTGGGCGAGCAGCATCACGCTGTTGTTGTTGCTGCTGATATCTGCTTGAAGCGCCAGGACGAGGAGGTGCCGGGGCTGGCGATCTGCTGCTAGGGCTGCAAGGAGGTGCTGGGGCGACGGAGGTGTTGTCGCCGGCCCCAGCAGCAGAGATCGATCGCTAGGGAGGGAGGAAGGTGCCTGGGGCCTGATCGATTGCGAGGGAGGGATGGATGGAGGAACGAGCCAGGAGAAGCTAGCAGATCGATCGCGTGGCAGCAGCAGCAGATCGATCCATGGTGGGATGAAGCTGGCGAGGAGACCCGGCGAGGAGGGTGGGGCGGAGGAAGACCAACGCTGGAGATTCCAAATTTAGGGATTTGGTAGCGATTCAGATCTTGGGGGTACGGGTGTAATTTTTGTCATTTTCACCTGGTCGGAACGTTTTCTTAAACGTCTTATATTACGGAACGGAGGGAGTATTAAATAAAGGCCAAAATTCAACTTTGTCAAATATATGTGGAAATGACATTTTTGGATAGAGCATCTTTTTCTGATCAAAACCTTATTTTTACTTTATTTTTGTGACTAACATAATAGAAGTTATTCATTATTCAAATTAATTCTTTTTCTGTAATTATAAAACAGAGGGCCCACGTGTCAAAAAAACCTTTTCCATTTATTTCAAAGCAGGGAACAGGTTTATGACGTTGGGATGACGCCAGGGTGACGTCATCGATCTCCCAGGCCGGCTCTGCCACGGCTCGATCGCGTGATACAGCGAGCGATTCGCGGGATTGGGTGGCTAACGAGCTAGAGGGAGGCAAGGGGAGCACGGGGGTGGTGGCGCCGCTTGCTAATCGTCGCCGGAGTGGCGGCAGCACACGGCCGCGGCGGTGATGGTCACGGTGGCCGACGGTGGCGATGAAAACAAACGCGAGGAGGGGAAGGGAGGGGTCCAGGAGAGGGAGCAGCTCACCACGAGCGTGATGATGTGGTCGGGGAAGAAAATGGTGGCCGAAATCGGCCGGAATCGACCGCTTATCCCTTCGCGAGAGAGGAAGCTAGGGTTTGGTCTCGTCCGGGAGATAAACAGAGAGAGGAGGGTAGAGCAGCGAGCAGGGGGAGGAGTAGTGCACGGGGAGGCTCTCCTCACCCTTATCCCTTCGCGAGAGAGGAAGCATGACGTGGTGCGCGGCGACGTCGGAATCCTTCCGGCCGACTGGCAGGAGGTTGAAAAAGACAAAACAGCAACTTTATGAAAACCCCCTGGAACTTTGAGAAATTACAAAAGAACCCCTTTCTATTTAAAAACAGAACAGAAACAGGGTTTTTGAGGGCCTTTTTGAAAGGATAAAATTTGGCAAAAATAACTTTTGGAAAGCTTGTGAAATTTCCAACCTCACCATGTATTGCTTTGGTGAAATTGAAATACTTTTCAGAACAAAATTTTGGAACCCCTTTTAAGTTCTTTTTGTGGGATTTTTCTCAAACCAGTTAGATTCACAAATTAAATTGGTAAAAACATGATTAAATTTTGGTTCTTATGCATGTATGATATGAACACACACCACACACCCTAGTTTAGCAAAATTGGGATGTTACACGTTGTCTGATGTAATGTTGGGTCGTGTGACCTCTGCTTGTAAGCTATACTCTAGTAACACCTGTTTAATACAGCTTCCTTGTTTAGAGTACTGCTTTGATCGGTTGTTGGTTTCGAGCTCATTGTTATACAGTTTTGGCTATGCCTGCATAGTTGTCGCAGTCGAGGGGTTGTGGAGCCGATGATCCATGTCCGAGCCCGCCTGTCGATGTGATCGGCCTGGGGCGAGGTAACCCCAGTAACCCTCGATTGTTGTTGCACTTTCTGGACACATAGCATCTATGTATAGCTTTGGTCCCGTTTCCTTCAGTTTCATTCGATTCGTGGACGCTTTGATATGCATAGTTGGTTATGACTAGCATGGATACAAGGAGTAGTAGACTGGGGATCCGGACTACGTGCCGATGAATCGAGTCTGCCTGTCGTTGTTTGTTGCGGCCGGGGCTGGTAACCCTGAAGCCCTTGTGAGTCCATGGCTAGGAGCACATAACAGTATGTATATCTCTGGGTCCGGGGTCGTGACAGGTCATGGTATCAGAGCAGGACTGCCTGTAGGAAAACCTTACTGCTTGGTCGATGTCGAGTCTAGAGTTTATGAAAACTACTTTGAAACCTCAAATGAGTTGTGAAAAACCTTCTTAGGATTCTTTTTACTCCTTACCTGGTATCGCTCTAACTCTGAGTTATCTTACCTGTTTTGATTTGAAAAGGTTCTGATTATTCAAAACTTAGGTGCCTTCTATGGCAAGACGTTCTTTTACCCAAGTTGACCTAGTTATGAGTTTCTAGAGTCGTGTGTGTTCTGTGTTCCGTTATCTTTTAAACTGGGAGATTTCTTTTCCATCATAATCTCTCAAAGTAGTGTGGGTTCTACATACTCCTGTTCTAAAGTCCCAAAATCCTGAACCTCGAGATTACTTTTGCATCTCGAATGTGTCCGTTATCCTCTGCTCAAAGTTCTTCCGGAGCTACCGTTGTCTTTTGGAAGTTACCTCGTGATTGCTATTCGTAGTGTCCTTCAAGACACTCAGATAGTAGTTACTCCTTTCTTTAGGTTTTTAACCTTGGACTTGAACCGAAGGTCCCGGAATGTGCTGAATTGTGGTGAGTTGGATCATGTGGTTTCTTAACCATGTGATGCTCACTCTATCAGTACAGGATGCCGACCTTTAATCCAAGTTCTGTTTCGTTGAATCCTGAGGAATCTGTTCTACCTCAGGATGGCTAGGTAATCTCAGCTCCGATAGCCATAGGTTTTCTCTAGGGATCAAAAGGATCACGACAAGAGTGTTCTTTATGATTCCCATATCTTCGTTCTTGGTTCAGCTATACCCACCTTTTGGCATGGGTTCTACACATGAGTATTACCCCGTGCATCCAACGTGATCTCGGGATTTTCCAGAGCACGTTCCTACTCTTTAGTTGCTTTCCGAACTTCGTTCGTTGTTTGGAAACCAAGTTGCATATGTGTGTTGGAGTCCTCCAATGCATTTGCTCCTGTTTTCCGTCAGAACATCTCACATTTGGATGTTTGGAGAAACAAACTCCAGTACCTCGTTCATCTCTAGGATCAGGTCAAAGTTTTGTAAATTCGGAGATTAAAGAAGTTTCATTAGCTTCTAATCTGTTCTAACTTCGAGTGTCACACTCTTTTATATCAAGAGGTTGTGTTCAGTTTCATGACCTTAATGATGTAGTGATTCTCTCACACGTCTTAACTGCCCCTTCCTCCAAGCTTGAATGCTTGAGAATGATGGGTCTGTTCATCGACATGTGCATCAGGTGTCCTTAGCAATCCTTATTGCTTTGAAAAATCTAAGAAACATCTGTATCCTTATTAGCACTATTGGTCACCCGGTCTCTATTTGAAGTTTACTGTGTTACCAAATCCGTTCATTCCGGTGCATATTCTTGGTCAAAGAGTTAGGTTCATGCCGAAGCTCTCAAGATCATATCGGTTGCTTTGAAAAGCAAGCCTCCTTTCGAACTCCAAGACATACCGGTAGTTTGTGATATTCTGGTTGTCTTTCTAGAAGTATCACCAGGTTTATCACCTGACCGTAATGTCTAAATAAGGGTAATTTTAACTACTCCTTTCCCCAAGAAACTTCGCTGGATATCCTGGACTAGTCGGTTGAGCTTAAACAATAACTTGGAGAGTTGAAAGACAAAAGCTCATCCTAACTTGTTCCTTTGTTAAGGGATATCTAGTTTTCCTCGTGTTGAAGCAGGATAGTACCTCCTTTGTGGAAAAGCTATCACTCTACCTCTTGATTTGATTTGGGATATCGTCAAATCGAGAAAAGATTCAAGGACTATCTTGACGGTGTTTTCACTCATGGTGTTCTGCCGAGTACACATTCATGTCCTCTGGTCTGACCAATATTTTTCCTTGTTTATATATCATATGAATCCCTCTGCTTGGAGTATCGTGATAAGGTGTTGTCGAGCCCATCGATGACATCCCTATTTTCTCCAAGTTTCAAGAGGTTCATGTTGTACACTTGGCACTAATGTTGGAAACTTTTGAGAACCATCTTTGTGTTATCACGAAGTTGTGCTCTCGATGTTCGAAGTGACTTACTCCGGTCCATGTGCTCTTGGTGAAAGTTGTCGCCGTGGATCCGAGTATAGTTCCATTGTTCCCTCGGGAATAATCTCCAGTCGGTCATGCATGTGTGGACTACTCTTGAGAGGATAGGTTGTTACCTCCACTCCTTGATTAAGTTGTATCCACGCTAAGCCACTGAATGATTATCCGTGAAAGAGAAGAAGTCCAAGAACTTCGTCATCTTTGTTATCATCTTCCCAACCAGGACTCCGATGTATTCTTTTGCAAGTAGTCCATGTAGGTGCAAACGTCTTTCGCAAGTTGCTAATACATGAGTTCTGCAATCTCGCTCATCTTTTTGAGTGAGACATTGTAGTCCATACCTTGAGAATCCATTAAACGTATCTCGTTGGTAACCGGTGCAATCTCTTCGATCAAACACGTTGAGTCCTAGTTATTCAGCCCATCAACCAGAGCTGAATCTCAAGCAACAATGATGGTTGGTGTTTTCTCAAGGGTATTGAATTAGGTCCATTCGAAAATCCGGCATGGTTGATGTTGTGGTTGACACAATTAGCCGGAAGGCCTAATGTCATATCTCTTTGAGTCCGTAAGAACAACCACTATCCGTGAGAATTCTTGTGTGGTTCATTCTAACAAGTTTCCCTCACCGTCCCTTCGAACCAAAGTTTCACTTTCACTTGATGACCTATAGAAGGCTTTTCATGAGCCTGATGTCGGTATTTAAAACATCAAGGGTAACTTGGAAGTTGATCTCTCCAATATCTCTCTGTTGAACCTCCAAAACCTTCGTTTTAATGGAAACAAGTTCATCAGGAGAACATCTCTTGGTGTTTCGTAACTGCCCTTGATCAGTTCCCCTTTTCAAGTGGTTTTTACCTGAAATTCTGTTCATCTCACACATTGTGTGAATTTGTCAGTCACTTCAGCCATGGGATCTTAACCATGTGGTAAACGTATTGCTACGTCAAAACCACAATAGGAAAGAGATTTCCTATTCCTTCCGGTGTCTCAATCCCCATTGGTTAACCATCCTTATGGTATGACCAAGAATACCTTCTTCATTACGGTGTCCCAACATCTTTTGGTTACTCCTTTTCTGTTGTGAAGTAACATTCCGATCTTTGATAAAGTTTTCGACAAACTTCAACGGAACGAAAGTTCCATTATCTTCCGTGTCCACTCTGAAGAGTGAACATGATCTTGTATTAATTTCTCACCGACGCACGAATTACAGTGTTTTCTCGTGTTTTCCTTCATCTGTGGATATTATGTTTAGGTATCCAAGACAATCCTTTCCATCTTGGTAATCTATTTTGAAGAAACCTTGATGCCATCAGTTTTCCAACCTTCTTTTCCAAAAGGATTTAAAGTCTTGTGCAAAGCTCATATTCTAAATCCTTTCAAGACCAATCGTCCGCAAACTTGAAACCATCTTCTACTCACTTCGTTACCTTGATGTGTTTCATGCATGATAACTCAACAGTTTTTTTTACGAACATCCTTGTCATGAGTTGTCCATGAGATACTCAATATTCGTGAAGATCATTTCCTAAGAGTTTCCCTCTCACCTAAGGTGTAGCCGCTGAAGAATCTTCGCAAGTGCTATGGATCAACCTCTTCAGGAAGATAACCGTAAGGTTCGAGAAGATCGTTCAAAACCGGTGTTCCTTCTTTCTTCTCCTTCGGGAATCTCGGGACGAGATTCTTGTAAGGGGGGTAGATTTGTAACACCCCAACTTTCACTAAAATAGGGTGGGTGGTGTTGTTCATATCATACATGCATAGAAACACAATTTTAATCATGTTTTAACCAAATTAAGTTGTGAATTTAATTGGTTTGAGAAAATCCCACAAAAAGTACTTAATTTGGGTTCCAAAGTTTTGTATTGAAAAATATTTCAAACACACCAAAGCAAAACATGGTTTTGTTGGAAATTTCACAAGCTTTCCAAATCCTATTTTTGCCAAATTTTCTGTTCACAAAAAGGTCCCCAAAACTCTGTTTTCTGTCCTGTTTTTAAATGGAAAAGGACCTCTCTGTAATTTCCTCAGCTTTTCCAGGGGGTTATCAGAGAAGTGGTTTATCGTCTTCCTCCTGTCCGGTGACAGGAGGGAAACCGCCGCGCCACCTCCTGCTTCCGCGACGTGGAGGAGATGACGACGCTCGGGAGCCGTCCGGATCAATCGCACCCCGCAGAACTCTCTCCCTCGCACGCCTCCTCTCTCTCTGCTCCTCTCTGCAAACCCGAACCCTAACCGGAGATGTACTCGCCGGCGATCTCCTCTCGCCGCCGCTACACGCCACCCCGTGGCCAGTGAAGCACGCCCAGAGCTCCACGAGGCCCTCCTCCATCCTCCCGTCGACTCTCGGTTGCTGGGAAGGACGGGAGCCCGCGAATCGGGATGTTCCCTTCCGAGTCCGGCCGCCGCCGTTTTGCAAGCTCGTCGTAGACCACGGCCTCACCGCCCCTCCTAGACCACCTCCGCTCGATCACGGTGCTCTGGTGAGCTTTCCAGTCGCCCCTGCGCTTTTCCCCGTGCACCATAGCTAGTTTTCGTCATTTGCCATGTCCGGCCGCCGCAGACCTCACCGCCGGCGGCTCTCCGGCGACAATTAGGTCGCTCCGCCGCCACCATATGGTTCACCGTGCACCCCTCCTTCGAACGCACAAGATCACACGGCCCAATTCGTGCTGTGTCGAGCGATTGCTCGCCGGTAGTGGCTTTCCGGCCGTCGCTGACGTCACAACAACGTCATCATGACGTCATAAAACGTTTTCCTCTGTTTTAGAAAAAGGAATTAATATGACACGTGGACCCACCATTTTAATTACAGAAAATGAATTAAATTTAGATAATTAATAACTTCTGTTTTACTGATCAGAAAAATGTGTTCAAGATACCAAAATGTTCAGAAAAATGCAATCTACCTGAATATGCTATTTTCATATATGTTTGACCAAGTTGAAAATGAGATTTTATTTAATGTTGTTTAATCATTTAAAAATAGAAAAATAAGTTTTTATTCAGTAAAATTAGAAAATTAAAAGTTATATATCAAATTGCTCAAAATGACAAATGCAATCTAGTTATGATGTTTTCAAAGCCATTTGAGCTTTTAAAATTGTAACCACTTCCAGAATCGCCCGAAACCCCCTCCGGGGTCTATTTCGGGATAATTTCAGTAAAAATGTTTAACTGACATACGAACCCTAGCAACCCAACGATCATTCCTTGGGCTTTATTTCAGTGCATTAACTTGCTCATGCATACATATTGCGCATTGCATCGATGCCATGGTTGATTGTTCTTCTTGTTTCGGTGTTTCTTCCCCCTTGGTAGAACGCGACTCCGAAATGAAGGTCAACAACTCCATGACGAATACTTGATCTTAAACGACAAGTCAAGCACTTATTCCTGAAGACTTTCTCTGGTTTTCTTATAACCAAGGCAAGCATAACCTCTTACCTGCTCATATATGGTTTTCAAAGTGATTTGAATCTCGTACTTTGCATTCGGTTCCAAACTATTTGATGTCAGTAGATAGAGTTCTCCTATATAATGCATAACCTAGATATCCTGATCCACTGCTCCTAGCAGCTATAGGTTTGATTGTGCGTGCCTCGTTAAAGCCTGTGAGTCTTGCTTAGCCATGCCTATATGTGATATGATCCATCCGGTTGATGAATCTGGTCAATACATGAATCATTTATGTCAGGTTGTTGTGAATTGTATTATGTTTGATAACTTGACTAAATAACGGCATGGATATGAGGCCACAATGGGTTGTGGCGTTTTGTCCTGTTCATGCCCCTAGGAGCGAGTTCTTGCCTTCGAAGCCAAGACTGAGCGTGCAACCACACGCGGGGCCTAACAGACCGCGCTCGACCAACTAACTTGTTTGGCCACGTCCATGAGTCACGTAGTTTGATCTTTCCATCTGCGTGTGAGTCAGAAAACGATTTGGAGAAAACTTAGGGCGTGACTGGGACAAGTGATGGACGTACACGGATCTTGTTCCCGACTCACAGAACAGGTGCCGTCAGGAGGTGGCCAACTCCCTGTTGACGGGGTGGCCCTGTTTGGGTTGACTCATGGATAGAGTCGAGCAAGGTAAAGGTCGTGGCCAGCCACCCTCTGCCGCGCTCCATAGACGAGCGTACATGTGGCGTTAAGAGTCGGATGGTACGTGTGGGTAAAGTGTACCCCCTGCAGGGATAAATTTCCTCGAGAAGCCGTGTCCACGGTTACGGACGACTTGGCAACGGATTCTGTGATCATAGATAACTTCAACGGAATGACTAAAACTTGTTAACCATGATTGAAGGGTGCCTCCTCGGAGATGCCGAGAGGGGTGATCCTTGTAGCATGAGATAGTGTGGGTATAAGAACGACTTGGTGGAATACAAGAAGATGATGATCTCATTAGTTGAGTAGCTTTCTCATCTGTTTTCAAAATACTCCATGAGACGTGCTATTCCTCCCTCAACTTGCAAAACAAAGATTGCTTTACGCAAATCAGCCTTCATAAAACCCTTTCTGAAGATAGCAGATATATAATAGGTTAACTAAGTCTTGTTGAGTACCTCCCGTACTCAGGTTTGCTTAATTTGGTTCAGGTGGAGTTCGTCACTTCAGTGGTGGTTCAACATGGACATCGACGAGTAGTTTGGGGTTCCCAGGTAGCAACCTGGAATCTATGGGCTGGGACGTCGCCTTATGTTGCGGCCTCTTAGGCCTTTTTGGTTCTTGTTGATTAGCAACATAATTTGCCTTCCGTTGTCTGATGTAATGTTGGGTCGTGTGACCTCTGCTTGTAAGCTATACTCTAGTAACACCTGTTTAATACAGCTTCCTTGTTTAGAGTACTGCTTTGATCAGTTGTTGGTTTCGAGCTCATTGTTATACAGTTTTGGCTATGCCTGCATAGTTGTCGCAGTCGAGGGGTTGTGGAGCCGATGATCCATGTCCGAGCCCGCCTGTCGATGTGATCGGCCTGAGGCGACGTAACCCCAGTAACCCTCGATTGTTGTTGCACTTTCTGGACACATAGCATCTCTGTATAGCTTTGGTCCCGTTTCCTTCGGTTTCATTCGATTCGTGGACGCTTTGATATGCATAGTTGGTTATGACTAGCATAGATACAAGGAGTAGTAGACTGAGGATCCGGACTACGTGCCGATGAATCCAGTCTGCCTGCCGTTGTTTGTTGCGGCCGGGGCTGGTAACCCTGAATCCCTTGTGAGTCCATGGCTAGGAGCACATAACAGTATGTATATCTCTGGGTCCGGGGTCGTGACATGTCAATCGCTGGTCAGACCCTGTTTCCTCTTCCATCGCTTGGACATTCCTCTGGTCCTGCATCTGATGCTCACCCATGGGAAGCATAGCTACGACTCGGTGGGGCCTACTCTTTTTCCTTCACATGCTCTGGGAGGCAGCTCGAGCTGGTCAACTTGCGCCGTTGTACCAGATGTATGGGTTCACCAGAGGGAAGCTGGAGCAGGAAGCGCCCTTCTCCCTTGTGTAATTTTTTTTTTGGATGATTTGATGATGGGTGATTCTTGGTTTGCTAGACAGAGTTGTAGGTGGTTTGTTCATAGAGAAAAAGGAAGAAGTCTGAACGTCAGGAGGCAGGTGATGTACTCATTGGAAATCTGACGCCTGGGGTAGAATAATATAATAAACTGGATCTAAAATGAAATAGGTTAGCCTTTTCCTTTCTTAATCATGATTGCATCAGTTTTTTTCCCGAGTAACACGATTGTTTTGGGCTAAAATGTGCAGGCAGTGGTAATTGGCTAATAGGCTGAATCTCGCTCTGAAGGTGAATCTTTAGCATGCTCTTGCCTCTTACAACAGATGAACACGCCTTCATGTCAAATATGAGTATCGTACAGTGCCATGTATCTAACCTCTAGCCTCAAAAATTTATCCTTTTGCGTAGAATAAATAACAAGGGAATGAAAATGCCGGTGTTTTGTAGTCTGACCGTACATTTTGTGCCATCAGTTCACATAGGAATTTATGTTTGTTCATATCTACCCAAAAATAAAAATAGTCATGCTTCTTTTACATGAAGATTGTAAATTTGTGATTCTTCTTTGTCTTTTTTAATTCATATGATGTTCCTTTAATAATTTAATTTGTTCTATATGACTTCTGTTATACAGTATATGAAGTATCATGCTGCTCCTAGCATTTCTTTTCTAGCTCAATTGTGTGCCTCCATGTTATCAACTCTTTTGATGTACTGATGTTTTGCTTCTATATTATGATTCATCGCTCTATTTTCGAGCTTGCGGTATCTTCATAGCTGCACATCAATAATTGAATAGCTACCTGAAGCTCAGAGCCCATCAAATGTTCAGATGCCTCTTGCTTTGCTTTCGGTCAGTCAAATGCATTGTTTCTACTTATAGGCTTTCGGTTCACTGTATAATTTGGCAGTTGACACACCCGTCAATGGAAACCAATCATGTTGTAGAAGAGGAAGTATAAGGAGCATAATTGTTTCACCGAATAAATCTTCTAAGAGCTCCAAGCTAGGGTGTAAAAACTGCAAGCCTGAGAAGCAATAACTCTAATTATTATCAGTGATTAGTATGGCTAAATAACCGTCTAACATACAACTAATAAAGTTGTCTCATGGTCATGGGTAAATTATCTAACCTAATGCAGAGTGACGTTTGGTGTGTTAAGATTAATAATTTAATATGCAGCTACGATGTCTAAATCATAATAGGTCCATAGGTCACACAGAGTTCAGCCATGGAAGCATTAAGATGCAGTTATAGCTACATACAATTATTTGTTGCCTATTTATCCAAACACTAAAAATAAAAGGATATTGGTTGTGCTATAAAATAAGTAGGTGGATTGTCGCAATGCTCCGCTGCTTCTACTGATTGCATAGAGAGGATTCTAGGAATGACATTGGACATCATCGAGAAGTGGGAACTGCACCAGAGCAAACATCTAACCACTTAGGATAATCTCATCTCTTCTTTTTCTCCAGATACTGATTGTTCCCATCATGCCATTTTAGAATTACTGTTGCCCACATGATTATATTGTGTACTTAGAATCTTCCGTTTTGATTATATTACCTATTTAATTATAGGAGTAGATCTGCAAAATGTATCACTAGAACAACACTTCTGGCTGGTGGATTTTATCGTTTATTATCCCTTTTGCACGCAAGCATGTATTGTAGCTGGATATTCCTTAAATTTATTTTGGTTAGACATTAGACCGTCAGATAGACGAGGAGTGAACGGATATGGCATTTTAAAACCTACTTCCATGCAAAAAAAAATAGTGCAATGATTGAATATAAATGTATATAGGTTGGTTCTTTCATCTTATTTCTTCTGAGATAGTTTTGTTCATGCAATATTTTACGTATAGATGCTAATATTTGGCTCAGAATCGAAGTAGTAGATAAGTATTTTAAGCTATGAATTGGTTGGAAATGAAGTAAATAGTTAAAGATAACAAATATTATCTTTCTCGACATAGGTTCCCTTAACTGGAGTATTATTGATCAGCTCATGTGCATTTTTTTTTATAGGAATCAACTTATTATCATGTGAATAAACGTTTATCTCAATGAGTTGCTATCTTTTTCTTTAAACTACCTTTCTTTATTTAAGGATAACATCCAATTTTTACAGTTTGTTCTTTCATGCTTAACACTTGTGTGACTACTCTCGACCATTTGGTGCACATAATAACCACACGTCATCTCATTTGACACAGGTGATGAAAACTACTGGAGAGTGTGATGAAAACTACAGCATGTTCACCAAGTACCAATCAAAGTCAACTACATGAGAGATTATAAGAGGTGAGCCTACTGCTTATGTTTGATGGAATGCATTTCTAGCGTTTAAAACTAATTTGATTTTAGTATTTCCATTTATCAGTAGGCGCACACATGTCTAAAAAAGAGATGACTTTGTGTATTCTCAATCAACGCCTCAGTTGGTCATAACCATGTTACCCTACCATGTACTCCTTTGTTGAAGATCTGTGCCATACAATGGCCTCCCAAAGAGAACACGATGACTGGAACATCAAGTTGTTGCTACCACAATCACACATTGCAAACCTATTTGTACAAAAAAACATTGCAAACCTACAGCTCGATTAACTACTGGACATGCTTTAACACCTTCCTCAACCAGCTCCATCAGGAGTTGTCAACCTAATGATGGTAGCCAGCCATGAGAAGCCATCTACAACCGGATTCTATTAAAAAAAAATACAGAAAGACACAGGGTGTATCTCTGGCTTGCATAACGGGGCCGGCTAAGCACCATGGATTACCTACACGCTTAAATTAGTCATGGCCGGCATCACTGCCATGCCAGCTCCAAGCAATGACCGTTGCTTCTGTTAGTTTGACAAAGATCGGGACTACGCCTCTTCGACCACAATTGCAATACCAAGAGTTTCGTGGAGCAAGTCTAACGCATATGAAGACACACAGTTGGAAAATTTGCTTTGCGGCCTACTTAAACTTTGGAGAGCACCTAAATATATGACCGTGTGTTCAATAGGGTCTCGGTTAGTCCCAGCGGGCTGAGGCAAGATATTGCGGAAAAGAATGACATTCAACTTTGGACTGCTCAACTCACCCCCTAACTCTATGCTTGGCTTGTTTTATGTTTCTTCCTTCTTTCTCCTTTTGTTTTTTCCTCAAATTTGGTTTCTTGTCATCATGTAAACTCGGCCGTTTGGCGCATAAGGAGGAGAACTCTTGTACCTTTCCCGCTAAAAATACCTCGGTTGGTTGCAACCGTTTGTTATCTTAACAACAATTATAACTGATGTTTCATATCTGCCGAAAAAGAGTTCTGTTGTGCTGGATAAACTTGGTATATTTTGTTTGGCATGCCTGAGTTGTCAAAGTGGGTGAGGATTTTAGTGCGTACAATGTATTTTACATATCCGTGGCTTATATATGCTCTACAGTTGAGGAAGTGAGATTGTGTGCTTCTCTGAACCTGTGTCATCCCCATCAAACCACACCGGTTGACACTCCTTGGTAGTGAATATTTGTAAGGAAGTGAGGATATACACTTTACTATTTGCATTTGAGATGTATGCATTTACTACTTAAATTAATTTTGTTTGATGTACTCCATGTAATGTTACCTTTCTTCCTTCTTAGAACAAATGGTTATCAGTGGATCTAGATAAATAGAAATTCCATGTTATGTCTCTATATGAATGATTCATGTAGAACATCCCTACTCTTTGAGGATGTGTTACTTTCTCTTCCCTAGCTACTTCTTCTGAAGACCGTATCAATCGTACATATACTGTTGCCACCAGGAAATAAATCTATACGTAGCTCTGCCCAGCCATGCCCACCCCCACGCAAAATAACGGTGTCGCTCAGTGAAAGAAAAGGCAATATAATGCACCCAAGACAAAAATCCCAGCAGAAGCAAAATGCATACACCACACGACACGAAGATGTGGATAACAAAAAAACGGCGCAGCGAAGCGCGCATCGTCCTTCTAGTTCTTTCTAAAGTTTCAGCAACTCAATAGCTCAGTGTGCTTCCATTTGCTAGGGAGCCAAGATGTACTTGCAGTTTACAGATATATACATCACAACTAGTGTGTAGTAGCTATGTAGCAGACGGCAATCTATAATCATTGTGGAAGTGAAAATCCTTTTTTTTGGATATCCCAAACAATAATAACGAGGAGAAAAGTAGATATGTACAGTAGTACAATATTGTACTAGGATGAAAATAGATATGTTGTTTATAAACCAACTGGAAACTGTACTGTATTCCAACAAAAAATTCTTTCCGACATTGTTTGTTCAAAGAATTATAACGGGAAACCCATAATTAAGGTTGCTTCTCCTTTAATTAAGCTTACATAACAACAACAAGACGAATAAAGGAAGTCTTGAACGATCTTAGTTCCATTATATTTTATAGGTCATACCTAGATATTACCGTTATGATCCCCAGTTACGGCAAGACGGTTGATGATATCCAAAATATAAATTGCGATCGTGCGGTCACTAGATGTTCTCATAGTATAGAAATTATAGTCAATGACAACTTCATATGTACTAGACGAACATGCGCGCTTCGCCGCGCCGCCTGCATGGCATTCTGGCATAGTGTGGCCATGCAGTATACTCGCATGCCCTTTGTTTCATGACATCTTCAAGATGTTTTTTCATGTACAATTGTCGATAAGACTTCCTTTTTGTGTCATGTGTGTCATTTAGATTAAGTACGTTCACTTGATATAAAATGGATTACATCCTGGTGTCACATCTAACAATTAATGCTTGAATACTCCAGAAATTATAAAACGCTTAGTGTAACTAAGAGATGACATGTTAAAAAAAATTGTGCTAAATCTAGAAGGTTTCTAGGAATGACACAACAACTGCGAAATCATGGAAGAAGCAGCCATCAATAACACGCTTCGTAGTCGCTTGGTCCCATAGGCAACCACATAAGATCTAGGTGAGGCCAAAAGCTGTCACAAGGCTTCCCTTCCACCACACTTAAAGAGTATAATAATTTGCTAAATACATCATATTTGTTTAGTCTCTTTTAGTAACAATATACACTTAAGACGGTTCAGTGTTATACTTCTATTGTTACTCTAACAATAAACTCTTATATTCTGCTAAACTTTTAACCAAATCCATGATTAGGAAAATGTGATCATCTCACAAATCATAAGCTAATCTTAGAGACAAAATTAGAAACTCTTGTTTGTTTATGTCTTCACACCTGCACAAAGATTTTTCTTTAAAAACTCACTTTTCAAGTGCTATAGCACTCGTAGGATGATGAAATAAACTTAATTATGAATTTGGAGATAGAATAATAACTTAATATTATTGTCTCTAGGGCATACCTCCAATAGTCTCCCACTTGCACAAGAGTCAATTAATACTCTAATTAGTATGATGACATAACACCTATGGAATTCCGGTATTACTCACACTATGCATGTGGTACCGTAGACTTTTGATCTTATCAACTTGTCGTAAACTTTTGTTGGATTTATTAGGAATTGGATTTGTGTGAACCTGGTTCGTGACAACATTAATAATTCAAGCGTCTCCGAATGAATTATCACCGTCGTCCGAAACCTCACTAAGTCGAATGACTTTTATCCAATAACTTGCAATCAACAATGTCAACATTGAGTTGCAACTATCCATAGAAAAAATATTGTATAGTCCACTCATAATACTCTAATGTTGATATTTATACAACATACGGTATTATGAATTGAAGAATTATAATCTGAAATGAAATAATAAATATTTTATTTTGTAATTCCACCACAAATACATACATATCTAAAAAATTGATGACGGGTCGTCTTCTTCCTCCCCCATGGGGCGACTCGCCCCCAACCCTTGAATCCCCTGAATTCAACCATGAATCCCCTATCCAGAAGATCGATCCGGTGTTCAACAAGGAAATCCCCACGAACCCATACTCAAAGAAGCCCAATTCCCCCCCCCCCCAAAACAACTCGTCCGGTGAGCCCCAATGCCCCCACTACTCCCAATCGAGTTCAGGTCCAGGATTCAATCAATCGACATGCAGTCCCTAGATCCCCTTGGCTGTATTTCTCATTTCAGATCAAAGATAAACTCCTTTCTTTCGGCGCATCCGTCCACCCGCTTCCCACAGATGAGTCCCCCTTTTGCTCATGCCACTCCACACCACCCTTCCGTCACCGCACCTGGCTCGCCCTCCCCCCTCCCCCCCCCCCCCCCCCCCGCAAATTGCCGCTTCACGGTCAGCACCCCACCGAGTTTGCGCCTACCTCGCCCTCCCGCCCGCAATCACCCTCTCCACGACCTATAACTCCGGCGCCCCCCCCCCGAGTTATGAGGGCCAATTGCGCCTTTGATTCGCCCGCAATCCCTACCTTCACTGCGGATGGCGTCGTTAATCGGGCTATTGACGCCCCTACAACGGCTACCCACGTCGGGCATCTTCATTCCCGGCCATCAACGCCCACGGATGGCGGACACGGAGCCATTATCGCTAGTTTTACTCTGGCCCCGTCCCCGAAGCCACCGGACCCCAACGAGGCAGCTATTTATTCGACCTGGGAAGGAACCAACTTGCCACACCAATCCCCCACCTTTTCTTCCCCCAATTCAACAATCCCACCTGCTACCATGGAGAACCAAAGCAAGATTGTGCCTCTCGCCCCCGCGGGGATGCCCACCAATGGTATCCTGCCTGCTCCGCTGGAGGCTGAGGGCTCAACGACTGCTCAAGCTGTTAGCGTCCGCCCAATGGCCCCATCCTGGAGCCGCCCTGGAAAGGAGGTCATGATCAATGACCGCACAGAGGAGGAGAGGAGGCCAATCATCGTCAACATGGCTAGAGCTCAATGGCTCAACAACTGCAGGCTCATCACGATGGGCATCTTCCTCTCGCTCATCATGATTCCTCCAAGGCAGCTGGTCAACTACATGCGCAATGTGTGGAAGATCAGAGGATCCCTGGAATTCAGCTAAATCACCGACAAAAGGTTCGTGCTTGAATTCTCTGAAGAGGAGGACTACGGGCATGTCACATGAGGTGGCCCGTGGCGGTATCAAAACGATGTCGTGCTCATACGTGCCCTGAAGGATGAGGAGGACCCTGCGGCTGCAGTGTTCGAAACTATGCTGATCTGGGTGCAGTTTGCGGGCCTGGCTCCTTATCTCCTTTCCAAGGAGCTGGCGCGGGAGCTGGGAATGAAGCTCGGCGAACTCCTCTCCATCGACAACAATGCACGGGGTGACCTCAACGACAAGTTACTCGGGCTAGGATCAAGATTCCCATCGCTCGTGCTCTTCAGAGGTGGACCACCCTCGAAGATGAGCTCACCAAGCGGGAGGTGGTCGTCTCGGTACTCTACGAGCACCTCCCCACCTTCTGCCTCTGCTGCGGGGTGATCGAGCACTCGGAGCTTGCTTGTACCCTCCCCCCCGAGCGGAGTAAGCGAAGATACTACCCCTCTATCGGGGTGCAACCCATCCACATGGACGATGCCAGGTGCTGGTATCTGGCCGCGACCATGGGACAGCATAGGCGCGCCCTCCGCATGGCTCAGCCATGGCAGACAATTGGCTCCCAGGACATCAGGTACTCTACGCCGGAACCCCAACATACCGCTCTGGTGGCCACCGTGGCCAAGGAGGTGGCCAAACTCTCCGTCCGTGATGATGGCGACCGGCGGGCGAGCACCCCTCTTCCTCTGCTCTTAGTCTGTGCTGCATAGGAGAGCAGGTGGTTGCGCCTACAACAAAGGCCAGAAACTGCATCTCCCCTGCGCCCCCGGATGCCTCCAAGACTGTCTCCCAACCACGCGCCACCGAATCAACTTCGCCGGACGACACGATCGCCATCAACACCGAAGATCATTCCAGGACATGCACCACAACAATGAAGAAATGGAAGAGGCAGGTCAGAGAGAACGTGGAGGGTTTGCCGAAGGCGCCGGAGGTAATAGAACGCACAGCTGAGGAAGAAAAGGATTCAAAAGAGAAGAAGAAGAAGGGAACGAACGAGTCCGCGGTGGCTCCCGCTACTGTGGCCTGCAAACGCTCGAGTCCCATCTCGGGCTCTTCCGTCCTGGGAAAGCGCCAAGAAGGGGACGAGGAAGCAAACAAGAAAAACAATGAGGCGGTGGCGCTGGTCTATACCAAAAGGATCAAGAACTGCTCAACGACGGTCCAAATGGTCGGTGACATGGGGGAGGTTGGAGGAAAGGAAGCAACCAGCCCTGGGGCTGCTGGTCAACTGACAGGCGCGAATGACCGCGCCTGTCAGGAGCAATGAGTCTGATAGGCGCGAATGGGACAGACCCGGACAGTTCATGAATTGGTGCTGCTAGTCCGCACCTACAAGCCCAGAGTTGTGTTCATTAGCGAAACTAGGCAGAGTGAGGATAAACTAAAAGGTCTTAGAGGGAGGCTCGGCCTCAAGAACTTCTTAACGCAGGATGGCAAGGGAAAAGGTGCCGGTATCGCTCTGTTCTGGGATGAACACACCCAAGTAATAGTACTTTCTCAGGGTCCCCGTTATTTTGATGTGCTCATCAGTGAAGTCCCCAATGGCCTCAGATGGCGGGGCACCTTTGTCTATGGAGAACCAAAGAGTTCTGAG
This sequence comes from Alopecurus myosuroides, assembly GCA_028641055.1. Taxonomy (NCBI): domain Eukaryota; kingdom Viridiplantae; phylum Streptophyta; class Magnoliopsida; order Poales; family Poaceae; genus Alopecurus; species Alopecurus myosuroides. The sequence continues at coordinate 360,650,477 of CM054059.1, read as the reverse complement.
AGGAAGCACATGTGGAAAACCCTGAAAAGAATCAAGCCAAATGCCTCTGTTCCCTGTCTCATGATAGGCGATTTCAACGAAACCATGTGGCAGCATGAACACTTCTCATCTACTAAGAGATCCGAGACAAGAATGTCCGAATTCAGAGACCTGCTGGCTTTCTGTGATCTCCATGACCTGGGTTACCAAGGACCACAGTGGACCTACGATACTAAACAGAAAGGTACTAGGAATGTCAAGCCTCGCCTGGACCGGGCTGTTGCCTCCTCTAGCTGGTCCAAAATATTCCCGGACGCCCAAATCACGCATCTGTGTACTTCTCGGTCTGATCACTTCCCTCTACTCCTGCAGTTTGAAAAACCTGCTCCCAGATGCGACAACCCAAAGCAGCCAAGGTACGAAATTATGTGGGAGCGCTGGCCAAGCCTGCCGTCGGTGATCGAAGAGGCTTGGAGTGCTTCCCCCTAGTTCTTCCCTCACTGATTTGTCCAATAAACTTAGTGAAACCTTCTACAGATTAGGCAAATGGGGCAGTTCAAACTTTGGCAATGTCACTAGGAAAGCCAAGCGACTCAGAAACAGACTTAGCAAGCTATGTAAGAGACCTGCCTCAGAGGACCGTGATACGGCCATCAGGAAAGCCAACTTTGAGCTGGATGAACTGCTTTTAAGGGAGGAAATCATGTGGAAACAGAGGTCCAGGGTGGAGTGGCTGAGAGGAGGCGATAGAAACACTAGATACTTTCACAGAAAAGCCTCCTGGAGATAGTCTAAAAATTGGATAAAAAAGATCAAGGGATCCAATGGGGAATGGAGTGATGACCCGACGGAAATAGAAAAACATGCAACAGATTTCTTCAGGGAACTCTATACTGCCGACCCCAGCGTGGATTATGATGATCTTTCCACCATCCTTCATAGCCAAGTCTCAGACGACATGAACAGAAAGTTGTGCGTTGCCTTCACGGACGAGGAAATTAGCTTTGCCCTGTTCTCTATTAGGCCAGCAAAGGCCCCCGGACCAGATGGCCTGCCTGGTCGTTTTTTCAAAGGAATTGGGAAGTTCTCAAAGAGGAGGTAATCACAACGGTTCGAACTTTTTTTAGGTTGGCTATATTCCTGAAGGCATCAATGACACTACAATTGTCTTTATTCCCAAAGGGACGGGCCCCGAATCTCTTTCGGACTACTGGCCTATAAGCCTCTGCAATGTCCTATATAAAGTTATTTCCAAGTGCCTTTTTAATCGCCTCAGGCCCCTTCTGGATGACATGATCTCCGAAACCCAGAGTGCTTTTATCCCTGGTAGATTGATCACGGACAACACTATCATCGCCTTCGAAGCCTTCCACAAAATCCAACACAGCAAGGATCCAAACAACAACCACTGTGCCTATAAACTCGACCTGTGTAAAGCCTATGATCGAGTGGATTAGGGCTTCCCGCGTAAGGCGCTGTAAAAACTGGGTTTCTGCCAAAAATGGGTCGACTGGATCATGGCTTGCGTGTCTTCTGTCCGGTTCGCAGTCAAGATCAATGGAAAGATACTGGATTTTTTCACCCCTTCACGGGGCCTTCGCCAAGGCGACCCTCTCATCCCATACCTTTTCCTCTTCGTTGGTGAAGCTTTGTCCTCTCTGATTCGGAAAGAGGCTAGTTTGGGGCACATTTCCCAGCTAAAAGTAGCCAGGACTGCTCCTGGCGTCTCAAACCTCATGTTTGCGGATGACTGCCTCCTGTTCTTCAAAGCCTCATTGGTTAAAGATAGGGCCGTGGACAATATCATCACCTCCTTTCAGACGGGAACGGGACAATTACTCAACAAGAACAAGTGCTCCATCTTGTTCAGCAAGGCGTGCCCCACGGAAACCCAGGTGGAGATGACAAACTTATTACAGATCTCCAGGTCCACTTTTGAGGAAAAATACTTGGGTCTCCCCACGCCAGATGGTCGGATGAAGGACGCCCATTTTCAGCCGATTATGTGCAGGCTCACCAAAAGACTCACCTGCTGGGTTGAGAAATTCATGTCCTTCGGTGCCAAAGATGAGTTCATTAAGTCGGTGGCCCGGGTCCTTCCCTTCTATGCTATGAGTGTGTTCAAGATGAGTGCGGGTTTCTGCAACCAATATGAGAAGCTGGTCCGTGATTTCTGGTGGGGAGACGAATCAAACAAAAGAAAGGTCCATTGGATGTCCTGGGAAGATATGATCAGACCCAAAAGCAAGGGTGGACTGGGGTTCCGGGACATTGCTGTTTTTAACCAAGCTCTTCTCATGAAACAAGGTTAGCGCCTTTTGAAAAGGCCGGACAGCCTCTGTGCTAGGATCCTAAAGGCAAAGTACTACCCCAATGGCCGTCTCCTCGATACTGTGTTCGTCGCCGACGCCTCCCAGCCTGGAGGGGAATTGAGCATGGCCTCCAACTTCTCAAGAAGGGCGTCATTAACCGCATCGGCAACGGAAGGAACACACACATAACCCGGGATAATTGGATCCCGAGAGCAAAAGTCCTGAAAATCACACGCCTAAAATCAAACTCCAGGCGGCGCTGGGTCCATCAGTTTTTAGCCCCGAACCAAAAGGAATGGAACGTGGGCCTCCTTCCTAACACCTTCTATGAACATGATGTGCAAGCAATCCTCCAAATCAAGCTCTCCCAAAAGGAAGCACGGGACAGAGTGGCCTGGCATCACAAAATATCGGGGTTGTTCATTGTCAAGAGTGCTTACTGGCTTGGCCACTCCTTCAAACAAAATTCGATGGACTCCTGCATCTCAAGTCAGGCGAGACTTGGTGATCGATAATTATGGAATTCAATTTGGAAAGCTAAGGTGCCCCCCAAAATCCGCATCTTTGGCTGGAGAGTTGCAACTGACTCCCTGGATACTAAACACAACAAGTGGAAAAGAACTCTCGAGCATGACAGTCGATGCAACATCTGTGGGTCTGATGAGGGAAATTTTTGGCATGCCACCGTCTGCTGCACCAAAGCTACTGCCCTTAGAAAAGCGACGAGGAAGGTTTGGGCTCTACCTGAGGAGCCAAAATTCCGTTTCATGGGTCCAGACTGGCTGCTGCTTCTGCTGGCTCAAGCGGACGAGGAAACAAGAGCAAAAACCCTGCTTATTTGTGGAGAGCTTGGGACCTGAGGAACGACATCATCCACAGCAACGGAAAGGCCACGATCAGAGACTCTGTGATTTATCTTCAGTCCCTTTGTGATGGTTTGCACTCCGAAGCCCCAAAGGCATATGACCACAAAGGGAAATCACTGCTTCTCCAACTAACCAGCTCAGTTGCCTAGGTGTCGGCCGTCCATCTCCCTTGGGTGCCTCCGAAACCTGGCTGGATGAAGCTCAATATGGATGGATCCTACAGACAGGATGAGAGTATTGGGAGTGCTGGGGCAGTTGTGCGCGACGGTGACGTCTCGCTTGTGCTCGGGGCCTGTGTGTATCCCTGACTGCAGTGGCGCGGATGATGGTGAGGTGCACGCGATGTTGCTAGGGGAAAAATTAATGGATCAATGCCACGGTTCAAAATCTGTCATTGAAACTAATAACGCAACGCTGGCTGCGTCAATGCGCTCTTCCTCTCAGAACCACTCCAAACAATGCTTCATCATTGAAGAGGCTAAGGGGCTCCTCACGAGTCTCGATTGCACTGTCTTCTCACTCGCTTTGAGACATGCTAATCGGGTGGCAGATGCCCTAGCTAGGGCTGGAATTCGAGCCGAGCCGAGTCAGCTCGGCTCGACTCGCTCAAGCTCGGTCAACTGACGAGTCGAGCTCGGCTTGACTCGTTCAACAAACGAGTCCAAAATCAAAACTCGGCTCAGCTCGGTGAACTCACGAGTAGCTCGCGAGCTACTCGTTTAACTTTTTTTATTTTGTAAAACTATAAAAAGTTAACATTATATATTGTATATATAATTATTTTTCATTATTTAGGACACGTATAATAAAATCATGACAATAATCGGTGAAAAGATGTCACCATAAAATAATTTTTCATAAATAAACTACAATAATCAGTAAAAACAATATCCACATATATAAGAATATCACTAGAAACTCTTTTTACCGAGTTAAACGAGTACTCGTAAACTCGGCTCGTTTAGATTGAACTCGTTTACTGTCCAAAACAAAAACTCGACTCGGCTCGTTGGACAACGAGTTCGAGCCGAACCGAGTCAAGTTGCGAGCTACTCATTTAACTTGCGAGTTTCGAGTTTTAATTCCAGCCCTAGCCCTAGCAAAAGTGGCTTATTCAATGGGAGACTCCGTGTGTCCGAGCTTGTATTACGGGATAAATTGGGTGCCCCCAATCTCATGTCTTAAGCCCCTTGTCCCTCAAAAAAAATACATATGTGAATACTTCTCACAATATTATCTCTAGCTATACAAAATTGCACCAAGTCGTTTTATACTTAGTAATATTACTGTTGAATATTTATGTGAGAAAATTCTCACCATAATATTTCTTGGTTTTATTACAAACAACTAACTGCATAAGAAAATCTTTTTCTTAAGTCTTTATTCTTTATACCGGCTTGAATAAAACAATTTTAGTCAACGGAAATCTACCGGTTCTTGTGTGCTTCCTTTTATGCTATGAGATTACTCAAACCACAAAATGTTATGATTTGATCTCAATCCTTTATATTTTTCTCACTAGTGACTACGAAGGCCATGTCTATTACAAAATATCATGTCATTTCTACTTTTGAGACAAAATATTTTATCTCATTGCAATTTGAAATTTATTTAAGATTACACTTAGCACGCCCGTCATATTCATGTTTATTAAAATCCTTAATCTAACTCATAGATTCTAAATTTAATAAGACACTTTCTGATATTGCATTTTAAATCATTTCAAATCTTTTCATGAGGCATCTTTCTTTCAATTAGGCCCAGCCAAATTAAAAGATCATAATCAACTCCCATTGACTTTTAAGTCCCTTCGCTTTATATAATGAAAAAGAATTCTTTCTTGTTTCATTAATGCGACTGACTTAATACTCATACTTGTAATATTTTAGATTACTCTAGTAATCCAAAATTATTTACACCTAGCAAATTTAGTTTGCTAATTGATCCAATGGCAGCACCAAGAAATTGATATGATAAGTTTTTTCAACTCGTCATTATCATTTATTTGTACTTGATTTTTTTTATCAATACTAGATTTATGAATATAAAATATTCATATATGTTTCCTTGTGAAAATATTCATGTTGTTGTGATTAAAATCACTCCAACTTACTCTCAAGATGAAACCTTGGACTCAACAGAAATATCTCCTTAAACATGGATCTATATGATAATCCAATATCATATATTTATGAGTATTATTATCTTGTTTGTTTTGTTCTGCACATTGTGGTCATTGTCTTGGAATTTTGATGACCACATCGCAAAGTGAATATTACATCAAATTCGTCACATGACCTTTATTCAATATTATGTTCGAACTTTATGTATCTCATACATAAATTTCTAGATAAGGTGATGAATTGGAAACATTTACATGTTACCCCTTTCATTCAATCCTTCTCCAAAGATTCACAATCTTAACCTAATATAATTTCCATCTTTTCAATCATGAGAAGGCACTTTTCTCCTTAATCCAATGTTTTTTAAAAACTTCGAGTCAAAAGTAAAAATTTACTACCAATGATCTTATTGGTTTTCTACAAAATCCTTCAAAAATTATGCATCATACTTGAGCAATATCGATTACTAGAAACTATCATTAAAATAACTCTAGTTAATTAATGACATACTTCCAACCTTAATAAACAAACGAAATAATTTTCTTTAGCAGTTGAGAATTATTTTTGTTTCACGCTTTCACTTATTACACAAAGACATTTGACAATTATAACATTGCTTAAATCCTTGTCTTACAAATTTTTTATTATCACGATAGTTTTAAATATCTCAAAATTTATCATGAGTAATTTTGACTAAGAAGAATTTCTTTGTCAACCATGTTATAATTTCTATTAAGTCCTTTCTACCTCGATCAAATTTCTTTGATCTCAGTTTTTGATTCAAAAATACTCCCACTAAATTTTATGAAATATTGAAACTCCAATTATTTAGGGTTTAGGGTTTGACCTTCTTTATTGACTTGGACTTCATGATATGACTAGCTACACTCCAAGCGCATTTGCTAAGCCATTCTAGAACCTCATCTTCTTTCCAACATTTTCTCCTTCCAAAGTACCTTCCATTGGTGCAAGTAAGATCATCAATTATTATCTCATACTAAATGAATTTTGCTGGAACTATGTCAATAGTACTGGTATAACTCTTATACTTGTCTTAGTCCATGTTGGATCTCCGGGTTCAATATCAGCTTCTGCTTCCTTGAGTAAGGCAAATAGCATCTGAACTGGACACTACTCCGCAATGGTATTGTAAAGCTTTAGAAAACCATGTAATATAAGAGGAAGTGATCCTAGTACGATGTCACAGAAATTCTCCTGAGTTATTGGAAAAACAACATCTCTAAGGTTTCTCTCTAATCTGATCATCCTGATTTCAAACAGTTCTATGGGTTCACCCAGTCCAAGCCGACTATTCATCAGTTCTTTGGTAAGATTATAATGCTCATTGCACACTTGATGTGTGAATAGAGCTTTCAAATCCTCTATTAGTTAGTAGGGATGATGGTTATGAAACCGATCAACCATCTCACCATCAATTCATGTGTGCAAGAGCTCCTTGACAACGCACACGTCACATTGGATATGAGGTCCATCATGATCCTCATCTCTAGGCATGTGACCCACAAAGTGACCGTATGGGATTTCTGTAACATCCCAGTGTTTGGGAAGTTATAAGGATCAAAATATAATATGTGCATTTGCAAATCATGTATCTAAAAATACGGGAAATTTTGGCGTGAAAGTTTAAACGAAGTAGAGTGACCAATGTTTCACTTGACATGATGAAATAGGTTTAGATCATCGGTTCGAGAGTACATTTGGAGTGATCTTTATAACAAGTATCCTAAGAAACCAAATCATTTGCTAAGGCAAACCATAATTGGTTGTGACCATCACTAACTCTCAACAACTCTAACCTCAAGTCTATAAGTAACTTGGGAGAATTCAACTAGGTATCTAGAACTCAAACAGGGGTGAGTATGCAAACCACATAATTTATGAGCATATTTCCACAAGTTAGTAATGCACAATTGAACCATCTCATTAGTAGAGATATTATGTCCTCTAAGCATGAACTCTTTAAGTGATCAACCCAGTCACACAAAATCGTTCTAAATTATCTAATAACTATGAAGTGCACCTCTACAAGTGAATGCCCAGGTGCAATAGAACACAAATGATATAAACAGGCATTAACTCAGAACCCACAAGTGGGAAATGACATAATTATTATTAATAACATACTTATGGAATATGTACATATCTCAAAATAATAAGGAGAAGAATATAAAGTAACAATATGACACTCTCAGAAACCAACTAACAACTCTGACTTAAATCATCAAACCCCAATAACCTTCATATGCTCATTGCCTCATTCATCTTATACAAGTGAGCATATGATATACCAACACATTAAAGGACAATTTTACCACCTTATTATCTCAAGTCATCAATCCATAAGCATTCCAAATTTCTATCCAAGTCCAACATTCAACAACTAAAGTATCTCTAGATACAACTAATGAATAACAACAAATATAACCTTTATTGGAGGAATTGAAATGATAGCTAAGTAAAACCAATCATACATGAAATAAGTACATATCCTATATAAAATAAATAAGAAGTATATGGAAGGAGAATAAAAGCTTAACTAACTCTTAACCAAGATCTTGTTACTTTGTTTAGACTACCTTATTTTCTTGTTTTCCAATCTTCTCGAAGACATTATGTAAGAGAAGCAACCCACAAGAAAAGAGGAACTTCGACAAGAAGACCTACAGAAGGATTCGAAGTGTTCTAGAAGTGCTATTCCAATCTATCATAAGAGTATTGGGAAACTCTTATATCTTAATCTATTCTTATTAATTCCTACAGAAATAGTGTGATATTCTAATGTTTGTGTTATATAGAAGTAGTTTGGTAACAAGCTTCGAGACCTTGTTAACAAATCACTTTTGTATACTCCAACAATTGAATGTCATATACAAATGAACAGAAGGTGAGATAACCTAGTACATCTCAGCCTCTTGAATATGAAAAGTAATTTGGGTACAAGCCTTGCAAACTTGTTAACAGATACTTCTTATATGCTTAAGGCTGATTGATGTCATAAACTACACCTACATTCCTTTTACAATCAACCAAGAGAAAGAATAACAATGAGGAAACAAGAAACCACATCATAGCCTAGGAAACATAATCAAGTTTCTAAAGTAGGAAGCTAGATTGATATTTATGGTGTTTCCCCAGGGATAAATTCCATGGAGAAAAATAAAGCCAAATCATAAAGACACATAATCACCATCCATAACCATAGTGTCATGATTTAACTCTCACATTTTTGTGAGTGGTCTAGTCTCATAAGAGAGCAGTTCACAAGTAGACCTAGTGAATGAAGTCATTTAGCTTGCTCCTGAGTTCTTTCTCAAGAAAAGATAATCTTGGAAATCTGGATAACAGAGTTGCTTGGACTACCTAGTCAGCAGTTGTTTTAATAAATTTCCTCCACATACTAAAGCATCAATTCCTATCAAATAGGACTGCATCATCTTGCTCAACATCAGGATGAGTTAGGGAATCAAGAAAGGTTCTATTCTCATCATTTTACACATCTATCTACCATAAGACATGATCACAGGCAGGGCATTTGTATGTTATGCATCCACAGACATCTGATCATGCTTTCACATGATGTAGTAGCCAGGCACTACAAGACAAAGCCACTGTGATAATAAACCATGCTTGGCATCTATTTGGATCAGGGCAATATGAATGCTCCCTGCCAACAACACACTGAGAGAAATCATGGAGTTATTGTTGGACAACAACTTGGGTGTTGCCTAGGAGTCAATACAGCCTCACGCCACAAACTTGAATATATATACTTACTAATAGCCCTAGAGTCAAGAAACAAAACATCCTTAGCATTTCAAAACTACAAGTGATGAGAAATTGAATAAAAGAGCAATATGTTTCCATATTGCTAAAATTATTATACAACAAAAATTGTGGTGTTGAGATATACAATTCAAAGTGTGAAATAAATCTCAAAAAAATAAACTCATTCCAAATGACAAATGAAAGTTTAGTTTGAAAGAAACATAACAAAAACCACTTAATTGAGCACCCTAAGTATAAAATTCAAATCTTGCTAAAAATTGCAAAATCAAAACATGTTGAGGTTACAAATTTAATGAGGATTGTAAATCTTTTTTTTATTTCTGTAGGCAAAAAAGCCTAGAAAACAATGATTTTCTTCTCACTTTTAATACCAGAAGGACCTAACTATGAATATTCAAAATTATAGGGGGTATCAAATGTTGGGACGCGAAGAGATAAACGAAAACTTTTCCTACGCGGTACTCCCAAGATCTAGCCGAGGTAGAAGACCACGAGTATTACCACTAGACGCGCGGTTGCGGATTATCGATGAAGCGCGTCGGGGCAGTGCAGTCCCACGATCCGATCCGGCCGATCCAATCCCTCGAACGTCGAAGTGCTGAACGTACAACACCTCTGCCGGTATCCACACGTACGAGGAGGAGCTCCGACGGCGGACTGCTAGGTCCGGTGCGGCGGCTGGACTGAGTGGGGCTAGGGTTCCCAACGCATGGGAGAGTGGACTAACGTGCCCGCTGGGCAACCTGCGCCCCTCTTTATATAGCGTATGGTAATGGGCTGCACAACACTTGTGGCCCATTCCCTCTGTGAGTCCGACTCACTAACTCAGTCCATTTCCGGTTCGGGTCCAACCCAACCAATACTTGCTCCCGCTCTTAAGTGTGCGACCCTGCAGGCTCATGGCGACTTGGACACGATTGGAGTCCAACTCCCAATCGATCAATCGGTAGCGGCTCCTAGCAGAACGTGCCGACTCCCAAGTACCATTGAGTCATGACGACATACCTTTCAATGTGATATTCATCTTAGTCCTTTTTGCCTCACGATATACCTTGTCGAGCTATAGGCGATTTATCGTCATCCCTTAAATAGCTCAACTCTCTTCTCGATCCGTGATATGTGATTCATCTGACTAACTCTTAGTCAATCGACACAGTTAACACTTAACTGAGTCACGCATGGCCATGCTTCCTGAATCATATCACTCGAGAGGGCCCAGAGAATATCTCTCCATTTGGAGGGGCAAAATCCCATCTTGATTATCCACATCACGCAACTTGCTTCTCATTCGACCCGAACTCTGCCTTTATAGTTGCCTTGTCACAGAACAACGTTTGACAGAACCTAAGTCGCTGATCCACAACTCGGATTGTGCGACAACCTCAGGTCTAAGGATTACATTGATTGAGACATGCAAATGACGACTTGATCGTTGCATCTCAATGTGGGTCAGTCCGACTTGCTAAACTCTTTAGCCAAGTCCGTGAACGTTGGAATGGCATCACCATGCCCATGACAAGTGGAACCGTTTCATCAGCCAACACTCACATTAGTCTAGGGTGTGTGTCCAGCACAACCTTAACGACCAAGGACAATTAGTATGAACAACATGAATATATAGTTCCACAATCGAATCACATATTCAATGACATATATCAGATGTTCAAAACAAGGACAACTTAATAACTTTATGAATACAGTGGGAATTACATCATACATGATTGCCTCTAGGGCATATTCCCAACATCAAAAATATCCATTTCTATTCCCTTTCTTATTCTTCTGCCAGAAGGCAGAGGAGTTCATCGTCGTTTCGATGCTGCCACTGCCACCTCGTGCTAGTCTGCTCCTCGCCGCGGATAAGAACGAGAAGAGACCCTCCAACTTTCTCTCTCACTCTCTCCTCACTCAGCCTCATTCTCTCTCTATGTTTATTCTGGGGCGAGAACCCCGAAACCCTAGACACCATGGATTCGTCCTCGCCGTCGATTGCTGTAATCCCTCATCGTTCTGGACCTCTCATATGCTTCACCGATAACCACTGATCCTCCTCGAGTACGCGCAAGGGAGGGGATTCCCTAGGCGATGGGAATTTTTTGGCAGTTCCCATGTCCGGCCACCATGGATTTCTTCTCGCCGCCGGTGAACCCTGCCTCGCCTCGGCCAACCGTCAGCACCCTCTTGTTCCTGGTGAGCTCGTGATCATCGTAGTATACTCCGTTCGTTCGATTAAAGTCATTCTCGTGGCGGTCGTTGGTCACCGCCGTCCTCCACCGCAAAGAGCTCGCCACCGGCAGCTCCGGTGACCTCTTGGTCCAAGTTCCGCAACCCAAAGACTCGGCACGCTTCCCTATGTCTTTCTATCTACATCAATTCATGTAATTCCAACGAAATCATCGGATTGCAACTCAACAGGAGAAATTCTCTCCTGTGATGATGTCACCCTGACGTCAGCATGACGTCAGGAGCATTTTCCTTTTTATTTTTTATTTTATTAAATCGAATATAACAGGTGGGTCCCACTTGTCAATTTAAAATAGGCAGAAAATTCAATAATCTTATTAATTCAATATCTCTTAAATTATTTATCGGAATAATATAAATAAAATATATAATTGTTTAGAAAAATATAAACTAAATTTTTATCAACTTTTAAAAATTATTTGATGAAGTTCAAATTTAAACATTATTTGAATTTAAATTAATTTATTTTAAATTTAGAAAAATAATAAATAATTCAAAAATTCATAAAAATACAAGTTATATACCAAAATGCTTAGAAAGACCAATGCAACTCATATATGATATTTTCAAAGTCATTTGAACAAGTTTCATGTGTGCCGTATTTTGCCTAGTCATTTAATTCATTTAAAATCTAGAAAATTAATTACTTATTCAAATCTTTTAGAAAGTTTCAAATGATGAACCAAATGAAAGATTAAAACATTTTCAATTCAATTATATTAGAAACAAATTTTTTTGTTCAACTTATGAATCCCTAATGTTTTCACACCTACTAAACCTATCATCATAAGTTATTAGCAAATTATGTGATGATAGAGTTAGTTATATAAGTTACTCATTTTTAATTAAACTCTTTGTCATTAGCTCTACACTTTTAAACATACAATAGAATGTGTTTGTTATCTTTTAAAAGTTATTTTCAATGTGATATTTTTTTCTTGCCTAACCATGTGATAACTACTTTTTTTTTTGCAATGCATGTGATAACTACTTATAACATAAACATGATAACAATTTATCTTCTATATCTAAATAGCAATGCCCCACTACAGGGTGTTCTCTGCAATTTCATGCAGCCACGTCACTCTATATAGTTTTGGCATCCACGAGTAAGCCTTCCGTTTACATAATTGGTTCAGAGCGCAGGCCCCATCATCTTCTCCGCCCGCTCGTCTTCGTCTCCTCGATTCCCCTCGGTAGAAACGACCGATCTGATAATTGTTGTGGCAGAAGAGCAGGCGGAACACCCCTTATTTACCTGCCCTCCTCTCCGTTAATCTCCCATATACTTCTTAAACAATCATCCCTTTCGTCTCCCTCCCCATGGCCCTCCTCGTGTCCCTACTCTCCCATCTCTTATCTTCTCCACGTCGCTAGGCATAGCGACGCACGACCGTGAGACTGGCGGCTTTCACCGAACCAGGAAATTTCCTGCACGCGCTCCCCCATGGATCCAGCAGCCGACGAAGAATCGGGGGGAAGCACATGCATCGTATTCATGTGAGTCGGCATAAGAGACTGCCAGATCAATCCTTCATCGCAACCTTGCAAGGTCTTCTAGGAGCCTAGGATAGGCAAACACTGGCACCAACATACAAATTGTGGCAAGATCTGCCAACGGTAGAAGATTTTCTAATCCCCTTGAAAAGTAAGTAGTAAATCTTTGCTACGAACAACTAAGCTAGCAAGTAGTGCACCATCGACCTAGAAGCACCTCGTGGTCCGTGGAGCTGATGCTCATCCAATTATCAATGTAGGAAGACCCCTTCTGCAATCTTTCAAGATGGCGCTCTGTGCAGGGCGTAGCCATTGGTCGCCCGTGAACTGAACGATAGAGTGAATCAGATATTCAGTTATGCAGATGCAGAGGCTGGGGCTATTCCCATTTCAAAAGAAAAAGTTATAAGATTTTTTTTCCAGATCAATAGGACTATTACGAAAATCTGACCAGACAATACTTGATACATTGTTCTGCAGTTTCTGAGTCTTCCTACATTAATCGCGGGTACTTATGTTGGGGTCGTGTGGTTTTCTGTTCCAAGCAGCAATCATTCACGGATTCACCTCAGTAGTATATAATATAATTAACTTTGTGATTCCATTATAGGTTTATTTGGTAGCATGTTATCATCAGCTGCAAATATATAAATTGTTATTCTTTCGGCCGGCTTTCACTGATTGATCTGAGAAAAAGGAATCAATGTTTCCATAAATTTGTACTGTGAAAACATATGAAAGAGATAAACTAAACTTCTTATTTCATAGTGAAAAATAAAAAAGTCTCTACCTTTCTCAATTTCTAGCTTGATAAATACCATATGCCAACCTACTTGCACACTACACAATATTGACCGTACTCACTATCCTATGTTCAGACGCATGGACATATAGATTGATTTTTATTTTGCCTGTTTCAAGATTGTAACCTATTTCTGTACAATAATTTTATAGCTGAACTCACTTTTATGTTGACACTCTTATATAATCGAGGTAATCTCCCAAGTGAGCATGCATGGACAATCCAGTAGCCTTAAAGATTTATGTGTACCCACTCCATAGCTAAGATTAAAATACCCACTACTCTACCATTGGGAATTTTCTTTCATTGTTATCACATATCATCTAGGGATTTTAGCGGAGAAATGGCAAATATGTTCATGACACCTGAACTATATTGTTAACACAAACGAAATTGGTTACCATACTATTTTGGTATATGTGGATCATAAAATTATCATTTTTGTTCCTATCATTTTCATTATTATTTTTGCCATTGTTTTGAAGGTATTTTGAAATATGCTTCTTGCACAAGTCATATATTAATAATACGCAGTCATGTATTTTTAAAATTTCTGCAGCAACGCGCGGGGTTTTATCTAGTTGTTAAATAAAAGTGAAATACATGTAAGTCTAAAAGAAGCAACAACATCATCACCACAAGCAATGAAAAAACTCTAAGTCACCTAAAAAGAATGTGATCCTAGTATCGCATCGAGCGTAGCTTACACTTGTAAGTTGGGGTTTTTTCTAGGGTATTTCGTGATGCATCTCATTAGTATGCATATATCATCTTGCCAGTGTTTTCTGTAGTCCTTACCGGGACTACTTTGCTATCTTTCAGATCTCGGGATTTCCACGCAACCCTCGAACCCGGAAAACATGGATTATTGTCATTCTTTCTATCTCAGACGAGTTCATCACTTGCTCATATCCTTTGCAGTATTTCTTAACAAACTATTTGCAAAAACCCTATCATATTACCACCTATTCTCAAAAGAATGCATGATTATATTTTTATAATAATATGACTAATTGAATGACTACCCGAGTGGTAGTGTTCTGTTTGGTGGGCGGATGGAACCATGGAAGATGAATAGGTCAAAGGAAGGTTCCATCTGCATGGGAAAGTATTACCTAAGAATTAACAACAAATGTCGTCAAGATTCTTGCGCCGTAAATACCATGTTAACCATGGGTCTTGTATGGGGCGAGTAAGCCAGCTGTGATCTTTTCCCGTTCACATGTAGGTCCTATAGCTTGCTAGATTACATGCACATGAGCGGGTTCCCTTAATTCCCACGGACTCTGGGGCCTATGATGGTCTGCCTGGGCGCCTAGATATCTATCGTGAGGGGTAGAATCAAAATTTAAACCTACGTGGCCGAAATGGGTGGGCATGTCTTGTGTGGAGAAACATGGTTTGGTTTAGATCAACAACCGGGCCCCACACCTAAGTGAGTGTGGACATGAACGATCGCTGGTTGTGCAACATGGTCTTGATCGCCTATGGGTAAAGTAACGCACCTCTGCAGAGCGTAAAAGGATGTGACATGTTACCCCCTATTCCGGGAAGGAGTTGTGAACGCCGTAGGAAAGACAACTCCATGAAGTTCTAACCCTGTGAAGACTTGGCAGGCATATTTTTCAATATTAAAAGCAACCTCTTGAAGAAATATTAACAAAAACCTTGCATTAGCTTATGACTCTTTCAAGTCTAAAGCTGTAGTTAGCGCATCAAACTAACCACTGCATATCATGAACTTGTTGAGTAACGCTCGTTACTCAGTCGTTCCCGTTTGACCCCCTGCTTAGAGTTGAAGCCTAAATGGAAGTCTTCATCGGGAAGCCATCGCTATCTCATAAATCTAGGAGGAGTCTTATACTACTTAGCCGGTGAAGCATCATCATCAACAACGCCAGTGGAGGAGAAACTATCAAGGTGTAGGTGGAGTCCATTTCTAGACTTAGATTCTCAAAAGCCATAGATTAGGGCTGACATCAGCCATAGTGGAATGAGTTCTGAGCTGAGATATTCTTTGATTTATCATAAGGATATTCTCAAGATTTTGTAATAAAAGTTTGTATCCTATAACTTTGCTTGGACCTTGTCGAGACATCGTAGTAGTTTTCATAGACTGGGGTGCCATGAGACTACGGTAGAGACGTGGGGTAACGGAACGGCGTAGTAACACAGAACACGGGATTTACCCAGGTTCGGTACGTCGCGACAGTACGGCGTACCTACTCCTGCCTTTCTCACTATAAGGGACTAAAGCCCGTAATTCTGGGTTTACAGTGTGAGGGAATAGATCTAGCTTTACTCGGCGAGGATCAGCTTCTCGGCGAGATAACCTAGAGCTTAGAGCTTATTCAACTTAGCACCTATCAAATCTATCCTCTGTCCGGCTTTATATAATAGCCGGACTAGGGCTTACAGATTAGGAAACCTAGAAGACTACGTTTAACTTGTAACTTGGACGGTAAGGAATCCGTCTTCTCCTCCAAGCCAGATCACGCGGGCCGTGATCCGGGTTCTTCTAGAATCCGGCTTCTGCGCGTCGGCCTACTGGGCCGCCCAATGGACCTAAGCCCACTACCGCTTGGGCCACCCTGGTAGTCCAGCACTTTGTCTACCATCTTCTATACCCCTATTCGGTATATATCCGACAGTAGCCCCCAGGAAGGATCAAAACTCTGAAACTCCGCCTTTCGCCAAATACATTTTGTCCGAGAAATCTTGGTTCAGCAGTCTTGATTCTTTCTTCTTTCCTTTCAAAGGAGATGGTAACATAAAACTCGGAACTATGAAAATCCGGCTTTTCTTCTCGCGATCCTTCGCGGAAAAAGGAACACATGACATCAGCGCTTTAATCATGCTGACGCAAGCGCCGCTTGGTTTCACGCGGGAAACCCTGCAACGTATCTCTGACAGATTCTCACGAGAAACGAGGAGATAACCATCATTCCTCTGTCGTTCCGTTTCCCGGATTTTCCGGCGAGCGACACGCGTCGAACATCCAACGGTCAAAAGAGCCGTTGGCGCGTATCTAGAGGGTTTTTAGGCTATAAATAGCCGTCTTCGTCCTCTCCGGCAATCTTCTTCACTTCCCTCACTGCCTTCACCATTGGTACGAACGCGAGCACGAGAGCGAAAGCTAGTTCCTGCCCCGACGAGCCCTTGCCACGCCGGAGCGCACCAGCACCACCAAGCACGATGGCGTCCCCGAAATCATCACCGGCCCGTGCCTCCATCGACGAACTCCTGGGCGATCTAGATCCCCAAGTTAGGTCGCCCAAGCACGCCGGCGGCGAGCCGGAGAAGAACGTGGCGTCCGCGGCGGGCGGCGGAGGAAATGCTTCCGCCGCCGCAGATGTTGCGGGGTCCAGCACCAAATCGACTCCACCGTTCGCTCCCGAAACGGTGGAGGAGAAAGTAGAGCTCCTTGACGAGCAGCTCGCCGCCGCGAGGGCCGCATCCGCTGCCGCCGCCGGTGGAGACGAAGAAGAGGAAACTGCAGGCAACTGGAGTGCCTGCAGTATTCCTCCGGCTCTTCTTCCTAACTTGGAGAAGGAGGGCCTAGTGCTGAAGAAGAAGTGGCGGGTCCCAGAAGAGGAGACCGAGCCTACGCCCCAGGAGAACGAAAGAGTGCTCCTTACCTCCCACCTTCTGCGAGGTATGGGGCTTCCACCCTCTTCCTTTTTTCTCCAGGTTTTATCCCACTATAACATCCAACCACATAATCTCCCTCCCAACTCTATTCTATACATGGCCGGCTTTCAGGCCTTGTTTGAGTGTTACCTAGGAATAGAGCCTAGGTTAGATTTCTGGATGTATTGTTTTGGGGTAAAACGCAACTCTGTAGAGGGTGCTCTCCCCACTTGCGGGACCATTTCCTTTACTCTTCGGAGATTCCGAGAGGATTGGTTCCCCAAGATTAAAACTTCCGAGTCCGTCAAATTTTGGACGGGCTCTTTCTTCTATCACCCCGACGTGCCCTTTCCTAAAAAGGCCGTCGGGGTTCCATCTTTTGTAAACTCCGCCGCCGTTCCCCAGGATAACTGGGTGACAGAGGCCGTCCAGGTTCTGCCTCCTGATCTACTAAGGATCAAGAGGCGCATCGCCAAGCTCACCTCCTCAAAGCCACCTTTGACCGGTATGGACACGGTCATCTGCTGGCTGATCAGGCGGATCCAGCCGTTGGCGAACCATGAAGGCCGCCTTTTGTGCGATTACTCGGGGGCCAAAGATCCTATGCGGACAACCGACAAGGATTGGGCCCCGAAAGAGCTTAAGCGGCGCATCAACCAATTGGTCGCATCTCGCGACCAGTACGCGGAGAGTCGGCCAATGTACACGGCCAACAACCCCGCTCCCAAGGTAAAATTTTCGTCATTTGGGTACAACTTCAATTCTTGGATTATCTACCTTTTGGTTTTAATTAGTTTTTTCCGACAGCTTGCGGATCTTCCAGACTCGGAGTTAGCCTCCGAGGCTGAGCTGGACGCGCTGCGTTCCGCTGCTGCCGGAGGTCGCAAGCGCAAGAAGATAATTTCTTCGGACGAAATTATCGACCTTGACGGCGTCCCCGTCGCCACGTCCAGGTTAGTTCTTCTGGGTTTTCCTTTTTATGGGAAATTTTTTCGTCCATCTTCGGTGTTTTGACTTTACCCGGATTTCCTGTTTTTAGCCTGCCGCCTTCCAATCTAAAGCCTAGGAAGCTGAAGAAACACAAGGTTTCTTCCGGCCGAGGCAGCCAACCTTCCCCCGCCGTTGCCCCGGACACGCCAACGACAATGGCGGAAGAGCATACTGCAGCCACCACGACCAAGCCCCCAGAGCCCAGCCAGCCCATTGTGTCCGAGTCGGACACGAGGGAAAGGGCGGCCCCAAAAGTGGGGGAATCTTCTCGGACTTTTGACGAGGAAATCCCCACCTTCGAAAAGGATTTCAAGGCGATCAACGAAGGCTTGGACGCAGCCGGGAACCATTTTGCAGAATACGCAAAAGGATTCCAAGAAAACTTGGCAGGTTTGCAGCGTTTGAGCCAGGTATGTAACTCTAGCCCCCAAGCATTAAACAAAATGCGTGCTTTTTTGCTTTGATGTTTTTATTAACCATACTTTTCCTTGCTATGTTTCAGCAAACCTCCGAGGCCATAAACCTTGAGGTTTTCAGGAAGCTCACTATCAAGAATAAAGAAGTTCGAAGCCTTCTTTCTATTCTTGAGGAGAGAGAGGCGGAGCTGGAATCATCTCAGCTCGCTTTGACGGAAACGAAAGGTAGGCTTTTTCGTTTTGAAATTTCCGACTTAAAACTTTGTTGTTGTTTTCTTCTCGAGGAAATTGATCAACTCGGATTTGCCCTTTGCTTTTTCAGCTGCTTTGGCTGAAGCTAAACAAGCAGCGGAAGATTCCGGCAACGCCGAGATTCTCCGCAATGAGAACATTGAGCTTCACAAGAATCTTGTGAAGGCTCAAAAAGACCTGGAAGCCAGCAATCTGGCCCTTGGAGTAGCTAACTCCAAGGCTTCCGAGCAGGCGGAGAAAGACAAATCCGCTATCCAGGATTTGACTGAAGCTCTGAACCTTCGCCTGGAGGAAGTTTCGGAAATCGACAAACTCATCGGTAAATTTTTACCCTTGTCTTCATCTTTCCATGTTTTGCTGTCTCTGTTTGTCTCCTTAACCCTTTTGTATGCTTTTATCGGATCAAACAGGAGACACCCCAGACGGCGCTCGGGCTGCAGGCATCCAAGCTTTCGGGGAAACATGGAACTTGATGAAGGCTGCTGCAACGCAGTTGGTAGGCAAGTTTCTTCCCGAAAAAACTGGGGAGTGCTCGGAAGTTGAAAAACTTCCGGGTATCATCATGGAGGTGGCGGAGTCCAAAGAGTCCGTTCTCCGCTCCGCTGCACGGGGTGGTGCGCGTATGGCCTTAGGCCTTATGCGCATGCACTACCCTAGTGCCAAATCCTGGCGTGTGGCCACCGGTGTCCCTCAGGGATACACGGATGCGCAACGATCCACCATCTTTGGTGAAGTTAAGGGCCACGCCACCCAGATTGCCGCCATGGTAAATGTCGGCGTCCACTATCCAGAAGAAGAAGCTCCTCCGATTCCCGACGAAGAAAGCAGCGAGGAGGAGTCGGATTCTTGAAGGGTTACCTGGAACCTGGATAGAAAAATTAGACAATAGGAGCATTACTGTTCTTTCACTTGTAATCCGAAATGTAATGCTTCATATGTATTAATGAAAATTCCGCCTTTTGCAGTTTAAAATATGAAATTACTTTGCAAGTTGTTTGAATTTTACCATTCCTTTATCTTCTAAGTTCTCTGGTGTATATGCTTTAACTGTCCTTAGTGTTTGAAATGGCTCAAATAGCATTATGAATCGTTATGCCGAGTAACTGGGGACGAACCAAGCAGTTTTGAAACTCGAAAACATGAATCATGCTAAAGGCATTTTTACTAACTAGTTCCAGTAACCCAGCATACGCACGATCAGATAAGACTTAGAGAAACAAGGAAAGTTTTAAGTGAAACTTGGGCACGCAGGCAATTCAAGTTTCCTTTAGCCGTTAAAAGGCTGAAAAATCATTCAGTTATGTAACGCCGAGTACGCAAGCACAATTCGGGTTAACATTGAGAAATTTGCAAGATCATTGGGAAATAGATGAGGCGGAAACACTTTTGCACTTATAAGAAATATGGATGACAGCATTCCGACAACTTTATTTCATGATCTCAAAAGATGTTTACATAGATTTGAACTAAGTACAGAAGGGGACATAACTTGTAAGGCGCTTCCAAGCCTCTGTAATCCACTTGACTTTGTCGAATTTCTCCAGCAACTTGTAGATTTGCAGGGTTTTAGCCCCCAGCCAATTAATAGATCTTTTCACGGCTGTGGCATAACCCAGCAATTCTTGAACACCTTTTCCATGCGTAGGATTTGAAATGTCCGAGATTGCTTTGATCTTTTCCGAGTTTGTTTCTTTTCCTCTATGAGAAGTGATGAAACCCGGAAGTTTACTTGAGGGAACCCCGAATACACACTTAGATGGATTCAACTTCATCTGATAGGTGCGCAAGTTATCGAAAGTTTCTCGCAAATCCTCAAGGAGTGAATCTTTTTCCTTGGTTACGACAGCAATATCGTCCACGTAAACATGGACGTTTTTTCCAATCTGACTATGCAAACAACGTTGCATGCAACGCTGGTAGGTTGCACCTGCGTTCTTCAGGCCAAAAGGCATGGTTACGTAGTAATACGTCCCGTACGGGGTTATAAAAGAAGTCTTGATTTGATCTTCCTTTTTCATGCGTATTTGGTGGTACCCGGAGTATGCATCCAAAAAGCATAAAAGTTCAGAGCCTGCAGTGGCATCTATTATTTGATCGATTCGCGGCAGCGCAAACCTATCTTTCGGACATAACTTGTTCAATCCTGTGTAATCTATACACATTCTGAGGGCAGTTGTGTCTTTCTTCGGTACTAGTACCGGATTTGCGGACCAGTCAGTATGGATTACCTCCTTGATGAAATCCGCTGCTAAAAGCCGGATAATTTCCTTGCCAATAGCCTTCCGCCTTCTTCCGTCAAATCGACGGAGACCTTGTTTGACGGGTTTTGATCCGGGAATAACCTTGAGTTGGTGCTCAGCAAGTTCCCTGGGTACGCCTGGCATGTCAGCTGGACACCAAGCAAAAATATCCCAGTTCTCACGGAGGAACTTGATGAGCTCGCCTTCCTATTTGTCGGTCATCCCAGTCCCTACAACGACGAATTTTGTCGGATCTTTGGGATCTAGGATTACCTGTCTTGTATTCTCGGATGCCTTGAAGCTATCTGTTGGCTTCCGAGTTTCTTTTCCTGCCGGCATTTCTTTCGGCGATACCTCCTTGGCTAACTCCTTTAATTCTTCCTGAGCTATAACTCTTTGAGCGCAAAGGGCGTTTTGCTTCTCCAACTCGTTTGCCAGCTTGAAATCACCGGCAATGGTGATTACTCCTCCTTTGGGTCCTGGCATCTTCAGCTTGTTGTAGATATAGCAAGATCTTGCCATAAACTTAGCAAAAGCCGGACGTCCGAGTATTGCGTGATACACGCTCTCGAACGGCACTACCTCGAAGGATACTTTTTCCTGACGGAAGTGATCTTTATCTCCGAAGGTGACATCTAGGGAAATTTCTCCTAGGGAGCGTGCTTGCCTGCCAGGAACAATGCCATGGAAGCGTATATTGCTGTAATTGAGCTGGGACTCGGATATCTTCAAATGTTTCAATGTATCCAGGTACATTATGTTGATGCTGGATCCTCCGTCCATCAGCACTCTTCTTAGCCTAGTGTTTTGAACAATAGGGCTTACGACAAGAGCTTGTGTGCCGGGTTCCGGGATATTTCCAGGATGATCAGACTGATCCCAGACTATTGGTGTATTGGAGTACTTCAAGAATTTCGGGGTTGCAGGGATGACTGCGTTTATCTCCCGGAGTGTTCTTTTGGCCACCTTTGCTGATGGAGTTGCTAGGAAAGTTAACATTGCTTCTCCATCAACTCTCGGAAATTTGGGTTCGCCTTGCCGCTGTTGTTCCTGGATTTTGTTATCAGTGTCCGATTCACTGTCTTCTTTGTCAGCTTCTGGCTTTTGTCTGGCGGGCTTCCTCTTGGAACCCTTCCCCTTATTCCCGGATCCTGCATTGCCTTTCATATGCTTATTTAGCCGGCATTGCGCGTTTGTATGTGTAGGTTTGCCAAATTGGGAGTGGTGGACGCAGGGTTCCGACTTAATTCTCTCCCATTCTTCGGGAGTGTAATTGATTGGATCTGGACTGCGGCCTTTCCACTTGTTCCCTTTTTCTCCTCCAAAGGCTAAGTTAACCTCTTTGGGCTTTGTTGCTGACTCCGGAGTTCCTTTTTTATCAGAACGAGGTGTTTTCTTGGCCAGTATTAGTGACTCAATATTGCCTCCTCTTGCTCTGATATCGTCTTCGGCTGCAGCATGCTCATTAGCGGTTGTAAGCATAGATCCGAGATCTTTGTGCTTTTTAGAACCAACCATGAACGGTACAAGTCCGGGTTTTAGGCCATTGACGAAAGCATGCATTGCTTGTACGTCAGTTACTCCAGAGCAACTATTCTTCATTGCAGTCCATCTGGAGATGAAATCCACGTATGGTTCGTCTTCAAATTGGGTGCAACGGTTCAGCTGGTTGATGCTATTTGGGCGTTTGTATGTTCCTCGAAAATGCTGAGTGAATACTCTCGCCATATCATCCCAACTGTCGACAGTTCTTGATGGTAAACCATTAATCCAATCTCTGGCTCCGTCTAGCAACATTAGGGGAAGAAACTTGACAGCTTCCAGGTCTGTCCCGTTGTTGATTTGGACGGCTGTGTAATAATCTGAAAGCCAGGTATCCGGGTTTGTACTGCCGGTATATTTTTGGTAGGTTGGACCAACTTTGGCAAAGCCAGAATGCAGGGTTATCCTTCGGATCCTGTCAGTGAAACACTTAGGACCAAAGTATAGATCATCCTTTTCTGCTCTGTCAATATGCGCAGAATATCTCCCGGCTGAATGGACAGAAGGGGATCTACTCCTTTCTTTTCCATTGTTACGCGGACGCGTTTTTCCGAGGTTGTCTCTATCTCTTCCGTTGTCGCGCCCTCTGGGATTAGGTGGAGTCCTGCTCCTGTACCTTTCCTTATCTTTGGGCGGTGTCCGAGATCTTTCACGCCTGTGAGGTGTATCGTATCTTCCAGCTTTCTCAGCTGGGTTTCTCGGAGGTGGCATTATTTTGCCGTCATTCCGGTGTTTGTCTTCCCGATCGTGTGGTTTATATCCATCTTTCGGGAGATGAGGTCCGGTTCTAGACGCTGCGTCCCGGTTGTCGGGGTTTTTCTTGTCTTTTCTCGGATCCTCTTTTTTATCCGAATCTCCGGGTTCTTCCGGTCCAGGTGCTCCAGCAGCGCAGGTAACAGTTTTGCAGAGGGCGGAATTATCATGCAGCCTCCCTGATCGCTCTTGTCCTCGCTGTTGCTGCTGTAATGCTTTTCCTAGGAAAGCATACACCCCTTGGAGTTTTTCCCCGTTGGAGTACAGATCATTGTTCAGGATGGCGAACGCTGCTTCCGCGTTTTCAGCTGCGGTTTTGTATATTGGTTCGCCCTTGGCATCTTTGTCGTTTAACTGCTTTTGCCAAGACGGGTTATAGAACCTTTCTTTCGGCGGCAGTTCTTCCGGTTTTGTAATTCCGGGTAACCTTGTAGGTTTTAAGACAGATCTATGCTTTCTCTCGTACTCCTCAATTTCTTCCTTCATGATTTTGATGTCATTATGGGTTTGTTGGAGGTGTTGCCGAGATCTAAGCAGTTGTTGCTGTTGCCGTTGGAAAGCTTGTCTCCTGGCTTCCAGCATCTCAGGGGGTTCATTGGGTCCCACTGGAGTTTGTAATAGTTCTTGCTCTTCCAGTTCTGTCATTGGCGGAGCAGTGATTTCCTTAGATTTCTTTTCCGTAGGCTTTGTGCCACTAATATCTCCAACTTCCAGGTTTTCGTCAGCGAGATCAGCTAACTGTTTCTTCCGGAGTTTGTACTGGAGTTTTTTGGAAGCACGGTGCTTTTTCTTGGAGGATGGAGGTTTTTTGACAGGTTCATCCTCTGTCATCTCCTTAACATTAGGAAATATCGGAGAAGTTTCTCCGTCTTCCCTCTCTTCCTCTGGCGGAGGGGTTTTAGGGCTTTCCTGGCTGTCGGCACCCGTTGTATCAGCTGGTTTTGCCATTAGCACTTCATGGAATCCCTCTTGAAAGGACTTAACTTTTCTTACGAAGGCATCATCATCTTCGTCTTCGGAGAAGTTATCCGATCCGGTTTCCGACTCCAATCTCGCCTCAATGGCGGCGAGCACGGACTCTGTTTCCGAGTTCATCGTCTGATTGACGGATGTCGGATCTTCCGTCTCTGTGACGGGTATTGGTTCTTCCGTCTCTGTGACGGGTGTATTGTTGTCTGCCGCTTGCACGGGATTTTCGTCATCCGTGTTTTCGGCGATCTCGGATTGCACCATGCCGATAAAGTGTGTATCACTGTTTTGTCGGCGATCTGAGCAAAATCCGGCATCATAGTCGTCTTCGACTGGGTATAGGGCGGGTGGGAGATACTTGTTTTCCCCGCAAAACCCCATTGCTTCCGCGGTTAACCCGATAAAGATGTTAGCAGATCCAATCGGTAAAACGCAGGCACTTACCAGATGGTTTTGCGCCGGGATGTATGATCCATTGTCGAGGAAGCGCCCGACGTCGTTGTCGAATTCCAAGCTTCCGACAGTTATCGATCTTCCAATTCCGCCGAGTATCCCAGATCGGAATTTTACGCCTGACGTCGTTTGCCCCACGGTGGGCGCCAACTGTCGAGACATCGTAGTAGTTTTCATAGACTGGGGTGCCATGAGACTACGGTAGAGACGTGGGGTAACGGAACGGCGTAGTAACACAGAACACGGGATTTACCCAGGTTCGGTACGTCGCGACAGTACGGCGTACCTACTCCTGCCTTTCTCACTATAAGGGACTAAAGCCCGTAATTCTGGGTTTACAGTGTGAGGGAATAGATCTAGCTTTACTCGGCGAGGATCAGCTTCTCGGCGAGATAACCTAGAGCTTAGAGCTTATTCAACTTAGCACCTATCAAATCTATCCTCTGTCCGGCTTTATATAATAGCCGGACTAGGGCTTACAGATTAGGAAACCTAGAAGACTACGTTTAACTTGTAACTTGGACGGTAAGGAATCCGTCTTCTCCTCCAAGCCAGATCACGCGGGCCGTGATCCGGGTTCTTCTAGAATCCGGCTTCTGCGCGTCGGCCTACTGGGCCGCCCAATGGACCTAAGCCCACTACCGCTTGGGCCACCCTGGTAGTCCAGCACTTTGTCTACCATCTTCTATACCCCTATTCGGTATATATCCGACAGACCTGCTATGTTTTTGTTGTACCACTCTGAGGGATGTAGTATTCACAGATAAGTCCTTCTGTGAGTATTATGTCAACGACTTGTGCACTACACATGCAGTGGTGTGCTGGGTCACTGCAATTTCCTAAGAACATCCATCAGAGTATGAGGCCATTCCCCAAAATTGTTTTCATTTGCGGCCAAAGGCTCACGACTCATCATCAGATTAAATTGATATCTACCAAAGGGACCCATATCTAAAATAAAACTAGTTTATTTAGACTCTATATTTCTAAACTAATTTTCAATACTTAATTCAATAAAATTGAAGTTGAGGTATGCTCCCGATGAAACTGATATTCCTCATAATCAACTTTTAGTGAAACGAGATCCCAATAAATTATGACAAGAGGGATGGATACATCTCAACCAATCATAACCTAAAGGGTAGGCCGTCATGCCAATCACACAATGTGATTCTCGTTCATCTTTCGATGATTGTCTACCGAGCTCATAACTAGTTATTTCTGAACGTTAAGGCAACTATGTGATACCGCATGTACGGACTGATCCTTGGATACAAGTCACCAATCCATCCCGCCTGTAGACGATAAGAATGTGTTGACCCTTGTATACAAGTGTTGGACGCAAAACCAAGTCTGTTATGACGGTTGCTACAGGATGGGAGAACACGAACAACCTTGATATTTTTAAGGGAGGAATCACCCTAATAAACGAATACTGCGCAATCAAGGTGCAATCAACAAAGGATAAAAAACACAGGAAATTTATAATTCGTGTGATTTGGTATAGCCTTTGTTCTTTGGAGATTCTTGACGCATCTCCAACGAGGATCCTCCATCTTCGTCTATTCTCACCATAGAAGAAAATACGAGGAAATTCCGCCGCGGTGAAAATTGCTTCAACTTTTTCCATGATGGAGAAACGACCACTTTCTCTTATCATGTACTTACTCCAATCTTCGCGATGAACGCCTTGGCATTTGCCATCATGTCAAAACATAGTAACAAGATAGCTACATCAAACCACACACACACACTTCCTAAAGACAAGTTAGACACCTATAAAGTTTTGCTACAAGTTTTAGCGTGGTTGTAGGTTTTACGATCAACTATCATCATCACCTATGCAATTTGAGCCTTGTTTAATCTCATTGCTAGATTAACTTTGCGGGATGATTGAAACACAGATATTACGAAAATGACTTGAGCGTCAATATAAACTTATTCATAACCATGACCCCATGTGTGGATCCAATACACATGCCCCTTCCACCATGTCTTTATATGAGACCAACTATGATGAGACCCAAAGCTACTAAAGCACTTCTTCGGATCAAGCGAGATATTCCAGGGGAAACTCGAGCATCCTAGGATTGCCAGAAGTTTATAAAAAGTCAACAAAACAAACACGACTTATTAGGAAGCAACGAAAAGAAATTGAATATTAGAGAGCTTTAAAATATACTTGCACAAACTTATGAAATACCTGCACAAAATTGTGCTCTATATCTAATCGTATCTACGCATAGTACGCTTGGATATCACTGCTAGTCTACAATGTATTTTTTTTTTGCCCTACGTGGTCTGCCAAGATTACTATGCAGATAATGAGGCATGCCCATACATGCGAGGAACAGAAACACGACTCACCGAGAAGCGGATTCGATGTAGTCATAGAATTGATCGGAACAATCGTAGATCCTCACAACTAGGCCTAGTTGCAAGGATGCCACTAAGTCTTCCCTCATCAAGGATCACACATATAATCCCTCTTATGGTGTGCATGTATACGCTTGTGTCAACCCGTCAGCGCTCCACCGTCCAGGACTCGCCACCGACGAAAAGAGACAACCTTTCGGTGTTGCTAACTGGTAGGTACAATCAACTGTGATTAGAGCTATTATGAATCTGGAAGTTTTCAACACATGAGAGAAAACTAGAATTAGAGCTAGGTCTAATCGGGAGAGGAAACCTCAAAACCCAATTAGAAGAGGCTCTAATTCAATTAGAGGGGCTCTAATTAGAAGCTCTAATTAGATCCTCTAATTCTACTAGAGAGAGAGAGGGAGAGTGGGGTTTGAGAGCCAATTGTGTGTTTTGTTTTGAGCCTTGGGGTGCTTTATATAGTGGGAGGGAGGATGAGACTTGCCAAAGGAGAGGGGGAGTCCTAGTTGAATTGGGAGGTGGTGGCGCACCACCAAACATGGTCTCACCACCCTCCCTAGCCCAATTCGGATTGGGTGGTGGAGTCCAACTCCACCTCCCTCTCCCTTCATTTTTTCTTTTTCTCCTTTTTAGTTTCTCCTTTTCTCTCCAATAATTTCAAGAAAAATACCGGGATGATGAGTGCAAACTTGTGAATCTACTAGAGCCCACCTGGCATCCCCCTAATATAAGGTTCGGCCATGAGGGGGAATATGCCCCCTCCCGGTACTTCCCCTTTATATGGAAAGTCCCCGAAACTCCTTCAGAACCACTTAACCCATATAAATAAAATCATCGATATTATCTACTGATGTTATAAACACATTTCTAACATTCCGAGAAATCTCATGTCCTCTGTTACCTCTAATATAAATTTTTCCTAACGCCGGCATAATTTCTCTCTAATAGCAACCTCCCTGAAACCACTCCGATTGACACCAGACTTGTTTCTATGACATTGTACGACATCGAACATTCATAAAAACAATAACTACATATTAATTCTATCACTTAAAGGTTGGCACGACTTAAGCTTGTGACCCGTAAAGGCTCGATAACACACAGACATGTTAGGGAACTTACCGAACAATAACCAATAGCGGAACCGTGGACGCCCATGATGACTCTTGTGTGTTCCCGAAGAACGAGGGAACCTTATAAGTTACTCATTGCACATATTCACTTAAATTCACGATACCAGCATTATCACGAGGTGAGCCTATGTAAACTAATATGATCAAACTCTTTGATCATAACACATAAAACCCGTTACCGATATCGTCCTCTTTTCTCATCCATATCCCCGATGACCTTGTGATAAACCACACTGTGTCTGGCCAAGCGATATAACAACGGTGATAATAAGAGGTCCCAGAGTGTGTATCTCACTATCGTCTAAAGGAGTTAAGTACTAGTCTTGAACGATCTCAATTTTATTACACTTTCTAGGTCATACCCAAATATCACCGTTATGATCTCCAGTTACGGCAAGACGATTGATGATATTCAAAGTATAACTTTCGATCATGCGGTCACTAGATATTCTTATAGTATAGGAATTATAGTCAATGAAAACTTTATATGTATTTTCTAAATACATCATATTGTTTAGTCTCTTTTAACAACAACAAACACTTGGGTCAGTTTAGTACTATTATTACTCTAATAATAAACTCTTATGTTTTGCTAGACTTTTAACCAAGTCCATGATCAAGAAAATGTGATCATGCAACAAATCATAAGATAATCTTAGAGAAAATATTAGGAACTCTTGTTCGTTTATGTCTTCACATCCGAACAAGATTTTCCTTTATAAACTCACTTTTCAAGTGCTATAGCGGTAGCATGATGACAATAAATTAATTCTGAACTTGGAGATAGAATAATAACTGAATATTATTGTCTCTAGGGCATACCTCCAACATTAACAATATATTGAGAGGCAACATGACTAAGAAGAAACTCACATTGGGATAGGCTATACTTATTGGTATCTAGGAGTCATCATGTTTTGCTAGAAGCCGCTACTGAGTAATCTGTTGCGAGTGCGACTTGAACCGTGTCCGGCTTACCATAAGCCCGAGGGTTCACACACTTAAGAGTATGGAGCATACAATTTTATGATCCGACTTGACGAGTGCCGACTTGAGTCCATGTCGCCAACATGACAATGGTCACGTGGGTGGGACCCACTTTCACCAGGAGTAGGGTTTTGGGGCAGAGGAACACTAAAGGTATCCCCTCACCCACTCCCTAGATAAGGGTAGGCATGCAAGCAGGTCAGACCAAGCAGAAGTGAGTGGAAGAAATACCACATGTGTGGTGCTGCATCCACGAGGTAGCCACCCACCCATCCCGCAACGCCTTTCGGAGCCTAGAAGCTCACCAATATTTCTCTGCCTTGTACGTGTGGACTTCTGAGAGATCTCCTGCACTTCGTCTTCACTCGTCGGCTACCAGGATGTTAGGAGCTGGACCAGTGAAGTCAAGGCTTCACTTCTTTGAGCTTGACGCGCCAGCAAAAAACGACTCCTACACATCTTGTGGTATGACTCGTGGCCTCTCTCGTGAGACGGATCTTGGGGTTACCTTGTCCGATTTTTTCCATGCAATTTCTTGTTTAGCTAGCTCTGGCATGGACCAACACCAACTAGATGCATATCTTGAAGCTTCGTACTCGTTCTCTAGATTACATCTAAAGGAGCTAGATGATCCAGCAACACTTCATGAGAGAGGGAGTGAGAGAGAGAGTCGTCTGCGCAAAACAGTGCACAAGACAGGACGTAGGGCACCGGGCGTTTATGGTGCGGATGACACCCATTGGGAGGGCCAATTATAAGGTGTGATGTATCATGAAGCAAAGTTCCCTTAATTTTGAAACCAAGATTATCGAACCAGTAGGAATCTATGT
The DNA here is from genome assembly GCA_028641055.1 of Alopecurus myosuroides. Taxonomy (NCBI): domain Eukaryota; kingdom Viridiplantae; phylum Streptophyta; class Magnoliopsida; order Poales; family Poaceae; genus Alopecurus; species Alopecurus myosuroides. The sequence goes on along the minus strand of CM054059.1, from coordinate 360,620,270 downwards.
TCTACCAAAGTATGTAGTAGACCAACACACAACACTAAGAACACCTTTGTCCCAACGTTTCAGGAAGATTGTAACAATCTCCCCGTCTTGTTGAATACGAAGTATTAGACATATGGTGTGGAATATATTATGTAAATCAATAAATAAAAAAACGGTGCGTCAAGCTAGAAGTGGTGAAAAAAGTAAACAATGTTGTAATCAATGTAAAAGAATGGACCGATGGTCATAGTTTCACTAGTGGTGTCTCTCCATAGATAATAAAATAACTATGTTGGGTAAATAAATTATAAATGGGAAATTGGTAGAATTGGACCAACAATATTATGATAACAAGAAAGTTCATGACTATATGATGTAGGCATTACATCAAACATATATAGACCGCCACCTAGATAACATGTATAACTAATACTCCACTTCTAGAGAGCTTTTATGCTTGCCTCTCTCAGAATAAAGTTGCAAGCAACAAAGTATTTCCTTAAGCACAATATAAAGGTAAGAAATATACATAAACAAAATAAGGACATAAACACCGCTGGTTTACCCTTAGTAGCAACAACACATACTCGTCCTGAGACGTTTATGTCACTCATGCCCAGGCACGGAGGAGGCATGAACCCACTATCGAGCATATGCACCCTCTTGGAAATTCATACAACAACTTGGACAAAGTAAACACACGAATCAGAGAGTATGCAAGAATGTAAATAAAGAATAGACATGATAACAAGTGGAATCACATAAGAAATACGCACAAACTGATCATAACTTCACAATTCATTAGGTCCTAGGAAACACAACATACAAAAATTACATCATATTGATCTTGATCATGTTAAGCAGTTCACGAGATCTTTGTATTGAAGCACATCATGAAGAGACAACTATCTAGCTACTGCTATGGACCCGTAGTTTAAGGATGAACTACTCACACATCACCTTGGAAGAAATAATGGCGATGAAGAAGCCTTTGCTAATGATTTACCTCTCTTGCAGGGTGCCGGAACAGGACTCCTAAATCCCCGAAACAGGGTTTTGCGTTGGTGGTAGCTCTGTATCTAGAATTTTTCTCCGCTCACTCGATATTTGTAGGTCAGAGGAAATTTATAGGCCAAAGGGCATCGAAAAGGGGGAAGGCGGACCCTACTCAACCCTTGGCCGCGCCCCATGGTGGGGCCGCGCCTAGGACGATCTCCCCTCCGACTGATTTTTGGTGTCCTCCTTCCTCTTTAATAGAAATTTCGACCTAAAGTTTTGCGGATTTTTTTGAGAAATTTTTTTGTAGAACTTTTATGAAACAAAAAAAATAGAAACTAACACTTGCCATCTTTTTAATAGGTTGGTCCAGAAAAAAATCCATAAAATTATATAAATTCATAGCAGAAACATGTAGCAATGATATAAAACAAGAATGCAACCATAAAAATTATAGATACATTTTACACGTATCAGGTGGTGGGCGCTTGGACGAAGGGAAGCGCGAGTCCAGGGGCAGCGACTTGGGAGCCTTGGAGTGCTCCTGGTCTTGTCCTTCTCCTCTATTTAGGGCCTATTAGACTGGTCGACAATCCTCTCCTTGTTGGAGTCAAACTCCCAACAGGAGAATGATGACCCACAAGTGTAGGGGGTCGATCATAACTTTTTATATAAATAAGAGTGTTGAATCCAACAAGGAGCAGAAGGTATTGATAAATAGTTTTGAGCAAGATTTCACTGTAAACACTACAGAACAAATGTTTAGGGATTTTTGTAATAGAAAATAAAGCAATAGCAAGTAAATAACAATAGAAGTAAATAGTTGCTGCAAGTTTCCCAATACTTTTTAGCACAAAGGACAATCCGGTGGTGTTTCTTATAATGACCAAAACGTCACTAAGGGCACACAGGAGGATTCATCAAGTTGTTTTCATCACATGCTATTGATTAATATTTATCATTTCGGTAAGTGTTATGTGAGTAGACCTATGCTAGTGCACTGTACCATCCAACACAAATGCATACTTACGATTACACTACTTGCAAGCATCCACAACTATAAGATAGTAATTAAGAAATAAATCTAACCGTAGCAATAAAATCCTGGTATCTACTACTCTCTTATGTAACGTCTTGCGAACTGGGGTTCAGGTTTCTGTCACTCTGGAAACCCTCCATAATCAATTCAATACACAATGCATTCCTCTAGGCCCATAAAAATGAAGTGCTATGTAGTCAATGTTCACATAACACCACTAGAGCAATAGCAACATAACTTAAATATCAAACCGGTAAATATAGAGTGAACAACGAGACTTCTACCATGTCCTCAAGAACTAAATGAACTACTCACACCATATCATATCGATCATGAACAGAGGTGATATAATGATGAATAACAATCTAGTCATATAGAGTGAACACCGATAAATCTCACAAGCATCAACTACGAAGGGGTAATTAACACCGGTAAAAAGATCCAATGAAATACTACAAGATAGAACCCTAATTGTTACATCAAGATGAGATGGGATGATGATGGTGATGGTGCTGGTGGTGGTGATGATTTTGATGATGATCCCAATGATGCCTGTAGTGATGACGATGACGGCTGTGACGATTCCCCCGGGAAGGAATCTCTCCGGCGGAACCTCCCCTCAGGAAGGTCTTTTCTTCTCTGTCTTGTTTCCGTCCCGAGAGGTGGCAGAAGGGGAGCTAGGTCAGGGTAAGTAAGTACGCCAAAGGGGAGCCAGAGTTGGGGCTTAGGGCCACCAGGTGGGCCCTAGGCCTTGCCTAGGAGGAACCCGCGCTTGGTGCTCACCTGGTTCCCCTCCGGGTCTCCTTCGGGCTCCCCCGGTGATATTTGTAGAAAACTCTATTTCTGATATTTCTTGAATTTTCTGACGTCCGAAAGATACCCCCTCTACAGGTGCTTTTTTTTCTCTAAATATTGGCCCTGATTAATAATTCTGGAAAACTTTTAAACACACAGAAAACCATAAAATAACATAAGTATTTCACTCTAATATGAAATATATCAATGAATAGAAGAGAATTAATGTCGAGACATCGTAGTAGTTTTCATAGACGGGGGTGCCATGAGACTACGGTAGAGACGTGGGGTAACGGGATAGCGTAGTAACACAGAACACAGGATTTTACCCAGGTTCGGTACGTCGCGACAGTACGACGTGCCTACTCCTGCACTTCTCACTAATTGGGACTAAAGCCCGTAAACAGGGTTACAATGTGAGGGTATGGATCTAAGCTACTCGACGAGGATGAGCTTCTCTGCGAGTTGGTGTAGAGCTTCTCTGTTTTCTTCTTGTTTTGTCTATCTCCCGTCCGGCTTTATATAATAGCCGGATTAGGGCTTACAGAATAGGAAACCTAGAAAACTACGGTAACTTGTAACTTGGAAAGCAAGGAATCCGTCTTCTCCTCCAAGCCAGATCACATGGGCTGTGATTCGGGTTCTTCTAGAATCCGGCTTCTGCGCGTCGGATTACTGGGCCGCCTAATGGACCTAGGCCCACTACCACTTAGGCCACCCTGGTAATCCGGCACTTGGCCTACCATCTTCTATACCCCTATTTGGTATATATCCGACAGTAGCCCCCAAGAAGGATCAAAACTCTGATTCTCCGCTATTCGCCAAATGTTCCTTGTCCGAGAAATATTGATTCAGCAGTCTTGATTCTTCTTATTCTTCATTTGAAAAAGATGGTGGCATGAAACTCGGAATCCTAAAAATCCGGCTTTTCTCTCACGATCCTTCGTGGAGAAGAAACTTCCTACGTCAGCGCACTCAATCATGCTGACGTAAGCGACGTTTGAGATTTACTCGGAAAAAACCCAGAAACGTATCTCTGACAGATTTGCGCGGGAAACGAGGAGATAATCATCATTACTCCGTCGTTTCATTTTACGGATTTTCCGGCGAGCGACACGCGGCAAACATCCAACGGTCAAAATAGCCGTTGGCACGCATCTAAACGGTTTTCCGGCTATAAATAGCCGTCCTCGTCCTCAACGAAAACTTTCCTCACTCCCCACTGCCCACGCCATTGACGCGAGCGAGCTCGAGAGCAAAGCACTTGTCCCAGGCGCTCTTAGCATCCAAGCACACCGGAACGCAACGCACCACCACAAGATGGCCTCCTCGCCGTCATCGCCGACACGCGCCGCCATCAACGAGCTCATCAGCGATTTAGATCCGCAACTGGGATCGCCCAAGCACACCGGCGACGAGCCGGAGAAGACCGCGGCCTCCGCGGCGGGTGACGCAAATCCTTCCGCCGCCGCGGACGTTGCGGGAACGAGCTCCGCAGCCTCCCCGCCGTTGGCTCCAGAAACGGCGGAGGAGAAGATCCAACTCCTTGGCGACGAACTCGCCGCCGCGGAGGCCGCCGCCTCTGCCGCCGCCGGAGCAGACGAAGAAGCGGAGTCTGCAGGCAACTGGATTGCCTGCAGCATTCCTCCGGCTCTCCTTCCAAACCTGGAAAAGGAGGGCCTGGTTCTTAAGAAGAAATGGCGGCTTCCAGAAGACGAGACCGAGCCTACGCCAAAAAATGGCGAAAGGGTCCTTCTTTGTTCCCACCTTCTTCGAGGTATTGGACTTCCACCTTCTTCCTTCTTCCTCCAAATCCTTTCTCACTACAACATCCAGCCCCATAACCTTCCTCCCAACTCCATCCTCTACATGGCCGGCTTCCAGGCTTTGTTCGAGGGCTACTTAGGGCTAGAACCTAGGTTAGATTTCTGGACTTACTGCTTCGGGGTTAAGCGGAACTCTTCGGAGGGCGCACTCCCGACTTGCGGGACCATATCTTTCACTCTTCGGAGATTTCGAGAAGATTGGTTCCCCAAGATAAAAACTTCGGAATCCGTCAAATTTTGGACGGGTTCCTTCTTTTATCACCCCGACGTGCCTTTCCTTAAGGAAGCTGTCGGGGTTCCTCCTTTTGTGAACTCTGCCGCAGTTCCCCAAGACAACTGAGGAACGGAAGCCGTCCAGGTTCTGCCGCCAGATCTACTAAAGATCAAGCGGCGCATCGCCAAGCTCACCTCCATGGATCCGCCTCTAACCGGCATGGACACGGTTCTATGCTGGCTGATTAGGCGAATCCAGCCATTGGCCAACCACAGCGGCCGTCTCCTGTGCGAATACACGGGAGTCAAGGACCCGATGCGGACAACCACCAAAGATTGGCCCGCAAAGGAGCTTCGACGGCGCATCAACCAATTGGACGCATCACGCGACCAATACGAAGCGAGTCGGCCAATGTATACTGCCGACAATCCGGTTCCCAAGGTAATTTTTCAGTCATTTGGGTACAGTTTTACTTTTTCTCGGATTTTCTAGCTTCTGATTTTGATCTTGTTCGTCCGACAGTTCGCGGATCTTTCAGATTTGGACTTGGTATCCGAGGCAGAGCTGGACGCGCTGCGCACCGCCGCTACAGGTGGACGCAAGCGCAAGAAGATTATTTCCTCTGAGGAAATTATCGACCTTGACGGAATCCCCGTCGCCACTTCCAGGTTCTTTCATCTGGGTTCTTTTTCATGAGAACTTTTCATCCATCCTTAGTTTTTTAACTTTTCCGGGTTTTTTGTTTTTAGCCTGCCTCCCTCCAGTTTAAAACCAAAGAAGCTGAAGAAACACAAGGTTGTTTCCAGCCGAGGCGGTCAACCTTCTTCCGCCGTTGCCCCGAACACGCCGTCCACAATGGCGGAAGAGCAAACTGCAGCCCCCACCACCAAGCCCTCAGAGCCCAGCCATCTCGTTGTGTCGGACACGGACACGAGGGAAAGGGCGGCTCCAGAGGTGGAGAAATTTTCTCGGACTTTCGACGAAGAAATTCCCACCTTTGACAAGGACTTCAAGATTATCAACGACGGCCTAAGCGCGGCCGGAACTGCTTTTGCGGAATACGCAAAAGAGTACAAGGAAAACTTGGTGGGTTTGCACCGAATGAGCCAGGTATGTAACTCTAGCCCCCAAGCATTAAACAAAATTGCATGCATGTTTTGCTTTGATGCTTTTTGTAACCATTCTTTTCCTTGCTATGTTGCCTTTGGGAAGATGTGGACTTCGATCCGTGCTGCTGGAATGCAGCTGGTGAACAAGTTTCTTCCCGCAAAGACTGGGGAGTTCTCGGAGGTTGAAAAACTTCCGGGAGCCATCATGGAGGTGGCGGAATCCAGGGATTCTATCCTGCGTTCCGCTGCACGGGGTGGTGCGCGTATGGCACTCGGCCTTATGCGCATGCACTACCCCGGTGCTAAATCCTGGCGCGTGGCATCCGGTGTCCCTCAGGGATACACGGACACTCAGCGAAATACCATCTTTGATGAAATCAAAGGCCACGCCACCCAGATTGCCTCCATGGTAAATATTTCCATCAACTATCCAGAAGAGGAGATCCCTCCAATCCCCGAAGACGACAGCAGCGAGGAGGAATCCGATGCTTGAAGGGCTACCTTTGACCTGGATGGCAAAAAATAGACAATAGGAGCATTACTGTTCTTTCAATGTAATCTGCAATGTAATGCCTCTATTTGTATGAATGAAAAATTCCGCCTTTTGCAATTATTAGTTATGAAATTTTTTGCAAGGTTTTCCGGATGTTATTATTCCTTTATCTTCTAAGTTCTCTGGCATATATGTTTTAACTGTCCTTAGTGTTTGAAATGGCTCAAATAGCAATATGAATCGTCATGCCGAGTAACTGGGAGTAACCAATCAGTTTAAACTCGGAGACATGGACCATGCTAAAGGCATTTTTACTAACTAGTTCCAGCAACCCAACACATACGCAATCAGATAATGCTTAGAGAAACAAGGAACTTTTTAACCGAAACTTGGGCACGCAGGCAATTCAAGTTTCCTTTAGCCGTTAGCAGGCTGAAAAAACATTCAGTTACTTAACGCCGAGTACACAGGCACAATTCGGGTTAACATTGAGTATTTTGCAAGATCATTGGGAAATAGAGAAGGTGGAAACATGCTTTTACTATAATGAACATGTAAAAAACATGGATACCAGAAATCCAACAACTTTATTTCATGATCTCAAAAGATGTTTACATAGATATTGAACTAAGTATAGAAGAGACATAACTGCTATGTATTCCAAAGCTTTGCTATCCACTTGACTTTGTCGGATTTCTTCAACAACTTGTATAATGTTAAGATTTTAGCCCCCAGCCGACTAATAAATCTGCTAACGGCAGCTGCGGAACCCGTCAATCTTTGGACATCTTTGACACAGGTAGGTTTTGTGATGTTCAAGATTGCCTTGATCTTTTCCGGGTTAACTTCTATTCCTCTGTGAGAAACGATGAAACCCAGAAGTTTTCCTGAGGGAATCCTGAATACGCACTTAGATGGATTCAACTTCATCTTGTAGGTGCGTAAGTTTTCGAAAGTTTCTCGCAAATCCTCAAGGAGTGTATCTTTTTCCTTGGTTACGACAGCAATATCGTCCACATAAACATGGACATTTTTTCCAATCTGACTATGCAAACAACATTGCATGCAACGCTGGTAGGTTGCACCTGCGTTCTTCAGGCCAACGGCATGGTTACGTAATAATATGTCCCGTATGGGGTTATGAAAGAAGTCTTAATTTGATATTCCTTTTTCATGCGTATTTGGTGGTACCCGGAGTATGCATCCAAAAAGCACAAAAGCTCAGAGCCTGCTGTAGCATCTATTATTTGATCGATTCGCGGTAATGCGAACCTATCTTTCGGACACAATTTGTTCAAGCCTGTGTAATCTATACACATTCTAAGAGCAGTGGTGTCTTTCTTCGGTACTAATACCGGATTTGCGGACCAGTCAGTATGGATCACTTCCTTGATGAAATCCGCTGCTAAAAGCCGGATAATTTCCTTGCCAATAGCCTTCCGTCTTCTTCCGTCAAATCGACGGAGACCTTGTTTGACGGGTTTTGATCCAGGAATAACCTTAAGTTGGTGCTCAGCAAGTTCCCTGGGTACACCTGGCATGTCCGCTGGACACCAGGCAAAAATATCCCAGTTCTCACGGAGGAACTTGATGAGCTCGCCTTCCTATTTGTCAGTCATCCCAGTCCCTACGACGACAAATTTTGTCGGATCTTTGGGATCTAGGATTACCTGTCTTGTATTCTCGGATGCCTTGAAGCTGTCTGTTGGCTTCCAAGTTTCTTTTCCTGCCGGCATTTCTGACGGCGATACCTCCTTGGCTAATTCCTTCAGTTCTTCCTTTGCTATAACTCTCTGAGCGCAAAGGGCGTTTTCTTTTTCCAACTCATTTGCCAGCTTAAAATCACCAGCTATAGTGATTACTCCTCCCTTGGGTCCTGGCATCTTCAGCTTGTTATAAATATAACAGGATCTTGCCATGAATTTGGCAAAAGCTGGACGTCCGAGTATTGCTTGATACACGCTTTCGAACGGCACTACTTCGAAGGATACTCTTTCCTGCCGGAAGTGATCTTTATCTCCGAAGGTGACATCTAGGGAAATTTCTCCTAGGGATCGTGCTTGCCTGCCAGGGACGATACCATGGAAGCGTATATTGCTGTAGTTGAGCTGAGACTCGGAAATCTTCAGGTGCTTCAGTGTATCCAGGTACATTATGTTAATGCTGGATCCTCCATCCATCAGCACTCTTCTTAGCCTAGTATTTTGAACAATAGGGCTTACAACAAGAGCTTGTGTGCCGGGTTCAGGGATATTTCCGGGATGATCAGACTGATCCCAGATTATCGGTGTATTGGAGTACTTCAAGAATTTCGGGGTTGCCGGAACAACCGCATTTATTTCTCGAAGTGTTCTTTTTGCCACCTTTGCTGATGGGGTTGCTAAGAAAGTTAGCATTGCTTCTCCATCAACCCTCGGAAACTTGGGTTCGCCTTTACGCTGCTGTTCCTGGATTTTTTCGTCAGTGTCCGATTCACTGTCTTCTTTGTCAGCTTCTGGCTTTTGTTTGGCGGGTTTCCTTTTGGAACCCTTCCCTTTATTTCCGGACCCTGCAGTGCCCTTCATGTGCTTATTCAGCCGGCATTGCGCGTTTGTATGGGTGGGTTTCCCAAATTGCGATTGGTGAACGCAAGGTTCCGACTTAATCCTTTCCCACTCCTCTGGAGTGTAATTGATTGGATCTGGGTTGCGTCCTTTCCACTTATTTCCCTTTTCTCCTCCAAAGGCTATGTTCACCTCTTTGGGCTTTGTCGTTGTTTCTGGAGTGGCTTTTTTGTCAGAACGAGGGGTTTTCTTGGCAAGTATCAACGATTCAATATTGCCTCCTCTTGCTCTGATGTCATCCTCGGCTGCGGCATGCTCATTGGCGGTTGTAAGCATGGATCCGAGATCTTTGTGCTTCTTGGAACCAACCATGAACGGTACAAGTCCGGGTTTTAGGCCATTGACGAAAGCATGCATTGCTTGTACGTCAGTTACTCCAGAGCAACTATTCTTCATTGCTGTCCATCTGGAGATGAAATCCACGTATGGTTCATCCTCAAATTGCGTGCAATGGTTTAGCTGGTTGATGCTATTCGGGCGTTTGTATGTTCCCCGGAAATGCTGAGTAAATACTCTAGCCATATCGTCCCAGCTATCGACTGTTCGTGACGGTAATCCATTGATCCAATCTCTGGCTCCATCCAGCAGCATTAGGGGAAGAAACTTGACAGCTTCCAGGTCTGTCCCATTGTTGATCTGGACGGCTGTATAGTAATCCGAGAGCCAGGTATCCGGGTTTGTGCTGCCAGTGTATTTCTGGTACGTTGGACCGACCTTGGCAAAGCCAGAATGCAGCGTTATTCTTCGGATCCTGTCGGTAAAACATTTAGGACCAAAGTATAGATCATCTTTTTCTGCTCTATCAATGTGTGCAGAATATCTTCCGGCTGAATGGACGGAAGGGGATCTGCTCCTTTCTCTTCCATTGTTGCGCGAACGCGCTCTTCCGGGATTGTTTCTATCTCTTCCGTGTTCGCGCCCTTTTGGATTAGGCGGAGTTCTACTCCTGTGCCTTTCTTTGTCCTTGGGCGGTGTCCGGGATCTCTCACGCCTGTGAGGTATATCGTATCTTCCAGCTTTCTCAGCTGGGTTTCTCGGAGGTGGCATTATTTTGCCGTCTTTCCGGTGTTTGTCTTCCCGATCATGGGGTTTATACCCATCTTTCGGGAGATGGGATCCGGTTTTAGACGCTCCATCCCGGTTGTCAGGGTTTTTCTTGTCTTTTCTTGGATCCTCTTTTTTATCTTTTGAGTTGCCTGAATCCCCGGGTTCTTCTGGTCCAGGTGCTCTAGCAGCGCAAGTAGCTGTCTTGCATAGGGCGGAGTTATCATGCAGCCTCCCTGATCGCTATTGAGCGCGCTGTTGTTGTTGCAATGCTTTTCCTAGGAAAGCATACACCCCTTGGAGTTTTTCCCCGTTGGAATACAGATCGTTGTTAAGAATCGCGAACGCTGCTTCCGCGTTTTCTGCTGCGGTCTTGTATATTGGTTCGCCCTTGGCATCTTTGCCGTTTACCTGCTTTTGCCAAGATGGGTTATGGAACCTTTCTTTTGGCGGCAGTTCTTCCGGTCTTGCGATTCCGGGTAACCTAGTAGGTTTTAACGCGGATCTATGCTTTCTCTCGTACTCCTCTATTTCTTCCTTCATGACTTTGATGTCATTATGGGTTTGTTGGAGATGTTGCCGAGATCTGAGTAGATGTTGCTGTTGCCGTTGGAAAGCTTGTCTCCTGGCTTCCAGCATCTCAGGGGGTTCATCTGGTCCCACTGGTGTTTGCAATAGCTCTTGCTCTTCCTGTTCCGTCATTGGCGGAGCAGTGATTTCCTTAGATTTCTTCTCCGCAGGCTTTGTTCCGCTAACATCTCCAACTTCCAGGTTTTCATCAGCGAGATCGGCTGATTTTTTCTTCCGGATTTTGTATTGGAGTTTTTTAGAAGCACGGTGCTTTTTCTTGGAAGAGGGAGGTTTTTTGACAGGCTCATCTTCTGCCATCTCCTTGACATTGGGGAATATCGGAGAAGTTTCTCCGTCTTCTCTCTCTTCCACTGGCGGAGGGGTTTTAGGGCTTTCCTGGCTGCCGACGTCCGTGGTATCGGCCGGTTTTGCCATTAAGACTTCATGGAATCCCTCTTGAAAGGATTTAACCTTTCTTACGAAGGCGTCCTCATCTTCGTCTTCAGAGTCAAAGTTATCCGATCCGGTTTCCGACTCCAACCTCGCCTCAATGGCGGCAAGCACGGATTCTGCTTCCGAGTTCATCGTCTTGTTGACGGATGTCGGATCTTCCGCCTCTGTGACGGGTGTTTGATCTTCCGTCTCCATGACGGGGTAGTTGTTGTCTGCCTCTTGCACGGATTTCCATCATCCGTGTTTTCGGCGATTTCGGATTGCACCATGCCGATAAAGTGTGTATCACTTTTGTGTCGGCGATCTGAGCAGAATCCGGCATCATAGTCATCTTCGACTGGGTATAGGGCGGGTGGGATAAATTTGCTTCCACCGCAAAACCCCATTGCTTCTGCAGTTAGCCCGATAAAGATGTTAGCAGATCCTATCGGTAGCACGCAGGCACTTACCAGGTGGTTTTGCGCCGGTATGTAGGATCCGTTGTCGAGGAAGCGCCCGACGTCGTTGTCGAATTCCAAACTTCCGACAGTGATTGATCTTCCGATTCCGCCAAGTATCCCAGATCGGAATCTTACGCCTGACGTCAGTTGCCCCACGGTGGGCGCCAACTGTCGAGACATCGTAGTAGTTTTCATAGACGGGGGTGCCATGAGACTACGGTAGAGACGTGGGGTAACGGGATAGCGTAGTAACACAGAACACAGGATTTTACCTAGGTTCGGTACGTCGCGACAGTACGACGTGCCTACTCCTGCACTTCTCACTAATTGGGACTAAAGCCCGTAAACAGGGTTACAATGTGAGGGTATGGATCTAAGCTACTCGACGAGGATGAGCTTCTCGGCGAGTTGGTGTAGAGCTTCTCTGTTTTCTTCTTGTTTTGTCTATCTCCCGTCCGGCTTTATATAATAGCCGGATTAGGGCTTACAGAATAGGAAACCTAGAAAACTACGGTAACTTGTAACTTGGAAAGCAAGGAATCCGTCTTCTCCTCCAAGCCAGATCACATGGGCTGTGATCCGGGTTCTTCTAGAATCTGGCTTCTGCGCGTCGGATTACTGGGCCGCCTAATGGACCTAGACCCACTACCACTTAGGCCACCCTGGTAATCCGGCACTTGGCCTACCATCTTCTATACCCCTATTTGGTATATATCCGACAATTAACATATAAAATAATGATGTAAAATGGACGTATATACTCCCCAAAACTTAGAATCCACTTGTCCCAGAGCGAAATCTGAGCTTGGAAAACATGACCACATGTTTTATGGAGTGAAGTGTTGATAATGAAGAATACAAACATGAAGCATCATTAAATACTTAGCAAACACTAACAATTCCATAGATCAACCTTTCTCATAATGCTTCTCGAAGAGAAGTAATGCTTCAATCATATAAAGGCGTAGTAAGGTGCAAATTCATTGAGCAATAGCAAACTGTGTTCTTGGTCAAAGAACAACTTACAAATCAATCTTATCTTTCCAGAAGAGTGTATGTCAGAGCTAATAATAAAATAACCCATTCCTCAATTATCAAAAGATCTTTTCATGAAAAGAAAACTTTTAGGATCTATGTTCTTATAAAAGAAATGAAAGTAACTGACATAAAGGAAGATGCAAGTCAGCAAAGCTTAACTTTCAACTTGTTTACTTGATGGTAATGTCAACTGCAATAAGACATGGTAAATAATATCATGGATATATATATATATATAAGGATGCATTTGAGGTCAACATCATAAGTTTGCTTGTGGAGAATAGAAAGGATGGGTAAAACTGACTCAATCCTAATTGTAAAGATAGGCCATTCGCCAAGGGAAGCAGGGATTACTCAAGTGCTAGATATTTTCAGTTTAGAAACATATAAGAGGCATGAAAATAAAATTGAGAGGTGTATGTTTTCGTGAATGACCAAGTGTGAAAAACTTACCACAAGTTTGTCAAGCAATAGTTATAGACTTTTGAGAGCGGTTTCTATTGGCACATTTCTTGCTTTCTTTATGAATGACACTCCCCCACCTTGTCTTACACAAACCATGGCTAACCGAATTCACGGGTGCCTTCCAACAATCATCAATCCATGGGGAGTGCCTTTCTTTATCATTTAAGTTCAAATTATTTGGCACCAGCTCTCTTGCAATTAAAATGAGCACGGATTCCGTACTCATTGGGTGAATAAGAAAGGAGAACTTTGCTTAACATTTAAGTACAATAAGTTTTTACACTACCTCCCCATGAGCTGAGAACTGAGGCACAAATATGAAGTATTAATAGTTTTGAAGGTTTAAATGTAGCAACCGAGAAATTTACTTGGAGTGGCAGTGAGATACCACATATAGGAAGGTTATAGAACATGAAGTATCACAATTGTCTTCCTTGTCAACATTACACATTAATCACAAGAACATATAACTTTAAAAGTTCTACAATTATAAAAGATCTGTGAGATAATATATCTACATGTGAAACCTCTCTTCTTTGTTCTAAGTGTTATTGCTATGACGAATGCCATTTATGCAAATACTCAATAAATTTCTCCCACTACACCCAACATGAGATCACTACTTTTCACAAGACAAGCATGCGATAACGATTGCAATGAAATAGAATACACAGTGCAACTAAGTAAAAAATGAGACTTCATATCAATATTTCATCAGAGACAAACAACAACGGATACAAACTACACTAATAAAGGAGTGATAGCCCAACTTGCAATAACCATACTATATGATAACTTCTTAATCATGATATGACACACAAATCTAATAGTAAAAAGATAAAGATAGAGATGTCGGGGCAACTCCCTCAAGCTTGGAACAAGCCGAGGGAGTGTCGTTACCAATGATAATTAAGCTTGATCCTTTGATGACGATGGTGGAATAAGGATGTTGACATAGATCATCCTGTATTTTTTCTTCTTCAACACCCAACATCTCCCCCATTGTTTATTCTTTGTCATCAGCCAAGCGATGTTCCTTCTCTCGATCTTCATCGCCATCATGTCGAGAAGACATCTTACCCTAGAAACTCTAGTTCCCTGACAGAAATAACTCGAAAACAAACGCGTCGAAAACACAAGATACGAACCCTTGACAATCCGAGGGGTTATATAGTGAAAAGTATTGCAACAAAAGGAAGGTAATAAGTCAAGCTAGAGTCCGGGATCTCCAGGTGACCAACAGGCATGGCCTAGGCCTGACCCATGCCATGGGGTCACCTCGTGGCCTCGGGCTCCGGTTCCAATTATTTTTCATGTACATATTTTCCAAAAGTAACTAATATAAAAAAAATATGGTGTTTCGCGAAGTTTTTCTTACCAGAACACGTACATATTCCAATTCTGGCCTGATCTGATATGTGGCCTTTATGTGATCTTCTAGGGTGACTATCTGTGTAATGTTAGCTTCCACGTTGTATGGATCATCGGATATGTAATTCTTGAGTCTTTGGTCATTCACCACTTGTTGGTTGGTACCCTCGAAATTATTAATTTTGATCGCACCAGAACGATAAAATTCTTCCACGACAAATGGTCCTTTCCATTTAAAGAGTAATTTTCCTGCAAAAAATCTGAGACGGGACCTATACAATAACACTTCATCATCAATATTAAATCCTCTCTTGAGAATTCTTTTATCATGCCACTTCCTAACTTTTTATTTAAATAACTAGGAATTTCATCAGCTTCACTTCTTCATTCATCTAGATAACTCATATCAAGCAATATTTTCTCACCGGCTAATTTAAAGTCACGGTTCAGTTCACTAACAGCCATATAAGCTTTGTGTAGAAGTTCAAGAGGCAAATGGCAAGCCAAACTACCATGAATGAAGTGAGAACCTCCATCAGTCATAAGATATTTAGGCACGCCAAACCTTGGAAAGATTATGTCTTTAAGAATTTTCATAGAGGTTTTGTGATCAACACTCATAGTAGGAATAAATTCTACCCACTTAGTAACAGAATCAACAACAAAAATAATATGGGTATAATCATGTGAAGGAGGGAAAGGACCCATAAAGTCAAATCCCCAACAATCAAAAGGTTCAATAACAAGAGAATAATTCATAGGAATTTTATTACGTCTACAAATATTACCAACCCTTTGGCATTCATTACAAGTTGATATGAATTTGTTAGCATCTTTAAAAAGAGTAGGCTAGTAAAAACCTGATTGTAAAACCTCGTGTGCGGTTTTGTCACCAGCGTGTTGTCCTCCATAAGTACTATTATGACATTTCCTCAATATATCTTCTTGCTCATTCTCAGGTATGCATTTTCTCAAAATTCCATCTGCACCTCCTTTATATAAATGTGGGTCATCCCATAAATAATATGTCATATCATAAAAGAATTTCTTCCTCTGTTGATGAGTAAAGTTGGAGGCCAAAAACTTAGACACAATGAAGTTAGCATAATCAACATACCAAGGATTTTCATTTGAGTTAACCTTAATAGGAGCAAGTTTTTCATCAAGAAAACTATCATTAACAGGAATATGATCATCTTGAATATTTTCTATTCTGGAAAAATTATCAGCAACAAGATTATCAGCTCCTTCCCTATCAACAATATGCAAATCAAACTCTTGTAACAAGAGGATCCATCTAATAAGCATAGGCTTAGCATCCTTCTTCTCCATAAGATATTTAATAGTAGCATGATCAGTGCGAATGGTAACTCTAAAATCAATAATATACTGCCTAAATTTATCACAAGCAAAAAACAACAGCTAGGAACTCTTTCTCAGTAGTAGTATAATTTCTTTGAGCACTATCCAGAGTTTTATTAGCATAATGAATAACACACTGTTCAAGATATCCCTTATCGGGAACTTAATGGTCGACCCACGATAAGTGGTAAATCGGCCGATTTATCGAAATATCGGCCAAACACCGGTAAGCGATAAATCGACCGATTTATCGGAATATCGGACGATATCTTGAACAGAGGAATAACATTCAACTTCTTATGAACTCTTTGTTCTAAGACAGCTCCTACAGCAAAAGCACGAACATCACACATAATTTCAAAAGCTAAATTCCGATCAGGTGGTTGAACAACATGTGCAATTATGGAATCTTTCTTAAGAATGTAAAAGGCTTGTTTACAATCGTCATAAAAAACAAAAGGAACTTACTTTTGAAGAAGATTGGCAAGAGGTCTTGAAGTCTTAGAAAAGTCTTTAATAAACCTCCTATAGAAACCAGCATGACTAGGAAAACTATGAATACCTCTGACGTCCCTAGGATACGGCATCTTCTCAATAGCATCAAGTTTAGCTTTGTCAACTTTAATGCCTCTTTCAGAAATTTTATGTCCAAGAACAATTCCTTCATTAACCATAAAGTGAAATTTCTCCCAATTAAACACAAGATTAGTTTCCTCACACCACTGCAAAACTTTGTTAAGATTATGGAGACAATTGTCAAAAGAAGACCCGTAGACAGAGAAATTGTCCATGAAGACTTCCACAGTATTCTCACAAAAGACATGAAAAATAGCAGACATGCATCTTTGAAAAGTAGCTGGTGCATTACATAAACCGAAAGGCATACGTCTATAAGCCTAAGTACCAAAAGGACAAGTAAAATTGGTTTTCTCTTGGTCTTGTTTTCTAGAATGAATTTGGGAGAAACTGGAATACCCATCTAGGTAGCAGAAGTAAGTATTTTTTAGACAACCTTTCTAGCATTTGATCAATAAAATGTAAAGGATAATGATCTTTCTTAGTATCCTTATTCAATTTTCTAAAATCAATGCACATTCTATAACCAACTATAGTTCTTTGAGGAATAAGCTCATTCTTATCATTAGGGATAACAATCATACCTCCTTTCTTGGAACACAATGGAGAGGACTAACCCATCTACTATCAACAATAGGATAAATAATACCTGCTTCAAGAAGCTTTCATATTTCACTTCTCACAAATTATTTCATCTTGCGATTTAATCGGTGTTGATGATCAACCATAGGCTTGTCATCAGGTTCAATATTAATTGTATGCTGACACAAAACATGACTAATGCCTTTGAGATCATTCAAAGTATAACCAATAGCTTTACTATGTTTCTGAAGTATTTTCAATAATCGTTATTATTCACGATCTGAAAGATTAGAATTGATAATAACATGATATATTTTCTTTTCATCTAAATAAGCATATTTTAGCGTGTCCAGAAGAACTTTAAGCTCAAACATTGGATCTCCTTTAGGTAGTGGGGGAACCCCAAAGATTCCACTGGCAAATTGTGTTTGATAATATGAGGTTGATCAAGTAAAATATCCTCCAATTCATTTCTTTCCTACATAAACATATCATTCTCGTGGTCTTCCATAAATTGCTGCAAAGGATCATCAGAAGGTAAAACAATAAGAAATTTTTTCAATAGACAAATCTTCATTAGGCAATTCTTTATCATGACGCTTTCTATCAAACTTACTAAAATTAAACTCATAATGATCACTACCAAACTTGACAGGCACTTTCTCCTTCTTAAAATCAATAACAACCACAAGTACCAAGTAAAGGTCTACCAAATATAATAGGACAAGTTTTATCTTCAACTGAACCAAGTATTAGAAAATTAGTAGGGTATTTTACCTTGCCACAAAAAACCTCACCATCTCGAACAATACCCATTGGAGAAATAGTCTTTCTATTAGCAAGAAAAATAGTAGCATCACCATATTCAATCTCAAATGGAGTAATCTCATTCATGACTTCTTGATAAAGAGAAAAGGGAATGGCACTTTTACTTGATCCCAAATCGCAAAGTACATAATAATTGTGATCACCTATCTTGACAGAAACAACGGGTTTGCCAAGGGTAGGTTTGGCATGCTTATTTGGTGACACAATATTAGAAGCATTCTCACAAAAATAAATATCACTATCATCAATATTTTCAGCAACGAGGTCTCTAACCATAGCTACTTGAGGTTCAACACTTACATGACCTTCAGGTTCAACACTTTTACTTTCGATTTTCTTCACAATTCCCTTAACAAAAAAATGTTCTTTAATTCTAACAGTAAAAGGTGGTTTCTCAAAGTGAACAGCAGGTAAAATAGGATCAAAAATGTTAACAAGTATATAACTATTAGAGAATTGCTTCTCTTTCTCATCATCCTTATAAAGTTCATGATACTTATCCCACTTGTCCTTTGGAATATTAACATGAGAGGCAAAAGTTTTGCAAAGATCAACAATCACTTGAGAATCAAGTACATATTTAGCACTAAGCTTACTAAACTTTTCAATTTCAAAAAAAGACTTAATGCAATTATATTCATAATTTATACATGATTCTTTACTTTTATCCATCTCCCAATCTTCACTATTATGTTGAATTCTTTTAGTAAGGTCCCATTTATCGTCAATCTTCTTATTTGTGAAGGAACCATTAGAAGAAGCATCAAGAAGGTCCTTGTCATGACGTGAAAGCCTTGCATATAAATTATTAATGATAATCTCCTTGGGAAGCTTATGATTGGGGCATTTAAGCATTAATGTCCTTAATCTCCCCCAAGATTGAGCAATACTTTCTCTATCATGAGGCAAAAAATTATAGATATAATTCCTATCTTTATGTATTCCATGAAGAGGATACAATTTGAAGTAAAAGAGAGACATAAGCTCCTTCCAATCCAGCAAATATGAATCATCCCATATCCTATACCATTCCCATGCTCTATCCTTTAGTGATATAGAAAATAATTTCCTAATGATTAATTCTCTTGGTACACCTGCAATCTTGAACAACTCACATAATTCTTTAATATAAAGTAGGTGAATACCGGGATGGACTGTTCTATCTCCAGCATAACGGTTATCCATAACACTATCAACAATTCCAATAGGTATTTCAAAATGGACAATTTCAGTAGCTGAGGAACTTCTCTCTACCACACGAGTGATTGAGGAGCTATTCCCAAATATCCAACCAACAGTAGAGGATTCCATAACGAAGTGAAATAACAGATAAAAACAAAAACAACACTTACAGTAAATGTTTCCTTAACAATTCCACTTACCAATAGCGCTACACTCCCCGGCAATGGCGCCAGAAAATAGTCTTTATGGCCCACAAGTGTAGGGGATCGATCATAGCTTTTTTGGTAAATAAGAGTGTCAAACCCAACAAGGAGCAGAAGGTATTGATAAATAGTTTTGAGCAAGGTTACATTGTAAACACTAGAGAACAAATGTTTAGAGATTTTTGTAATAGTGAATAAAGCAATAACAAGTAAATAAGAATAGAAGTAAATAGTTGCTTCAAGTGGCCCAATCCCTTTTTGCACAAAGGACAAGCCGGTGGTATTTATTATAATGGCTAAAACGTTTCAGAGGACACACGAGAGGATTCGTCAAGTTGTTTCATCACACGCCGCAGATTAATATTTACCGTTTCAGTAAGTGTTATGTGGGTAGACCTATGCTAGTGCATCGTCCCATCCAAGATAAATCCACACTTACGATTCAATACCTGCAAGCGTCCACAACTACAAGATAATAATTAAGAAATTAATATAACCGTAGCAATAAACTTCTGTTATCTACTACTCCCTTATGTAAAGTCTTGTGAACTGGGGCTCAGGTTTATATCACTCCGACAACCCTCAATAAGTGATGCGCGTGTAACACACGTTCGTTGGGAGACCCCAAAAGGAAGGTATGAAGAGCACAATAGAAAGTTTCTCTCAGAAAGAAACCAAAGGAGGAAGGAATAACTTCAAAAGGTTGATGCAGCTGATATGGCAGGGTGCACTACCGGTTCAGCAGCAACGTGGAACCTACACAACACAAACAATTCACTTTGCCCCAACGAAGCAGTGAGGTTGTCAATCTCACCGGTGTTGCTGATAACAAAGTGGTTAAATGTATAGCGTGGAAAACATTATACGAACAGTATGGAAACATCAGTAGCAGTGTGAAAACAGTGGAAGCAGTGTGAAAACAGTGAAAGCAGTGTGTGTATTATCAGTATGAGAAAATGGATTGGGGTCCACAGTTCACTAGAGGTGCCTCTCCATAAAAGATAGCTAACATGCGTGGTGAACAAATTATAGCTGGGCAATTGACAGATAAAGAAACCTGCATGACTTAAATATTACTATGAGATACATGCGTGCATTACAACAAATACATAGATCGTCATCCAACTACATCTATGACTCATAATCCACCCTTCGAATATCATATGAACAAATGTTGGGTATTAAGTTGCAAGCAATGGATAATCGCAGTAAGCAAGGTGTCGAATATGCATCTCAACAAGTCCCTCAGGTGAACCGATAGGGTTTCGAGTAGGAGAACGAGTAGGCGCTGGTGACAATCGTCGGCTAACAGGGGGCACTATTTACCCAGGTTCGGGGCCCTCGTGGAGGAAAAACCCTTACTCCTGCTTTTGTCGATCTGTATTAGCACGATAGATCAGTTACAGTGGGGGTGTTCAAGTCGAGAGTAGATCTCAATCTCAAGGCTTAGGCGGTGCGGTATTGCTTTTCCCCCTCCCGGTGGTTCTCCTGGCCTTATATAGGTGGCCAGGTCTCAAACCGTCCCCTGGGGGGTTACAAACCCTAACCTAAAGTCAGTTACAAGTTTCCTTTCTTAACCCGCAAGGCTTTGCGGGTGGGCCTTGATTGGGCCTTCTAGAACTGTCCACACTATCTCCCTTGGAGCTTAGGTCTTGGGCCTTGGACCGGGTAGGCTCACCCGATAGGTCTAGGATCCATCCCTTCGTCACAAGGTGTGTAATGTAAACAATGTAAACATCGTTGTTTTCTTCCTAATGGCAACAACACATCCTCCATTTGTCACGTTTCTGTCGCTCGAGCACGGATGCAAAGGAGGCATGAACCCACTATCGAGCATAAATACTCCCTCTTGGAGTCACTAGCATCTACTTTTCCAAAGCATGTACTAACAACGGAGAGCATGCAAGATCATAAATAACATACACATGAAGATAACATGATAGATTGATAATAAAAAAGACATAGCATTCAATAATCATCGGATCCCAGCAGACACAACACGTAGCATTACAATAAGATGATCTCGATCATGTGAGGCAGCTTATGCGAAAGAGTTTTCGCGTCTTGATACATCCATACGAAAGAAATTTCGTGTTATTGATCCTACCCGAGGGGGTTTTCGAATTTGATAAGGTATGCAATGATGTCATTACGCACTTGTTTGTTCTAGATCCTCCCGACGTGACAGAGCAGAGCAGAGCGTGATGGCCCACCTTGTCAGCCTTTGACCGAAAACGAGAGGTCGATTCTGGTTTTCCCGCGAGCCATGCACCGTAAATGCGCACGATCTGCTGTAAAGATCGTGGCAGAGGTAACTGTGTGGCGCCGCCTCGTTTCCTCTCCATGCGTGGCAGCCGCGATGGGTGCCACGTCACCAGATCTACGGCTTAGATCGATCTGGCTCGCGTATAAGTAATGGCCCTTAGGTGGAAAGTAAATCTTCCTGGCCATTTTCTCTCCTTCTTTGCACCTCGCGCACACTTCCTTTCTCTGCAAACACCCACGAGCTTCCATGGCTGGAGGGAAGAAGCGCGGCGCTACCGCGTCGTCATCGCGAGTTGATGAAGATGTCCCCGCGCCACTCGCCGTGAGGACGGGTGCCTGGCGCTCCGCCAGCACCACCAACAAGAGCATCAAGGAGATGCAGAGGGAGGGGCTGCTGCCCCCTGAAGGCGACAAGCGCGTTCGCCTGAGCAAGAAAGAGGAGGTACCAAATGCCCGCGCGAACGAGCGCGTGATTTTCACGGATCACGTCTCGCGCGGCCTCTCTCTCCCTCTCCATCCTTTCCTCCTTGGATTGTTGTATGTCTATGGCATACAACTCCATGATCTGCCTCCAAATTTGATTCAACATGTATCGTGCTTTATCGTACTTTGCGAGTGCTTCTTAGGCATTCGCCCCCACTAGGGCCTTTGGAAGGCCCTGTTCAAAGTGCGGGTCTTCCATGAAAAGTCGCGGCTAGGCAACCAGCTGGGAGAGCCACTCCGCACCGGCGGCTTCGGGATCCAGGCGAAGACAGACAACTCCTACCTGGAGATGCACTTTGTCGACTCCGCACAAGGATGGTGGAGGAAGTGGTTCTACGTCGTCGACAACAGCGCGGGTGGAGCTCACGAATTCCACCCGTTCGCCGTTTTGAAGCGAAGGAAGTCCTGGGCGCACAGGCTCACCGTCGAGGAGAGTCGGATCGTCTCCCCGCTACTCGCAAAAGTGGCGAACCTTCGCAATCAGACGATGGGAGTCGCATTGAATGTCCTGCACCTGGCGAGCATTTTTCTTTGGCGTAGGATTCAGCCTCTACAAGAGAGGCCGTCGACTATGTGGGAGTACCAGGGCGTTGAAGACCCTAGCCGTGCCTGCCAAGATTTCTTCTTGAATGCCGAATTCGAGAAGAAGATTGCGGCTATCACCAAGCTGAAGGTACGCGAGCCCTTCGACACCTGCTCTCTTGAGCCATTCGAGGCTTCAAACCCCCCTCCATCCGACGTAAGTTTTCTTCTTGTCTCTTCTTTGTTCTTTTGTCACTCGAGAATCTATCGACTGAGTTTTCCCTTCTTTTCTTCTTCTTTTGTAGAGTTTGAAAATAGCAACGTGCTACCCGCCAGTCTCGGCTGAGGATGCCTCGGACCTCCTAGCGAGCAATGTTGAGGCTGCTCTCGACACCAGTGTTGCTGAGGCCGACTCGAGCTCCGAGCGTGGCTCTTCAGACGACATGGAAGAGTCGGGTAGCGATCAGCTCCATCACCGCAAACGCCGCAGGCAGGGGGACGATGAAGCTACCTCCAAAGATAGTTCTTTGGGTGGCGGATCTGGTAAGGCGACATAGCCTCTCCTGGCGACGCCTCTGAATGTGCTTCCTCCTCCGGCCCCCAAGTCGAAGGTCACTACCGCCTGGAATGTGGACATTCTAGATGACGACGACGAGGACGAGTGAGTTTGTTGTTATTTAGTCGACAATCTTTCACCTTTTCTTTGTATCTATGTTTGATAATTCCAATTCTTCCGTAACAGCCTCCAAGCCATCAGCCCTGGCCAGTACGCTTCTTCCATTCCCTCTGTGAAGAGGAAAAAGGCAGTCGCGAGCGAAACTCCAGCTGCGGAGGCCGTCAAAAAGTCTCCAAGTCCCGCACAAGCAGCCGCAGCTCCAGATTACGGGTTGCCTGGCTTCGCGGGTGGAGCCTCGGCGAGCAAAGAGATTTCGGGTAGCTCGGCGGACCCTCTGTCCATCGCCCAAGGCCAGGTAATTTTCTTGGCGTCCTTCGTATTTTATGCTTTGCTTGATTATGATTTCTATCGGGTGCACGACAGTGCTCCCGATGGGAGTAGCCCCCGAGGCCATGGGTAATCGTTTGCGTTTTGCCACGGACTGAAGTCTAAGTTTTTCTCCTTTCTTGCTTTTCTTGATTTTATCAGGTGCACGGCAGTGCTCCCGATGGGAGTAGCCCCCGAGGCTACACTCGAGTGTGTACAGTCGTGAATAGGCTCAAGAGATTGTTTCCCCCTAACCCGAATTTTGTCTTGTGCTTTTGCAGTCTCTTCTTGACTCCCTTGCTGCCATCGGTCGTCGAGTGCTCTCGGCTGAGGCAGATTGCGCTTCCCTTCGGGTGGATCATGATCGACTCGTCCAGGATGGCCAATCTCTTCAAGGTAGGTTAACCCACTCCTTTTGTTCTTTCTGTTGATCGCGAAAATTGCTTATGCTGTATTTGTTGCTTTGTAGCCCAAGTTACTCGCTTGAAGACCGAGAAAGCTGAAGCTGTCGATCGGGTGAAAACCCTTGAGGCTGAGTTGGAGTCCTCCCGAAAGGAGCTGGATTCCACTCGCAAGCATTCAGCCGACTCCGGGGGTAAGCTTGTCGAGGCTCAAGAGGCGTTGAAGCAGCTGGAGGAGGCAGGTGCCAAACACGAAAGTGATCTTGTTGGCATGATCCGCCCCTTGGCGCAGAAGTTCGCGGGTAAGTCATTCTTGACTATCTCTCTGCTGTGATGTACCTTAATTTGGTCTTTCGGGAACTTACGATATCCCCCTCTTTTTTGTAGATGTCCTTGGGGTTGCATTGGAACTGCCTTGGAGCCAGCGAGAAGATGCTGTGACGGATTCCTGCGCCCAGCTCCAAGAGCATGCGAGTGGGATCTGCTCCCTCGTTGGTGAAGCCACCCGAGTGTTGACGCAGTTCCACGAGCGCCTTCTGGTGGATGTTGTGGCGCTTTAGCGGCCTTCTGAAAGTTTTCTTGGAGGATGAAAATCTCCTCCAGACTTATTTAGTGGCCCAGTCTGAATGCGGGGCTAGGGCTGCTATCCAGTTTGCGCTCCCGCACGGAGTTGCGGACCTGGAGAAGTCGTACTCGAGCCTTCCCTATGACGCCGTCACAGGCAGAAAGGTAGCGCTCCGTCCTTTTGGCGCTCAGGCTGAAGCCCTTGCCAAGAAGCTTTCTGAAGTGCTTGCCCACGTTGGTTGCAAGGGGCAGCCTGCTGCGAGTGGCATTACTTCTGCAGCTCCGTAGGATAGTTTATTTTTACTTTGTCCCTTGGGATGTATTCCCGTACTTTGCTTTAATCGAAGTGTTCCTTGATATCTTGAATGCCTGATTGTTGCGATTAACTGTTACGAGCTCCCGATGGGAGTAGCCCCCGAGCACCTGTTAAATAGGTGGTGTATTTCTCGTGTGGGGTCTTGTGGTGTTTATGAACTTGCTTCATTTCTTTCCAGGTAGTGGGTCCTAGCGCAGAGTCTTCGAGTCGGTCTGTTGCGCGAGTGGATCCCCTTGTTGCTGCTGCTAGTACTTTTGCCTCGCTCCGTGATCGCGTTGCGGATGGCGAGCGCAAGCTGAAAGCGCTGCGGGGCGTGGCTGATGTTGCCAAGTCAAAGGAGAGACTCGCGGCTGATCGTGAAAATTTTATGATGGAGGAGCTAGCGGCCGTTGCGAAGGATATGCTTTGTAAGCCTGCAAGCCCCCGAGTGTTTGGCTGATTGCTTCCTTATCTTGTTTTGACGAGTTTGCTGAATTTTGCAGTTGTTGAACCCGACGGTCCTTGCGAGACTCACAGGGTGGATACCCACATTTCTTATAAGGCTGGTAGCTCCAAACCACATGCAGCCCATTTTTGGTCAGACCGTAGTCGAGGATTCGTCTTGGCCACTTTGAAGTATCGGGCGAGCCAGGCGAAGGTTCTTCTGGAGTCCTGTCGCGAGGCTCTTTATGTTGTGTATCGGACGTTTTATCCATTGGGTACCGTTCCAGAAGGATGGATCGGTTTGATAAGGGTCTTTAGTCGAGTAGGAGAGGTTCGGGAGTGCGTTCACCAGCAACTTTTCTGTGGAGCGCAGGTAGCACTCGCCTTTGTTTGGGTGTGGCATCCTAAGATCAACTTTAACTCGGTGGCGCGGCTTCCCGATTCTCTGATTGACTTTTCTCCTCACTACGCGGTCGTCCAACCCGCAGCGGAGCGGATTATTCGACTGACTTCGGAGGAGATAGACCAAGTGCTGGCGGAGAGGACTGCTCACCGTCAGGTGTAATCGTAGGATGTAAAGATCATGTAACCCTGTATAGCTCATTCGAGATTTTGTAAGGTGTTTTATAAGGTGTGAACCTTGTTGTACCTTGTATTTGAAAATTTTCATCTAATGCTTAGTTAGGCGTAGCCCCCGTGCGTTTGGGGTGTATACCTGTCGTTTTAGCATGTAAAATGAAACACGTGAATAGCTATGGTTGAAGAACCATGTGTTTTTATTGACATGGCTGAGAAGCCATGTATTTCCTCGAGCTACAAGATGGCTAGTATAGCCTTATTTTTGCGAATAGAATAATCCTACGGATAGAACTTGCGGAGATGCGCAACGTTCCATGGATTGGAGTAAATGCCACTGGTCTCTGGGTTCTTCAGTCGATACGCGCCGCCTGGGATAACTTCGTGTATTATGAAGGGTCCTTCCCATGGTGGCTCGAACTTGTGTCCTTCCTTTTTCTTGAGCCGC
Source organism: Alopecurus myosuroides (assembly GCA_028641055.1). Taxonomy (NCBI): domain Eukaryota; kingdom Viridiplantae; phylum Streptophyta; class Magnoliopsida; order Poales; family Poaceae; genus Alopecurus; species Alopecurus myosuroides. The sequence continues at coordinate 360,594,122 of CM054059.1, read as the reverse complement.
AGCACCAGGTCTCCTACCACGAAAGATATGTGGCGTATACGATGACTGTGGTAATTGCGCAGTGATTGCTGGTATACCGCCGATCTTGCGAGTGCGATGTCGCGGATTTCATCGAATGCGTCCACGTCTTCTGCGAGTGCCCTGTTCGAGGTTTCTTCATTGTACGCAACTACTCGGGGAGCGCTGAATTTGACGTCTTCGTGTAGGACGGCCTCGGCTCCGTAGACCATGAAGAATGGCGTATAGTTTGTTGACCGATTTGGCGTTGTGCGAAGGCTCCACAGTACTGATGGTAACTCATCTGCCCAGTGTCCTGCTGCTGGGTTCAGGCAATCGAGTAGCCGCTTTTTTAGGCCAGCTGAGACTAATCTGTTGGATCGCTCGACTTGACCGTTAGTTTGCGGGTGAGCCACCGAGGCGAAGCTGAGGGTAATTCCCTTTTTCTCGCAGAATTCCTGTGCTTCCTTTGTTGTGAAGTTGATGCCGTTGTCGGTGATGATGTTGTGTGGTATGCCAAATCTGCACACAATGGAGTTGAGGAAATTCACGGCACACAGGGCGCTGGCGGAGGTGACTGGCATAGCCTCGATGCACTTCGTGAATTTGTCAACTGCTACGAGCAGGTGCGTATACCCTCCGGGTGTCGACTTGCGTAGCGGCCCTACCATGTCTAGCCCCCATTGTGCAAAGGGACATGTGATGGGGATCATGTGTAGTTCCGTGGCAGGGGCGTGTGGCTTGGGCACGAATCTTTGGCAAGCATTGCATTTGTCGACTAGGTCCTTTGCATCTCTGGCCGCCGTGAGCCAGTAGAATCCTGTACAGAAAGCTTTTCCCACGATTGCCTTCCAGCTGGCGTGGTGTCCGCAATCTCCATGGTGTATGTCTCGCAACAACTCCTTTCCATCTTCGGGTGCTATGCATCTCTGCAATATTCCTAATATGCTCTGTTTGTATAGCTCTCCCTTGAGAACCCGAAAGGTTTTGCTGCGTTGTACTATTTGTCGGGTCTCGCAAACGTCTGCTGGGAGCTGTTTGTTGGACAAGTAGTCGAGGTATTTCTGCGTCCAGACTGGCTCGACCAGAAAAACTTGTCTTGAAATATTGTGGCTGAGCTTGATAACAGCGATTTGCGGGCTGACGTCCGTCTCCAATGTTGCGGGTGCTCCCGCTGGATTTTTGACCTTGACTGGATGCTTAATCATCCGCTCGAAGTATATTCCTGGTGGTATGGGCGTGTTTGTAGACCCCATGTTTGCCAGTTTATCTGCTTCTTCGTTACTGGATCGTGCAATGTGCTTTAGTTCGCACCCTTTGAAACTTCCTTCGAGCAGATTATACATATCTCGATAGGCGACCATGTTATCTGCAATAGCATCGCACTCTTTCATCGTCTGTTGTACGATGAGGTTTGAATCTCCATAGATCATCAGTCGGGTGGCTCCGCAGGCGATCGCCATTTTCATGCCATGAAGGAGGGCCTCGTATTCTACGTCGTTGTTGGATGCCGGGTCATTGGGTGGGAAATCCAACCGCAGGACGTACTGCAGTTTGTCTCCTCTGGGGGATATGAGGACGACCCCGGCTCCAGCACCTTCGTTCCTCTTCGACCCGTCGAAGTACATTATCCAGTTTCTCGTGTATTCTGGTCGTCCTGGTGTTTGTAGTTCTGTCCACTCGCTCAGGAATTCCACGAGTACTTGTGATTTCACAGATTTGCGCCCTGCATATATGATGTCCCAGGCGCCGAGCTCGATACTCCACTTTGCAATTCTTCCGGATACCATGGGATTGTTCATGATAGTACCGAGTGATGCGTCGTTTAGCACCGTGACGGTATGTTCTTGGAAGTAGTGCTTGAGTTTTCGAGCTGTGAGTACCACGCCATACGCAAGTTTCTGGTAATGGGGGTATCGTTGTTTGCATGGTGAAAGCCCCTCGTTGATGTAATATATTGGTCTTTGGACGCCATACGCCTTGCCATCCTCCGGCTGCTCAACCACGATCACTGTGCTGATGACTTGATTTGTTGCGGCTAGGTATAAGTACAGTGGCTCCCATTCTTGTGGCATTGCCAGGATACGCCTACTCTACAGTGCTCGCTTTAGATCAGCGAATGCTTTTTTTTGCTTCGGGTGTCCACTCGAACTTATCCGTTTTCTTCAGTAGCTTGTAGAAGGGAAATGCTTGCTCGCCTAGCCTCGCAATGAATCTGGTCAAGGCGGCTAGTCGTCCTGCGAGCTGCTGCACACCGCGGAGATTGGTTGGCTCCTTCATTGTCAGGATCGCTTAAATTTTCTCTGGGTTGGCTTTGATTCCTCGAGCAGACACCGGATACCCAAGAAGTTGTCCTGCAGGGACGCCAAAGACGCACTGGGTCGGGTTGATCTTGATCCTATATGCGTTCAGAGCGTCGAATGTTTCTCTGATGTCGTCGAGGAGCGTGTCCTCCACTCAAGTCTTGATGATGATGTCGTCAACATACACTTGTACATTCTTGCCAATGAGCTTGGCGAGGCATTTTTGCATGTAGCGATGATATGTTGCGCCTGCGTTCTTTAGCTCGAAGGGTATTGTCGTGTAGTAGTAGACACCGTGAGGTGTGATAAACGTTGTCTTCTTCTCGTCCTCCTTTTTCATCCTGATCTGATTATAGAACGAGTAGGCATCCAAGAAGGAGAGGCGCTGGCAGCCTGCTGTGGAGTCCACGATCTGGTCGATCCGTGGTAAGGGGAAGTTATCCTTAGGGTAGTGCTTGTTCAACGACGTGTAGTCGATGCACACGCTAAGGATATCAGTATTTTTCTTCGGGACCAACACCGGGTTTGCTAGCTAGGTGGATATCTTTATCTCGCGGATGAACTTCGCGGCGAGTAATCTGTTCACTTCTTCTCCAAGTGCTTTTTGCTTTGGCTCTGAAAATCATCGGGTTGTCTGCTTGATAGCTTTGGCGTCTTTGTAAACTTCGAGTGAGTGCTCGGCGAACTCCCTGGGTATCCCTGGCATATCTAAGGGCTGCCAGGCGAAAATTTCCCAGTACTCACGGAGGAGTTCGACGAGCGCGCCTTCCTATGCTGGCGCGAGGGTGGTGGACACCATCGCCATCTTCGTAGGCTCCGTCGGGTGCACTTGATGTTTTTGGGTGTCGTTGTTCACGCTGAACTCGAGCTCTGGGGCGTTCTTTTTGGTGAGAAGCATCACGGAGCGATCCGTGGTTTTTGCTATCTCTTCCAGCTCCTCCTGCATTCCGAAGGATTTGGCGATCTCGTTGAACTCGATGCCGCACTTATTGGATTTTTGGAAATCGCCGTCGATGGTGATGGTGCCATGTTCTCCAGGTAGCTTGAGCTTCAGGTAGGCGTAGTGTGGTACTGCCGTGAATCTGGCGAATGTTGTTCGACCAAGAATAGCGTGGTACTATGAGGTCCAGTCGACTACTCGAAGTCGAGGAATTCTCGTCTGTAATTGTTTCGGTTGCCGAGCACCACTTCCAAGTTGATTGTTCCGAGTGGGCGAACTGCCTTCCCTGGTACTATCCCGTGAAAAGATGTCTCTGATTCTGCGAGTCCGTCCAGGTTCCTGTTCATCCTGCGGAGTGTGTCCGTGTAAATGATGTTGATCCCGCTGCCTCCGTCCATGAATACTCGGGCAAGTTCGTAGTTGCCTATCTGCGCATGGATGACGAGCGCGGCGTGTCCTGGTCGATAGACTCGGGGGGGATGGTCCTCCTTGGAGAAAGTTATCGGCTGGTTGGCCATCTTCAGATACTCGGGTTTGGATGGTGGGGCTTGGACAACCATGAATACTTGTCGAGTGTTTGTTTTCTGGGCCCTACGGGACGGGCAGACTTTATGTATCATTCCTAGGAGTCCTGCTGGGTTTGGGTACCCATTGCCTCCCTGGTTTGCGGCGGGCAGTGCTGGTAGTGCGGCTAACACCGTGTTTTGGTTTCCTTGTAGAGTTCGGGCTTGCGGCGGGTGGAATCCTTGGGTTCCTCCCCCCGGGAGCTGCGGGTAGCCCTGATTGACCTCCGCTCTGTTTTTCTTCGAGAAGGTCTCGTGTATGTCAAGGAACTTCCGGCAATCCTTGAGAAGGTGTGTTGCCTTGGTTTTGCCGGTGCGCTTATCTGTAAATAGATGTAGCGTGCAGTAACCATCGAGGTCCTCCTCGGGGGTTTTATCCTCTGGCTTCGGCTTCCATTCGTGATTTCCACGATGTCCGTTGTCACGGTTTCTTGTGAATTCTGCTGCCACCAGTTCCTCCCGGTCGTCGTGATCGTAATGCTTTCTCCTCTTCTTTCGACCATGGCGGTCCTCTTCAGGTGCTGGTGAAGATGCTTTCTCATTGCGCACCGAGTCTTCGCCGTTGGCCCATCTGTCGGCTATAGCCATCAATTCTGCAATGGTTTTGGGTGCGGCCCGTCCCAGTTCTTCTCTGAAGGCGGTTCGCCGAGCTCCTTTGGCAAAGGCTTCGACTGCAACTTCTTCCGATATATTTCCCGCCGTATTCCTAAGTGTGGTCCATTGCTGGATGTATTCGCGAGTAGACTCGCCACTTTTCTGCTTGCAGGCTCGCAGCTCCTCGATGGTTGCGGGCCTCTTGTATGTCGCATGGAAGTTCTTGCAGAAGTCGAATGTTAGATCGTCCCATGATCCATAGCACGCCTTCGGTCTTCCTTTGAGCCAGCTGCGCGCAGCGGCTACAAGATGTAGGTTAAGGTATTGCACAGCTGTGGTCTTGTTCCCACGTTGGCATTTTACTGCCGTGAGGTAATCCGACAGCCAGGACTTGGGCACTAGTGAACCGTCGTATTTTCGCACCTCCGTAGTGAGCTTGAACCTTTTGGGCATTGGTGCCTCACGGATGTCGCGGGTGAAGCATAGCGCGCCGAAGGCCTCTTCGTCAGAAGAGGTGGACGGGGAGCGCGCGCGGTTCCTGGCTGCTCGGGCCTTGTAGACTTTGTTTTGCGCGATGTCAGATCGCGCGTTATATCCAGGCTGGTCGCGGTCCACCTCCTTCCGCGGCTCCCTGCTGCAGTGTCACGAGCGGTTGTTGTGGTGCCACGGGCTGCGATCTCGATCCCTCGGGTTGTCATCACTGCTACTCGGGCTGTCACCGCGTCGTCGAGCTTCTTTTCCTCGGTCGCGCCAAGGTGCTTCTCTCTTCAAGGCGATGTGCTCCCGCGTCCATGCTGCGTTCCTTTGTCTTTCCGAGGGGTTTTCTCGGCCTCCTTTTCAGTCGCGTTCCTGCGGTTTTGAGCCGCGAGTCTTGCGGCTGCCATGCCCAACCCCTTCTGGACTTGTCTGTATTGCTCCGCACGGGGGTCGTTTTCCCAGTGCTGGTTCGCCTGCAGGTAAGTGGCTGCGGCTAGAACCGCGGCGGCGGGAGTTGTCGGGTGCATGTTGCCGTCATCGTCGACGCGCATGAAGGAGGTTTCAAGTGTCTTGCTGATTCCGCTCAGAGATTCACCATCCATTGTTGCGGTCTTCGAGACGTGTCTCTTCCTTCCGGGATGGTTCTCTACAGAGTACGTTTTGGAGAGTGCCGCATGGTGCTGGCTTGACTCATCCGCTAGCGTTTTGCGCTCGGCCAGATCCTTGCGAGCTTCTTTGATCAATGTTGCCGCTTTCACTAGATGGTAGTGGTATGCGATTAGATCTTCCTGAGGGGATCCTTCTTCAATCGGTTTGGCTGAATGTACGGCCACTTTCGCTTTGAGCCAGGCTGTTCGCGATACTTTGATGTGCTCGCGTTCCTTCTCGCTTTCTTCCTTCTCTTCAGGTGGGTCAGTTGATCCTGCCATGCAGACCTGAGCCAGATATGGCCCGTGAGTCCTAGGCGGGGATTGGAGAGCTTCCCCAACCCGAGAGGGTTCTTCTGCAGAGTTGGTGTGGAAGTTGTGAGTGTTCAGGCGGATCGATCCGCCGCTTTTTGCTAGGTTGCGACTCGCTTAGTTGGGTAGCGAGTCGACAGCTTCAGGCTTGGAGACCGACTCAGAGTCTGATCCCTCGAGATCTGTTTTCTCGAGGAAGTGCAGGATCCCCGCTTTGTTGGCGTAGAATTGGAAGCTCTCGAACGTCAGGGTGACGCTTTTCTCCAGGTCGCTGAACGCCGGGCGTGATTCCGGCGAGTGGGGCGCGACGATGACTGACCCGATTCGGATTGGATCGGTTGGAGTTGAAGTTTCGGGCTCCAGCTGAATTTTGGCGATGATGAGGCCGAAGATGCCGTAGATCCAGCACCCGCCGTTCCCACAGACGGCACCAATTGTTGAATATGCATCTCAACAAGTCCCTCGGGTGAACCGATAGGGTTTCGAGTAGGAGAACGAGTAGGTGGTGGTGACAATGTCGGCTAACAGGGGGGCACGATTTACCCAGGTTCGGGGCCCTCGTGGAGGAAAAACCCTTACTCTTGCTTCTGTCGATCTGTATTAGCACGATAGATCGGTTACAGTGGGGGTGCTCAAGTCGAGAGTAGATCTCAATCTCAAGGCTTAGGCGGTGCGGTATTGCTTTTGTCCCCCTCCCGATGGTTCTCCTGGCCTTATTTAGGTGTCCAGGTCTCAAACCGTCCCTGGGGGGGTTACAAACCCTAACCTAAGGTCTGTTACAAGTTTCCTTTCTTAACCCGCAAGGCTTTGCGGGTGGGCCTTGATTGGGCCTTCTAGAACTGTCCACGGTATCTCCCTTGGAGCTTGGGTCTTGGGCCTTGGACCGGGTAGGCTCACTCATTAGGTCCAGGATCCAGCTCTTCGTCACAAGGTGTGTAATGTAAACATCGTTGTTTTCTCCCTAATGTCAACAACACAGCCTCCATTTGTCATGTTTCTGTCGCTCGAGCACGGATGCAAAGGAGGCATGAACCCACTATCGAGAATAAATACTCCCTCTTGAAGTCACTAGAATCTACTTGTCCAAAGCATCTACTAACAACGGAGAGCATGCAAGATCATAAATAACATACACATGAAGATAACATGATATATTGATAATAAAAAAGACATAGCATTCAATAATCATCGGATCCCAGCAAGCACAACACGTAGCATTACAATAAGATGATCTCGATCATTTGAGGCAGCTCACGAGATCTAAACATGAGGCATAAAGTGGAGAGTACAACCATCTAGCTACTACTATGGACCCGTAGTCCAGGGATGAACTACTCATGCATCACTCCGGAGGCGGGCATGGTGGTGTAGACCCCTCCGGTGATGAATTCCCCTCCCGGCAGGGTGCCGGGGAGAGCTGTAGAACCCTCTCGATCTCGGATTGACGATGACGGCGGCCTCGGGTGTTTATCGGAAAAAGTGGTATATTTTTAGGGTTGACGTATCGGGGTAATAAATAGGAGAAAGGGCGATGGCGGTGGATGCTCGAGGGACCCACACCACCCCCAGGCGTGGCCAGGGGGCGCGTCGCCCTATGGTGTGTCCCCCTCTGGGCCCCCTCCAAGCCTCTTCGGGACTCCGTGGAACCTTCAGGAATTCTAAGACTTCCAGGCTTCGAATTTTCCAATTCCGAGAATATTTCCAGAACAACTTTTCTGAAACTAAAAACAACAGAAAACATGGAACTGGGTCTGTGGCATCTTGTCAATAGGCTGGTCCCGGGAAATCGATAAAATTACATAAAGTGTAAGGAAAACATGTAGCATAAGGCATGAAAACAACATGGAACATCATAAATTATAGATACGTTTATGACGTATCAATAAGCAATCCAATACATAATGCATTACTCTAGGCCCATAAAGGTGTAGTGCTATGTAGTCGACGTTCACATAACACCACTACAGAAATAGAAGCATAACTTAAATATCAAACCGGTAAATATTACTTCAACGAATCATGACTACTAACAATAAAACTTCTCCCATGTCCTCAAGAACTAAGCAAACCACTCACAACACATCATATGGATCATGATCAGAGGTGATATAATGATGAATAACAATCTGGTCATAAAGAGTAAACATCGATAAATCTCACAAGCATCAAGTACAAAGGGGTAATCAACACTGGTAAAGATAGAACCTTAATTGTTACAGCAATACGAGATGGGATGATGATGGTGGTGGTGGTGATGATGTTGATGATTATTCTGATGATGTCCAAAGTGATGACGATGACGACGGTGACAATTTCCCCCTTCGATGGGGTGGGGGTTTTCTCTGGCAGAATCTCCCCGCCAGAAGGTCTTTTCTTTGTTGTCTCGTTTCCGTCGCGAGAGGCGGCGGAAAGTTTCTATGAAGTGACTCTCCGAATTTTTTAGGTCAGGGGGAGTAAGTACGCCAAAGGGGGGCCAGCGGTGGGGCTTAGAGCCACCAGGTGGCCCTAGGCGCGGCCTAGGGGGCACCCGCGCCTGGTAGTCACCTGGCTCCCCTCCAGGTGTTTATCGCCCCCCTGGTGATTTTTAGAGAAAACTCTGTTTTTGATTTTTTTCAGACGTCCGGAAGATACCCCCTGATGCTTTTCCCTCTGAATTCTGGCTCTGATAAATAATTTTGAAAAACTATAAAACATACATAAAACCAATAAATAGTATAAGTATTGCACTCTAATATGAAATATATCAATGAATAGAAAAGAATTAACATATAAAATAGTGATGTAAAATGGACGTATTAGAGAGGACACTTCCCTTGTAGGAATCCTAGTCCTACTAGGAGTTGAACCGGCCTCCCACCTCATATGCCTTGCCCCCCAATGAAGGGGGTGGAGGCTGGGTAGGGGATGTTCCACCGCATTACAAAACCTTCCGTTCCTTCTAGAACCTCTTGGTGCCTTTCAGAACACTTCTTGGCACTTCCAGGACTATCTGGGAAGTCTCGGAACTATTATGAGACCAATTGAGACATTCTCGAAACCCTTATCTATCATTATTCATGACTTAGTTACGTTCCTCAATGCCGAAACAATTAAGCGTGTGACCCTTCAGGTTTGAGACTATGCAAACATGGTCGGAACATTATCCGGTCAATAAACAAGAATGGGACCTAGATGCTCATCTCCCTGTTGGTGAAATTCACAACAAACCCATTGGAGAACCCCAACTGGAAGGCATGGTCAATAGAGTGGAAAATTTCCCTCTGTGATGAGACCAAGGTTTATCAAACCAGTAGGACTTCACAATCTCCAGAAAAATGCTCGTCAACTGACGCTTTAACGTGCGTGGACCTACACACAACACACAAACTTCTCTTTGACACAACTTTAAACAAGAGAGTTAAACGTATGTTGTGTTTGAAAGTAATAAAATTAAAATGGTACATCAAACAAGTGGTGATGAAAAGAATGAAAACGTAGTTGTAAACAATGTAAAAGAGCCGACCGGGGGCCATAATTTCACTAGTGGTGTCTCTCCAAAACATAACATGCAAACATGTTGGGTGAACAAATTACAGCTGGACAATTGATAGAATTTGAACAACAAATAATCATGACAAGTAAAGTTCATTGCAATATTTATGTAGGAATTACGTCAAACATATATAGACCACTATCCATGCATCTATAACTAATAATCCACTCAGACACTGTTGTCCAGCATGCATCTCTTAGGAATTAAGTTGCCAAAAGCAACGGACAATTGCATTAAGAACAATACATAATGTAAGAAACATTCATAATCATAAATAGACATAAACACCCTTGTTTTAACCTTAGTATCAACAACACATCATTGGCCTTCTTTGTTTCTTTCACTCAAGGCTAGACACGGAGGAGGCATGAACCTAAAATGTAGCACAAAATTCTCTCTTGGAGACACGTGCAATTAATTGGACAGAGCAACCACACACATTGGAGAGCATGAAAGAACACAATAGAACATTGATACAATAATAGTCAGAAGATTATATAAGAACCATGAACAATATGATCATAACTTCACAATTCATCATATCCTAACAAACACAACATGTAGCAATTACATAACGGTGATCTTGATCATGTTGGGCAGCTCACAAGTTGTAAACATGGTAGCACAAGGAGAAGAGACAACCGTCTAGCTACTTCTATGGACTCGTAGTCCAAGGATGAACTGCTCACACATCACCTCAGAGGCAATCATGGCGGTGAAGAAACCTTCGGTAACAATCCCCCTACCGAAAGGGTGCCGGAGCAGGGCTCCAGATGCCCTAGATGAGACTTTCGAGATTATGGAGGCTCTGTGGAGGTTTCGTTGAAAATAATCACCGTCGTGATGTTTTTAGGTCAAGGGAGCTTTAATAGGCGAAGAGGCGGTGCGAGAGGAGGCCTAGGGGCCTAGCGAATTGGGGGAGTGGGTCAAGGTGAGGCCGCACCCCCAATCCTCCTGGCCTCCTGGTGGCCCTGCTCCGGCTGCCCTTTGGAACCCGTCTTCATTCCGGGTAAAAACTTCCCCCTGATTTTTCGTGGACTTTCCTCGGACTTTTTATGCAGAACTTTTCTGAAATACAGAAACAACAGAAAACAGGAACTAGCACTAGGCATCTTGTTAATATTTTAGTATGGGAAAATGCCCTAAAATGATATAAAACTATAGTAAAAACATATAGTAATGATACAAAACAAGCATGAGCGAATAAAAATTATAGATAAGTTTTAGACGTATCACTCCCACATAATAATCTACAAAGATCTTATCATGTGAACCTTTTAGTCTTCCATTTACACTTCTCTTTATGTCATGATACTTTACAAAATCCGAGGTAAGACTTTATCGGTAACTTGTAATCAACACTTTGATCACTATATCTAGTTGACCTTGTTTCCTGGTGTGTAATACTTTAATTGTGTTCCATATTATGATGTCCCACGTGACTAGCTAATAGTTGGGTACATGGCCAGGCAATGGTGGACATTGTAATAACCGAGTGGGCCCAGATTGTATCTCTCTATTGCCGGATGAGTAAATCTCAGTCTTGACATATCTAGTCTACGAGATACTTTCTGATATACGCGGAAAATATTTTTATGATCGCCCGGTTACGAAGAGACACTTGGTATCCTTACAAGTATACATATGGTATCCAAGACTTCGATACTCTCAGGGTCTAAGGATGTATAATAAATATGAACACATATGATGAGGAAATACTGACAACCTATTTACGATGTATCTTGCAGTATATCAACAAGTCTATCCAACACACTATTACACTAACATTATATCCTCATCATTATTGGCATCCTTGTAACTCTTTACTTATGCCCATGGTCAGGAAATCAAACCATCTAGTAACTCATGAACCGGTCGAAGGCTAGGTTTGGAGTTTATTATTCCACACATGCAATTAGGTTTTCCTCTGAATCTCATGTTCATAATATATTATAATTATATGATAGAATATAAACTTTATCGTTAACATTAAGAAAATATAATAACCAATTTATTATTGCCTCTAGGTCATATTTCCAACACGGAGGAACCTGACAGATATTCCCTTGCTCGTCTCTGGATTTTACTCCCCCTGCCCCGAATCAGCGGCCAGTTCAACCAGGGTCCGAATTAGCCGGGGCCTAGCCAGATTATCGAGGCTACCAAAATTAGGAAACATAGAGTTGAATCATGGCAGTGGTCTCTCTACTAATGGGATGGCGTAGGGTTCATTTAGTAGATTTGTGTATGCGAATGATTCTACCCATAAATTTCTGATACAAACCCCTTCTTGATAGTAAGGTTTCCCTACAACTCAAGAAAACAAAAAAGTTGGGGATAGTCGCTTTTTACTTTTCACTTCGAGGGATTCTAACTATATTGCCATCTTTAAATAAGTCAACATTGCTCAAGCGATCATCATGTTGTCATTAACACGAAAACTGTTTAGGGGGGGGAGGAGGATACCATTTCATGCGTGAACCACTTATAAGGTTCTTCACCATGGATTAACAAGGTTCGGCGCTACAAGCAACACTTAGAAGAATGGATCTCCTCTTAAGTGCAAAGTATTTTCCGTGGTTAATCCTTCTAGAACGTCTTTGGACAACTGAGCGAAGGGCAAGACATGGGCTTCAGGATCATGCGGTTGTTTGTTGTGCTTGCCTTCAAGAAAATAAACTCTGTGGAGCACATTTTGATACAACACGTCTATGCTAGGAAAATCTGGTATGATTGTTTTCAAAACCTTAACATTCATGCCGCCCTTCGAGAGGTTGAAGACAAGCCGGGAGAATGGTGAACAAAGAGGGAACATGGTTAGGAAGGATTTCAATGCATTCACAAATCTTACATGCCGCTCTCTCTAGAAGCATCGAAACTCCATGGTGCAAGGGCACAAGGGGATTCTTTGTGCAACATATTTGTGCAAGAATCATGGAGGAATTCAAATATTGACACTTCAGTTAGGTGTGTAGTTTGTAGAGTAGTCTACAATAGCACAAGAGAGTATTGTTTGGCTGTTTGTGGTGTGGGTGTGTTGAGATGTTTGTCAAACAAGTACTCTCTACATCTTTGTGACAATTAATTTAAGACAGAGGGAGTACTATAATCTTCTAATTATATAGTCTTCTAAAAAATATAAAATATAGTACGCCTCTCTCAAAAAAGACAATGTGCTTTGGTGTAGGTGTTTCAAGCTGTGTTTTTTTTTTTTTGCTCTCTTTTATTTACTTGTGGTGCATGTTGCTTGTAACCTATTTATAAGCATGTTGTAACCGTCGTTATGGCTTTATTAATTTAAAGTCAGGTTTAATGTTTTTTAATTAAAAAGAATGCCGAAAAGCACATGTAATCAATATTTTGACGCAATAGTTTTTTATAAGGCATATCAAAGTTAAACAAAAAGAGTCACAGCTAATTTCTGTGACAGTAATTTTTGTATTCTAAAAAAGTATACAAATGATGTTGGTTATGTCTGTGGAGTCCCGACTCAAAATAGCAAACTGATGGCATATTGGCAGACTGATGGCGAGAGATAACGCGCGACGTGAGGAGGGGTGAGGGGCACCCGCGCGCATGCACCACGAACACGAAGAGAAGGGGGGAAGCAAGAGAAAAACGAACCGCCGGCCGTCATCCTGTCCGGCCTTCGACGATCGACCGAGTAGTAGCAGATAGCTAGATATATAGCGCCCCAACCGGCCGGCAGCCGTACATGGCCGCGACCGTGGCCGGCGTCTCCCTGCCGGCCCCGGCCCCGGCACCGGCGCCGCGCGTCGACGCGGCCACACCGGTGCCACGGTGGTGGGAGGACGCGGCGATCTCGCTGGGGCTAGTGGCCGTGCAGCTCGCCGGCGCGGCGTACATGGTGGTGCTGACGCCGATCCTGGCGCTCGGTCTCGACCCGCTCTTCCTCATCACCTTCGGCAGTCTCTCCACCGGGATCCTCACCTTCCCTTTCGCTCTCAACCTCGAGAGGTATGAGGTGCTTCTTATGCATGCATAATGCATGGACAAATCGAATGCTAATTCATTTGCCGAGGCTCCTATTTCTCGCGTGGCAGGAACAAATGGCCATCAGAGCTGAGCAACCGGCTGGTCCTTCAATTCGTCTTGCTGGCCCTGGGAGGGTAAGAAACTGATCAAGCAAATATTCACATTTGAGAACAGCATGCGATGGACATGAATGTATGTTTTGCTTGCAGGGTGACTCTCTTCCAAGCCCTGATGCTACATGGCATGAAGAAGACATCTCCCGCCATCGCCTCTGCGATGCCAAACCTTGCACCAGGATTCATCTTCGTAATCGCTGGCTGCCTCAGGTATATCCGTGTCCTCTGATTATATTTGTTTCAGGGGCAGAAAGTGTGACCACTCATGCATAATTTAAGGTTTGAGAGGGTTGATCTCAAGTGCCGGTACACCAGAGCCAAGATACTGGGGACACTTCTCTGCCTGGGGGGAGCCATCACCATGAGTGTCCTGCAGAGCCCCACCGTGCCACCGGGCCGAAGATCGCCGGACCTGGCCGCCGCAAAGTCACACAGGGACTGGGTCATCGGCTGCCTGTGCCTCCTGTGTGCCGTGCTCGTGCTCTCGGGCACGATAATCTTGCAGGTCCCGTAAACCCACATAACTTCATTACCTTCAAGGGCTCTATATGTTCTTACCGTGGCAAACAAATCCTCTTCCCCGTGATGCAGGCGGCAACAATGATCCGTTTCCCAGCACCGTTTACGCTCTGCTCCGTGACATCGCTGATCGGCGCAGTGCTGACGGGGATGTTCCAGGTCGCCACCGCAGGGAGGCTCAGCCCTGGGACGCCCCAGATCAGCATCGAAATAGTCCTCTCCCTTGTGTTTGTGGTACATACCATCATGTCAACTGCTGCAAAATTGTGGAAGTTATAATGTGTCAAGTGACCAGGTACTGAGGTTGACATACATTAACAGGGCGGGCTGGTAAGCTCGGTGTGCATCATGTTCCAGACGTGGGCTCTGGAGAAGAAGGGGCCAGTAGTTGTCTCGCTATTTAGCCCGACGCAGACCGTCGGTTCGGCCATCTTCTCAGCGCTGTTCTTGGGACGGGCGATGCAGCCAGCAAGGTACAGTCATGCTCTAACCCGGCTTCACTTCTTGAAGAAAAGGATGATATTCTGAACTAGACTGAGATAGAGTTCATCCATGAGCAAATTATATAAACTTTCTTGAAACAAACTCATCAGCATTAATCACATTCACATTTCAACTGAACATATTCATGTTTCCAATTGCAAAATGGAAAAGAGCAAGCTGATATTTTGGGGGTGTTTTGCTGCAGCTTGCTGGGGATGGTGTTTCTTTTCGCCGGCCTTTATGTAGTTCTGTGGGCAAAGAAGAAAGAGGGCCAAGTTATTCCTGGGGACCTAGCAGCTGGAACGGCAGACGATATGGGGAAGCCTCTGTTGCTTCCACATTAGCTCGCTAATCTTGCAGTATGCGTTTAATATCTTAGACAGGCCAGACCATCAGAAGTAAAAGAATGTATAGCTCTCTTTGATTTTTGTAGACAAGTAGTTGTATGTTGTACTGACAACATCTGTTGATAGGATTAAGTATTTCAGTAGTATCAGATTATAGAGCACTTATAGTGGTAAAATGGAAAGAATTAACTAGAAGAAGAAATACCCGCACATTTTTTTATCAGTACTTGCCAAGTTGCCTCACTCCTAACTCCTGTAATTTGAAGATTGAATTCTGTTGCGTTAGCAAACATACTGAAAACCTAGTCTAAAAAAGATATTTCACTGAGTGCTATGGATAATAAAAATAATACAGTAAGTGATATTCGTAACATGCCAGATATCAGTTCCTCAAGGCAAAATTGTCATGTTTATTGAATAGCAATGTACACTGATACTATTACAGCATTTCATGAAATGCTCAAGAGCATTAGTCCAAACAATGAATTTGCTGATACACTGTTGCTCCAGATTTGGAATCGGTCAGGTAAACTCTGTACAATGAACAATACAACGTATGGTTTTCTACAAATCCCAGGCAGGAATGCATCTAGAGAGTATACATGACTACATGAGCACTCTTAGAGTGCTAAAACTCCGCGGAACCAGGAACCCTGGGAAATGGAATGGCATCTCTAATGTTGTCTATTCCAGTTGCAAACTGTACAAGTCGTTCAAATCCAAGACCAAAACCAGCATGAGGAACTGTAACAGAAAAGGTAGAAGTTTGTTAGATCACATGACAAGAACAAAAGGCACACTACAGTAAGATATAGCTACCTAAGAAATTTTGAATGGCCTGGAACGAAAGGCAAGATTTAAGTTGCATGGTTACGGCACTTAACCTGATCCATATCGCCGCAGATCCAAATACCACCAATAGCTATCTTTGTCAAGATTTGCTTCATCCAGCCGTGCTTCAAGGTAATCAAGACGTTCTTCCCTTTGGCTTCCTCCAATGAGTTCACCTACCTGAAAGTGAACAGAGGCATAAATATGATGAAAAAGCTATTCACTCAAATTTATAAAAGCCTTCTCTTCCACTTGATTCGTTCGTGTACTGAATTGAATAAGATGAGATGTTCTTGCCTATGTGCTTACCCGGGGAACCAATAGGTCCATTGCAGCAACTGTTTTCCCATCATCATTTTCTCGCATATAGAAAGCTTTAATTTCCTAAAGATGATGATATTTAATTTAAGACATGATTACTTTCTTACTGAACCAGTTAAATACAGGTCTTCAATGCAAACCTTTGGATAATCTCTAATTATTACAGGACGCCCACCAAAAGCAACTTCTGTGATATATCTTTCATGCTCACTTTGCAGATCCAACCCCCACTTTACCTATGGAAAGAAATTTTAGAAGAAAGAATCAGAAAGGACCTTCTCCGTTTATAATAATAATCACAACCATTTCTGCCTTCTACACTTTGAAAGAAGGACAGTTAAATCCTACTCCCTCCGTTCCATATTAGATGACTCTCAACTAGATGTATCTAGTACTAAAATATGTCTAGATACATCTATATGAGTCATCTAATATGGAACGGAGGGAGTAGATACTATTCGACTCTGCAGTATGTGAAGCTTAAGTCTGTACAAGTCCAAAGAACGTAAATAAATTTGTAGATACTAATATGAACCGGTCAAATTATCGGCAATAACAAGCAATCAAAACTTGTTCAGTCAACATTAACATGCAGACTTCGTCCAACACTGAAGCCAGAAACACAGCATAAGGCACCACAGTCACATGTGTTCACAATAAACAAGCCAAGTATGGAGCCAATTTTTCATTATGCATACAGATTTACTTGTACTTCTGTAAAATAATAATGAAATTTAAATTAAAAACTACATTATGGGTAACAATGAGAACAGTATTCACAGAAGTCGTGAATTACCGGGAACTCAAATTTCTTGTTGGACCCAGTAAGTAGCTTGATAGCATCAGAATATGACATCTGAACAAAGTTTTTCTCTACTACATTCTGGGAGGAAGAATATCAGGATTAGTAAAAAGCCTCACATTGGGTCAAACAAAGATATACACCACTGCTATATATGCAACAGAAGGAAGCTATAAGTAAGAGGTATACATTTAGTCTATCTATGATCCCTTTCTCAATCCATGTATTAAAAAAATCCATATCTTCTTTGCAGTTCTCAAGAATATACTTTACCTGCATGAAACAGAACAATAATTAGGTAAACAGTGTTACGTGTATACATCGGCTAGAAAATAAACACAGAGCATCGATATCACTGTACTGCACAAAGAAATAACTACTACTTCCTCCGTATCAAAATATAAGATGTTTTAGCGTTTTCTAGACAAAACGTATCTAGACACGTTTTAGTGTGTACATTCGTTTGCATCTTACACTAAAACATGTCTCGATACATGTAGTCTAGTAAAAGGGAAAACATCTTATATTTTGATACGGAGGGAGTAATAGAATTAGTATCAAGCAACATCTGATAGACGAGGGCACCTACTACATACTGCAGATATGCACTTGCACAAGCCATGTCATCATTTAGATCAGCGAAGGCAAGTTCAGGCTCAATCATCTTCCCCAAGAACACAAAACAGAAAAAGGAGCAGTAAATTCAGTGTTCACAAATATAAGATCCTCAAAAGAAACTGTAAAAGAACGTTTGGATACCCAAAATTCAGCCAAATGCCTTGACGTGTTTGAATTTTCAGCCCTAAATGTAGGACCGAATGTGTAGATCTGTAAAATGGCACAAATGCGACGGAATGAGAAGATTGGTTACAGCTGGCAAAAACTACAGGGCTAACTGTTTCAAACGAATCAGGCAAATAGAAGTTTACATCAGATAGAGCTGAAGCGTATGTTTCACCATTCAGTTGTCCAGACACCGTCAGAAATGCTGGTTTGCTAAAGAAATCCTAGCAGTTACATGCAAATAAGCACTGTTACAATAATGACAAAACAATGGAAGCATTAAGAATAGTTGAACAGGGACATTGTTTATCGACATCTATCCCAATAATCTGTCTACCATATCTTTGCAATTGATGTTCGATCTTGAAGAGAAGGAAGAGATCTTCGAAAAGTAGGTTTTAATGATCCGATACTGCTAAAGTTTACCTGTGACCAATCGACCCTTCCATCCTTCGAAGGAATGCTGTTGACTAGGCAGCCACCTTCAGCACTGTTTGAAAGCTGCAATACAGAAGGAAACAAATCGAGCAACTTAAACACAATATATGAGGAGAAAAAAAGTAGTAAAAGCCAATATATAAAGCACCTTGTCATTCCAAGGAAAATCATCTCATCAAATATGGACATATAATACTTGTAGAATAACAACAGTCCATTTTCTCAACACTCACATGATTTGTAGAAATTAGGTTTTCCAAAGTGACAAATGACAGATATACACCGATCTAGTACTGCTCCCTCTCATTCAGTGATTATCTTATACTTCTATTGTCAACACTTTTTTGTGGAAAGAGTTACCAGCGCTGGCCTTGGCAGACGTTATCACCAGAAGCAGTGGTATAAGCTTCACAGTAATAGTCATAGTCCTAGTAAGAGTCAGCGAAGTCCGCCATATTGGTCTGAGCGTTCCTGAGTTGTACTCAGTTAGCTGGTCCTAGTCCAATCCTATTTCACAGACCAGATTTTCGGCCTTTGAGAATCATGTTTTTGTGAGTCAAAAATGAGGGAAAATTAAAACTTCTTTGTTTTGGATCTATGATGATGAGAATTCTTTGCTAATCCTCGGCATGTATGCACCACCATGACTCCTCCCTGACATGGCAAGCTACTGTATTCCGTACCGAGCCTGTGCTTCTCGTCCACCCCTCCCATTCACCCTCCCATTTTTGTGAGTCAAAATGAGGGAAAATTAAAACCATTTTGTGTTTTGGAGTTATGATGATGAGTATCCTTTGCCAATCCTTGGCGTGTGTATGCACCACCATGAATCCTCCCTGACATGGCAAGCTTATCCAGTATCCATGCCGAGCCTGTGCTTCTCATCCGCCCCTCCCATTCACCCTCCCAAAGCTCAGATCCAACGGTTGAGCACCTTGTGTGCGCTCCGGACCGTGTCCTCCTCCTTTTTCCATTCCTTCTTCAGAGCCTCGATCCTGTCAGCATCACCAGAGCTCGCTGACACCCACTCCTACTCTATTAAACATGCAACAGAGCCCCTCTCATGTGCGCACTTAGCTCTCCTCCTTCCCAATCGAACCATGGACCAAGCGAAGACGTTAAGGCATGTTGATATGGCCCAAGTTATCGTTTCTTTTGATGATTCTGTTGCAGATTTCTGAACTTTAAGCCCATACGGGCTACGTTGTAAGACTATTGGGATGAGGTCATATTGCTGTAAGACTATGTGACATTATGTATGAATGTGTGTTGTGATGCCAATTTGACTTATGCTCATCGACCACTCATCATGGGATGCTTGTTGGATGCATAAGGGGTGCACCAGACACCTAGTTCCAGTCCCTACACCCTAGTTGCATCACGAGTAAGACCAGTCTTTGCAATCCTTTTAATCAAACAACAAGAAATTTTAGAAAATCAACAATGAGCACGGGAACAATACCCTCTGGTTTGAGTGTGACCCACGTTATCATTTGGGCTCTCGGCCCACTTGCAAACATCTTTTTCTTCTATATACCGATTATTCAACACCATGTAAAGTTCTTCTAATCAGCTACAAAGGTTTAAAAATCACAAAAAACTACAAACATGAGGATAAGGCAACTGACCAACCCAATATTTACTGATTGTAGCATAAAGCCCAGTCAGAATTTTGCGCTTAAAATAGAAGAACCTTATACAATTTTGTGCAAATATTGTTACAATATGAATATTACAAATCAGCACAAGGAAACACTGATGAGCAGAACATCACATGAAGCAAGTAAGTTTTAAACAGTGCCTAGTCTATCTATAGAAGTTCAATGAAGAGATACTAACCAAAGTAGTGACATAGAACTGCTCCCCCGCTCCTTCACAATCTGATGCTGTAATGATAGGGCTTGATACCCAAACAAATCCACTGTCTTGAAAAAATTTATGAGTTGCATATGCCAGAGCATTTCTCACTCTTGCCACCTAAATGAGCACCACACTGGTCAGTAAGCAATCCTCACTAGAACTTATATAATAAAGAAGAAGCATTGAACACTAGCCAACTTCTTATATCCACAAGTAAGAAAGACATGCTCCAAACCAGAATTCATTTTGTCTTAACCGAGACAACTATCAACATGTGCATATAATATACTTAAGACTGGAAAGTGATGATACATCTGCAGCAAAGATTGTCAGATTGCCACTGACAAGAGATCATACACATTTCCTTGGCATGGCCATGTCTACATGGGTCCATAGTCTGCTGCAGTCTTACTAACGTTTTGCAATCACTAGCACCATATAAAGTCGCCTATTCTGAATTCTCCGCATAACAAACCTTGCTACAACTTGCATGATAACTTATACTCCAATACAATAAATGTTAGCAATAATCTTTTCCTAGCTAGTGTTGAGTTAGGTATTTTGGAAAGTGTTTAATTTCCTAGTGTGTTTGGCTTGCATGCCATACTAGTGCGTGCGTGTCCTAGTAGAATTAGGAGCTGGTCACGTAGAATTAGGAGCTGGTCCGTGGCCGTGTACGTAGATGGTACTAGTAGCTGTCCGTGTAGGTTTAGGACTAGTGTTTGAGTCAGCTTGCAAGTTGCACGCAAGGGGCTTGCTTGCGTGTATATAAGCAAGGGTAGCGGTGTGTGTTTTGAACTGCAAGTTTGTACCGTGGGATTTGAGAGAAATAAAGAGAAAAATAGAGGGCGCGATACGCGCCCTTGGCAAAGGTTTTTCGTGCGTGTTTGTGCGTCTAGTTTGATGTGATTCGATCCTGTGGGGAATCCCAACAATAAAAACAGCAGGTAAGTCTGTGGTCAAGTAATGGAATAAAAGAGCATAAACAATTTCCAAGACTCATGGCTTATGCATCTCTAAACTGAACTCAAAACATTATCAAAATAGTAATTCATCAAGAAGAAATAGCTAGCAACAAGATCATACTGCACCAAAAGTGTTTGTCCGAGGGCGCAGATGTGCCACAGTTCTCAGGAATTCTCTAGATACTCGCTTCTTCTGTATGGGGAAAGATGTGGGATCACATTCCCCAATCTGCAAGAGGAAAAGTAAAAAAAAAACTACATCAGAACAAAAAAATAATAATGTAGTGGAATTAGGTCCCTGTGTAATTTTTTCCTACAACCTGACAAAACAAAAAGGCAAGTGCAGATGCACAATCAACATTAACAGTGTATCAGAGTTTCCTTTTGTCAAAAGATAGCAAAGGGGGTAAAAGATTTACACGTCGTAGGAGGACAAACTGGATGATTACCAGTCTACCATGGGAGATGGCCAGCTGGTACAGCGTAGGGGATTGGGCAGTAGAACATTGGTTAGGGAAAACGGAGGAAGATAATAGGTTGATAACTATTCTCTTATTGCTTGATCAAAAGTTGACATATAAGGTCCCTTAACTAGGAGGACATACTTTGACCCCTAAGAATCCAGAGAATAATGATTCGATCTCTAATTCTAACCTTATCACTTTCATAAGCATATTGAGTGCACGCACCTTGAAGTGTACTAGTGCACTGCACTAGGTTCCTAGTTTAAACCTAAAAACCATTCAAAAGGATTTAAAAAATCAACAACATTCATACCAACATGAAAATACCACATCACAAATTTTTAGATCCAAATTCGCCATGCACCTCTAGAAAAGAACCATATGTGAATAATGCCAACAGAGGATATTTTCCAGTCCGTACTTAGCTTGAATGCTTGATGCTATTCATAGCCTCATTTGTCTTTTTTTGTTTATGTAGTTGAGGATCAAATTAGGATATGAGATTCTATGACATATTAGATGTGCAATATATCTATGCCACAAATTAATTTCATATTTTTCACAGTTTTTAGACGTGTTTTTATGGCCTAGTGCACTAGTACACTTCAAGAGTGCTAGTGCAATGTATATAACCCCAAATAACTCTCCTTCCTATTTAAATAATATTCCATATTTATGAGAATATTACTTAATCTTATATTTAAGCACACACCGACTCAACTGCACAATTTTTATTTAGCAACATTATCATTCAAAAGAGAGATCTTACTTACTACTGAGCAAGTATTTCCCGCAGTATCCAACGCGCATAATAGGAAGTATGTACATTTAAACAGAAATACAGAATTTAGGCAGGGTTTAGGAGGCATGCACTGCAAAAAGGGAAAAGTAAGGAAAAATATAGGCAGAATGAATTACCACAATGATCTTTGAAACCTTTAGCTCCACTTTCTGCTTACCGCCTTGGCTGCTTGCCACAACTCCCTCCACTAACACTGATGCGCCGGTAGCGATAGAGTCTATCTGGCATCCATCGTTGAAAATATTGACCAGTAAAATGTATTACAATCACTTAACCATTAAATGCAACTAATGCAAATGTATGAAGAAGCATAGGGAAAAATAACAGATCACAACATCCACACTTATGGGTAAAATCAGCACTTTGCCCCATTCAAATACAATTATACTATACATACAGAACAAGCCCAGAGCTGAGGTGCATGCTAGAGGCCCAACAGTATCTTTTCTATTCTTTTATTTACTGTGTCTTTGTCCAAACGTATTTTAAAAAATAAAAGTATCACTAGTCAGATTAAGATTTGTCGATGGCATGAAGCAAACATCAGAGTTGGCCCTGCTGTTTTCAAAACGTAACCGCTGACGGATCAAGATAATTTTCCTGGCCATAAGAATAATGAAAGACGAATAGGATAAACGGCATTCACTCTATAAGTACTTCCAGATGATTGTAGTTTCTTGATACAACAATCTGTACCTTCTAGATTAGCAAGTAGACAAGTGCATACCTGCTCATAGCCTTCAGTTTCAGGAGTTAACACACATTGCATATTGGACAAGCATGAGCCATCATTAACCTAAAAAAATAGTCTTAGGATGTATTAGACCCTTGAATAAGAAAAATACTCCGTAATCTGTATGTGTACAAAAATAAGTTGCATCAATTTTTCAGTCTCTATTTCAACATGCTGACTATGTATCATAATGCTAGCAGATGAATAAAGATTAATATTCTGAGAGTATTTTGCAAGTCCGCCTACATTATTTCCACTTGGCCGGTCCATCTATTTTTACATATATTAGTAGTCAAAGTTTCAAAAGGTTAACCAAGTCAATCCCACACAGATTTACCAACGGGGCAAGAGGGGTGTACTCTTTTGCTAGGGAAATACCCAGCCTCCATACTAATGTTTTTATGTCACGATATGAGAAGTTGGAGCAAGAGGGACCTGTATAATCATTCTACCAGTGCATGAGGATGAGGGTCTCCTAATAACTTCCCTAAGAAACGTAAATAGTGGTCAGGCTAGTTAGCCAATATGTGGGGAAAAGAGGATATGCAGTCTAACCTCATAATAGTTACGCATGCCCAAATGTATTCCTGGTATGATAATTCATTTAAATCTTCAGATGTTTTTCTATTTTGGATACATATAGCGAGCTATATAATGGAGCTAGTGAAGGTTCCCATTAAGTCAGGAGATTACACAGCACATCAGGCTCGCAACATGGAAGAGGGCCCAAATTCTCTGAAATGTATGTCCAAATAAACTGGCAGTCCTGTTTTTTCCCGACGAAACACAGACATACCATGGTCCGTTTAATGCATCATATACTTTGCAGCACAATCTAATGCATGTTCTCTGAAATGTCAAATGATAATCCTCTCCAAGTCTTTTGATCATCAATGCTAATCGTATATATCAAAATCTTCGGCAGAAATGGATTCAGCCGGTCAGTGGCAATTGGAAACCGTAGCATCAATACCATGGAAGTTGGCAACAAGATTCTAGTTTCTCCTCTCACCTCGACGAATGTGACGGTCCTCTGGGCGCGGCAGGTGCGCACCCACCCTCGCACGGTGAGCTCCTTCCCAACCCAAGCGGCGCCTTCGTCCTCCCCGCCCTTCACTTCCGAAACCCTTATCCTCCGACGGAACTCTCCCACGGTATCTCCCGCCGCCGCCGCCGCATTAGCTGTGGGGGGAGGCGCGGAGGCCTGCGTGGCAGCGCAGTAGCGGCGCCACCCGGAGGAGCCGGCGAGCGGCGTCGGGAGGAGGGAGAGTCCAGGAAGAAGCGAGTGCCTGGGGCTCCGGAGACGGCGCGGTGCTAGCCGGAGAAGGCGGCAGGCGGCAGCGGCGGCCGCCATGGTCAAGGACGGAGCTCGGGTGTGCGGGGTTTACAGCTACCGCGGCCTATCTGCTACTCCTTGCTTTTTGAGCCGTCCGTTTCATCATACGATGGAACCCGCCTTTGTGGCCCTCTCGCGCCTCCGTGAGCTTTACGCCTTCCGTCCTCGTTCGCGTATCCCGATGATAAACCCGCCTCTCTTGCTCTAGCTCTTTGCGGTAGTGGGTCACGTCCGATCGCCTCCAATCAAACAAGACGCCAACGGAATCAAATCACATGCGAGCAGAGCAGGAGCAATTGTATAAGACGAGCCCAATTGCGAGTGCGATTTCTAATCCCGAGAGAAAGAAAGAGAGAGAGAGAGGGAGACTCCTAGGCGCTTCTCTTTCCTCGACCCGCCGGCAAGCACAGGATGGAGAGCTCCAACGGCAAGCCACCGCGGGGGGAGGAGGAGGGGTCGATCGGAGGGTACGAGTCGCTGCACAGGCTCCTCCAGTCCAACCTCTCCCCCGAACTATTCAAGGTCAGGCTCACTCGCTCCCCCTGCTTGGGCGGAACAAACTTATCTGTCAGATTGCCACAATCTTCTACTGGTAGAATAATTCATTCGGTGGGAGAAACAATCCTACATGTAGCACTTGTAATGGTTTTAATTGGTGATTGATCACAAATTTCATGTCTATCCCGCATGTGTTCAAGGAATTTATGTCTATTTCGAGAGTTCCCATTCATTGGAAAAAAAAAAAGAGAGTTCCCATTCAAAAGGAGACTGTTGGTCAGGGGTTTCTCATCGGAACCCATCCCTGGCCAAGTTTGGCTGGGGTGCTAGATCTGGGCCAAGGGCCTAGATCCGGCGACCGCCTGGCAGGCCCGCTTCGGGTTTTGTGGCAGTGACGTGTGCGAGACTGCCCGTTCGCCCCGCATTCGGAGTGTTGATTCACCGACCTCGACCTCTCCAAAAGTAATAAAAATTACAAATAGGTCTTCGGACCACCCGGCGATGACTACAAACATTGAAGCGAGCCGAAGGCACGCCGCCGTCCTCACCCCTCCCTTACTAGAGCCGGGTAAATCTTGTCGTAGTAGACTTTGTCATGTTGTCCCATGCCTACAGCTCAGCGGGTGCGAGGTCTTGGATGCCGGGGCGGCGGCCCTGGAAGGTGGATTGTGCGGACATTCTGCGGCGAGCGGCGTAGCGCTGGTGATGATCCCTTCCCGGACTAGGTGGCTAGCGGGAAGCGGATGGCGGGTGA
The DNA here is from genome assembly GCA_028641055.1 of Alopecurus myosuroides. Classification (NCBI taxonomy): domain Eukaryota; kingdom Viridiplantae; phylum Streptophyta; class Magnoliopsida; order Poales; family Poaceae; genus Alopecurus; species Alopecurus myosuroides. Next base: position 360,568,709 of record CM054059.1, on the reverse strand, counting down.
CCCTGGCGCTGGCAGCTCCCAGATCATGGGTTGGGAGCCTGACTCGATGACGGGGGCGGTCCGGTCCGAGATACTGGATGGGGCGAAGGTTTTTCCGGGCGAAAGCCCAACGCTCCAGCGCCGGCGGCGGCGATGCCTGCGGGTGTCATAACCCTCTTGGGTGCGCTGTTGTGGCTATCTTCGCCGTGTCAGGACTCCGGGTGAAAACCTAAGCCTTCGGTCTCGACAATGGCGGCGTTAGGCGTCGTTTCCTTCTTGGGGGCGTTGTCGTGGAGTTCCGTTAGCTTTAGGCTTAGTCCCGTCGGTGGTAACTTTGGCTTTCCGGTGTTTTTTCAGTTTATCTTTTGATCTGATTTGTAAGAGGGTAACCTCATCATCTTGTATCAGTTGAGGCTTTATTTATATAGCGAGGCGAAAGCTTGTTTCGTAAAAGGGTACTGTTGGTCATTTCACTAGATCAGGCTATGAAGTTTAACTATGTCTGCTCTCACTGCCCACTTGAGACACTCCATTTGTCCAATAGGTTATATATCTCTGAATTTTTCCAAATTGTGTGGTTATGTGAATTTGTGTGTGATCTAGTATTCAGGCACCTATATTTTTCACCTGGTGCTTTTTGGGATATAATTATTTAGATCAGTTTTTGTATTCTTTTGAGCGATGTAATTTGGGTTCCTTATACTGAGTTTTCTTGTGATCATATTCTCTACTTGCTGACAGGAGGCAAGCCGGTTGCTTTTGGGACTGAATTGTGCATACCCTGTCGAGGCCATTTCACTGCCTGGGGCCACAACAGCTCTTGCTGAAGCGCATGATTTTGATGTGCAGGTTATCTACAAATGAAATGCATTTATTTTAAATTGCTGTGGTAGGTTATGAAATGATCATGAACATCCGATTCTTCGAATACCCAGCAGCACCTAACAACTCAAACTATCTGCTTTTGCTTCCTTTCTTGAAATTGTTAAACTGTTATAAATTGTGTTACAGGCATTCCGTTTCAATGCTGACACAGAGCATATGAGGAAACCACGAATTGTTCGAGTTGGTCTAGTTCAGAACTCAATTGATCTTCCAACGACTTGTCCTTTTGCTGATCAAAAGAATGCCATCATGGAGAAAGTAAAGCTCATCATTGATGCAGCTGGTGCTTCTGGTGTCAATATCTTGTGCTTGCAGGTACTTCTAAGATTGGTGATTTAGTTGTGTTCTTTTGAAACTCGAATCTACATCTTAAAATTTCAAACCTTTCGTTCTTATTAATATTCTAAGCTTGGCATATCCTGAGCTTCAACTAAAAGCTCAAGCCATCATTAAACCATCGTCTTGTCTGCCAATCTGCCATTATCAAATAAGCCATAAGCTACCTGTTCTGGCTTCCTTGCTACTCCCTCCGTTCACAAATAGATGACTTCTATTTGTCTAAATATGAATGTACATATTTAGACAAATAGAAGTCATCTATTTGTGAACGGAGGGAGTACAAGCACCAAAAGCTAGCTTCTTGGAAAAGCTCATGCCAGTCAAAACTAGCTATATGTTGCCATCTTCCAGATATGTTTGCTTATATTCCCATAGAAGCATATAATTTATTGTGATTCATACACCCAAATTGCAGGAAGCCTGGACTATGCCTTTTGCCTTCTGCACGCGTGAAAAACAGTGGTGTGAGTTTGCCGAGCCCGTTGATGGAGAGTCTACTCAATTCCTTCAAGACCTCGCACAGAAATATAACATGGTAATTGTTAGTCCGATCCTCGAAAGAGATATAAACCATGGAGAGATTATATGGAATACTGTTGTTGTAATTGGAAATAATGGCAACATAATTGGCATTCATAGGAAGGTACGCACATCAATACCTATCCTTTAGTTTAATTTTGTTTTTACTTCTACCTGAAAGCATTTCTAATCTCTAACTGAACACTACTCCAGAATCACATCCCAAGAGTTGGGGACTTCAATGAGAGCACATACTATATGGAAGGTAACACCGGGCATCCGGTGTTTGAAACAGCTTATGGAAAAATTGCTGTAAACATCTGCTATGGCAGGCATCATCCCCTTAATTGGCTTGCATTTGGCCTCAATGGAGCTGAAATAGTTTTCAACCCATCTGCAACCGTTGGCGAACTCAGTGAGCCAATGTGGCCTATTGAGGTCAGGAAAAACTATACAGCAGTAAAACATTTTATAAATTTGGGATGCATAACTTGTATAATTTGTTCATAATTTCTATTGTTATTCATGTTTTTGATGCTAAGTTGGTGCCATTTCAGGCAAGGAATGCTGCAATTGCAAATAGCTACTTTGTCGGATCAATTAACCGGGTAGGCACAGAGGTATTCCCAAACGCGTTCACTTCTGGTGATGGGAAACCTCAGCATTCCAACTTTGGTCATTTTTATGGATCCAGCCATTTCTCAGCGCCTGATGCTTCTTGCACCCCGTCGCTATCTCGCTACCGAGATGGCTTGATGATATCTGACATGGACCTCAACTTATGCCGCCAGATCAAAGACAAGTGGGCCTTCCGTATGACGGCTCGGTATGACATGTACGCTAACTTGCTTTCAGAGTACTTGAAGCCAGATTTTAAGCCTCAAGTCATTGCCGATCCCTTGATTAATAAGAGGAGGGCATAAATTCTGGATCGTGACCTACACAGATGAAGTTAATACCTTATCCCTTTTTAACAGATATACTGTACAAAAGTAAAATAAATGTACATCTTTTGATTAAGTTTCATCAGTCTGAATTTAGCCAATGTTGAAGCATCTGTCTTCATTCTGTTGATATTGTGGATTTCCAAGCAAATCTTCTTTGAATATAATACGCCACACAATGTCCCATAGATCAGAAGAATCTCGGCTAGATTTACATTTTAGACATGGGCACAACTGAGGGTTCTAGAGTGCCCAAACAAGCAAGATCAACAATGTATAGCAAGGGTGAATCAAATTCTTTTGGGTTTTTTTTTCTCCTGGAGTATCAACAAGATTGGTGCAGTAAGATAGGATATCTCTGAGGTTTAAGCTTTGGTAGCACCTTCGTGGGGAAGAAGGGGCCTTTTATAGCCGTTGTTGACTGTTTTTTGTGAGGGCCGGACGGAAGTTCCAGCCTATACCTAGGGTTAACATGGGCATTCCAGTGCATGTCTGGTGGATAGGGCCGTAAGTCGATCTGCACGGACCTGAAGTTCCGGGGCAATTTAAGGGCGAACTTTTGGGGCTGTGCCAAGAGCTGTTATAGCATGGCAACCCACGAATGAGTTCCAAGCTTTTTTAAAAGAGTTTGAGTTTTTTTTTTGAACAGAAGGAGCCCCAAAGGGCCTGGAAGCTATATTTCGAGCAACGGGTACAAAGATACAAAGAGACCCCTGTCAGGGGTAATTACATCAAGGGCCTCACAAATTACAACACGGACCTCCAAAGAAAAGGGGAAAAAGCGATCCAGTCCCTGGTCCGCGCCGTCGCTGCTTGCCGTATGGAACCTGCAGGTCTGGGCATCTTCACCGCCACCGGGGACGAAACCACTTGGGGCAGAGTTGACGATGGATCCCAGGCCGAGGTCGAGGAAGATCCTCACCAGGAGGAAGAACAACCGGGGAAGAACGAAGCTCCCCGGTGCGGATTGGTTCCCATCACCAGGAATAGCTCCGGTGCTCCGCACACAGAGCTGATGAACATCCGCTTCAACGCCAGCTTCCATGGCATCCCACCAAGAACGATCCAAACGAATCGCATATTCGCAACATGCCTCCAGAGAAAATCTTCGAGAACCAGCAATATCCAACCTTCCTCTCCCATCTACCGCACCACCAAGGCCGGCCAAAAGCAGAGGAGACGAGCAGATACCACGATTCGGAAGATGGAGACGCTTATCTGAAAACCTTGCAGCAGAATCCCCTCGGGCCATCTTCCACCATGGAAGTCTGGCTGAGAAGAGACACCACCTCTGCCCACCGCCGCGCCCAGACAGTAGGTCAACCAAGCTAGAAGAAGCAGGGAGGACGGCCTTATGCATGGAGATCTCTTGCCACAGCTCCACCGCTAACAACAGCCACTGCCACCATGGCTGCGGAGCGAAGAACACCCTGACAAGCTCGTACCAGATTCGGCCGATGGAATCCAGCACTCCACTCCAAAACTCCACAACGGGATTACATCTACAACTACTAACCCTAACTACGCCGGCATCTAACCTCAGCCATCTCCTACCAGCAACGCCGGCGGGGGAGGCATCGGTGCGACCCGGAGGGGAACCGAAGTCGACTCTCAAGGATAGAGGAGAGAGAAGACGAGGGGGGAAAATCCCGGAGTAAAAGAGTTTGAGTTTGAGCTCGGCCAAAGGACGACTCAAAAAATTTAGAAGGATTTAGCCTTTGAATTCTGTCAGTCAAAATTTCGTTTTTGAAACGTTTTTAGCAGTTCTAATATTGCATGTTTACTTTTATTATTAAATGAATGTGGACTCTCATTATTTTAATGGTAAAAGGGAGTCCAGTTATTTGTCTCAGTGAATACCCGATTTAGGTAGCCCTTTCCGCCTCCGAGCATCCAAGCGAGACCCCATCCGAACCAAATCTACCACTCGGTGAGTCGTGCACAAGCGTTGTCTCTGCTAGGAGTCCCAGCCATCGGGTATACATCCTGAGAAGTTTGCACAACGTTAACTTTTGCCCATCGTGAGACACCCCCCCCCCCCCCACCCCCCCCCCCCCCCACCACACACACACACACAATCCCATACTTCCTAATCCTACTCTCACGACTGATGGGGAATTACTACCACATGTAGTGGATTTGCCGCATAGTCAAAAAAAAAATTGCTACAACGGTGTTTCAAAATCCTGCAAGGATTTTTTTTACGGCTTTAACCCATCATGGATGAAATATTGCAATGCTGCTGCGATAGTATAATTTTTTTTGCTATATGGGTGGGGATATGCTGCATGACTAAGACTGATATAGGGTGGCCTGATCTTCTCGTTGAGCATGCCTACGATGGATGGATGATAACTTGAGGTTCGATGTGAACTATGTGGCTAATCCCCGTCGTCAATGCAACAACTCTCCACCCCTTGGATATTCGCAACTCCACACACTTGCGCACGTAGCCGCCGAATACAAAGCGGTCTTGTGTTTCCTAATTCCCAGTGAAACAACAGATAACATACAAACTTTGCAATTGGATAAACCACCGGATCGATACGAATTGGTGGGGAATAATTCAGAGGAATGCTTCTAGCAATCTGTCTGGAATCTAGAGTTTTAGTTTTAACGAAGTCTAACCTTTCTAATTCGCCTCTACTATGTATTTAAGGGCTAGGGGAGGCGCCCCAACTAGCCTGAATGTCTAAAACACGGACTCAACTCGAGTTGGACTCAATCTGGATACAAACCGACCAGAAAACTGGTTCGGCCGAATCAGACTTGCAGGTCTGAGTATCTATAGCCGGTACTAACGGACGTGAGTAGTAGTACCGCCTAAGTAGTTCCGACTGCGGCTCGGTACTACCGAAGTTTCCCGGGGACGTACTGGAATCATGGTGCCTTTTCGAAACATTACCGGCCGGGTCCGGTACTACCAATCGGACGGTACTACTGGGCGGGTCTGGTACTACCGCCTTCAGCTTCTTCCTCTCCTTGTGCGCCTGCCTCCCTCTCCTCACTCGTGCACTTGCGGCTCTTGTACTCTAGTCCTTGATGCTCCTCTTCTTCTCCTCCAATGTGTGTGTTATCAATAAACCTAATCATACATAAGTGCGATGATTTAGGTAGTATAAAATTCTCATTAATACAAGCAGCATATTCAACTAAGAATGAGTTCACATGTTGTTCTAATAACTTGGCACGAGATCTTGTCATTGGTCCAGTCCTTACTTTGTTGGGCTTATCTTGAGCAGCAACATTATCAACAAGAAAAATGGTAAAGGATTAGGGATGTCCTCATCACCCCCACATTATCAACATGATAAATGGTGAAAAGGCGTCGATCTCGACGTGTCAAGGTCATCTCCAGTGTATGGAGTCAAATCAGCAACACTTAAAGAATTACTAACGCCAAACTCATCTGTAGGAAGATCAATCTTATATGCATAATCATTGGTTTGTGCAAGCACTTCATATGAACTAGCACCTTGTGGCATCAACTTGGACTTGCACAAAATTGGAAACCTATCATTGCGGAAATGCACCCACACCATGTCATCGGGCTGAAATAACACCTCATTGCGCTTCTTGTTAACACGATCAGCTGTGTGCTTTCCCTTCTTCTCAACTGCTTCATTTGTCTTCTCATATATATTTCTCACAAAATCTGCACACTTCGATGCCTCCGTATTGGCTATTTCTTGTATTGGAAGCGACAACAAATCAAGTGGAGTAACGGGTTTGAAACCATACACAAGGTGAAACGGACATAGTTGCGTAGTTGAGTGCACCACCCTGTTATATGCAAACTCCACATGCGGCAAACAATCTTCTCACTCACGCGGATTCTTCTTGATCATGGTTCGCAACAATGTTGATAGTGTGCGATTTACCACCTCCGTTTGACAATCAGTTTGGGGTGACAAGTAGTACTGAACAGAAATTTCGTTCCCAGCTTCCCCATAGAGTCTTCCAAAAATAGCTCATAAACTTCATATCACGATTAGAAACAATAGTTCTTGGTACTCCATGTAAGCGCATGATGTTGACGTGATCACGCGCTCGTTGGGAGACCCCAAGCGGAAGGTATGATGTAGTCCAGCGGAAATTTCCCCCGGTTAAGGAATCAGAGTTTATCGAACCAGTAGGACTTTGTACTCTTGAAGAAGGTTGCTTGTTGTCTGGCGCGTCAATAAGCGTGGAACCTGCACACAAACACAAACTCTCTCTTGTCCCAACTTTCCGGAAGGTTGTTGATACGTCCAAAATGTATCTCCTTTTTCGAACACTTTTGCTGTTGTTTGCCTCTAAACTTGTGAGTTTTGGATACAACTAACACGGACTAACGATGTTTTCAGCAGAATTACCTTGGTGTCTCGTTTTTTTTTATAGAAAAATCAACTTTCAGGAAATTGCCCGGAAAAGATCCCAAAGTCCTTATTGTACCCGAAGACCCCGGGAGCCATAAGAAGAGCCGGAGGGGGCAAGGAGGGGCCCACACCATGGGCTGGTGCCCCTGCCCCCCTAGGCCGCGCCGCTTGGTGGTGTGGTGGCCTCAAGAACCCCCTCGGGCTCCCCTTTCGACTACTTAATCCCCGTAACCTAAAAACATCGGGGGTTCGTCATATTCCAAAGAAAAACACCAGAGCGCCGCGCCACCTTGAAACCCAATTTGGGGATTCGGAGGAGATCATCGCCACCACTTCTCCATCAACCATCCATGATTCTCCCATCTATGTGTGAGTAATCCCCGTTGTAGGCTAAGAGGGATGGAAGGGATTGGATGAGACCGTTCATGTAATAATGCCAGATTGTTAGGGCATAGTACCTGGTATCCGTTGTTACTGCTTTATATCGTTGTTGCAACTTGTTATGCTTAATGCTTGTCACTAGGGCCCGAGTGTCATGATATCAGATATGAAGATGTTATTGTTTTATGAGTATAATTATGTTTCTTGGTCATATATCCAAATTGTTTACGCATATCGTTGTCCTGAACCCGAGGCCCCAAAGTGAAAATAATTGGGAAAACCGGATGGGATGGTTGTGATGTGAGGATCACATGTGTTCATGGAGTGTTAATGCTTTGCTCCGGTGTTTTATTAAAAAGGGCACCTTAATTACCAGCAGTTTCCCTTGAGTCCTCGCTGCAACGGGCTGGTAGGACAGAAGATGTTGTGCAAGTTTCTCATTGCGAGCACGTACGACTAAATTGGAACAGATGCCTATGGTTTGCTTAGTACTTGGATGATTTATTATTATCTATCTGCAATGCACATGTTTTGATTATTAAATGAACTATATTATTCATGCAATGCCCGTTTATCCGTCCCTATGCCTACAATACTTTAATCATGTTGTTTCCCACAATTGCTACCGTTGTTACTGTTTTACCCATGTTGTTACTTTACTACTGCTATTGCTATAAAATTGTTACCACTGATAAACTGTTGCGAGAAAGTCTACTTTCAGGTGCAGCTGAATTGACAACTCATCTGTTAAGGCTTATAAATATTCTTTGGCTCCCCTTGTGTCGAATCAATAAATTTGGTTTTTACTTCCCTCGAAGACTGTTGCGATCCCCTATACTTGTGGGTCATCAAGACTATTTTATGGCGCCGTTGCCAGGGAGCATAGCTTTATTTATTTTCTCACTTGAACCTGATATTGTTCGATGCAAGCCTTTCATCATGGGTAAAACTCGTGATGGAAAAGTTCCTATATTTCCATCCACTACAAAGAGAGGTACAACTCTGAACGGCTCTTTTTCTCTTGATTCACTATCTGTAATTAGTAAGCTTCTTACACCACCACATTCTACACACACTGCTACTTCTGCTGAGTCTAAAAATGCTTCAGATACTTTTGATGATGCTTCTACGGTGCTTGATGATACTGGTTCAGTAGGTCCTTTCCTATAATTACTAGATCTAAACAAATTGAAAACATTGAAATTCTTGTTGAAAATATTGGTACACCTGTTAATTCACCTGAGTCTAGAGAAATTCCTAGTGATGATCTTGAGGAAACTTACATTGAAATTAATGATGACTTTATTGAGGAAGTTCAAGCTACTACTAGTGCAAGTGCTATTAAGAGTCTTCTTGCAAGACGTGCTATTTAAATATAAACCTTCTCTTGATGCTAAGTTTGCTACATCTCCCATACACATTAAAGATAAGGATTATGATTTCTATCTAGATTTATCTTATATATCCATTGTTGAGAAGGAACCTTTTTGTGGTACTGAAAGTAAAAGTGTTAGGGAACATATGAATGAGCTTTCATCTTTGAGTAGTTTGTTTTCTGATGATATTAAGAAACACACTTACTTTGTTACCAAGATCTTCCCTATCTCATTGGAAGATTAAGCTAAAACTTGGTTTAACCATTTGTCACCTCGATCTATTGATAGTCATATGAGTTTGGTTAATGCTTTCTTTCAAAAATATTTTCCTACTAGTGCTCAACATGTTGCCTTGCATAGTATCTTTAACTTTAAGAAAATTGAAGGAGAGAAAATGCCTGAATCTTGGTCAAGGTTTTGTTCTTTAATAAGAGCTAGCCCTGGAAATCCATTACCTAAAAATGAGCTCCTAGATATATTTTATAATGGACTAACTGTTGAATCCAGGACATACCTGGATAGTTTTGTTGGTTGTGTTTTCAGGAAAAGAACTCTAGAAGAAGCTGAGGAATTATTGGCTAATATAGCCAAAAATCATGATGACTGGAGTATACGTGAGCCAACACCAACACCAGAAACAACACCAATACCAACGCCCAAGAAGAGGGGAATTATTGAATTAAATGATGAAGTGACGAGGGAAGCCAAGAAATCTCTTAAAGAGAGGGGTATTAAATCTGAAGATGTGAAGAATCTACCACCTATAGAAGAATTATGTAAGACAATTCCTCATCCACCCAAAGTTGAGGTACGCTCTCTCCAATATTTTGATAATAGAGATATTCCTTATTCTAAACCACCTGATCAATGCCTAGATTAATTTTATAATTATGTTGTTAAGCAAGACAACTTTAATATGAGGATGCAGAATCATCTAATGGAAAACTCTAGAGCTATTGATAATTTGCATGGTATTATTGAGAGAACCTCTAATGATGTTAAAATGCTTGTTAAACATTTTCGTATGGTTTAAACTCAAATTGATCAACTCACTAAGGTGCAAAAAGATTTGCTAGTTAATGCTTCTAGAGAAAAACATGTTTGTGAAATAATTACTAGAAGTGGTGTTTCTACTCAGGATCCCTTGTATCTCGAAGGACATCCTAAAATAATTGAACAAGATTCTCAACAACCTAAAAACAATAGTTCTCTTTCTAAGAAAAATAAGAAGAGACATAAAAATGTTGTAGAATCTCCTGAACCTACTAAAGATCCTAATAGTATATTTGTCTCTGATGCTGAAACCGAGAGTGGTAATGATAAAAGTGATGCTTCTGATAAACAAGAATTTGAAGTTGAACCTCAAAAGCAAAGTAAAAGTACAAAGTACACGAAGGAGGATTTCGTTAATAATAAACATGGTAATTAGAGAGAACCTTGGGTACAAAAAGCAATGCCTTTTCCTAATAAGAAACATAAATAAAAGGACGAAGAACATTATAAGAAGTTGTGTGATTGGATGAAACCTTTGTTTTTGCAAATTCCTTTGACTGATGCTATTAAATTGCCTCCTTATTCTAAATACATGAAAGTTATTGTTTCTAACAAAAGGAAAATTCCTAATGAGGAAATTTCCACTATGCTTGCTAATTACTCTTTTAATGGTAAGGTTCGAAAGAAGCTCGTAGATCCTTTTATTCCTACTATTCCTTGTTCTATTAAAAATAATTATGTTAGAACTTCTTTATGTGATTTAGGAGCAGGAGTTGGTGTTATGCCTTTCTCTCTCTATAAGATACTCTCTCTAGAAAAATTAATACCAACTGATATATCTTTGCAAATGGTTGATAAATCTACTGCTATTCCTCTTGGTATATGTGAGAATGTTCCTGTTCAAGTTGCTACTAGTTGTTTGATATTAACTGACTTTGTTGTGCTGGAAATGCCTGAAGATGATAATATGTCTATTATTCTTGGGAGACCTTTTCTTAACATTGAAGGGGCTGTTATTGATTGCAATCAAGGAAAAGTAACTTTTAATGTTAATGATAAAGAGCATACAATTTATTTTCCCAAGAAGATTGATAGAAAATATGGTCTAAATTCAATTGAAAATATTGAGACCATCAAGATTGGAGAATTCTATTGCCCCATTCCAGTTCCACAAAAATAATATGAAATTATTATGATTGGTACTATGTCTATCAAGGTTGAGGTAACATAATCGTTTAGTGATAAGCAAAGTTTTGCTTCATATAAAAATTGTTTTGGTAACAAGACTTGATCAACCTTGTTAACAAAGTGATTTTGAATCAAGAGAACAATGTTTTCACTATGCTTTCACTTTCCCCTTTATGTTTCCACCCTATTTTCACCATGCTACTTTAGTATAATTATGTTCCCACCATCCATAGTCCGGATGGCACCCACCGGGTTCGGGGCCGGGTCGGCGCCCCCGACACCCGCCCCATTTAACTTGTCGGGTCTCATTTTTTACCAGACCCACGACCCGGCCGGGTTCGGGACCCCAACGGTTACCCATTTAAGGAGCCACGTCGACACATGTCGTCAATAAAACGATGAAATAGTGGGATGAGGTTGGTGGGAATAGACACGTGTGTATATGTGTTATCTCCGGGATTCTAGATTCCAACGCGTCCATGTGACGTGTGAGGTTTGTGGTCCATAGCTCGTAGATGTGTGGTTAGGCATAGGATCATTAGGGATATGATTAGGAGTTAGAGCGGGCCTGCGGGTATGCGGGTACGGGTTTGCCACCCCCATACCCTCCCCATTAGACCTGGCGGGTCGAACATTTTACCAAACCCTCCTCATTTAAGGCGGGTACCCGTCGGGTTTGCGGGTTTCGGGGCCCCATTGTCATCCATAATCCATCGTCATGTTTTCATCGTGTTTTCATCTTGATTATTGTGGTTATTCATGTTTTCACCATCCACCTTTTTTTTCACTATGTTTTCCTTTGTTTCCTCTAGTTATTTGCCTTTTGGAGTGTCTTAGAACCTCTGTAGTTCTGGTTTTGGTTTTGTTTTCCACCATTCTATATTTGTTTTCCTGGTTTTTAATTATTTATTAAATTCTCAGAATTGCTCGAAAATGAAGTTTCTCTAAAAATTCGAGAAAATTATATTAAATTTCTACGTCAAAAATGAGACAGAGAGGCACATGGGAGACCCCAGGGAGACCCACCATCCAGGCACACCATGGGTTAGCGCGGCTTGGCCCCTGGTGGTGCCAGCGCATGGTGTGGGCCCCCTGGCCCTCCACTTGCTCTCCTCCCTGCCAAACACTCCACTCGCTCTCCCAAACTCAAAAACATTCCTGGAACCCGAGCTCTTGATGTTCTTCTTCATGAATTTCTCGATCTCTTTGCTCAACCCATCTTTGTTGCTGAAATTCAGTGCATTTGCTCTCCGGTATGTGACTCCTCCGATTATCCAAGTAAATTTTTTAATGGAGTATTTCTTGAGTATTTTAGTACTGTAGGTGACAGTTTGTGTGAGCTAGAATGCTTGATTTGTGTGAAATATTTTAGTTTTGATGCATGTTTAGCCCTCCTACAAGTCGCTATAGTAGTTCCTATCTTATAGTTGCTTGAAATCAAATTTTTTATGCTTGTTTAAAATTTTCAGAAATGGAGTACAATGCATACCAACTTAACCAGCATGAGTTGGAGTTGCATGAGGTAATGCAAGTTCACCGAGAAGAAATAGTATTTCCATCCATTTATCCGTGCCAGGAATTTATGCACGCTGCAGAAATTTTGCAAGATTTCTAAACTCTTGCGTCTAATGCAGGATTGGAACATTTTATTGAGGATGAACCTACCCAACACATTAAACTAACTATGTCTGTGGTGCAGGATTTCCGTTTCATCTGGTCCTCACCTAAACCCATGGTTCATTATAAAATTTATAATAAAGATGTCAACTTGCCTTTCGATGATTTTTTGCAGCTATTAAGGTGCCACAGTGGGGATCACGTGGAAAGATAAGAGGGCAGCCCAAACCATTGATTGATCTTTATGAAGAAATTTTCCAAGGTAGAAGCTTCACATAAGAGAGTGGTAAAATTCGAGACATTCAACTCCCATCTGTCGATATTTTGCCTATTTTATTGCCAAGTGTGTGCTTGCTAGAAAAACTGCCAACAAGTTATATGTGTATGATCTAGCTTTTATCTCAGCTGCTTTGAGGCATGATAGGTCTTATAACTTTGGTGCTTTAATTGCTTTCCGTCTTGCCACTAACCGCGAGAAGGGCGAAATTTGTTGAGGTCTCATTGTCTCTCGTTTGCTAGCTTTGCATGGTGTGGAGCCACATCATTTAGACCTTCAGTTTCCCGTTGAGAGGCTTGATCTTAATTCCATGATACAACATAAATTTGTTCCTCCTTTGCTAACTTGAGAAATTTATCCTATGAAATAAGAAATCAAGGTGGAGAGTAACTAAATCTGATAGAGTAGTCAATTTGCCTGCGCCTCTTTTGCTTAACCTTAATGTCAGGGAAGGATGGTCACTCTCACAGAGTAAATTCGATGCATACATTGAGGATCATCTCCAACATGTAGAGGATGCTAGAGAGGGGGACAAAAATGATTTCGTCCAACCCTCTAACACTGCGGGGTTTCAGTACCAGCACCCCGGTCATGACTATGCGCCTGCTGCTTCATCTTCTTCATGGGCGACTGAGTACGACCATGCTAGGGACGACTCACCAGCATGGGGTTACTTCCTGCACCGTGATTGATCTCCACTTATGACAAAATCCTAATCTTGGGGGGAGGTATGCCGACATCACGCTCATCTACATATCACGTTTTCGGCGGTTCTTTGTATATCCATGTTTTCGTTTTTTTCGCTTCTTTTTGTTTTTATTGTTTTGTTTTTTGCTTTCCAAAACGCAAAAATACCAAAACTATTTCTGTTGTTTCTCTTTATTTGCTTCTTTATTTTCTTTTGTTGGTTTGTTTTACTTTCTCTTTTCGGTTTAATATTCAAAAATCCAAAAATATTTTGCTTTGTTTGTTTGTTTCCTCCTGTTCTCGTTTTAAATTCGAAAAGCCAAAAATATTTGTTTTACTTCTTTGGTTTTGTTAAGTTTTCTGTAGAGTTCAGTAGTCCTCTGTGACTCCGTTGGAGCTTGGTTATCATTCTATATTATTCAATCCACACGAGTGGAGAGCAATAATGACGATTTACGATAGTTCAAGTTGTGGTGAGAGGCTGGTATAAACTCTATTTGTTTTAATTTTTGTACATATAGTCATCCATGTGGACATGCTTAGTTTGTTCGTGTAAGGTGTATGTTATTTAATCGATGCTTAGTAGTTCATGCTCTCTCGTGATTAGTTCCAGCTTATGAATATTAGATAGCATGTCGTATAAATGTTTGCTTGCATTGTTTTATTCATAGAAGGGTATGAAATTGTGGTATCTCCCTCTGAATGTTTTGCTTGAATAGACTTGGCACATGCTCACGCATGCATAAGACTGAAAACAAAAAGTCAATTAAGCCTCGATGATTTATTTTGCCTCAGAGTATTTGTATCACTTTTATGACCCTGTTAATTTTGTTCTATCGCAAGTATGATTATGACAATTGTTGCTCTCTTGATTGTCGCTCCCAGTCTATTGCTATTCTTCACGTATGATCTCTACTCGTGCATCCAACTCCCAAAACCAAAGTTTTCCAAATGTGTCCACCATACCTACCTATATGTGGTATTTCACCGCCACTCCAAATAAATTTTCATGTGCTACCTTTAAAACTTTCAAAACATTTCTCATTTGGTGACACTGTTTTACCTCATGAGGAAGTAGTAGTTGGGTTTGTTATCTCATATTAATTGAGTAACCTGACTTGCATGCTTCATCTGTTCGTCATTAATTTTTCAAAGAGCTGGTTAGACCATTATAACATCAAAAGCTAATAATAAATAGGCACTCCTCCATGGTATGCGATTGTTGCAGGCACCCGAGGATTCGGTTAACCATGGTTTGCGAAAGCAAGGTGGGGAGGAGTGTCATACTATATAAAGAGCATGCTATAAATGCTTAATATAAATATTGGAACCGCTCTCAACTTGTTTAGTATGGAAGATAACAAGAACTCTATTACCATTCGTTCATATGAGCAATCACATCCCAAAAATCATTTTACTTCTGTTTATAAAATAAAAAGCTCTAGCACATGTTATTATTTTCTTCCCTCCGCGAAGGGCCTTTCTTTTATTTTTACGCTGAGTCTTCACCTTCTCACTTTATGCACCTTCTTGAGAGAATGGCTATGATTCTTAGTATAATGTGCTTGTCCTAGAACTCAGTTTATTGTGGTATAACTTTGATGCCTTTATCTTTGATATATTTACTTCTAGTCTTCACTTGAACCTCAGAGGTGCCCTGACATTTATGTTTTTCTCCATTATTAAGGGCAAGCGAGAGACCACTTTATCATATTTTATTATGAACATTGCAATCTTACAGATTGATATATTTCATGGTGTTTATTATTAGTGTGTTGGTATCTCTTCATGGTTTGTATAACTATTAGGTGACTTTATTTGCATACTTCTTATTATGAATTTCCTAAGCACTTGATAATATAGTGAGAATATTAACATCATAAGAAACAAATGTGCTCGTAAAAGTTCTTTTAGCGCACTTAGTTGTCAACTTAATTGCTTGAGGACAAGCAATAAGCTAAGCTTGGGGGAGTTGATATGTCGTATCTCCTTTTCCGAACACTTTTGCTGTTGTTTGCCTCTAAACTTGGGAGTTTTGGATGCAACTAACACGGACTAACGCATTCAACAGAGACCTGTGGGAGGCGAGGTGGCCCTCAGCTATCCGGCCTCGCCTCCCTCCACGCTACACATGCGACTTCCCCCGCTGGACTTCTTGCGGAAGTAAGGGCTGCGAGTCAGGGCTGTCAGGGGAGGCGACTGGTGCGTCCTAAGGTACTTTCCCCTGGCTCTCCGCGTCCCTGCTCTCGTGTGGCTGCTAAACCTCCCGGACATCTCTGTGAACTCGTGGGAGGACCTGCGTGCGCAGTTTCTCCAACGCTTCCATCACTGCGGCCGTCTTCCCCACAACGAACCCGAGGGTCACATGACTCTCTGGCGTTTCGCCGTGGGACACGGCAGCCACAGTACGACGGAGGTGCACGACACTACTCGTCATGCCGCATGAATCCTCGGCGGATCTCTCTCCCTTCTTCTGGGCGCCACCTCAATCAGGCGTCACGGGAGGTCAACGCCGCCCACCGCGGAGGCGTGACGGCCACTCTTCCACTCAAGTGGTCCCAGCAGGAGATATCCTTTGACGTCACCGATCACCCCAAGTCCGTTGGCTCGGTGGGAGCCATCCCTCTGGTTTGCACCCCCACAATCAACCACGTCGCCGTCTCGAAGACGCTCGTGGACGGAGGCGCAGGCCTCAACGTGATCTCCCTCGGAACCTTCGAGAAGCTACGCATCCTGCGTGACCGCCTCAGGGCTACCAGGCCCTTCACCGGAGTAACCAGCGGCACAACGGTACCGCTGGGGAGGGCCCGGTTGGCGGTCTTGTTCGGCACCCGCCAAAACTACCGCACCGAGGAGATCGACTTCGGCGTCGCCCACATCGCGCTGCCCTACAACGCCATCCTCGACTACCCGGCGCTAGCCAAGTTCATGGCCGTCACACACCATGCCTACAACATGGTCAAGATGCCCGGGAGCAGCGGACCCCTCGCTGTTCACGGGGACATGAAGGACGCGGTGCGTTCCATGGAGGACGCCTACAAGGAGGCGTCAACATCACACCCCATCAACGAGGGAAACCTCGGGGACACTGTCGAGCCTCCAAAGAAGAAACAACTATTCTATCATGAGTGGGCGGCCACAAAGAAGGTCTCCATCAACCCCGACGGCACGGGGCCATCACTCACCATAGGGGTCGGGTTGCCTCCCAAATAGGAAAGCGCGCTCGTCGCCTTCCTTCGGGGAAACGCGGACATGTTCGCACGAACAACGTTTGATATGCCCGGTGTACCAAGGGAGGTGATAGAGCACCATCTGGCAGTGTGCCCTGGCGCACGCCCGGTCAAGCAAAAGGCCCGTCGCCAGGGCACAGAGAAGCAAGAATTCATCGTCTAAGAGGTGGAGAAGCTCCTGAACGCCAAGATCATCCGTGAGGTCATCCATGCCGAGTGGATCTCCAACCCTGTCGTCGTCTCCAAAGCATATGGGCAGAGGACGTCTCTGCGTGAACTTCACCGACCTCAACAAGGCATGCCCAAAGACTCCATATCCTTTCCCGAGGATTGATCAAATAGTCGAATCCACCACTGGGTGCGACCTCCTCTGTTTCCTGGATGCCTTCTCAGGCTATCATCAGATCAAAATGGCCAAGGAGGATGAAGAGAAGACCGCCTTCATAACACCTTGTGGGGTGTTCTGCTACGTCTGCATGCCCTTCAGTCAGAAGAACGCATGAGCCACCTTTTAGAGGCTCATGCGCATCTCCCTAGGGACGCCGATAGGGAAGAATGCGGAGGCCTACGTCGACGATATCGTCTTCAAGACTTGCAAAGAGCGTACGCTCGTCGATGACCTTGCGGAGACATTCCAGAACCTCCGCAGGGTCAACATCATGCTAAACCCCGACACATGTGTATTAGGGGTTGCGGCAGGGAAGCTGCTGGGCTTCCCGGTGTCCCATCAGGGCATCGAGGCAAACCCAGATAATATCTGGGCCATCGAAGAGATGCAAACTCCACGACGACTGAAGGATATGCAATGCCTCGCGGGATGCATGGAGGCATTGTTTCCAGGTTCGGTGACAAGGCTCTGCCATTGTTTAAGCTCAAGAAGCATTCGGGTCCATTCAAATGGACTGCTGAGGCAGCTGCTGCATATGAGGAGCTCAAAAGGTTTATGTCAAGCCCTCCCATACTCGTCGCACCGCGACCGCGGGAGCCACGGCGCCTGTACCTGGCGGCCACCCCTCAGACAGTCAGCGCTGCACTCGTAGCTGAAAGGCCGGCTGACAAGAAAAGAGCGGCCCTGCCCGACCTGGAGCCCACGCCCGCTTCTCCTCGAGAGGATCCCATTGCAGGCCAAGGGATCCATGATGTCTACGCATGCTTCTATTCTTGTAGACTGTGTTGGGCCTCCAAGTGCATAGGTTTGTAGAACATCAGCAAGTTTCCCTTAAGTGGATCACCACAGGTTTATCAAACTCAGGGAGGTAGAGGTCAAAGATATCCCTCTCAAGCAACCTTGCAATTAAGATACAAGAAGTCTCTTGTGTCCCCAACACACCCAATATACTTGTCAGTTATATAGGTGCACTAGTTCGGCGAAGAGATAGTGAAATGCGAGTAATATGGATGGTTATAAGTAATAATAGCAATCTGAAATAAATATGGCAGCAAGCAAACATGTAGCAGAACAGGCGGAAAATGGTGTTTCAGTGCTTGGAAACAAGGCCTAGGGATCCTACTTTCACTAGTGGACACTCTCAACAATGATCACATAATTCAATAACTAAATATCTTTTCTTCACTATGCTACTCTTAACCCTCTCCGGTTGGATAACGAACACTAATCATTGCGTAGGGCTGCAAAAAGCATTCCTTAAAGTAAGCATTCCCATGTCTAGTTAGCCCCACACTGTCAACTTGAGCGCCCTAGAAGGTCCTAGACAAACACCACAATTCATAGAGAAGACACACACGATGTGCACACTGTCACCTTCACACCGCGGGACAAGGTGACTCCAAAGTTCATATTAATAAAACACTTGAGTAGCACAATAGATGAAGAGTAACATCTACTTATTCAACTAGATTACAAATCTCACGATCACATATAGATCATACCGTGGGAGAGAGAGATGAACAACATAGCTACCGGTAGAGCCCTCAGCCTCGGGGAGACTACTCCCTCCTCATCATAGGAGACAACAACAGCGATGGAGACGGCGGTGGAGTCGATGGAGATGGCTTCCGTGGGCACTTCCCCGTCCTGGCAGGGTGCCAGAACAGAGATCTGTCCCCCGAAACTTGGGTTGACGATGACGGCGGCTGCGGAAGGTTTCGTGGAATTTTGTCGGTTAGGTTAGGGTTTTCGGGAGGAAGGCCTTAAATAGGCGGAAGAGCAACGCCGGTGGGCCACCAGGGTGGCCTCACCACCCCGAGGCGCGACCAAGGGGGGCCGCGCCTGGCTATGGTGAGGGACCCCTGGTTCCCTTCTTCGACTCCTCTTCGGACTTCTGGATGCTTCCGGGGAAATATGGACTTTGGCTTTCATGGCATCCAATTCCGAGAATATTTGGAGAACAACTTTTCTGACACTAAAAACAGCAAAAAACAGGGAACTGGCCCTGGGCATCTTGTTAATAGGTTAGTCCCGGAAAACGTTAGAAAATGTAGGAAAACATACGGAAAAGATGTAGCAATTGGCATAATATCAACATGGAACATCAGAAATTATAGATACGTTGGAGACGTATCACTCCACAAGGAGAATACCCTCATGCAGCCTCAAGAGAGCCCCAATGTGTCAGGACAACTCATTGTCGGGGCCTCTACAGTCGCTCTCGTCGAACACCCTGTCTACTTTCTAAGCACCATGCTTCGAGATGCCCGCGAGAGGTACCCCGTGCAGCAGATGCTCCTGTACACGCTCCTTGTAGCTTCGAGGAAGCTTCCCCACTACTTCTAGGGGCACCCCATCACTATGGTGTCAGCCTTCCCCCTCGAGCAGATCATTTGAAATTCCAACGCCACGAGGCGTGTCACAGAGTGCGCTGTCGAGCTCCAACAGTTTGAGCTCTAGTTCCTCACGACCAAGACCATCAAGGGACGAATTTTGGCAGAAACTGGGCGCAGGCACCGGGCGTCTTTGAAGAGAGGCTCGCCAAGCCATCCATCATACCTCCCGTCGATGACGAGGAGCCACAAGGCCACCAGCACCCCGAGGAGGAGCCCCCACCTTCTCCCTCCCAAGGCGCACCTGGCTGCGAAACTCTTTTGGGGAACCGTCTGGTGCTCGCCTTCACTCATGAGGAAGCATGCTGGAACAACAACATGATCGACTACCTCCAGAATGGCGACCTTCCCGAGGACGAAACAGAGGTCGAGAAGGTTACCCGTCGAGCCAAGATGTAATGCGTCATCGACTCCAAGTTGTACCGAATGCACCCCAACGGTGTGGCGCTGCTGTGCGCCCCCCCCCCCCCCCCCCCCCACGACGACGGCATGGAACTTCTCAAGGCACTAGTAAGAAACTGCCTTTCTACTGATGTCTTTCTGTGGCGCACCATGAAGCAATACGGCGTAGAAATAAAAATTTGCGGCGCACGGCCAACAGCGCGCCATAGAAAAGACCATTACTGTGGTGCACAGGATAAAGGTGTGCCACAAAAACATTGTGGGGGCCCGTCCCAATCATTGACCTGGCTGTCCGAACAGCCCTTGTTATGGCGCATGATAAATGGTGCGCCACAGAATATGGCTATTCTATGGAGCATGTGTGGCGGTGCTCCATAGAAAAGCTATATTCTGTGGTGCATGTGTGACAGTGCGCCACATAATAGATATATATTCTGTGGCGCATGTGCTCCTGTGCGCCAAAGAATATGGCTGTTTTGTGGCGCCACAAAACAGGTTGTTGGTGCACCACAGAATCTTTCCAGATGTGCACGTAAAGGTGGCAGCCCCCCTCTCTCCCCTCCCATTTCATTCACAAATCTTTCTAACTCGACCCCCTTCTCTCCCCTCCCATTTTACCCATTCAATTCTCCATTTTTGGTAGGTGAACCTACTTTGATTGATATATAATTGTTGGTGAGGTTTCTTGTTGTTGAGGGGAAGCCTCTCCTCCATCTATACTCCCTCCCTCCTCTCTCTTTTCGTCTCGGTATCCAATCTACTAGGTGAGTATAGTTGGATGTGCATATGCATGTCTTGTGTGGCCATCGGTGTGTATGGATGCTTGTCATGTAGGTGAATCGATTGTCACCTGCGGGCGGCCATGGTGCATGGATATTTGCCGAAATTTTGATTCAGTTCCATTTCGGAAAAAATTTGCA
Organism: Alopecurus myosuroides; assembly: GCA_028641055.1. Classification (NCBI taxonomy): domain Eukaryota; kingdom Viridiplantae; phylum Streptophyta; class Magnoliopsida; order Poales; family Poaceae; genus Alopecurus; species Alopecurus myosuroides. The sequence goes on along the minus strand of CM054059.1, from coordinate 360,547,833 downwards.
CTACCCATATGTCCTACTTATAGGAGAGGTCATGCCAATTTTTTCTGGCGACCATGCATGTGTGTGCATGTTGCGGTTCTAATTTTCTGCTCTATGCGTGTGCAGGCAACCATGGTCCTCCAAATGAGCTGCGCTTGAATCGCTAGATACAAGAAAGACGCGAAGGCAGACATGATTCGGTGCAACAGGTGGAAGATAAGATGTCCGTGTCGATCATGCAAACTCGTGCGCTGGATTGACCCTGATTCCGGACAATTTGAGGAGCACCTTCTCAGACGCGGTTTCATTGAAGACCACAACCAGCTGGCACCGGCGACAAAAGGTGCGCATGAAGACGAGGGCGAGCGAGATGGCGAAGGAAATATCGGCGAAGAAGATCATCATGACGAAGGATATGTCGACGGAGAAGATCATCATGATGACGAAGGCGTGAACACGGAGACCCAGCTAATTTCGACCTTCGGGACTCTCATGTTCAGGATCTGCTGCTCAAGAAGACGAGCAACAACAGAGCTGCTGCCTGGAAGAAAGCCAAGCTGGCGCAAATGGAGATAGATGGGGTGACTCTGTTGTTTCCTGGGTGCCGCCCCGAGGATACGCGCTTGCATGTAACGCTTGCTCTCTGAAGATGAAGACGCAAAACAAATGGACCGACTCGAGCTTCAACAAGAACATGAAATTCTGGAACGATCGCCTTCCCGAGGGGAACATATTGCCAAGTAGTATCAACGAGGCCAAGAAATTCGTGTGCCCTCTTGACCTACCGCACGAAAAATACCACGCCTGCATCAATGATTGCGTAATTTATCAGGGAGAGTACAATGATAGAACCACATGTCTGAAGTGCGGCCACGGACGATACAAGAGTGGAACCAACAACAAGAATGAATCTCTAAAAGTGGTATGGTACTTTCCTATCACTCCCCGTCTTCAGCGGTACTATGTGGACCCTAAGGAAGCAAATCGCATGCAATGGCACGTGGAAAGGGAGAAGCCCGAAGAAGATCCGGAGGGCTATATCATGACACACCCTGCAGGCGATGTCCAGTGAGAAGCATTGGACATAGCCTTCCCGAGTTTCGGGGGCGACGCGAGGAACGTCAGGCTCGACATGAGCACCGATTGACTCAATCTGTTCGGCAACTAGAGTAACATGCATAGCAGGCTAGCAGCTGGCCCGTGTTTGTATGGCCTTAAAACCTACCCTCGTGGTTGTGCACCAAGCAAAAGTACATACACATGAGTATTCTCATTCAGGGCCAAAACAACCAGGTGTTGACATATATTTGTATCTCGGGCTGCTGAAAGACGAGTTAGACACGTTGTGCAAGACGCCACCCTGTACGTGGGACGCATACACTAGAGATTATTTACATATGAGAGCCGCGTTGCTCACGACATTCACGGACTATCCTGATTACGTGTATGTAGCTGCCCAGGTCGGCCACAGATTCTGCGGCTGCAGTGAAGTGCATGGACTGGACCCCGCATCTCCAGCTACCAAGGGATCCTAGGTCTTCGAAAACCATGTACCTAGGGGCTCGAAGGTGGCTTCGCTTGGATCACCCATGGAGAAAACGCGTGAGTTTTTCAATGGTAAATAGGAGCCCGATGGAGCCCCGCGCACGAGGAGCAGCGCAGAAATCGACGAGCTTCTGAAAATTGGGATGAGTGCCCTTCACTAGGAAAGAAGCGACCCAAGCCAGAGCCGTTGTTGGGTGTATGGAAAGCGATGTCTGTTTTCCACAACTTGGAGTATTGGTCGGTCCTCCACATGCCCCATAGCCTCGATGTGATGCACATTACGAAAAACGTTACGGAGAGTCTGCTTGGCACTATTTGCAATTCAGAAAAGTCCAAGGATGGGCCAAAACCAAGATACGATCTGAAATATTATGGCATCAGGGGAAATCTGCAGGGCTCCGCCGATAGTGATGATGATGATGAGGATCAGACGGAAGGGACTCAACGTCCCCGCAAAAAGGCTAAGAAGAACACGGTGGTTCTTCCCGCTGCCTGCTTCACATTGAGTCCGGCGGAGCTCGAGCAGTTTTCAGGTGCCTCCTAGAAGTCAAAGTTCCTCACGGATACTCAGGGAGTATAAGCAAATATCTGTACTTAGCAAAGAAGAGGTTCACCGGGATGAAGTCTCACGATTTTCATGTGCTCATGACGCAGATACTTCCCGTTGTGATCTGAGGGATAATGGACGAGCACGCCCATGATACGTTGTTTGGCCTTTGCAACTTTTTCAACGTTATCACCCGAAAGTCGATCGGCGTGAGGCAGCTCAAGATGCTACATGATGAGATCGTGGTGATACTATGCGAGCTCAAGATTTACTTCCCGCCAGCATTTTGTGATATATGCGTCCATCTTCTTCTCCATGTCGTTGATGACATCAGGCATCTCGGCCCAACGTTCCTGCGCTACATGATGCCGATGGAAAGGCAGAACGGTGTCCTGAAAGGATACGTTCGCAACAGGGCCCGTCCAGACGCAAGCATGGTCAAAGGATTTCTAACCAACGAGTGCATCTCCTTCTGCAAGAATTACCTAAGCACCGAGGATGAACAGGATGTCGGTCTGCCCATGAGGACGCACCTCGGCACGCTCACTGGAGTCGGTCCATGTCAGCATTCAGAAACAACGTGACGACTTTGAAAGGGCTCACCGGGTCGCGGTACAACACTTAAAATTGATCGAGCCTTTCGTGGAAGAGCACAAAAGCTTAATCAACCAGAATTACATTGAAATGGGCGGGCCGAGGAAGATGGGAGACGTAACCAAAGAGCACAACTCCAGCTTCACGCGTTAGTTCAAGAAAATTCAACTAGTTGAAGCACAGAGCAAAATGCCTTCTACGGAAGATGAAGAACTCATATACACCTTATCACACGGCCCCGGGCAGAATGTAAGGACCTATCAGGGGTACGACATCTCCGGTTACAGATTCTCCACCGAGGACAAGGACAGGAGTAGCAAAAATCAAAACTCAGGAGTAACTACGCTATCATACGGTGATGACGAGACTAATGTCAATGAAATATACTTCGGAAAGATCGAGGAGATATGGGAGCTCAATTACTGCAGAGAGATGGTGGTGTCAATGTTCCGTGTGAGATGGGCCAAGAATGTCAAGAAAGCAGGACATTATTTCACCACCATAGTTATACCCGATGCCAAGTCGAAGAATGGATCTGCGAAAAATGAGCCATGTGTACTCGCTAGCCAAGTTGACCAATGCTTCTTCATCACCGACCCATCGAGGACTAGCCGTGTTGTCATGAGGAGGGGCAAGAGGAGCATCATCGGAATGCAAGGAGACGCCAACGAGGAAGACTTGGACAAGAACGATGATCCGAAGATCGAGGAGAATTTCAACAAGCACTTCGACATGCCTACTACTGGTAAAGTAAGAAGAAAGACATCCCTACCTACCCAAGGTTGTCCGTTCACGCGAAAAAATCTCAAGGTGGCTGGCATAAAGTATTCATTCGCCAACAAAAAGGGCAAAAGACGGTAAGCTAGATCGGAACCGAGACGAAGATGATTTTTTTGTGTATGCGCATGTATGTGTGAGACAACCATATGTGTGTGTGAGACAAGACTGTGAAGAGACAAGCATATGTGTATGAGACAAGATTGTGAAGAGACGGTAAATAGAAAAATATTCTACTAATAAATGTGTGTTTTCTTTCTTTAATTGTAATTAACTATTTTATTTATTTAAATGTAATTAATTGTTTTATTTAATTGTAGAAAAATATTCCACACAATTCTATGGCTCACCAAGGTGCACGGTGCGCTAAAGAATTCACGCAATTCTGTGGCGCATCCCTTCTGTAATGCGCCACAGAATGTTGTTCCAGCAAATGACATGTGGCCCCGCACACGTGGCCCACAATTCTCCCCACGCCTTTCTGTGGCGCATCCGTACGGGGTGTGCCGCCGAGGGGATGCGCCAAATAATGTGCCTCTTAGCCATAGAAATATCGCCCCCGTGTTGTCTTCCACACTTACCAAATTTCCCTCTCAGCCCCTTCCCCTGTGTCGACGAGCCTTAGCTCCCCGCCATCGTGCTCGCTCTCGCGCCGCGGTGGAGCAGCCCGCCATCGAGGAGCAGCCCGTAGAGGAGTAGCCCCTGGAGACTGTCGTCGTCGTCTCGAGCCCATGGAGGCTGCCGCCATCGTCTCGTGCTTGTGGAGGAGTAGCCCACTCTCGAGGAGCCGACCGTGGAGACCGCTGATACGCCCATTTTTCATCACTGTTTTATGTTGTTATTTTCTTTTATTCATCGATATATTTCATGTTATGATGCATCCCTTATGTTATTTTTATCTTATTTTGCATGTTTCATAATTTTTGGAGAATAAACACCAGGACCAGAAATCTGATGGAAAAAAGCACCATCGAGATACCTGATGCGCGTGATACACACGTTCTTTGGGAGACCCCAAGAGGAAGGTATTAAGAGCACAGTAGCAAGTTTCCCTCAAAAAGAAATCGAGGTTGAATCAACCAGTAGGAGGAAGGAGTAACTTCAGAAGGTGAAGCAGCTGAGATGACAGGGCGCACTATCGGTTTAGAAGCAACGTGGAACCTGCACAACTCAATCAAATCACTTTTCCCCAATGAAGCAGTGAGGTTGTCAATCTCACCGGTTTTGCTGAACACAAAGAGGTTAAACGTATGGTGTGGAAAACAGTAGGAACAGTATAAGAGCAGTATGAAAGCAGTAGGTGTTTTCAGTATGAGGAAAAAGGACCGAGGTCCACAGTTCACTAGTGGTGTCTCTCCGAGAAAGATAAATAACATGTGTGGTGAAAGAATTACACATGGGCAATTGACAGAAATGAAGGTTGCACCGTAGTGCATATGCAAGACATAAATATTACTATGTGATTCTTGCGGGTATTACAACAAAATACATAGACCGTTATCCAACTGCATCTATGACTAATAATCCACCCTTCGAATATCATCCGAACAAATATTGGGTATTAAGTTGCAAGCAGCAGATAATCGCAATAAGCAAAGTGTGTAATGTAAACAATAACATCATCCTTAGACAAAGCATTGTTGATTTCTCCCTAATGGAAACAACACATCCTCCATCCGTCACGTTTCTGTCACTCGAGCACAAATGAAAAGGAGGCATGAACCCACTATCGAGCATAAATACTCCCTCTTGGAGTTACTAGCATCTACTTGGCCATAGTATCTACTAATAACGGAGAGAATTCAAGATCATAAATAAGATAAGAATGAAGATAACATGATAGATTGATAATCAGAAGACATAACATTCAACATTCAGCAAACAGAACATGTAGCATTACATAAAGATGATCTTGATCATGTTAGGCATCTCACAAGATCTAAACATGAGGTACAAAGTGGAGATAATAACCATCTAGATACTGCTATGGACCCCTAGTCCAGGGATGAACTACTCACGCATCCCTTCGGAGGAGGGCATGGTGGTGTAGACCCCTCCGGTGATGATTTCCCCCTCTGGTAGGGTGCCGGGGAGAGCTCAAGAACCCTCTCGATCTTGGGATGACGATGACTACGGCCTTGGGTGTTTATCAGGAAAAAGTGGGATCTCCTTAGGGTTTATCTCTTGGGATGATTATATAGGCGAAAGGGCGGAGGCGGTGGAGGCCTGGGGGGGCCCACACCACCCCCTGGCGCGGCCAAGGGGGGCGCGCCACCCTATGGTGTGGCCCCACTGAGGCCCCCCTCCGGGTCTCTTCGGGACTCCATGGAACCTGCGGGAATTCTAAGACTTCCGTGCTTCGAATTTTCCAATTTCGAGAATATTTACAGAACAAGTTTTCTGAAACTAAAAACAACAGAAAATAGGGAACTGGCTCTATGGCATCTTGTTAATAGGTTTGTCCGAAAAATCAATAAAAATGACATAAAGTGTATAGCAAATATGTGGGAAACAATAACAAAACAACATGGAACATCAGAAATTAAGGATACGTTTATGACGTATCAACATCCCCAAGCTTAGTTCCTACTCGTCCTCGAGTAGGTAAACGATAAAAAACACAATAATTTCTGAGGTGACATGCTGCCAACATAAACTTGATCATCATAATGTAAAAGCATAAGTAAGTCGAGATCATAGAACTTCAACACAAGCATGATAAATAAAACTTTCAGAATAAAGCATAGCAATCACTTTGCATCATGAGAAGTAACTCAAATAAAAGTTCATGAATAATAATGCAAAGAAAGATATACGTTTGTTTCAAGTATAGAGAGAGCATGTCAAAGTGATATTTCGCTAGTCCTTAAGAGTGGGGAAAACATAAATGCCAGGACACCTTCAAAGTTCATGAGGAATACTAGCAATAAGACATCATGAATCAATTAATAATGTTTCTCAGAATGGCAAAAATGCTCTCTCAACTGTGCATAAAGTTAGAAGATGGAGACTCAACATAAAAGTAAAAGAATAGCCCTTTGCAGAGGGAAGCATGGATCACTCATGTGCTAGAGATTTTATTTTATTAAAAAGAGGTATAAAAACTTGACACTCTGATGTCTACGCACGCTTCTATTCTTGTAGACAGTGTTGGGCCTCCAAGTGGAGAGGGTTGTAGAACAGCAGCAAGTTTCCCTTAAGTGGATCAACCAAGGTTTATCGAACTCAGGGAGGTAGAGGTCAAAGATATCCCTCTCAAGCAACCCTGCAATCAAGATACAAGAAGTCTCTTGTGTCCCGAACACACCTAATACAATTGTCAGTTGTATAGGTGCACTAGTTTGGCGAAGAGAGGGTAAAATGCAAGTAATATGGATGATAATAAGTGATAATAGAAATATGAAATAAATATGGAAGCAAGCAAACATGTAGCAGAACAGGCGGAAAACGGTGTTTCAATGCTTGGAAATAAGGCCTAGGGCTCCTACTTTCACTAGAGGACACTCTCAACAATGATCACATAAATGAATAACTAGATATCTTCTCTCACTATGCTACTCTTAACCATTCTCCGGTCGTATAACAACACCAATCCATGCGTAGGGATTTAACAACACTCCTCAGAGTAAGCACTTTCCCAACTAAGTAACCCCCATGCTATCACCATGGGACCCAGATGGTTCCACGCAAACACCACAATTTCATAGGGTTATCCAACACAAAATATAAATATAATGCTAAACCACACGGTGCACACACTGTCACCTTTACACCATGATCAAAGCGTTTACGGAGATCTCATAACAGATAATGAACACTAATCATTGTGTAGGATTGCAAAAAGCATTCCTTAAAGTCTATATTCCCTCTCTAGGGCACCCCACGCTGTCACTATGAGCGCCCTAAATTAGTACTAAACAAAAACCACAATTCATAGAGGAGACACACACGATGTGCACACTGTCACCTTCACACCGAGATACAAGGTGACTCCAAAGTTCATATTAATAAAGCACTTGAGTAGCAAAAGATCAAGAGTAACATATACGAATTCAAATAGATTACAAAGCTCACGATCACATATAGATCACACCATCGGAGAGAGAGATGAACCACATAGCTACCGGTAGAGCCCTCAGCCCCGGGGGAGAACTACTCCCTCCTCATCATAGTATATAGCAATGGCGATGGATATGGCGGTGGAGTCGATGGAGATGGGTTCCGGGGGCACTTCCCCGTCCCGACAGGGTGCCAGAACAGAGATATGTCCCCCAAAACTTGTCGATGGCGGTGGCGGAGCTACGGATGTATTTTGTGGAAAAGGCCGATTCCCCTAGGGTTTATGCATTGGGGAGTATATATAGGCGAAAGGGTGATGCCGAGGGGTGGCCAGGAGGACCACACCACCAGGTGGCGCGGCCAAGGGGGACCCGCGCCACCCCATGGTGTGGCCACCCTCTGGCCCCTCTCCGGGGCTCTTCGGGGCTTCTGGAAGCTTCCGAGACTTCTAATACTTCTGGCTTTCGAATCATCTGATTCCGAGAATATTTCCAGAACAACTTTTCTGAAACTAAAAACAGCAGAAAACGGGGAACTGGCACTTGGCATCTTGTTAATAGGTTAGTCTCGGAAAATGTGTAAAAATGCTATAAATAAGGGATAAAACATGTAGCAATTGGCATAATATCATCCTGGAGCATCAGAAATTATAGATACATATCACACTCCTCCCAACCATCTTTCACAAACCATGGCTAACCGAATCCTTGGGTGCCTGCTAACAATCACATACCGTGGAGGAGTGTCTATATTTTAGGAGAGGTGTATGCTTATGTCAAAGAATTGTAAACATAAAATATAGTACGTCACAAGCCAACTAGACTTCACAAGAGCGGCTCCCATAGAAGGACGCATCTGGGTAGAAAGTCATCCCCATTTCTCTTTTGTTTACACAATTATGCTTTGACTGATAAATCACGGGGCAAAATTAGTGAAGAAAATTTGTGCTATTAATATTGGGTTGGGCACCCCGCTGCCATCTCTCTATCGTTGGATAAGCGGATGAAGCCCACTAGTCCAGGGTGTGAAAGTCCAATCAATAAGTGAGATAAATATTCTCTATTTATGTTCTCATGAGCTAAAACAGGAGCACAAAATAAGAGTAATTTTGAAAGTTTTAAAGGTAACACATTAGCAATTTACTTTGGAGTGGCGGTTAATTACCACATGTAGGTAGGTATGGTGGATACAATGGGAAAAATTTAGTTTTTTGGGAGTTGGATGCCCGAGTAGAGCTCATAGTCAGTACAGGTGGAGGCTAGCAAAATACTGGGAGCGACAAATCAAGAGAGCATAAGAGCCATAATCATGCACAGGGACATAAACATCATTAATCAAAGCATAAGTGGTATAAAAATTCAAAAACTAAATGATCATGGAGGCTATTCATGACTGGTTCATAGTCAAAAACATGGTGTGAGCATGCGCCAAGTCAACCAAATAAAACATCCAAAGGAGAACAACACAAATTTATGCTTCAATATGACAAGAACAACTCATGATTCTTTCAGTGGAACATTAAACACTCTCAGATATTTTGAGGATAATCATGCTACTCACTAACCACAAGGCTTTAAAACTAAAATAACATCTAGCATGATATGAAAAATTTCTAGCCACAGTCTATACAAGTTTCTACTTGCACCGTTAATAATTCTACCTCAAGCAACATTTTCTTTTCCCAACAAGCATCATACAAAACATGCTTTAACAGAAATCCTCTACATGCTACACCAAGAAAACATGAGAGTACTCACATAACACTACTAAAACTAACAGCTCTGAATAAGAGATGCAATGAAAAAAGAACTAAAAAAGAATTTTTGCAGCAGCTAGAAGAAAAACTAAGAATACTAGCATAGCAAGTATTCAAATGAAAAAGCGGAGCATGTCTCTATCCCAAACAAGGATGCTAGGTCCAATGATATTATTTCAGCAAGGAAAACAAAAGTAAAACAAACAGACGCTCGAAGTAAACTTTATATGATGTGACCGAATAAAAATATAGTTTCACGAGAAGTGACCTGATAGATAGTTGATGAAGAAGGGAATCCCCAATATTAGATGCTTGAGTCTTCTAAAAATATGCTTAGATGAACCAAGGGGGCATCCCCAATCTTTGACCTTGCACTCTTCTTGATCACATATATCACCTCTTCTCTTGACACTTGAAAACTTCCTTCACACCATACTCAAACAATAATTTGCATTAGAGGGTTAGTGCAACAAATAAAAATCCATGGGTTCTGTATGGCACAAGTTCTATTTATACTTTTAAACATTAGCTATAGACAGTGATGTTTCGTGAAGCAAAAAAATCCACTTGACATCGCAAAAGAGCAAATGCAAGAAAATAGCAGAATCTGTCAAAACCAGAACAGTCTATAAAGACGGATTTTTTCGAGGCACTTACGTTGCTCATATCGAAAAACTTAAATAACAAAAAAGTTGCGGAATTAGCCGAGGAATAAGCACAAAAAATTTAGATCATTCTAATCTTCCAGGATTTTATACGATTGTTTACAGTGGACAGCAGAAATCTGTTTCCTGCGCAGAAATCCGAAAACCAACTCCAACTCTCGTCAAAAACCTTACTTGGCACTATTAAAACATTAAAAATAAAGATACAAAGGAGTTGCTACATAAGTATACAACCCATTGACTCAAAGAAAGCATAGAAAAACAAAGCAAAAAATAAAACCATGAGTTATCTCGCAAGAAGTGCTTTTCTTTAACGCCTTTTAGCTAGGCCCAGAAAAGTGGAATCGAGTATTTTCAAGTGAAGAAGCATCCAAATAAATAATTTCCTCCAAAACCCCAATTGTAGAAATGGGTACCTTAGACACCCCTGAAGATGATTCAATATGCAAATCACTTTTAGTTTCACTACAAGTTTTATTAATTTTAAGCACATTAGGGGATTTCGGTTTAGGTGCCTTTGGGACATACATAATTTTTTTCTCTTTTCCCACAGAAGGGTTTTCTCTTTTAAACATAAGAGCATAAAAGGTTGAGCTTAAAGTTTCCATAGCCTCCTCTAATTTACCAATGCTCATATTTTGACTATCATGGACATTGCTAGCTTCTAAAACAGTGATTTTCTTGTTGATACTTACTATTGAATCATTAATTTTTCTAGCATTATCAAGGAACTTAGGCAAATTTTTCTCCATAGAGTTTAGCTTTTTAATAACATCATCTAAAGTGATCTCAGTTTTAACAACCTTAGTAGGTGGTGTTCCAACTAAAATTTCAATTAAATTATAGGCTTCCAAAGCAGGTGTTCCCGGGAAATTACCGCATGTAAGAATGTCTAGAACATACCTATACCAGCTAGTAATACCAACATAAAAAAATTCTTAGTGCATCTATGATGACAATCACTAATCCTATACCAAGCATCTTTGAAACTTTCTCCACCTTATTGCTTAAAGGAACGAACTTCAACTTCAGGAACACTCATTTTAGCTAGACTAAAAACAGGAATAAAACTACAGCTAGAATAAGAATTAATTTTTGTGTGTGTGTTTGATAAAGAGAAGCGAACAAGACAAAATAAAATAAACTAAGCAAAACAAAAACAAAGTAAAGAGATTGGAAGTGAGAGTCTCCCTTGCAGAAATTCTCTTCCTTCCCAGCAACGACGCTAGAAAATTAGCTTCATGCGCGTGATACACACGTTCGTTGGGAGGCCCCAAGAGGAAGGTATGAAGAGCACAGTAGCAAGTTTCCCTCAGAAAGAAACCAAGGTTGAATCGACCAGTAGCAGGAAGGAGTAACTTCAGAAGGTGAAGCGGCTGAGATGGCAGGACGCACTACCGGTTCAGAAGCAACGTGGAACCTACACAACACAATCAAATCATTTTGCCCCAACGAAGCAGTGAGGTTGTCAATCTCACCGGTTTTGCTGAACACAAAGAGGTTGTACGTATGGTGTACAAAACGGTAGGAAAACAGTAGGAACAGTATGAGAGCAGTAGGAAAGCAGTAGGTGTTTATCAGTATGAGGAAAAAGGACCGGGGTCCATAGTTCATCGTCTCTCCGAGAAAGATAAATAACATATGTGGTGAACAAATTACATCTAGGCAATTGACAGAAATGAAGGTTGCACCGTAGTGCATATGCAAGACATAAATATTACTATGTGATTCATGCGGGAATTACAACAAAATACATAGACCGTTATCCAAATTCATCTATGAGTAATAATCCACCTTTCGAATATCATCCGAACAAACATTGGGTATTAAGTTGCAAGCAACAGATAATCGCAGTAAGAAAAGTGTGTAATGTAAACAATAACATCATCCTTAGACAAAGCATTATTATTTTCTCCCTAATGGAAACAACATATCCTCGATCCGTCATGTTTCTGTCACTCGAGCACAGATGAAAAGGAGGCATGAACCCACTATCGAGCATAAATACACCGTCTTGGAGTTACTAGCATCTACTTGGCCAGATCATATACTAATAATGGAGAGCATGCGAGATCATAAATAACATAAGCATGAAGATAACATGATAGATTGATAATTAGAAGACATAGCATTCAATATTCATGAAATCCCAGCAAACACAACATGTAGCATTACATAAAGATGATCTTGATCATGTTAGGCAGCTCACAAGATCTAAACATGAGGTACAAAGTGGATAGAATAACCATCTAGCTATTTCTAAGGACCCGTAGTCCAGGGATGAACTACTCACACATCATTTCGGAGGAGGGCATGGTGGTGTAGACCCCTCCAGTGATGATTTCCCCCCTTAGAAAGGGTGCCGGAGAGAGCTCCAGAACCCTCCCGATCTCGGGATGACGGTGACGGCGGCCTCGGGTGTTTCTCAGAAAAAAGTGGGATCTCCTTAGGGTTTATGTCTGGGGGATTATATAGGCGAAAGGGCAGAGGCGGTGGAGGCCTGGTGGCCCCACACCACCCCGTGGTGTGGCCCCCCTCAGCCCCCCCTCCGGGTCTCTTCGGGACTGCGTGGAACCTTCGGGAATTCTAATACTCCCGGGCTTCGAATTTTCCAATTCCACGAATATTTTCAGAACAACTTTTCTGAAACTAAAAACGGCAGAAAACAGGGAACTGGCTCTATGGCATCTTTTCAATATGTTAGTCCGGAAAATCGATAAAAATGACATAAAGTGTATACCAAACATGTGGGAAACAATAAGAAAACAACATGCAACATCAGAAATTAAGGATATGTTTATGACGTATCAATACCATATTTTAGAAGATCAGAAGAAGAACAGGGACACAGGAGGGGTATTATAAGTTCAGAGGAGGACTCCAGCGAGAAGGGGACCCAGAGGGGGGCCATCAGGGGCCCAAACCATGAGGTGGCGCCCCCTGGCCGTGCCACCAGGTGGTGTGGCCACCCTGGCCCACCTATGGTCGAGGTCTTTCGCGTTCTTGACCCCAAGGGAATCCTAATCCCCATACCATCATTGAAGAATTATTTTGCCGCCGCCTCGGGGCGCAAAACACCCGAGAGAGAAAAGCTCTCTGGCAGGGAGAAATCTGCCGGGGAAATTCCTCTCCGGAGAGGGGAAATCACCGCCATCGTCACCGTCATCACTCCGGGCTTCATCAGGATCATCGTCATTGTCGCACCCTGATTTCTAGGGGATACTCACCGTACGAACTGGATAGCAGATGCTTGGATTATGGGGCATAACTGCTCCCACGTCCCAGCTTCCTGGTAGGCCTGCGCTTATGCGCGACAACACAAGCCCTGCTATTCCATCGTCGATGTAAACTATCCACTAGAGATCAAAGGCACTTCCGTCGACGTACTTCAAACCATACACACATGGTACGTCAACGGCGTTTAACAAGTGATATCACAACAGATCTCTACGACACAAAAGATTGAAATAAGTTGCAAATGGCTCTCATTAGAGCAGAGATAGCAAATACAATCATTCAGAGGGCACATGCCCCAACAATACATCGTTACAATACAGCGGAAGCATTCAACATGTCTGAGTACAGACAAGAACCAAATAGGCCTAAGAGGCCGGAAACGAAAAGACGGAGCCCATCCACGAAGTCTCGGATCCTGCCCGGGTCCGCTATCTACTCGTCAGCAGTCTCGTCATAATCCACGTAGTTGCCACCATGTAGATCCTCGGGAACGTAGGTCTGCGGAAACCACAGCCCCAAAGGGGTCAGTACATAAACGTACTGGCAAGCAAGACTCACAATTCACCAAAGTGTAACCCGTCAACACCAAGCACAGATGCCTTGGGTTCAACGGAAAGAGGGGGATATAAAAGATGCTGCAACTGGATGCACTAACCAACTACAGAGATTCTACCACTTCCGGCTAACAGAAAGGAGATAAGATCGAGGATTGTAACCAACTGAAAGATAACTTCAAGCAAACCCATCCTGGATCTCGCCCCTTATCCAAAGAAGCAATCCGAGGATAACCCACACAGTTGTAATAATGATGGTTCAAATTATTGTGTCAATAAGCCTATTACTAGTCAAGTTATTAATCATGGGGTGTAACATGTTTGATCATTATGTTTAAGTTGTCCTGAGTACTTGTTAGCCAGTACTTTCACCAAGTAATCCATAACCGCGGAAAACACGGCTTCTCGAGAAGATTATCCCTGCAGGGTTGCACCAATTTGGCCGTACACTCATGAATGGCCCGCCAGATGGGAGATCACCCCACCAAGCGGGGCACTCAACACAACCAACCATTCTTCGCATCAAGCCCAAAGCACCTTGGGCGCACGGCTAATCAAGCCCAGAAGAAAATGGACCATCATAGCACTCTAAGACCGTGTCCCCCTATATGCCGACTACAAAAGTTCCACCCTGCGCTGGGCTCGCAAAAACATGCATGCGGCAAATGGAAAACACGAACTAAATGAGGCGATTTGGACGAGATGCGAATCAGGTCAAGTTGAGGGGGGCGCCCATACTCGCTTCCCAAATGCGGGTAGTGCGCTCATCATGGATCAGTAGACAAGACCCTTTTCCTATTAGGGTCGACACTAGCAGGCTCCAAAACCTCTCATGGGCCTCCTGCCGGTGCCTTATCATCAAGTTTATTATTAATAGTAACATTAGCATGATTGGTTGATTAAACATCGAGCCCCCACAACGTAAATGATATAGTAACAGAAAGTAACGGATAACAGACTCGAGCAAAAGCAACCTAAGCATGCTAGTAAGACACTGGCTCAAACAGTGGTTGTAGGAAGGGAGATGAGGCAATATCAGGGTTAAGGGATTCATGTGATGGGTTCGTAACAGAACAACTACTACTAAGGCTAGCAGAAAAGAACAACGGAAGGTATCGGTAATCAATGTTGAAAGGAACACAGTGGCTCATGTGAGTGATAACTTGCCTGCAAACCCAGTAGCCTGGTACTGAGCTAACTCCTTAGAAGGGGTGTCGTAAGTATCGTCGGTCTCAACGTCGTCGTGTATCCGAGAAGAAGCAAACAGACATTGCAGAAAGATAAGCAATCATTACATGGCAAAGTGCACAATCAAAATGATGCATGACAAATTAATAGCTGCATCGAAGTAAACTAGCTAACATGATAGCACAAATTAAATGGACCCATATGCAAGGGGTGCATATGGAAAGATCCATTGAAAATAAGTGGAAACAATGATTATTTATTAGGTGATGGCTGTTATCATGATGAATGCATGATGAATAACAATAAGATAACAATATTAAATGCACTTGAAATGATAGTTAACCATTTTAGAAAACATTAATAAGGTTTGGCAATTGTTGTTACTTAATGGTGTTAAACAAGTAGTGGTTGTTTTCATCAAGTTAAAATGCTCAAAACAATTATCAAAGTTTATATTTGAAAAGGTTATCAAATTTTAGTTGGATTACATGTTTCACATTTTGAAATTGGACTTTGGATTATCTAATTATGAATTAAACAATAATAAACAAGTTTTAATTGCATTAAACAAGACTTAAAGGGTTTAGGCAATTTTAATTATTCAAACCAGAAAACAAATTTTATATTTGAATAGGACATTCAAAATGGTATGGAAAACATATTTTATTTGCATTATTTGGAATTAGCATGAATTATTTATGAATTATTACAAATTACATTTGAATTATTCAAATTTGAATTTTAAATACATTTTAAGTTTTCAAAACAGTACACAAGTTGGATATTTGGAAAGTTTAGGAAATTTGGATCAGAATTCATATAGAACTTGTATTAATTGGAATTACAGAATAAAAGTTATTAACTTTTAAAGTTTTGTGTTAATTCTGTTTATTAAAAAGAATTAGGGATTTTAGGAAATTCGCAGAAATCATTTTGTTACCGAGCTGTTAGCTAACCACTGCCTCTGCCCCGCGGGCCTAGCCAGCGTGGCGCTGACCAACTGCGTGCGTGGCAGTGTGGTTCTATGACTGGTGGGACCGCACACTCGGGAAAATAATCGCAAAAAGATTGCAGCTCCTGGGACTCGAACCCGGACGCTGCGCAACGATCGCAAGGAACGGTGCCACTGTGCTGTTGCGGAGTTTCTGAATGTTACTGCAACTGACGGAGTATAAGGTAGTGCGATGACGGATAACTGAATTTGACAGCAGAACAAGATGCAGTTCAGGCAACGCACGCACAGACTGCGCTACAGAGAGGAGGATCGATTGACGGCAGTCTCCGGTGGAGCCCGACAGGGAGAGAACGACCGGTGTGTGTGTTAGCAGATCGGGGCCTAGCTGGAAAAAACAAATGAAGGGACTTTAACTGCATTTGGTAGACCTGCACATCATGAGCAGCAGCAGCACAACTCATCTTGCAGGTTCAGAGAGTCGATGAAGTCACAGCGGCGAGGCTGGTTCTCCCTCGCACGAACCAGAGGTTGACGGCGCAGCTAGGGTTAGTCTGGGCTATGCCAGGGAGAGATCAAAGGTGGACGTTTGGATTTTTGCGCGCACGGACGCGGGAAGGCAATAACAGCAGCAGTTCGAGCTGGACGCTCCGGCGTCAACGCGGACGGGGCCATCTCCGACGGATCCGTGCGTCCAAGAAGAGAGGGATCCGGGGAGTATGTCTGGGGGGCGGAGAACCTCACCTTGAGGCGGATGGCGCAGTCGACCAGCTTGAAGACGACGAGGACGATCGGACGTCGCGGAAGGAGGACGTAGCGGCGGGGCGGTGACCGGCGGGAAGAATTGCATGGCGTGGGCGTCCCCGTGCTTGACGGCGCCGATCCTTGGACGTGGTGGTACCGCACGGGGAGGCGCAGCTAAGGGACACGGTCGCTGGCCTTGCGGTAGAGTGGATGGAAGGGGACGTCGACGGCCGCCGGAACTTGGAGCTGCAGCAACGCGTGCGGACGAGCTTGCCCGCGAGCGGAGCAGTGGGTTAGAGGCGAACCAGTACGCGTTGATCGAAGGAGCAACTCGAGCATACCTTCGAGGATAGGGCCGAAAGGCTGGAGGTTGACGGAGACGGTGGCGAGCTGCACCAAGCTCTGTCCACGATCGGTAGGCACCGGAAGAGTTCAGGGAGGCGAGGTGGGTCCGGCAGCGGCGGAAAGAGATGGAAGAGGGAGATGGAGTGGGTAGGGCTAGCTAGGGCTCGCAGGAGAGGGAGGCTTTAAGGAAGGCAGCGTGGCCGTGATGGTGTCGATGGAAGTCGACGTGGTCTGATCTTGACCATGCCGTACAGGAAGACAACGCCTGGAGGGGGTATTGGGCCAAGGTAATGGGCTGGACTGCTTTGCTCCCTCTCTCCTCTGCAATTTATTTATTTTTGTACTGTTTTTTTTTGTAGCATATGCTTTAGGAAGAAAACATTAGGGTTTAGATTAGAGAAAAATTTGAAAAATTTAGGATAAGTTACTTAGGCCAAATGCAACCATTTGGTAATTTTCATTTTTCAAAATTTTAACATTTGGTTGACTTTTGAAATTAGAACCAAATTTGAGTGAAATTGTTAATATTAATAAACATTAATAAAATCAACCAATTAAATAGTGTAACCCCTAAGGTATTTAGACAAATTGAAATGATTTGTTTTGGCATCAACATAAATTCAAAATGGTTCTGATTTGGTGCTTTGTTTGGAATATAAACCAAATTAGATTATTTTGAATAATTAAAATGATTATTAAGTCAACACTTTAATAGAATGAACCAAGTGATTTAATTGGAAACAAAAGATCATAAATGCTTTGGGTTATTATTTTTATACTTTCACATTGGGTTCTGTTTGGAACACATGGTTTGAATTTGGAATATTTTGTTAATTAATATAGAAAACAACAACTTAATAGGGTGGACCCTATTATTAATGTGATTAAGGTGAGTTGATTGGTTTGGAGAATTTCATAATTCCAAAGAAGGTGCTGTTGATGTTTTGCTTTGAATTTGAAACCAATTTGGAATTAATTAGTGAAAATAAAGGCACCATTTTATTAGTTGATCAACATGGACTAAAATGGAACAATTTGGTTGTTTTTATTTGAAATAACATTTTGGAAATTGTAACATCACAAGGATGAAACAAAAGGTTTGAATTTTGGTTTGGAATTCAAATAGAAAACAAAGGAAAACAACTGAAAACAGTTGAAAAACAAATGGAAAACAATCAAAACAAATGCAACCAACATGATGCCATGATGCAAAACATAAAATAACAGAGAGCAAACATTCTAAAGGCTATTTTTCAGACTTGGGATGTTACAGTCATCATCATTCTCATCACCAGCACCATCACCCTCATCATCCACTGTCATCCCGCTATAACAATTAGGGGCCTATATCGTTGTTTTACATTAGACCTCTCTCCCGGTGTGGATTACTTGTTACTAGTTGATGCTGGTGAGATTTATCAGTGTTAGCACTTTATGACCAGATTGTTATCATCCATTATATCACCTCTGATTATGATCCATATGATGTGTTGTGAGTAGTTCGTTTAGTTTTTGAGGACATGGGAGAAGTCATGATGTAAGTAGTGAATTTATATTGAAGTAATATCTCGTGGTTCGGTATTTAAATTGTGGTGCTTTTCTTCTAGTGGTGTCATGTGAATGTCGAATACATGATACTTCACCTTTATGGGCCTAGGAGGATGCATTGTGTATTTGGTTACTAATTTTGGGGTTGCCGGAGTGACAGAAACCTAAACTCCCGTTAGGAAACCAATGCACGAAGGAGCGTAGAATCCCGGAGTTTAAGGATGTGGTTAGTTTTATTTTAATTACTTTCTTGTATTTGCGGATACTTACGAGGGGTATAATCACGAGTATGTATTAGTCCTAGTTGGGTGGTGCATTAGCATAGGTTCACCCACACAACACTTCACGAACCAATGGATATTAATCAACCGTAACGGAGCGAAAGCACTTGACAAAATCCCATGTGTCCTCGAGAACATTTGGTAGTCATAAGTAACTCAACCGGCTTGTCCTTTGCTCTCAAAAGGATTGGGATACTCGCTGCAATATTATTTACTACACTTTATTTACTCACACTTTATTTATCTTCTATATCCAAAACAACCAAAAACCCGTTTGCTAGTGTTTACAGTGAATCCTCTATCCAACCTGCTTTTCAACACCTTCTGCTCCTCGTTGGGTTCGACACTCTTATTTATCGAAAGTACTACGATACACTCCCTATACTTGTGGTCCATCATGACTATTTTATGGTCCCGTTGCCGGGGAGTGAAGCGCTATTGGCAATAGAAAGTTTTACTGTGAGTGTTGTTTTTTATTTCTGTCTGCTGTTTTATTTCATTATGGAGAATACTTTTGGTTGTCTGTTTAGGGGTACTTCTACCGTTGCTACTAGGGTAGTTGGTAACCCGTCTTCTGCTGAATTAGATCCTTATAAAATACCTATGAAAATTGTTGGACGTGTTATGGATAACTGCTACTACGGTGATGGAACTGTCCATCCCGGTGATCATTTGCTCTTTATACATGAATTATGCGAGTTATTCAGGTGTGCAGGTATTACAATGGATCAAGTTAAAAGGAAATTATTATCTTTACCGCTGAAAGGAAGAGCCATTTAATGGTTTAAATTACTGAAGAATGGTGATTCTATTGGATGGGAGGAAATTGTTCCTCTCTTTTATTCTAAATTCTATCCTCCTAGTGAGATTCATAAAGAACGGAATCAAATCTATAATTGCTGGCCTCATGAGGGAGAGAGTATTTCCCAAGCGTGGGGGAGAATGAAGTTATTAATGCTCAAATGTCCCGTTCATGAACTCCCGGGATATATTGTTATGAATAATTTTTATGCAAGGCTTTCTCTTCATGATAAGGATTTATTGGATGCTTCTTCTTCTGGATCATTCAGAGGTATGAAGGAAGAAGCTAAATGGGATCTTCTTGACTGTATTCAAGATAACACTGAAGGATTGGAGAATGACAAAGGTAGAAAGTCAGGTATAAATTATGATTATGAATGCATTAAATCTTTTATGGATACCAATGATTTCTATGATGTTAGTGCTGTTTGTGGTCTTGATTCCCAAATCTTTGCAAACTGTCTTAAAGCTTTTGCCTCCTATCTTGATAATCCTAAAAATAATTATCACAAGTGCCATGCACCTTATAAAGATATTGTTCCTGCAAGTAATATAGAAGTGCATGTTGTTAATCCTGCTGTTCCTGAGCCATATGTTGAAAAAATGCCTTTCCCTGCTAAGGTGAAAGAACACTCTATGGTGTCTTGTGTGGTTAATAAGAGTAATAAGAAATCTGTTGAACCTGATGAACAAATAACTGTTGAACCTGCTGTAGCAATAGTGAAAGATCTTGTTTGTGGAAATGTGGAGGATGAACACATTGTCTTTTGTGAGGATGCTTCTGATATTGTTTCCCATCCTCATAGACCTAAGAAAACTACTGTTCCTGAGCTTTCTGTTAAGATTGGTGATCATTGCTATTATGTTTTGTGTGACATTGGTGCTAGTTCTAGTGCTATACCTTATGAGCTTTATAGAGAAATTATGCATGAAATTGGTTCTTGTGACCTTGAATATGTTGATGTGGTTATTCAGCTTGCTAATAGAGAAACCGTTTTTCCTATTGGTATTGTTAGAGATGTGGAAGTTTTATGTGGTAAAACTAAATATCCCACTGATTTTCTAGTACTTGGTAGGGCTGCTAGTAAGACTTGTCCTATTATTTTTGGTAGACCTTTCTTGAACACTTGCGGTGCTATTATAGATTGTAAAAGAGAGAAGATTTTGACTAAATTTGATGGAAAATCTTATGAGTTCAATTTCTCCAAATTGGCTAGAGCACCTTATGAATCTAAATTGCCTGATGAAAATTTTAAAGTTGAACAACTTGCTTCTATTGCTCTTGCTCCTAACAATGCTTTGCAGCAATATATGGAGGATCACGAGAGTGATGTCTTTATGGAAGAGAGAAATGATATTAACGATATTCTTCTTCGTCAACTGGTGATACTGAAACATAATTTACCGTTGGAGGACTTGGGTACAACATTACCACCCAAGGAGGATCATGTCTTTTATTTAAAACCTCTGCCTGATGATCTTAAATATGCTTATATTGATGATAAGAAAATATATCATGTTATTATTGGTGCTAAAATTTGAGGTGAAGAAGAGGAAACATTATTGGGAATTCTGAAAAAACACCGTGGAGCTATTGGATATACTATGCATGATTTGAAGGGAATATCTCCTACTATATGTCAGCATGCTATTAATATTGAACCTGATGCAAAGACAGTAGTTGCACATCAACGCCGTTTAATTTCTAAGATGAAGGAAGTGGTAAGAAATGAGGTATTAAAAATCCTTGATGTTGGTATTATTTTTCCTATTGCTGATAGTAGATGGGTGAGCCCTATGCATTGTGTCCCTAAGAAGGGAGGAATGAATGTTGTACCTAACGAAAACAATGAGCTCTTCCACAAAGAGCACTAGTTAGTTACATAATGTGCATTGATTTTAGAAAGGTTAATGAAGTTACTAACAAAGATCATTATCCTTTTCCCTTTATTGATCAAATGCTAGAGAGGTTGTCTAAGAAAACTCATTTTTTCTTTCCTGATGGTTATTCTGGGTTTTCTCGAATTGTTGATAGGAAGAAAGATCAAGAGAAAACAACCTTTACTTGTCCTTATGGTACTTATGCTTATAGACGTATGCCTTTTGGTTTGTGTAATGCTCCTGCTACTTTTCAAAGATGTATGTCTGCTATTTTTCATGGTTTTGTGAAGAAATTGTGGAAGTATTCATGGACGATTTCTCTGCCTATGGAACTTCTTTTGATAATTTTTTGCACAACCTTGATAAAGTTTTGCAGAGATCTGAGGAAACTAATCTTGTTCTTAATTGGGAGAAATGCCACTTTATGGTTAATGAAAGAATTTTCTTGGACATAAAATTTGTGAAAGAGGTATTGAAGTTGATAGAGCTACAGTGGAAGCCATAGAGAAAATGCCCTGTCCTAGGTATGTTAAAGGTATTCGTAGTGTTCTTGGTCATGCTGGTTTTTATAGGAGGTTTATTAAAGATTTCTCTAAAATATCAAAGCCTCTTACTAATCTTCTTGAAAAATATGTACCATTTGTTTTTGATGATGATTGTAAGGAAGCTTTTGAAACTTTAAAGAAGGCTTTAACCACTCCTCCTATTGTTCAACCACCTGATTGGAATATACCTTTTGAAATTATGTGTGATGCTAGTGATTTTAGTGTTGGTGTTGTTCTTGGACTGCGCGTAGATAAGAAGATGAATGTTATTCATTATGCTAGTAAGACTCTTGATGATGCTCAAAAGAATTATGCTACTACTGAAAAAGAGTTCTTAGTTGTAGTTTTTGCATGTGATAAGTGTAGGCCTTATATTGTTGATTCAAAGGTTACTATTCATATTGATCATGCTGCTATTAGATACCCTATGGAAAACAAAGATGCTAATCCTAGGCTTATTAGATAGGTGTTGCTTTTACAAGAGTTTGATTTTCATATTCTAGATAGGAAGAATGCTGAAAATCCTGTTGCTGATAACTTGTCTAGGTTGGAAAACATTACTTTTGATCCTGTTCCTATTAATGATAGTTTTTCAAATGAACACTTGGCTGCAATAAAGGTAAAACCCCAAGATAGTCCATTGTATGTTGATTATGCTAACTTTATTGTTCCAAAGTATTTGCCTCCAACATTTACATCTCAACAAAGAAGAAAATTCTTCTATGATTTGAGGCATTATTTTTGGGATGACCCACATTTATATAAAGGAGTAGATGGTATTATGAGAAGATGTGTTCCAGATCATGAACAACGTGAAATATTGAAGAAGTGCCATAGTAGTGCTTATGGAGGACATCACGCTGGAGATAGAACCGCACAAAAGGTTCTACAATCAGGTTTTTATTGGCCTACCCTCTTTAAAGATGCACGTAAATTTATTTTATCTTGTGATGAATGTCAAAGAGTAGGTAATATTTCTAGACGTAATGAAATGCCTATGAGCCATTCTCTTGTTACTGAACCTTTTGATTGTTGGGGATTTGACTTTATGGGTCCTTTTCCTCCTTCGAATGGTTATATTCATATTCTTGTTGATGTTGATTATGTTACTAAGTGGGTAGAAGCTATACCTACTAAAAGTGACGATGGTGAGACCTCTATAAAAATGCTTAAAAATGCTTATGACTGATGGAGGTTCTCATTTTATTTATGGTGGCTTCAGAAAGCCCCTTGCTAAATATGATGTTAATCATACAATTGCCTCAGCTTATCATCCTCAAACCAGTGGGCGAGTGGAAGTATCAAATAGAGAAATTAAATCTATCTTGCAAAAGACTGTTAATAAATCTAGAAAGAATTGGCCAGATAAGTTGAATGATGCTTTATGGGCTTATAGAACTCCTTATAAAAATCCTATGGGTATGTCTCCTTACAAAATGGTTTATGTAAAAGCTTGTCACTTGCCTTTAGAATTAGAACACAAAGCTTATTGGGTAGTGAAAGAATTAAATAAAGATTATAAACTTGCTGGTAAGAAAAGAATGCTTGATTTGAATCATTTAGATGAATGAAGATGTGAAGCTTATGAAAATATCAAACTCTTTAAAGAGAAACTTAAACAATGGCATGATAAAAGAATCCTTAAAATAGAGTTTCATGTCGATGAGAAAGTTCTATTGGATCGTTCTCGTCTCAGATTTTTTGCAGGAAAATTACTCCCCCGATGGGAAGGACCTTATGTTATTGAAGAAGTGTATTGTTCAGGGGCAATCAAAATTGCTTCCCTCAAGGATAACACAACACAAGTGGTAAATGGACAAAGACTCAAACATTATATTTCTGGGGATTCCTATGATGAAGATGTGGATGTTATTCAAGTAATGACTCCGGAGAAATTCATCAGAGGGAAGATTCCAGAATCTGCAGAGTCTGTTTTGGAATAGGTAACAGTTCTGTTAATAAAAAGTTCCCGAAATACCTTTTCAGTTACAGATTATTAATTTTTGGAAAATATGAAAAATACCGAGCCGAAGAGGAGTTGGAGAAGGTGCCCGGAGGCACCACACCACCACCCTAGGTCGCGCCAGCCTATGGTGTGGGCGCCCCGGAGCCCCTCTCTGACTCGTTTTTGACATGGACTTTCCTTTCGTTACGCATATTTTTTATATATAATCCCTCGGATCCCTCAAGGTCCATATATCGTTTTCTCGTCGTGTTTCTATTTTGAGCTGTTTCTGCCAGGTTACATCTTCAGATCTAGAGAAACAATGTCTTCTCCCGGATCTCCCAAAGACAGTTTCTTTGAGAACGTCATCAGCCCGTACATGAACGAGTTGAATATGCATCCCAAAGAGTTTCTGCTCAAGGATGGGGAGGTGCAGATTGAATATGTTCGGGGCCCTAAGGGAGAAGGCAGTCTGGAATCTAGGATGGAAGAGCTGGAGCAAGAAGTCTTTAGGTACAAGAATATGGCAGAGCGTGAAGTTGAGATCATCCACAGGATAAAGACAGAATAGATCGTTGAGTACAAGAAGGAGAATTTGAAGCTTTGGGAGGAGATTTTGTCACTCACCAAGACCACCAACAATTTGCAAGCACAACTCTATGATGTGCAAAACCAGAACTGTGAGTATGAGAACAAGTTTAAACGTATAAGCTTTGCTGCTAGTTTCAGGATGTTGGAGAACTGGACATCATTTGTCGATGGAGAGCCTTTACCTTGGAAGACTGAGGATGATAAGGATTCACCACCACCACCGAAGAATTGATTCGTCATTGGTATTGGCATCCCCTTGGCTTGTTCCAAGCTCGGGGGAGTGCCACGGTATCATCTTTATCTTTCACCATTTTTCCCTTTAGTAGAGTCATATCATGAGTAGAGGAAATATCATATAGTATGGTTTGCAGTATGGAATTGTTGCTCCTTAGTTGGTTAACGTTGTATCCCTTGGTTTGAGTTGCCGTAATGAAATATTAATGAGAATTTCCATCATCTACTTGTTTCACTTTATTTTAGTTTGCAATTTTCGTTATGCGATTGATCTTGTTATTAGTATTGGTATCAATGTTGGAGCTTCAAGATTATATAGTTGGTTTTGGCAAACTTAGCATTGGTCAATAGCAACAATTCGTTGAGACTTAAGTACAAAAAAGGGAGTTGCATGTATATATATTATTCCATGATCTTTCTTATTTGTTAGCCCATAATCTTAGTATTCTCAAATAAGTTTGTTTGCCCCTTCAAGGAAGATTGCATGATTGGCTTTATCATATATGTCTTTGTTTGTTTTGCTTCGATTCTTATGCTTGCTAGCCAAAAACATGTACTGATAGGGAATGCTTCTCGTGCATCCAAACCTTGAGCCCCAAAACCATGCCATTTGTGTCCACCATACCTACCTATATGTGGTAATTCAACGCCACTCCAAGTAAATTGCTCACGTGTTACCTTTAAAACCTTCCAAATTATCCTTGTTTTGTGTTCCTGTTTTAGCTCATGAGGACGCAAATAGAGAATCTTTATCTCACTTGTTGATTGGACTCACAAACCTGGACTAGTGGATTCATCCGCTTATCGAAATGCTAGAAGAGCTGGCAGCGGGGTGCCTAACTCCAAATAATAATACAAATTCTCTTCACTCTTTTTCCCCTGATTTATCAGTCAAAGCATAACTGTGTAAACAAAAGAGAAAGAGGGATGACCTTCTATACCAGATGCGTCTTTAATGGGATCCGCTCTTGTGAAGTCTTGTTGGCTTGTAACGTACTGTATTTTGTGTTTACTATTCATTGAAATAAGCTCTTGTGAGTCCTTCAATGGTAGCCGCTCTTGTGAGTCTAGTTGGCTTGTGACGTACTATATTTTCTGTTTGCCATTCGTTGACATAGACATACACACCTCTCAAAATATAGACACTCCTCCACGGTATGTGATTGTTGGCAGGCACCCGAGGATTCAGTTAGCCATGGTTTGTGTAAGATGGATGGGAGGAGTGCCATGCATTTTATACCTCTGTTTTACAAAATAAAATCTCTAGCACATTGATGTCTACGCACGCTTCTATTCTTGTAGACAGTGTTGGGCCTCCAAGTGCAGAGGTTTGTAGAACAGCAGCAAATTTCCCTTAAGTAGATCACCCAAGGTTTATCGAACTCAGGGAGGTAGAGGTCAAAGATATCCCATCTCAAGCGACCCTGCGATTAAGATACGAGAAGTCTCTTGTGTCCCCAACACACCCAATATACTTGTCAGGTATATAGGTGCACTAGTTAGGCGGAGAGAGAGTAAAATACAAGCAATATGGATGATTATAAGTGATAATAACAATCTAAAACAAATATGGAAGCAAGCAAACATGTAACAAAACAGGCAGAAAACGGTGTTACAATGTTTGGAAATAAGGCCTAGGGCTCCTACTTTCACTAGAGGACACCCTCAACAATGAAAACATAATTTAATGCATAAATATCATTTCTTCACTATGCTACTCTAACCACTCTCCCGTCGAATAACGAACACTAATAATTGTGTAGGGCTTTAACAGCACTCCTCAGAGTAAGAACTTTACCAACCAAGTAACCCCCATGCTATCACCATGGGACCCAGATGGTTCCACGCAAACACCACAATTTCATAGGTTCATATTCCAACACAAGATATAAATATCATGCTAAACCACTCGGTGCACACTCTATCACCTTTACCACGTGATCAAAGTGTTTACGGAGATAACAAAACCCCTTGAGTAGCATAATCGATGAAGATCAATCTACATATTCAACTAGATTAAAAAGCTCATGATCACATAAAGATCACACCATGGGAGAGACAGATGAACCACATAGCTACCGGTAGATCCCTCAGCCTCGAGGGAGAACTACTCCCTCCTTATCATAGGAGACAACAACGGCGATGGAGATGGTGATGGAGTCGAAGGAGATGGCTTCCGGGGGCGCTTCCCCGTCCCGGCAGGGTGCCATAACAGAGATCTATCCCCCGAAACTTGTCGGTGGCGGCGGCAGAGCTACAAATGTATTTTGCGGAAAAGGTCGATTCCCCTATGGTTTATGCATCGGGGAGTATATATGGGCTAAAGGGCGATGCCGGGAGGTGGCCAGGGGTCCACACCCCTAGGTGGCGCGGCCAGGGGGGACCCGCGCCACCCCATGGTGTGGCCACCCTGTGCCCCCCCTCCGGGGCTCTTCGGGACTTCTGGAAGCTTCCGAGACTTTTAGGGCTTCTGAATTTTGAATTTTCCAATTCTGAGAATATTTCCAAAACAAATTTTCTGAAACTAAAAATAGCAGAAAACAGGGAACTGACTCTGTGGCATCTGGTTAATAGGTTAGTCCCGTAAAACGCGTAAAAATGACATAAAGTGTAAGGAAAACATGTGGGAAACAACATGGAACATCAGAAATTAGGGATACGTTTATGACGTATCAAGCATCCCCAAGCTTAGTTCCTACTCATCCTCGAGTAGGTAAACGATAAAACCAAATAATTTCTGAGGTGACATGCTACTATCATAAACTTGATCATTATAATGTAAAAGCATATGTACGCTGAGATCATAGAACTTGAAACACAAACATGATAAATAGAACTTTAATAATAAAGCATGGCAATCACTTTGCATCATGAAGAGTATCTCAAATAAAGGATCGTGGATAATAATGCAAAGAAAGATAAACGTTTGTTTCAGGTATAGAGAAAGCATGGCAAAGTGGTATTTCGCTAATCCTTAAGAGTGGGACAAAACATAAATGCCATGACACTTTGAAAGTTTCAAGAGGAAGACTAGAATAAATAATTTAAGAACAAATAATATCACATCATGAAGTAATTATTGATGTTTATGGGACAAATGCACACAGAACTCATAATTGCAAAAATGCTCTCTCAACTGTGCATAAAGTTAGAAGATGGAGATTCAACATAAAAGTAAAAGAAAGGCCCTTCGCAGAGAGAAGTAGGGATCACTCATGTGCTAGAGCTTTTTATTTTATTAAACAGAGGTACTAAAAGTTTGACACCGTGGAGGAGTGTCTATTTTTTAGGAGAGGTGTATGCTTATGTCAACGAATGGTAAACAGACAATACAATACTTCACAAGCCAACTGGATTCACAAGAGCGGCTCCCATGGTGAAGGACGCAACTGGTGTAGAAGTTCATCCCTCTTTCTCTTTTGTTTACACAACTGTGCTTTGACTGATAAATCAGGGGAAAATAGTGAAGATAATTTGTTTGTATTAATTTGGGGATGGGCACCCCACTGCTAGCTCTTCTATCATTTTGATAAACGGATGAAGCCACTAGTCTAGTGTGTGAAATACAACTAACAAGTGAGATAAAGATTCTCTATTGACGTCCTCATGAGCAAAAACAAGAACACAAAACAGGAATAATTTTGAAGGTTTTAAAGATAACACATGAGAAATTTACTTGGAGTGGCAGTTAAATACCACATGTAGTTAGGTATGGTGTACACAATGGGAAAACTTTGGTTTAAGGAGTTTGGATGCACGAGTAGAGATCATACTCAGTATAGGTGGAGGCTAGCAAAACACTGGGAGCGACAAATCAAGAGAGCATAAGAGCCATAATCATGCATAGCGACATAAGCATCATCAATTAAAGCATAAGCGGTATCACAAGTTAAAAAACTAAGTGGTCATGGAGGCTATTCGTGACTGGTTTGTAGTCATAAACATGGTGTGAGAATGCGCCAAGTCAACCAAATAAAACATTCGAAACAGAATACCACAAATTGATGCTTTACTATGACAAGAACAACTCATGAATCTTTCAAGACATATTAAACGCTCTCAGCTATTTAATGCTATTCATGCTACTCAATAACCACAAGGCTTTAAAACTAAAATAATATTTAGCATGGCATGAAAAAGTTCTAGCCACAATCTATACAAGCTTCTACTAGTGCTGTTATATACTCTACATCAAGCAACAATTTTCTTTTCCCAACAAGCACCATACAAGATATGTTGTGACAAAAATTCTCTACATGCTACAGCAAGCAAACATGAGAGTACCCACATAACATTAATAAAACTAACAGCTCTGAATAAGGGCTAAACTCTGTACTAGCAAAAAGTGAACACTCACTTAACAATAAGAATGAAAACTAGAGTGTACTAAGCAATGAAAACGGAGCGTGTCTCACTCCCACACAAGTATGATATGATCCAACTATTTATTACAGAAAAGAAAACCAAACAGACTGAAAACAAAAAATAAAAGACGCTCCAAGTAAAGCACATAAGATGTGACCGAATAAAGATATAGTTTCACTAGAAGTGACCTGATAATTTGTTGATGAAGAAGGGGATTCCTTGGGAATCCCCAAGCTTAGATGCTTAAGTCTTCTTCGAATTTGCTGGGATGTACCACCGGGTCATCCCCAATCTTGGGATTTTCACTCTTCCTGATCACATCATATCATCCTCTTCTCTTGACCCTTGAAAACTTCCTTCACACCACAATTCTCACAATTTTCATTAGCAACGTTAGTGCAATTGAAATAATAAACTCACATGGTTCAGTTTCAACACAAGACTAGCAGTAAAAAAACACATTAGCTACTGGCAGAACTTCTTTTAAAACTCTTTTTCTCAAAAGAACACCAAAAGAAAGAGATTAAGATGCAAATGCAATAATTGGCAGAAATCTGTCAAAACAGAACAGCAGGTAAATATCGATTTTTTTCGAAAATCTTCTGTTGCTCAAATAAAAAAGTAGTCAACTAAGAAAAGTTGCGTATATAGACCAGGATTAAACACAAAAAATTTCAGGTCATTTTGAATTTTCTGTGATTTTATACGTATTTAACAGTGGACAGAAGATATATGTTTCCTACACAGAAATCCGAAATATAGTCTCAACTTTCCACTAGAGGCTTTACTTGGCTCAACAAAAACACAAAATAAAATATACATAGGGGTTTCTAAGGAAATATAAAACACCCAGGTGCAAATAAAATAAAAGAAAACAAAGAAAAACTGAATGAAAACAGAGAAATAAAACGGGTTGTCTCCCAGTAGCGCTTTTCTTGAACGCCTTTCAGCTAGGCACAATGATTTTTATAAGATGCTCACATAAGAATAAGAGCTGAAGCACAATAAGAGAGAATTAAGAAGAAAATATAAAACATATTTAAGTATAACCCACTTCCTATGAAACATAATCTTGCAGAAAAACAAGTCATGAAAACACAAAGCAACAAGCATAGGAAAGCAAAGTAAGTGCAACTTCAAAATTTGAAACAAAAAGAGAGGAAACTTAATATTGTTGGGATGCACAAAACCATGTTTCCCTCTCTAATAATAACTTTTATTAGCATCATGAATAAAATTAACAATATAACTATCACATGAAACATTCTTACCATGAGCCACATTCATAAAAGAATTATTACTCTCCACATAAGCATAGTCATTCTTATTAATAACAACGGGAGTAGGATTATCAGAAAGAACTCAAACATGATAGACAAGTTGCATATTAAAGAGATGGTTTTGGGTAATCCCACCATAACTATGGCAAGTTTCATGAGGATGATTGTAATTATAGCCTATGTTATAAATTTCTTTATAATAATTATCAAAGACTGGAGGCATATTGAAATCATAATTAATTTTCTCCTCAATAATAGATGGACTTAAAACATCATATTCATCATTTTTACTAGTAGGAGATGTATCACGCATATAATCATTGGAGGGAACATGGATGGTACTAATAGTACAACAATTGTTATCATCATTTTCAGAATTGGTACCAAACAAATTTCAATATAAAAAGTAGTGTGTTTCTCCCAATCATGATCACTTTCATAAATAACAGGCATAGGAAAATCATTTTGTTCAGACTCATCAGCAAAAGGTGTAATATGAGCAACATGCTTAGGGGGAGATACCATTACCTCTCTCTTTTTACTCCTCCTCTTCTTCTTCTTCCTATTCTTCCCCTCTTTAGGAGGGAGAGTCTTAAAAGGGAGCTTCTCCACATACCTTGGTTTATTATCAGAAACAA
Organism: Alopecurus myosuroides; assembly: GCA_028641055.1. NCBI lineage: Eukaryota > Viridiplantae > Streptophyta > Magnoliopsida > Poales > Poaceae > Alopecurus > Alopecurus myosuroides. Next base: position 360,516,782 of record CM054059.1, on the reverse strand, counting down.
TAGAAAGAACTTTGGAGGATTTATCCTCTTCATTAATAAGAACAAAACACATATTAGTCCTCTCATATTTTGGTAAAGTCTCCTCTTTTATAATATTTTGTATGTAAGTATTTGCATGGCAATTATAAACACAATAAAGATGGCATCCATGCAAGACACTATTCATATAAAAATCACTCATATATATCAAAGAAGTTTTTCTTAATAACTCTTCACACCCCAAAAATAATGTAAGTTCATCATGCTCATTAGGGGTGATCATGTCATCACAATACAAACTTGCAGTAATCATAGAATTCGAAAGGCTACTATCATGGCCTGAGCATTGGAAATTAAAATGACCCACTTTATAGCAAAGTTCACAAATAAAAGGATAGAGGTCACAAACTTTTTAACCAAATCATCTAGAGTCCTACTACACATTCTAGTTTTTTCATTCCTATGATGGATACAATAATCTTCTTCAATTTGATTCTTTTCACAAGGTCTAAGTGGTCCACAAAATTAACATGCTTATAAGAAATAGTACTTTCAGAAGTTTAAGCATGTTTATTGCAATCATCAATAACAATTTCATTTTCCATGCAAGCATCTTTAAAAGGTTCATGATATATGTCCCAATTTCCTTTAGGAATATTAAGATAAGAAGCAAAGGATCTATACCAACCAACATATATTTGAGGATCAAGACCATATTTAGCATTAAGATCATGAAAATCAGCAGTTTCAGCAAAAGTCTTAATGCAATCATACTCATAGTTTATACCTGACTCTTTACCTTTGTTGTTATTCCAATCTTCACTATTGATTCGAATCCTCTCAAGAAGACCCCACTTAGCTTCAACCTTCTTACTACAAAAAGAACCCTCTGAACAGGCATCTAGATAATCCTTCCAATGTCCTGAAAGCCTTGCATAAAAATTAGTAACAATTATTTCTTCAGGAAGCTCATGGTTAGGACGTTTGAGTATTAATGTTTTCAGCCTTCCCCAAGCTTGGGCAATGCTTTCTCCATCACGAGGAAATTATAAATGTAATTTCTATCTAAATATAGTTCATGAGGATGATAAAATTTAGAGTAAAAGAGAGATTCAAGTCCCTTCCACTCCAAATGATGAGGATCATCTAGTAGTTCATACCACTCCCTTTCTTTGTCCTTAAGTGAAAAAGAGAATAGCCTCCTCTTAACTTGGTCCGTTGAGATACCTGCACACTTGAATAACTCGCATAATTCATGCATAAAGTGTAAATGATCACTAGGATGGATAGTTCCATCTCCAAAATAACGGTTATCCATGACAAGTTCAACAATTTTCTTGGGTATTTTAAAAGGAATGCTTTCAGTAGGAAGATTTAAAATATCACAAGCATCATTAGGTTTATCACATATGGGAGAGAAAGTATCATCAGAGCAAATTTTCTCCTCTAAAGCTGGAAAACTAAAAAGTTTATAAAAACTAGCTTCCCCAAGCTTAGAATTTTCCATAGTACTAGAAATAATGGTATCCAAATAATTAATGCTAATAACATTGCTACTAGAATGAAAATAAAAATCTCTCATATTTTTGTTGTTTTCCATTAAGACAAACTAGTAAAAATAAAAACAAGCAACAAGTAGAAATAATCCTAACTAAACGAAAAGATATAATTGCAGAATCTAAAGGAAATATCTTCGAGCACTCACACCCGAGGATGTGAGTACCTTTCACCTTACCTCCCCGGTAATGGCGCCAGAAAAGAGCTTGATGTCTACGCACGCTTCTATTCTTGTAGACAGTGTTTGGCCTCCAAGTGAAGAAGTTTGTAGAACAGCAGCAAGTTTCCCTTAAGTGGATCACCCAAGGTTTATCTAACTTAGGGAGGTAGAGGTCAAAGATATCCCTCTCAAGGGACCCTGCAATTAAGACACGAGAAGTCTCTTGTGTCCCCAACACACCCAATATACTTGTCAGGTACATATGTGCACTAGTTCGGTGAATAGAGAGTAAAATACAAGCAGTATGGATGATAATAAGTGATAATAACAATCTGAAATAAATATGAAAGCAAGCAAACATGTAGCAGAACAGGCAGAAAACGATGTTTCAATACTTGGAAATAAGGCCTAGGGCTCCTACTTTCACTAGAGGACACCCTCAACAATGAAAACATAATTGAATGCATAAATATCATTTCTTCACTATGCTACTCCGAACCACTCTCCGGTCGAATAACGGACACTAATCATTGCGTACGGCTTTAACAACACTCCTCAGAGTAAGAACTTTCCCAACCAAGTAACCCCCATGCTATCACCATGGGACCCAGATGGTTCCACGCAAACACCACAATTTCATAGGTTCATCTTCCAGCACAAGATATAAATATCATGCTAAACCACACGGTGCACACACTATCACCTTTACTCCGTGATCAAAGTGTTTACGGAGATAACAAAACCACTTGAGTAGCATAACAAATGAAGATCAATCTACATATTCAACTAGATTACAAATCTCATGATCACATAAAGATCACACCATGGGAGAGAGAGATGAACCACATAGCTACCGGTAGAGCCCTCAGCCTCGGGGTAGAACTACTCCCTCCTCATCATAGGAGACAGCAACGGCGATGGAGATGGCTTCCGGGGGAACTTCCCCGTCCCGGCAGATTGCCAGAACAGAGATCTGTCCCCCGAAACTTGTCGGTGGCGGCGGCGGAGCTACGGATGTATTTTGCGGAAAAGGTCGATTCCCCTAGGGTTTATGCATCGGGGAGTATATATGGGAGAAAGGGCGATGCCGGGAGGTGGCCAGGGGGGTCACACCCATAGATGGCACGGCCGGGGGGACCCACGCCACCCCATGGTGTGGCCCCCTCCGGGGCTCTTTGGGACTTGTGGAAGCTTCTGGGACTTTTAGGACTTCTGGCTTTCGAATTTTCCAATTCCGAGAATATTTCCAGAACAACTTTTCTGAAACTAAAAAACGAAAGAAAACAAGGAACTGACTCTGAGGCATCTTGTTAATAGGTTAGTCCCGGAAAACATGTAAAAATGACAAAAAGTGTAAGGAAAACATGTGGGAAACAACATGAAAACAACATGGAACATCATAAATTAGGGATACGTGTATGACGTATCACACGTGAGTGATCAATGCTTCCCTCCGCGAAGGTCCTATCTTTTACATTTATGTTGAGTCAGTAAACCTACTTCCTTCTGTCTAAGCAAGCATTTGAGTTGTTGTGATTCATCCAGCTACATGTTGATTTACTCAATCATGTTCTTTGTTCTTCTTTGTTTCTGCAAATACTTTTATCTGCTTGAATACCACTTTGAAAGTTACCAATGTTTGCAAAGAGACCGTTATAATTGAGCATGATAAACTCTGCAATATAGCTCTAGTATAAAAGAGTTTGATCGAAAGACAAGTACATTGTTAATTGTTCTCTGACCAAGAACGAAGTTTGCCTTCACCAATTGTGATTTACTTTTTGCACCTTTGTTGTTACTTTACTTGTTTCAAGTTTGATTATATGAGGAGAATTGCTGTCTAAAATGACTTGTTCTTTGTAGATGTGATGCCTCTTGTCCGTATTTTATTTTATCGACACCTCACTCCATAAACCTGTGGTCATGTTTACTGAGTTTAGTTTCGCTTGGGGACAAGCGAGGTCTAAACTTGGGGGGAGTTGATACGTCCATTTTGCATCACCGTTTTATGTTGTTATTTTCTGTTATTCGTCGATATATTTCATGTTATGATGCATACCTTATGTTACTTTATCTTATTTTGCATGTTTCATAATTTTTGGAGAATAAACACCGGGACCAGAAATCTGATGGAAAAAGCACCATCGAGATACCATATTTCAGAAGATTAGAAGAAGAAGGGGGACACCGAAGGGGTCTTAGAAGTTTAGAGGAGGACTCCATCCAGAAGGGGAGCCAGAGGGGGGCCACTAGGGGCCCACACCATGAGGTGGCGCACCCCCTGGCCGCGCCACCAGGTGGTGTGACCACCCTGGCCCACCCCTGGTCGAGGTCTTTCACGTACTTGACCCCCAGGGAACCCTAAGCCCCATACCATCATCGAAGAATTATTCCGCCGCCACCTCGGGGCAGAAAACACCCGAGAGAGAAAACTCTCTTGCAGGGAGAAATCTGCGGGGGAAATTTCTCTCCGGAGAGGGGAAATCACCGCCATCGTCACCGTCATCACTCCGGGCTTCATCGGGATCATCGTCATCATCATCCTCATCACCATAACCATCACCCTCATCATCCACCGTCATCCCACTGTAACAATTAGGGGCCTCTATCGTTGTTTTACATTAGATCTCTGTCCCGGTGTGGATTACTTGTTACTAGTTGATGCTGGTGAGATTTATCGATGTTAGCACTTTATGACCAGATTTTTATCATCCATTATATCACCTCTGATTATGATCTATATGATGTGGTGTGAGTAGTTCGTTTAGTTCTTGAGGACATGGGAGAAGTCATGATGTTAGTAGTGAAGTTATATTGAAGTAATATCTCGTGGTTCGGTATTTAAATTATGGTGCTATTCTTCTAGTGGTGTCATGTGAACGTCGACTACATGATACTTCACCTTTATGGGCCTAGGAGGATGCATTGTGTATTTGGATACTAATTGTGGGGTTGCCGGAGTGAAAGAAACCGAAACCCCCGTTAGGAAACCAATGCATGAGGGAGCGTAGAATCCCGGAGTTTAAGGATGTGGTTAGTTTTATCTTAATTACTTTCTTATATTTGCGGATGCTTACGAGGGGTATAATCACAAGTATGTATTAGTCCTAGTTGGGCGGTGCATTAGCATAGGTTCACCCACACAACACTTCACGAACCAATGGATATTAATCAACCGTAACAGAGCGAAAACACTTCACAAAATTCCCATGTGTCCTCGAGAACGTTTGGTAGTCATAAGTAACTCAACCGGCCTGTCCTTTGCTGTCAAAAGGATTGGGCCACTCGCTGCAATATTATTTACTGCACGTTATTAACTCGCACTTTATTTATCTGCTATATCCAAAACAACCAAAAACCCTTTTGCTAGTGTTTAAAGTGAATCCTCTATCCAACCTGCTTGTCAACACCTTCTGCTCCTCGTTGGGTTCGACACTCTTATTTATCGAAAGTACTACGATACAACTCCTATACTTGTGGGTCATCAGCGGCCACCGCCGTCTCGAGCCCGGACGCTGCCGCCCACTCCCTGTTGTTTGAGGTACGTACTTCCTCTCCTGTTTTTCCCGCCGACGACTGCAGTGTTTCTAGGTCCTTGTCCCTAGATCCTTGGCACCGCAGCACCAGCAGATGGCCGTGACTATGCAACCAAATCCATGTTGAGAAGTTCAATTTCCATGTATATGGTCACAAATTGCATGTTGAGAAGTTCAATTTCCACGTGTAAAAAAAATGATGATGCCAGTTTTGGTCTGACCACTCTTAGGGTGACCTCTTTTAAGTTTCTGCTTATGCAGAAGCAAGTTTCTAGATTTTGGTGGGGAGGAAACTGCTAGAAACTCCCTAAGAGACTTCTTTTGACTTCTATAGTATTTGGTTATTCGCTAGGATGAGTTATGACATGCCCGTTATACCCCCGAACGTGATATGTGCACTTAATAAACTTATATGTATGATACATACACTATATTTAAATAGAAAATGAGGTAGATATTAAAATAAGATAATATGAAAAGGTCATAGTTATTTTGGAATTACATAAAAAAATATTCATTAATCCAGTACATGCCAGTATGTTATATCAGTACACAATTATTCACCAATTTTGGCTGAATAGTACATAAATTTTGGAGAGCAACAATTGTATACATCTAGTTTTTGGAGAGCACAAATTCACCAATTGTGTGGCTTACCAGTACACAATTATTCACCAATTGTGTGGTAACAGTACACAAATTTTTGGAGAGCAACAATTGTATACATCTAATGTTTGGAGAGAACAATTGTACTCAATGCATCCCTGACAGGTTGGGAGATTAACCAACAATTATGTACTCCAGACATTTCTGTGATTACGTTGTTCATGGTAGGCAGTTTTGTTTTCCAAACCTTAATAGAAATTGTTTGCCTCTGCAGGGACGTGGCCCTGTAGAGGACTTCTTCAACATGGCTACCTGTGGGAGCTGAAAACGATCGAAGGCCTCCACGACATAATCAACCAGAACGACTGGAAGCAGGATGGCATCGTGAACGGCATCAACACGGCCGAATGGAACCCCAAGGTGGACGTGCATCTGCATTCGTACGATTACACCAACTACATCTTCGAGACGTTGGACACGGGCAAGAGGTAGGGCAAGGAGGCGCTGCAGCGGCAGCTGGGCCTGCAGGTGCGTGACGACGTGCCAGTCATCGGGTTCATAGGGCGCCTGGACCGGCAGAAGGGCATAGACCTGATCGCAGAGGCGATGTCGTGGATCACGCAGCAGGACGTGCAGCTGGTGATGCTGGGCACAGGACAGCCGGAAGTGGAGGACATGCTACGGTGGTTCGAGGGGGAGCATAGGGACAAGGTGCGCGGGCAGAGCGGGTAGTCGCCGGCGAGACCTTGGAGATGCGGGGCGGGGGCAGGAGCTTGGAGATGCGGGGTTGGAGGCTCGGGATCCGTTGGGGCACGGTGCAGATCTGGCGGCGTAGGGCGGGGCGCGGGCCGGCGGCTGCCCCTGGCGGAGAAACGGCGGCGGAGGAGGCCCCTGGGAGCTCTGTCAGGTTGGGGACGGAGAGAGGACGCGAATCTGATTTTTTTTCTCCCTGCCTGCTAGTTTTTTTTTTTGCAAGGTAATACGATCTCATTTATAAGATAAAAATCCGGTTACAAGACACGTAAACACCGACAATACAGTACTGAAAGGATAGAAAAATCTTGTGCAAACAACCATCGTCTGTCCCTCTCCTTCGGCACCACCGAAGCAACCACCAAGAGAGTAGACAGATCACCTCTTCACTTGAGATCGACGCGGCTCCATCGCTGATCTGCAGCTTTACGGACCTCCAAAGTAGTTTGCCAAAAGCAAAACTATTATTGTTGAACGAATCAGACCGGGGCAACGTGTCCCCGGACGCGCCATCGAACTCCAGACCTGGCATCCCCGCACGACTACAACGTCGGAGAAGGATACCAGAACTGACAGCCTACAACCACAAATCCAACACAAGATGCACCATCTTCCTGATATCAACTGCGCAGGCAACCGTCTGCGCGTACTCCCGGACGACCAATCCTCCCTGCTCCACCATGACATCGGAGACAACACCGCAGCAACGGGGACAGAGCAGAAGGAGAGACACACCTGATGGGATCGCCGCCACCGCCTCGCCGACACCATCCATGAACTCTAAAGCCATCGATCTGAAGGATCGGCAAACACACGATGCCATCAACTCTGAGACGTCGCCATGAGGGACGACGCCGGTGTGGGAGTAGAGTTGGGGCAGATTTATTCGTCGCGACGCTGCTCCCACCACCCCAATGCCGCACCACAATCTACAGAACCAAAACCTAACTACAGAGCGGAGGAACGGGATCCCCCCTCCCTCCTGTCGCCGGAGCAGCAGTCGGAGGGAGAGGGGACCAGCGCGCCGGCCGGTGAAGATCGGTGGTAGGCGATCGTGCCCCTAGTCGCCGCTCCTGGCGGCTAGGTCACGGAAAACTCTCCCCCTGCCTGCTAGTTGACCGGTTCGGCTGTGCTGGGGAAGGTGGGGTGGTAATTGCCCATAATTATTCACAACAATATGTCTACTTGTCTTGCAAGTTTTTTCAATTCACAAACCGTCGTGTTCCAGCCTAGAAAAAGTCATCATATGTGGAGGTAGAGGTACACGTTTTTTTTTGCGGGTAAAACTAGATCTTTATTAAACAGACGGAATTACAATTGGTTCAAGCACCATCGCCTGAAGAAGGCAGTCAGGTCCTGAATCGAACCATACACGGTTGCGGTGTTCTGTCCTTGCATGAATTGCAAGACAGTGGCTAGCCCAAACATGTCCACGATCAACTTTTACAAAGGTGCAAACTCTACCTTCCCTAGCCAACTCTTTAATCTCTGAAATAATATGCAAGTAAGGCGAACGATCTTGTGCCTTATCTCTAAGAGCAGTAACCAGCTGAGAGCAGTCCGACTCAATCAGTATAGGCAATTGGCTGTGTTTGGTTGCTATGTCAAGACCCTCCAAACAAGCAAGTAATTCCGCTTCTAGAGCTTCATCACACGATGGTAGAAATCGGCATGCTCAGAAGATGATTTGTCCATCTGAATCACGTAGAACCATACCTGTACCACCAGTGCCGTCCTCCCTTTTGAATGATCCATGAATGGTCAATTTAACCCAGCCCAGAGGTGGCTTACACCAAGGTTTGTCAGGAGGGGATTTGTTCCGTACTTGGACAGGAACATGAGCAGCAGCTACCATCGGTTGTTTGCCTTTCAGAATCTGATCTGTTGGAGCAGCTTTGATATTTTGCAAGATCTTGAGGTAACCGGTTAAGAAACTCACGGATCCTTCAATAGTCGGAAGGGGCTTGTCATGAGTAGCCTCATTACGGGCGTGCCATACTCTCCAAGTAATTAGAAGAAAATTATTGATCATCTGTTCCGGAATTGCCAGGACTACTGATCTGAACCAGGATAGTGGAGACACTTGGAGGTCACCCTCCGTAGGTAGGTTCCAGAGTCGTCGCATTTCCGTCCAAATCCGGCTTGCATGCTGACACTTAAACAGGAGTGTGTGCCACATCCTCATCCTCTAAGCCACAGATCCTGCAGATGCCAGTTACCTTCATACCACGACGTCGCTTATTTTCCTCAGTTGCCAGCGCATTGGATGCCGCCTTCCATGCAAAAATTTTAACCTTCGGTGGTACCGACGATCGCCATATTTTTGCCCAGCAGGGACACTGCCCATCTGGCCTGACACTCGAGGCAGCAAAATCACATTGTTCTGATAACTCATTCAGCGCAAGTTTATAAGCACTCCGGACTGAGAAGATACCTGTTTTCTCCGGCTGCCATGCAAGCATATCCATCTGCCCATTCTTTGACGGTTTAATTTTCAGAATGCCGATGGCGTCGATTGGTAGAAAAGTGTCTCGAACCATCTGTTCCTTCCATGAGCCATGCTCATCAAGCAGTTTAGAGACACGTCGAACTCGCTTATTCCCACGAGGCGTAAGGACTTTTCCATAAACATTCCTCGGGATCCAACTGTCTCGCCATATCTTGATATTTGTACCATTACCAACCCGCCAAATGATCCCTTTCTTTAAAAGTTCCAGTCCATGAGCAATTGCAGTCCAGGTGGAAGAAGGGTTACCGGTGAAGACCGTGTCAACCAACTCACCATGTGGGAAGTATCGCGCTTTCAAGACACGAGCACATAAGGTATCAGGAAAAGCGATCAGCCCCCAAGCTTGGCGTGCTAGAAGAGCCTGATTGAAGAGTCTCATGTCACGGAATCCCATACCACCATGCAATTTAGAGCAAATTAATTTGTTCCAGCTTACCCAATGGGTCTTGCGTTTACCTCGTTCCACACCCCACCAATAGTTACGGATCAATTTCGTGAGATCATCACACACAGAGGCCGGTAACTTGAAAACTCCCATCACATAGGTCGGTATAGCCTGTGCAATTGCTTTAATGAGGACTTCTCGGGAACTTTGAGCTAACAGACCATCACCCACTCAATTAGACGCTTGCTGAGACGAGATTGCAGATTCTCAAATCGTCCCTTGTGCATGCGACCATCAGGAGTCGGCAGTCCAAGATATGTGACCTCAAAATTCTCCTGTTCCACTTGCAAGACTGAACGAATCTCATCTTTTACACCTTGTGCACATGAAGTGCTGAACGTAATGGAACACTTAGAAGGGTTGATAAGTTGCCCAGTACCAGAAGCGTACCTATCAATGATATGCTTAATCCTCGAAGCCTCCGCCACGACGCACGGAAGAACAACAATGTATCATCAGCAAATAAGAGATGTGAAATCCCCGGTGCCCCGCGACACACTCTCAAGGGGGTCACGCCATTGTCCTCCACTTCTTTCCTCAGCAAAGAAGATAAACCATCTGCCACAAACAAGAATAGAAAGGGGGAAAGAGGATCCCCCTGTCGTATTCCTCGTGTAGGAGAAAACGCTTCCAATAGGGTTCCATTAAATTTAACCGAGTATCTCACCGTGGTAACACAAGCCATTATCCACTGCACCCACTGGTGACAAAACCCCATCTTATGCATTGTCGTCTCCAGAAAGGACCAATCCACTCTGTCATAAGCTTTAGATAAATCCAGTTTATAAGCACAGAAGGATGAGTTCGGAGAAGTACCATGTTCCATATAATGTAAACACTCGAAGGCCAATAGTGCGTTGTCCGTGATCATCCTCCCGGGGACAAAGGCACTTTGATTTTCTGAAATAATGTCCCCCAATAAAGGGCGCAGACGATTAACCATACATTTAGAGACCACTTTGTAGAGTACATTACAAAGCCCAATAGGACGATAATCCTTCAACTCAACCAGGTTATCAATCTTCGGTATCAACACAATAGAGGTATCATTTGTACCTCCCGGCATAAGACCCGTTGTGAAAAATTGCTTCACCGCTTTGATAACATCACCTCTCAGTATCTCCCAATTCCTCTGATAAAAGCGTGCTGGAAAACCATCAGGACCCGGGGCTTTAATAGGGCCAATTTGGAAGAGTGCATCCGAGATTTCAACGTCCGAGAAATCCTTGCATAATTGAACATTCATATCCGTTGTAACTTGTTCAGTAATAAGAGATGTGATAGAATCACAATTTAAGGACGGGTCTCGAGTATATAAGGATTTAAAGTATGATACCGACATGCGCTCCATCTCAGAGGGGATAGTTTTGATCACACCATCAGTATCCCGTAACTTTGCAATTTTATTTCTCCGTGCACGCCAAACAGCCTTATGGTGAAAGTACTTGGTGTTACGATCACCCTCTCTAAGCCAGTCGATGCGAGAGCGCTGCAACCACAACATTTCTTCTCTATAGAGGATTTCATTCATCAGATCATTTGTTGCACGAATCTCAGACCGAGTAGCGTCTGACTCGAGTAGCTGTTTCAACCTCAAACGTAACCGGGCCAGTTTCTTAGTGATATTACCAAACTTCCGTTTTCCCCATTGCTGGAGTTTCCGCATAACAGTTTGTAGCCCATCTGTAACAGTACCCAGATCAGTATGGACTCCAGTTTCCCTCCAAGCAGAATCTATTATTTCTTTCAAAGCCGGTTCTCTCTCCCAGAATATCTCATACTGCATACATCTGCCACGTTGAGCCGGTCTGGTCTCCTTATCAATCTTCACCAAAATAGGACTATGATCAGAACATGGGGAAACCAAATGTACAACCGAGGTCTCCGAATAAATATCTCTCCAACTATTGTCCGCCACGGCTCGGTCCAGACGGACCCACACATTCTTGTTACCTGCTCTCTTATTATCATACGTGTAGGGTAGACCGGAGAAGCCTAGGTCATTGAGTTCGCACACCTCGAGGCAGTCCCGGAATGCCACCATTTGCGGTTCTGCACGTAAGCACGCTGAGAAGTGCTCGTACTGCCATTGTACCTCGTTGAAATCACCAAATACCAACCATGGTAACGACGAAGAGGCCCGGAGTGCCGTCATGAGAGACCAAATTGTGACGATTCTCCACCCGAGAAAAATAATACATATTGCTCTAGCAACAGGTTGGTGACTTTATACACATTGCTCTGGCAGCAGCTTGTTCCATCTAACCGAGGAACACAAAAAACAAAACCTATGCACCTTAACTTACACATGCCAAAATATACATACATTTTTAACCCTGATAACTTCACTTGCCCTGGTACCGTCGTACAAGCTTAACTCATCGTATTCAAACCACACACAATCTGCACTTTTTGAGTTTGCTACTCAAGTACTCAAACAACAACACAGTTGGGCACTGTCAGCTTCAGTGAGACCAGAGGCATGATGTCATCTTCGTCGAGGAAGGCGGCCGACACATGGCTTGCTCCCAGGTCAGTGCAACAAGCCTGGCCTACTCGGCCAGCAGCTCGAAACCATCCTTACCTCCTGAGTGGATTTGCATCAGCTCTTGCCACTTGCAGGTTAGGCTCAACCAGACCCTGCTCAAAAACATCCAAAATACAACCAAGGAGTACAATGTCTCAGTGAGAGATGAAAAATGTGAGCAAGCAGGAACTACTACTACCTGTAATGAAGTTTAGGCATCATGAGTTGATAACATCTTTCGAGATTTCTCCAAAGAGCTATTTTATAAACTGTCTATAGATAGCTAACAGGAATGTTGCTAGTTTTCTACTGCTGAGATGAAAAACAACGAGAAAGTTGAAAAGGTTCGCGAGCACCATCTCAGACTCAGATTCAGAACTTTACTTTGGTCAAGACAGCCCAGTCTCTGTTGTCAAGACATAAGTAAGGGCATGTACCTCGTATAGAAATACACCTTACTTGCCAATTCATTTTTCTCAACTCCACTTGTAAATTTATGTACCAGATCAGACCATGCATGCTAATTGCATAGTCAAGGATTTGAACTACACAGATCGGCATGTTAATAAATCACATGGAATGTACAGCGTACACAAATATGCATACTAGTAGTGTTTTGCTAGATGATTTAATGCTCACTAGGAAAGAATAGAAGCAGATGCAGCAGAGGCAACGCTCAGAACATGGTATAATGTACAACCAGCCACTACTAGTGCTCTAAGCGAGAGGTGCGTAGTAAGATTGTATCCAAACTACACAAAATATTCCTAGCAAAATGTTCCTCTCATTTTGGCAAAAACCTAGATAATGCACACACACACACCAGATGATGCACCATCTGCAGCACGAAAACATACATAGGGGAAACCAGAGATTAAACATTCATTTTAATCCTAATAACTTCACTTGGTCTGACCCAGATGCCAAGTAAACACGTAGGCTCGACATTGTCCGTGCACAACAGCAGTTTAAACTGACATCCTATATCAACCATATGGTACAAAGTAAACCATTGGTTGTATCCTCAAGTTCTGAATGTTGGAAGTATAAATGACAGGCTAAATTTTTGGAGTTCTTTTCAGTTGTTTTTTCTCCATGAAACCATGGATAGTTCTCGTGTTTGAGCAAAGCATTGATCAATATATAAGATCCAAAAATTATGGTCTAATCAACTTAAATCAAAGTATTTCCTATTTTATTTTTCAAATTGCTCTCTTCTATCATAGTTCTGATCATCGCCACATCGGACCACATTCCAGCATCAACATATATATTGGATAACATAATATGATAGCTAAGATCACTGGGATTCTGTTCAAATATTCTTTTTGAAACTAGCTCAGCAATATCCGTTCTGTTATGCACTCTGCAAGCCGCCAAGAGGCATCCAAGAACATCTATTTCTGTCCCTTCTTGTAAACTTGAAATAAACTTCCAGGCATCGTCAAGTTTCCCAGATCTTCTGTAAAGATCAACAACGCATGAGTAATGCTCCTTATCCGGGGAGATACTGTAGTCTTGTGACATGGAACCATAGAAGTGCAAGCCCTTGTCAGCAAGTCCTGCGTGGCTACAAGAAGATAACAGAGCCACAAATGTCACTTTATCAGGCGCAATTCCCTCTCTCCTCATCAGATTAAATAACATTATTGCTTCATCTTCGTGTCCATGCTTTCCAAATGAAGATATCAGTGTGTTATATGTAGCAGTATCTCGCTCGGTCATCCGTTGAAAAATCGCTTTTCTCTTTTCCAGGCAATAGCATTTGCAGTACATGTCTATAAGCGCGTTACTAACTGAGCAGACTGAACTCATGTAATGCCTAACAACATATTTGGTCAAATGTTTTCTGTTTTAAATAAATTATTATCCCACAATTTTTTAATGTTTTCCCCAATAAAAGAAGCAGCATAATTTGAATAAGACCACATGTCCCCATAGACCACACCAAGGCTCTGAAGTGCCAAGTGTAGCGCTGTGATCCATTGTCTCCTTAACTAAATATATAAAAATAGAAACATCTTTGGAATCGATATAAGGCAGCAATTTTAAAAAATATCTTATACTGTAGATAAGGACTCTTTGCTACCTCTGAACATTTGAATGTTATTACAGAAACATGTCGGGCACTTCTAAGCACGGGTTCATTCCCGAAGCCAGTGCCAAGGAAGAGGGTTGGGATGTCCACGCCGCAACCGGCAATGAGGAAGAGGGCCGGGAGGCCGACGCTGCCGCAACCGGCAATGAGGAGTAGGAGTACTTTGAGGAAGAGGGTGATAACACCAGCGATGGTGGCGGAACTGACCGCACGGCTGGTGGTAGCGGCGATGCCGACCCGACGACCTCTGAGAAGAAGAAGAAGGCACACGCGCCAAGGAAGGACCGGACGCCGCAAGTGCTCGCCAACGTCATAGATACGATCACTAAGGTCTCGCCAAGTGGCCTACCATTGGAGCCTCCAACGGTTTCCTCAAGGTACAATATGCAACTAGGGTGCATCGTCCGGAAAAGCATGTCGATCAACACGATGGACCTTAGAAGCAGCGCAACACGGGTTTGGTCGAAACCCTCATGAAGAAGCTTCACCAACGATACACGTTCCCGGAGCCATTCAATAAAAGGGTGGACTCTTTAGCCCTCACGAAGATGAGAACCGCCTTGAGCAGCTGGAGATCCCGGGTGAAGAAGAACATTATGGAAGGTAAAAGCTGGGAGGAGATAAGTCGCAAAGAGCCGACGCTCGAGGAAGAAAGCTTCGACATACTAAAGTTGTATGTAAACACTGAGGAGTGTAATAAATGGACCGAATGGGGGAGGGATATGCGTGACCAGAACATAGGGTCCAACATTGTGGAAGCGGCTGTTACGGAGGAAAACAACATGTTTGGGAGAAGAAGGACCGCGAGATTGAACGTCTTGGAAAAGATAACCCCTTGCACAAAATCACGGATTTACAGGTTAGAAACTTTGTCCGGTCCCGCTACTTCTTAGACTGGAAGACGGGGGAATTCGTGACGAAAGACCAGGCTGTTGGGAATATGCCCTAGAGGCAATCATGTATGATGTATTTCCAATGTATTCATAAAGTTATTAAGTTGTCCTTGTTTTGAACATCTGATATATGTCATTGAATATGTGATTCGATTGTGGAACTATATATTCATGTTGTTGGGCCAATAGCTCCTGTGCGACGGGTTTCAGTTGAATTGGAAGGAATGCGACGTTTTTCGACGAAATAGCCTACGTGCGACGGATTGGAGGGAGAAAATAGCTCACGGGCGAACAGGCATTAAAACCTTAGTCAATTAGTTCCATTTGCGTTAAGACATGTCATAACTAATTTGCCCCCAAATTAATTAGCACCGCATCCCCTCAAAGTGCTCGCGCTCGAACTGAACTGTCCTGCCAGCGCTTTTTTCTACAGCTCTGGCGGCGGCGGCGGCGGCGACGGCGGCGGCGGAGCCCCCTTCTCGGCGGCAGCGGATCCGCTCCCCTTTCGGCGGCGGCGGCCATGGTGGTGAGTGAATAGTATAGGCAAGCATCTAGTCCCAATTTCATGTGCCTGTATGTAGATCTGAGCTCTGTTTTGCTTGTTCAAACCGATAGAAGGTGAGAGGTGGCGGCGCGGTGAGAGGAGCCCGTGGTCAGGTCGAGAAGGAGCTGCCAGATTCAGCTTCGAACAGGTAATGCGGCCCCTCCCGCCCTTTTGTTCATGCGATCCTTGCTCTGTCTGACACTGCCGCATATAATAGAGGGGATGCTGCTGAAACCTTCGAATTTGTAATCAATTTCTTTCCATCGACGGCAAAATTAGTTGATGGTAGCATTCAGAGTATCCAGAGAGACACAACTGTGAAATGGGAGGTTGATTGTGCAGAGATTGATCCCAATGAGCTACGTGAGATGGAAGAGAATGCAGTTAGGAAATTAGTGAAAAAAATTGGGGAAACAGTGCTTTGGGGTCCAGATCAAGAGGTTTCAGTATTGCGGTACGATGATTTCAAAGAAGAGTATGTCAAAATTGAAGATGGTGAAGATATTGTTGATGAAATCGATAGGCAAGAGGGCTGGGCAAACCTCAGGGCTGAATTTTTTGCTGAGCTCGTTGATCTGAATGTTGGCTCGAAGGTGGGTTATGTGCCGTCACAGTTGGCTATGCAGGATGCAGATGCTGATTGGGCTTCACAGAGGCATATCGTTCCCATTTTTACTGATCTGACAGTAATAAACGATGGGGCTAATGTAGATGCAGAAGAGGGAAATGTTGCTGTTGTTGATTGGAATGCAGTTGAGTTGGAGGAGCCTACTGATTTGGTCATTGCACCAATTGCTGACACTGAGATGGCCAAACTATTTGGCATTCCAGTCGATGACAGAGATGAGGAGGAGAGGGATGAAGCTAATACAAGTGATAACGATGACAGAGAGTTGAGTGATGTAGATGAACAGTTGATGGAAGATGCTGCAGATGATGTAGATGATGCAAATGATGAAGAGCTGGTGCATGTGTATGACAAGGAGAACCCTGTCATTCAAGTGGGGAAGTTGTGGCCAAACATGGAAGAGTTCAGGTTGTCTTTCAAGACTTATGCAGTCAGACATCAGTTTGATGCCAAGACAGTTTGGACTGATCGAAAGAAGTTTTATGCTAAGTGCAGAGGTTTTGATGGTAGTGGTAAGAAGGCTTGCAAGTGGTACATATCTGCTAGACTGCAGCCTGATGGAAGTACTGTTAGAGTTAACCAAATCCCTTATAAGCATACTTGTCTGACAAGTTCACAGAAAAAATCAAGCATGACATCACAGATTTGGGTTGCAGAAAAGATAACTCCAATTTTGGCAAGAACACCCAACACTACTGCCAAAAGACTCCAAGTAGACTTGGAAAAGTTATACCCCATTAAACTGGCTTATACCACAGTGTGGAAGGCTAAACAAAGAGCAATGAAGCATTTGTATGGTGATTGGGCAAACACATTTAGGCTGCTTTACAATTTCAAAGCAGAGGTGGAGAAAAGGTCACCTGGCAGTGTTGTCGAGATAGATACCGAGGTATCAGAGGATGGCAAGGTTTATTTCTCCAAATTCTTTATGGCTTTAAAGCCTTGTATCGATGGCTTCAAAGCAGGATGTCGTCCATATTTGAGCATAGACTCATCATTTTTGACAGGCAAGTGGAATGGTCAGTTAGCAGCATGTAATGCTCTAGATGGACATAACTGGATGTTTCCAGTTGCTGTTGGCTTGTTTCAGTCAGAGACAGAAGCTTCATGGACATGGTTCATGATGCAGTTGAAAAGATGCTTAGGGCCAGTGTCACCTTTGGCAGTACACACAGATGCATGCAAAGGTTTGGAAAATGCAGTTAAAATGTGTTCCCACATGCTGAGCAAAGGGAGTGCTTCGGCCATTTGTGGATGAATTTGATTAAAAAATTTAGAGGAGATGAATTTGGGAGGATGTGGCCAGCAGCAAGATCTTACACTAAACAGACACATTCATATCATCTTAATAAGGTTATGGCAACATGTGAGGAGTTTGGTACATGGTTGAACACCTACCATTCTTTATTATGGTACAGGTCTGGATTCAACACTGCCATCAAGTGTGATCATATCAACAACAATTTGGCAGAAAGTTTCAACAACAAGGTGAAGCAACTAAAAGATTTGCCTGTGCATGACATGGTTGATCAAATCAGGATCATGCTCATGCGGCTGTGGGAATTGAGAAAAAAGATTGGTGATTGTTTGCAAGGTGATAAACTTCCAGCAGTGGTGCAACAGGTGGTCAACAGAAGCAGAGGTCTTACACATTTGTCTGTTGAAAAATCATCGTTGTGGGGTGCTGAAGTTAGAGATAACAAGACTGGAAGAAGGCATGTTGTTAACACAGAATTGCATGATTGCAGTTGCCTAGAGTGGCAGGCCACTGGTAAACCATGTGATCATGCAATTCTTTTCTTAGCTGGCCAGCACAAGATAAATATGCATCCATATCTGCATGACTATTATTCAGTAGCAAAATTCAAAGCTGCATATGCAACTCCAATTCCACCTCTTACAGATCAGAAGCAGTGGCCAGAAGTGCCTCTTGAATTTTCCATGTGTCCTCCTCTAGTAAAAAGAAAGGCAGGCAGACCTAAACAGAGTAGATTCAAAGCATGGTTCGAAAAAGGTGGGAGTAGTAAGAAGGGCAAAAAGGACAAGAAAGATGAAAAGCCAAAAAGGGCTCAAAAGGGTAACAAAAACAGATGAAAGAGGTGCCAAACACTGGGGCACAGAGAGGGATCTAGGCTATGCATTTTCTCTCCTCCTAAACCCAGAAAGTATGTGCTTGTTTATTTGTGTTTGTTCATATTTTAGTTTTTTTTTCAATTATAAAAATGTGGCATTCTTTCTTGTTTTCAGGAGGAAGTTTCCAAGTCAGCCTATTGTTGTTGAAAAGTGTTGGCCAACAAAAAGAGCAAGAGTCAGTGGCAGCAGAAGGAAATCAAGTCAGTGGCTAGAACAATTTGGTGCTCAAACTGAATTTGAAACTGCTGGTGTCACTGGAACTGAAGAAATTGCAGTCGAGACTGTCGAAACTGCTGTTTCTGAAACTGTTGTCACTGTCGAAACTGAACCTGAAGCTGCTGTCGAAACTGAACCACAAACGGAAGCTGAAGCTGCTATTGTCACTGTCGAAACTGAAGTTGTGCACAGTGTCGAAACTGAATCTGCTATCCCCGAGTTTCATGAGGTGGTATCATCGTGGTCCCCGAGTCCAGTGAAAAAAACCAAGATGATGAGTGAACTTGTGTGCGTAGTAGAACCAAAAAAACCAAATGGTAAGGCGAAGAAGGGTACACGTCGTGGTCGGAAGAGATAGAACTGTTGATCATTTCAAATTTATGGCATGTAATAACATTTGTTGGGCACATGTTTCCATCAAAAATTATTTGGTTATTGTTTGGCATGTACCGGGAACTTATTTGGCATGTAATAATATTTGATGACAAATTCAAATTTAGGTTCAAATTCAAATTTTGACTCAAGTTGAACTTATTTGGCATGTAATAATATTTTGATGTTTCAATGCTACCTCAACTCAAATGTGATTTTTATCTGATCATTCTGAGCTCTTTTGTTAAGTTAGACTCATAGTCATGAAAAATGTGTTTCAAACGGCCTCATAAGGTAGGGTAAACGCCCCCCTTTCTGAGAGGGTTGTTTTTTGCATCTTCTCTAAATCATCCAAATAAAATTCCCACACCTCTCTCGTACCTATATAGTGTAAATATGAAGTCTCATTATTTTTTGAATTAATTTTGTATTTTATTCTTTTATTTTTTTCTGAAATCATTATTTAATTAAAAAACACATATTTTGAATCTTATTTATATTTATTTTTGGTTCCTACACGACATAATAATACTATGTGCTCAAGTTTTCTTAAAATCCAT
Organism: Alopecurus myosuroides; assembly: GCA_028641055.1. Classification (NCBI taxonomy): domain Eukaryota; kingdom Viridiplantae; phylum Streptophyta; class Magnoliopsida; order Poales; family Poaceae; genus Alopecurus; species Alopecurus myosuroides. The sequence goes on along the minus strand of CM054059.1, from coordinate 360,497,266 downwards.
AATAAAACATATACATATTTACTTATGATCTAAAACACACAACATTTACTCTTTGAAATCCATAGTACATGTACAAGAATCTCATATTCTCAAAGGCATTTTCATGTAATTGTACATAAACCATGTTTATAATTTTTTTTGGTTTCTATACAACATCATACGACTATGGGCGAAAGCATTTATTTTTTTGATTTTTTTGAATTAGTTATGATCTAGAACACACCAACTTCGATCTTCGAAATCCATACTACTCTGTACAAGTTTCCCATATTCTTGAAGACATTTTCATGCAATTCTATATAAATCATGGTTATATTTTTTTTTGGTTTGTATGCAACATAATAAGACTATGGGCCAAAAGCATTTCTTTTTTTGATTTTTTTTAAATTATTTGTGCTCGTTTTAAAAAAAGTCAACGTTTTCACAAAAACGTTGACCGACTCAAAATCAAAGTTTTTAATTTTTTTTGATTTGTATGCAACATAATAAGACTAAGGGCCAAAAGCATTTCTTTTTTTGAATTTTTTTGAATTACTTATGTTCAACCCTAGCTCATTTTGTCAATATCGTCAACGTGTGATTTTTGGTTTTAACATTTGGATGTAACAATTTCGCCATTTTTTATAGCAACCTAGTTGCATAAGTAGACCATGTGCGCTGGCTGTACATAGTTTTGATTTTTTTTGAATTAGTTATGCTCAACCCTAGCTCATTCCATCAATAGCATGAATTGTATGAATATTTTTCATTGCATCGTGGATCTAACAAGAATACAATTTTTTATAGCAACATAGTTACATAAATAGAGAGTGAGCGAAAGCCGTTTATTTTTTTGATTTTTTTAAATTAGTTATGTCAAACCCTAGCTCACTGAAACCCTAAACCCCGGAAACCCCATAACCCCGGAAACCCCAAAACCCCGGAAACCCCAGCTAAACCCTAGCTCACCGACGACACCGTGTGCACGTGACGCACGCCCCCGATCCGCGTGTGCGCTCGTTCTAGATGCTGATTGGCTCGTTGTGCATGGATGGATTCGTGCGCGCTGAGTGGCTGGGGTTTGGATCGGCTCGTCTATTCGATCTAGACCGTTCAACAATATCCGGCGCCTGACGTTGGTTCGGTGCATGGAACTGGCGTACGAACGTGTTCCCTAGTGTGTTTCTCCGTTCCGTGTGTGATCGGGGCCGCCTGCCCGTTGCATGCATGCATACGCGTCGCATCTAAGCTATTAACACACTGAACGCGGTGATCCACGCAGTCTGACTAGCGTGCTCCAGTGATCGACGAGACACCTCTTGACCCAGTAGAGAAACGCGGGCACGCGAACGAAGGGACGCATCCATTAATGTCTTACCTTCTATTTAATCCCTCCTCTAACCTTCATCTTCCTCACGCCATTCTCCACTCGCATCACATCCAAGCAAGCCACCGAGCAAAGCACGCACCACATTCAAGCAAAAGCAAGCATGCAGTTCACCGGCCAGACCTTCCTCGCGCCAAGGACCGTGCGGGAGAGGCAGTACCCCGCAGGGGTCGTCGTCGAGGACCAGCTCCGCGTCTGGGCCATGTCTCGCTGGCGCGGTGCAAAGGAGCTGGTGGAGGTCTTCCTTGGCGCCCTCTATCGCCACATGCCTCCGGGCACTCCGCCCATGTTCACCGTCGACGAAGCCCGCCCGGGAGGAACGGGCATTCTTGTCCGCTTCCGCAACCCCTACGATGCGTACCACCTCCTTGGTCATGTCTGGTACGGGGGGTGCGAGTTCATCTGCTTCACGGGGTACAACTTCTTCACCGACCTCGACAGCCTCTGGCCCAGCCGCACCGCGATGCACACCCTCCCCTACAGGGTGCCGGCCGCCGACGACGAGGAGTGAAGACGGTGCTCTCCCCTCCATCTCGATGGTGCTCTCATGGCGGTGATCTAGGCTTCGTGTCGTTCGAGTTCCTACCGTTTTTTTTTCTTTTTCTTTTTCTTTTTATCTATGTTTAGTTGGGCCAGTGCCCGTGTCGTTCACTAGTATATGTAACCGTGCTACTACTAATATATGTCGTTTACTAGTATATGTCGTTTGCTACCAATTGTCTCCCTCATTTTACTTATGATCAGAGTGTGTTACTTCGAGCGTCCGTTAATTCATAAAACGAATGCATGCAACTAGTAACAAATATATTCGGTGAACAATGCATGCAACTCTTTTATGAAGTAAATAATACAAAAATGAAAACGAATCCAATTATTTGGGCCTACAAAAATGAAAACGAACCCAAGACATGCAAAACAAGTAAAACAATTGTTTTTACAAAATATTTCGGTGAACAATGCATGCAACTCGTAACAAAATATTTATGAAGTAAATACTACAAGAATGAAAACGAATCCAATTATTTGGGCCTACAAAAATGAAAACGAACCCAAGACATGCAAAACAAGTAAAACAATTGTTTTTACAAAATACTACCTCCGTTCCAAAATGTAAGCCTTTTTAGAAAGCTAAACTAGTTTGCTAAAAAGGCTTACATTTTGGAACGGAGGGAGTATTTCGGTGAACAATGCATGCAACTCTTAACAAAATATTTATGAAGTACATAATACAAAAATGCAAACGAATCCAATTATTTGGGCCTACAAAAACGAAAACGAACCCAAGACATGCAAAACAATTGTTTTTACAAATTAAAATAAGTCAAATCTAGGCAGGTGGGTTTGTTTTCTCTTTGGGCCTAATTGTTGGCCCAACTACACTCTTTCGGCCTTTCTTCAACTACTCTTACGGCATGAGAACGAATAAGTTTTTTTCTACTGAAACTGAACTTTGGTGACTGCACTGAAACTGAACTTCAACTGAACATCGAAGGGCATATTCAAATTTAACATCAGACACTTCACTGAAACTAGCACGGCGCACAGATTGCTACCTCTGCATAGCTAACTCAAGTAAAATCTAGATTAATCTAGTCCATTCTAACGACGGATGAACAAGAGGTAAACAAAAAACAGAGCAATGATACAAGAATAGAATGCTCCTGACATGAGATTCGCCTGCTTCTGCAAATCCACCATTTGCTTTAAAAACTTCTTGATCTTCTTCAATTCCTCGTTTACTTCGGCCTCCACGGGCAGTCCAGCAATAGGGCGCGTGATCCTCGCCGCCGGCCCTCCTCTGCCCGAGCTGACATCGGGAGCAAACCCACCTAGATTTGGATCTTCAATGTGGCCCTCAAATTCAAGCCTAGCAACGTACTGATCGATCCACTCAAAGTGCGAACATTTCTTCAGCATCTGTAACAGTAGACATGAATCTAGATCCCAAAACCGAGGAGAAAAAAACGCGAATTGGAATGCCAAATACTCCTATCATCTCTCTCCTCCTCATCTCAGTTTTAAGATCTTACCTTGCCATCCCGTCCCATCATGGGAATGCTCAAACAGGACACAAAATGGCGCCCGAGATTTCCATTCTCGTCAGTTTTACTGACCCTCCGCTTCAGAGCCTCTGGCCGTGGGCAGTCCGGGCACCTTGTCATCGGAACTGCACCGTACTCTGGCCATCTTGACTGCGTGGCGGAGGAGCTGGACATCCCGTGCGCCGTCGCCGGAGACGAGGAAGAATGGGGAAAGGGAAAGAAATGGCACAGACACCAGCTCGGGCACGGGCGCAGCCCTGTTTTAGATTCACTGTCGTGGGTCCCGCGCTGCTGAGGTGGATAAGTTGTGGGGCACAGGCGCATCTCTGTTTTTGAATCGTGAGGTGGGTCCCACGCTGCTGAGGTGGATAAGTTGTGGGGCACAGGCGCATCTCTGTTTTTGAATCGTGAGGTGGGTCCCACGCTGCTGAGGTGGATAAGTTGTGGGTCCAAGCGTCGCATAACCCTAACAGCTAACCGATCAGCTCCGCTTAAGAACCATGTTGGCCGTGAGCTATTTTCTTCTTCCAATCCGTCGCACGTAGGCTATTTTATCGAAAAACGTCGCATTCCTTCCAATTCAACTGAAACCTGTCGCACAGGAGCTATTGGCCCCATGTTGTTCATACTAGATTGTCCTTGGTCATTAAGGTTGTGCTAGACACACATCCTAGACTAATGTGAGTGTTGGCTGATGACACGGTTCCACTTGTCATGGGCATGGTGATGCCATTTCAATGTTCACAGACTTGGCTAAAGAGTTTAGCAAGTCGGACTGACCCATATTGAGATGCAACGAGTATGTCATCATTTGCATGTCTCAATCAATGTAATCATTAGACATGAGGTTGTCGCACAATCCAAGTTGTGGATCACCGATTTAGGTTATGTCAAACGTTGTTATGTGACAAGGCAGCTATAAAGGCAGAGTTCGGGTCGAATAAGAAGCAAGCTGCGTGTTATGGATAATCAAGATGGGATTTTGCCCCTCCTAATGGAGAGATATTCTCTGGGCCCTCTCGAGTGATATGATTCCGAAAGTATGGCCATGCGCAACTCGGTTAAGTGTTAACTGAGTCTGTTGACTAAGAGTTAGTCAGATGAGTCATATATCACGGACCGAGAAGAGAGTTGAGCTATTAAGGGATGACGATAAATCGCCTATAGTTCGACAAGGTATGTCATAAGGCAAAAGGGACTAAGATGAAAATCACATTGGAAGGTATGTCGTCATGACTCAATGGGACTTGAGAGTCCGCACGTTCTGCTAGGAGCCGCTACCGATTGATCGATTGGGAGTCGGACTCCAATCGTGTCCAAGTCGCCATGAGCCTGCAGGATCGCACACTTAAGAGCGGGAGCAAATGTGTTGGTCGGGTTGGACCCGAACCGCAAATGGACTGAGTTTGTGAGTCGGACTCACATAGGGAATGGGCCACAAGTGTTGTGAAGCCCACTACCATTCTCTATATAAAGAGGGGCGCAGGTTGCCCATCGGGCACGTTACTCCACTCCCATGCGTTGGGAACCCTAGCCCCACTCAGTCCAGCCGTCGCACCGGACCTAGCAGTCCGCCGTCGGAGCTCCTCCTCGTACGTGTGGATACCGGCAGAGGTGTTGTACGTTCAGCACTTCGACGTTCGTGGGATTGGATCGACTGGATCGGATCGTGGTACTCCACTGCATCGACGTGCTTCATCGATAATCCGCAACCGCGCGTCTAGTGGTAATCATCGTGGCCTTCTACCTCGGCTAGATCTTGGAAGTACCGCGTAGGAAAAAGTTTTGTTTATCTCTACGCATTCCAACACAGGCCGTGAAGGATTTCGAGAAATTATTGGTAAGGATATATATATCTCAAGTCTTTATTGCATTGATCTAATTAGATAATGAAGCAAAATGGGTTCACCTTAATTTCCTTTTGTCCGAAGGAGGTTGAGTTGCATAAGGCTAGTACGGCTGGCCCGTCATCCGAAGGGTCGAAGGAACGGTGGGACACGCCTTTCAACAAGGCGACGAACGCATACAAGAAAAGGCCGTTGGAGGAGCCACTGACGTCAGTTGGCCATATGTACAACTTTGGAATAAACACGAAGGTAGCCAAGTACTACGCATCGGACGTCAAGTCGTCGAGAAAGGAGAGGAGGACGACGACTAAGGATAAAGCCGAGATTGAGGAGCTGAAGAAGAAGGTGGCGTTTCTAGAGAAGAAAATTGAAACTGGAAATAGGACAATGGACCCCGACAAGGTTAACCAGTTAGTGGATGAGAGGCTCCGGCAAGTCATCCCCCCTGAGTTGATGGAGGGGTTAGCTGCTTGGAATGTGCCGGGTTAAAGGGGGCCAATCCAACTGCCCAACTTCGTCGGCAACAACTCATGCATGAGCCAGCAAGTGCCGCCAGAATTGGTGACCCCCCAGACGCTGCTCCTTCTGGTCACATTGACGCCCCCTTCCGCAGCAGTGCTTGATAATGCACACCAGCAAGTGCCAAAGAATGATAGGCCGTCCGCCGGCACCGACGCCCTTGTCTCGACACCTGCCGAGCTCGACGCCATCACCAAGGTAACTAATTAGTTAGTCGTGATCTGCGCCATATTCCTTAACTATGCCTTTCATGATGACTGTCATCTCATGATGCCCAAAATGTTGTCCAACATGACAAACCTTGAATACTCCTGCATCGTGTGGTGCCCGACGGAGAGTTGGTGGATGTTGCTACCGGCACTGTTATACAACCCAAGGAACAAACTATGCACCACTCTCGAATGGACGAAAACGTGATGAAGGTCAAGTTGGCGAATGTAGTGCTGGAGTTTCGCGACGTTCTCCCCCTTTCAACCTCCAGGCTGTGACGAGGAGGACAACTTGGTCCTTGGAGACTGCACCACATGGGTGATGAAATGGCCGAAGAGCCAGATTCGTCTTGGGGGGGGTCTTCTAATCAGGTGCAACAACGGCGCCACCTCCCCTATGGTCCCGCCCAATAATAAGATCGTCCGGCCCCCGAAGAAAACATCCCTCCAGAAGGTACCCAAGGTCGTCGCCCCTTAGAAGGAAACGACGGTTGTCGCCAACACCACCCAGAAGGAATCGGCGGTTGTTGCCAACACGCAGAAAGAACTGGCGGTCGTTGCCACCACCGCACGCCACCAACAGTTGTTGGGAATGATACCGCAATGACCGGCCAAAATATCAAAGAAAGTTGTGCCTCAGCCGCCACCACCTAAGGACGTGGACATGGCGCTTGCTGTAGACGATGACAACAACTATGATTATGATGATGACAATGCCGACATCAATTCCTACCTCAACACGGGCTGCAGCCAAGCTAGGTACATGCCTGCTATGGATTATGACGATGAAGCCTTCCGCAATCACGAAGATCAACCTACACATACTAAAGTCTCGCAACGCCTGACCTTCCAGCGGGGTACAGTTTTTAGCCCTGGCACACTGCATAAGACAGTCGTAGGGTCGCCCCGAGCACCCCCACCAGCACCCCCAGCCCCCGCAACAGATCAGATCACCGCCAGCAAGAAGAATCCTAGGAAGAGAAGTGGTAAAAAGGGCCAGGCTCCTGCTAATAAGATCTTGGTTGACGCCGTGGTACAACCCCCTAAGGATGGCTTGACCCGGTTGCATGAAGCTGGCAAACCGATACTGTCTCTGAACGAGATACACGGGGCAACTGGACCAATGCTCATTTTACAGAATATTATCGTGATGCTAGAGGGCCTCTTTAAAGACGAGTGTCCAAATTACCCGGTGTTCGTGGTCAAGGTGCCAGAGGACCCGGACTTCGTCCATGAAGACCCCGCGGATCAGTTCTTCATAGTCTACGAGGATATCTTCAATCTTTTTTATTCGAGACGTCTGGACTATAACTTGGCCCGCCTATACACGCTCAGTGCTCAGTTGAAGATCCAGCGAGAGTTACCCCCGTACGCCGTGGTAGCGGATCCCTACTACATGCGTGATAGCCAGCTGGTGGAAGGATCAAGTACACGGACCAAGGCAGCGAAGAACCTCGAGAGCTTCATGTTGAGAAACCGTGAGAAGAGGGGCATTCTTTTGCCTGTCTTTCCCGAGTAAGTAACATCCGTTCGCGGTCGTCGTAACTAATGATTTCTTATAGATTTCTTCCATTGCTGATCCTTACCAACACTCCATTTCTATTGCATGTGTTGAGCAGAGATACATACTGAACACTCATCATGCTTTGCCCGAAGTGGCCACTAGCCCAGTACTTCGACTCGTCGAATCCGACAAAGAGGAAAGACTACACCAGAATAAAGGGTCTTCTCGATGAGGCTATCAATGGCTACGTCCAAAACGGAGGCACCTTCGAAAAGAAACAGGAATGTATCAGGCCGGCTACAGGAAAATACGGGTTCAGACACGTGACCGAGTTCCCCTGCATCAAGCAGCCGGCTTGGAGCACGAAGGAGGCCATCTATGCCTTCCATCACCTTAAAGGGATTGTCCGCGATGCAAATAACTTGAATCAGCCAGCTAAACTCCGAGACTGTCCAATAAAATGGCGGGGTAAATCGACCAGGATGATCTTATTGAAGATTTTCATCGCATCAAAGTCAAGTTATCGGAAATAATCATCGAAGATGTCAACAAAAAGGGGGGTTCTTAAACCAGCCCATAGGGTTCTATCAGAGGGATATCCAAGAACTCCTAGAGAGGCAGGGTGATTATAGGACGTGGACGACGAAATACTTATATAAGCCGTTTCCGGCGCCGCTCCCGCCGCGGAAGAAGAGGTACCATTGATCGAGGTGTGCCTACCATTACTTTGTTTAACAAAACTTGCTTAATTAGCTCGAAACTTAGGCCTAGCTGTTGTTGGCTTGAACTTATGCTTAGTTAGCTTGAACTTACTTGTGCTATATCGATGCTATATATCTTTGAGGTTTAGTATTGTTTCCTTGCTTTACTTTTTGTGAACATATATGCCTTGTGCCTAGCTGTTTTTGCATTATATACTAATATGCCTTGTGCCTAGCTATACATATGACGTACTACGTGGTGTCCGAGGGTCGGGTTCCAGGAGTCTACGACGAGCGAAAGGACTGTAAGGCACATATGCACAAGTTCAGCGGCAACCGCTATCAAGGATACGAGACTAGACAGGAGGCGGTTGCCAAGTGGAGGGACCACCAGTCGAAGACCAAGAATAAGATGAAGACCTCCGTCGTGCTCTCGCTCTTGTTCACCATCGCCATGCTTGTAGTCTATTTCATCATAACTTAGGTGGTGACCATCATGCTTTTGTAACTTGACATGATCGATGAACACTATGTGTTATAAGACTAACTTTGAACCCATTCGACACTTCACACTATATGTATATACACCATTCTAAGTAATATGATGACTCATATCTTTGTCAAATATCAGTGATGTGTTATATCTTTGTCAAATATCATTGCATGTATAAATCCTGGAGTTAAACCGGAAACAAATTAATTTTTAAATACTGCATATTTATTCTGTGGCGCACCTGACCAAGTTTCTGTGGCGCATTGTGTTCTGTGGCGCACCACTGGCTGATGCGCCGCAGAATCTCACATTTCTGTGGCGCACAAATCGGGTGAGCCACAAAATTTGCATTTTTTTGGCGCATGGCTGGAGTGCGCCATAGAATTATAATTTAGTGGCGTAGATTCTGTGGCGCACCCTTGCGGCCCTAGGATGCGCCACAGAATCCAAAAATGGTGCGCCACAGATGAGCTTTTCTGTACTAGTGAGGACATCCACCAACGCGACTACGGCCACCACTCTTCATCGTGTACCATCGTTGGCAATGCCTTCAGGTACGGCTTCTACTGGCCCACGGCTCTCAAAGATGCCACCGAGATCGTCAAGGTCTGTGAGGTGTGGCAGTTCCACGCCAAGCAAACACATCAGCCCTCGCAAGGACTCCAGACCAATTCCCCTCTCATGGCCGTTCGCGGTCTGGGGGCTGGACATCCTGGAACCCTTTCCTCGAGCGCTCGGGGGCTACCGCTACCTCTGCGTCGTCGTCGACAAATTCACCAAATGGGCGGAGGTAGAAGCTGTCTGGGACATCCCGGCAAGAATGTCGGTGAAATTCATCAATGTGTTGGTCTGCCGCTTTAGCGTGCCCAACCGCATCATCACCGACAACATCGCGCAATTCACAAGCGGCCTCTTCAAGTCCTACTGCGCCAACCTAGGCATCAAGATCTGTTACGCCTCCGTCGCGCACCCGCGCAGCAACGGCCAGGCAGAGCGCGCCAACACCGAGGTCCTCAAGGGCCTCAAGACACGGAGCTTCAACAAGCTCAAGGCCCACAGAAAGAAGTGGATCGGCGAGCTCCCGTCGGTCCTGTGGTCAATCCGCACCACTGCAACCAAGCCCACAGGGGCAACGCCGTTCTCCCTAGTCTATGGGGCCGAGGCCGTTCTCCTTGCTGAACTCAAGCTTGGCTCTCCCCGATCCATGGCTTTCAGCGAGGACAGGAAGGGGAAATCCACGGCGAGGACTTTCTGCTTCTCGAGGAGACGAGAACCCGAGCCGCCTCCCGCGCCACTCGGTGTCATCAAGGCCTCCGGCGCTACCAGAGCAACACCATCAGGCCACGCACACTGGAGGTGGGCGACCTGGTCCCGAGGAGGATTCTTTCCCGAGAGAGCTTGCACAATCTCTCTCCCATTTGGGAGGGGACGTACCGGGTAACGCACGTCGCGAGACCTGGTGCGGCACGACTGGAGACCAAAGACGGCACGCATGTGCCAAACCCGTGGAACATCCAGCATCTGCGGAAGTTCTACCCTTATTTCATTAGTTCTTGCTTGCTCCACGTGCCTCCCCTAGACCATGGTGACGCACCCTCGAGGGGACCCCGTGACGCCACGGTAAAAACGAGGCCAGGACCTCCATGAAGGTCTAAGGGGGTATCTCATCAGGCGGCCGCTCGGCCGTAGAGAGCCTCTACCCACACAAGTGGGAAGCCGCATGGAAAACCTTTGCACCTGAGCTCGCACGAGTCTCAGCCCCATGATGATGGGAGTCCCGTGTCCGCACGGGGCGTCAAGTGCTTCTTGGGGGACCGCAGGGTCATGACATCCCCAAACGTGTAATGTAGAGCCTCACCCCTAGGAGTAATTTTTTCCCCTGCTAATAACACTTGTCTCTCGGCAAGCCCTTCTTTCTTTCTTCGGGAGCATGCATATGTCACTCCTTCTCGAGGACACCTCGCGAGTGGGGGCTAGGATCGATACCGGTGCACGGGTGAGACCAAATAAGAATAAATCCAAGTGGCAGAGCTCTGTCTAAATGGGTCGCTACCGTGCATGACACCTCATCTAAAGCACTTGGTGATGACTTCCTCTCGAGGTACCCACGAGAAGAGTGTCAGGCACGTACTCTTGCTCACTGCAGAAACAAGCACTTGCCTCCCGAAGCAGCCAAGCACGAACTTCCGCAAGGAAAAGAAGGATGCCTCAAGAGGGGCAGCAGCAAAGACACTTGCAGCAAGCGGCTCACCGCGCCAAGGCCAAAACTCCCAGAGCTAAGTCTAAGCTTCTTCCCGCCGGCTCTCCAAAGAATCTGTTCGCAAAATGATAAGCAAAAAACACATTTCCTTCATATCTCATACATGAGATACATTCGAGTACATGGAAATGCTGCAGATCCACCATGAAGAAAAAAAGATGCTAGGACTAGGAACGAGTTATTCCCCTTCCGCGGCTATCAAAGATAGAAAAACTATGACCAACCTCGGCCAAACCTGTCTTCGCCACAATTGCGAGACATGATCGGCCGAGGAGCAGAGATGGAGGCGACGAGGAGAAGGAGGAAGAAGAGGAGTCCAGACGAAGGCTGACTAATCAGGATCGTCAAGCCCTCCGTCTGGACGAAGGCACCCAAAGGTCTTCAGCAGCTCGCCGAGTCCAGATCGTCGCTCTCCTCCTTGACGGCTGATGGATCTTCCTCGTCCTCCTCTTCAGCAATATCATCGTCGTCCTCCTCGCCACTGCTCTCACTCTCGATGTAGCATTCCACACGTTCGCCGTGGCGCCCGAAGATCTTCACGAAGAGGCGGTCCACTCCGTCGAAGCGGAAGTGGAGGACCTGGCTCTCCTCCATCCGCTGGGTGTGGGCGAAGGTCTTCCACCCCCTCGCCAACGACAAGTGGCCGGCGGAGCAAAACTCCGCCGACGCCCACCAGGGCTTGTTGATGCAGCCCACCACCTGAAGCCAAAAGCCGCGGGGCGGATTGTGCTTGACGAACCCGACAAAGACATCGGGGAGCCTCAGCTGACTGAGGAGGAAACCGCAGAGGGCCACCAGGAACTCGTGCTCCGGCACGCGGGTGTCCTCCTCCCAGAGAGGAAGGGAACTCCCCATCACACCGCGACCGCGAGGAGCACGGCCACCTCGACAACGACGGCTCCTCGTGTTCGCCCTAGCTCGGGCATAAGACCCCTCCGGCGTGTCCACGGCAACCATAACATGCCTCACGCTCCGCTGGGGGGCAACGCCGGAGCCTAGGGACGAGCCTATGCCTCGACCTCCACAAGCCATGCTTGGCTTCCTTTCTTTTTTCTCTCTGCAGTGAAGAACGGGGAAGGCGAAGGCAGCGTTGGAGTGGGAGAGGGGGCTCCCCCTCCTATTTATGCCAAGGCAAAGAGACGACACCGCGCTTGTTCGGTCTTCCACCAGCTCGAGCGCCAAGGCAGAAGGGGCCACGTCCCAAGGGGGACGTGACTAGACGACGAGGCGCTCGCTACTCTACGCCGCCCGGTCAGAGCTGTGATCGCAACAAGACGTTTCCGCCACGCGGGGAGGTCGTGGGATTTCCTGTGTACCATCGCGCCACGTGGGAGGCTGGCCCCGCAGCTAGGGGGCCCAAGCCGCTCCGCCTTCCATAATCGCGCGCGTCGTGGGCCCGGGGCTACTATCGGGCCCACGGATACCAGGGTATCCTGAGCCGTCTGCTGCTGGCCTAGCCCATCAGGTACGGAAGGAGTCCAGACCGGTCCACCGAGATAGGAGAAAACCCCTAACTGTTCTCCACCAAGGCGGACCCCTTGGAGAGGAGTTTTCCCCGAGATCTCCATCGTACATCGCTGGAGAGGAGTCCGGCTCCGACCCTGCTCCTCCCTGGAAGGATCCTTGCCCATTGGGGGACAACCCATGTGAGGGTGACGCTCTGGCCCCTGCGCGGATGACGAAGCCACCGCAAGGGACAGAGTGGCTTTGGCCACAATTGCCATTCTTGTGTATAAAGCGCAGAGCTCCACTGCGCGCACCAAAGCCCGGTTTGAGGCTTTCCTCTTCGGTGCAAGGAGACCGAGTCCGCGCTACAAGACGAAGGCGGCGTCACTGGGCTCCCCCACCGTGACGCCATGGACGGTGGAGCTGTCCCCCGGGGACCAGGACCGCGCAGGAGGCTGAGTAGTACGGGAAACTCCCTCCTTTGGCATCTTGTGGTATTCGTTTCCCGCCAAGTGAGCGGGAAAGAGGACCAGTCGCCGGCATAAGTAGACCACCCCTGCCTCCGCAGAGGAGACAGAGAAAAAGAGAGAGAAAGAGAAAAGAAAGAGGACACTAAGTAGATAGATCACCGGAATTCCCCTTTGTACTGTAACCACCGCAGTGCGATCAACCAGAGAACCACGAGTAGGGTTTTACACCGTCACGGTGGCCTGAACCTAGGTAAACTCCTCATGTCACCACTGTTTTCCTTCGAGAGCTCCACTCCCGAAGCCTCCGGAGGTGCGATTGAACGCGGTTAGCCCCTAGTGTTTGAACCTTTGAGTTCTACCCTGTAGTTGACAGAACAACCACTCCGACATGAACAGATTAATACAAATTCATCACATTAAAATAAAAATAGATTATTTCATTTGAGCTCAAATTGAATATAAATCAAATAAACTCCCACATAATTAGTAAGAAAATATCTCATAAAGTTCATATATACGTCTCATAAAACATCAGAAAACTATCTAGAGCATTTAAATGCAACAACAATTGTGACCAAAATCGCAACTAAGGTAAAAATTGATCCAACAGCGTAATGATACCAAACCTCTTTATTAATGGCATAATTTCTAATCTTTCTAATCTTCAAGCGCATTGCATCCATCTCGATCTTGTGTTGATCGATGACATCGGCAACATCCAACTCCAATTTCATCTTCCGATCTTCAATTGTTTTCTTCTTCAACTAAATTTAACATCTCAACAATAGGGTCAGTTGGAATTTCCGGTTCACATGCCTCCTAGATAAAAATATGTATGTCAAATTGGTCGGCATAACTGTCATAAACTCTAAATGAAATAAATAGTTATGAAAGATAATATACCATATCCGAATCTTAGACCGTACGAAGGCCGACGGGGGCGGATATCAAAACCATGGCACTATATTAAAAAAATCAAATAAGAATTAATATTATACAAATAACCATTTTAAATCATAAAACTAATAATTTTAAGAAGTTAACACACTAAAATTTTAAATTAAACCTAGCTACCACTAAACTAAGACACACCCGAGCTAACCCTAGCACACACACTAGCTAATTAATTAACACTAAGAAAAACCATACCACACACTAGCTAGCTAACACACTAATTAACACTACCACTAACCAAAGTAACGAGCTAACACATTAATTAACACTACCACTAACCTAATAAACAATACCACACCTACACATACCAAAGTAAGGAGTTAATTTGAGCTTAAATTGCAAATAAATCAAATAAAATACAACATTTCCACATAAACTAAAACCCACTAATTACACTACTCTAAAGCATGAAATGAGACAAAATTAGAATGAGAGATGAGAGAATGAAATTGCTAACCTTTTAAACCAATTGAATATTTGCTCCACCACAAATTCTTGTCAAATTTTGGAGCAATTGGAGGATGAAATTGAGCTTGAAGTGAGGAGGTAGTGAGCCAAATCGCAGACGGGGGCTTGGGGACGAAGATAAATCCTAAAAATCTCTAGTACCGGTTGTTCTCAGAAACCGGTACAAAAGATCCCCTTCTAGTATCAGTTTGAGACACCAATCCGGACTAGAGGTCCTGCGTCAGGTTTTAGCCTGGCCCACCACCCTTTAGCCCCGGTTGGTGGCTCAAACTGGGGCTAAAGGTCTAAAACCAGTCGGGACTGTTTCTCGACGGGTCGAGTTCGCCCCCCTCCCGGTTGGAGCCGGAACTAGATCCTAATTATTTCCGGCCCAATACGCAACCGGGACTAGATGGAGCAGACCAAAGGCATGTTTTTCACGAGTGAGTACGTGCAATACGCAACCAGGACTAGATGGGGGCAGACCAAAGGCATGTTTTCCACTAGTGAGTACGTGCGATGCCAAGAAACGATGGTGGAAATCCTCTGAAGGACGCATCATCTGTTGGGACCTGGCACGCCGGGAGGCGTCGCGGGCTCGTCCCGACGCATGAAGAGCGTAACCACGTGCTTGTCGGCCCAGCAGCGTCGCTCGACGTGCTCACATTCGTTTTAGTCATTGCGGGCCCGCTCTCGAGCTTCCCTGCCCCGCACACGCTGTAGGCGCTATGCAAATAAAGTTGCTCATGAACTTGCCATCCTGGGCAAGAGTTGTAATGCCCAATAGTTTGTAACTTGGGAAGTAGATGTAGCTAAAGTTGTGGTGAGTGACTCGACCCTGTTTTCGTAATTAACTTGATTCTTTTCCCTAAAAAAAACATTAGTGACATGCATGTTTGGCAAAACCAGATTTATAACTTTTTTGAAAGTAAACCAGATTTATAACTTAACTACTAATAAGCTCTCAAGCAAATTAATAAGGAGATTCTATTTGACACTTGACTGAGCTTTTGAATTTGTCACAAGTCGAATTTGCTTCCAAACCATAAGATGACATCGTGGACGTTCAGTTGTTCCTATTTCATCAAAAGTTGAAATTTATAATGCATATACATGTAATTTAAAATATATATATATATATATATACATGTAATTACATTGTTTATACATGTAATTTATGATGTTTATGCAATCAAATTAGAATATCAAAACATCCCTTCCCTTCCTGTCTATTGATATATTAATTAAGTGGTCGCTTAAATCCATTTTAGGAAACTATGGAAAAATGTGAAGACGCCGAAAATAGCTTGTAGATACTCCAAAGACCATGAGACGGATCCACGAGACCAAAGCCAGCCAAACCCATGAAGATACGTTGGAGACACACCTCCACACGCCTTCCATCGACCCTATGCGCATATTGTTCAGATAAGCCCTTGCAACGGGATTAAAATGTTTGCCGACGGTATCAATTGGCAGAAAAGTGCATAGGATTCAAGCCTTTGTCGTGATTGGTTAAACATTGAGGTAACGCCTCTACAATTACCAACGCATTTGGGGTGCAACAGTCTTAATCCATTCTTATAGCTCCTTTGTCTATGCCCAGCTACAGCTGTGCTAAATGATTAATCAAATCACTGGCGGGTTTGTAATAGCAACCATAGTTCATTGCCTCAGTGATATGGAGGGTTACTCCTAGGTTGGCCCGATCTTTACGAATCGAAAAGAACGCACGAAGAACGAAGAACACGAGATGGACAATCGAGGGGGAAACGTGGAAAACGAGGGAAAAAATTAGGGGAGATAAATAGCGCAAACCGAAGGACCCCAAATCTCCCGTCAACTAAACCCCGAGGGCCGCCTACGGGACGATCGATCCAACTGAACTCACCTTGATTCAAACCGCTTCACACCCATAGCCGGTCCACTACGCCAATAGAACCTCAAGGATTTACGAGAGGAAGATTGGACAACTCTTGATTGAAACCCAAGGGGAGAGATCAAGTAGTTGGATGAATCTTGATACGATCCTCGACGAAGTCGGAGGAGTAGCCTTGATACGGTCCTAGGTACACACCGTAGGAGTAGTTCCTCAAAGAGGGATACAACAGAGCCAAGCTCAATGTTCTAAATTCGACTCTAAAAACCTAGATCTAGCTCGGGGAAGTCTTTATATAGCCGGGGGTCGAAGTAGGTGAAAACGGGGGCGAAATCCGGGCGTTTCCGTGCATTTTAGGCCACGCCGGCCTGGGAGCCCGGCCTGGCCAGCCCTTGAGGCCGGGGTGGGAGCAGGGGGAGCCCCAGGGCGCGCCGGCCTGGGGCTGACGTGGCAGCCGGCCTGAGGCCGAGGTGGGAGAGGGCAGCGCCGGCCTGGGGGGGGCGACCTGGGGCCGGGGTGGAGGCCGGGGCTCCCGGGTGGGTGCCCGACCTGAGGGAGAGGAAGGACGGCCTGGGGCCGGGGTGGAGGCCGGGCGCCTCTGCCTGGTGGCCGGCCTGAGAGAGAGGGGGGTCGGCCTGGACGGGTCTTGAGGCCGGGGGGGAGATGTTTCCCCCTATCTTCTCCGCCGGGACTCCGAACTCGATGCCGTCTTCTCCTTCCTCCTTAGTAGCTTCTCGCACATCGTCTTGGGTGCTTTCAGGGGCCTCCGTGGTGGGTTCGAACCTGAGCACACAAAGAGTAGAACCGTGAGGTAGCGCACCATCCGTCAAGTCACCGAAAGTATGGAGCGAGAGGAGCGAGTTCACCTTATCATGAATGGCCTTTTCTCGTGATCTTGTCATTGGTGCACTTGGTGGAGTTGGGTGGGCTACATCATCTCCCCCCCCCTTGAAAAAGAGTCGACCTTGACTCGGCGTCGTCTTCATCACTTGGGTATCCATGGAAGGGAGAGATGTCCTTGACATTGAAGGAGTTGTGGACGAGGTACTTGGACTGTGGTAAGTCGAGCTTGTAGGCGTTGTTGTTGATGAGCTTGATGACCTTGAAAGGGCCGTCGCCTCTTGGCTTGAGCTTGGAGTTGCGCTCTTTGGGAAAACAGTCCTTGCGCAAGTGTAGCCAAACGAGGTCACCTTCTTGGAACACCATTGGTTTCTTGTTCTTGTTCATGATGGATGCTCGGTGCTCAGAATGCTTCTCAAGCGTAGCTCTTGTGGAGTCATGTAGCTTCTTGATGTAGTCGGTGCGCTTTTCAATGTCCATGTTTGCTCGCTCACGGAGAGGCAAAGGTAGTATGTCGAGAGCGGTGTTGGGGTTGAAGCTGTAGACGATCTCGAAGGGACTCTTCTTGGTGGCTTGATGTAGAGCACGGTTGTAGGCGAACTCGGCATGTGGGATGCATTCTTCCCAATTCTTTAGGTTGGGCTTGATCAATGCTCGAAGAAGTGAAGATAGTGTGCGGTTGACGACCTCGGTTTGTCCATCCGTTTGTGGGTGGTAGGCGGTGGAGAAGAGTAGCTTGACGCCGAGCTTGGCCATCAACATCTTCCAAAAGTAGGATGTGAACTTGACGTCGCGGTCCGAGACAATGGAAGTAGGTACACCATGGAGACGCACAATTTCCCTGAAAAACAAAGTAGCAACATGTGAAGCATCATCGGTTCGGTTGCAAGGAATGAAATGTGCCATCTTAGAGAAACGATCAACAACTACAAAGATTCAATCCATGTTGGTTTTAGTTCGTGGGAGTCCTAACACAAAGTCCATGCTAATATCACTCCAAGGTTCATGTGAGATAGGCAATGGCATGTAAAGACCATGGGGGTTGGAAGTAGACTTAGCTCGGAGGCATGTAGAACATCGCTTGACGTGTCTCTCAACTTGATGCTTCATCTGGTCCAATAGTAATGGTTGGAGAGCATGGCATAGGTCTTGTCGCGTCCATAGTGCCCCATGAGTCCTCCTTCATGTGATTCCTTCAATAACAACAAGCGAAGAGAGGACTCGGGAATGCACAATTTGTTAGCCTTAAACAAGAAACCTTTGTGAAGATAGTAGTCATCAAACCCTCGGTTAGGCAAGCATTTCTCAAAGATAGGAGCAAAGAAGACATCGGAAGCATATAAGTATTTGATTTCATCCAAACTAATCACATTTATGTCAAGGCGTGTAAGAAGACACTCTTTCCTAGACAAGGCATCCGCTACAACATTTTCTTTACCTTTCTTGTACTTAATGACATAAGGAAAAGATTCAATGAATTCTACCCATTTAGCATGCCTCTTGTTTAAATTATCTTGGACTTTCAAGTATTTCAATGATTCGTGATCGGAATGAATAACAAACTCTTTAGGCCAAAGGTAGTGTTGCCATACTTCTAGCATTCTAACCAAAGCAAATAGTTCCTTATCATAGATTCGGTAATTGAGTTTAGCGCCATCTAGTTTTTCACTATGATATGCAATGGGGCGCCCATTTTGCATTAGCACGCCACCAATTCCTATACCACTAGCATCACATTCAATCTCAAAAGTTTTCTGAAAATCCGGTAAGACAAGCAAAGGAGCTTCGGTTAAACATTTCTTAAGTGTGTCGAAAGCTTTTTGTTGCGCGTTGCCCCAAACAAAAGGTACATTCTTCTTGGTGAGTTCATTCAAAGGACAAGCAATGGTTGAAAAATCTTTGACGAATCGGCGATAGAAACCGGCAAGGCCATGAAAGCGCCTTATCTCACCCACGGAAGTAGGGTTGGGCCAATTCCTAATTGCCTCAATTTTCTTGTTATCCACTTCAATACCATTGGAAAAGATCACAAAACCCAAGAAAACAAGCTTGTTGGTGCAAAAATTGCATTTGGAAAGATTGGCGAAAAGTTTTTCTTTGCGAAGAGCCAACAATACTTGTGAAACATGATCAAGATGATCTTCCAAAGACTTGCTATAAATGAGGATGTCGTCAAAGTAAACCACAACAAATTTTCCGATAAAAGGACGCAAGACTTGATTCATGAGACGCATAAAGGTGGAAGGAGCATTTGAAAGACCAAAAGGCATGACAAGCCATTCATACAAACCAAGTTTTGTTTTGAAATTTGTTTTCCATTCATCTCCTATGTTCATACGGATTTGGTGATATCCACTTTTAAGATCAATTTTAGAGAAGATAGTGGCACCACTCAATTCATCAAGCATGTCATCTAGCCTAGCAATTGGATGCCTATATCTAATGGTGATAGCATTGATAGGAAGACAATCCATGCACATACGTGAAGTAGCATCTTGCTTAGGAACAAGTATAACCAGCACGGCACAAGGGCTAAGGGATTCGCGGATAAAACCTTTATCAAGTAGTTCTTGAATTTGGCGTTCAACCTCCTTAGTCTCCTCGGGGTTGGTGCGGTATGGAGCACGGTTTGGAAGTGGTGCACCCGGAATGAGGTCAATGCGGTGCTCAATTCCTCGTAGGGGAGGAAGGCCCGGAGGGAGTTCATCGGGAAACACATCTTCAAATTCCTTCAACAAAGGCAACAAATACGGAGGAAAATTTGTCATGTCGTTAGTTTCAAGTGCTTCCCCTTTGCACAATAGGACAAAGTGGCTGGGTCATCTCGTAGCTCTCGCATCTCTCTTTTGGTGGCAAGTAAGGCAAGGCCTTTGGAAGCACTCGAAATTTTCCACTCATATTTGGCTCGTGGCTCTCACTCACTTTTAGGTGGATCACTCTCTCACCACTCATCTCACTAGACTTGAGCTCTTCTTGTTTGCTTGCAAGTGTCTTGGCGTTGTTGGCGATCACTTGGCTAGGAGACATGGGACGAAGAACAAAGGTCTTGTTATTCCACTTGAAGCTATAGTGATTGGTACGCCCATCATGCATAGCACTCTTGTCGTATTGCCAAGGTCGGCCAAGAAGAAGATGACACACGGTCATAGGCACAACGTCACACTCCACCGTGTCTTCATATGGACCAATCTTGAATTGCACGGAAACCGTATGTTGAATCTTGAATGAGCCGGAGTCACTAATCCATTGGACATGGTATGGATGCGGATGTTGCTTGAAAGGCAAGTGAAGTTTGTCGCAAAGCTCTTTGCTAGCCAAGTTGTGGCAACTACCGCCATCGATGATAACCTTGATGGATTTGCCATTGATATCGGCTCTAGTTTGAAAGAGATTGCAACGTTGATCATGCTCATCTTGAGGAGAAGAAGTAAGGACTCTTGTGACCACTAGTGATGGATTCTTGTTCTCATCGCAATAGACACTTTCTTCATCGTCACTGGGCACATCCAAAGAATTAAGAGCCACTTGATGCATAGCATAGTATTCACCCTCACTCATGGAGTCACGTTCACCATCTTGATTGACGATCATAATCATCTTGTTGGAACACTCAAAGGACTTGTGTCCACTACCACCACACTTGAAGCAAGTAATAGTGCTCGACTTGACTTGAGGAGCATTTGACGAGGAAGTGGGAGGCACTTGCTTCTTGGATGGTTGTGAAGACTTGTTGGGAGCACTAGAGGCTCGAGGGTTGCTCTTGTTAGTAGTTGGAGTAGTTACGTGTGTCATTTGAGTCGAAGAGGAAGGTCTTGAGTTGAAGAAAGCCTTTTGCTTGTTGTACTTGAGTTCTTCCGCAATTTGGCGTTCCGCCTTGAGAGCTCGGTGGACAAGGGCCACAATGTTGTCATACGGTTGATACTCGACGATCTTCCTTATAGGATAGTTGAGGCCATTGAGAAAGCGGGCCATTGTTTGTTCATGAGATTCCATCACATGAGCTCGTATCAAAGAGGTCTCCATTTCCTTGTAGTACTCATCAACAGACTTCAAACCTTGACGAAGTTCTTGTAGTTTCCTGAATAGGTCACGCTTGTAATGTGGAGGAACGAAACGAGCATGCATGAATTGCTTCATCTCATTCCAAGTGGCAATAGGAGCAATGCGGTTGCGGACTCTTTCGGCTTGTAGGCGATCCCACCACAAGAGTGCATACCCTTCGAATTCCAATGATGCTAGAGCAACTATCTTCTTGTCGGTGAAGTTGTGAATGCCGAAGATCTTGTCTACCTTGAGATCCCAAGCAAGATATTCTTCGGGATCATTCTCACCATTGAACTTGGGGACATTGAAATGAAGAGCACTCATGTTGTTGTCTTCTTGTTGACGATGGGAACGCTCGTGGTTTCTCTCATGGGGATCTTCATCATAGACGGGGGGTGAGTCATCATAGGGGTCATCCTCATTGTCTTGGCGGTGGCGATCATGATGGGAAGGATGACACCGGTGGTCATTAGGTGGTGGTTGTTGATGGTGACGGAGTCTTGCTTCACGGCGTTCACTATCATCATTGTCATGGTGTTGATGTCGAGGACATTCTTGTTGGGGGCGTGGCGGAAGCACTTGTTCATCACGAGTGTGTTGAGGACGATCATGTTCTTGGCGGTCATTGTTGTTGAGACGCGCATTACTCCTTGGTGGCCTTCGATGTTGATGAGCACCTTCCACGAAGTCATTGTGGCCATAGTATTGAGCGTGGCCTTGGCGAGGTGGATGATGATGTTGTCGAAGGTTCGGGCATTGCGGTTGTTGAAGAGGGTCACCACAGCCTTGGCGATGTCGAGGTGGTGGTGATGGCGAGCTATCCTCATACCAATTTCGTCGCGGAGCTTGTTGAGGTTGGTGAGGAGGTGGTTGTGGATGTTGATGTTGTCCACCCTCCTCCATGTTGTTGTTGCGATCATGGCGGTCATGGCGACGAGGTTGGTGAAGATCTTGATTGTTGTGGCTTGAGCGACGAGACCTTGAGGACGATGATGAATGACGGCGATTGGCAAGATTAGCCAATTTGACATTGGTGCGCGTCATTTGATCATTCAATCGAGCCTCTTGCTCTTTGAGTCGACGCTCATAGAGTTGCAATCCATCCTTCACGAGTTCACGGAGTTGGAAATGGTCATTGTGGGTGACGTAGTTGGCGTTAGCATTGTCGTTGTAGAATGGATTTCCTTCATCTTCCGAGCTCGGACTTGTGAATACTCCTTCCCTAGCCATCTCAAAACACACAAGGGTGATATTGAAGAAATTGATGTCTCACTTACCCAACGTTACCTTTTTTGGTCGTATTGAGGCTAGTGGACGAGCCTAGGTGTAGGGCGGTATGTCAAGAGTGAATCCAAAAAGATTGAAAGAAACCACAAACAACAACACACACGCTTTATGTGGAAGGCAAATGGGTTAGGAAAGTGGCGAGGAAAATCGACAAAACCGAAGAAAAGTGTATTGTCAAACGTGGAGAAACGCCAAAGAAAAGTTAGCACAGAAACCAAACCTAGTGGATGGAAATATGGTGGAACACACACACGCAAGGGATAAATGGGGTTAGTGCGACCAATGGACGAGCGAAGACGAAATGTACCTAACGAAGACTAATGCTCAATGCCACACTAACACAAGGAGGACGCTAGCTCAAACCGCAAATTTGAAAAGTTAACAAGATTCGCACCGTGGCAACCGGTCACTCTTTCTCTTTTGCGACGCAATGCTACACGTTCCTACAATGGAAAGCAATTGGCATCGATCCTTTGCTTCTTTTTCTATTTTTTTTTATTTTCTCTTTTGACGGATTCCAAAATGCCAATGCCTACTCGTAGCTAATCTCTCACAAGCACCAAACTCGCACTCTCGGTGCCACAAATGCGATGCCAAGCGGTGTAAAATAACTAGTCCGAATAGGTAAGGTGCACAATGGGGTGGGGTGGTTCAAGCGGAAGCAAGTTATACCTCTCTTATTGATGATCACGGACTTGCGGCCGGTGGATGTCGATGTCGTGGTGATCTGTTGATGTGGAAGCGTAGGTGATGTCGTGGGCATCGCGTGGCAACTTGTTGCACTCGAATTGGATCACAAACGACAAAGAAAAACAAGTTTCAAAATCTGTCTGGAAATCGAAGAGGTGAGATTTTCTGTGTTTTTGGCTCAAATTCGAAATTCCTTCAAAATAAAGAATTTTTTTGGGCGAAATTGGAAAAATTGGCTGAATAGAAAGGTGTGGAATGGTGTTTGGCAACAAATCTATGAAGCAAAACCACAAAAAACTCATCGAATCAACAGATCGGTCGAAATCTCTTTTGGCTATTTTTGGTCAAATTTTTGAATTTATGGTGGACAGAAGAAAAATTGGTGGATGGGGAGGGGTGTGGGTGTCGGATTCGTGTCAATCTAGCTCTGGATACCAGATGATATGGAGGGTTACTCCTAGATTCGCCCGATCTTCACGAATCGACAAGAATGCACGAAGAACGAACGAAGAATACGAGATGGGGAATCGAGGGGGAAACGTGGCAAACGAGGGGCAACACGAGGGGAGATAAATAGCGCGAACCGATGGACCCCAAATCTCCCGTCAACTAAACCCCTAGGGCCGCCTACGGGACGATCGATCCAAGTGAACTCACCTTGATTCAAACCGCTTCACACCCGTAGCCGTTCCACTACGCCAATAGAACCTGAAGGATTTACGAGAGGAAGATTGAACAACTCTTGATTGAAACCCAAGGGAAGAGATCAAGTAGTTGGATGAATCTTGATACGATCCTCGACGAAGTCGGAGGAGTAGCCTTGATACGGTCTTAGATACACACCGTAGGAGTAGTTCCTCAAAGAGGGATACAAGAGAGCCAAGCTCAATGTTCTAAATTCGACTCTAAAAACCTAGATCTAGCTCGGGGAAGTCTTTATATAGCCGAGGGTCGAAGTAGGTGAAAAAGGGGGGAAATCTGGGCGTTTCCGTGCATTTTAGGCCACGCCGGCCTGGGAGCCCGGCCTGGCCGGCCCTTGACGCCGGGGTGGGAGCAGGGGGAGCCCCAGGGCGCGCCGGCCTGGGGCTGACGTGGCAGCCGGCCTGAGGCCGAGGTGGGAGAGGGTAGCGTTGGCCTGGGGGTGCCGGCCTGGGGCTGGGGTGGAGGCCGGGCGCCTCTGCCTGGTGGCCGGCCTGGCCGGGTCTTGAGGCCGATGGGGGGATGTTTTCCCCCTATCTTCTCCGTCGGGACTCCGAACTCGATGCCGTCTTCTCCTCCCTCCTTGGTAGCTTCCCGCGCATCGTCTTGGGTGCTTTCCGGGGTCTCCGTGGTGGGTTCGAATCTGAGCACACAAAGAGTAGAACCGTGAGGTAGCGCATCATCCGCCAAGTCACCGAAAGTATGGAGCGAGAGGAGCGAGTTCACCTTATCATGAATGGCCTTTTCTCGTGATCTTGTCATTGGTGCACTTGGTGGAGTTGGGTGGGCTACATCACTGAGAGAGTCTAATGAAGCGGCTGATGAACAACTAGGCAAAGCGACTAGGGGCACTTTGGGTCCCTGGTTAGATGACCCTTCAAGGTTTTTTGTTGCCTAAGCTTGTAAGATACATGACTATTGTCGGAAATTCCAAAGGTCGATATTGTTGTAATTTTTTTTGAAAGCTCGATATTGTTGCAAATAAAAAACCAACACTGCCCCTTCCTACACCGGCTCAACCAGGCCCAATATACAATCCAGGAAGCTGCTCGTCTGCGCACAGAGTCTGAAGTAATCAATGGGATCAAGGAGAAGCCAGCAAACAAATATTTGTTGGCACCTCCAGTTTGGTTTTAGGGTTCCGTGGGGGCAAAGCCTCCACATATCTCTATATTTATATAGGACCAACAGGTACAATTACATGACAGAGTTTGTATACAACATGTATACGGATCGGTTTCTAACACTCCCCCTCAATCTGAACTACTACTACATACAAGATTCAGATTGGAATGGAAACGATCTAACATCTGTCGTGTGACCGGTTTAGTAAATACATCGGCCAGTTGGTCATTTGTCGAGATGAACCTGACATCCAAAACTCCAGTAGCTACGCGCTCACGCACAAAGTGAAAATCAATCTCTATGTGCTTCGTTCTTGCATGAAAGACTGGGTTCTCCGTCAGATACGTTGCCCCTAGATTATCACACCATAGGATGGTTGGTCGCTGCTGAGATACTCCTAACTCCTTGAGTAGTGACTCTATCCAGATAGCTTCAGCTGCTCCATTCGCCAATGCCTTGTACTTTGCTTCAGTGCTGGATCTCGAAACTGTGGGCTGTTTCTTGGAACTCCACGAAATTAAATTCGGTCCAACAAAAACAGCAAACCCACTGGTGGATCGGCGATCATCGACACATCCTGCCCAATCCGCATCAGTAAAGATGCTCACACCAGTAAGAGGAGATCTCCGGAATTTGAGTCCAGTGTTCACGGTTCCTTTAACATATCGCAATATTCTCTTCACGGCTTCCCAATGTACATCAGTGGGCTGCGATAAGAATTGACACACCTTGTTAACGGCAAAGGATATGTCAGGCCGAGTCATCGTAAGATACTGCAGGCCACCGACCACACTACGGTACCGGACAGCATCATCAGTACTCAAGAATGTTTCAGTCACACGGTCCAAACTCCCTGTGGTGCAAAGAGGAGTAGAAGTGGCCTTACAATTCTCCATACTAACACGATGAAGAAGATCCAAAACGTACTTCCGCTGAGTGAGTGTCATGCCCCTGAATTGTAGGACGCTTCTAGACCCAGAAAATACTCCAGATTACCAAGATCCTTGATAGGAAAACTGGCCGAGAGAGTATGAACAAGACGATAAACTGCAGCAGCAGTGGAGCCAGCAATCACAATGTCATCAACGTAGATGAGCATAAAAATCTGTACGCCGCCCTCATCAAAAATGAAGAGAGAAGTATCGACCTTCGATGAGGTAAACCCAAGTTGATGAAGACGAGTACTCAAACGAGCGTACCAAGCGCGCGGTGACTGCTTCAGACCATATAGAGAACGTTGAAGTTTGCAAACGTAATCTGGGTGAGTGGCATCTTCAAACCCCGGTGTTTGTTGCATGTAAACGTCCTCCGAAAGAAAACCATGGAGGAAAGCATTGCTGACATCAACGTGTCGTAGACTCCAACCACGAGAAACTGCCAAGGAGAGGACCAAGCGAACTGTACCTGGCTTCACAACAGGACTGAACGTGTCACCGTAGTCAATACCATGCTGCTGAGTAAAACCACGAGCAACGAGACGAGCCTTGTATTTGTCCACGGTGCCATCCGGGCGATGCTTCGTCTTAAAAATCCACTTTCTGCCTACAACATTAACTCCGGGTGGCCGAGGCACGAGAACCCAGGTGTTGGTGGTCTGAAGAGCAGCGAACTCACCTGTCATGGCTGCACGCCACGTCGGCTCGTGAAGAGCATCACGATGCGAAACTGGGGTGGCAAAGAATGCACGACGCTTCGGATCATAGCGTACCGTGCCATCCGTGTACTCCTTCTCCCGTCGTGTAGCATCGCGAGTGCGAGTCGTCATGGGATGACAAGGACCCGCCGCGTCACCCTCGTTGGACGTGGACTGTGATGAAGACGGTGCCGAGGACGGCGCAGAGGACGCCGTGGTCGGCGATGCAGACTGGGGCGAGGATGGTGCAGACGACGCCGTGGTTAGGACCAGCTCGGGTGGCCCGTGCGACGCAGCAGGCTGCTGCTGCCGCGACAGCACCACGGGGGGCGACGTCACGACGTCAGAAGTCGTGCCATCGTGTCCATCAATCACCAGCACTGAAACCTGCACATGAGGAGCACTAGACATAGAAGGATTAGAAGCCAAATAGGTTAGGTCATAATTTCGCACTGGAACATCCGTAGCCGGTTTATTGGAAGGAAAAGAGAGAGCTTCTTCAAGAGAGGCAACGTCTACCGTGACACCCGGAGTAGCAAACGGAAAAACCGGCTCATCGAAAATGACATCACGAGAGATATAGATGCGACCGGTAGACCAATCCAGACACTTGTACCCCTTATGCATAGGACTGTACCCAAGAAACACACACATCTTGGACCGAAACTCAAGCTTGTGCGTATTGTACTTTCGTAAACTAGGCCAACAAGCACAGCCGAAAATACGAAGGAAGAAGTAATTGGGCTCAACCTTCAATAGCCGATGAAGGGGAGTGTCCTTATTAAGCACCGGAGTAGGCATACGATTGATCAAATAGCACGCCGTAAGGAAAGCTTCATCCCAAAACCGCAATGGGAGAGAGGAGTGAGCTAGTAGCGCAAGACCAGTCTCAACAAGATGGCGATGCTTGCGCTCGGCAATGCCGTTCTGCTGCAAGGTGTGGGGACAGGAAACTCGATGAGAAATACCATTACGCTGGAAATAACGACTCAGCCTATGATACTCACCACCCCAATCAGACTGAACGGCCTTAATCTTGGTGTTCAAGAGGCGTTCTGCATGAGCCTGGAACGCATAAAAGACTTGCTCAACATCAGATTTGCGTTTAAGGAGATAGATTCAAACAAAACGTGAGTAGTCATCGATGAAGCTAACATAGTACTTATAACCGCCGGAAGAAGCACGAGCGGGGCCCCAAACATCAGAATGAACCAATTCAAGAGGCATAGTGGAAACACGAGAAGAAGCACTATAAGATAACTGATGACTTTTAGCACACTGACAAACATCACAAACCGAAGTTGAATCATTTTTTGAACACTCTAGATTATTTTGCCTAACAATAGACTGCACTACATTATTGGTGGGATGACCAAGACGCTGATGCCACTCAGAAGACGTGATTGCTGAAGCATGATGTGAAGACGGAGATGTGGTGCGGCTAAACGGCATCGGATAGAGACCATCTTGACTCCTACCGCGAAGAAGAACTCTCCGTGTGGCCTTGTCCTTAACAAGGAAAAAATGACGATGAAATTCAATACAGATATCATTATCATAGACAAGACGATAGACTGGAAGCAGATGCTTGCGAATGTGCGGAATATGAAGGATATTGTTCAAGCGGATAGAAGAACCGGCTATGTTCGAATGACCAATATGCGAAATAGACAAACCTGTACCATTGGCTACTTGAACTTGATCCTTCCCGCCATAGCGCTCATGCACCTGAAGATGTTCGAGCTCACTCGTGAGATGATCCGTAGCGCCGGTGTCGAAGTACCATGGCGCCGGCTGGGTGTCGGAGGTGGTCGACGATACAGCGTTGCCGGAGCGGGGATCATAACGATTTGAACAGTCAGCCGCCTCATGCCCCCAGTTCTTGCAAATTTGGCACCTGGGGCGCCAACGGTTACGGCCATTGCCGCCACCTCCGCCCCCGTTGCGTCCGTT
The DNA here is from genome assembly GCA_028641055.1 of Alopecurus myosuroides. Classification (NCBI taxonomy): domain Eukaryota; kingdom Viridiplantae; phylum Streptophyta; class Magnoliopsida; order Poales; family Poaceae; genus Alopecurus; species Alopecurus myosuroides. Next base: position 360,468,858 of record CM054059.1, on the reverse strand, counting down.
GCTGCCTCCACCTCCGTTGCCTCCGCCAGGACGGCCTCCATTGCCGTTCCCGTTGGGGTGACACTGAACACCGCCATACGCGCCCTGCTGCTGCGAGTAGGGGCCCGGTGTCTGCGACTGCGGGGAGCTTCCACCAGTACGGCCACCATTAGGGCGCCAAGAGTCGGGACCGCGCTGACCGCTAGAGGTACCGCCCATCCCCTGGCGTGAAGCGGCGTTGGCCGAGGAGGACCAGTCCTCCGGCCCTAGTTGTTGCGACTGCTGCAGCGCCTCATAGTTGAGGACCATGGAGTAGAACGCGTTGAGGGTCACGGTGGCGTTGGTGACGCCGAGCGAAGCGGCGTTTGGGTTGAAGGGAGGACCTAACCCGGTGAGCATCTGATCGATGACTTCGTCATCCGAGAGAGGAGAACCAGAAGTGGCCATGGCGTCGGCGAGGGCCGTCACCTTGTGCATGTACTCGCTCGCAGTCATCTCCTGCTTCCTCAGCGCCTGCAGTTGACGCCGGATTTGCCGAACACCGGCACGATTTTGCGCGCCGAACATCGTGTGAACGGCCTTCCATGCTGCTGCCGCTGTGGTGCAGCGGATCAGCTTGCATGCGACCTCGGGCACCATGGAGCCGAGGAGCAGCGCGAGGACCTTCTTGTCTTGCGTCCACCACTGCGCGAACAGCGGGTTGACGACGATCTTGGCAGCATCCCCCGTCCCCTGGGTGAGGGTTTGTTCCGGGGCGGCAACAGATTCGTCGAGGTGGCCATGGAGGCCTGCGCCGGAGAGGGTGGTCTCCACCAATGTCTTCCACAACATGAAGTTGATGTGGTCAAGACGCACGGCGATGGCGGGGATCGGGGCGGCGCCGGCAGGGACAGATGCCGTGGACGTCATGGCGCCGATCGCCGTCGACAGAGCTAGAGCGGAAGCGGAGGATGCGTCCAGGGTAGTGGATGTCATCGCCGAGGAAGACATGGCAGCAGGCCGGACGCGCTGTCGGTCGGCTGAACCTGGGATTAGGGTTTATGGTGGTGGAGGTGGTGATCGGTTAGCTCTGATACCAAGCATGGTTTTAGGGTTCCGTGGGGCAAAGCCTCCACATATCTCTATATTTATATAGGACCAACAGGTACAATTACATGACAGAGTTTGTATACAACATGTATACGGATCGGTTTCTAACACCTCCCTCAAGGACATGATCAATGATGCCAGTGGAAACACCAGTTTGGAACTTAGGCCGGTGCCAATGGGGGCTATAGGAGGGGCGATAGCGCCCGAGGCGAGGCGAGAGGCGGGCGAGACGGCAGCGGCGGGCGACGGATCCACCGCCCCGCTGCCGCCCGCGCAGAGGGAGACGATAGGGAGGCGATAGGCGGGCGAGAGCGGAGCGAGAGTGCATTGGCACCGTGGGGCGAGAGGGAGGCGAGAGCGGGGCTACAACCCGTGCACTGGCACCGTGGGGTGAGAGTAGGGTGAGAGTGGGGATAAAAGCTGACGTGGCGAGGTTATAACGAGTGATGCATTGGCACCGAGAGCAAAATTTCAAATGGAAATGCCTCCTAACCATCAATATGATAACAACTGCTTGAATCAATGTCACAAGTCAAAGTGAGTTCAAAGAAAGAAACAATGGCCATAGTCCCGGTAGATCCTCAGCTCAGGATTTCCTAGCGTCTGTGCGGCATCGATCGGCATGGACACAAGAAAAAGGCGTCGGCTGCTTGGCATTTTTTTCTCTGTGCGAGGAGGGCAACAGGCACAGCAATCAGGCAGTTTTGCGACAATCGTTAGCTTCTGGCGTTGGAAGATATGGCGCTTAGAAGATACAGAGTATAACCTAATTTCTTGCAATTATTTGTTACAGTTTAAGCGCCCATGTTAGCATTGTAGATGCCCGAATAGAAAGTTGAAGTAAACTACTCTTCATGGAATATGAACATTTTGAAGTAAACAATCATCTGGACAAAACAATCACTGACTAAGAGCATGTCTAACAGACCCCTTATGTTTTCGCCCCCTAAAACGCATGTAGAGGGCCCTGTATACACATTTCGCCGGCCAAAAACTCGTGCGAGCTAGCAGACCCCCTACCCCCACCCCGTAAAACAGAATATTCTGTTTTACGGGGTGGGGGTAGAGGGTCTGCTAGCTCGCACGAGCTTTTGGCCCCTCACAAAACAGGGTTCTGCAGGGTTTAGCACAACTACACAAGCATATCAAATATGGCAGATTCAAGATATGCGATGCATAATCCATAGTTTTACATCACAAATAGATCAACAAGTTCATAGGTCATGTTCTAGGCATAGAGGTTCCCAAAAGTACTGCCACCACCAACGCGATCCACATCAATCTTGGAGCCCACCGTCGGCACCACCACTCACCGAAGTTGAAGCACCAAGGTTGGATGCCTCGCGAGCTTGACGCGCCTGCAACTTTCTCGCCATGATCTCGGCCTTGCTCTCCTTCCACCACAGCAGCTGATCCTCGTCCATGTCCTTGGTGTTCATCATCATGATCTCCTTCTCCTCGGCCAAGAGCTCCTTCATGGCTTTGGTTTGTTTGAGAGCCAACATTTGGGCATCCAACTCGGCCTTGCGCATAGCCTCCTCTCTTTTTGCAGCCACCTTGGCAAGCTTCACCTCCTTTTTCTTCTCGGTGATGAGGACCTTGGTCTCCAATGTCTTGTATGCTATTTCCTCCTTTGCCCTAATGTGCTGATCCATCTTGTCCTTGAAGCTAGCTGCCTCGGCTTCTAGCCTCTGCCTCTCCTTCGCCTTCTTGGTGCCCTCGGGCTTGCCTACGTTGTGACCACCCATGTCTTCCTCTTCATCATCCATGTTGAGCATTGCCTCCTTCTTGCACTTTGGCTCTTCGTCCCTCAACTTCCACTTGGGAAGGTGTTGGAGCAAGTTGAAGCAATGCTCAAACTGAAATTCCTTGTTCTTGGAGCCGGCCATGTCTTTGTACCGCAATTGAGCATACTTGGGCTGCACAACAACAATGTAGTGTGATGTTTACACAAGAACACATAGTTTGCACAAGAAATCTGTCATAAAACTTACGTAGTCCGATGCCACACATCCACTTGGTGGATTATCCGCCACTTGGTCCATGGCAGCGCTCCAACGAGAACAAGCTGGCTTGATCGTGTTCCACCGGCCTTCAAGGGAGCGGTAGGATCGATCCGCCAAAGTCTTCGTGCGAGGCTTGAGCTTGTGGTAAAGATCCTCAATGCGTTGCCAATAGCGCTTGCCGGTTTGATCGGTGCCGGTGGCAGCATCCATGGACACTTTGCCCCACGCACGGACCAATGTGACATCTTCAATCTCGGTGTAGTTGGGCTGCTTCCCCGATTTGCTCCGCCGCGCAGTAACCGCGTCCACCTCAACCACGTCGTCGTCCACCTCTTCGTCCGCCTCTTCATCCTCGCCATAGTCAGCGTACTCGTCGTCGAAGCCAGCAATGCCCGAATCCAAGTCCACCGCAGAATCGTTGAGCATATCCATGTAGGATGTCGCGACGGCAGGCGCAGGCACTTCGTCGAGCACCTGGCGGGCACCAGCCGGCGGCGGCGTGGGCAACCGCGTGGGAGCTGGCGGAACGGCCGGTGACGGAACCTCGGCGACCACCGGCGTGGGCGGATCGTCCGCTGCAGGCGTCGCGGCCTTCTTCACCTTTGGCGGCCGCCCCCTCGTCGCGAATGACTTCACCTTCTTCGCGACGAGGGGCGCAGTAGTGGTCTCCGCCGCCGCCGCTACCGCAGGCCCCGGCGGTGTGTCGAAGAAGAGCTTCGGGATCCTCTTCCTCTTCATCGGCATGGTGGCGGAGATGATGGCCGCCACATCGGCGGAGGCCGCGGCGTCGACGGTGACAGCATTCACCACCTCAGACATGGGTGGCGCGTCGTCGGCGGTCGGAGGGGCTTGTGAGGAGTCCATGGCGGCGAGATCTGGCGACGCGGTGGCCGGGGAGGGCGAGGAGGCGGATTTCCGGCGGCGGCGGCGGCGGTTGGGAGCTTCGCGCGCAGTTGGGGAAAAGGTGAGGGGTTGGCCCTGTACATCTCCTCCCGACCCGCACATGTAGGGGTCGACGGGCCGCCCCCTACCCAAACTTGTAAAAAATCGTCCGGGGTGGTCCATTTACGGGGTCTGCTAGATGGCCGGGTAGAGCCCAAACCCGTATATCAGCGGTTATTATACGGGTTTGGGCCATATAGGGGGTCTGTTAGACATGCTCTAAAAATGCCATAAAATCCTAGAATAAATGGAGAAGCCTGTTCTGTTACTACTCACACAAAGCAGTGGCTAGCATTCAAATATCACCAATAATATGAGAAATTATAGTCCCAGTATCATTAAAAAAACATGGCGTAATGATCTCTCACCAAAACAACAGAGAGAAAGTTCAACAACCAACTTACTAAAATGAGTGCATCCTGCTTAGATGATTCTCCATCAATAACAAATAGTACAAAATTTAAAATGACAGAAAGGGACCATGGAAGCAACTCACGTAGAGGTAGTTCTCATCAAGCCACCACCAATTCGACTTCTCCATACTAACCCAGGCGGACGTCCGCCCGCGTCGCAAACAGTATTTTGATTGAGCCTTCTAACTTACATATGCCGGCCGATCCCTCCATGTTACTCAGGCAGACGCGGACTGACCGTCTCGGCCAGCGGATGTCAGCCTGCATCCTGGATGCCACACTCAGTCCTCGCCTGCTAACGACTCTGAAAACAAAGGTATATAGGGCATAAACTCATAATGACACTTTGGCCCGAGAAAACAGATACAGTGTGCATCTGATTGATCCATGTTGTATGCCAGCAACAGGTTCTTCCAGAACGAAAGGAAGAAAATTATATTGCATTCCGGGTGAACTGCAATTACAGGGTATGAGGCTGTCGTGAGATGCTCAGATCCAGATAGCTGCATAGTGTTGACAGTATGCTTCAAGTTCCACGCACCGCTAGCATAATCTTCTAGAGCCCAGAATGATAGTTGGTTCTCCGCCTCTTTACTGATGTAGAACAAAGACCCCTGAGACTGTCCAAGGAAAACAAAATCACCACCAGGGGGAAGCTGAATGTACCTCCATTTCTTGGTTTCCATGTCCAAAGCACCAACTGTACTCTCGGAGCAGATAAAATGCAGAGCGCCATTGAGAAACACACTTCTCAATAAACTTTCAGCATACAGATATAGATCCGTCTCTTGGCTGAATTCAGTCACGGGGTGTGTCCATCGACCAGTTCTGGACGAGTAGAACCCTACTGCTGTAACCACATGATGATTGTCCTCATCCCCATCTTCATCCAAGGACCGATACTCATACTCAAAGACATGGAAATGCGAGGAGATGGCCGGGTCGAAGGCAAGGTGGGAGGTCCGGAACGCGCCGGTAGTTCCGGAATCGGGCAAGGTGACCCATCTCTCGGTAGCGGGATTGCACACGATGTAATCGTACCGCTCCGGACGATAGATCAATCTGCCGCATTCAGATCGGTTCCAGCCGCCGTTGCGGCAGAGGAGTAGGCCGTTGCAGCAGTCTAAGGTAACGATGTCTCCTGCGTGGCTGGGTATGAACCCGAGATCGGCGCCGAACAGAGGCGTGCCTCTCCCCGAGAGGTTGGTGAAGTTCCGGCGCCGCGTCCATAATGTGGAGCCATCGACGCCCAAGCTCATGTGGAAGAAGCCGGCGAGAGTGTGGGGGAGCTTCTTGCGGTAGTAGGGGTCGGAGATGATGTCTCGCCACGACTTGGAGACGCAGTTGGAGCGGAGGAGGGATTTGGTCGGGAGCCGCGAGAGGATCTCGACGACGAGGTCGTCGGTGAGTTTGCCGAAGGCGGGATCGGTACTCGTTCTCTTCGAGCGATACTCATCCATCTCGGATTCGCGGGGACACCAGAGAGGAGAGCTTTCGGCGGCGACGGACGTGGTCCCGTGGAGAAGTTGGAGCAACGAACTACTAGACGCGTTTGGGCCTAAACGAGTCAGGGGAAGAAAATCTGGAGAAGAGGGGGCACATAATTGTTGGGAAACTTGGGCCGGTGGTGGCAGCCCACTCGGTGGGCTTTGCCCAGTCCAACCAGCACTTAGGGTTTCCCCCACTTTGTAAGTACATTTGGGTCTCATCCTCTCTCCATCCATCTGTTATATATTGAGGCACTGTACGTAGTTTAGAAACAGAACAGAGAAAGCAATAAAGATTTGGTTGTGCACACACCCTCTGTCCCTTTTCTTCCATGTTCGTGTGTTGTTCGTCTACGCCGCCGCCGTCACACACCCTCGGGACCGGCCAGCCAGCAGATGTTGTGTAACACATTATCAGCACGTGCCTCTTCACCGAGCCTGCACCGAGCAGGCTTTCTACAAAAATCACAAAGGTATAACTCCGATCTGATCGCAAAAATGGAACCGTGACGAAATTTCCTGTCCATTTTTCCGTTTTGCGTATTTTTTAGATCAGATCTGTAGTACGGATTTCCCTCCCGAGAGACGAGCTGACGAACACGTCGCCGACCAATGTCGATTCTCTCGGATCCACGGGGGATTTGTTGACTGTACTATGGAGAGCCAGTACAAACGTGATCCAGATGATTACGTACCGCCGCGATGTACCAGTTGTACAAACGCGTTGTCGTTATTCCCGATGAACACGACAAATTTTCTTTTGATTTTCCGATGAACACGACGTCACATATGTCCGCCATGGCCGTACTCGCCCGCGCGCCGCCGCGAGCTGGCCGCCGCGGCCCCGGCCCTGCTGGCCGACAAGCACGCCGCCGGCGAGCTGCGCTCGTGCGCACCGCCGTCCCGGCCGCGCCATGGCCGCACCGCGCGCTACGCCGGTCGTCGCGCCGGCCGCCCCTCACCGCCCCCCGTGGCCGCACTCCGCCCGCCCCGTGAACGGCCACACCCCGCCTGCCCCGCTCCTGGCCGCCTTGCGCTCGAGGGAGGCCGGCCGCCGCCGCCGCCGCGACCTTGAGCGCCCGCTCGGTCACGCGCGCGCGTGCGCGCCGCCGCCTCGCGCTAGGCCCGGCCCGCCTCGTGAGCCGCCCCGCCCCCTAGCTGGCTGGCCCGGCTGGCCGCGGCACCGGCCGCCGCCGCGCTCGCAGTTGCTCGAGGAACCCTACGTTCCTGGCGACGCGGTAGGTGGGCCGGCCCACCAGTGGCCGCGGCCGATGGGCCGTCTGTCACTGTTCGGCCCAATAGCAGCACCACCGGAAAAAAAAAGGCTGCGGACGGGGTGCTGGGCGCTTAGTGGGCTTTCAGCCTGTTTTTCGGCTCAGATTCGGCCTGCTGCCGATCTGGGCTGGGCAGAATTCGTTTCTGCGCGGAAATTTACATTTTAGCACCTAGATTTTTCCAAAATTCTGTATAATTTTATTCCTGCTGAATAAATTGTATATAAGTCCCTGGAATTGTCTGTTTTTGCTGAAACTGTATAATTGGACACTAAATAAATTCGGAAAGTCATTTTTAGGGCTAATTTTCACGTTTAGAACGCGCTTAACACAATATCTCTTCATACATGCTTTTATATCATGTTTTACTATCGTAATTAATTGTTTAATTCATAGTAGAACACTGTTAGCATGTCATTTAAAATTTTGGAACGCCGTCATATTGAATTTTTGTATCAACATCGCTTTATGCAATCGATTACCTGCTGTAATCTGATACATGTTTGCATAAATCGCAGATGGACGGAATCATGAACCGCGAATTCGAGGAGTTGTCCCAGACTGGGCTGAACTACCTTGCTTGGGCCTCGAACGTGGAGATCGTCCTCGAGGGCCGAAAGATCAAAGGAGCGCTGGATGCGGGGACCAAGGAGGCCCCCAGCACCACGAGTGCTGCATAAAATGCGCAGGCACTGCATTTCCTCCGCCACCACATGAGTGCTACGTTGAAAAACGAGTACATGGCTGAACGGAGTGCTTTAGCCTTGTGGGCCGCTCTTAAAGAGAGGTTCGCTAGGTTGAAGTACCACGTCAAGCCAAAGGCGGAGGCGGATTGATTGCGTCTGAGGTTTGCGGACCACAAATCGGTACAGTCGTTCAATTCCGTGTTACACGTGATTTGTGCGAATCTCGAGATGTGTGGTACGAAAATCGCAGACGAGGAGAAGATAGAGAAAACTCTCTCCACCTTCCATCCAAGTAACCTCCAGAATGCGCGGAACTACCGCTTGGAGAACTTCACGCAGTACTCGACGCTCATTGACGCCCTCCAGGTGGCTGAGGCGCAGGATGAGGTTCTGAAAAAGAACTTCAACTCGCAGCCTTTCGGAGGGGGCCCAAGCCAGGAAGTTTATGCCGGCGCCTACAAAGTGCGCCAGCCAAAGTTCAAGCAGCGCGACAGGAAAGGCAAAGGCAAGAAGGGACCTAACCACCCCCACCCAGCCAAGGAGCAAAAGGCGGGTAAGGGGGAGGTGAGGCCCCAAGACTGCTTCCGCTGCGGATCGAAGCTTCACTTCTCCAGGCAGTGTCGTGCTCCCAAGCACGTCGTGGACGCCTTCAAGGCCAAGAGAGCGCATGAGGCGCACCTTGTCCAGATGGAGGCACCACCGGCGCCCGCTGCGGCGCCCGTGATGATCCCCGCGCCCCCCGCTGCACCCGTCGTGGCGCACACTGGGGCACCTGTGGAGGCACATGTGGCGGTTCCCACGAACGCCACCGTGTCCATGGAGGTTGAGCACACCGTGTCCCCTCCAACGCCACAGCTGGACATCGACGCTGCCGCCACCATGATAGCCACGGAGGAGAAGCTTAGCGAGATGGAGATCTCGGCTGAGCTGGATGGTTACCTTGTGGACTTCATCTGAACTCCGCTCATTTATTCATGATATTATGGCAATAATTTGATACAATTTATTCGATTTGGTCTATGAGAGCAACATTATTTGTTTCATTAAACATCTATCGGCGCTTGGATGACTTTGTCATCATTCATTTATTCCAATTTTTTAAATAGAGATACTTATGTTATGTTCTGAAATATTTGCATGTTTAATTATTATTACTTTAGCATCTTCCTCGCTCTCGTTTAATAATTAGACACTATATTTTAGAACACGTGTGGCGCCCGAATGGAGGAAACGTGCCTTGCCGATAGCGGTACCACCAATACCATCTTGAGAGATACAAAGTACTTTGAGTCCATCAAGAAAATTCCAGGGAGTATTACGACGATCGCCGGCTGCGGTCCTCATATAGTTGGCTCCGGACGAGCCACTATAACACTCCCCATGGGAACAACTTTGATCATTAATGATGCATTGTTGTACCCAGAAGCGACTCGTACTCTCTTGAGTTTTAAAGACATTCGTGTTAATGGGTTCCACATTGAAACCCATGATGATGACACCGGTAAGGAGTATCTACTCATCCCGAAACACGATGAAAATGGTAAACATGTTGTCGAAAGGCTTCCTTCGTTCGCTACAGGGTTGTACTACACTAAGATAGTAGCACTATCCATGTACACTACCCTTAAAACTGTTTTTAGAAGCTCTGAACTATTCTGCCTTTGGCACGATAGGTTAGGCCATCCCGGTCTTACGATGATGAGAAATATAATTAACAACTCAAATGATCATAATGTTAATGTGAAAAATTTCCCGAATCCTGATGATTTCGTGTGCTCCGCATGCGCTAAGGGGAAATTAATCATTAGACCATCACCCCTAAAGGTGAAGGATGAAATCCCCGCGTTCTTGGAACGTATCCAAGGGGACATATGCGGTCCTATTCAGCCCCTGTCGGGTCCGTTTAGGTACTTCATGGTGCTCATTGATGCTTCCTCTAAATGGTCCAATGTTAGCCTGCTGTCAATAAGGAACCATGCTTTTGCAAAGTTGATCTCTCAGATCATACAAATGAGGAATAAATTCCCTGATCATCGTATTAAGTCTATTCGAATGGACAACGCCGGTGAATTTACTTCAAAGGCGTTCGATGATTATTGCATGGCAACAGGAATCAAACTTGAGCACTCTGTACCGCACGTCCACACACAAAATGGACTTGCGGAGGCATTGATTAAAAGAATTAAATTCATTGCCAGACCGCTCCTTCAGGGTTGTAATTTACCAACAACATGTTGGGGTCACGCGGTGTTACACGCTGCCAATCTCATCAATTTTCGACCATCGGCCTACAACATCCATTCTCCTATGCAGCTTGCGCAAGGGTCGGCACCGAAAATTTCCCACCTTCGTAGGTTCGGTTGCCAGGTATATGTACCAATACCACCCCCTCAGCGATCAGCAATGGGACCGTTCCGTAAGTCGGAGATATACGTTGGTTATGAGACTGTGTCCATAATCAGGTTTCTGGACCCCGCGACAGGTGATTGTCATACGGCCCGTTTCGCTGATTGCATTTTTGACGAGGATCTTTTCCCGACTTTAGGGGGAGATAATCAACCCCTTGATGATAAAAGTCGAGAACTTACGTGGCAAGCCACGGGGATCCACGCTCATGACCCGCGCACTGCTGAGTCTAATAGAGAAGTTCAAAAGATAATAGATTTGCACTCGTTGGCGAATCAACTGCCTGATCACTTTAGTGACTTAAAGACTGTGACAAAGTCGCATGTGCCTGTGCGCAACGCACCGGAAAGGGTTGAAATACCAAAGAGAAATCACGGTATACCCGCTCCCGTTCTTAGGCCTAAGAGGACGAGGAATTCGGTTTCTCAAATCCCAAGTACCCGGGGACGCCCGAAGAAAAAGGATAAGAGAGATTTATCACAGACTACCCCTGCAAAGGGGAGCCAGTTGAGACCTGGCACAAGTACGGATGTTTCAGTGCACGAAATTCCGGACTTGAATTTCCTACTACGGAAATACCCAGCGAAGATGTGTGCGCACACATTGGAGCGGGAAAGCTAAAGGACCTTGCTCCCGGAATGGGAAATCCGGTGGAGGAAGGGAATGTGCCTGATGCACTCCATGACGAAATGGCCATTAATTATATTAATTCGGGAGAGTCAATTAATCGAGCTATGGCAAATGTCGACATTTATTTTGCCAAGAAAATTGCCTCAATCATAGATCTTGACCCAGAACCTAACACTCTCGCTGATTATAAGCAAAGGTCGGATTGGAAAGATTGGAAGAAGGCAATAACTGCTGAGTTATTTTCTCTCAACAATAGAGAGGTGTTTGGACCTGTTTGTCTAACTCCTCCCCATGTGCGCCCCGTTGGTCACAAATGAGTCTTTGTTCGAAAGAGGAACGAGAATAACGAGGTAGTAAGGTACAAAGCAAGGCTCGTTGCTCAAAGTTTCTCCCAGCGACCAGGTGTCGACTTCGAGGAAACTAGCGACCAGGTGTCGACTTCGAGGAAACTTACTCCCCAGTCATGGATGGAATTACCTTTAGATACTTGATCTCAATGGCAGTAAACTTGGACTCGACAATGAAACTTATGGATGTTGTCACCGCTTACCTTTATGGTAATTTGGATTCGGACATATACATGAAGGTACCCGAAGGTATCCCTGCCCCAAACCAAGATAGAGCTAACAGAGGTTTATACAGTGTTCAGCTTAAGAAGTCACTGTATGGAATTAAACAGTCAGGTAGGATTTTGTATAATCGTTTAAGCGATTTCCTTCATCAGAAGGGCTACACGAGCAATGAAGATTGCCCATGTGTTTTTATACGGAGATCACAAGATGGTTTCTGTATTATCTCGGTGTACGTGGACGATTTGAATATAATCGGTACACCTGAGGATATTGAGGAAGCGAGTTCCTACCTGATGTCGGAATTCGAAATGAAAGACTTGGGCAAAACTAAGTTCTGCCTAGATTTGCAACTTGAACATTCCCCTGCTGGGATCTTAGTGCACCAGTCTGCCTACACCCAGAAGGTGTTGGAAAGATTTGGATTTGACAAGGCATATCCTTCTAAGACCCCGATGATCGGGAGATCTTTACAGCAGGATAAGGACCCGTTCAGGCCTAAGGAAGAGGGGGAGGAAATTCTGGGACCAGAATTGCCCTACTTGAGTGCAGTTGGCGCACTCATGTACCTCGCGAATTGCACACGGCCGGACATTGCGTTCGCTGTCAATTTGCTTGCTAGGTATAGTTCTGAGCCTACCAAGAGGCATTGGAAAGGCGTTAAGGACATCTTCCGATACCTACAAGGGACCAAAGATCTTGTCTTGTTTTACCGGAGGAATCAAGACCTCACGGTTGTAGGCTATGTTGATGTTGGGTACCTTTCGGACCCGCACACATCCAAATCTCAAACTGGATATGTTTTCCTTTGTGGAGGAACCGCTATTTCCTGGAAATCGTCTAAGCAAAGCCTAGTGTCAACTTCGACGAACCACTCGGAAATCATAGCACTATATGAAGCATCACGTGAGTGTGTATGGCTTCGACGGGTGATCGGCCACATCCAGCTGTCATGTGGGTTGAACACCGTCCAAACCCCCACTATTATCTATGAAGATAATGCCGCTTGTGTTGCACAAGTCCAGACGGGTTATATGAAGAGAAATCTCACGAAGCATATCAACCCCAAATTCTTCTACGCACATGAGTTGCAGAAGTTGAATGAAGTAAAAATCTTACATACTAAGTCGTGTGAAAATCTTGCTGATTTGTTCACTAAATCATTACCTGCATCTTCTTTCGAGAGATATGTTCGTGGAATTGGTATGATGAGACTTAGGGAGATGTAAAGTTCAGGGGGAGAATCTTCACAAACTCATTGCTAAAATCTCGATCCCGATGATTGAGTACTTAACTTAATGGTTAAGTGAGTTGTACTCTTTTTCCCTTAAGTGAGTTTTTATGAAGTTTCTCACACGAGGTTTTTAATGAGGCAATTCGTGCAACATAGCAATAGTATACCATGTGCTTTTTCTCCATATTTTTCCCACTGGGTTTTTCGGAGTTTTGAGGCATGGCTATACGGATGATACCCAATGGGGAGTGTTGGGAAACTTGGGCCGGTGGTGGCAGCCCACTCGGTGGGCTTTGCCCAGTCCAACCAGGCCTTAGGGTTTCCCCCCACTTTGTACGTACGTTTGGGTCTCATCCCCTCTCCATCCCCCTGTTATATATTGAGGCACTGTACGTAGTCTAGAAACAGAACAGAGAAAGCAATAAAGATTTGGTTGTGCCCACACCCTGTGTCCCTTTTCTTCCCAGTTCGTGTGTTGTTCGTCTACGCCGCCGCCGTCACACACCCTCGGGACCGGCCAGCCGGCAGAGGTTATGTAACAATAATCAGCATTCAGCAAGCACTGGCCGTTGTGGGAAATAAGAAAGGGACGTGCTGAGCCAGACCTTCATACACAGACCAAAAAACATTACACCACCAATATGTTAGCCAAATTCAATTCAAGCAAGAAACCTACTCTACCCAAACCTAAAAGAGCACATGGTATAGAACTAAGCCTTTTAGTCATCTAAACCTTAAATTATTCTTGACTAATTTCATTTTTAATCTAGACAATCATTCCAGATTTTGCAATCATGCCAATGCAATGAAGGATTCCCATATGTATATAGTATATACTAAAAATAAGAATCTTTCACTGGATTATTATGATCTGGTATTGTCCAAACTTCACAAGGTCATCTGAACTTAAAAATAATTCTTATCATAAGAATGTGAATTGTCTTCTCAAGGTTTCGTCCCATAGATCCAAGATCTAGTATCGTAAGAATCGGAGATCTACAACAAAAAATTCTCTGTCTTGCAAAGGAATAAGAAGAGTTCAGAACAAACTGAAATCGAACTCTATTTTTCCGCTTTTGTCACCTATTATTCTTCCTAATAACACTAACACTAGTAGCAAACTTTGTATGTACACCATTTTTTCCCCTAATCTTGATCCACGGAGAGGAGGGGAGAATGTTGTGCTCATCGTGGAGGATTGTTATGAGGGCTGGCGAACAACCAAAGGAGGAAGAGGAGGAGGTGGTTCCTAGATCGGTAGTGAGCACGAGCTTGTCGGCGCGGGGGACGTTGGCCATCGCCGGAGCAGACATGAGAGCTCGGGGGAGGAGGAAAACCCATGTCGTCGTCTTTGCCCGAGGCGAAGGAACTTGGATACCATCATCGGAGGGACGCGAAGGCGCCGCTCAGCTAGGCGCCTAGGAGGAAGAGATTTTTGGAGGCGTTGCGCAGTTTCCTCTAGGTCACGAGTGCGAGAGAGCGCGCTCGAGGATTTTCCTCCTGACCCCTCGAGGCGTGGATGGTTTTCCCGGGGAACGACGGGGATATAGGAAGAAAACACGTGCCTCGTGAGTGACGAGACAAGCTAGCGAATTTCCCCGGGCCAACTTGCCGCGTGATTTATGCGCCCAGGTTTTGGACGGGGATCCCAGGCTACCGAACAAGCCCTAAAAAGAAGGGACGTGCTGAGCGTCCTCCGGAGGATCGGAAGGCCCTGATCCTCCGCATCGAGCTGTTGACACGTGTCCTTAGCGCTAAAAAAGAGAGCGGACGAGCATGTTTGTGGCCCCACCGGTTGATCGTCGTGTTCATTTGTCTCTCCCACGAGCAGCTGACACTGCCATGTACTCTGCTCAAACCTCGGGTAGCACCCTCTGCCCCAGCCCACCCCCTCGCCACCGGTGACATCACCGACAGCGCCGCTGCCCTACGCCTTGCAGCACAAAAAAAAAACTACTATCCGACCTAACGAAGGTCCGACGAGTTCTCCTTGACCACCACTGGTAGCACCGGCCGGGAAGAGGTCGACTCCAGCATGCAACACCGCGACCGTCGTTGGTAGCACCTGCAAAACATCGGTGGTAGCACCACTTCTTTTCCTTTGAAGCAGATCGTCCCGCCTATGGTAGCACCGCCTTGCAGCGATTTGTAGCACCGGCCAGGGGCATAACGACACCATGAATATCTTAAAAAAGACTACAAAACCCTGCTACAATTCTTTTTCCTCATAAAGAGAAGTAAAATGCTACAAAAATGCAAAGAATTTGCACATAAAAATGCATCTTATAGAAGGAGAAAAATGTTGTAGCAGTTCTGCCGATTTGCATCGGATCCGAACAATTTTTTCCTATAATGCTAACAAAGATTTACACAACATGAGAAAAAAATGTATGAAGACCAGATTTTCACAAATCGTTTGAGGATTTGCATCAAAATGAAAAACATTATGCTATAAAACTTTAAAAAAATGCACCGCATCAAAGAAAAAAGCGCAAAAACCATCGACAAAAAATTTCTCTCCAGCGGCCTGGTAGCAGCGCCACTCTTCCCACTCAGCAATGGTCGCGCCATGGAAGAACTGCCCCTATACGCCGGAAGCAACGCCAGGGAACCGCGCCGGCTGTCCTGAGATCTATGTGCCCTCGCCTCGGGTAGCAGCCCCTCGCAGTTGTCGTCGCCGGGTGTCGCACGGGAGGAGGACGACAACGAAGAATACGGACTGAAGGTCCTCGCAGCACAAGCACCTCCCCGCCCCTTTGCTCTTAATGCAGCCATGGCATGGAGATATAGAACTTTTTGTGAGAGGAGAAGATAAGGAAAGGAAAAGAATACGTGGACAAGGTAACGCGCTCCCGTGACAGCCTCGTGGTGGCCCTAGTCCCCTCCCTCGTAGCTTTCTTTACCGTGTCGTTGTGTGGGTCTGCGGGACACGCGTCTGGCGCGCGACCCGGAGGATAGATGCCATGCATCCTCCGGAGGGAAGGCATGGTTTCCCTAAAAAGAAACATAATTTGGGTATTCAGTTTGACTACACTATAAAGGGAACTATATGATGCCCCGCGCGTTGCTGCGGCACATTTTCTCAAAATTAGATATACTGTAGTGAATGGCGCACGAAGGGAAATAGTGAAGGAAAGTTTATTGTACTCAATCTTACAATGTCGTGCACCGTAAGATAGAAGAAACTGATAAATAGTAACTCATCTGTATGGTAGTAGTGCCATTGTATAATGATTAATCAATATGTTTGATTGGTATGTATCATTTATTATACATGAACATTGTTGTAGTGCTCCATATCTTCTTTATGACAATTTTTCGAAAGATT
Source organism: Alopecurus myosuroides (assembly GCA_028641055.1). Classification (NCBI taxonomy): domain Eukaryota; kingdom Viridiplantae; phylum Streptophyta; class Magnoliopsida; order Poales; family Poaceae; genus Alopecurus; species Alopecurus myosuroides. Next base: position 360,452,815 of record CM054059.1, on the reverse strand, counting down.
CACAGGTAGGAGAAGCTTATATTAGAATAGCAGAAAATATGGAACATCAAATCGCAAATATTTGTGGAGAAGACAAATGGCAAAACAGTGTACATTAGTTCTTAAGATCTATAGGAAAAGGGTATTAATCCATACAGAATTAGCATTTGCTCTTTTATCCTTGAAATACCAAAAGAAGAAGCAGTTCAAAATAATATTTTGACCACTGAGGCTGCATCTCATCAGCCTACAACAGTTGTAAAGTGAAATTTGATAGAATGTCAGATAATTCATAGAAAAAGTAGTACTCGAGGCACTCACCTTGCTTCTTATATTTTTGGCAACAATGAAGAAAATGTGGAATTCTGAAAAATATTGCCAACTTTAGTAAATACTCCTTCATCAATTATCACACATTGCAGAACCTAAACCAACGAGAGATACATTCCCATTGTTGGTGATGCATGAAGAAAGTTTCAATTAACTCTGTCGATATAGCCTGAGATGAATAAAAAAAATTATAACCGAGAGAATGATTATACTGAGAAAATGGTATTGAAGGTTGGAATGTGGTCCGGTGAATGCATCTTTGGTGATCCATCTGTGTAGCTAGGTAGAAGAGATCCATGCCACATTGTAGTTCCCTCAGTTTTGCCGATGCTTAGTCTGGTTTCTCTGAAATGTGGAATGTGCAGTGAACAATTGAGTTCTGTCAATTTTACCAAATGCTTAGTTTGGTTTCTCTGAAATCTGGAAAGTGTAGTGAACAATTGCGCCATGACCTGTTTGCGCAATATTTTACACTGAAGAAAAAACACATAATAAAGAGATGCCAATGGTGAGTCAGGTTTCACTAAAATATGGAAATTGAAGTCAACAATTTTAGGCCTTGTTTGCTACAGGTGTATATTTAGGGATTGGAGGGGATTATCCCGGTCTAACCACAAATCTCCAAATATCTTGAAAAACTCGTTTGGTTCAAGTGGATTAGTAGGGATTATCCCCACTCTTCCCCAAAAATCCCCTCCACTTTAGTGCATTTTTCTGTATATCAAATCCACTCCCTCCAGCTAGTGGATTAGAGGAGGGGGATTTTATGTGATTGGGTGAAGAAGGGGCTTTCACCCAAACTCTGTGGGGATTATCCCCACCAATCCCCAAATATACACTTGTAGCAAACAAGCCCTTAAGAAAGTAAAGGTGAACACTGTAACACCTGGGGTGTTACCCTAAGATAGAAAGTTGGTTGCTTTTCTTTTTGCATTTGCATCACATGCATCATAAGCATTGCATCATGTTTTCAAAACAACTGAAAAACTCAAACCAAATTAAACTTTCAAACATTGTTCAAAATTTCCAATTTAAAAATTGCAAACTAAAACAACTCAACTTGTTTTCAATAGTTTGAAGTTGAATTGTTCAAATTGTTTGTTAAAAGAAAACTCCTTTTTAGTAACCCCAAATGGCAAATTCAATTTCACTTCCAAATATATCATATTTGACATGATCAAATTGTGGTTAAAAACATTAAAGTTTTGCAAACAATTAACTTCAACAAATGGTTTCAAAATTGTTGAGTCACTGAATAAAATTGGTTAAAAATCAACTCCTTATGAAAAACAATGGAAATGCAAATGGCAATTTAAAACTCAAAGTAATGTTTCAAATATTTTGGACCTAATATTCACAATTGCTTTTAATTACTGTTTTACAAATTAATAAAAATTATTCCTAAAAGAAACACCCCAAAAATCTATTCTTTCTCTCTTCCCTTTTCTTTTCTTACAAGCAAAAAAAAAGGAGAAGGAAAAATAAGTAAAAGGGAAAAGGTGGGCTGAGGCAACCAGCCATTCTTTTTCCCTCAGCCCACTACCCAGCCCACCACCTAGGCCCAGCTAACCCCTTCTTCCTCCTTACGTCATCTCCTCTGTACGAACTCCCTCCACACCACGGGATCCTCCTCCCCCCCTCTCGATTCACTGCCGTACCAAGCTTCCCCCCCATATAACCTCCCCCTTCGCCCTAGACCCCCTAGCCCTACTCCTTCCCCCTCATAGCGCCGCCCCTCTCTCTCACTTCCTCTGCTTCTTTCTCTCTGAACCCGAAGAGGAGCTGCAGCCACCGGGGGTTGCCTCGCCGCTCGCCGTCACCCTGGCCACCATCGGGGCAAGATGAGGTCGGGAATGGAACCCCTAGGGCGCTGGCTCCCTCCTCGTCTCCTCGCCCGGGCCGGAGACGCCCTGGGGACACCCCCTCCGCGCCTCCATCGCCACCGTCGACCATGTCCGCCCGTGGGGAGCCAGCAGCGACGCCCTGCGCCTCTCCCTCGACTCGGTGCGCTCCACAGCGACCCAAGGTGAGACCCCACCTCGGCCTAGGCCCCCCTCCTTCCCCTCTGCTCTGGTCGCCGGCCATCGCGCCGCGCAGTGGGCTCCTCACGGCAGGCCGCCGGCCGCCTCTTTCCTCTCAATCGGGATATTGTTACCTGCGTGCAGTTCGTCAGTTAACATCCCGACAGACCACCTCAAAAACCCACGCAATCAGAACCTATCAAATCCGAGCGAGTACCACAGTGGTTAGGCAGTGTGTGCGCGCAAGCTCCCCAGGTCCTGGGTTCGATCCCCCCAAACCACACCTTTTTTTCTGTTTTTCCTTTTTCTGGCCGAATTTCAGAAACCTAGATCTGAGCCATTAATTCTAAAATCAATATCAAATCGAATATTACTCCAATTTGAATGATTCAAAATCCTGTGGCTTCATAATTCTGTGCTCTTTCTATTAATGTCAAGTTTGCAACATGTTGCTGTAACAATTTTTGCACTAAATAATTAATTACTGAAAATGCAATAAAAATTGGAAACTTTGGAATTTCATAACTTTAGTTCTGCTCATCCAATTTAAGCAAACTTAGGCTCTAAAAATTTTTCTTAGCAAACTCTACACTTTGGTATTTTATTTGGTCACAATTGAATTAATTTTGATCATGTTTCCCTCTGTTTACTAAAAAGGGCAGAATAAAACTATTTATGGAAAATTGCATAATAAATTCAATAATAACCCAAAAATTATGTTTGATAGCTCTAAATGTTCAATGAAACATTTGATACATGTTTTCAACCTTTTCAATGCAATTTGTTTAATGTTTTTCCTAATTAAAAGTGGTGCAATAATTCAATGCTTTAATTAAACCTTTTAAATTGCAAAATTCATAACTTGGGCAATTCAAACCCAATTCCAACATGTAAAATATGTTTTCCATCCCATTTTTCATGAACTTTGCAAATATGAACTTTGTTTTCTGTTTTGAATAATTTAAATTGCTGAAAACAACTGTTTCTTATTTAATGCATTAAAATTGTCAATTTAATAACTTGCTCATCTAAAATCCAAATTCAACAAATGAAATATGCATTCCATCTAAAATTTTGTGTTCTTTCCGAATATAAATTTTGTTATCTGTTTTGAACATTTAAAATGGGTGAAAACAACAAATGCTTGTGTGACACCTTTAAGTAACCAAAATTCCAAAACTTAATAAGTGAATTTCAAAATGGGTAAACCCTATTTCCAATTGGTTCTATTGTTGTTATTTTGTTGTTTTCCTCATCCATGCATCATACTAAACCACTTTCACCTGTTGGTTAGTTGTAAAAAAAATGTTTCAACCTTAATTCATGGGCTTTCCATATGTAATCCAAATTGCATATGGGTCCATTTAATTATGTTATGTTTTCATGTCAACTAGTTTATCTTGATGCATTCTTAAACTTGTCATGCATCCATATCTTGATCATGCTGGATCTTTTGCCGTAGTAGTAATTGTTGCATCCGGTGTTTGTTCGAGATTTGTTGCTTCTTCGCGGATAGGACGTTGAGACGATGTGAGCAACGACATGTTCTGCGGATGTACCTCTACTTGCTGGATCTCAGGCAAGTATACTCACTTGCTGCCAAATGGCTGCGTTTCATCACTTGTTACCGATTCTTTCCGTTGTTCTTATTCTAGCCTTATGCTCGATGCTTGTGTCTCAATCCTATTATATGTTTACCTTGCAGCCATGATATAGCCTTCCTTCCACTTCCTACTAACTGTTGTTTGTTTACCTTGTTGGCACTCGTGTCGTAGTTGCCTGCTTAAGTTTGTTTGCGCTCCAGTCTTGTTGTCCGTCTTATCACCTGTTTAGTTTGATAGTTGGGTTTCAATTCAATCAACAACATGTTAATGTTTTGGGTAATACTAATTCGATGATAAGGCACCGGCAGGAGGCCCGGGTTAGGGTTTTGAAGCCTGCTAGTGTCGAACTTAATTAGGAAAAGAGTCTTGTCTACTGATCCACGATGAGCGTGCTCACCGCATCCGGGTGGTAGTATGGGACCCCCCTCGACTTAGACCTGATCTGCAGCTTGTCCGAAGAGCCACACTTAGTTCGGGTGTTCCATTTGCTCCTTTGCATAATGGGTTGGCCCCCCCTGGTTACTGATGATGATGATGTTGATGCATATAGGGCGAGGCCTGTAGTGCCGGGGTGTTGTGTCCTGCGGGAGTTTTGCACACCTGCGCTGAGTATTCGGCTGCGTGGCTGGGACCTTATAGCTCCGTGGCTCCTAGGATGGGTTGTAGAGATGGTTTGGGTCGTGTCGAGCCAACCTGAGTTTTAGTTGGTGGCTCGAGTGTGTACGGGTACTGGAGCACACCCTGCAGGGATGAATCTTCTCGAGAAGCCGTGTTGTCCGCGGTTATGTGACGACTTGGTGAAAGTACTGGCTAACAAGTACTCAGACAACTTACACCTAATGATAATACCTTGACTAGTAATAGTCTTATTGACACAATAAGTTGAACATCATTAATCCAACAGTGTGAGTTATCCTTGGGTTGCTTCCTTAGTAGGGGGTGACATTGGATGGGTATTGTTTGGTGAGTAGTTGTAGTTGGTTACGATACGCTATCTTATCTTCTTTCTGTTAGCCAGAAGTTGTAGTGTGTTTCTGTAGTTGGTTAGTGCAGCCCGCTGCCGCTTATTCGCAACAACCCCTTCCTTTCCGTTGAACCCAAAGTATTTGTATCTTGTGATGACTGGTTACGCCGGTATCTTGTGAGTATGGGTTATCCACTTGCCAGTACTTAACCGTACTGACCCACGAATCTTTTTCGTGGCTGCATATTCAATATTGCAGTCAACAGGTTTGAAGTCTGACGACGTTAGCTTGGGAATCCCTCCGGCTTGGCCTGGGCAGGGATTGGACACTCTCGGTTATCTTCAGGACTCTTAGTCCAATTTGTATCTTGTCCGTAGTCGGACACTATGTTGTTTCTTCCGCTGTTATTTGGATCTTTGTATTGTATCAGTTGTATCATTGGCTCGTTTGAGTCCTCTTGTATATATCCCATTCTGTTGTTGTTGTGGATTATTCGTGAACTGTTGTAATGTTATCACAAGTGGCAACCTGGAATCGGTTATTATGTGGATTTTGGCGGGAATGCTGAAATCTGCATAGTGCCCGATCCCGGGGCGTCACAAATGGTATCAGAGCCTTGGTTCCGATTCCCGAGATTGTTTCGATACGAATGGTTATCGAAGCAACGGGTCCGCAAAGCCTGTAGGATAACCTCGCTAACGGTCGTTGTTTCTAGAGTGTCAAAAACTATTTCTGCTAAACTATTTTGGAAAAACATCTCAATAGGATTCTTGTTTTCTCCTTATCCCTATTCTATTTCCCGTCCCATCTTATTTGTTTTGGAGTCTCCCCCCTTGTCTATCTTTCAAAGTGTTAGGATCCTACGTGGGTGGACGTTTTCTAAGCCTTTAACCTAATAGGTTCGATCCTCGGAAGATTCCTGGTGGAAGAACATCGTCGTCACTCCGAGCAAGAATCTCTTGTTAGTGGTGTCGAGGAGATCAACTGGAAGCATGAAGAATCGATAGTCGAACTTCTTTCCCCTCCCGGGTTAGCAGGTGGATTGCGAGGGCGCAATCCCTTGTTAGTGGTGTCGTCTGTAACACCTGGGGTGTTACCCTAAGATAGAAAGTTGGTTGCTTTTCTTTTTGCATTTGCATCACATGCATCATAAGCATTGCATCATGTTTTAAAAACAACTAAAAAACTCAAACCAAATTAAACTTTCAAACATTGTTCAAAATTTCCAATTTAAAAATTGCAAACTAAAACAACTCAACTTGTTTTCAATAGTTTGAAGTTGAATTGTTCAAATTGTTTGTTAAAAGAAAACTCCTTTTTAGTAACCCCAAATGGAAAATTCAATTTCACTTCCAAATCAATCATATTTGACATGATCAAATTGTGGTTAAAAACATTAAAGTTTTGCAAACAATTAACTTCAACAAATGGTTTCAAAATTGTTGAGTCATTGAATAAAATTGGTTAAAAATCAACTCCTTATGAAAAACAATGGAAATGCAAATGGCAATTTAAAACTCAAAGTAATATTTCAAATATTTTGGACCTAATATTCATAATTGCTTTTAATTACTGTTTTACAAATTAATAAAAATTATTCCTAAAAGAAACACCCCAAAAATCTATTCTTTCTCTCTTCCCTTTTCTTTTCTTACAAGCAAAAAAAAGGAGAAGGAAAAATAAGTAAAAGGGAAAAGGTGGGCTGAGGCAACCAGCCATTCTTTTTCCCTCAGCCCACTACCCAGCCCACCACCTAGGCCCAGCTAACCCCTTCTTCCTCCTTACATCATCTCCTCTGTACGAACTCCCTCCACACCACAGGATCCTCCTCCCCCCCTCTCGATTCACTGTCGTACCAAGCTTCCCCCCCCATATAGCCTCCCCCCATATAACCTCCCCCTTCGCCCTAGACCCCCTAGCCCTACTCCTTCCCCCTCATAGCGCCGCCCCTCTCTCTCACTTCCTCTGCTTCTTTCTCTCTGAACCCGAAGAGGAGCTGCAGCCACCGGGGGTTGCCTCGCCGCTCGCCGTCACCCTGGCCACCATCGGGGCAAGATGAGGTCGGGAATGGAACCCCTAGGGCGCTGGCTCCCTCCTCGTCTCCTCGCCCGGTCCGGAGACGCCCTGGGGACACCCCCTCTGCGCCTCTATCGCCACCGTCGACCATGTCCGCCCGTGGGGAGCCAGCAGCGACGCCCTGCGCCTCTCCCTTGACTCGGTGCGCTCCACAGCGACCCAAGGTGAGACCCCACCTCGGCCTAGGCCCCCCTCCTTCCCCTCTGCTCTGGTCGCCGGCCATCGCGTCGCGCAGTGGGCTCCTCACGGCAGGTCGCCGGCCGCCTCTTTCCTCTCGATCGGGATACAGTTACCTGCGTGCAGTTCGTCAGTTAACATCCCGACAGACCACCTCAAAAACCCACGCAATCAGAACCTATCAAATCCGAGCGAGTACCACAGTGGTTAGGCAGTGTGTGCGCGCAAGCTCCCCAGGTCCTGTTGTCGTGGGATAATCACGGCAGATGTTACCTGAGGTAACTGATCTTGGGGCAAGTCGACACAGGTATTTGGGAGAGGGTTTAGCTCGAAAGTGAACATGGTGATAAGCGATCTAGAAATCGGCGCTCAACTCGCCGAGTCTCGAATATGGCTTTCGATTTATACTGGATACTCGATAACAGGTGATATGATTATGTCGTGAATCTCTGTCAAGCTAAGCCTAGGGGCCGGTTTATAAAGTACCCGTACCCCCCCTGGCTTGCCCTCCAAGGCGCAGCTTGAGTCCTATCCGAACTCTGCTTACAAACCCTAGCTTTCCTTACCGCAACCCACAATCCGGGTTACGAGGCCTACAAACTTTGGGCCTTCCAGAAGTTTCTTTATCCTTAGCCGGATCCCGCGCGGCGTCCTTTGGGCCGGGTTACACCTTGGAGTTGGCCTACCGGGTTACTATCCCCTCATCAGTAGTCCCCGGGATAGCTTGGGCTTCCTGGATTCTTCCGTGAAGCGCTAGCTATTCCCTGCAAAAATATCAAACGCTCAAGCGTATGGAGGTCGGGTTACAATACTTCGATAAATGGCTAGGTCCAACTCCATGGTGACCATGCAATAACCCGGCTCTCCTCCGAATGCTTCTCCTAATTTTCCAGGTCTAAGTCTTAATAAAAACTCCACGACTCTACACTTTTCTCGATAGTTAATCCTGATACCATGGAAAGTATCCCTTTCTCTTTTCTGCCAGGATCTCTTGCTCAACACTCGATGCACCTCCCGTAAACTTTGAATAGGTAGCCGTTACCCCGCAATTTCCGGGTCCCGTCCGTTGGACTTAATTTTTCCACCCGAACCATTATAAATAGGTCCTTAGGGGTAACCCTAACCCCAACGTCTCACTTTTCCTCATTCCTCTTCCTCCGTATCCAAACCCGCAGAGCGCCATTACGGGAACTCCGCGCGCATCACCGGAGCCCATTTGTCGCCGGCTGCGCTCCGCCACAGCGCGCTCAGCCCCGCCGCCGAGATCCGCCGCCAAACACCCGACCTGCCCGCCAAGAGTCGCGAAAGGGCACCAGGCCTGCGCTATTTGCCTCCGCAAGGCTTCATTTCAACCTCCTCCAGTAAGTCTCCGGCACTCATTAATCTGCCCTTGCAATTTCTTGGTTTTGCCTCAAATTGGATCTAAATCGACCCGCCGGCGATTTCTCGGGGCACACCGAATTAGGTTGCTAGCATTCATCCTAACCCATCCATTAGATAAGAGATAGACTTCAGCTCACTCCTCTACTACCAGTAATCATTAATTTCGCCGTAAATCTAGAAATGGAATTCCCAATCTGGGCTCGAGCCGCCTAAAATTTCCGCCCTCGCTTCTGTCACCCGGAAAATCCCCCCTTTCCAGTTCATTTACTCGCGATAGATGCACGGACAACCATCTATTTCTCCTAAACACTTATCCATACATTAACCTCCATAATTTTTTATAAGAACGCACGATACCCGGATAATTTGTACCGTGCTCCGCAAAACAATACCCGGATGACATTTATCTTTCAAGTTGCCTCAATACCTCTTATCAATACTCGGCCAACTGACAGTTTCCGAGTCTCGTTTCTCATGTTTTTCTACCTGATGTTTTACAGGTTAACCCCATGGCACCCAAGAAGCAAGGAAAGCAGTCAGTCAAAGCCAAGACCACAAACTCCATATCCGCCAACTGGGCGCGATCTTCGGTCACCAAGGCCAAATTAGAAGAATTGGTCGAGCTAGGGGTTCTCCCCCCTCAAGAAATTATCCACTGGAGGGTGCCGGGTAAAGAAACTCGGCCTACTCCGGCAGAAAACGAGGTAATATGCTTTGTTGAACATGTGACCCGGGGCTTCCGGCCTCCGGGTCATCCTTTCTTTCCCGACGTTTTAAGCCATTATGGCCTTCACATTTTCGACATAGGACCCAACTCCATTTTAAACATCACCCATTTTATCGTTCTTTCCGAGTCTTACTTGTGCACTCCGCCAAGTCTGGCCCTCTTCGTCGAACTCTTTCAGTGCAAACCGTGCCGCGCAAGCGGCGACGGTGCACTTCTTACTTGCGGCGGGGTTTCCATCCAACGCCGCAAGAACTCCTTAATGCCTCCTCTCACACTTAACTCCCACGTAAAGCACTGGCAGCTCTCATACTTTTACTGCCAGGACACCTCCCCACCCGGCGAAAAGAAGTTGACGGGTTACTCGGAGGGTCAACTTGACATTTCCGAAGCCTTCAATAGGTTTGCCCCTGACCCGGAAAGGGAAGAAATTCTGCCTCTATTGGCCAAAATCTCCATCCTTTCTACCCAAGGCCTCATCGGGCTTAACCTGGTGAAGACTTGGGTCGATTTCCGCATCCAACCCAACTCCATTCGCACAAAACTGATGTGCGAATACTCGGGGCAAACCACGGACCCGATCCGATACTCCACCAGCCATTTCGCTCCTAGCGATGCCAACAAAACAATCAAGGGCTTTCTGACGGAAAAGCTCGAGGTGATCCGGAACATAGCCGGATTAGAACCTTTTACCCTCGAGAACCCGGCCCCCGCGGTAAGGACCTAACTCTAACAAGTTCAATTTTATTCGTTCCTCTTGGTACAACTGTTAATCCTTGCTCTGGTGTCTCCACCTCAGGCCGACAGTGACTTCTGGAAGGCGGATACTCCTCATAACTCCGGAAACCCGGAAGAGGAAGGGGATGCCGTTAACTCGGATGAAGGTACATACTTAGTCCCCTTGAATACGTCATGCCCTATTTCTCATTTCCATACTATAATCTTGATTACTTTCAGAGCAAGAAGACCAAGACGAGGAGGAAGAAACGGACGGCAAGGTGGAGTCTGCCAGTGATGAAGATGAACCGGAGCCAGCAATTAAAGCCGGATCCAAAAGAAAACCCAAAGGAATTGTTTTCCAGGTTTCATTTCATTTCCTTGTGCTTAATTTGCGTTCCCGTGATATCATTCATGAGCTAACCCTGTCGTCACCCCTTTGGCCATACTGAAGGAGCCACCTGCGTCCAAGCGTAGAGTGACCCGGAACCATCCGGGTAACGAGACCCTTAACCCGAGTACTGTAACAGCCCAAGTATGAAAACCTACCAATTAGAATGTTTGTTTCATGTTTATTAAGGTATTGCATCATGTCATCATGTTGTTGCATTTGTTCCTTTTGTTTTGCATCTGTTATTCTTTGTTTTCACAATGAAAATCAAACAAATTCAACTGCTTTGTTTTCATACTTGTTCTGTTACAACTTTTGGAATAAAAATAACAAATAAAAACAACCAATTTGTTCCACTTTATTCCATGTGAATCACTTAATAAAATGGTGTTATAAATTCCACTAAGCCTTTCCAAATTGATTTTCAAATTCAAAGCAAAATCATCATCAACACCTCATTTGGAAATTATCAAATATCAAACCTTTCCAATGTGTCTAATCCAACTAATAATAGGGTTCACCCTATTAAGTGGTTGTTTTCTATATTAAATTAACAAAATATTCCAATTTCAAATCAAATTCATTCAAACAGCACCCAAGTTGAGTTATAACCAATTTATAAACATTATCAATTCAACCAACTAATTTTAATCTTTTAATTCTTAGGGGCTACCCTATCAAAATGCTTTTATTTCGTAAGGTTTACTTAATATGAAAACTCATTCAAAGTTGGTTGAAATACAAATATCCAATAAAAATTCAAACTTTTGACTTTGGAAGTTGGCATCTGTTTGCTAATGGTATAAATAACCTACACTGAAATTTCCAAAAATTTTAATCACTTAAAAACCATCCAATGCTTCCTTTTTGCTTTTGCTACAAAAAAAACAGTAAAACAAAAAAATAACAAAAAGAGAAGAGGAGGCAGCAGCCCATAACCAGCCAGCCCAATTCTTATTTCCTTGGCCCAGTACCCCTTCAACCTGTCGCTTTCTTCCTCCTCCTGGTGATGTCACCTGTACGACCTGCAGGAGACCCCTCCGATCGCCTCCTCCCCCTCTGGATGCGCTGCCGTACAGCCCCAGCCCCTCCATATAGCACCGCTACCCCCCCTCCTGCAACCCTAAGCCCCCTCTTTCTTCCCTGTCGCCGCCGTTTGCTCCATCTGCCACTTCTCTCCCTCTGTCTGAAACTCTGCAAACTGAAACCACCGAGACCACCATCGCCTCCCCTCAACGCCGGCCTCCACAGCCACCTCGAGGAGCCGCTGTGCCCGGGAATGGAAACGCCCAAGTCCACCCTTCCTCCTCCACCCTTCGGTTTGCGCCGGAGAGGTCCGATGCGCCGCCGCCGTCGCCTCCAAACGGCGCCGACGCCCTCTGCTCCCTGCTGCTCCGCCTCCCTGCTGCGACCTGCTCCAGATCGCCAAGGTGAGGCCGTCCCCCTCCGGTCCCCTGCCTCCCTCTCTCCCCCCTTGAACCGCATCACCGCACCCCCACCACCGCGCCGCAGCCCGGCCACGGCGAGCAGATCGTTGCCAGCGACCCTTCTCTGTTCTGTCCGCTCGCTCGGGTTCAGTAGCGACTGAATAAGTTTCAGTTATATGTGCGTTCAACACCTTAACCCCCCTGAGAACCCCTTCCTTCCAACAACACAGCAGTAGCCCATCTGGTTTGCACCCTGTGAGCGTATTAGGAGGTGGAGGGATCAAATCCCACCCCCTGCACAATTAACAAACTTTTTATTTCTCAATTGTTTGGTCACAGAACTTCCAGCAAATCACATCCATGCCCTGGTAATTACATATAGACCCTGTAAAATATTTTCCAAGCCCCTGTTAACCTTTCTAGGTCCCTAAATATTGTAAAAATGGCAGATTTGTATCTTAATTTGTAAAATGCCTAAGAAATTCATCCCAACTCCAATTTTAACTTTTTAAATATGTTTTCTGTCCCAAATTAAATGTTCTATCCAAATATAAAATTTGTTTACTGTTTTGAATATTTTAAATTGGTGCAATATTTGAAAACTTGTCAAATTCATTTAAATTTGCAAAATTCATAACTTGGGCATAAAAATTCCAAATTCAACAAACTAAATATGTTTTCCAATCAACTTTTCATGTACTTTCCAAATATAAATTTTGTTTGCTGTTTTGAATAATTTAAATTGCTGAAAACAACTGTTTCTTGTTTATTGCATTTAAAATTGCCAAAATAATAACTTGCTCATTTTAAATCCAATTTCCACAAATGAAATATGTTTTCCATGCAAAATTAAACCCTCTTTCCAAATATAAACTTTGTTTTCTGTTTTGAATAATTAAAATTGGTTAAATAATTTAAACCTTGTTTAATTCATTTAAAATTGGTAATTTCATAACTTGATCAAAACAAATTCTTTTGGGACATATAAAATATGTTTTCAAACCATCAAAGCATAACCTTTTCAACTATGAACTTCACTCAATGTTTTGCACAAATAAAAACTCAAATAAGTTCATGTTTGAATTAAGTTCATTTAATTCTTGCTTAAACTTGTTTAATTCCAAATAATTTATTTGAAATCCTTTTTCAACAAGTGAAACATGTAATCCACCCAAAATCTTGTGTTCTTTTCAAATATAAACTTTGTTATCTATTTTGAACAATTAAAATTGGTGAAAACAACAAATTCTTGTGTAACACCTTTAAGTAACCAAAATTCCATAACTTAATAAATGAATTTCCAAACTTGGTAAACCTTATTTCCATTTGGTTCTATTGTTGTTATTTTGCTGTTTTCCTCATCCATGCATCATGCTAATTCACTTACACAATTTGATTAGTTGTTAAACAATTAATTCAACCATAATTCATGGGCTTTTCATATGCAATCCAATTGCATGAGGGTCCATTTAATCATGTTGTTATCTTGTCAACTAGTTTATTTCTATGCATCAATTAAATGGTCATGCATCATCCCATGTTTGTGCACTATGCCATGATATTGATTGTCTACCTTTTCTGCATTGTCTGTTTGCTTCTTCTCGGATAAACGACGACGTTGAGACCGACGAATACTTACGACACCCCTTCTAAGGAGTTAGCTCAGTACCAGGCTACTGGGTTTGCAGGCAAGTTATCACTCACATGAACCACTGTGTTCCTTTCAACATTGATTACCGATACTTTCCGTTGTTCTTTTCTGCTAGCCTTAGTAGCAGTTGTTTCTGTTACGAACCCATCACATGAATCCCTTAACCTTGATATTGCCTCACCTCCACTCCTATCACCCCCTTGGTTGAGCCAGTGTCTTACTAGCATGCTTAGGTTGCTTTTGCTCGAGTCTGTTATCCGTTACTTTCTATTACTATATCTATTACATTGTGGGGGCTCGATGTTTAATCAATCAATCATGCTAATGTTATTGTTAAATAATAAATTTGATGATAAGGCACCGGCAGGAGGCCCTGTGTGGTTTTGAGGCCTGCTAGTGTCGACCCTAATAGGAAAAGGGTCTTGTCTACTGATCCATGATGAGCGCACTAACCGCATGTGGGAAGCGAGTATGGGCGCCCCCCTCAATTTGATTCGATTCGCATCTCGTCCAAATCGCCTCATTTAGTTCGTGTTTTCCATTTGCCGCATGCATGTTTTTGCGAGCCCAGGCCAGGGTGGAACTTTTGTAGTCGGCATATAGGGGGACACGGTCTTAGAGTGCTATGAGGGTCCCTTTTCTTCGGGGCTTGATTAGCCGTGCGCCCAAGGTTCTTTGGGCTTGATGCGAAGAAGAGTTGAGTTGTGTTGAGTGCCCCGCTTGGTGGGAGGCATCCCATCTGGCGGGTTATTCATGCGTGTACGGACAAATTGGTGCAACCCTGCAGGGATAATCTTCTCGAGAAGCCGTGTTTTCCGCGGTTATGGATTACTTGGTGAAAGTACTGGCTAACAAGTACTCAGGACAACTTAAACATAATGATCAAACATGTTACACCCAATGATTAATAACTTGACTAGTAATAGGTTGATGACACAATAACTTGATTCACCTTTAATACAACTGTGTGAGTTATCCTCGGATTGCTTCTTTGGATAAGGGGCGAGATCCAGGATGGGTTTGTTTGAAGTTATCTTTCAGTTGGTTACTATACTCGATCTTATCTCCTTTCTGATAGCCGGCAGTGGTAGTATGTTCTGTAGTTGGTTAGCGCAGCCAGTTGCAGCATCTTATATATCCCCTCTCTTCCGTTGAACCCAAAGCATCTGTGCTTGGTGTTGACGGGTTACACTTTGGTGAACTGTGAGTCTTGCTTGCCAGTACGTTTATGTACTGACCCCTTTGGGGCTGTGGTTTCCGCAGACCGACGTTTCCGAAGATCTACATGGTGGCTACTACGTGGATCATGACGAGACTGCTGACGAGTAGATAGCGGACCCGGGCAGGATTCGAGACTTCGTGGATGGGCTCCGTCTGTTTGTTTCCGGCCTCTTAGGCCTATTTGGCTCTTGTCTGTACTCAGACATATTGAATGCTTCCGCTGTGATGTACTGATGTATTGTTGGGACATGTGTCCTCTGAATGATTGTATTTGCTATCTCTGCTCTAATGAGAGCTATTTGCAACCTTATTTCAATCTTTTGTGTCGTAGAGATTTGTTGTGATATCAGTTGTTCAACGCCGTTGACGTACCATGTGTGTATGGTTTGAAGTACGTCGACAGTAGTGCCTTTGATCTCTAGTGGATAGTTTACATCGACAATGGAATAGCAGGGCTTGTGTTGTCGCGCATAAGCGCAGGCCTACCAGGAAGCTGGGACGTGGGAGCAGTTATGCCCCATAATCCAAGCATCTGCTATCCAGTTCGTACGGTGAGTATCCCCTAGAAATCAGGGTGCGACAAGTACTTCATCGCCTCCAGCTCGACATACTGGTATTCACCATACACAAGAATCTTTCCCAAACATTCCCTCACAAAGTAATCTCACACTTTGCTTGGTATTTTTCAGTATCTTCCGGGTCCAGCAGCGACTTTCCCTCGGACTTCGCGGTGAACCCCGGGTAAAGTTCTTTTCCTGATGTTATGCCGAACTTTTATCGCCCTTTTCATGACTTATGCGCTAACTGCACCCTTGCACTTTCTATAGAGCCACGGTCGTTGTTAGCGACCAGGAAGACATGGAAGTTGAGGACCGGGGTAAGAATAAACCGACTGACGATGCATTCACCACAGCTGGTGATGAGCAAGCGTCACCAACGAACCCGGCTAGGCAAGAAGCCGGGTATCCAATAGCCTCGCACGCAAGCGAGAAGGAAAAGGGCGCAGCTGCGGGGGCAGGAGGAGGGCCAAACTCCGACATTCGGATGACCCGGGTGCCGTCTCCTGTTACGAAGAAAACTTCTTATCCAAATTTCCATGCCCCCGAGTCTTCTAACTCGGATAACAATGATTTTAACCAGCTGATGAGTGCTCTCCTGTCCATGAAAGCTTCAGAGGGAAATGTCTTAGAGCGTATGGCCGCAGCACACCAGGTAACATTATTTGATATTCCTCACTGCACACCCAGTCCCCAAGTTCTGAGCATAACTTGCTGTTGTTGTGCTCGGTACTTCATACAATATTCGGCTTGTGATGATATCCGACTTACAGTTTCACTCGTTCCTTGCAGGCGGAAATTACTCGGTCCGACGAGGTATTACTCAAGACCGAGCAGCTCCTGCTTGCTGAAGTAAAGCGCAGAGAAACCCTTGAGGCGGAGGTGAAAACTTTGAAAAAAGACGTCTCCAGATACAAGAAGAAGTACGATGCTGCCCAATCTACACTGAAAAACTTGTCGAACCAAGTTGCGGACACTTATCGCATCTTGCTAAGTAAGTTTTTGTTCGCGATTAACTTACATGCCTCTATCTTATCGTTATAATAATCAAGATTACTGATATGCTTTCTTTTATTTCAATTGCAGGTGCTAACCTTGCTGCTCCAGAGGACGATGCCGTTGCTATGACTAAAACGCTAAAGACTGTGCTCCGTACATTTTTTGCCGGCACAAAGCTTTTATTGGATGCCGTGAAGTGGCCCTCCGAGGTATACCCAGGCGAGGAAAACCTCATGCAAGCGTTTTCGACGGTGCCTGGATGGGTTGAAATATGGAAGCGCTCGTCTTGCCGAGTCGGTATGACCCGGGCCTTTACACTGGCGAAAGCTTATTTTCCTAAGCTTGACCCGGCAAAGGTAATATCCGGGTTTCCGGAATTCAAGGCTGACGGCTCCAAGTTTACGCCCAAGGATTTCAAAGTTATACAATCCGCCGTACGTCACTCGGCTACTGCTTTGGCCGATAAGATGGAACTGGACACAATCATGAGCTCGTACGACGCTGAAGGCAAAACTATTTTGGTAGAGGCACCCCCTCCCTTCGACATGCTGGAAAAATGGGCGACTGACCTGGCCAGGAGGAAAGAAGAAGCTGCTAAGAGAGAGGCCGAGTCAGGTTTAAGGCCGTCTACCTCTACGCCGGCTGTTCCTCCGCCTGTCCGTCCTGATGCGGAAAGTCCGGGTAATGCTGCTGGAAAGGCTAAGGAGCAGGTCCAAGACCAAGACCCGGAAGACCATTCCCAGGATGCCGAGTAGGATGATGTTTTGTAAAAAACTGGTGTGATTTTGATGATGCGCTTGTTGCGCCATTGATACTGGTACCGTCACTTTGTACTTTTAACTCGTGATAACTCTGTGCCCTTCCCGGCTTTTGATAATCTCGACCCTTGTTTTTAAGCTTATTCTCGATATCCGATTGCTTTTGATTCCCTTTTCGAGGCTCGGTTAACCGAGTATCGTGGGCTTTGATAACTGGACTTTTCTCTAAGTCCCCAAGACTCGGAAGCCAAGGTTTTTCGAGCTTTAATAGATAAACAGTTTGTTTCTGTTTCGAAGTCCGCAGTCCCCATGACCCAAAGTACGAGCCAGGGGGGTGTGGCCTTTCTCAGATGACAAACTGCTCTTTACTAAGCCGAAAACCAATAGCCATTTTACGTAAATACTGAAGTCATGCTTGATACTTGTTGAGTTTCCGGCTATTTAGCCTTGTACTCTGCATAGACTTGTGGTTTAGATGACCCTTTTGATTATCTTGTACTGTAAGCCGGCTTTCGCGTGGATACCATGTTGTTACATCTATACGAAAAACAGAATCAAGCAAGTCCCATTGGGCTGCATGGTTTGATTGTAATCGTAAGCGAACAGATCATGCCACTTTGGTGCGATTCACATCGAGCTTAAGTAAGAATAACCAAGAAATTTGGCTCCTTCGTCCGGTTATAAGATTGCAGCCGTACTCGTCTTGCAAGTAATCGGCCCTCATAACTCATAGGCATCAAGGCCAGGTCTCTGGGTTTGTTACTACTACTTAAGCAGTTCAATTCCCAAAAACTCATGTACGTGCAACGTATTTTGATGATACTGATGCATTGATAATAACAAATATCACTTACTTGTACTTGAAGCAAAGACCATGATAAGACTTGAAAACCACCTCTTTTATTGATACGAAAAAGTTTGTGCCAGTAGGCCGCCTCATTAAAAACCTCCCAGTCCCCTTAGGTACCCTGGGTAGGAAAAGAGCGCGTAAGAAACCTGCTGGCCGTTACACTGCTTTAGTTCTTCTCGAGAATCGGCCCCAGGCTGGCACGGCCGATGCACATTCTCCATTTGTTAGTCCCTTTCATAATGAGTACCGGGTTTGTTAGCCAATCCGGGTATGTCGTTCTTGTAGCGCGGCTAGTTGTAGATAGCGGTGTGCTTTCCTCTTCTACGCCAGGGAACTTGGAAGGACCGCTCCTGACGAAGGCCACCATCTTGTGATCTTGTTCTGTCCTAGTTTTTGCTTTATCCCCTTCAGAGGTCGGCCTTTTTGACGTTGCCCTTTCCTCCAGGTTTGCCTGCGATCGGTAATGCTTGAGCTCCTCTTTCCTACAGGCTTGCTCAGCCATTGCTGCATCTCCTTCGTCGCATTCAGCTGCTATATCTCGATTTCCGTGTATGGTAATGGTCTTCTTAGGACCCGGGATTTTCAGCTGTAGATACACATAACACGGTCTTGCCATGAACTTGGCATAAGCCGGCCTTCCAAACAATGCGTGATAGGGACTGCGCAACTTAACCACCTCAAAGGTAAGCCACTCAACCCGATAATTGTCCTTTGATTCCCCAAAAGCTACCTCCAACGCCAATTTTCCTTCAGGGCACGCTGAATGACCCGGCACTATCCCGTGAAAAACTGTTGTACTCTTTTGTAGTTGAGATTCTTTGAGGCCCATGCGCAGAAAAGTTTCCCAGCACAGGATATTGATGCTACTTCCTCCATCCATCAAGACTTTTTTCAGTTCATACACATTGACCTGTGGTGCCACTACCAAGGCTAAAACTCCCGGGTGATCAACTCTGTCCGGATGATCCCTTCTGCTCCAAGTTACCTCCTGTTCTGACCACCTCAAATACCTCGGAACAGCGGAAGAGACTGAATTGACCGCTTGTTTCAGTATCTTTTTATCCTTGTTAGAGCCTCCAGTAGTGTGCACATGATATTGACCCAACTGTTTGGGGTTAGCCTGAAAACCTCCCGCTCCCCCTTGATTGTTGCCCGGATTTCCTGCTGCCGGGTTACCGGCTGGGGGTGGACCGTTGCCCAAATTTCCACCTGGACCCGGGCCTCCTCCCCGACCCGCTCCTCGCATGGCTCTGTTTACTTCCTCATTCTTCCACCTCTGTAAGTCGGCGCATTGCTCCAAGGAGTGATTAGCCGGCTTGCCGTTCCTGCTATGCTTCGGGCACGCCATCCTGAATATATCCCAACTGTTGCCCGGCCTCGGAGGTCCCTGATAGTGTCCTCCATTATGATTTCCGGTATTAAAATTCCCTTCAGACCTGGGTTTCGAAGACCCGGCTTCAGTATTAGCTACAAACTCGGAACCTCCTTCAAATGGGCGCTTGTTCTGACTATTTCCGTTATTACTCGGTGCTGATCCATTGCCGGTTCTTCCACTGTTACTGGTGTTCACCTTCGCTTTCTTGTCATCGACTTCCTCCTCTGTAGTGTCTGTTGCAGCGTGCTTGTTGCATGCATCTATTAATTCTCCCATTGTAACCTCCGATGCATTCCTACTGGACTTCATGCGAGTTAACTTTTGTACTAAAGGAATATACTTGCATGTTTTTGCCATAGCTTGTAGCGCATCTTTGGGCTGAATTTCCGTGGATGAGTGAAGTATCTCCATAACCCGGCGTACCCAACTGCGTGCTGATTCTCCCTTTTTCTGAACGCATCGCTCTAAATCATCAATAGTGAATAGCTTTCTGCACGTTCCATGAAAGTGCTTGACGAACGCGGTCTTTAGTTCTTCCCAGGACTTGATCGATCTTTCTGGCAGGTTGGTAAACCATAACTTTGCTGCTCTTTCTGACATCATTAAGTACATGAACTTGGCTTGAAGATTCTCGGATGCATTGCGGATTGACATTGCCATCTCATAACTACTCAACCAGGTTTCCGGATCCATGGTCGGTTCATAATTCACTACTTTTCCCGGCTCTTTGAACTTTTCCGGGTAAGGTTCAGCTCTGATGTCATCCGACAGACACTTGGGCCCTGCGAGGACGGTTGAGACTGGCCTTACTCGGGGAGTGTGCGATCCAGCCGGAGGCGTAGCGGGGCGCGGTGCTGCAGGCAACCCATGTGCAGCAGACCCGGCCCCAGCTCTCCGAGCCCTGGAGCTATCCACAACGGCCTGCGCCACCGATGCTGCTGGAACACGGGGAGGAGGCGGCATTTGCTGCTGCTCTTCCCTCCGCCGCGCCGAGTTTGCTTGAATATTCCCTTGTTGTTGACTGGCGTATGGCGTCCCATGCATCCCGCTTCTGTGGTCCGGGTAATTGGCCTGCTGTGCCACCGCAGTGTGCAGTAGGTCGATCGCTTGCCGGGTCCTTTCTGCATGGGGCGATTCTCCTACCGGGATTTGGTTCAATGCAAGTGTTGCTGCATACACGTTGTCCATAGGATTGTTGTAGTGGCCTGCTGGTGTGCGAAACCGTGACGGCGGATTCGGTGGCAACTCGATGCCGGTTGTGACTCCGGTTCGTGGTGGGGGTAACCCGGCCTGCACGTTTGCCGCGCGGGTTTCCGCTGTCGCCGGCTGAGGCGCAGTTCCCTGGTTTACAGCTGGGATCGGTTGGTCCTGAGGCGTAATAAACAAAGCCGCCGGGTTAAGGACCCCACCCGTGGCCGGTAGTCTAGTTTGAGTTCTCTGGTGTACTCTAGATGTTTCCTCTCGGAGCCGGGTTTCCAACGCATCCAGCTCGCGCTGACGCGTAGCCATCCCTTGTTTCTCTGCTTCCACTTGCCTTCTTTGCTGTTCCAACGCGCGGCGAGCCACATCCAGGTCCCTGACACGTTCAGCTGCGTTTTCTGGAGTGATAACCGTAGCGAGGACCGTTGGGTCTAGGATCAGATTATTGTCGAACAAGGCCGGGTGGCGCGGGTTTGACGGACCCGCCCCCGGTGTCCGGTTTCCCAGGAATCCGAACGTATTCGCGTGCAGCTCCTCATCCGCCGCACGGCTAGTCACTGATGCCGACTCTCCGTCGACCCGGGCCAGGATCGGGTTTCCGTTGGCCGCGTCCTGTCGCTGTGCCAATGTCTGAGCCGCCCCGACCGGAGCCGTGGTCATGTTTCCTTGATTGAGGTTGGCTGCTGGAGCCGTGTAGACCGCCGCTCGGCGTATTACGCCTGTTGTGAGTTCATACTGTTCTTCTCCGCTGTTGTCTTCTCCGTAACGGTCTTCCAGCAGGTCCCTGACAGATTCAGTATCATCTTTTCCATTGTCCGGGTCATGCGGGGCCCATGCCGGCTCCTCCGGCTGTTCCCACTGCGCGATGGATTCTTCTATCTGGTCTGTTGCTCCAACTGATTCTTCTCTACCTGACTGGGCGCAAGCATCCTCCCCTGACACAGAATCAGATCCAACATAGTCAGGAGCCGAGCCAGAGGAACATACCATACCGATGAAGACGCTGATCCGGCCGATTGTAACGACAGATCCGGATTCGAGGCGATCCGATTCTGGCCCCCATCCGGAGTCGTCCACCATCTTCTCTCCTTTGTGGTCGTCGTAGATCTCTCCAACGACGAGGTTCCTCATGCTTTTCCGAGCTTCTCCCGTGATGTAAACACCTTTGGACGCAGGCCCCACGGTGGACGCCAACTGTCGTGGGATAATCACGGCAGATGTTACCTGAGGTAACTGATCTTGGGGCAAGTCGACACAGGTATTTGGGAGAGGGTTTAGCTCGAAAGAGAACATGGTGATAAGCGATCTAGAAATCAGCGCTCAACTCGCCGAGTCTCGAATATGGCTTTCGATTTATACTGGATACTCGATAACAGGTGATATGATTATGTCGTGAATCTCTGTCAAGCTAAGCCTAGGGGCCGGTTTATAAAGTACCCGTACCCCCCCTGGCTTGCCCTCCAAGGCGCAGCTTGAGTCCTATCCGAACTCTGCTTACAAACCCTAGCTTTCCTTACCGCAACCCACAATCCGGGTTACGAGGCCTACAAACTTTGGGCCTTCCAGAAGTTTCTTTATCCTTAGCCGGATCCCGCGCGGCGTCCTTTGGGCCGGGTTACACCTTGGAGTTGGCCTACCGGGTTACTATCCCCTCATCACCTGGGTTCGATCCCCCCAAACCACACCTTTTTTTTTTTCTGTTTTTCCTTTTTCTGCCCGAATTTCAGAAACCTAGATCTGAGCCATTAATTCTAAAATCAATATCAAATCGAATATTACTCCAATTTGAATGATTCAAAATCCTATGGCTTCATAATTCTGTGCTCTTTCTATTAATGTCAAGTTTGCAACATGTTGCTGTAACAATTTTTGCACTAAATAATTAATTACTGAAAATGCAATAAAAATTGGAAACTTTGGAATTTCATAACTTTAGTTCTGCTCATCCAATTTAAGCAAACTTAGGCTCTAAAAATTTGTATTAGCAAACTCTACACTTTGGTATTTTATTTGGTCACAATTGAATTAATTTTGAGCATGTTTCCCTCTGTTTACTAAAAAGGGCAGAATAAAACTATTTATGGAAAATTGCATAATAAATTCAATAATAACCCAAAAATTATGTTTGATAGCTCTAAATGTTCAATGAAACATTTGCTACATGTTTTCAACCTTTTCAATGCAATTTGTTTAATGTTTTTCCTAATTAAAAGTGGTGCAATAATTCAATGCTTTAATTAAACCTTTTAAATTGCAAAATTCATAACTTGGGCAATTCAAACCCAATTCCAACATGTAAAATATGTTTTCCATCCCATTTTTCATGAACTTTGCAAATATGAACTTTGTTTTCTGTTTTGAATAATTTAAATTGCTGAAAACAACTGTTTCTTATTTAATGCATTAAAATTGTCAATTTAATAACTTGCTCATCTAAAATACAAATTCAACAAATGAAATATGCATTCCATCTAAAATTTTGTGTTCTTTCCAAATATAAATTTTGTTATCTGTTTTGAACATTTAAAATGGGTGAAAACAACAAATGCTTGTGTGACACCTTTAAGTAACCAAAATTCCAAAACTTAATAAGTGAATTTCAAAATGGGTAAACCCTATTTCCAATTGGTTCTATTGTTGTTATTTTGTTGTTTTCCTCATCCATGCATCATACTAAACCACTTTCACATGTTGGTTAGTTGTAAAACAATTGTTTCAACCTTAATTCATGGGCTTTCCATATGTAATCCAAATTGCATATGGGTCCATTTAATTATGTTATGTTTTCATGTCAACTAGTTTATCTTGATGCATTCTTAAACTTGTCATGCATCCATATCTTGATCATGCTGGATCTTTTGCCGTAGTAGTAATTGTTGCATCCGGTGTTTGTTCGAGGTTTGTTGCTTCTTCGCGGATAGGACGTTGAGATGATGTGAGCAACGACATGTTCTGCGGATGTACCTCTACTTGCTGGATCTCAGGCAAGTATACTCACTTGCTGCCAAATGGCTGCCTTTCATCACTTGTTACCGATTCTTTCCGTTGTTCTTATTCTAGCCTTATGCTCGATGCTTGTGTCTCGATCCTATTATATGTTTACCTTGCAGCCATGATATAGCCTTCCTTCCGCTTCCTATTAACTGTTGTTTGTTTACCTTGTTGGCACTCGTGTCGTAGTTGCCTGCTTAAGTTTGTTTGCGCTCCAGTCTTGTTGTCCGTCTTATCACCTGTTTAGTTTGATAGTTGGGTTTCAATTCAATCAACAACATGTTAATGTTTTGGGTAATACTAATTTGATGATAAGGCACCGGCAGGAGGCCCGGGTTAGGGTTTTGAAGCCTGCTAGTGTCGAACTTAATTAGGAAAAGAGTCTTGTCTACTGATCCACGATGAGCGTGCTCACCGCATCCGGGTGGTAGTATGGGACCCCCCTCGACTTAGACCTGATCTGCAGCTTGTCCGAAGAGCCACACTTAGTTCGGGTGTTCCATTTGCTCCTTTGCATAATGGGTTGGCCCCCCCTTGGTTACTGATGATGATGATGTTGATGCATATAGGGCGAGGCCTGTAGTGCCGGGGTGTTGTGTCCTGCGGGAATTTTGCACACCTGCGCTGAGTATTCGGCTGTGTGGCTGGGACCTTTTAGCTCCGTGGCTCCTAGGATGGGTTGTAGAGATGGTTTGGGTCGTGTCGAGCCAACCTGAGTTTTAGTTGGTGGCTCGAGTGTGTACGGGTACTGGAGCACACCCTGCAGGGATGAATCTTCTCGAGAAGCCGTGTTGTTCGCGGTTATGTGACGACTTGGTGAAAGTACTGGCTAACAAGTACTCAGACAACTTACACCTAATGATAATAACTTGACTAGTAATAGTCTTATTGACACAATAAGTTGAACATCATTAATCCAACAGTGTGAGTTATCCTTGGGTTGCTCCCTTAGTAGGGGGTGACATTGGATGGGTATTGTTTGGTGAGTAGTTGTAGTTGGTTACGATACGCTATCTTATCTTCTTTCTGTTAGCCGGAAGTTGTAGTGTGTTTCTGTAGTTGGTTAGTGCAGCCCGCTGCCGCTTATTCGCAACAACCCCTTCCTTTCCGTTGAACCCAAAGTATTTGTATCTTGTGATGACTGGTTACGCCGGTATCTTGTGAGTATGGGTTATCCACTTGCCAGTACTTAACCGTACTGACCCACGAATCTTTTTCGTGGCTGCATATTCAATATTGCAGTCAACATGTTTGAAGTCTGACGACGTTAGCTTGGGAATCCCTCCGGCTTGGCCTGGGCAGGGATTGGACGCTCTCGGTTATCTTCAGGACTCTTAGTCCAATTTGTATCTTGTCCGTAGTCGGACACTATGTTGTTTCTTCCGTTGTTATTTGGATCTTTGTATTGTATCAGTTGTATCCTTGGCTCGTTTGAGTCCTCTTGTATATATCCCATTCTGTTGTTGTTGTGGATTATTCGTGAACTGTTGTAATGTTATCACAAGTGGCAACCTGGAATCGGTTATTATGTGGATTTTGGCGGGAATGCTGAAATCTGCATAGTGCCCGATCCCGGAGCGTCACAAACACATGAGAGGGTCATAACTGCGGGAATGGGAGAGGTGCGGACGTCGTGGAGGCGAAGAGGAAAAAGCTCATGAGAGGAGATTCTTTGAATACCTGATGATTTGTACCGATAAAAAATGAATTAATGGTAGATGAATGCAGGGCTGCATCGGGCGCTTTCACGAGCATTGTGGTGAGGAGGTCTTAGGTCGCATCGAGAGCTTTCGTGGCGAAGAAACCTCTGGTCAGAGCGGCAGACAGCTCCAGGAAGAAAAGAAAAAACAAGACCTACTAGGACCGACCCTTGGTGGCATTTTTTTCATAGAAAGATCCACCTTGTGAGAATTCCCGAAATTCTGCCCCCGATGGGGGTCGAACTCGGGTCGCCGAGTGCTCAACTGCAGCCCTAGCCCGCTCCAGGAAGAACAGACACGGTAACCGACAAATTTTTTCTACTCGATGAACGCAACTACCCGACCAAGTCAGTAGGACATGCCTCATCCAGCTCCGGCCCAGCCCACCTATGAAGACGTGGCTTCTCTGGCCCATTTGGAGAAAATGTCCGGCAGGGATATGGTACAAGAAACGTGACGAGGGTATTGAGGGCGTGTTTGGTAGCCCGGCTCAACTCAGAAATTTTCTCCCAACCCAATTTTTGGTTGTTTGGTAGCCCGGTTTCATCCCCTGGGCCATGCCCACCTCATGCAGAAAAGCCCCCTCAGCCATACCCGGTTGGGAAGTGGAAATTGAGCTTCGCTTCCCGGCCAAGCCAAGGTCATACCAAAAATCCCACCCACGAGTCGCGCTGCCAGCCCTTCCGGAAACTCGAGTCATTTTCCCCTCTCTAACTTGTCCAGTCGTCTCCTAGACCTCAACCCGTCGCCTCCCAGGAAATCGACCTCGCCCCGCCGCCTCAACCTCGCCCTGCCGCCTAGACCTCGGCACGCGCTCGAGCTCCTCCGCCTCTGAAAGTGCAAACGCGCTTAAATCATCTTGTTTTGGTGTTTGTTAACAACACATGTATCCTTAAGTGTGTTGATGCTTTTCAGGGTCAACATATTTGACATGGTGGTAGTGAGTTACAAAAAGGTGCAAAGTATCAGGAATATCTCTGCTAGAATTTATTCCAGGCCGGATTCTCCGGTCTACCAGACCGGAGTCTCCGGTGTGAAGAAATTCACAGACTTATTTTCTCTGGTCATTCTGGTGTCGCCCACTTTACCCAGACCGGAGACTTACCGGAGATACACCGGAGTCTCCGGTGTGGGCATTCCAAGAGAAGATTTTGGCTGGTGTACATCTGGTGTCGCCCGTTGTACCCAGTACGGAGACTTACCGGAGACTATCCGGAGTCTCCAGACTGGCTACTCTCGAAGACCCCAGCCAGACTCTAGTCTCAGGCGTGAAGGCTCAAGATGGACCAGACCGGAGTCTCCGGTCCCTCTGACCGGAGTCTCGGGACTGATGCGTTTTCTGAAGAAACTGGAGGTGGAGCAAGTTGGTGTCGCCAGCTGCATCGACACCAGAGACTGTCCAGAGAGTGTCCGGAGTCTCCGGACTTGGACTCTGCGGAAACTTCAGACCGGAGTCTCCGGTGTAAGTTTGGCAGAAATGCCCCCAACGGCTCCAAACTTTATGAGGGGTATAAATACCCCCTCCCCTCCACCTACCTCCAGCCAGCTCGTCCAGAATAGATCTCACCATTGCTAGAGCTCACCCACCTTGCTAGATCTCCCAATCCCTCCGCCCAAAAGCCTTGATCTTTGGAGGATTGAAGGAGAAGTCCCCGATCTACGTCTTCACCAACCGGATTTCATTTCCCCTCTCATTTTCTTGAGGGATCTTTGCCTAGGGTTTCCTCTTGTGGAGAACCTAGGCTTCTTACTACTCTTGGTGATTTGTGATTGTTGGGAGCCCCCAATTTGGTTGTGGGTGTGTGCTTGTAAAGGACTCGATTCCCGCCTCAAAGGGGATCAATAGTGGAAGGTGAACTAGGCCTTTGTGGCGGGGTTCATCGGAGAATAGGGTGATGCCTTTGTGGCGTTGAGTAGGCCTTTGTGGCGAGCTCACACCCCTCAACCGAGACGTACTCCTTTTACAATGAGGAACTCGGGAATACATCGTGTCTTCACGTGCTTCCTATCGGTTATCTTGTTCCCTTATCCTTTACTCACTTTTGTTGCATTTATTGTTGTACTTGTTGCATTTATTGTTGTACTAGTTGCATTAATTGCTAGTCTTGTCATATAGGTAAATTCACCTTAGTTGCACTATCTAGAGAATTTACCTTTGTGTCAAGCCTAAACTATAAGAAAAATTAAAACTGATCGTAGCACGTATTCACCCCCCCTGTCTAGGTGCCCATACTATACTTTCAATTGGTATCAGAGCCTCAGCTCTTCTATCGGGCTTAACCGCCTAAGAGTTTAAGTATGGGTGAAGATTCGGATACCGAAGGTTCCGTGGAGCCGGTATCTATGAATGATCTCAATGAATTGAAAAAATCATTGACCTCATCCATAGACACCAAAATCGATGAGTTGCGTCAAGTCTTGATGCAACTCTTGAAATCCAAAGAACCGGAGGTCACCGCCTCATCTCCTTCGGATGAAATTCCGGAGGGTGCCAAGAAAGGGGTAGATGGTGAACCACATAAAGATGCTTCCGCTGAAAACTTCACCGAAAAGGGTACGGAAGGAGATGAAGAATTTCACACCGTCAAAGGACGTTATTCTCCCGATCCTCCCGTCCCACATCCTCATATAATTCCTAGGGGAGATCCACCTAAAATTGATGCTTATTCTTTTCGTGAATGGCAATATTACATGGAGACTCACTTGAACTCTTCTTTAATAGAACTTTGGAGAGTCACTCGTGATGAATACAAGCCTCATGACCCCAATAACTTGACAAGAAGAGAAGTCGTAGATTGTCAACTCAACTACACCGCCTTGTCTATTCTTCAACAAGCCGTGGGTCCTAATCACATGTCGCATCTTCAACAATATTCCACCGCCAAGGAAACATGGGACGCTCTTGTCGTCATGTTTGTGGGCAATGAGGGCATGCAAAGGAATAGGTATGATGCCTTGACCAATGAGGCCGAAGGGTTCTATATGTATGATGGAGAGAACCATGAAGACATGTACCGAAGACTCAAGACTCTTGCCAGCGCGTTCTCCAATGTTGGAGACAAGTGCATTGATGATGCTTGGATCAAGAGGAAGTACATGATTTCCCTCATGCCATTTGAGCCCGCGGACTTGAAGAGAATTCAAGGAAGACATGATTTCTCTTCTTTGACCTCAACCCAAGTTATGCAAGAAATGTGCTCCTATCAAGTGCAAACCAAGAATGCTCTTGACAACCGTGCTAGGGCCATAGGAATGCACAAAGGGGCATCGGTTGCTTTGAACGCCAAGGTTGTGTCAAGAGAGGTTGAGTATGAAGAAGAAGGCAATGAGGTGTTGGCTCCATTGAAGGATCAAGAGTATGATCCCATGCTCAAGGATATCATTTCTCTCACCGTGCAAAAGTTTTGGAGGAATCCTCCCAAGGCTAAGAAATATGTTCAGGAGAAGACCAAGTATCTCTATGGAAATCATGGGGCTCAAAAAGTGAGGTCTTGCTTCAGTTGTCAAGATAAGCACCACTTCATTGCGTAATGTCCCTATGAAAATAGAGGACTCCATAGTGACAAGCTCATTCGCAAGGACAAGTCCAAGGTCGAGTACAAGAAACCTCATTTCAAGAAGAAACCTTTCAACAAGAAATCTCCCACCAAGTTTGTGCTAGTGACTCAAGAGGAGTATGATTCCGGGAGTGATGAAGAAGAAGAAACCACAAGTGAAGTGGCCACTCTTGCGATTGATTCTACTCCATCGTCTTCATCTCTCTTTGAATCCCCCAATGAAAATCATCCTCACCCAAATTCCAAGTGCTTCATGGCTAAGGCCTGAGAGGTATCACCTTCTCCCAACTCTAAGACCCCAAGTGAACTAGAGAATCTTGCTAGTCTTAGAGTAGAAGATGAAATGCTCTCTTTGGAACGTTTTATGACTAACATACAAGGGGAGACCAAGAAGTACTTCGATCATCTCATGAGCCAATTGGGAGAGGCCCAAGAAGCTCTTGAGAAGAAATGTGAGGTTGAAAGAAGGGATGCGGATGAAATACCATCCCTCTCTATGACTCTTGAGGAAGAGCATGATGGTAGAGTTTCTCTTGAGGAGGAACTTGAAACTATTGAAGAAACACATAATGAACTTGTTTCTAACATCACTAAGGAACGTGACCTTGCAATTGCTAAATATAAAAAGGCTAAAAGGGATAAGGTTGAGTTTGGTGTTGGTCATGGTAAACTAACCGATGATTTCGAAAAGCTAACCAAGGCTCACAAAGCTTTGGATTGACAACACTCATCCCTAAAAGAGTTGCATGAACAACTTCAAACTCAACTTAATCAACTTAACAATCCTAGCACCTCTACTTCTTCTTGTGATCATGCAAATATTATTGAGGAAAATGCTAGGTTGAAGGATAAGCTAGCAAGGCTCAAGGGCAAAGGCCCTCAAGTTGAGAAGGTTGTGGTCTCTATCCCACAAGTGGTTGCCCCTAGCCCTCATGTGGTTGTTGCTAGACCACAATTGAGTGCTCCAAGGCCACAAGTGGGCAAGCAAGGTCTTGGCTATGTTGCCAAGAAGAAGAACAAGAATAAGGTCAACAATGGTGCTTCGGGTGGTATTGTCATTAGGGGCAACACTACTCGTAGCACTCCCGCACAAGCAAGAAATGTTACTTCGAGTAGTTGTGTCATGAGGGACAACACTACTCGTAGCACCTCCGTAGGAACTAACAATCCACACCATTTCTTATATGTTGATTATTATGGTGTTGTGCAAGCTAAATATGTTAGTCCTATTGAGGGTTACATTGACTATACCATTTGGGTTCTAAAGATCCTTGTTGCTAACATGAAGGGACCCTCCTTGGGTCCTAACTATAGTCAATGATCTCTTGCAGGACTATGCTTCCGGTGTGTCTAAATGGATAATTGATAGTGGATGCACTAGTCATATGACCGGAAGCAAAGAACTTGTGACGGAGTTGCGCCCAAATGATAATAATGCAACCGTAAGCTATGGATACAAGTCCAAGTCTAAGGTATCGGGGTTTGGCAAGGTTGTGATTGCTCCTGATATCACTATCGTGGATGCCATGCTTGTTGAATCCCTTGGTTACAATTTACTTTCAGTCCGTTCATTAGGGAAGATGGGTTTCTCCGTCTTCTTTGATCCTGATATTGTGGTCCTTTTGAAGAGCAAGACTCTTGACATCGTATACGTAGGACATGTTGAAAATGAGTTGTTTGAGGTGTACTTTTCAAAGTCTACCAACTCTCAAGCAATGTGTCTTTTCGGAAAGGCGGGCGTGGGGTGTTTGTGGCATCGCGGCTTATCCCATGTCAACATGAGAAATCTGCAAAGTCTTCACAAAGGTGGCCGTATTTTCGGACTAAAAAGAAAATGTTTCCTTTTCCAAAGATCGCGTTTGTAGGTCATGTGTTGAAGGAAAGATGCATGATATCTCGCACAAGGCCAAGACTATTATTTCATCAAAGAGGATCTTGGAGCTTCTCCATGTTGATATCTTTGGTGCCGTGCCCGAGGCAAGTCTTGGAGGCAAGAAGTATTGCTTGGTGATTGTCGATGATTATTCAAGATACACTTGGGTTTATTTCTTCAAGTGCAAGAATGAGATTCAACAAACCATCAACGACTTCTCCAACCAAGTGCAACATAAACACAATGCGCAAATCATGGCTATTAGGAGTGATAATGGTTCGGAGTTCAAGAACTAAACTTTAAATGAATTCCTTAGTGATGAGGGCATTCGTCATCAATACTCTGCCACTTACACTCCTCAACAAAATGGTGTTTCCGAAAGGAAGAATCAGAATCTCTTAGATATGGCAAGGACCATGTTGGCGGAGTATTCTTCTCCCCAATATTTATGGGCCGAGGCCATATCCACCGCATGCCACTCCTCCAACCACCTCTACATCCGCAAGGGCTTGGAAAAGACTCCATATGAGATCCTCACCGGAAACAAGCCCAACGTCTCATACTTCCGTGTATTCGGTTGTAAGTGCTTTTATTTGATCAAGGGTGTTAGGTGTAAGTTTCAATCCAAAACTACTGACGGTATATTTGTTGGTTACGGTGCCGAATCCCACACTTATAGAGTCTTTGACAAAGCCTCACGGGTTGTCATAGAATCTTCTAGTGTGGTTTTCGAGGAAAATGATGGCTCACAAGTGGCGAAATTTCATGTTTCTAATGTAGATGTTGAAATGCCTCAAGAATCCATAGGAAGTATGGGTGTGGGATTTTTCCGCCCCATTGAGGGACACCTTATGGAGACTTGAGAAGTACTATGCTCTACTCAAGTGGATCCCTCCTCTACAATAGAAGAACAAGCCAAGGAACCAAGTGGTGCACCTAACCAAGAACATGTTGAAGATCCTCCACTTATTGACCAAGTTACTACGCAAGATGCAACCACTCCTATCATTCATGCTAGTCAAGGTCAAGGCCAAGACCAACCATCCTCATCCTCCTCTCCTCAAGTTGAAGCTAGTATTGAAGAAGTTGTTGTTGATGATGATGATGATGATCAAGGCCAAGTTGGTCAAGACGGGGACCCAAATGATCAAGATGATCAAGAGATTCCTCCTCGCAACAATGCGGAGATCGAAGCCCGTTGTGCTAGAAGGATAAGAAGATCTTTGAAGCATATTGATGCGCAAGACAACAAGGTCTTGTAATAAATTCAAGCTAGAAGATCCACAAGAAAGCAATTGGCACATTTTAGTGAGCATAAAGCTCACATATCTATGGTGGAACCAAAGAAAGTGTTTCAAGATCTCGAGGACTCCGATTGGGTTGAAGCAATGCATGATGAGCTCAATAACTTTGAGCGCAACAAGGTTTGGAGATTAGTTGAGAAGCCCAAAGATTGCCACAATGTTATTGGCAGTAAGTGGATATTAAAGAACAAGCAAGATGAGCATGGCATTGTCATAAGGAACAAGGCAAGATTGGTAGCTCAAGGTTACACTCAATTTGAAGGCATTGAATTTGATGAGACCTATGCTCCCGTGGCTTTCCTTGAGTCCATCCATATCCTCCTTGCATATGCATCTTCGCATAATTTCAAATTTCAACAAATGGATATCAAAAGTGCTTTCTTGAATGGTCCACTCAAAGAGGAGGTATATGTTAAGCAACCTCCGGGGTTCGAGAATCTCAACTTCCCTAACCATGTCTACAAGCTCGATAAGGTGCTCTATGAACTTAAACAAGCACCACGTGCGTGGTATGAGCACCTTAGAGAGTTATTGGATGACCGTAGTTTTGAATTTGGGAAGATCGACCACTCTCTTCACAAAGAGAGTAAAGGGAGAGCTTTTAATATGCCAACTCTACGTGGACGATATTATCTTTGGCTCAACTAACCAAGCTTTCAATAATGAGTTCTCAAAGCTTATGTCTGACAGGTTCGAGATGTCTATGATGGGAGAGCTTAAACAAGAGGTTTAACTTCCAAAATGCAAAGATCAAGCCATCTCGTATGAAAGTCAAGTGCCACCTATCACGTAACCCGAAGGGTAAAGATGTGGACCAAAAGTTGTATCGTTCTATGATTGGTTCTATGCTTTACCTTTGTGCATCTAGGCCCGATATCATTTTGAGTGTAGGTGTGTGTGCAAGGTATCAAGCGGCTCCTAAGGAAAGCCATTTAATGGCGGTCCATAGGATCTTTCGGTATTTGGTTCATACCCCAAGATTTGGTTTGTGGTACCCAAAGGGGCACACTTTTCTCTCAAGGGCTACACGGATTCCAATTGGGCCGGTGATCAAGATAATAGGAAGTACACTTTTGGGGATTGCCAATTTCTTGGTAGGTCTTTGGTGAGTTGGTCTTCCAAGAAGCAAAATTGCATATCTCTCTCCACCGCTGAAGCCGAGTATGTAGCCGCCGCAAGTGCTTGCACCCAATTGCTATGGATGAGGAAAACTCTCAAGGAATATGACGTTCATTTGGATAAGGTGCCTCTCATGTGTGACAATGAAAGTGCTATCAAGATCGCCTACAACCCCGTGCAACATACAAGAACGAAGCATATTAAGATTCGCCATAATTTCATCCAAGACCATGTTGCAAGAGGTGATATTGCACTATCCTATGTGACCACCAAGGGAAATCTCGCGGATATGTTCACGAAGCCACTCGACGTTGCAAGATTCATGTTCTTCAGGAATGAACTAAACATCATTGATTCTAGGAGTTTGACTTGAGGATCTTGCACACACCCCTATAGATGGGACGTGTTTGGGTTTAGGTTTAGGCATGGACATAGGGGGAGTGTTATCCTAACACGTTGGGTTCTCCCTCCCCCCATTACGCCCATAGCAAAAATTCATTGTTATCTCTCTTTTTCTAATGTTGAATTGTGAGCTTCAATGTCGAGAATTGGCAATGTACCCAAGTTATATCTTCGCGGTGACATACCATGTTCTCTTACATGGTGGCTTAGGCCACCAACCTCTTCTTTTAAAGAGTTGGTTCTTATTTGGGCTTATTTTGACTTATTTGAGAGTTTTTTTGGCCATTTTGGATGACATACTAAAAAAATTGATGTTCAAATGATTTCTCGCTTTCCTTGAGTATGATATTCCCTCCCTGCTACTGTTTTTCATTTCCAAGCCCAAACTTTCCAAACAAACTAGTTTTATTTGCTACGTACATGTCCTGTCCTACATTTTGGTGTGTTTGGCATGTGGTCCGGACACTCCGGTCTGCCACACCGGAATCTCTGGTCTATCCGTAGACTCCGGTGTTAAGTCCGGAGACTCCGGTCTAGGGGTCAGCAGTATAAAAAAGGGGGGCTCGGGGAAGTTAGGGTTTTCATCCCCACTTCCCCCCGCCCCCAATACTGTTGCTGCGCTACCGACCGCCGCCCAAGACGTCTCCGGCTGTTTCCCACCGCCAGATTCCCCCTCCCTCGCCTCCCGTCACTTCTCCCCTCCGTGGGAGCCAGAGTGACAGGCTCGGGTGACAAGGGTACCTCTATCCCCTCTCTTTTTCCTTGTTTTTGCATCTAGGTCTAGGTCTAGGTGGTTTTGTTTTGGAGAGTTGGTACCATCTTTAGATTAGTTTCACCCTAGCTTGTTTTCCCCAATAGAAATCTTGTACAAATGACTTAGAGAAAGTTGTCGTAGATTCACATGTCAGTTATGCGAACAGTCCGGAGACTCAGGTCCTCTAGACCGGAGATTCCGGTGTCAGTCCGGAGACTCCGATCTGCCAGACCTGAGACTCCGGTGTGAATCTTCCAGAACTTGTTTCTGTCACTTCTGTTTGATCTCTGAATTCATCCTTGGACATGTATGCTCACTACATGTGTTTTTCTCTCTGGTTTTGTATTTTGGCTACGTGTGTTTTCAGGGAAAAGGTCTAAGGCATCATCCTCAAACCCCAACAAGCGAGCCTACCGTACCCGTCATCACAACTATCATGTCACCGATGAGGCCACTGGCAGGACTTGACAGAGGAGGGCATTTGAGGCTGAGCAGCGTCAACAAGAGAGAGCACATGCTAGGCTGAGGAGTGAACTGGCTAAGAAGGCCAAGTATGACAGGATCACATCTGTTGTTTCTATGAGCAAGAAGGAGTACATGATCATGTGGGCTCAACCATTCTTCACCATGGCCCGCACTGCTGAGAGTTCTCATTACCGGAGGAGGGAGTCTGAGCTGATTTAGAGGGAGATTTTCTCCAAGTTCAAGCAGCCGGTGTGTCCTCAAAAAGTTCTTGACTTGGATGCTCTTGGTGGGTTTGAGTACTTTCAGGAGGCTGTGTGG
Source organism: Alopecurus myosuroides (assembly GCA_028641055.1). Lineage (NCBI taxonomy): Eukaryota > Viridiplantae > Streptophyta > Magnoliopsida > Poales > Poaceae > Alopecurus > Alopecurus myosuroides. The sequence continues at coordinate 360,417,927 of CM054059.1, read as the reverse complement.
ATCATGATGAAGCTAGGACTTGAGCATCTTGTTGGGATTCAGCAGAACTACGACATCTCGGCAGTGTAGCAGTTCTTTGCCACTGTCACCTTTGGTGAGGATGATGATGTCTTTCTTACCTGGATGACCAGGTCTCTACAGTGTGAGTCCTCTGTCCGTAGGCTGGCTCAGCTGCTTGGTTACCCTTGGGGTGACGATTGCGGCGCACGTATGCATATCCATGGTGTGGCCTATGACAATAAGTGGATGGCTCCTATGTATGAGAAGATCTCGAGTACTGGCACCGCTAAGGACCTCAAGACTGTGTACAACATCCTTCTCCGCCTCTTACGCAACAACATTGCTCCCAAGGCTGGCAATGTGGATGTTATTCGTAGTGGTGTTGTCAACCTTCTCTACCAGGCCTTCCGATGTCACAGAGCAGGTCCAGATTGTGAGGGGTATGAGATTGACGTCATGAACTTCATCAAGGAAGAAATGTATTCTGCTGTGATTGATATCAAGAAGGTTCCAGTTTATGCCCCCTATGTGATGAAGCTCATCCTTGATATTGTCCCAGGCTTGGAGTGTAAGACTGAGCACTTAGTTGGTACTCTTCAGGTTCTCTCTCGCCGTGCTGACTCTGACACTCCTATGGGTGAGGTTGAGGCTCCTCCTAGGTCTAGGAGGAAGAATGATGATCCTCCCTCTCACCGCTCTAGCAAGGATGAGACTCGGGATGAGGTGAATACGCTATCATGATTTCAACGCAACATTCTCTGCATGACTATTGTTGTTCACAAGGAGAACCATGTGGCCTATAAGGAGAGGTGTGAGCTGAAGAAGATGATCTCCAAGCTCCATGACCAGGCTGGTTGTGGGGCTACTCCTCCTGTTGGTACTCCTCCCACTCCTCCCACCGCGTCCTTGACAGCGTCCTATGAGAACTGGAACACTGACCACTTCCCATGGGATGACTTTGAGGACGTCACTTTAGCTCCTTCCTCTTTGACCAACCGTGGCAAGGCCCCTATGACTTAGGAAGAGGAGCATGTTGAGGAACAGGCTGAGGATGATGATGAGGACTTGGGTTCTTCAATAGTGGTTCTGAAGAGGAAGATGAAAAGGAAGGTGAAGATGATGAGGAAGAAGCAACGGACCCAGTCGATGATGAGGACGATGACTATGAGGATGATGACTTATTCCTTGGGTTGTGTAGTGCTCTTTGCCCTTTTTGGTGTCTCGATGCCAAAGGGGGGAGAAGTAGCTTGTCTTCTCTGGGCTTTGCAAGGGTTGCTTTGATTTGCTTTGCTTTGGAAACAAGTCTTTGAACTTGATTTGCCTTTTATGCCTTGTGTTCCCGTTATCTTAGTTGCGTTGCTTTCCTAGTGAACTTTGGATGTTATGTGTGTGGTGAGACTACGTGGTGAAGCTATCTATCATATTGTGCTTAATATTGCTTTATCTATCTTATCCATGCATGTATGTATTGAGTTCACTATTAGTTGATCTAGAGGGATTTGTTTGTAAAACATAGGGGGATCTCACAATGTGAGTGCTCTATCTTTTTCAAACATAGCCTAGCTGTGATTTTATTGCAAATATGTGTGTTGTCATCAAACACCAAAAAGGGGGATACTGAAAGTGGAAACACGCTTAAATCATCTTGGTTTGGTGTTTGTTAACATCACATGCATCCTTAAGTGTGTTGATGCTTTTCAGGGTCTAAACAACATATTTGACATGGTGGTAGTGAGTTACAAAAAGGTGCAAAGTATCAGGAATTATCTCTATTGGAATTTATTCCAGGACCGAGTCTCCGGTCTACCAGACCGGAGTCTCCGGTGTGAAGAAATTCACAGACTTATTTCTCTGGTGATTCTGGTGTCACCTGATGTACCCACACCGGAGACTTACCGGAGATACACCAGAGTCTTTGGTGTGGGCATTCCAAGAGAAGATTTTGGCTGGTGTACATCTGGTGTCGCCTGCTGTACCCAGTACGGATACTTACCGGAGACTATCCGGAGTCTCTGGACTGGCTACTCTCGAAGACCCCAGCCAGACTCTAGTCTCAGGCGTGAAGGCTCAAGATGGACCATACCGGAGTCTCCGGTCCCTCTGACCGGAGTCTCCGAACTGATGCGTTTTCGAAGAAACTGGAGGTGGAGCAAGTTGGTGTCGCTAGCTGCATCGACACCGGAGACTGTTCGGAGAGTGTACAGAGTCTCCAGACTTGGACTCTGCGGAAACTTCAGACCGGAGTCTTCGGTGTAAGTTTGGCAGAAATGCCCCCAACGGCTCCAAACTTTATGAGGGGTATAAATACCCCCTCCCCTCCACCTACCTCTAGCCAGCTCGTCCAGAATAGATCTCACCATTGCTAGAGCACACCCACCTTGCTAGATCTCCCAGTCCCTCCACCCAAAAGCCTTGATCTTTGGAGGATTGAAGGAGAAGGCCCCGATCTACGTCTTCACCAACCGGATTTCATTTCCCCTCTCATTTTCTTGAGGGATCTTTGCCTAGGGTTTCCTCTTGTGGAGAACCTAGGCTTCTTGCTACTCTTAGTGATTTGTGATTGTTGGGAGCCCCTGATTTGGTTGTGGGTGTGTGCCCCAAACTTGTTTGTAAAGGAATCGATTTCCACCTCAAAGGGGATCAATAGTGGAAGGTGAACTAGTCCTTTGTGGCGGGGTTCATCGGAGAACAGGGTAAGGCCTTTGTGGCATTGAGTAGGCCTTCGTGGCGAGCTCACCACCCTCCAACGAGACGTACTCCCTTTACAAGGAGGAACTTGGGAATACACCGTGTCTCCGCGTGCTTCCTATCGATTATCTCGTTCCCTTATCCTTTACTCACTTGTGTTGCATTTATTGTTGTACTTGTGCCATTTATTGTTGTACTAGTTGCATTAATTGCTAGCCTTGTCATATAGATAAATTCACCTTAGTTGCACTATCTAGAGAATTTACCTTTGTGTCAAGCCTAAACTATAAGAAAAATTAAAATTGGTCGTAGCACTTATTCACCCCCTCTAGGTGCCCATACTATACTTTCAGCCTCTCAGCCACGGCGTGCCTCGCCCCACTGCGGCGCCGCCCAGCAACGAACTCCCCCGCCATGGAATCGAAAATTCCAATGCCGAACTGCCTTGCCTAGCTCATGCGCCCCTCTCCACTGCCGCTGAGCTCCTTCGTGGCCACCGAGCTCCTCCATGGCCGGCGAGGACTTGATTGCTTTTTTAAAAAAAATTGTCAAGGGCCTTTCTGCGAGTAGTTGATCTTAGTTGTAATTTCGAATTTATGGATCTTGAGCAAAGCGTGTCCCAACAGATACATGCCACCAAACAACATCTCACCCTAGCATGCCTCAGCCCACACAACTTACCAAACACATCACCAAATCTCAGATCAACGTGTATAAACCCAGCCTGTCTCACGTGGGAAACACAATCTGAGGTCACGCAGACTACCAAACACACCCTGAGTATGCGGGGAATACAGATAAATCAGGTAGCGGGGGGGGGGGTGAAGATTATGTTTTACTCTCCACAAACATCTAGCGGTGGGCGAAGATTGGATAGGACGGTGGCGAATGAGGCGTGGAGGGCAAAGTTTGATGATCACAGGGTGGTTAACGGAGAGCATAGACACTCTGACCACCGTCCGGTGATCATATCGTTTGGGGAAGATGGAGGGGGAGGAGGAAGAGGGAGTAGGGGAAGACCAAATTTTAAATTTGAGGCCCGCTGGCTAGAGGAAGATCTGTGTGATAAAGTTGTCAAGGAGGCATGGAGGGAAGCAATGAGTGGTAACTGTATAACATCCAAAGATGGGTTAAAGCAAGTGGCAAGTAAACTGCAGGTTTGGAGCAATAATACCCTTGGGTGCTTGGAGAAAAGGCTGAAAAAGCGAAGAATGAGGTGGAGAGATGGCGAAGGATGGCTGGAAGTAAGGAGAAGGTGGCGGGTGAGGAACTTGCAAGGTATAGGCTAGAAAGGCTGCAGGATCAAGTCAACACCTATTGGAAGCAAAGAGCACATACTTCCTAGCTGCAGAAGGGAGACTGAAATACTTCTTTCTTCCATACACGGGTAAAAGAAAGAAGAATTAATAAGATTGGAAAACTGAAGAAGGAGGATGGGGGTGGGCTGTGAAGGAGGAGGAGAAGAAGGAGCTTATTACTAACTATTTCTCTCAGCTTTTCAGGTCTGATGGCATGGCTGATCACTCTGCCATGCTCCGTGCGATGGACTGTAAAGTGACGAGGGAAATGAATTCTGATTTGCTTTCCACCTTCTCTGCCGAGGAAATCAAATGCGCCCTTCATGAAATTGGTGACTTAAAGGCCCCGGGAGAGGATGGTATGCCGGATGTGTTTTACAAGCATTATTGGGAAGAGGTGGACGAGAAGATCACAAGAGATATACTTACCTTTTTTAATGGTGGAGCAATGCCGGAGGACTGGAACAACACATCTATCACCCTCATTCCGAAAGTCAAAAATCCTGATTGCATCAAGAACTTGAGGCCGATCAGCCTTTGTAACATGGTTTATAAGATAATCTCCAAAGTGTTGGCAAAAAGACTGAAGGTGATTCTCCCGGACATTATCTCCCCGGCCCAAAGTGCCTTTGTTCCGGGAAGATTGTTGACAGACAATGTGTTGATTGCATATGAGGTCATCCATCACATGAGGAACAAAAGGCAGGGAAAAGAGGCCTTTGCTGCGGTGAAGCTGGACATGAGCAAGGCCTATGACCGCGTGGAGTGGCACTTCTTGGAGGCCATGATGATCAAGCTTGGGTTTCATAGAACATTTGTGGGGCTGATTATGCAGTGTGTGAAGAGAGTGAAGTATAGAGTTAAAGTGAATGGGGACCTTACTGAGGAGTTTGTCCCGAGCAGAGGATTGCGACAAGGGTATCCACTATCCCCATACCTCTTTTTGCTCCGTGATGAGGCCTTTTCTAGCCTGCTACAGAAGGCCGAAGATGAGAACCTGATCCAAGGTGTTAAGATCTGCTCCATGGCACCAAGTATATCCCATCTTCTGTTTGCGGACGACTCCCTAATTCTGTTAGCAAACAAAGAAAGTGCAGATCAGCTCCAACACATTTTAAATGTTTATGAAGCAAGCTCGGGTCAAACAATAAACAAAGACGAATCGGCGATTTTCTTCAGCGCCAATGTTAAGCGGGAAGATAAGGAGGAGGTGATGACAACTTTAGGGATCACCAAAGAGGCTCTAAATGAGCGCTACTTGGGCATGCCGATCCATGTTGGGAAATCCAGAGCCAAAACCTTCAGACATATCAAAGATAGAGTATGGCAGCTGATCCAAGGGTGGATGGAGAAGCTCCTGTCACGGGATGGGAAGGAAATTTTGATCAAGGTTGTTTCTCATGCAATCCCCACCTTCACCATGTCATGTTTCGACCTCACCAAGACAGTCTGTGATGAGATAAGCACGTCTGTTTGCAGGTATTGGTGGAGTCAACAAGACAAAACAAATAAAACTCATTGGCTTAGCTGGGAGAAGTTAACAAAGTCAAAATCTGATGGTGGCTTGCGTTTTTGGGAAATCCATAGTTTTAACCTTGCAATGTTGGCTAGGCAAGCATGGAGAATTTTGCAACACCCCGACTCGCTGTGTGGCCAAGTTCTGGGCGCCAAATATTTTCCAAACAGTGATTGTCTAAATGCGGTGGAGTCGACGAGCATGTCATATACATGGAGAAGCATTCTAAAAGGATTTGAGGTGCTGAAAAAAGTCCTAATTTGGAGGGTGGGTGATGGAAACTAAATTGATATTTGGAAGGATCCTAGGATTCCCCGGGGATCAACCAGATTGCCCGCGACGCCAAAAAATAGCATGCTAAACCAGGTTAGCGACTTGATTAACCCTGTGACGGGTGCTTGGGACGAGGCCCTTGTTAGAGATAATTTCTGCTTGCAGGACGCTGCTCATATCCTTGCTATCCCCGTGAGTGGTGATACGTCTAACTGACCAGCTTGTCATTTTGACCCAAAGGGACGATTCTCAGTTAAATCTGCGTATTGGGTTGAAATCATGAATAAAAACTTGTCTGGTGCTCATGGAATTGCCTCCTCGAGTGCTGATTCTGTGAGGAAAACACCTTGGAAAGAGATTTGGAAGCTGACGGTGCCGAACAAGATCAATCATTTTATTTGGAGGCTGGGCCACAACACCATACCTTTCTGTGTGAACCTTAGGCTGAAGGGCATGGATATTAGCCCAAAATGCCCAGTCTGTTAGGCGCAACATGAGGATGGAGGTCACTTACTTTTTGAGTGCAAAAAGGTTAAGCAAATCTGGGGTATCTGTGGGTTGGAGGAGGAAAGATTATTGTCACAGGAAAAGCGTACATCATTTGAGATGCTTGATGCAATGATGGCTCTCAATCAGGAGAAGAGAGCCCTGGTGGCGAACCTTATGTGGTGGTGTGAACGGAACATCATGAGGAAAGGTAAACGAGTGCGGTCTTGCGAGGAAATTGCTTGGACGGTCTTGCACCGGCCGGGGGAGTTTGGCAAGTTGGCAAATGCTGCAAAGGAGAAGACAAAGTCTGCGACGACACTAGTATGGCGGGCGCGAGAGGGAGACTGGGTAAAAATCAACATCGATGGTTCCTTCAAGCCAGGGCCTGTTGCTACTGGGGGTTGGGGAGCAGTGTTTCGCGACTCGGATGGTGACGCTGTTGTGTGTGCTGCAGGCTTTATTCCCCACCTTCAGAACCCTTTGCATGCTGAAGCTTTGGCGGCTGAAAATGCGCTTCAGATTGCACAACAATACGGGATGGGTAAGGTGTGTTTGGAGACTAACGCTTTGCTTCTTAAAAATGCCATTGAAGACTATAGCTAGCCAAACGGGTCGGGCTTTTTTGGCCGGCCGAAGCACGAATATTTTAGCCCGGCACGGGCACGACACGACACGATTTAAACGGGCCGCGACACGGCACGAGCACGGTAGTGCCCGGACCGATCCTCGATTTGAGGCACGTGGGCCGGCACGACACGACACGATATAAACGGGCCGGCACGCGGCCCGACACGGGCACGATAGGGCAAGATTAAATTAGATGGTGGGAATCTATTTTTATAGGGGGAATGCAATTTTTCGGACTAAATTAGCCCTCTAATAATTAAATATGGCTAAACATGTCTAAATTGACACAAATCACACTTAACATGGGCTAATTATGCCCCTAATTATCCCTAATAAAGAAATTCCTGCACTCACGCTCCCACACTCCTCCCAGCCCCATAATTTCGGGAAAAATCTTCACCCGCTCCCCTACTCCCTCCCAGCCCACGAAATTTAAAATTTGAAAAATCCTGCCCAACATATTTGGGACAGTCGTGCCAGGACACGTACGGGCCTATCGTGCTGATTTAAGCCCGTCGGGCCACACACGGGCCATAGTGCCATGCCCCCATGCGAAGAGAGGCCCGTGGGCTGGTCCAACACGGCACGAATAAGCCGGACTGTATACGGGCCGTGCCGTATACGGGCCATGCTGGACGGCCCGTTTGCCGAGGTATATTGAAGACAAAAGCTTTGATCTTTCCAGCGTGGGAGCTATCATTGGTGAGTTTAAAATCTTGTTTTGTCCTAGAACTTGTAATCAGGTTGCTCGTACCCTGGCTGCAAAGGGTGCAGACATTCAAGGGCAGCTTGCTCTGGTAACTGAAGGAGTTTTTTTTGAGAGCAACCACATATTTTATTAATAGAAAATCAAGTTACAATAAGCAACACATATGGAAACTAAAAGACAAACCGGGATAAAATGATTATTCTGAATTTGCAAATAAAACCCTAAAAGATCGAGAAATACAAAACGACCCTAAGGTTTCCTGCAACCACCATAGCGAGCGGCCGCCATTTTCCTCCGGCGCCGTCGAGACGAACGCCGAAGGAAACGCCGAGCCTCCACCATTGCAAGATCCAAGAAAACACCATCGCCAACAAGGCTTTGTGAGTCGATGAACAGGCCCGCTGCACGCAACAAGGCACATGTCGCTGTGGCACGTCGACCGGGGGACATCCCCGTGCTGTCTTGGACCAAGATATGTCGCCTCCCATCGACGAAGTCGGAGAGGAACGACAAATCCACCACCACTGGACCAGCATCCGCGCTCCAGAAGAACCATCTCGCCCCGGCCACCAGCGCCGTCGTGAATAACCATGAATGCCAATGACACATCGAGAAACTATCTCGCCAGATCTGAAGAATGGCGAGAAGACCAAGCTGTTGATCTAAAGGACCAAGCAACACACTTTGCCATCAACTCCGAGACGCCGCCCTGAAGGTCGCCGTCGGTATGGGAGTGGAGTTGGGGCAGATTTATTTGCCTGGGCGCCGCTCCCACCACCCGACGACGTCCCAAGAAAGCAGTAGGCTAACCCTAACTACGGACCGGCGCCGAAGCGTCATGGTCTCCGGCTCCTCGCGTCGCCGGAGTGGCTAACGGAGGAGGCAGGGACCGGCGGCCACCGCTGTGGTTAGGGCCTCACGTGATGTAGCCCACCGTATTCCACCAAGCACAACATCGATACGCAACAAGGTGAACTCACTCCTATCTCCGTACGTTTCCGGTGACTTGGTGAACGGTGCTCTACCTCATGAAATACCCCTCTACATGCATTGGTGGGATCACCACACGGAGACCCAAGACGGTGCCCAAGATGCTCAAGAACACATCCGAGAAGGGGCACATGAAGCTAGGGAAGAAGCAGGTGAAGACGGCGTCAAGTTCGGAGCTCCGAGGAGGAAGAACGGGGGAAAATGGTGCCTCCCGGCCTCACCCCCGGCCAGGCCGGCCTCCCCCTCCACCTCAGGCCGGACCCCTGGCCGAACGGGCCGGCCTCAAGGCCGGCCTAGCTCTCCCCACCCCGGCCCCAGGCCGGGCACCCCACAGAGGGGGCCGGCCTCAAGGCCGGCCTGGCCCCTTCCCACCCCGGCCCCAGGCCGGCCTGGGCCTCCAGGCCAGTCTCTGCGCCCCACCCTGGCCCCAGGCCGGGACCCAGGCCGGCCAGGCCGGCTCCCAGGCCGGGGTGGCCCCGAAATGCACGAAAATTGCCCGTTTTTGCACTGTTTTGACCCCCGTTTCGACCCCGAGCTATATAAGGGACCCCGGTGGCTAGATCTAGGGTTTAGGGATGATTTGAGAACTTCGGGCTTTGCCCTTGTATCCCTCTTGTGAGGTGACTCCTCTTACGAGGCTACTCCTTAGATGTGTATCTAGGACCGTATCAAGATCTCTACAAGGAACTACTCTTTCACCTTGTGATTCTAGTAGTGCTTGCCAACCTTCCCCTTTGGGCTTCTGTTGGATCGGTGGACTGACCGGTGAGAGAAATCGGTTTCAATTAGCGTGTTGTTGACTTGGGTTTGCGATCCCTCATAGGCTTCACGAGTTATCTCCCCCTTTTGTGTTTCCGCGCGTTTGCCCTCGATTTCCCCTCGATTCCCCTCTCGTGTTCATCGTGTTCATCGCGTTCTTCGTGCGTTCTTCGTTCGTTCTTGTCGATTCGTGAAGATCGGGCCAACTTAGAGGTCAACACTTCATCATCTGGTATCCAGAGCTAGGTTGACACGAATCCGACACCCCACCCCCTCCCCTACCACCAATTTTTCTTCTATCCACCATAAATTCGAAAATTTGACCAAAAATAGCCGAAAGGGATTTCGACCGATCTCTTGATTCGTTGAGTTTTTCGTGGTTTTGTTTCATAGATTTGTTGCCAAAAACCATTCCCCATCTTCCTATTCAGCCACAATTCTTGAATTTGTCCAAATTTTTTCTTGATTTGGGAGAAATTTCGAATTTGAGCAAAAATTTCAGAAAAATCCTGCTCTTCGATTCTTGGACAGATTTTGTATCTTGTTTTTCTTTGTCGTCGTTGCTCCGATTTGAGTGAGGCAAGTTCCTACGCGTCGCTATCGACATCGCCTACGCATCTACATCATCGGATCCACACGACATCGACATCCACCGGCCGCAAGTCCGAGATCATCCACCGCATAGGTATAACTTGCTTCCGCTTGAACTAACCCTTTCCTTTGTGTACCTTACCTACTTGGACTAGTTCTTTTGCACCGCTTGGCATCGCATTGTGGCACCGAGAGTGCGAGTTTTGCGCTTGTGAGAGACTAGCTACGAGTAGGCATTGGCATTTGGGAATCATCTCCGCATCATCCATCAAAAAGCAAAAATCAAAAAAAAAAGAGCGAGAAAGGAGAAAGAGCAAAAGAAGCAAATATCGATGCCAATTGATATCATTTGTAGGAACGCCTAGCTTCGAGTTGCGAGAGAGAAGAGAGTGACCGGTTGCCACATTGCGAATCTTGTTGCCTCTACTTAATTGCGGTTCGAGCTAGCGTCCTCCTTGCGTTGGTGTGGCATTGAGCTTAGTCTTCGATAGGTACATTTCGTCTCCGCTCGTCCATTGGCCGCACTAACCCCATTTATCACTTGTGTGTGTGTGTTTTTCGTTGCCACCATAGCATTTTCATCCACTAGGTTTGGTTTTCGTGCTAACTTTTCTTTGATTCTTCTCCATGTTTTACAACATACTTTTCTTTTGATTTGTCGTTTTCTCGCCACATTTCTAACCCATTGCCATCCACCCATAAGCCGTGTGTGTTTTGGAGCGTGTTTTTGGGATTGTTCGAACTCAAGTCACTTCATTCTTTTTGTTGTCGGTTTCTCTTGGCTTGGTCCACTAGTTTCCAACATTTGCTAAAAGGTGAGGGTTGAGCTCTTAGGTCCTCACACTCTATATATACACTTGCGCTTTTCACTAACCATGTATAGCGAGAGCGAAGACTTTGGAGGCCATGATGATCATGATGAGTCCATGATGGACCACTACGACTACAACGAGCTAGACATGGACCTCCACTCCTACGAGCATGACGTGGTGGATGACCACTACTCCGAGCACGACATCGTGGATGACCACTACTACGAGCATGACATGGTGGATCACCACCACTACTACGACCACGACGTCGAGCTCTACACCGACTACTCCTCCCCAACCATCATCGACATGGAGGAGCACCACCACAACATCCACGACGACTCCGACTCCATGAGCTACAACGACATGAACCACGACTACAATGAGGACACCGCAAGCTTGGTTGACGAGTTGGAGCCCTACTACACCGACAACGCATCCTCGAGCATGGCGGAGTTCTACACCGACTATGACTCCGACATGGACGAGCTCACCTACAAGACCTTCCTCGCCAAGCTTCGGTTGACAAGAAACTCCGATGGTTCATGCTCACCACCACGGAACTACAAGGAGAATGCCAAGGCCAAGACAAGACAACGCCCTTCAACCTCAAGATGGCGCAACGACAAGAAATCCGACAAGTTGGCAACGTCAAGATGGTCCCCTTCGACATCAAGACGGCGCCACAAGAAGGACATCATCGAGGCCCCATCTAGCGAGAAGGCCAAGAAGCCAAGGCATCCAAATGACTTTCGGAGTCATCCCACACATGAGGTGCGGGAACGCCGCAAGCTTCGTCATCGACAAGCTTCCCACTCTCATCACCACGCTCATCACCAAGACCGTCGCCATGATCACCATCGCCATATGGAAGAGAGTGGTACATCCACCTCATCGCATCTTCCACCACAAGCTCCGAGACGACATTGGTTTGAGCATCGCTCGCCATCACCACTACCTCGACCTCGATACCGACAAGGCCGTGGTGACCCTCTTCAAGATCACCCTCTACGACCGGATATTCTTCATCACCCACCTTCTCCAAGCTCGACTCATGACTATGGTCTAAATGGATTCATGGATGGTGCTCGCCCACATTCAAGGCTTCCAAGGCAAAATGTGTGTCACCACCACAATGACCACCAAGACCAAGGCCATTATCAAGAAGGTGCTCCCGACATGGCTTCTAGTGAATGCCTCCCTCGACTCCACCACAATGACCATCGGCGCCATCCTCTCCATCATGATCGCCATCACCAAACCAATGAGGATGACCCACATGAGCTTCCACCGCCCATCTTTGATGAAGACCCAATTGAGAGCCCTTCTCAACATCAAGCGAGTGCGAATGCTCCCTATTGCTTGTTTTTCCCCATCTTCGAGGAAGACCCCATTGAGCGCCACCATCGACAACAATCAAGTGGGATTGCTCAACATGCTACTTCACTTCCCATCTTTGATGAGGACCCCTATGAGCGCCCACTTCGACCACCACTTGGCAAGGATGCTATGAGCCTACTTTCCCCTCTCCTTCAAGATGAAGACCTCTTATGCCCCATTTGCAAGGGCCATGGTCACATAATGTGGGATTGCCAAGGCGGCGACCAAGATGGCCATGAAGACAATAACTTGAGCGCCGTTTGCCTCAATGTTACAAGGTGCAAGGACCATGAGCGTCATCATCCATATGAGGAATGGGAGCCCCCACCGCATCTTCACCAAGATTGTGCTTTCTACTCGCACCCCGCCTTCGACAAGGATCAAGAACATCCTCGCCATGGACACTATGATACCACTACCTCGTCAAGGCAAGAGGCGAGAGATACTTCCCCACCAACACCCAACCACAACTTCCATGAGCGACATTCTTTGAGGATGAACAATGACCTTCATGATCAAGAGCATGAGCTTCCATCATCGCCACAAGCGCAACACCAACATCAAGAGTGTGAAGCTATTCCTCCCATGACACAAGATCAACATCACCATGCGCATGAGGATACCACTCTACCACTCTATGATGAAGACGTTGATGCATGTGCCTTTGTCAATGAGGCTCATCCCTTGCCATCATCTCTAAGGCATTCTTCTTCTTCGTCTCCAATGACACAAGTGGCAACTCCGACCATCGACAAGAGAGCTCCCAATGCTACCAATGAGATGATCTTGGTTGCCAACCAAAATGGTGACCATGCATACATGAGTGAAGGCCAATACTATGCCTTGCACCAACTAGCTCTCAATTCCTTGGACATGCCGACCAATGGTGACGAAAGCGTCTATTGCAATGAGGCCGCGAACTCATCGCGAGTGTTGACACGAGTTCTTCAAGCCTATCCTCAATATGGAGGTAGCGACGAATTGGGTGACACACTCCCCTTGACTTCCAAGCATCTCATGCCAACCTCCACAAGGCCACGCTCAAGCCACCATTCTAGCCAAGGAAATTTTTATCATCATCATCATCAACCATTTGAGGATGCTACAAGGCATGGCTTACACGACCACATCACGGAGATGATGGAGCTTCCTTCGACACAAGCCATGACCCTACCTCCTCCTCCAAGAAAGCCACCCTTTCCACACTTGGAGATCAATCCAAGAGATGAGATGATCGAGTCCTCCTCGCCACATGCTATGACACTACCGACTCCAAGCAATGCAACGACTTCGACAAACCCGCACACCTCTTGTGCCAAGACTTTGGAGCCTTGTAGTGTCCCCTCTCAAGCTTCTAGTGAGATGAGTGGTGAGAGAGAGATCCACCATCACGTGAGTGAGAGCCACAAGCCCATAATGAGTGGAAAAAGCATGAGTGTTCATAGAGGCCTCGCCTTGTTAGACACCAAAAGTGAGATGAGAGTTGAGAGCAAAACCCCATTTGTGCTTATTGACACTAACGGCTTACCAACTTTCTCTCCATCTTTGTTGTCTATTTTGCAGAGATTTGGTGACCCTATCAAGCATCCTCGACATCATCGCCTTCTCCACATACAAGGCTCTCCACATCGCATGAACATCGACACCGACTTGAAGGGTTGGAAGGAGCACTTTCCGCTCATCATGATCCACATGGAGATTGACAAGAGCTTCTACGACAAAGCATCCTCCATCCACATTCCTCAAGTCAAGATCTACACGGCGCGTCACAAGAACTTCGACATCAACGCCTTCGACGCCTACATTCCACATGTCAAGAGGTGCATGGAGTACGACAAGCACGTCAACGACAATGCCTTCTACGCCTACATACCACATGTCAAGATGTGCATGGAGTTCAACAAGCACCTCCACGACAACGACTTCTCCATCTACATCCCCTACGTCAAGATGTACTTGGAGTTCGACAAGCGCGTCAACGACAATGACTACCACGTCTACATCCCCTTCGTCGAGATGCACTTGGAGTTCGACAAGCGCGTCAACGACAATGATCGCCACGACTACACTCTACCGCTTCCGCAAGCTCATCCTCATCCACCCATGGAGGATCATGTCAAGATCGTCATCATCTTTGGACTACACCCTCCACGAGCATACCTTGGCATGATCTTCGATAAGAGGCTCAACTTCAACGACTACACCGCTTCGCAAGATCTTCCTCAACCATCCACGGGGGGCCATTTCATGATCTTCATCACCTTTGGACCGCCCCCACTACGAGCCTACCGTCACATGGACTTCGACAAGCGGCTCAACTTCAACGACATCTTCGTCGTCAAGATTCCTTCTCCCGCTCACATATGGATGGAACGAGAGTCGAGGACGACTCTTTTTCAAGGGGGGGGGGGGAGATGATGTAGCCCACCGTATTCCACCAAGCACAACATCGATACGCAACAAGGTGAACTCACTCCTATCTCCGTACGTTTCCGGTGACTTGGTGAACGGTGCTCTACCTCATGAAATACCCCTCTACATGCATAGGTGGGATCACCACACGGAGACCCAAGACGGTGCCCAAGATGCTCAAGAACACATCCGAGAAGGGGCACATGAAGCTAGGGAAGAAGCAGGTGAAGACGGCGTCAAGTTCGGAGCTCCGAGGAGGAAGAACGGGGGAAAATGGTGCCTCCCGGCCTCACCCCCGGCCAGGCCGGCCTCCCCCTCCACCTCAGGCCGGACCCCTGGCCGAACGGGCCGGCCTCAAGGCCGGCCTAGCTCTCCCCACCCCGGCCCCAGGCCGGGCACCCCACAGAGGGGGCCGGCCTCAAGGCCGGCCTGGCCCCTTCCCACCCCGGCCCCAGGCCGGCCTGGGCCTCCAGGCCAGTCTCTGCGCCCCACCCTGGCCCCAGGCCGGGACCCAGGCCGGCCAGGCCGGCTCCCAGGCCGGGGTGGCCCCGAAATGCACGAAAATTGCCCGTTTTTGCACTGTTTTGACCCCCGTTTCGACCCCGAGCTATATAAGGGACCCCGGTGGCTAGATCTAGGGTTTAGGGATGATTTGAGAACTTCGGGCTTTGCCCTTGTATCCCTCTTGTGAGGTGACTCCTCTTACGAGGCTACTCCTTAGATGTGTATCTAGGACCGTATCAAGATCTCTACAAGGAACTACTCTTTCACCTTGTGATTCTAGTAGTGCTTGCCAACCTTCCCCTTTGGGCTTCTGTTGGATCGGTGGACCGACCGGTGAGAGAAATCGGTTTCAATTAGCGTGTTGTTGACTTGGGTTTGCGATCCCTCGTAGGCTTCACGAGTTATCTTCCCCTTTTGTGTTTCCGCGCGTTTGCCCTCGATTTCCCCTCGATTCCCCTCTCGTGTTCATCGTGTTCATCGCGTTCTTCGTGCGTTCTTCGTTCGTTCTTGTCGATTCGTGAAGATCGGGCCAACTTAGAGGTCAACACTTCATCATCACGCGTCGCTCCAAGATCGCCTCACGACCGAAACCGTAACTGAAGGAGTTGATCCGTGTGTATCTGGTTTAGTGGTGAGCAATTCAGCTTCGCACACTGTTTAATGTATTGCATTGAGTATTTGAGTTCCAAAAAAAAAAAAAAAAAAAAAAATCTAGCGCAACAAATCCCCAAATTCCAAAACCCGACGCTCCTTTTCTTTTCCCGCCGGCCGCCGCCAAGGCTCCCCTTCCCATGGACGCCGCCGGCGCGAACTCCGCGAGCTCGTCGCTAGAAGCCGTGGCCACCGCATTCCGGTCCCGCGTCAAAGAACTCCAGGACCTCGCCCTTGCCCGCAACAGTGAGCTTTTTCCCCAGCTCAGCCCACTCCCAAAACCCTAGGCCAGACCCCCTAGCGCCGTGGGTACTGACCAGTTACCCTACCCGTACGCAGTGTACCCGGCGACGGCGGTGACCGACCTCTCCGCCGTGGACGCCTCGGTGACGGCCATGGAGGCGCAGGTGCAGGCCATCCGCCGCCGCCTGCAGGAGGAGCTCGACGCCATCCCCAAAGCCAAGGTATCGTTCCGTGCTCAATGGACCCCTAGGTCGCCAGATCTCGCGCTCTATTGGGCTGCGGTCTGTCTCTGAATGCTAATTTCTCTCTTTTCTTTGAGAAGCCAGAACCGGTATTTAGATTGGATTTTGACCTGGTAATATGTACTCCAATTTAAAATTGGTACGAACTATAAAACACAATTCGTATCTCCTTTTCGAAAAGAAAAAATAAAGCCCATCTCATGCCTATGATTTAAACCAATCAATCATTCATCACAAGAACAGCACGTGGAGCAAGATTAGCTCGTTTTGGTTCATAAACACCGCCATCACTTGACAATTTGCATCCCTGATCCTCACAATCAGGGTAGGAACAAGAGACAGGTACACAACCACTTCAATCTTTTAAAGAGTTCTACTCACGTGTTGTAATCGTAATTGTTCCACCACCTACCGAAAGAAAATGACAAGGGTGAAGCAAAAATAAAGAAAAGATACAGCATGCACAGACAGGAGATTCGATTTCATGTGTTCTGTAGGAACCAGAGCGAGGGTAGGGAGATAGGTTCGTGCAACACTGACTGTATCGATTGATTGGGGTGTTACACGGGTATTTATAGAAGTACAATGACTCAACCGATTAACACTAAGCTAGCCTAAAGACTAGGTCCTAGACGACTAAGTACAGGGAACATTCAGGTTTCCTAACACCCCGCCGCAGTCGTGCCGTCGAGTCCTGATGAGATGCACAGACTGGACCTGAACGACTGAAATGCAGCAGTTGGCAACCCTTTTGTCATGATGTCGGCTAGCTGTTGTTGAGTAGGAACATGTACGACGCGAAATTCTCCAAGGGCGACTTTTTCACGGACGAAATGAATGTCCAACTCTATGTGCTTTGTCCTCCGATGATGAACTGGATTTGTGGACAGGTACACGGCAGAGATATTATCGCAGAAGACAACTGTTGCCTTTGGAACTGGGCAGCCAAGTTCGCCGAGCAATTGCCTGAGCCAAACGCAGTCAACAACAGCATTAGCAACCGCTCGGTATTCGGCTTCAGCACTTGATCGGGACATCGTTGTCTGACGCTTGGAGGACCAACTGACGAGAGCACCGCCGAGATAAACGCAGTATCCGGAGGTTGATCGACGCGTATCAGGGCAGCCGGCCCAGTCCGCGTCGGAGTACGCCACGATGTCAGTTGAAGATGAGCTGGGAAGGAGAAGGCCAGAGGTGGCAGTGCCACGGATGTACCGTAGGATCCGCTTGATGATGGCAAGATGACAATCGCGAGGATCGTGCATATGCAGGCATGCTTGCTGACCGGCATAGGCCAAGTCCGGGCGCGTCATTGTCAGGTACTGCAAACCGCCGGCGAGACTGCGGTACTCGGATGGATCGGACACGGGATCCCCAGCAGTGGCAGCTACCTTGGATGAGACATCAATTGGAGTGGATGCAGGTTGACATTGAGACATGCCGGCGCGCTCGAGCAGCTCTTCGGCGTACTGGGCTTGGTCGAGGAAGAACCCGCGCGCGGAGCGATGCACCTGGATGCCGAGGAAGTAGTGCAGATCACCCATGTCCTTCATGGCGAATTCTCTCTGAAGCTAAGCGACGATGTGCCGGAGGAGTGCCGTGGAGGATGCCGCAAGAACGATGTCGTCGACGTATAGGAGCAGATACGCCATGTCAGTGCCCAGCCGGAATGTTAACAGCGAGGCGTCCGAGCGGGACGCCGTGAGGCCAATGGTGTTGGCGAAGGCAGCGAAGCGCTGGAACCAGGCTCGCGGCGCGCGCTTCAGCCCGTACAGAGACTTGGAGAGCCGGCATACATGATCGCGTTGAGTGGGATCGACGAATCCGGCAGGTTGATAGCAGTGCACTTGTTCGTCCAAGACGCCGTGGAGAAACGCGTTCTTCACGCCGAGTTGGTGAACGGGCCAGCCACGCGAGCACGCCAGGGTGAGCACAGTCCGTATGGTTGCGGGCTTGACCACCGGGGAGAAGGTCTCGCCGAAATCGATGCCCGGGCGTTGAGAGAAGCCACGGACAACCCACCTCGCTTTGTAGCGCTCCAGGGAGCCATCGGCGTGAGTTTTATGACGAAAAACCCACTTGCCAGTGACAATGGTGGTGCGGGCCGGACGAGGGACCAGAGTCCATGTGTCGTTGGCCATGAGGGCGTTATATTCGTCCTGCATAGCATCGCTCCAGTGGGGATCGCGGAGAGCGTCCCTGACAGAGGAGGGTAACGGCAAGATGGGAGTGTTGGCGAGGTGAGCGTATTTGGGGTTGGGCTTGACAATGCCGTGGCGAGCGCGTGTGAGCATGGGATGATGCGGTGGCGGCGATGGTGTGCAGGGCGTGGAGGAGGTGGATGGAGTGGCAGACGACGCAGTGAAGGATGGGCCATGGGAACGCCCAGAGTGCGTGGGCTGCGGCGAGTTGGGAGTGGGGGATCCAGGTGGCGAACATGGAGGCCTCGGGGGTTGCGGCGGCCATGCATGATCGACGTAGTCCGTGGGAGGGGGATCAGGAGGAGAATCCGGATCAGGTGATGCTGGATCAGCGCACGTTTTGAGCGAAAAAACTGTTTCTACGAACGTAACGTGACGAGAGAAAAGGATCCGGCGAGAGATCGGGTCATAACAACGGTATCCTTTGCGATCGTCAGGATAGCCGAGGAAAACACATGCAACCGATCGGGGAGAGAGTTTGTTAGGCGTGGTGGCGAGAGTATTGGGGTAGCATAGACATCCGAACACGCGAAAGATACGGAAATCAGGCGTGCGACCGAAAAGCATCTCGAAGGGGGATGTGAGAACGTGGGGTTTGCACGGTCTACGATTTAGAAGATAGGTAGACGTGGCAAGGGCTTCAGACCACCATCGTGGTGGCATGGAGGCATGAAGAAGAAGGGTGCGAATGCCATTGTTGATGGTGCGAAGGATTCGTTCGGCTTTGCCGTTTTGTTGGGACGTATACGGACAAGTGAGCCGAAAAATGGTGCCATTGTTTTCAAAGAGAGAACGATTTGCGAGGTTATCAAATTCACGGCCGTTGTCAGTTTGAAAGGCAAGAATTGGGCGAGATAATTGTGTTCGTACGAAAACGTAGAAGAGGGAGAGGAGGCGGTGTACTTCCGATTTGCGACGAATGGGGAAGGTGAAAGTGCATGGTTCCCCCATATGTGGTTTTGGTAATTAATGACAATCCTTATGGACTAATGTTTGCATTGAGTTATCTTTGTAGATCTTGTTCATAGGAAATAATGGAGTTCATGTGTTGAACTCTATTAGCTTCCTTGATGGCCATTGTTACATTCAAGGATTTATATGAAGAATGGTCATGGTTTGTGTTGAGCTTATTGCTAGTGTGTCTTGAAGAAAAGGATTAGGTGATCTTTCATTATCTTCTTCAAGACATCATCTTTAGAAGTGAGAAGCAAAGATACAAGGTTGATCAAGCAAGCGATCAACACACAAAGCTACAAGTTGTACAAAGTGGGATTGTGTATCTCATGGTATGGTAAGCAATTGTCAAATTAGCATTGTGAACTAACCCATGATATGTGTGTGTCGCATCTCTATGTGTGGTTAGGTATCTTTCCATGGGCATGAACCAAAAGGAAGATTTCATATAGCCCATGGTCTATGTCGTCGTCAAGCGGTGTTTGTCATCTAGCTTGACGTGGAAGCTCAAGTGAAGCATCTAGAAGATATCCTATGCTTGATGCTTGCCACCCTTTTGGAGATTGTGGCCTTGTGAAGATTTGCCTAAGGGTCTCTCCCATAATGGTGTATGGGGGAGCTAGTCTCTCCCATAATGGTGTTTGGGGGAGCAACTTGCAAGTCTTCATCAAGCGGAGTTTGTGCTAGCAAGAGCAATCAAGAAAGAAGATCTAACTTGAGAGAGTCAAGATCGTCATCATCTAGCTCAAGTGGAATGCTCAAGGCAAAGGTATAATCTTGATAGGTTTTCTATTTTACCGGTCTCGTGTCTTTGGGAGACCGGGTTATAGGATAGATAGTCGTACTATCAAGAGGGGCTCTCAAGTGAGTAACTCGATCGAATCGTTATGGAGAGCTCAAACCTTTGCATACTTTGCATATCATCTTTCTTGGTTCTTATTTGGCTTTTGTCTCCTTTGGGTTTTAGTGCTTGTCGTGATCTTCATGACAAGCCTTGGTTTCTCGAAAACGGATTTCGTAAGAAAACTTTGTTGCGTTTTCGGTGGTGAAAATATTCCGTTCGTCTTTGAGAATGTTCCCACACCTTCCATGTGTGGTAACTTCTCCATACTTTGAGGTATCAATATTTTCACCTTTTATTTGGATACTCCTTGTTGTTATCTTTCCAATGCATTTGGACTCACCTAATTCGGAATTCACTCGCAAAAATTATTTGAGTTTTCGTGTTGGAAGTTTTACCGGTTGTTCCTTTTAGAGAGGTTAAACCTTTCTACATTTGGTTTTAGTTTCCATTGTTGGGCAGTGATGTTTCTCTGCATGATCTTGTAGAGTTTTTCATTACGAACTCAACGAGCCAAAGATCATCAAAAACGGAGTCCGTACGCAAAAGTTATGAAGTTTCTAGTTGAGCCATTTTTCGGTACTGACATGAACCGGATTATTGAAAACCGGATTTTTCGGGGCATACCGGATAATCCGGTTTCGACGGATTTCAGACCAGTTTTCGTTCTGGAGTGAACCGGATTATTTGATCCGGATTATTCACTTCGGACCGGATATTCCGGTCCCAAAATTCCTGCACAACGGCTAGTTCTTGTGGGGACCTATTTAAGGGGGCTTTCTTCCCCATTGGTCCCCAAGTCTTCCAAGCACGTTTTTCCCCTTCTCTCCCACCATTGTTGACCTTGGAAAGCTTGCCCCTCTCCCAATCCCTCCTATGATTCTTGCATATCTTTGAGGGAGAAGGTAGAGGAGATCTCGATCTACATTTCCACCAATCCATCTTCCTTCTTAGTGAGGGAAACTTAGTAGATCTTGATCTTGGAGTTCTTGGTGTTTCTCCTCCATTGTTCTTCCTCTCTTATTCCCCCATAAGCATTTGTTGCTTTGTTGGAATTTAAGAGTGAAGGATTTTAGCACTTGTGCTCTTGCCATTTGCATCGGTTGCATCGGTTTGCTCTCTCCACGAGGATTCGTGGAAGTTGAAAGTTTGTGAGCTTGTTACTCTTGGGTCTTGGACCCTAGACGACTTGTGGTGTTCTTGGGAGCCTCCAATTGAGTTGTGGATGCGTGCCCCAAGATTGTGGTGACACCGAGAGCCTCCAATTGAGTTGTGGATGCGTGCCTCGGGTTTGAAGGTTGCCAATAGTGGAAGGTGAACTAGGCCTTTGTGGCGGGGTTCATCGGAGAATAGGGTGAGGCCTTTGTGGCGTTGAGTAGGCCTTCGTGGCGAGCTCACACCCCTCCAACGAGACGTACTCCCCTTTGTGGGAGGAACTCGGGAATACATCATCGTCTCCGTGTGCCTCGGTTATTTCTATACCCGAGCTTTTTACTTATGCAATTTACATTGTGATAGCCTTCGAGCTTGAAGTTATATATCTTGCTATCACCTTGTTACTTGTATTTCTTAGAATAAGTTGTTGGTTCATCTAGTTGACCCTAGAATATTTAGGTTGTATGCTTGTTAATTTAAACACCTAGTTTATTTCCGCATTTAGCAAGCATTAACCGGAAAAGTTTTAATCGCCTATTCACCCCCCCCTCTAGGCGACGTCGTTGTCCGTTCAATTGGTATCAGAGCCTCGTCTCTCTTTATTAGGCTTTACATCCTAGAGAGTACGATGTCGTTTAGAGAAATAGAACATGATTCCGCTTTTATATTCTATGGTAGAAACTTTGATGTTTGGAAAATTCGCATTCTTAAATTTCTTACGGACATGGGTCCAAAGTATGTTAAGAGAATTGTAGATATGGATTTCCCTCCTCCTAAGGATTCTCAAGATTTATCTTTAGAGGATAAGGAAAACTCTTATCTCGATACTTTTGTATCTAATGGTCTCTTGTCCTTTTTGAGCGATGTAGTTATTGAATCAATCATGCCTTTTCGGAACGCTCATGAGCTATGGACAAAACTTCAAGATATATATGATGTGTCCAATATTTTTGAGGATGATTATTCTCCATCCACTTCCGGCCGTGATGAGTTCACATCTTTCTCCACTCCACCAACATGTGATTTGTCACAAGGTAATGATATGGTGAGTGGTGATAGAAATTGCATTATGGATAGTGAATTTTCTATTGACTATACTTCATCCCTATCCCATTGCAATGATCTATCTTTGGACTTAATATCTTCTAGCACTCAAAATTCCATACATGCTAGTGTTGATAGTCCTTGCATATCATGTAATAGTTGTTCAACTAAATCTCATGATGATATGCTTCCTATGTCTTGTTTTCATGAAAACAATGCTTCCATTTCCTCTAGTACTTGTGTGCCTAACAATGTAGAGGAATCCCACTTTTTGGTGGAACAAGACATGGACCATAATGGCGCTTCTAGTATATCTTCATCATCGCCATCCATTTCTCATATGTGCCTTATGGCTAGGGATTCAAAGGTATCTCCACCTTTGGAACCCACTACATCTTGTGATGATGAGGATGAGGATGAGGATGAGGATGAGGATGAGGATATATTTTATGGAGAGTTTGAGGATGAAGTCTCTTTAATGGAGAAGGGTGAGTTGGTTCTTCTCGATCTCCCTAAAGGTAGTAAAGCTATCACTCCTTTTAGTGAAATATTGGCTTTTGCTATTTATAGCGCTAACATCATTGAAAAGAAAGGTGAGATTGAAAGAAGTGATGCCGATGAAAAGGCATCCCTCACTATGTCTCTTGAGGAAGAGTATGAGCTCCGAGTTACTCTTGAGGAGAAACTTGAATCTATCGAGGAGCTCTATAATGAACAAATAACCTATCTCACTAAAGCACGTGACCATACCAATGCTAAATATAAAGTGCTTAAAAATGAAAAGGTTGAATTTGTTGTTGGCAATGCTAATCTAATTGAAGAAAACTCTAGGTTAAATAATGAGCTTGCCAAGTTATCTTCTTCTATTTCAAATGATGCTTGTGATACTAACTCCACATCTTGTGAAGCATCTATTTTGAAGGAGAATGTTGAGCTAAGGGCTCAACTTGAGTTGATGTCTAGCAAGTATGGGAAATTGGAAGAAAGCCATGAAAAGCTATCTAGCTCTCATGAGGATCTTCTAGCATCCCATACTAAGCTAAAATTAGCTCTTGAGGCTATCACTACAAAGGTAACATCTTGTGAGCCTCATGTAGTTACTAGCACAATATCTTCTAATAATGCTATATTGACTTGTGCTCGTATTAGTAATTCATCCTCCCATAATGTTTCTACATCTTGTGATGAATTGCTTTCCTTGCCTTGTTGCTCTAACAATGAAGCATCTACTTCCTCTAGCTCTTGTGTTTATTCTAACCATGTAGAGGAAATTAAAGAGCTCAAGGCCCAAGTCACTTCTTTGAAGAAAGACTTGGAAAAGTGTCATGAAGGGAGTTCCACACTTGACAAGATGTTGAGAGTGCGAAGACTTCCCAATGACAAGAGTGGACTTGGATTCAACTCCAATCTCAAGAACAAGTCCATTATTGACAAGAAGAAGGGCCAAGAACAAGAAAAAGATTCGGCCAAGATTATTTGCTTCAAGTGCAAGATTGAAGGGCACCATGTTAGATCTTGCCCTTTGAAGAAGAAGCCTCTTAGTGAGAAGCAATTAGGGAAGCGGCCTCTTGTTCAATCTCATGATCAACCACGAGTTGAACAACGGCCACCTCCTAAGAAGACTCAAGCCAATGCTCCTCTTGTTGAGAAGCCTATTGAGAAGAAAGAAAAGAGTCGATGTTGCTATCTTTGTCGCAAGAAGGGACACTTTGCTTCTTCATGCACTAATGGTACATTATCCAACCCTATCCTTGTTGATGATGTTTATTCTATTAGGAAGGATAATGTGGGCAATGTGTTTGCCAAGTATGTTGGTATTCCAAGTGGTGTCAAGAAAAGAACCATTTGGGTTGCCAAACCTATTGTGACTAGCCTCTTAGGACCCAACTTGGTTGGGGACCAACAAGCTCAAACTTGATCAATAGGTGTTGTTGGAGGGCATTGGAGACTTGGCTATTTTTATGAAGAATTAAGGGATCTTCATCAATTATATTTCCTCATGCCAAGTCACTTGGATTATATATATCTCTTACCCAATGTTCCTCCAAGCGGTAACTTGTATTTAAATCTATATACAATTGAAAGTTGCTTGCTCCCTTGCATATGTTAGTTTTGTTTCTAGCATGTGTTTGTATATGTAGTGCTTCCTACTTACCTATCTTGAGTAATCTAGTTATGTTTATTGGTTTGCACTCCATGTACTTGTGTTCTTTGTGTTGAGCCTTCATTGCTATTGTTTCTTATCTTAGTTGGCTCTTTGGGAGACTAATGGACTATCCCATTTTGGGGGAGTAATATGCTTTGCACTTTACTATCCTAAAATGTGTGTACATGAGGAATACCACTTAGTGTTGATATATCAATATTATCTTGTCTCTATATGGTATGTCTTCCTCATGAGAAATTCAAATTCTAATGTCCATTAACTTTCTCTTGTTGGATTTATTTTTGCCTCTTGTTGATTTCAATGGATTATCACATTATGGGGGAGTAATAAGCTATGTGCATATTACAAGCCTAGAAAATGTGAACATGTGAGGTATTGCCACCTAGAGTTGATATTCTAGTTATCTTGTTCCTAAGTGGCACGTTGCTCAAACAAGTTCCATATTTACTTAAAATATCTTGTGTCTCTCTTCTTTGGTATCTTGTTTGTTAGAGAGTTTCTTGTTGCCTTGCTTTTTCGAGTTTTATTTGAAGCCTTCAAGAATCTCTATCTAAGCATGTTTTTTATTCCTATATTTTACCACATGCTTATGTTTTGTGAATATGATTGTGAACAAATCTACCACCGAGAAATATCTCCATACATCTCTTGTCTTTGACAAGTTATAATAATTTGTGGTAAGTTTATTGATCATATTTACTTTGGCCATTGCTCTAATATTGCCTTGTTTCTTGGCAAGGATTTTGTTTGGTTCAAACTACTTTGTGTCTTCCTTGCTCTACTCAAAATTTGTTTCATGCTTTCTTGAGTTAGGAAAAGCAATGATCCCATACTTGTGCACTTGTGTTCAAAGTCATACTTCTTTGGGTTTCACTATTCTTGGGGAAGCTATCCTACATTGAGTAGATCACCATTCCTTAAATTGGTATTGCATCTAATTGTTTTTATTTAAACATGACTAGTGTTTTAATAATATATATGGAGAGTAATGATTCCATTGTGTGCATTTTGTATTCAAATGCAAGATCATAAATAATGCACTATTATTGGAAGAACTATCCTATATGCGTTTGAACACTTGTTGTCTTTAAATTTGTTTGTTTTCCCAATGACTTGTCTCTTTGGAAGACAAACACTTTTCGTCTTGGTACTTTGTGTTCTATCATGAAAAGTGTAGAGGGTTTGTTCACTCTTTTATGTTTTTTTGGTATCCTCTCTATGTTGGTTTCCTCAATCATGTGTTGATTTGGGTCTTGATATATTTTGGACAATTCTCTTTCTTTTCACTCTTGTGAGTGGCTTCTTGGTTTAATTAATTCTTTGTCCAATTTGTATCTTGTTTTGGTTCTTGAAAGTTTTGTGCATGCATATTTACTATGTATATCTTTTGGCATGCTTACTTTCGTTGATCCAATATATAGGATAAACTCCATCAAATCCTAAGTGGCTAAGATGTGCATGAAATTCAAACTCAATTAATATGCACATATTTATGTGGAGTTTGTCCTATGTATTGTAGTTGTTCTAACTACTTTGGACCCAATGAGTTTGGGGACCATTTTGTACTTGAATTTTGTTTTTAGGTACAATGGAGATACATTGGTTGCTTGCTTTATTCATAAGGAAGGTGTTCTCACCATGGTATTATTGGAGTCAAGCTATGATGATTATCAAACTCGCATCCTCTTCATCACCAATGTCGTCTCGGTAACAAGTATCTATCTCATGCATACATTTCTAGCTTTCAACCTTGTGTAGGTTGCTTCTTGGCATGATTTCCCTTTGTTGCATTTCATTTGGTTCTTGCAGATGTCTTATCAAAAGCATCTTTATTGCAACTATGAGTAAGCCGGGATGATTACATACTAAGGGGATATTTATAGTCATTTTCATGATTCACCAATCCCGAGTATATTAATCTAGCAACTTCTACTTGAAGTCTCTCATATGCAATATTGATGAATTCTCAAAAACCATTTGAATCTTTTGTGATATGCGTTACCTTTCTCGAAGCATTCCAACTATCACTTTTCCCTTGTGATATTTGTGATGCTTTGATGAGTTTTTTGTGTGTTCATCTATATCCCTTTAAGATAAACTTAAGCTTAGTGCTTTGCTTTCAAGCAAAAAAATCTTATTGGTATATTAATGAACCTCTCTTGGATATCATGTTCTTCACCTTTGTACCTATTTTGTGTGTGCATGTTTCTTTGTGGATATATATCTTTGTGATTGTTGTCCACTTAGAAACTTATACACACGATAATAGTTACATATTTAATTGATATTCTATTTCTTTAGTGACCACTTTTTATTGCTTTATATTCCTTGGTGGTTCCTAAAGGAACAAGATTTGCTTTTGTTTTGGTATTCCTTTTGCATCTTAATAAGCTTGTGGACCTATGTGTTTTATCATTTGATGGTTTGTGTGTATGGGAAAGACATGATATGCACTATGTGCCTCCTATATTGAAAGACTATGTTGATGATTCTACCATCCTATTAGTCTCCTAAAAATGTTTTTCCTTGTCACACGCATCTATTTAGGTTGAGTAAGTCTTTATTTGTCACTTCTTGATCTTCATTGCTCAACTTTTGTTTGTTTGCAAGTTGCTTTGCTTCATTTCCAATCTATTCGCTTGCACTTGTTTGTGTTCAAAATTATCTAGAAGGGAGTGATGATTCCATGTTGTGCACACTATATAGTAATTCAAATCTAACATTGTGCATGTACCTTGGGGAGTTCCCTATTGATTTTCTAGAACACTTGGTTGATCTTATCAAAATATTGATTTTGGTCATTCGGTTTTTCGGATCCTTTGGTTGGTTGCTTCTTTGTGAAAGTATCCTTCAATTTGATTTTTCTTGTAAATCTTTGGATCCTCAATATAGTTTGATCTCCCTCCATCTATTCATAGATGGAGATATGCACTTGTTTTCACTCATATCATGAGGAATGCATACACTATGGGGGAGCTCTTACTATATTGGCCTTCTAACCTTTTTGCCCATTTCGGCAATGGATGCCAATGGGGGAGAAGTTTAGAGGGTTTAAGGGAATTTGGTTTATGCTTTAGTTTCGTTCTTAAGCATTTGCCTTTCCATGCTATTGCATCCTTGCTCTTGTTTAGCATGTTTGCTTCATTCATCATATAAACCCTCGTAAAAAGGGATTGTCATCAATTACCAAAATGGGGGAGATTGAAAGTGCATGGTTCCCCCATATGTGGTTTTGGTAATTAATGACAATCCTTATGGACTAATGTTTGCATTGAGTTATCTTTGTAGATCTTGTTCATAGGAAATAATGGAGTTCATGTGTTGAACTCTATTAGCTTCCTTGATGGCCATTGTTACATTCAAGGATTTATATGAAGAATGGTCATGGTTTGTGTTGAGCTTATTGCTAGTGTGTCTTGAAGAAAAGGATTAGGTGATCTTTCATTATCTTCTTCAAGACATCATCTTTAGAAGTGAGAAGCAAAGATACAAGGTTGATCAAGCAAGCGATCAACACACAAAGCTACAAGTTGTACAAAGTGGGATTGTGTATCTCATGGTATGGTAAGCAATTGTCAAATTAGCATTGTGAACTAACCCATGATATGTGTGTGTCGCATCTCTATGTGTGGTTAGGTATCTTTCCATGGGCATGAACCAAAAGGAAGATTTCATATAGCCCATGGTCTATGTCGTCGTCAAGCGGTGTTTGTCATCTAGCTTGACGTGGAAGCTCAAGTGAAGCATCTAGAAGATATCCTATGCTTGATGCTTGCCACCCTTTTGGAGATTGTGGCCTTGTGAAGATTTGCCTAAGGGTCTCTCCCATAATGGTGTATGGGGGAGCTAGTCTCTCCCATAATGGTGTTTGGGGGAGCAACTTGCAAGTCTTCATCAAGCGGAGTTTGTGCTAGCAAGAGCAATCAAGAAAGAAGATCTAACTTGAGAGAGTCAAGATCGTCATCATCTAGCTCAAGTGGAATGCTCAAGGCAAAGGTATAATCTTGATAGGTTTTCTATTTTACCGGTCTCGTGTCTTTGGGAGACCGGGTTATAGGATAGATAGTCGTACTATCAAGAGGGGCTCTCAAGTGAGTAACTCGATCGAATCGTTATGGAGAGCTCAAACCTTTGCATACTTTGCATATCATCTTTCTTGGTTCTTATTTGGCTTTTGTCTCCTTTGGGTTTTAGTGCTTGTCGTGATCTTCATGACAAGCCTTGGTTTCTCGAAAACGGATTTCGTAAGAAAACTTTGTTGCGTTTTCGGTGGTGAAAATATTCCGTTCGTCTTTGAGAATGTTCCCACACCTTCCATGTGTGGTAACTTCTCCATACTTTGAGGTATCAATATTTTCACCTTTTATTTGGATACTCCTTGTTGTTATCTTTCCAATGCATTTGGACTCACCTAATTCGGAATTCACTCGCAAAAATTATTTGAGTTTTCGTGTTGGAAGTTTTACCGGTTGTTCCTTTTAGAGAGGTTAAACCTTTCTACATTTGGTTTTAGTTTCCATTGTTGGGCAGTGATGTTTCTCTGCATGATCTTGTAGAGTTTTTCATTACGAACTCAACGAGCCAAAGATCATCAAAAACGGAGTCCGTACGCAAAAGTTATGAAGTTTCTAGTTGAGCCATTTTTCGGTACTGACATGAACCGGATTATTGAAAACCGGATTTTTCGGGGCATACCGGATAATCCGGTTTCGACGGATTTCAGACCAGTTTTCGTTCTGGAGTGAACCGGATTATTTGATCCGGATTATTCACTTCGGACCGGATATTCCGGTCCCAAAATTCCTGCACAACGGCTAGTTCTTGTGGGGACCTATTTAAGGGGGCTTTCTTCCCCATTGGTCCCCAAGTCTTCCAAGCACGTTTTTCCCCTTCTCTCCCACCATTGTTGACCTTGGAAAGCTTGCCCCTCTCCCAATCCCTCCTATGATTCTTGCATATCTTTGAGGGAGAAGGTAGAGGAGATCTCGATCTACATTTCCACCAATCCATCTTCCTTCTTAGTGAGGGAAACTTAGTAGATCTTGATCTTGGAGTTCTTGGTGTTTCTCCTCCATTGTTCTTCCTCTCTTATTCCCCCATAAGCATTTGTTGCTTTGTTGGAATTTGAGAGTGAAGGATTTTAGCACTTGTGCTCTTGCCATTTGCATCGGTTGCATCGGTTTGCTCTCTCCACGAGGATTCGTGGAAGTTGAAAGTTTGTGAGCTTGTTACTCTTGGGTCTTGGACCCTAGACGACTTGTGGTGTTCTTGGGAGCCTCCAATTGAGTTGTGGATGCGTGCCCCAAGATTGTGGTGACACCGAGAGCCTCCAATTGAGTTGTGGATGCGTGCCTCGGGTTTGAAGGTTGCCAATAGTGGAAGGTGAACTAGGCCTTTGTGGCGGGGTTCATCGGAGAATAGGGTGAGGCCTTTGTGGCGTTGAGTAGGCCTTCGTGGCGAGCTCACACCCCTCCAACGAGACGTACTCCCCTTTGTGGGAGGAACTCGGGAATACATCATCGTCTCCGTGTGCCTCGGTTATTTCTATACCCGAGCTTTTTACTTATGCAATTTACATTGTGATAGCCTTCGAGCTTGAAGTTATATATCTTGCTATCACCTTGTTACTTGTATTTCTTAGAATAAGTTGTTGGTTCATCTAGTTGACCCTAGAATATTTAGGTTGTATGCTTGTTAATTTAAACACCTAGTTTATTTCCGCATTTAGCAAGCATTAACCGGAAAAGTTTTAATCGCCTATTCACCCCCCCCCCCTCTAGGCGACGTCGTTGTCCGTTCAGAAGGTCCAAGCATAATGTGTGAAATCATCAAGTATAACTAAGTAAAATTGATAACCGGATACACTCATGATGGGACTTGTCCAAAGATCACAATGACAAAGTTCGAAAGGAAATTTTGTTTGAGATGTAGAGGAAGTAAAAGGGAGCCTAACATGCTTGCCCAACCGACAAGCATTACAGTGGGTAGATGAGCTCTTATTGCATGTGAACTTGAAGTAGGTGGAGGCCTTGGCGAGGGCGGCAGCACCGGGGTGGCCAAGGCGTTGATGCCACAGATCGGCGGTGGCGGTGATGTTGAGGCAGTGGCGAGCAGGGACGAACGGATAAAGGTCGCCGGTGGAATCACATCGGAGCAGCACCGTCCGGGTGGCCAGATCCTTGATAGAAAAACCATAGGCATCAAATTCAACAAATACAGAATTATCACGGGTAAGAGCTCGAACAGAGATAAGATTCTTGATAAGGGAGGGGGAAATTAAGATGTCGTTGAGAGAGAAAGAGCGAGAATTGGTAAGAAGAGGCGCAGAACCAGTGCCGGTGATGGGCAAGGAGGAGCCATCACCGACGATGATTTGCGAGGGAGAGTGGGAGGGGGTTTTGGAGTGAGCAATACCGGAGCCGGATCCCATGTGAGAGGAGGCGCCGCTGTCGACGACCCATTCGCGGGATTGCGTTGGCGGTGATGCAGGCAGCGACATCTGGGAGAGCGCGGCGATCAACGCCGATTGATCCCATTGCGGCGGTGCGGCAGCGGTGTGGCCGGACGTCGTGTTGAGCGCGTGCAGCGGAGCTGGAGTTGAGCCGGATGGAGGGGCGCCGAGGAGTCCTTGAAACGTGCCCGCGACCGTGGTGGCACGGGGCGCAGGGGCGCGGTGGACGCGCCTCGTCCTGTCGAGGTGCCGCTTCCGCCGGTGGAGGTCGACTTCTTCTTCTTGCCGCCGTTGCCGGAGCCGCTGGCGTAGGCGTTGGTGGCCGAGGAGCCAGATCTGATGGTGGCGAAGTTGAAGGTGGGGGTCGGAGCGGGCTGCTGCGCGGGCGGAACGTGGCCGGCATGAAAGGCCTGGGCCTGGGCGAGGAGGACGTTCCGGGCAGAGACGCAGCTTGATGAAGGAGGGGAGGCGGCCGCTGGTCATGTGAGGGACGGCGTGCTGGAGACGATCGTCGAGGCCGCGCAGCACATTGTGGATGAGCTCGCGTGTCTTGACCCGGCAGCCGAGATCGCGCAGAATATCGGCCATCTGCTTCATCTTGGAGGTATACTCGACGACTGAGAGATCCCCTTGAGTGAAGCTGTGGAAGTCATCGAGAAGATAGGTGGCGCGGGTGTCCTGTTGCCGCGGAAGAGCGAGCGGATGGAGCGCCAGAGGGTGTACGCCGTGTCCTTGCGATCCTCGACGATCTCAAGGGTCGAGGGCGTGACGGTGGCGTTGTACCAGGAGACGACGGCGAAGTCGTTGAGCACCCAGTCGCTCGTGCCCTGCGCCTGCGAGCCATCGACATGGTCAGTGAGACCAAATTTGGCGAGCGCGGCGAGGAACTGACGGCGCCAGAGGCCGTAGTTCTCCTTCTCGTAGTCGAGAGTGACCAAGACATGATCACGGATGCGGAGGCCTTGGAGCAGTGGGGTGGGGAGGGTCTGTGTCGCGACGGGGAGGCCGAATTCCTCCTCAGAATCGGAGCCGCCGGAGGAGTGAGAGGTGGAAGAAGAGCTCATGGTCGTTAGGGAGGTGGGCAGCGGAAGAATAGGCTCAGAAGGCTGATACCATGTAGGAACCAGAGCGAGGGTAGGGAGATTGGTTCGTGCAACACTGAACTGATTAACACTAAGCTAGCCTAAAGACTAGGTCCTAGACGACTAAGTACAGGGAACATACAGGTTTCCTAACATGTTCGGTGCCCTTTCCTCAGCTGCTTCTGCTTCTGTAGTTATCAGTAGATGCATCGGCCCATGTCCACCAGAATTCTGAGCCAGTCCATGACCACTGAGCCTACTGCATATGTGGGTTTAGTGTTACATTACCTGCCCCCCACAAAATTTGCTTCCTCCCCCCCCCCCCCCCCCACCCCCCACAACGACTTGTTCGTCTGGCACCACCTTGTAGCTCCAACTATATGTGGAAAGCTTCTCAGCCTGGAAACTCCGCCTCTAGTTTGACTTGCTTCAGTTGCAATAATTGCTGTCACTCTTCTTGAAATAATCGACTTGATGCCAGGAGCTCATGGCCTGTACTGAAATTTGTTTTCCAACTGGTCTTTCAGAAATGATCGACCAGATATATGCCATGATCTCATTGCTGATATTTAATTTTTTCTTAAGCGGATCAATGGACGTA
Source organism: Alopecurus myosuroides (assembly GCA_028641055.1). Lineage (NCBI taxonomy): Eukaryota > Viridiplantae > Streptophyta > Magnoliopsida > Poales > Poaceae > Alopecurus > Alopecurus myosuroides. The sequence continues at coordinate 360,385,247 of CM054059.1, read as the reverse complement.
CATCCTTGCACCTGCCTAATCACTTTAGTGCATGAAACACCAGGACTCGATAGCCTTGTATCATGTGTATCAAAACCTTTGAATCCCATTTTAAGGTTGCATCCCCATGCACATGCTAATATTGCCAAACAACACACGAAGATAATTCCACCGGTTCACTAGCATCAAACAATAATAAAGCTGATTTGTACACTAGCTGGTTATCCATTTTGGACTCAGTGGTTACTATGTCTACATATGCTTCAAAGATTTGCCAAATTTCGCCAAGATGCAACTTTTCTATCATGTCAACAGCGCCCACTGCCAATCTAACTCAAACGGGATATCGTTCTCAAAGAAGAAAGCTCATATTCCCTAGATAGAAGAAATTTCTTAGTACTAAGTGAGGCCGGAACAACCTCCCTTCAATTCGACACAAGTATTACTCCGACTGCTTATAATTCCACATGCATTTACCAGTTCTTCAGCCAAACCATGTGATATATTTGTGAAAACATGTGCGAAGTGCTAACATAATTTCTCCATGATTTGGTTGCGCACAAAGTCAAGACGATCTCAACATCTCCCAGAGTGAGGATTAAACTAGATGCCGACTCCAGCTTTGGCCCAACTCAAATTGCACTTGTACAAAGCCAACAGCTCCACTGAGCACAGTGTTAAAACCTCGTAAGAACAGTGGGTAATCACCAGGATTTACATTCATTGCTAATTCCAAAGACAGAGAACTGCCAACAAACCAGGATTGTCAGTCGAACATTCCTGTTTCCATTATCAAAACAAACACATGAACACCAGGACCAGAGCTGAAGCCGCCGTGCTTCCATGACGGCATTTCCCTGCGTGTGGCTGCTCAGTGTCCAGGGCTGAAACCATCTAGCCCCAACAGCGGTATTTCCCTGAACATCTGCGATGTCATGACATTCTCTTGGGACCACAATTCTTGCGGCGGGCGATCTTGTATTCCTCGATGAACACCACATGGTCAGAATTGAAGAGCAGAGTCAGCTGCTGTCACTCTGTTCTGTAATATCATTCTCTGGGAGGCTCTCCAAATCAAGCTCCGGGAAGAAAGGCAAACCTCCAACATTGGTGAGCACACTGTCGGAGTTCTTGGCAAGTGGCTACACCTTTGCACCACCCATGCTCAACTCACATGACATGAATTGCTGTTGGTAGGCATCATGTGTCTCGAAACCTTCTGGAGTCTCATATTCTACACAACATTCTTCGTAGACACTTCGCTGAACACCTGGGAGTTAGCAACTGCACTGCCTTCTTTGTTGCCTAATACATCAATTTTCCCATCGAACACTTGGGCACTGGGCAGAGTGGGTGGTTTCAGGCTGGGCATTAAACAGATGATGGCCGGATGATGACCCATGACCACTGCCCATTACATATGCGGGTGTTACAAGGGGTCAGGGGATAGTGTTTTCTATTATTGGGGCTAATTTTGTTCTTGCCCTTAACCTCTTTGAACCTAATTTTGTTCACTCTGTTGTTGAAACTTGGCTACTTCTCATTGTGGCTTCTTTAAATCCTGATGCAGAAACTAGTGGAGAAGTCCTTGAAGCAACAGCAGAAGTTGCAGCACATGCTTGCAAACATGCCATCTGGGATGCGTGAGGATGTTGTTACTACACCTATGGAAAACAGCTCGTCAATGTACTGATGCTATTAAGTTTATCTGTTGTCTCTACCTTCATTTTTGTGACAATAATCATGCCTTTTTGTGTTCCAGGATGTTGCCTGAGTGCTTTAGTTTCAACACACCTGCAGAAATTCTGGACTCTGATTTTAAGATCAAGGACGAGCCAGTTGCAGCTCCCAAAGTAAAGAATTTTATTTTCTGCAATATTGACTGGTTTTAGCTATAACTGTTTCAAAACAAAGTTTTGTTTGTTGAACTAAAGCCTTCTTTTGTTGCTTTGAAGAAGGGGAAAGGGGCAGCGCCTCGTTGGTATATTTCCACCGAGGAGATTGATTCATTGTCATCGTGAGTTATCAGTTTTACATGTACCTTCATTTCATTATCATTGCTTCATATAACATCAGCCATCCACTTTTGATTATCTAACTCTGGTTGAGAGGCTCTTTCGTACTTTTACATTTGTCTGTGCCTGAGCTTCTGATTTGTATACATGCAAAGTGTTTTTTTTTCAGTATTACCGTCACGTGGCCGGATCAGGGCCATAGAAGCAGCCGGCCATAGCTGGCTACCATTAGGAAATATCAATGAGTTAGGATTTCTATCGTTTAATCAGGAAATCTTTATTTAAATAGGGATATTAAGATATGGTTTGTTAGGAAAGTAGAGAAAGGTTTCTTGGATATGGACGCGCTAACCTGGAGGAAAGTAGAGAAAGGTTTCTTATATGTTAAATTGACCAATATTCCCTCCGTTCCGAATTATAAGATGTTCTAGCTTTTCAGAATTGCATGTATATAGACGTGTTCTCATTTCTGTCCGTACGTAGTCCACATTGAAATGTTCAAAACATCTTATAATTTGGGAATGGAGGGAGTAACATATGATCATTTTTTGCTTAGGCCAATGGTAACACAAAACATCTTTTCTAATATTTTCTTGGGTGAATATGCAATTCTCTTTTGCTCATGTCAGATATTAGTGACTAATCTAATGGATTTTCTCATAACTGGACTCTAATATGGTATCCCATTTTGTTACTACAGGTACATGAGGGGGAGACTTACACTAGAGAAGGTTAACATTGCAATAAATGAGGTGGCGACATATGCAGATGCTAATGCTCATCTTGTTGCATGTCCTAAGAAAAAGGTTTTCCTTTTGTACTACTATTCACTGATAAACAGTTACTCCCTCCGATACGTATAAAGTGTCGGACGTAATCAACTTCTCACGTACAACTTGTATGAAGGCCCGGCGACATTTTTTTCGGACTGGAGGGAGTACTTTTTAGATGATATTTTCTTTACCACTGTCAATGTCCTTGCAGTTATCTGCTGAAACATGGAAAAAGGCTTTGGTAAGTTCTGGGCATTGCTATTAGTCTGATATCCTCATGTAGGAAAATGATATTGTAATTTCTGTTTAGGAACTAAGGGACATAGCTGCCACTGAGGCAGCGAAGGGGAAGCATTTCTTCCTGGAAGCTGATATAAAGGGGCCTGGGCTAAAACTTGATCACACAGGCAAAGCTATCCTTACGGTGAGTATTTGCACGTTTAACCACTTTGGTCAAAATTTTATACTAATTTATTCCTATTCTTTATGATTACAGAAGATGACCAAAATAACAAATTGTTTTGCTAATGTAACTGCTCTTCTGATTATCTTGTTTCCATAGTTCAAATAAGTAACTAAAAAATAACCATCGAGTACACCGAGTAGTCATTGAACAAGTTAAAGAAAAGAAAATTCTACCACAAAGTGAACATCGATTTAAGTTAATATGAACGAATACTGCCATGCATATTTACTTCCCTTCTGGCTTCACACAAACTATTGCACTTTCCATGAATATGTAGCGACAACTGTAACATAGCTTGAAAATATGGATATGTTACACAAAGCTGCAGTAAAATCTGTTGGAAACAAAACCAACTAGTTGAGAAATGTCCTTTTTTTGTTTGTAGCTTAAGATACTTTCCTCTGTTAATTCATGTTGTACTGTTATCCAGGTCCTTCGTCATCTTGGCCGCATTCACGAGACCCGGATTGGGCATCACCGGGTGTTCATGCTATCGAAACAACGCTGAATGAAGGGTTGGCTAGAAGCAGAAAGATTTGATGTGGAATATGGCGGGAGCCGCGCATTCCTGCAGGCTGCAGCGTAGTTGGTACGGCATAGTTTGGTTTGCTGTTAAAGTAGAGTCAATGTAATTTGTAGTGCATGAGCTGTTAAAGTAGAGTCAATGTAATTTGGAGTGCATGATTGCGATGTGGTTGTATTACTATATCTCCGGCATCCTTTGAGAGGTGTTAATTTCATCTCCGTAGTGCAAAGACATGCAAAGCTTTTGCGTGTTGTTGGAAACAACAAGGACGTCGACGTCACAGACTGCCCCTCAATGCCGGTGTTTCGTATAGTAGTAGATTGCTTAACTTGAGGTTCGTCCTAGCTATTGTATTCTGTACCAGTTTATCCAAGTTCATCTACAGACAATACAAGGCGGCAAAGCGTTCACGGCTTTGGTGTTCTGAACAGCGTGGCGTTTCTGGGTTGTTCCATGCAGCCGATCTGCGTGCAGAGTCTACACTCTACGCATTATACACTATATTAAAGTTGACACTCTTCTCGCGTTCTTAGCGTTTTGGGCACTGTAGAAGCACTCCGTTCCTTCATCCCCTGGCTGACACGTGTTTCCTCTTTTTTTTCCTTCCATTTTTCTCTTCAACGTCTTCTTCGGATTACCGTTTGATGTTTCCCGGTTGCCCTGTTACTCTCGCTACTGCCTGCCGGTTTCTCCTACATATTTTTTTTTTTAGAAAAGGGAGCACGAGCCCCCGCCTCTGCATCGAAGTGATGCACACGACTTTTATTTAAACAAATAAGTAGTTAAAGTATTACAACTCTCAAGCATCCACCAAACAAGCGTATTAAAACATCGAAAGCGACAAGACTCACACTAAGAAACACAAATCCTATTATCATGCTGCCACCCGTTGGAGAAGATGATGGCTCGAATTATAGCTAGTAACCGGTTGCAACCAGCCTTCATAACATGGCGTTGGTCCTGCTGCAGAAGGAGAGACCATGAACTAATCCAATACATAGTGTCAGATATATACCGATTAGGGTTATATTGGATATTGTCCTAAAGTGCCGGATTACCAGGGTGGCCTGAATGGTAATAGATTACGATCCATTAGGCGGCCCAGTAAGCTGACGCACGGAAGCCGGATTCTAGAAGTACTCGGACCACGGCCCACGTGGTACGGTTTGGAGTAGAAGCCGGATTCTTGCCTTCCAAGTTAGAACTGACCGTAGTCTTCTAGATTTCCTTTTCTGTAAGCCCTAACCCGGCTAATATATAAAGTCGGACGGGAGAGAAGAAAGAGACATGCAATTAGCTAGAAGCCAACTCGCCGAGAAGTTGATCCTCGTCGAGTAGCTAAACCAACTCACATTGTACTTTATATACTTCAGGCTTCAACCCTGATTTAGTGAGATTGCAGTAGTAGGAACTCCGCCTAGTTGTGACGTACCGAACCTGGTAAACTTTGGTGTCCTTGATCGTCATACTACCACGTTCCCCCCACGTATCTATCAGTAGTCTCATGGTACCCCCGTCTATGAACTCTACTATAATGTCTCGACAGATAGCCTTGTGGACAACCTGCAAGAAATGAGTATGTGATACCCTGTTAAAAATCGCATCATTGCGACAGTTCCATACCGTCCATAGAAAGGCGCAAACACCAATCCGAATACGATGTTTATCATGTTTGGGTATGCCATGTAGCCAATCACCAAACATATGATCCATGCTAATAGGAGGGGAAACATTGAAAGTGAAATGAAACAATCTCCATATCTTAATCATAAATGGACGTGTAATGAAAAGATGTTCAACCGTTCCGTCATGATTGCAAAAAACACATTTCTTGGAACCATGCCAATTACGCTTAAAAAGATTATCCTTAGTGAGAATTACACGTCTATTAAATAGCCACATAAAAAATCTTAATCTTTAGGGGGATTTTCATCTTCCATAAATACTTATGTTCGAAAGGTGGGTGATCATTCATGTAATCAAGATACATGGACCTAACGGAAAAGGATCTATTCTTAGTTAGACGCCAATAAAATGAGTCTTCCTCATCAGAAAGAGAGATAGCCATAATCTTTTGAACAAGTTGCAACCAAACTGTCTAATTATTCCCTTGTAAGTTTCGTCGAAATTGAATGTTAATTGGAGGTGCATTGGATATCACAGTTGCCACAAGCACATTTTTATTTCTAGCAATGTTATACAAACCAGGATATTGATGCGCCAAAGCCTTCTCCCCCAGCCACACGTCTTCCCAAAACCGAGTCTGTTTTCCGTTGCCCACCACAAACACACCTCGAGAAAAGAAATCTTGCTTCACTGACAAGAGCCCCCGCCAAAAGGGAGAATCTGTTGGTCGTGGTTTAACTTGAGCTAAAGTTTTGTCCTCCAAATATTTATTTGTCAATAATTCTTTCCAAACCCCATCTTCACTTAGAATTTTGAAAAGCCATTTGCTTAACAAACATTTGTTCTTAATATCTAAAAGTTCGATACCTAACCCCCCTTGGTCTTTCGGCCTACAAATAATACTCCACTTTGTCAACCTATATTTTTTGTTCTGCTGATCGCTCTGCCAAAAGAACCTACTACGGAAAAATTTTAACTTCTTTCTAACTCCCACTGGAATTTAAAAAAAGGACAAGAGAAACATGGGTAAACTTGTAAGCACCGAATTAATGAGAACCAATCTGTCACCATATGAAAAAAGTTTTCCAGCCCAAGATGCCAATTTCTTCTCAAAAAGGTCTTCAACCAATTTCAAGGCCGGGAGGCCGTTTCTGGGTGACCTCGCCGGACGACTCCGAGGATGATGACGCTCAGATGCGAGGGATGGAAGACGCGATGCCTCTCTCAATGCGGTACTTGTGTCGCACCCCATCCCCGTCGTTAACATGCGATCTCAAGGACAAGCGGCAATTGAGAAAGTTTGAGAAGAGGCAAAAGCAACGTGAGGCGGCCAAGATCTTGCGGTCTCCATTGCGATCGGTAAGGTATTCTACCTCAGCGGAATCTTTGATCCTAGATCTAGGCGGTAAAGGGCCAGTCATGTCTCCGTCGGTTTGGCCGCTGGATGAGAATGACGATGGATCCAGGTGGACATTGGTCCTTCCACGCCGCAGACGTAATGGTGGAAATAGAATGGAGGATTTGTCCTCTCAATCTTGCTCACGATCGGACGTTGGTCTTGGATCGGATTTGTGCTCCAAAGCTAATTTTGAAAATGTTCAAAATCTTGTGTCGTTGGGCCGATTGTGTGTTCTGCGTGGGGTCCGTTTGACGGATCCTCATATCATCCACGGTCAGGATCTCAAAACCCTATCGACGCTATCTCTATTCGCTATTCGATCAGATTGCAGACCAGACGACTCCGTGGCCTCCCTGTCACGTTGATCGCCGCCGTGATGAATCGGGAGGGGGGGGGGGGGAGCTGGTAACCACCGCGGCGGTGGCAGGGCCTCGATGGATTGGGGTGGAGGTTTTCAGGGGAGAGGAGGCAGAACCAACGGTTTGGGTGGTGGCGCCTCCAACTATAACAATGAGGCTAACTTCAAATCGGGCTACATTAATGGTGGTAACCAGATTAATGGTTTTGGCAATGGTGGTAACCAGCACAATGGCTTTGGCAATGGTGATAACCAGAACAATGGTTTTGGTAATGGGGGATCCGGTGCTAATTTCCAAGGGAACCAACGTTTTGAGGTTGGATCCAGTTCTGCGGGTGAACAAGGTGGTGGCTATCGAGGTAACGCGGGCAACAATGGTTTTGGCAATGGATTCAACCAATCTTATAATTCTGGGTACGGTCAGATGAATTGGCAGGGAAACAACAATGGCAACTTCGATGATGGGGGATTTCAGAATCAAGGGAATCAAGGGTTCCAAGGACACAACTCGGGGTTTACACAGGGTAGATTTAATGCTGGTTCCGGTTTTAACAGTGCTGGTTCTCGTGTTGGTAATCAGTGATTCCAGGGAAGGTTCAATAACCGTGGTGGTGGTGCAAGGGCGGGCAATTCCGGTGGTGGCCGTGGTGCTCTCTTTGGTTTAGCGAACAGCCGTCCGGCTAGGGAAGTGGTCATGGCAAGAGCTAGAGCTGAACCAGCAAGTAGTATGAGCCAGAGTGCTGATGCTGCTATTCCCAAAACTACAGATGCAACTGCGGTATCTGCTGTTGCGGAGAGTTTGCTCCCTGTAGCACAGAAGCTTGTGGATAGTAATAATGCAGACAAGATGAAGAAAATCGGTAAATGTTTCCGATGTGGTTTTTCGGGCCATGTTCTTGCCGAGTGCACTACTCTTCTTTGCGATTATTGCGAAGGCCATGGACATGTGGATGATGACTGTGATTTACTCAAGATGGTAAAGCCACACATTATGGTTTATGGCCATGCCCATGATGATCTTACATTTTATGAAGCTTTGGTTATAGAAAGCTATAGACCAAAGTCTGATAATACTCGTATGGGTTCCATATCCGTTGTTGGGGGTCAGTTGTCTATACCTCAGATTATTCGACAATTGCAGCGTGTTGTTCCAGTTGATGACTTTCAGTGGGAAATTACTCCAAGTAGGTCACAATATTTACAAGGTACAATTTCCTTCAAGGCCGAGTTGGATTATATCCATGGTTAAGGGGCCTGCGTTCAGGTGATTGGTTCTTTCGCCAATGGGCAAAATTCGCTGCCGCTGCGCGTCTCATCTCCCTGTCTATGCGTCGTTGTCCCCTTTCTAGCCCATGGCCGTTGTGGCACCCCCTGACCGAGCTTCTCCCTGTCTATGCTATCTCGTTTCTCAGCTAATGTCTCGCAGCGGAGGTCAAATCCATGATGAGAGCAGTGAGTTTCCAGTACCCTATGCAAAGTAATTAACAAACTATTTGATTGTTGAATGAAATTTGCTGTTCTATGGGTGCATACATGATCGGTGTTGGACGCTGACAGAGGCAATCGGCAAAATAATTAACAAACAATTCGATTGATGAAGGAAATTTGCTGTTTTCTGGTGCAGGCATGAACAATGTTGGACACTGACAGAGCCAATCAGTACTTGGTGACCCCTAGACATGTTGGTGAACAATGCAGGTTCTACTGATTTTAATCTCTCGGGCCTGCGGATATTTGAAACTCGGTTGTGCTTTTTTCGTCTAGAGATGGGCAGATGCCACATCATTTTGTATATGCCCCATTCAAGTGCTTTTGGAACTAATTTGTACTATTTTTCATGCTCTTAAAAATATAGGGTGCGAACCAACCTGTGGTTGTATGGTTAGGAGAGGGGTTGTACCCCAGCCCACCAGAGTTCAAACCCCAGGTTTGACATCTGTGTGTCGCATTTAGGCGGAATATTCTTTCAGTGGGAGACGACGTTCCCGTCGACAGCGAGGCGTCTGTGGTGACTTCATCAATCTCAAGACCCGCCGGCTCAGTCGTTCGGAGGTGCTCATAGGGGTAGGGTATGCGTGTGTGCGTTTATAGGGTGGGTGTATGCGCGTGTATATGAGCGCTTGCGTTTGTAATGTGTTTCTCAAAAAAAATATAGGATAACTACCATAACATGGTACTCTTTAATTTATGCGCTAATTTTCCACTTGAAGGTTAGGGGGGAGAAGAAAAAATTGTTTTAGTGTGTTGGATAGGTGATCTCCTTTTTCACGAAATGCAGCAGACTGAATGTTATTGAGTGCAACCCTTCCCAATGTCAGCTCACCTACTACTGGGTCTTAACTTCTCAATATCTGTCGTGTCATCACTTGAATTCCAGGCCTGAACAAACTGCAAGTGGATAGAGTGTATGTTATTGATAGCCCATCAACTTTCAGGATTCCGGATTTATCACGATGCTTTATCACGATGCATATCATTTGGCCCATACATGTTTCTTCTTTTCTCTCTTACAGTTGGCTTATAGTATTCAGAATGCTATATCTTCTTGATTCTAAATGTTCACGTCATATTTGTTGCATCAATATTTTCTGCTATGACGTGTTCACCAGATATTTATGCATTCAAGATTCACACTCTACGTACATCGTCACAATTCCCGCCCCTCTTTTTATGCTTGGTTATATTATGTTCAACTATTTCTTTGAAAACAATGTATTGTTTGTTTTAAAGACTTACTTTTCCCTTGCAAGAGAATTGATCACCTAATGGTTTGTCATGATGCCCTCTCTAATGGATTTTCTCATAACTGGACTCTAAATATGGTATCCCATTTTGTTACTACAGGTACATGAGGGGGATGCTTACACTAGAGAAGGTTAACATTGCAATAAATGAGGTGGCAACATATGCAGATGCTAATGCTCATCTTGTTGCATGTCCTAAGAAAAAGGTTTCCCTTTTGTACTACTATTCTGATAAACAGTTACTTTTTTAGATGAATTTTCCTTTACCACTGTCAATGTCCTTACAGTTATACGTGGAGACATGGGAAAAGGCTTTGGCAAGTTGTGAGCATTGCTATTAATCTGATATCCTCATGTAGAAAAATCATATTGTAGTTTCTGTATAGGAACTACGAGCAACTCTAGCAGAGCCCCTATCCCGCGGAACTGTAAACGCGGGATAAGGGTCGCGGAATGCCCGGTTTGGAGGTCGAAAACGGCCGCGTCGTAGCAGTCCTCGTAAACCCGACCGGTAAAACAGAATATTTGAAATCTCGCCAAATATTCGACAATTAAAAGAGTTCGAATGCTCAAATACGACAAATGGGATGTTCATGACGAGCAGGGAGAAGAATCGCAAACAAAAGTGCCTCGGATCACGAAATCAAGCCATGCCATGACCAACACCACCACCGGCACCACCATCACCATCAACAACACCACCAGCAGCAGCAGCAATCATAGCTTGCTTACTTCTCAAGAGGATTTCCTGTCTCAACAGGTTGTGCCACTCGAGGGTCACTTCATCCATTACAATGCGGTTCATAATTATGATCTTGTTCTCCTCGGCAATCAACTTGGCGAGTGCCCTCGTCTCCTCGGCATTGGACCTGGCCTCTTCAATGACAGCTCTGCGCTTGTTCTCCTCCATGGCAGCTTTGCGCAGACCCTCCTCGACGACGGCTTTGCGCAGTTCCTCTTGCCGTAGCATTTTCCATTTCTCTCTCTTCTCTTGGGCCCTTTTATCCGACAATTCCTTCTTTGCTTCGATCTGCTTCGCCGTCAACAACTCATTTGATTTAACCATGTTGTCTATCTGCTCCTTCAAGCTTACAACCTTGGCTTGCGACTTGGGTCTCTCTTTGGCCTTCTTCGTGCCTTCGGGCCTCCCATAGTTTTTCCCCCCGTCATCCTCCTCGTCGTCGATCGAGTTTATTTCACCCTTCTTTGGTTCCATCTCCCTCAGCTTCCATTTCTCACTCCGTTGGAGCAAAGCCCAACAATGGTCTAGGAGAAATGGCTTGCCCTTGGAAGATGGCATGTCTTTGTACCTCTCCTTCGCAATTCGTTCCTACATAACCAAAAACATGTCAAATTGACACCAATGCAAAATAAAGCAACAATGTCGAGTCATGCATACTCACATAATCACCCTCATTAGTTCCACTTAGAGGAGCATTCCGAACTTGCTCCAAGCATCCACAAAAACAACTCACTATGGGCTTGATCGTATCCCAACGACCTTGGAGTGAGCGGTAGGTGCGCGGGGTTCTTTTCAATGGTTTACCTACTGGTCAAATCGAGGCATCAAGTGGAACAACCGATCCTCGATCATTTGCCAGTACCGCTTGCCGGTCCGATCAGTGCCGGTAGTGGCATTAAGAGAAACGGCCTCCCAAGTTTTGATTAAGATCTCGTCTTCCAACTGCGTGTAATTCATCGCCCTTGGTCGTTTGCTCGCGGTCAACACCGACCCCCCACCCTCCTCGACGTCCTCAGCCTCCTCTTCGCCGGCACCGAACGCCTCCCTCGGTCTCGTTGTAGCTGAAAGCAAACAGGGGGCTTCTTCGATGTTGACGCTGAGCTCGTTGAGCATGTCCATGTATGCGGTAGCGGGCTCGCGCACGTACAATCTTTACAACCGGAAGAAACGCATCGGAATTTAAGAAAAATCGAATCCGCAAGAAATGCATCCGCAAGAATCGCATCGGAATTGAAGCAAAATCGAATTGCATAGGGGAGAAACCGTACCTTTCCGCCGGCGTTGTAGTTCCGGCGGCTGGTGTCGGGGATTTCTTCTTTTTCGGGAGCGGCTTCGGTGGTTTCGCCGCCCCTACTACAGCGGCCTCGGCCAGCAAGCCGACTCCTTCTTCAGCGGTAGCAGCAGCGGCGGCTTTACCAGCTCGCGCGGTACCGAGCCACTTGCGCTTCACCGCTGCGGGGCCGGGCGCAGCCGCCGCCGCGTAGGGGGCTGTCAGATCTGAACGGCCCGCCGGATCTGAGTCTGCCGCGCAAACGGGAACGCTGACGAGGGCGGACTCCTGAGATTCCATGGCGCTAGGAGGGAGAACGGCTGGAGCCGGAGAGGAAGGTCGGAGCGGGAGGGGGGGGGGCTGCTTGCGAGGTGCTGAAATTCTGTCCCGCCAACTCTTTCCACGTGATACAGGGCATCCTCGGGTCGGCGGGGAAACCCTAGGATTCAGGGGTTGGAGGAGGGAATTCTCCGTCGCCCGATATTTTTTTTTGGCCCGACCGCGTTTGGTTAGAGGCTGCGAGTGCGCGCCAAGCCGCCCGGGTTCGAGTCCCAGCTTCGGCTGTGTGCGCTCGAATAAACCGGGAGTCTCATCTACCTAACAACGTAAAACCAAGGGAGGGATCATTCCCCCGTTGGCCACGTTTACGGGTTCTGCTATGAACCTAAACCCATAGCGCAACCCCTATGCGGCGGTTAGTTTTCAGTTTAGAGCGTTTTACGGGCTCTGGTAGAGTTGCTCTAAGAAACATAGCTGCCACTAAGGCAGCGAAGGGGAAGCATTTCTTCGTGGAAGCTGATATAAAGGGGCCAGGGCTAAAATTTGATCACAGAGGCAAAGCTATCCTTACGGTGAGTATTTGCACGTTTAACCACTTTGTTCAAAATTTTATACTAATTTATTCCTATTCTTTATAATTACGGAATATGACCAAAATAACAATTTTTTTTGCTAATGCAACTGCTCTTCTGATTATCTTGTTTCCATAGTTCAAATAAGTAACTAAAAAATAACCATCGAGTACACCGAGTAGCCATTGAACAAGTTAAAGAAAAGAAAATTCTAGCATAAAGTGAGCATTGATTTAAGTTAATAAGCGAATACTGCCATGCATGTACTTTCCTTCTGGCTTCACACAAACTATTGCACTTTCCATGAATATGTAGCGACAAGTGTAAAATAGCTTGAAAATATGGATATGTTATGCAAAACTGTAGTAAAATCTGTTGGACACAAAACCAACTAGTTCAGAAATGTCCTTTTTTTTTGTAGCTTAAGATACTTTCTTCTGTTGATTCATGCTGTACTGTTATCCAGGTCCTTCGTCATCTTGGCCGCATTCATGAGACCCGGATTGGGAATCACCGGGTCTTCATCTGAAACAACGCTAAATGAAGGATTGGCTAGAAGTACAAAGATTTGATGTGGAATATGGCGGGAGCCGCGCATTCCTGGCCTAGTTTGGTTTGCAATCATAGTAGAGTCAATGTAATTTGGAGTGCATGCCTGCGATGTGGTTGTATTACTATATCTCTGCCATCCTTTGAGACGTGTTATGCAAAGCTTTTGCGTGTTCTTGGAAACAACAAGTACGTCGACGTCACAGACTGCCCCTTGATGCAACGCACGGGCTCATCAATCCTGTTGAAGATTTTCGTGTTGCGACGCTTCCAGATGTTGCAAACAATTTTTACATCACATCCACACTATATCATGGACTTGCAGCATACTGAAAAGTAGTAGACGAGAAGAGATGCATATAATTTGTGAAAGAAATTGTTTAGTGCAATATTCAGTCCATGGTAGTCGGAACAACAACCTCAATTAGAGTGACAAGGGAGGGAGGCCAACCTGAATGCGTGTTACCGAGCCATGGGGATGGCACTATGAGGTTGTGGCTATCGAACCGCACCAGCTCCTTCTGCACTGTCTCTTCTCCTTACCTGCATCGTTTCCAAAACCCAAGAAGACAATCGAAAGATAGGAACACATATGACAATATCCACATGTTGTTGCCAGATGAAATGGGGAAAAGATATTGTGAAAATTAAGAGTACATGATGGCCACTTAACACATTCGACAATGCACGGGTAGATTAAATTTAATGCTATATGAAATAAGAAAGATGAAAGCTAGGTCATGAAATAAGAGTACATGATGGTCACTGAAGGCTGAAGCACAATGGGGATACTTGTATCCGCGGAACATCTTACAAAGGGGATAAGCACAAAACATGCTCATAACGTTTCATTGAGACACCTGGGGCTTGCCTCGCTGGAACGCACCATGGCCAGACAACGGGCCAAGATTTTCTGGCTCTCCGAGGGCGATGCGAACACCTCCTTCTTCCACCAACACGCATCCTTCAGGAGTCAGAAGAATTCGATCCGCAGCATCCAGGTGGACGGGGTGAAGGGTACCGATCACATCGCGATGGCTGGCGCCGTGTTCAGACATTTCAAATCCCTCCTCGGTACTGCCGTGGACCGTGAGTTCTCCCTTGACCTGGAGTTTCTGGGGCTGCACCCCGAGGTGGACCTCTTGGCCCTCGAGGCCCCGTTTTCGGAGGAGGAGGTGTGGCAGGTGGTGAGGCGACTTCCCCGCGGGAAGGCGCCTGGTCCGGATGGGTTCACCACTGAATTTCTTTAGAGTTGCTGGGGTATAATCAAGGAGGATCTCATGGCCGCTTTTGAAAAGTTTTTTTCGATGAGCGCTAGAGGCTTCCAAGGCCTGAACTAGGCCAGAATGATCATGTTACCCAAGCGGCCGGATGCGGTGACGGTGGGGGACTTCCGCCCAATCAGCTTGATTCACATCTTCGCCAAGTTGGTGGCCAAAACCTTGTCCCTTCGGCTGGGCCCCATCCTTGGCAGCTTGGTAGAGCATAACCAGAGCACCTTCATCCGCAAGCGCTGCATCCACGATAACTTTATGATGGTGCATCAATCGGCGAGGCTGCTGCATAGGAGGGGAGTTCCAGGGTGATGCTCACGCTGGACATTGCGAAAGCTTTTGACTTAGTGTTCTGGGGCCTCCTCTTTGAGGTGCTCAGAAGACTTGGGTTTGGTCCGAGATTCTGCGAGTGGGTGTCCATACTACTCTCCTCCGCGAGCTCGAGGCTGTTACTTAATGGCGAGCCGCCCCCCCTATCTGGCACCGGCGGGAGCACAGATAGGGTGAATCTCTGTCCCCTCAGCTTTTCGTTCTCCTAATGCGTACTTTGAACAGGTTCCTATTTCGAGCCGCGGAGTTGGGTATCTGACGAGGGGATGAATCTTGGATCTATCGGGTGAGGCTACCCGGTCCAAGGCCCAAGACCTAAGCCTAAGAAGAGGTGCCACCAACAGTTCCAGAAGGCCCAATCAAGGCCCACCCGCAAAGCCTTGCGGATCAAGAAGGAAACTTGTAACCAACCTAAAGCTAGGGTTTGTAACCCCCCCGGGTAGAGTTCGAGACCTGGCCACATATATAAGGCCAGGATAACTACCGAGAGGGGGATCCAAACAATACCGCACCACCAAGGCCTTGAGATCGAGACCATACTCTCGACTCGAGCACCCCCCATTGTAACCGATCTATTGATAATACAGATCGACAAGAGCAGGGGTAAGGGTTTTTCCTCTACGAGGGCCCCGAACCTGGGTAAATTGTGCCCCCCGTTAGCTGACGATCGTCACCGGCGCCTACACGTTCTACCGGTTCATCCGAGGGACTTGTTGAGATTACTATTCGACAATTGGCGCCGTCTGTGGGAACGGCGGGCGCTGGATCTACGGCATCTTCGGCCTCATCATCACCAACCTTCAGCTGGAGCCCCGGAACCTCGACTTCAGCAGATACGATACGATTCGGGTCGATCATCGTCGCGCCCCACTTGTCGGAATCACGCCCGGCGTTCAGCGGATTGGAGAAAAGCGTCAGCCTGACATTCGGGAGCCTTTGCTTCCAGGCCAACAAAGCAGGAATCCTACACTTCCCCCAGCAGACCGACCTCGAAGGATCATACTTCGAGTCAGTCTCGAGCCCGGCGAATTTCGACTCGTTGTCCAACTATGCTGGTTGCGACCTAGCGCCCAGCGGCGGATCCATCCGCCCCAGCACTCGCAACTTCCACACCATCGCCGCTGAGGAGCCTTCCCGGGTCGGCAAAACTTGTCAACCTATGCCTAGGACTCGCGGGCCATATCTGGCCCAGGTCTACATGGCAGGATCGACTGAGCCACCCGAAGAAACTGAAGACAGCCTGAAGGAGCGATAGCACATCAAAGTGTTGCGAGAAGCTTGCCTCAAGGCCAAAACGAATGTACATTCAGGCCAGCCGATCGAAGAAGGAGCCCCCAGGAAGATCTAACTACATACCACTATCATCTATTGAAAGCAACGGAATTGATCAAAGAAGCTCGCAAGAATCTGGATGAGCGGAAGAAACTGGCGGACGAATCAAGTCTACGTCGTGCGGCGCTCTCGAAAACATATTCGGTAGGGAACAATCCCCCGAAGAAAAGATACGTCTCAAAGACCGCAACACTGGATCGCGAGTCTCTCAGCGGGATCGTCAAAACACTCGAGACATCCCTTATGCACGTCGACAACGACGGCAACATGCACCTGACGACTCCAGCTGCCGCGGTCCTGGCAGCAGCCACGTACCTTCAGGCGAACCATCCAGGAGAAAACGACCCCCGCGCGGAACAATATCGACAAGTCCAGAAGGGGCTAGGCATGGAGCCACGAGACTTGCTGCTCAAGGCTGCAAACACACAACGGCGCAAGAGATTGAGAAGACCCCTCGGAAAGACAAAGAAACACCCCGCAGACGCGGGAGCACATCACCTAGAAGGAAGGAATCACCTCGTCGCGCCCGAGGAAAGGAAGCCCGATGTCCCGGTGATAGACCGAGTAGCAGCGACGACAACCCGAGGGATCGTGATCGCAGTCCGCGACAACATAGGAGCCGCTCGCGACACCGCAGCAAGGAGCCGCGGAAGGAGGACGATCACGACCGGCCCGAACACAACGCGCGATCTGACATCGCGTAGAACAAGGTCAACAAAGCCCGAGCGATTAGGAACCGCACACGGTCCCTACCCACCTCCTCCGACGAAGAGGCCTGTGGTGCATTGTGCTTCATTCGCGATATCCGCGAGGCACCGATGCCCAGAAGATTTAAGCTTACCACGAAGGTCCCAAAGTACGACGGCTCGCTGGAACCCAAATCCTGGCTATCGGATTACCTCACGGCAGTAAAGTGCCAACGTGGGAACAAGACAACGACTATGCAGTACCTCAACCTACATCTGGTAGGCGCGGCGCGCAGCTGGCTCGAAGGAAGACCGAGGGCGTGCTACGGGTCATGGGACGATCTAACTTACGACTTCCGCAAAAACTTCCAAGAAACATACAAAAGACCCGCGTCCATCGAGGAGCTGCGGGCTTGTAAGCAGAAGAGACCCGCGAATATATGCAGCGGTGGACCACGCTCAAAAACACGGCGGGAAACATATCTTAGGAAGTGGCAGTCGAAGCTTTCACCAAAGGAGCTCGACGAGCCGCCTTCAGAGAAGAGCTGGGGTGAGCCGCACCCAAAACCATCGGGGAGCTGATGGCCATAGCCGACATATGGGCTAATGGTGAAGACTCCATGCGCAACGAGAAGGCATCTTTGCCAGCGCCCGAGGACGACCGCCATGGTCGAAAGAAAAAGAGAAAGCAATACGATCACGATGATCGATAAGAATTGGTTGCGGCAGAGTTTACAAGAAATCGTGATAGCGGACCTCGTGGAAATCGCGACTCGAAGCCAAAGACAGAGGATAAAACTCCCGAGGAGGACCTGGACGGTTATTGCATGCTAGATCTATTCATAGATAAGCGCACAGACAAGACCAAGGCAACCCACCTCCTCAAGGACTGCCGAAAGTTTCCCGACATCCACGAGGCCTTTACGAAGAAAAACAGAGCCACAGTCAATCAGGGCTATCCACAGCTCCTAGGAGGAGGACATCATGGTTTCCACCCGCCACAACCCCTACCTCCACCAGGACACCAAAACGCGGTGTTAGCCGCGCTACCAGCGCCACCCGCCGCAAACCAAGGAGGCAACGGGTACCCGAACCCAGCAGGACTCTTCGGGATGATACCAAAAGTCTGCCCCTCCCGCAGGGCCCAGAAAACAAACACATGCCAAGTGGTCATGGCAGTACAAGCTCCACCGTCCACACCTGAATACTTGAAGATGGCAGATCATTCGATCACTTTGTCCAAAGATGACCATCCCCCTCGGGTATATCGACCATGACACGCCGCGGTCGTCATCCAGGCGCAAATAGGAAACTATGAACTTGCGCGAGTGTTCATGGACGACGACAGCGAGATCAACATTATTTACGCGGACACACTCCGTAAGATGAACAAGAACCTGTACGGACTCACATAATCAAAAACATCCTTCCACGGGATAGTACCAGGCAAAGAAGTCCGACCACTCGGAACAATCAACTTGGAAGTGGTGCTTGGAAACCCAAGAAACTACATGCGAGAATTCCTCGACTTCAAGGTAGTCGACTGGCCCTCACAGCACCACGCCATTCTCGGTCGAACAGTGTTCGTGAGATTCATGGCAGTACCCCACTACGGCTACCTGAAGCTCAAACTTCCTGGGAAATACGGCACCATCACCATCGACGGCGACTTCCAAAAATCCGATAAGTGTGACATCGAGTTCCATGAGATCACGAAATCTTTCGGGATGCAGGAGGACCTGGAAGGATTGGCAAAGACCACGGACCACTCTGTGATGCCACTCACCAAAAAGAACGCTCCAGAACTCGAGTTCAGTGCAAACATCGACACTCGAAAGCATCAAGTCCACCACCCTCTTGCCCGCATAGAGGAAGGCGCGCTCGTCGAACTCCTCCGTGAGTACTGGGAAATCTTTGCCTAGCAGCCTTCAGATATGCCAGGGATACCCAGAGAGTTCGCCGAGCACTCACTCGAAGTTTTCAAAGACGCCAAACCTATCAAGCAAACGACCCGACGGTTCTCTGAGCCAAAGCAGAAAGCACTTGGAGAAGAGGTGAATAGACTGCTCGCCGCAAAATTCATCAGAGAGATAAGATTATCCACCTGGTTAGCAAACCCGGTGCTGGTCCTGAAGAAAAAAACTGACATCCTTCGCGTGTGCATCGACTACACGTCGTTGAACAAACACTGCCCCAAGGATAACTTCCCCTTGCCACGGATCGACCAGATCGTGGACTCCACCGCAGGCTGCCAGCGCCTCTCCTTCTTAGACGCCTACTCGGGCTACAATCAGATCAGGATGAAAAAAAAGGATGAGGAGAAGACAGCGTTCATCACACCTCACGGTGTCTACTGCTACACGACAATGCCCTCCAGGCTAAAAAACGCAGGCTCAACATATCAGCGCTGCATGCAAAATTGCCTCGCCAAGCTCATTGGCAAGAACATACAAGTGTATGTTGATGACATCATAATCAAAACTCTAGTGTAGGACACGCTCCTCAAGGACATCAGGGAGACATTCGACGCTCTCAACGCGTACATGATCAAACTCAACCCGACAAAATGTGTCTTCGGTGTCCCTGTAGGACAACTTCTCAGGTATCTGGTGTCCGCCTGAGGAATCGAAGCCAATCCGGAGAAAATTCAAGCAATATTGACAATGAAGGAGCCAACCAATCTTCGCGGCGTGCAACAGCTCGTAGGGCGACTAGCCGCTCTGAGAAGGTTCATCGCAAGATTAGGCGAGCAAGCATTGCCCTTCTACAAGCTGCTGAAGAAAACAGATAAGTTCGAGTGGACATTCGAAGCAAAAAAGGCGTTCATCGATCTGAAGCAAGTACTGCAGAGAAAACGCGTCTTGGCGATGCCACAGGAGAAAGAACCCCTGTACCTCTACGTAGCCGCAACAAACCAAGTCGTCAACACGGTTATCGTAGTCGAACAGCCAGAGGAGAGAAAGGTATACGACGTTCAGCGGCCAATATATTACATCAGTGAGGTGCTTTCGTCGTGCAAACAGCGATACCCACACTACCAGAAACTCGCGTATGGCGTGGTGCTCACAGCCCGAAAGCTCAAGCATTACTTCCAGGAACATACCGTCACGGTGTTAAACGACGCATCACTCGGTACTATCATGAACAACCCCATGGCGTCCGGAAGAATTGCAAAGTGGAGCATCGAGCTAGGCGCCTGGGACATAATATACGCATGACGCAACTCTGTAAAGTCCCGGGTAGTCGTGGAATTCCTAAGCAAGTGGACGGAACTGCAAACACCAGGGCCACCAGAATACACGAGCAACTGGATCATGTACTTTGACGGGTCGAAAAGAAATGAAGGAGCCGGAGCCGGGGTCTTCCTCATCTCTCCTAGAGGTGATAATATGCAGTACGTCCTGAGATTGGACCTCCCACCCGATGACCCAGCATCCAACAACGACGCAAAATACGAGGCCCTCCTCCACGGCATAAAAATGGTGATCGCCTGCGGAGCCTCCCATGTGATGATATATGGATACTCAAACCTCATCGTGCAGCAGACGATGAAGGAGTGCGATGCTATTGCGGATAACATGGTCGCCTATCGTGACATGTACAATCTGCTCGAAGGAAGTTTCAAAGGGTGCGAATTGAAGCACATCGCGCGATCCAGCAATGAGGAAGCAGATAAGCTGGCAAACATGGGATCCACAAACACAGCCATACCGCCCGGAATCTACTTCGAAAGAATGATCAAGCGATCAGTCAAGGTAAAAAAGCCAGCGGTGAAAGTGCAATATGGTCAACTAGAGGGGGGGGGGTGAATAGGTGACCTACAAATTTTAATTCTTTTTCACTTTTAGTGGGGGCTTTGGGAAAGTAAACGCTTGGGTATCTATATGTGCTACTAAGTGAACACCCTAGGTGACAAGAAACAAGTAGCAACGGAAGTAAAGGAATAGCACAAGATAACAACAAGTGAAAAACACGGACACAAGGATATGTTTCCCGTAGTTCCTTCTTGAAAGAAGTACGTCTACGTTGGAGAGGTGGGGAGCCACCTAGGCGCTCCTCAATAGCACGGATGTACACACCTTGTTCTCCTTGAGCTTCTCCGGTGAGGGAGATTCTCGTTTCCACTATGAGGTCGACTTGAAGGTGTTGACCAAACCTTACAAGGGGTTGAGGCTACTCCACAAGTGAGATGGAGGCTCTCAACAATCGAAGCTTCTTGCTACAAGGTGGAAGCTACAAGCACTAGGGTTTCCCTTGGATGACAAAGAAACCAAGAGATTACAAGATCCCAAGAGTTGTGGTGTCGGTACACACGTTTTGGCTTGGTGGAAAGGTAGATCTAGTCCTCCTCCATGAGATCCTTGAAGGGCATCGAGTTTGGTTGGAGGAGGAGGGAGATCGGGGCGTTTTGAGATCTACAACAATGGAGGAGAGAGAGGAATGGACGAGCTGCCTATCTAGAGGTAAAAGACAGCTATTTATAGGCTCCTCCAATTTCTGACCGTTGCAGTCCGCCAGGGCCAGAATATTCCGGTGTTAGCACCGGAAATTTCCGGTCTGCCGTGGCCAGAAATTTGAATAGTCCGGGGGGGGGCGGATTTTTGAAATATCCGGGGGCGAAAATTTCCGCCCCCATCTCTGTGCGCGGGCAGCAGCCCAAGATAAAAACTGCTAAGGACCAGAGGCCAGAATATTGAAAAATCCGGGGGGCGGATAATTGAAATATCCGGGCCCGGAAATTTCCGGACAGAATTTCCGCCCCATCTCTGTGCGCGGGCAGCTGAGAAGGCTCCATTTTCTGCTAAGTCCCAGAGGGCCGGATTTTTGCACCGGAAATTTCCGGGGCAAATTTCAGCCCTAGCTTCTGTGCGCGGGCAGGGAAACTACTTAGCCATTTTGAAGAGGCCAGAAAGGGGCCGGAATATTCCGGTGCTAGGGCCGGATATTCCGCCCCATAAGCACCGGAATTTCCGGACTGAATACTGAAAAATCCGGTGGCAATAATTCCAGAGTGTAGACCTTCTCTTTGATCTTTTGACAGGAGTATGACAATAATTATCTGAGAGAATAGCTGCACATTCTAAAACAACATTGTTAGACAGGTGATACCCATGTTGTTATCATCACCAAAATCATTAGAGGGATCATGAGCTTTCAATCTCCCCCTTTTTGGTGAGTGATGACAACACGGGTATTTGCAAGGAAATAAACTAACAATGCATGATATGAAAACATCACAGATAGCATATATAGGAGACATGCCTCCTAATAATAATAGTTCACCAACGAATAACGAGTACGATAAGACAAAGTTCGAAAAGACGCATGAAACGATAAAAAGGGTCAACAAAGAACGAAACCCACCCAAGCAAATCCCCGCGATCATCTAGATCTTCTCCCCCTTTGGCATCAGGATACCAAAAAGAGAAAAGAGAGAGCTACGTCCCATGGAGCAAACTCTAGGCCTGGGTGTCCTCTGCTTCCTCTTCCTCTTCATCTTCGGTAACATCCTCCATGTCCTCATCATCATGCACTCCGATATCCCAGTCAACATCGCGGTTGTTCCAATGCTTGTATGGAATCCTATCAGGAGGAGGAGGTGGCACATTGGGAGGCTGAAGGGCAGTCATGATGGTGCGCTGGTTCTCCAGGATGTTGCAGCGCTCAACATAGGCATTGTAGTTCTCCTTGTGGAGGCACACATTCATGCACAACACCTTCTCAATTGCACGAACAAGCCATGAGCGCTTCTTCTTGCCAGGGGGAGGAGGACACATGCGAGGATCACGGTGGCCCTGACCTGTGGCACCCACATCATGTGCAACCTGCTCGGTGTGGGCGGCCTTCTTGTACAGCGTGACATCCTTGTGGTCTTCACAGTCTAGATCCAGGTCCTCACGGAGTGCCTCCGGATAGCGAGCCTTGATGAGCTTCATGATGTATGGGGCATATGGGGGCACTTTGCGGTGGAAGAGAGCAAAGTGGATCTCATTGAAGATGAAATCCATCACATCAACCTTCTGGGCCTCCATGTCAGTCATGTCACCCTTAGTGAAGGTCAGGTAGGCGTGGTACATGAGGTTGACCAAGCCACCACGAATAGCATCATTATTGCCACCACTTGGGGCAATAGACTCCCTGAACATACGCAACAGAATGTCATATATGGGAAATAGCCCTTTGGCCGAGCCAATCACACCTGTGGAACCATACAACTCAGCCAGTCTGTTCTTCTCATACTCAACCCCGTGAACATGCATGCGGTGACCCTGAGGAGTGTTAAGGCCAGCAAAGGGATACCCGAGCGCAGTAGCAAAGTCATGGAAGTTGGCGGTGAGCAAGTGAGGGCCATACATCGAAGACATTCCAATATCCTCAGAATCATCAATGACAAGTGTGGCGAAGAACTGCTGGATGAATGTGGTATTGTATGAGCATATAGTCTCCATAAGAGGGCGCAGACCAAGGAGTTCAGCCAACTGGACGGAGTTGTTGAAGTAGGCAGGATTGGCAGCCAAATGAGCAAAGTTGATAACCTTCATTGGGCACACCGGCTTGCTCATGACAGTATACACTTGCTTGAAAAGGGTCTCCTGCTCAACGTGCCAGAAGCAGGAATCAATAGTGGGGTCTTGAGGACCCTTGGTGTACCAGGCCTTGCCCCTCCATGCCTTGAACTCAGGGATGGACATGGTAGCCAAGTTCAGAGCTGACTTCCCCTGCTTCTTCCCAGCTTTGCAAGCAGCCCTGTCAGCATCACGTTGACGCTCATATTCTCTCCCAGCATCCCTCGCACGCCGGCGAGTCTCATTCTCATCAACAAGTGTCCCCTCATCATCTTCCTTCAGGTGACGGAATCGTTTGCGTGAGCTAAGCAACTTGCCGGGCCTAGAGCTTGAACCATCTGCGAGAAAGGTAGGAAAACATGCAAAGAAAACCAAACAAGAATAAAAAACGGGGGCTCACGACTCATGGAAATGGAGGAAATAGATCTCTGTTCGAGATTCAGTACAGGCCGGAAATACCGGTCTTGGGTGCGGAAATTCTGGAGGGCGGAAATTCCGGCCTCAGGGAAATTTCCGGGGGGCGGAAATTCCGGTCCTGGGGCGGAAATTTCCGGCCTTCGGAATTTTCGAATCCAGATCTAAATCTGGGCCTGTAACGAATCTAGAACGATAAAATTGTGTAAAGAGATGAATCCTAGAGTATATATGATACTTGTATGAGGATATATGACCGAAAAATACTATGAAGAACAATAGATATGAGATCAAATCATCTAACAACCCTAGATTGCGGAGAAAACGGAACACATACCGGGATCCATGAGATAGGAACGGAACACATATTCCGGTGTCCGGAGATTTGGGCCGGAATATTCCGTCCAAATATCCGGTGTGCCTTCTGCGAGCGGGCACGCTGTATATTTGGGGGATTATTTGAGCCAATCTCGAACCCCGGAAATTTCCGGTGCTTAAGGCACGGAATATTCTGGGCCCCCGGAGATTTGCCCCGGAAATTTCCGCTCAAATTTCCGGTGTGCCATCTGCGAGCGGGCACATTGGAAATAAGCGAAACTTCTGGGGAAAATGTCTGAGGGCCAGAATATTCCGGGCCCTAGGCCGGAATTGCCGGTTTTCCCATGTCATCCGAGTTTTTGTGGAAGATGGAACAAGACGTGAGCCTCCAAAAACGAGAAACAAACACACAAACACGAGCGAAACATCAAACAAAACCCATACAAATAACAGGGAAAATTTGGTGGCCGAAGCCACCGTGTTTGAGAGATACCAAGGAGTCGCGAAGATGTATCTTGGACCCAAAAGTATAACTCACATTTTAAGCACAATAAGTCACAATTGACTAGATATGCATGACGCTTTGGTTGTTTTGCGCATGATAAGTGGAGTGTTTGTTCATGAGTTGAACTACGCTCCCCCTATGTCCATGCCTGCATCTAAACTAGATAGCACATATAGAGGAGGTACTTATGCAAGGGTTCAAGAGAAGTTGGACGCATCAATCAGATTTAGTTCATTCCTCAAACCCCGAAATCTTGGTTCATCAAGGGCCTTCGTGAAGATATCCGCGAGTTGATCCTTGGTTGCCACATAGGAGAGGTCAATATCACCCTTCTCAACATGATCCCGAATAAAGTGATGCCGTATCTCAATGTGCTTCGTCTTGGAGTGAAGAACGGGATTGTAGGCGATCTTGATGGCACTCTCATTGTCGCACAAGAGGGGGACTTTGTCGAAGACGATGCCATAATCTCTCAATGTTTGCCGCATCCAAAGTAATTGAGCACAACAACTCGCCGCGGAGATGTATTTGGCCTCGGTGGTAGAGAGCAATGCAGTTTTGCTTGTTAGATGACCAACATACCAATGAGCGGCCAAGAAATTGACAACCTCCGGATGTTGATTTCCTATCCGTCTTCTCACCCGCATAGTCCGCATCCGAATACCCAATGAGCTGAAAGCTTGAATCCTTGGGATACCAAAGACCGAAGTTTGGGGTATGAACTAAATATCGAAAGATGCGCTTAACCGATTCAAAATGACTTTGTCTCGGAGAGGCTTGAAACCTTGCACATTTACCTACTCTATAAATAATATCGGGTCTAGATGCACACAGGTAGAGCAAAGAGCCAATCATGGGGCGGTATACCTTTTGATCTACCTCTTTACCATTCGGGTCGGGTTTCAAGTCAATAGTCGTGGACATGGGGGTCTTTTGTGAGCTTGGCCTTCATCATGAGCTTGGCCTTGGTTGTTAGCTTAGCCTTGATTGATTGAGTGATCTTGATCATTAGCTTGGCCTTGAGGTGAAGCATGAGGGTTTGGTGCATCTTGTTGGGTAGCTTGGTTATCAATGGATGTAGTCAATGGCTCCGCTTGAGTGGAGCATAGTCCTTCTCCCTCCGTCATCCGGTGTCCCTAAATGGGGATTATTTCACCAATCCCCATTCTTCGTATGACGATGGGAGGAATTGCATCTCCTACAAAACCATGATCTATACGGCCCCCTTGGGACCCATTATCCTCATCAAACACCACGTCTATAGCTTCTTCAACTTGTCCGGTGGACTTGTTGTAGACTCTATAGGCGTGAGCGTTTGTGGCATAACCAACAAAGATACCCTCATAAGATTTAGTCTCAAACTTTGACAAGCGTTTACCTCTCTTCCGAATGAAGCACTTTCATCCAAAGACCTTGAAGTATGAAACATCCGGCTTCTTGCCCGTGAGAATCTCATAAGGGGTCTTGTTCAAGATCTTCCGGAGATACAATCGGTTGCTAGAGTGGCAAGCGGTGGAGACGGCTTCGGCCCAAAAATTATAAGGAGAAGAGACCTCCGCAATCATGGTTCGAGCCGCATCCATAAGAGTCTGATTCTTTCTCTCCGCCACACCATTTTGTTGGGGGGTGTAGGGAGTGGAGTATTGATGAGCAATTCCTTCCTCGCTAAGAAAACCCTCCACGGTGTAGTTCTTGAACTCGGAGCCGTTATCACTTCGGATAGCCATGATACTCGTATTATGTTGGCGTTTCACCAAAGTGATGAACTCGATGACCCGCTTTTGAGTCTCACTCTTCCTCTTGAAGAAGTACACCCAACAATATCGTGAATAGTCATCCACAATCACCAAGCAATACTTTTTGCCCCCAAGACTATCATATGATAGGGTACTAAAGAGGTCCAAGTGAATGAGCTCGAGGATCCTTGAGGTGGTGATATTCGTCTTGGTGGGGTGTGCTTCTCCATGTTGCTTTCCTAGAACGCAAGAGCTACACAAACGATCTTTGGCAAACTTAGCATTTGTTAGTCCTAGAACGTGATTGCAACTTTGAAGGTCATGCAACGTCCTCATATTGGTGTGGGCTAACCGGCGATGCCATAGCCAACCCACATCAACTTTAGCCATTAGGCATGTCGCGGCACACGTGTCTCCTTTAGAGAAGTCCACTACATACATGTCGTTCTCGACATGCCCAACAAAGGCTACCCTAAGAGTCGTCTCCCACGTGACAATCACATTCTCCTTATTAAAGAAATAGGTAAAACCACTCTTAGCAAGTTGAAGAACCGAGATGAGATTATAGCCTAGAGACTCAACAAGGAGACCATTCTCAATTGACAAGTCATTTGAGATTGCTACCTTGCCTCGTCCCAATACCTTTTCGGAGTTATCACCAATAGTAACACAATTGAGATGAGGTAATGGAGGTTGAAGATCACTCATTGCGTCATTGCTTCCGGTCATATGTTGGGATGCACCACTATCCACTGTCCATTTGCTTGAACCGGAAGCACTTCCCTACAATAGATTAGTTTCTTGATTTAGGGACCCATCTTTGAATGGGTCCTCTCATGTTAGGGACAAGGGTCTTAGGAACCCAAATACTCCAATGATAATCATCACCATAAGAGGTACCAACATATTTATCATATACATGACCATCTCTAGATTTCATAAGAACATAAGATGGATTGTATTTCCCGGCAAAGTCATTGTGAGTGGTGCTCCCCCTAGAGGTCTCACCACCCACAATGGTGTTGGTCTCCTTCCTTTTGGTCACCTCTCCCTCTTTCACAAATCTTACTTCTTGTGAGGGGGAGGTGACTTTCTTCTTGTTCTTCTTCTTGTACTTCTTCTTTGACTTGGCTACATAGCCAAGTCCCTCCTTTCCATTGTTGGCTCGTTGAGAAGAAATCTCATGGGGATTCTTCTCACTTCCTACAAGATTAGTCGCACTACAAGCATTGCTAGGCAAGAAATTCAAGCTAGAGGATGAAGTGGACACAACTTGCTTGTTTGATAGTTGAGCTAGAAGATTGTCACGAGATTTGGTTATCTTGTCATGAATTTCCTTAAGAGACATGAACTCCTTTTCGAGTTTTTCATGACGAGTGCCAAGTTCCTCGTGAGCAATTCCTAGCTTCAATTCTTCATGTTCAAGAGTTTTAATGATAGCAAGAGATTTTGCATTTTCCTTCAAAGCTTAGAGACACTTATGGCAAAGTTTTCTTCAAGACAATATAATTTCTCCTCAAGTGAGGCACGAATGGAACGCTCATTTTCAAGCTCTTGCTCATTGCAAGTGTGACCTCCATGGCTTTCCAAAGTCATGATAATCTCCTCCTTTTCATCTACAAGAGAGTTAGCCTCATCAAGTTGCCTCAAAAGGGCATTCACCTTTTCCTTAGTCTCACCTTTAAGGCTAGATAGCCACATACCTAACTCATTAGACTCACTATCCTCTTCACAACCATTTTCAACACAATCCAATAACGAAGGAGGGTTAGTGATAATGGTCTTGGAGTTAGGAGAGCATACCGAAGTGGCTTTTGCCATAAGACACGTAGGTCGGGTAGCCACATTCTCATTGGGGGATTCGAATAGAGAGATCGAAGGAGATGATGCGGTGGCCATGGCGATGTGAGCAACTCCAACTACCTCATCTTCTCCTTCATCTCCGGAGATGTAAGTCTCAAGCACCGCCCCTTCTTGAACATAGAGAGCCCTTGGCACCCTCCTAGCGAAATTCTTGTTTTGAGGAGGCTTGGCCTTGTTTTTGCGAATAAGCTTGCCTTCGTTTTCTTCTCTTGGTTCAAAGGGGCACTCCTTCACGAAATGGTTTGCGCTACCACAATTGTAGCATGTCCTTGGTCGCTCCCCCTTCTTCTTGTAGTTCTTGTTTCATGGAGGCCTTGGAGATCCGGCCTTGTGAGCTTCCCATCTCTTCCAATAACCATGCATAGCGAGATCAATGCACTTGTGAGATCCCGTGTAAGTGTCCTCATAGTCTTCCTCATCATCATCATCTTCTTCACTTTCATCGATTCGAGCCATAGCCTTTGACTTCAAAGCGAGATTGGGCGACCTTCCTATTCCTCGAGAGCGAGCTAGAGCATGGTCCGCGCTCTTGTGTGTGAGAGAGATAGCAATGAACTCACTTAGAACACCAATCGAGTTGAGGGTATTGTAGTCCGCTCTTGTCCGGATGCTAGTGGAGAGATTTTTATCAAAGGGTGTAATGGCTTTGACAAATTTCCTCTTGATCCACTCATCGGAGATTTCTTCTTTTCCAAAGTCTCTCAATTGGTTGGCAAGGGTGACAACTCTTCTATATAGTTCTTCGGGGGTCTCATCCTCATGCATGACGAAGTTCTCGGAGTTTTCAATGGCCACGTCATACTTGGAAGATTGGATGCTAGCATTTCCTTGAAACAAGGTGTCAAGTTTGTCCCATGCTTCTTTGGCGGTCTTGCAACTCCGAATATGAGTGAAGTACTCCCTTGGGAGAGCCTTTTGGATGATGACAAGTGCGGTCTTGTTGAGTTGAGATTCCAAGTCCTCCCTTGGCGTCAAGTTGCTTGGGTCATAAGGATGAAATCCATGAATCACGCTTCTCCACAATGCGATACACGATCCTGAAATGTGTGATTCCATCTCAAACTTCCAAGAGGAGAATTCGTTAGTGTTAAGGATGGGTGGAATTCCAACATTAAGGATGTGTGGCATGGAAACAATTGGGTGGATAGAATCATAGTTTTGTGGTGGTGGAACTTTTGAATTGGACCCCGAACCATTAGCCGTTTGAGACTTGGAACCACCGCCACTCTCCTTTGCTTTGGCTTTAGCCTTTTGTGCGGCTTTAGCCTTAGCTTTGGCAATGTTATCTTCGAGTTCGGAATTGTCCGGAGTCGTTTCCTCATCCGAACTATCCTCATCAGAGATGTGGGGAGAGTGTGACGGTTCCTTAGGTTTACCCATCATGATCTCCAACATCTTCTTCATGGAGGAAACCTCCGAGCCTACACTAGAGCTAACCTTGGACAATTGGGTTTGTATGGTACAAACCGTTGTCTCTAGGTTGGCTATAGTGTTGGCCATTTTGGAGAGCTCCTCCTTAGTAGATTCGGGATCATCTCCGTTGACCATGATACTCTTAGGCGGTTAAGCCCGATAAAAGAGCCGAGGCTCTGATACCAATTGAAAGTGCAATATGGTCAACTAGAGAGGGGGGGGGGGTGAATAGGTGAGCTACAAATTTTAATTCTTTTTCACTTTTAATGGGGGCTTTGGGAAAGTAAACGCTTGGTTATCTAGATGTGCTACTAAGTGAACACCCTAGGTGACAAGAAACAAGTAGCAACGGAAGTAAAGGAATAGCACAAGATAACAACAAGTGAAAAACACGGAGACAAGGATATGTTTCCCGTAGTTCCTTCTTGAAAGAAGTACGTCTACGTTGGAGAGGTGGGGAGCCACCTAGGCGCTCCTCAATAGCACGGATGTGCACACCTTGTTCTCCTTGAGCTTCTCCGGTGAGGGAGATTCTCGTTTCCACTATGAGGTCGACTTGAAGGCGTTGACCAAACCTTTACAAGGGGTTGAGGCTACTCCACAAGTGAGATGGAGGCTCTCAACAATCGAAGCTTCTTGCTACAAGGTGGAAGCTACAAGCACTAGGGTTTCCCTTGGATGACAAAGCAACCAAGAGATTACAAGATCCCAAGAGTTGTGGTGTGGGTACACACGTTTTGGCTTGGTGGAAAGGTAGATCTAGTCCTCCTCCATGAGATCCTTGAAGGGCATCGAGTTTGGTTGGAGGAGGAGGGAGATCGGGGCGTTTTGAGCTCTACAACAATGGAGGGGAGAGAGGAATGGACGAGCTGCCTATCTAGAGGTAGAAGACAGCTATTTATAGGCTCCTCCAATTTCTGACCGTTGCAGTCCGCCAGGGGCGGAATATTCCGGTGTTAGCACCGGAAATTTCCGGTCTGCCGTGGCCGGAAATTTGAATAGTCTGGGGGCGGATTTTTGAAATATCCGGGGGCGGAAATTTCCGCCCCAAAGTTCCGCCCCCATCTCTGTGCGCGGGCAGCAGCCCAAGATAAAAACTGCTAAGGACCAGAGGCCGGAATATTGAAAAATCCGAGGGGCGGATAATTGAAATATCCGGGCCCGTAAATTTCCGGACAGAATTTCCGCCCCCATCTCTGTGCGCGGGCAGCTGAGAAGGCTCCATTTTCTGTTAAGTCCCAGAGGGACGGATTTTTGCACCGGAAATTTCCGGGGCAAATTTCCGCCCTGGCTTCTGTGCGCGGCAGGGAAACTACTTACCCGTTTTGAAGAGGCCAGAAAGGGGCCGGATATTCCGCCCCATAAGCACCGGAATTTCCGGACTGAATACTGAAAAATCCGGTGGCAATAATTCCAGAGTGTAGACCTTCTCTTTGATCTTTTGACAGGAGTATAACAATAATTAGCTGAGAGAATAGCTGCACAGTCTAAAACAACATTGTTAGACAGGTGATACCCATGTTGTTATCATCACCAAAATCATTAGAGGGATCATGAGCTTTCAATCTCCCCCTTTTTGGTGAGTGATGACAACACGGGTATTTGCAAGGAAATAATCTAACAATGCATGATATGAAAACATCACAGATAGCATATATAGGAGACATGCCTCCTAATAATAATAGTTCACCAACGAATAACGAGTACGATAAGACGAAGTTCGAAAAGACGCATGAAACGATAAAAAGGGTCAACAAAGAACGAAACCCACCCAAGCAAATCCCCGCGATCATCTAGATCTTGTCCCCCTTTGGCATCAGGATACCAAAAAGAGAAAAGAGAGAGCTACGTCCCATGGAGCAAACTCTAGGCCTGGGTGTCCTCTGCTTCCTCTTCCTCTTCATCTTCGGTAACATCCTCCATGTCCTCATCATCATCCACTCCGATATCCCAGTCAACATCGCGGTTGTTCCAATGCTTGTATGGAATCCTGTCAGGAGGAGGAGGTGGCACATTGGGAAGCTGAAGAGCAGTCATGATGGTGCGCTGGTTCTCCAGGATGTTGCGGCGCTCAACATAGGCATTGTAGTTCTCCTTGTGGAGGCACAAATTCATGCACATCACCTTCTAAATTGCACGAACAAGCCATGAGCGCTTCTTCTTGCCAGGGGGAGGAGGACGCATGCGAGGATCACAGTGGCCCTGACCTGTGGCACCCACATCATGTGCAGCCTGCTGGGTATGGGCGGCCTTCTTGTACAGCGTGACATCCTTGTGGTCTTCACACTCTAGATCCAGGTCCTCACGGAGTGCCTTGGGATAGCGAGCCTTGATGAGCTTCATGATGTACGGGGCATATGGGGGCACTTTCCGGTGGAAGAGAGCAAAGTGGATCTCATTGAAGATGAAATCCATCACATCAACCTTGTGGGCCTCCATGTTAGTCATGTCACCCTCAGTGATGGTCAGGTAGGCGTGGTACATGAGGTTGACCAAGCCACCAAGAATAGCATCATTATTGCCACCACTTGGGGCAATAGACTCCCTGAACATACGCAACAGGATGTCATATATGGGAAATAGCCCTTTGGCCGAGCCAATCACACCTGTGGAACCATACAACTCAGCCAGTCTGTTCTTCTCATACTCAACCCCGTGAACATGCATGCGGTGACCCTGAGGAGTGTTAAGGCCAGCAAAGGGATACCCGAGCGCAGTAGAAAAGTCATGGAAGTTGGCGGTGAGAAAGTGAGGGCCAGACATCCAAGACATTCCAATATCCTCAGAATCATCAATGACAAGTGTGGCGAAGAACTGCTGGATGAATGTGGTATTGTATGAGCATCTAGTCTCCATAAGAAGGCGCAGACCAAGGAGTTCAGCCAACTGGACGGAGTTGTTGAAGTAGGCAGGATTGGCAGCCAAATGAGCAAAGTTGATAACCTTCATTGGGCACACCGGCTTGCTCATGACAGTGTACACTTGCTTGAAAAGGGTCTCCTGCTCAACGTGCCAGAAGCAGGAATCAATAGTGGGGTCTTGAGGACCCTCGGTGTACCAGGCCTTACCCCTCCATGCCTTGAACTCAGGGATGGACATGGTAGCCAATTTCAGAGCTGACTTCCCCTGCTTCTTCCCAGCTTTGCGAGCAGCCCTGTCAGCATCACGTTGACGCTCATATTCTCTCCCAGCATCCCTCACACGCCGGCGAGTCTCATTCTCATCAACAAGTGTCCCCTCATCATCTTCCCTCAGGTGACGGAATCGTTTGCGTGAGCTAAGCAACTTGCCGGGCCTAGAGCTTGAACCATCTGCGAGAAAGGTAGGAAAACATGCAAAGAAAACCAAACAAGAATAAAAAACGGGGGCTCACGACTCGTGGAAATGGAGGAAATAGATCTCCGTTCGAGATTCAGTACAGGCCGGAAATACCGGTCTTGGGTGCGGAAATTCTGGAGGGCGGAAATTACGGCCTCAGGGAAATTTCCGGGGGGGCGGAAATTCCGGTCCTGGGGCGGTAATTTCCGGCCTTCGGAATTTTCGAATCCAGATCTAAATCTGGGCCTGTAACAAATCTAGAACGATGAAATTGTGTAAAGAGATGAATCCTAGAGTATATATGATACTTGTATGAGGATATATGATCGAAAAATATTATGAAGAACAATAGATATGAGATCAAATCATCTAACAACCCTAGATTGCGGAGAAAACAGAACACATACCGGGATCCATGAGATAGGAACGGATGTGCGGTCTCTTGATCCGCAAAAGGCGACTAGAGGACGAGGAGGGGAGGCAAAGGGGCCTCCCGGAGGTCTCGGAGGAGGCGGCGGCGGCAGGAGGCGGAGTGGAGGCGAAGGGAGGGAGAGCAATCTGGAACTGCTCCCTCCCGTCGTCCTTATATAGCCCCAGCCAACCCCACCGGAAATTTCCGGTATTAGGACCGAAATATTCCGGTGTCCGGAGATTTGGGCCGGAATATTCCGCCCAAATATCCGGTGTGCCTTCTGCGAGCGGGCACGCTGTATATTTGGGGGATTATTTGAGCCAATCTCGAACCCCGGAAATTTCCGGTGCTTAAGGCACGGAATATTCTGGGCCCCCGGAGATTTGCCCCGAAAATTTCCGCTCAAATTTCCGGTGTGCCATCTGCGAGCGGGCACATTGGAAATGAGCGAAACTTCTGGGGAAAATGTCTGAGGGCCGGAATATTCCGGGCCCTAGGCCGGAATTGCCGGTTTTCCCATGCCATCCGAGTTTTTGTGGAAGATGGAACAAGACGTGAGCCTCCACAAACGAGAAACAAACACACAAACACGAGCGAAACATCAAACAAAACCCATACAAATAACAGGGAAAATTTGGTGGCCGAAGCCACCGTGTTTGAGAGATACCAAGGAGTCGCGAAGATGTATCTTGGACCCAAAAGTATAACTCACGTTTTAAGCACAGTAAGTCACAATTGACTAGATATGCATGACGCTTTGGTTGTTTTGCGCATGATAAGTGGAGTGTTTGTTCATGAGTTGAACTACGCTCCCCCTATGTCCATGCCTGCATCTAAACTAGATAGCACATATAGAGGAGGTACTTATGCAAGGGTTCAAGAGAAGTTGGACGCATCAATCAGATTTAGTTCATTCCTCAAACCCCGAAATCTTGGTTCATCAAGGGCCTTCGTGAAGATATCCGCGAGTTGATCCTTGGTTGCCACATAGGAGAGGTCAATATCACCCTTCTCAACATGATACCGAATAAAGTGATGCCGTATCTCAATGTGCTTCGTCTTGGAGTGAAGAACGGGATTGTAGGCGATCTTGATGGCACTCTCATTGTCGCACAAGAGGGGGACTTTGTTGAAGACGATTCCATAATCTCTCAATGTTTGCCGCATCCAAAGTAATTGAGCACAACAACTCGCCGCGGAGATGTATTCGGCCTCGGTGGTAGAGAGAGCAATCCAGTTTTGCTTCTTAGATGACCAACATACCAATGAGCGGCCAAGAAATTGACAACCTCCGGATGTAGATTTCCTATCCGTCTTCTCACCCGCATAGTCCGCATCCGAATACCCAATGAGCTGAAAGCTTGAACCCTTGGGATACCAAAGACCGAAGTTTGGGGTATGAACTAAATATCGAAAGATGCGCTTAACCGCTTCAAATGACTTTGCCTCGGAGAGGCTTGAAACCTTGCACATTTACCTACGCTATACATAATATGGGGTCTAGATGCACACAGGTAGAGCAAAGAGCCAATCATGGAGCGGTATACCTTTTGATCTACCTCTTTACCATTCTGGTCGGGTTTCAAGTCAATAGTCGTGGACATGGGGGTCTTTTGTGAGCTTGGCCTTCATCATGAGCTTGGCCTTGGTTGTTAGCTTGGCCTTGATTGATTGAGTGATCTTGATCATTAGCTTGGCCTTGAGGTGAAGCATGAGGGTTTGGTGTATCTTGTTGGGTAGCTTGGTTATCAATGGATGTAGTCAATGGCTCCGCTTGAGTGGAGCATAGTCCTTCTCCCTCCGTCATCCGGTGTCCCTCAATGGGGATTATTTCACCAATCCCCATTCTTCGTATGACGATGGGAGGAATTGCATCTCCTACAAAACCATGATCTATACGGCCCCCTTGGGACCCATTATCCTCATCAAACACCACGTCTATAGCTTCTTCAACTTGTCCGGTGGACTTGTTGTAGACTCTATAGGCGTGAGCGTTTGTGGCATAACCAACAAAGATACCCTCATAAGATTTAGTCTCGAACTTTGACAAGCGTTTACCTCTCTTCCGAATGAAGCACTTGCATCCAAAGACCTTGAAGTATGAAACATCCGGCTTCTTTCCCGTGAGAATCTCATAAGGGGTCTTGTTCAAGATCTTGCGGAGATACAATCGGTTGCTAGCGTGGCAAGCGGTTGAGACGGCTTCGGCCCAAAAATTATAGGAGAAGAGAACTCCGCAATCATGGTTCGAGCCGCATCCATAAGAGTCCGATTCTTTCTCTCCGCCACACCATTTTGTTGGGGGGGGGGGTGTAGGGAGTGGAGTATTGATGAGCAATTCCTTCCTCTCTAAGAAAACCCTCCACGGTGTAATTCCTGAACTCGGAGCCGTTATCACTCCGGATAGCCATGATACTCGTATTATGTTGGCGTTCCACCAAAGTGATGAACTCGATGACCTGCTTTTGAGTCTCACTCTTCCTGTGGAAGAAGTACACCCAACAATATCGTGAATAGTCATCCACAATCACCAGGCAATACTTTTTGCCCCCAAGACTATCATATGATAGGGTACCAAAGAGGTCCAAGTGAATGAGCTCGAGGATCCTTGAGGTGGTGATGTTCGTCTTGGTGGAGTGTGCTTCTCCATGTTGCTTTCCTAGAACGCAAGAGCTACACACACGATCTTTGGCAAACTTAGCATTTGTTAGTCCTAGAACGTGATTGCCACTTTGAAGGTCATGCAACGTCCTCATATTGGTGTGGGCTAACCGGCGATGCCATAGCCAACCCACATCAACTTTAGACATTAGGCATGCCGCGGCACACGTGTCTCCTTTAGAGAAGTCCACTACATACATGCCGTTCTCGACATTCCCAACAAAGGATACCTTAAGAGTCGTCTCCCACGTGACAATCACATTCTCCTTATTAAAGAAAGAGGTAAAACCACTCTTAGCAAGTTGAAGAACCGAGATGAGATTATATCCTAGAGACTCAACAAGGAGAACATTCTCAATTGACAAGTCATTTGAGGTTGCTACCTTTCCTCATCACAATACCTTTAATTCGGAGTTATCACCAATAGTAACGCAATTGAGATGAGGTAATGGAGGTTGAAGATCACTCATTGCGTCATTGCTTCCGGTCATATGTTGGGATGCACCACTATCCACCGTCCATTTGCTTGAACCGGAAGCACTTCCCTACAATAGATTAGTTTCTTGATTTAGGGACCCATCTTTGAATGGGTCCTCTCATGTTAGCGACAAGGGTCTTAGGAACCCAAATACTCCAATGATAATCATCACCATAAGAGGTACCAACATATTTAGCATATACATGACCATCTCTAGAGGTCTCACCACCCACAATGGTGTTGGTCTCTTTCATAAGAACATAAGATGGATTGTATTTCCCGGCAAAGTCATTGTGAGTGGTGCTCCCCCTAGAGGTCTCACCACCCACAATGGTGTTGGTCTCTTTCCTTTTGGTCACCTCTCCCTCTTTCCCAAATCTTACTTCTTGTGAGGGGGAGGTGACTTTCTTCTTGTTCTTCTTCTTGTACTTCTTCTTTGACTTGGCTACATAGCCAAGTCCCTCCTTTCCATTGTTGGCTCGTTGAGAAGCAATCTCATGGGGATTCTTCTCACTTCCTACAAGATTAGTCGCACTACAAGCATTGCTAGGAAAGACATTCAAGCTAGAGGATGAAGTGGACACAACTTGCTTGTTTGATAGTTGAGCTAG
Source organism: Alopecurus myosuroides (assembly GCA_028641055.1). Taxonomy (NCBI): domain Eukaryota; kingdom Viridiplantae; phylum Streptophyta; class Magnoliopsida; order Poales; family Poaceae; genus Alopecurus; species Alopecurus myosuroides. Next base: position 360,348,032 of record CM054059.1, on the reverse strand, counting down.
AAGATTGTCATGAGATTTGGTTAACTTGTCATGAATTTCCTTAAGAGACATGAACTCCTTTTCGAGTTTTTCATGACGAGTGCCAAGTTCCTCGTGAGCAATTCCTAGCTTCAATTCTTCATGTTCAAGAGTTTTAATGATAGCAAGAGATTGTGCATTTTCCTTCCTAAGCTTAGAGACACTTATGGCAAAGTTTTATTCAAGACAAGATAATTTCTCCTCAAGTGAGGCACGAATGGAACGCTCAGTTTCAAGCGCTTTTTCAAGCTCTTGCTCATTGCAAGTGTGACCTCCATGGCTTTCCAAAGTCATGATGATCTCCTCCTTTTCATCTACAAGAGAGTTAGCCTCATCAAGTTGCCTCAAAAGGGCATTCACCTTTTCCTTAGTCTCACCTTTAAGGCTAGATAGCCACATACCTAACTCATTAGACTCACTATCCTCTTCACAACCATTTTCAACACAATCCAATAACGAAGGAGGGTTAGTGATAATGGTCTTGGAGTTAGGAGAGCATACCGAAGTGGCTTTTGCCATAAGACACGTAGGTCGGGTAGCCACATTCTCATTGGGGGATTCGAATAGAGAGATCGAAGGAGATGATGCGGTGGCCATGGCGATGTGAGCAACTCCAACTACCTCATCTTCTCCTTCATCTCCGGAGATGTAAGTCTCAAGCACCGCCCCTTCTTGAACATAGAGGGCCCTTGGCACCCTCCTAGAGAAGTTCTTGTTTTGAGGAGGCTTGGCCTTGTTTTTGCGAATAAGCTTGCCTTCGTTTTCTTCTCTTGGTTCAAAGGGCCACTCCTTCACGAAATGGTTTGCGCTACCACAATTGTAGCATGTCCTTGGTCGCTCCCCCTTCTTCTTGTAGTTCTTGTTTCATGGAGGCCTTGGAGATCCGGCCTTGTGAGCTTCCCATCTCTTCCAATATCCATGCATAGAGAGGGCAATGCACTTGTGAGCTGCCGTGTAAGTGTCCTCATAGTCTTCCTCATCATCATCATCTTCTTCACTTTCATCGATTCGAGCCATAGCCTTTTACTTCAAAGCGAGATTGGGCGACCTTCCTATTCCTCGAGAGCGAGCTAGAGCATCGTCCGCGCTCTTGTGTGTGAGAGAGATAGCAATGAACTCACTTAGAACACCAATCGAGTTGAGGGTATTGTAGTCCGCTCTTGTCCGGATGCTAATGGAGAGATTTTTCTCAAAGGGTGTAATGGCTTTGACAAATTTCCTCTTGATCCACTCATCGGAGATTTCTTCTTTTCCAAAGTCTCTCAATTGGTTGGCAAGGGTGACAACTCTTCTATATAGTTCTTCGGGGGTCTCATCCTCATGCATGACGAAGTTCTCGGAGTTGTCAATGGTCACGTCATACTTGGAAGATTGGATGCTAGCATTTCCTTGAAACAAGGTGTCAATTTTGTCCCAAGCTTCTTTGGTGGTCTTGCAACTCCGAATATGAGTGAAGTACTCCCTTGGGAGAGCCTTTTGGATGATGACAAGTGCGGTCTTTTTGAGTTGAGATTCCACGTCCTCCCTTGGCGTCAAGTTGCTTGGGTCATGAGGATGAAATCCATGAATCACGCTTCTCCACAATGCGGTACACGATCCTGAAATGTGTGATTCCATCTCAAACTTCCAAGAGGAGAATTCGTTAGTGTTAAGGATGGGTGGAATTCCAACATTAAGGATGTGTGGCATGGAAACAATTGGGTGGATAGAATCATAGTTTTGTGGTGGTGGAACTTTTAAATTGGACCCCGAACCATTAGCTGTTTGAGACTTGGAACCACCGTCACTCTCCTTTGCTTTGGCTTTAGCCTTTTGTGCGGCTTTAGCCTTAGCTTTGGAAATGTTCTCTTCGAGTTCGGAATTGTCCGGAGTCGTTTCCTCATCCGAACTATCCTCATCGGAGATGTGGGGAGAGTGTGACGGTTCCTTAGGTTTACCCATCATGATCTCCAACATCTTCTTCATGGAGGAAACCTCCGAGCCTACACTAGAGCTAACCTTGGACAATTGGGTTTGTATGGTACAAACCGTTGTCTCTAGGTTGGCTATAGTGTTGGCCATTTTGGAGAGCTCCTCCTTAGTAGATTCGGGATCATCTCCGTTGACCATGATACTCTTAGGCGGTTAAGCCCGATAAAAGAGCCGAGGCTCTGATACCAATTGAAAGTGCAATATGGTCAACTAGAGGGGGGGGGTGAATAGGTGACCTACAAATTTTAATTCTTTTTCACTTTTAGTGGGGGCTTTGGGAAAGTAAACGCTTGGTTATCTAGATGTGCTACTAAGTGAACACCCTAGGTGACAAGAAACAAGTAGCAACGGAAGTAAAGGAATAGCACAAGATAACAACAAGTGAAAAACACGGAGACAAGGATATGTTTCCCGTAGTTCCTTCTTGAAAGAAGTACGTCTACGTTGGAGAGGGGGGAGCCACCTAGGCGCTCCTCAATAGCACGGATGTGCACACCTTGTTCTCCTTGAGCTTCTCCGGTGAGGGAGATTCTTGTTTCCACTATGAGGTCGACTTGAAGGCGTTGACCAAACCTTTACAAGGGGTTGAGGCTACTCCACAAGTGAGATGGAGGCTCTCAACAATCGAAGCTTCTTGCTACAAGGTGGAAGCTACAAGCACTAGGGTTTCTCTTGGATGACAAAGCAACCAAGAGATTACAAGATCCCAAGAGTTGTGGTGTGGGTACACATGTTTTGGCTTGGTGGAAAGGTAGATCTAGTCCTCCTCCGTGAGATCCTTGAAGGGCATCGAGTTTGGTTGGAGGTGGAGGGAGATCGGGGCGTTTTGAGCTCTACAACAATGGAGGAGAAAGAGGAATGGATGAGCTGCCTATCTAGAGGTAGAAGACAGCTATTTATAGGCTCCTCCAATTTCTGACCGTTGCAGTCCGCCAGGGCCGGAATATTCTGGTGTTAGCACCGGAAATTTCCGGTCTGCCGTGGCCGGAAATTTGAATAGTCCGGGGGGCGGATTTTTGAAATATCCGGGGGCGGAAATTTCCGCCCCAAAGTTCCGCCCCCATCTCTGTGCGCGGGCAGCAGCCCAAGATAAAAACTGCTAAGGACCAGAGGCCGGAATATTGAAAAATCCAGGGGGGCGGATAATTGAAATATCCGGGCCTAGAAATTTCCGGACAGAATTTCCGCCCCCATCTCTGTGCGCGGGCAGCTGAGAAGGCTCCATTTTCTGCTAAGTCCCAGAGGGCCGGATTTTTGCACCGCTTCCGGGGCAAATTTCCGCCCTAGCTTCTGTGCGCGGGCAGGGAAACTACTTAGCCGTTTTGAAGAGGCCAGAAAGGGGCCGGATATTCCGCCCCATAAGCACCGGAATTTCCGGACTGGATACTGAAAAATCCGGTGGCAATAATTCCAGAGTGTAGACCTTCTCTTTGATCTTTTGACAGGAGTATAACAATAATTATCTGAGAGAATAGCTGCACATTCTAAAACAACATTGTTAGACAGGTGATACCCATGTTGTTATCATCACCAAAATCATTAGAGGGATCATGAGCTTTCAAGCGGGAACACCCGCAACAGTGGAGATGGACACCAGTCCGCAAATTGCTATTATCGAGCTCATCCACAACATTTCAAGGCAAGTTTTTCTGGTCGAGCCAGTATGGACGCAGAAATACCTCGACTACTTGTCCAACAAAAAGCTCCCAGTAGACATTTGCGATCCCCGACAAATAGTACGACGCAGCAAATCCTTTCGGGTGCTCCACGGAGAGCTATACAATCAAAGCATATCAGGAATATTGTAGAGATGCATAGCACCCGAAGTCGTCAAGGAGCTACTACAAGACATACACCAAGGAGATTGCGGACACCAGGCCAGTTGGAAGGAAATCGTAGGCAAGGCTTTCAGGGCAGGATTTTACTGGCTCACGACAGCCAGAGACGCGAAAGACCTAGTCGACAAATGCAATGGTTGCCAGAGGTTCGCGCCCAAGCCAGATGCCCCTGCCACAGAACTCCACATGATCCCCGTCGGTTGGCCCTTTGCTCAATGGGGGCTAGACATGGTAGGACCCCTACGCAAATCAACACCCGGAGGATACACCCACCTGCTCGTGGCAGTCGACAAGTTCACAAAGTGGATAGAGGCTATGCCAATCACCTCCGCGCACGCCGAGTGTGCCGTGAGATTGTTCGATTCCATCATGTGCAGATTTGGCATACCACACAATATCATCACGGATAACGGAAACAACTTCACAGCTAAGGAAACACAGGACTTCTGCGAGGAAAAAGGAATCACCCTCAGCTTCGCCTTGGTGGCTCACCCGCAAACCAACGGCCAAGTTGAACGATCCAACGAATTAGTTTGTGCTGGCTTGAAGAAGCGGCTAGTCGATCGACTGCACCCGGCGGCAGGGCACTAGGCCGAAGAACTACCGTCAGTACTGTGGAGCCTACGCACAACACCAAATCGGTCAACAAACTACACTCCATATTTCATGGTATACGGAGCTGAAGCTGTCCTACCCGAAGATGTCAAATTCAGTGCCCCACGAGTCGTCACATACAACGAAGAAACCTCAAACAAGGCACTCGTAGAACACGTGGATGCACTGGATGAGATACGGGACATCACACTCACAAGATCCGCAGTATACCAACAATCACTATCCAACTATCACAGTCGTCGTATACGCCACAGATCTTTCGTGGTAGGAGACTTGGTGCTGCGGCTCAAACAAAAGGAAGGACACAAGCTCGAGCCACCATGGGAAGGACCCTTCATAATACACGAAGTTATCCCAGGAGAGGCTTACCGATTGAAGAACCCGAAGACCGGTGGTATCTACTCCAACCCGTGGAACGTTGCGCATCTCCGCAAGTTCTACCCAAGAAATAAAGCTGTACCAGCCACTCTGTAGCTCGATCAAACACATGGCTTCTCAGCCATATCAATAAACACATGGTTTCTCAACCATATCTATCGCATTTTCTATTTTACATGCTAAAAACGATAGGTATACACCCAAACACACGGGGGCTATGCCCAACTAGCATAAACAAATTTCTTTGAATACTACAAACAAAAGGTACAACAAGATACACACCTTATAAACACCTTAAACATATCCAGTGAACTATACAAGGTCATAAGTCTTACGCCTTCAAACACCTTACAACAAAGTACATGGTATTTACATCTTACAATTACAAATGACGGCGAGTAGTCGCTTCCGCAAGCAATTGATCAATCTCCTCGGTGGTCAGTCGAATAATCTGCTCCGCTTCAGGACGCACGACCTCATAATGAGGAGAAAGATAAACTGGAGGACCCGTCGAGTTAGGAAGACGCGCCACCGAGCGAAAGTTGACCTCAGGATGCCACAGCCAAACGAAGGCGAGAGCTACTTGAGACCCGCTGATATGTTGCTGGCGAACACACTCTCGAACTTCTCCTACTCGACGGAAAATCCTTAGCAAACCGCTCAACTCTTCTGGAACGGTACCCAATGGATAAAACGCCCGATGCACAGAAGACAGAGCCTCGCGACAGGACTCGACGAGTATTTTCGCCTGGCTCGCCCGATACTTCAAGGTAGTCAAGACAAAACCTCGGCTGCGGTCAGACCAGAAATTGTTCGCGTGAGGCTTTGAGCTACCCGACTCATAGGCAATGTGGTTGTCCACCCAGTGGGTTTCACAAATCCCGTCAGGCTCAACAACTACAAAATCAGCTACAAAGTCAAAACAAAGAAGGAAGCAAGCAACAAAGTACTAGGGGCTTGCAAACTTACAAAGCATGTCGTTCGCAACAACGGCCAGCTCTTCCATCACAAACTGCTCACGCTCAGCCGCAAGTCTCTGCTTTGACTTGGCAACATCAGCCACGCCTTGAAGAGCTTTCAGCTTGCGCTCGCCATCCGCAACACGGTCACGGAGTGGTGCAAACGTGCTGGCAGCAACAACAAGGGAATTAACCTGCGAAGCAGTCCCACTCAAAGACTCTACGCTGGGATCCACTACCTGGAAAGAAACAATGAAAGTTCAGAAAGATCACAAGACCCCACTCGAGAACATAACACCCATTTCCTCGGGTGCTCGGGGGCTACTCCCATCGGGAGCATACAAAAGTAAAGGCGCAACAATCAAATACTGAAGATTTCAGAAAACATTTCGATTAAATAGCACGAAATACGGGAATACATCCCAAGGTTCATTACATCGACGAACAAAAGGAAACGAAAACTATCCTAAGGGGCTGCAGAAGTGGTTCCACTCGCAGAAGGTTGTCCCTTGCGAATAGCGCGGGAGAGCAGCTCGGAGAGCATCTTCGCGAGGACTTCAGCACGATCGCCAAAAGGACTGAGCGCTACCTTTTTTCCATGGGCGTCGTAGGGAACGCTCGAATACACCTTCTCCAGGTCATCCGAGACTCCATGCACCAAGGCAAATTGAATAGCCATATTGGCCCCGCACTCGGACTGGGCGACTGAGTACTCCTTGAGAAGATTTTCATCATCCAGGAACACCTCCAGGAGGCCGTCCAGCATAGGCGGAATCGCCACATCCACCAGTAAGTGCTCGTGGAATCGCGTCAACACTCGGGTGGCATCACCAACGAGGGAGCAAATTCTACTCGCATGTTCCTGGAGCTGGGCGCAAGAATCCGTGAGGGCGCCCAGTCGCTGGCTCCCAGGCAGCTCTAGTCCAACCCCAAGGGAATCTACAACAAAGATAGCATAAATTTCCAAGACAACAAAGATTGCAACAGAAGAGTGGCTAAACGTAGCTTACCCGCAAGCTTCTGAGCCAAGGGATGGACGAGGCCGACAAGATCGCTGTCATGCTTGGCACCCGCCTCCTCCAATTGCTTTAGCGCTCCTTGAGCTTCGACGAACTTCCCCTCAAGATCGGATGAATGCTTGCGAGTGGATTCCAACTCCTTTCGGGAGGATTCTAGCTCCGCCTCAAGGGTTTTCACCCGAGTGACAGCTTCAGCCTTTTCAGTCTTCAGGCGGGTGACTTCGTCTGCAGTACAAAGTATACAGCTGGAGCAACCTTTACAATCAAGAGAAACAGTAAAGACAAGATACGTGGAATAACTTACCTTGAAGAGAACGGCCGTTCTCGACGAGCCGGTCACGATCCACCCGAAGGGAAACACAATCTGCTTCAGCCGAAAGCACTCGACGACCAATAGCGGCGAGGGAGTCAAGGAGAGTCTGCAAAAAAACAAGACAAAAATTCAAGTCGAAGATAAGTCACTTGAGCCTATACGCGACTGTGCACAATCGAGTATAGCCTCGGGGGCTACTCCCATCGGGAGCACTGCCGTGCACCCGATAGAATTCAAGAAAAACGAAGAGGAGAGATTTCAAACTTTAGTCCGTGGCCAACTGCAAGCAATCAACCACGGCCTCGGGGGCATCTCCCATTAGGAGCACTGTCGTGCACCTGATATTTTTTTGAACAAGCAAAGCAAAGATGCGAGAAGATAGATAAACTTACTTTACCATGGGCAGTAGATAGAGGATCTGCCGAGCTGCCCGAAACCTCCTTATTCGCAGAAGCTCCACCCGCAAAGCCAGGCAGCCCATAATCAGGAGTTGCGGCTGCCCTTACGGGACTTGGAGATCTCTGGGTGGCCTCTGCGGCTGGAACTTCACCCACAACTGCTTCTTTTCTCTTCACAGAGGGAATCGAAGAAGCGTATGGGCCAGTGCTGATGGTCGTGAGGCTGGTGTTGAAGAAAGATTCAGACGAAGACCCAGAACAGGAAAAAGATTTGCGACTAAGGAACAACACGCAGGGAAAACTTACTCATCCTCGTCATCATCATCTAGAATGTCCACATTCCAGGAGGTGGGAACCTTCGGTCTGCGGCCCGTGGGAGGAAGCACATTGCGAGGAGCCACCCGACGGGGCTCAACATTCTTGCCGGCCTCGTCACCCAAGGAACTACCCTTGGAAGTGACTTCGTCCTCATCGGTATTACAGCGCTTGAGGCACTGGAGCTGCTCGCTATCCGACTCCTCCTCGTCATCCATGTATTCATGCTCGGAGCTCGAGTCAGCCTTTGCGACGCTAGTCTCGAGAGGAGCTTTGACATTACTCGCCAGAAGATCTGATGCCTCTTCCGCAGTAATGGGCGGGTAGCACATCACCACATTCAAGCTCTACGGAGATAGAAAAGAAAGAGAACAGAAGATTCTCAATCGACGAAAATTCGGACTAGAAGAAACAAAAGAAGAATAAGAAAAAACTCACCTCAGTCGGGGGAGGTTTCGAAGCCTCGAATGGCTCGAGAGAACAGGCCGAGAAGGCCTCTCCCTTCTTCAGCTTGGTGATGGCCGCGATATTTTTCTCGAACTCAGCATTCGAGAGAATGTCTTCGCAGGCGCGGCTCGGGTCTTGAGTGCCCTGGTACTCCCACATGGTGGACGACCTCTCCTGAAGGGGCTGGATCCTCCGCCGAAGGAACACACTCGCTAAGTGTATCCCATTCAACAGAATCCCCATCTCCTTGTCGCGGAAGTTCGCCACCTTCGTGAGTAGGGGGGAGACGGTCTTGCTGTCTTCAGTTGTGAGATTATGCGCCCATGATTTCCTCCGCTTCAGAATGGCGAATGGGTGGAACTCGGGAGCTCCACCCTCGCTGTCGTCGATGACGTAGAACCATTTCTTCCGCCACCCTTGCGCCGAGTCGACGAAATACATCTCCATGTAGGGGATGTCAGTTTTCGCCTGGATCCCGAAACCTTCGGTGCGCAGCGGCTCCCCCAACTTCTCGCCTGGTTGCGCCTTCTCCCGGAAGATCTGTACCTTGAAGAGGGCCTTCCAGAGGCCCCAGTACGGGCGGATTCCCAGAAAGCACTCGCAAAGCACGATATGTGTTGAATCGCGTTTGGAGGCAGGTCGTGCAGCTGTATGCCGTAGACATACGGTAGCCCGAGAAGAAAAGGGTGGAGAGGAAGAGAAAGACTGTGCGAGACGTGCTCCGCGAATAACACGCGCTCGTTCACGTACGGATTGGTTACTTTTTCTTTCTTGGACAAGCGCACACGCTTATCGGCGCCAGGCGGGAGTAATCCTTCCTGTTGCATCTCGGTGATGCTCTTCCTGGTGGTGCTGGCGGCGCGCCAATCGCCTGTCCTCACGGCAGGCGGCGCGGAAGCACCTCCAACTTCCTTCGAGGATGATGCAGTCGCGCTGCGTTTCTTCCCTCCAGCCATTGGAGCTTTCTTGTGCTTACGGAATAGGAGGTGTGCGCGAGGAGGAAGAAGATGAGCAAATAGCCGGGAGATTTACCCATCTCCTAAGGGTTATTATTTATACACAGACCGGGCTGATCCAGACCGTGGATTTGGCAACGTGACATTCATCGCGGTCGCCACGCGTGAAGTGGAAACGAGGCGGTGGTGAACAGTTACTCTGGCACGATCTTTACAGAAGATCGTGCGCATTTACAGCGCGTGGATCGCGGAAAAAATGGATGCAACCTATTGTTTCCGGTCAAAAGCTGACAAGGTGGGCCAGCGTGCTCTGCTTCGCTCCGTCACGTCCCATTGGGAGGAGTTAGAACAGAAGGGTGTGCAGTGACATCACGGCATACCTCATCAAGACGCGAAAACTCTTTCACATAAACTCCCTAACAAGAAAATTCTTTCGTATGGGCACATCAAGACGCGAAAACTCTTTCGCATAAGCTCCCTACCACGAAAATTTCTTTCGTATGGGCACATCAAGACGCGAAAACTCTTCCGCGTAAGCTCCCTAACACGAAAATTTCTTTCGTATGGGCACATCAAGATGTGAAATCTCTTTCGCATAAGCACCCAGACACGAAATCTCTTTCGTATGGACAAGGCAAAGACAAAATTATGGCCAACACAAGAATCTCTTTTTCATAAATACAACAAAAAGAACAAGACCTCCCCAATCGAAGATTCTCAAAGAGAGGATCAAAGGTAAAATCGCGAGTATGCAGCTCCTGCTACTCTATCACACGATGTATTTACACATCTCTACTCTGGTTCGTTCAGCCGACTAGGCACATCCGGATGCCGTATTCTTTCGAGTACGAAGGTAAGACCCAAAGATCTCTCTTGTGGGTCTGGAATCGCACTCAAGCTGCGTCCTCCGGTAAAATTCCGTGTCAACAACACGAAGAAAAATCCTAGCGGACGCGTCGGGTACCCCTATTTGTTAAGTTCGACTCGGTAAGACCTCCACGGCCCAGTTGCAACGATCACCTCGCCAGATTCGAGTCGAAGGTCTCGAATCTGTGTAGGCCAGAACTGTTTTTGCCCTAGATGTAATTAATTGGCCCTGAGCTTTCGGGAGAGCCAAGCGACTGAGCCACATCCTTCTGCCAAAACAGCCAGAACACATGCACATTTATCGCTCGATGCTCGAGTACAAGAAGCGCGTCACGCACAGGGTATGCGCCCTCCAGCATCAAGCGATTGAAACGATCAATCAAAGGAAATCAAGACGAACTTTGAGTGTCTACCCGACAGATTCTCAGTCGAGTAAACACTCGGGGGCTACTGACGAGGGGATGAATCCTGGACCTATCGGGTGAGGCTACCCGGTCCAAGGCCCAAGACCTAGGCCTAAGAAGAGGTTCCACCAACAGTTCTAGAAGGCCCAATCAAGGCCCACCCGCAAAGCCTTGCGGATCAAGAAGGAAACTTGTAACCAACCTAAAGCTAGGGTTTGTAACCCCCCCGGTACAGTTCGAGACCTGGCCACCTATATAAGGCCAGGAGAACTACCGAGAGGGAGATCCAAGCAATACCGCACCACCAAAGCCTTGAGATCGAGACCATACTCTCGACTTGAGCACCCCCCATTGTAACCGATCTATTTATAATACAGATCGACAAGAGCAGGAGTAAGGGTTTTACCTCTACGAGGGCCCCGAACCTGGGTAAATCGTGCCCCTGTTAGCCGACGATCGTCACCAGCGCCTACACGTTCTCCTAATTGAAACCCTACCGGTTCATCCGAGGGACTTGTTGAGATGACTATTCGACAGTATCCTCTGCCCGTTATCCCGACAGAGCTCGATTACTCCGGTCTCGCTCTATGCGGACGATGTGGTCATCTTTAGTCACGCGGACACATAGGAGCTACGAGCGATCTGCGCGATCCTCGCGCTGTTCGGGGACACCTCAGGCCTGCGTACCAACTTCACGAAGTGCTCAGTGTCCCCTATTGGGTGCTCTGCGGACGAGGCCGCTCTCGCAGCTGCCACCATCGGGTGCTAGATAGCCCAATTCTCGGTGAAATACCTCGGGATTCCGCTGGGTCTTCGCAAGCCGTCTGACGATTCCCTGCAGCCTATTCTCGACAGATTGGCAGATAAGCTCCCCTCGTGGAAGGCGGCTATGATGCCTAGGGCGGGGCGGCTCGTGCTGATCAAGGCGGTTCTAGCAGCGATCCCCCTACACCAGCTCATGGTACTTAGCGTCAACAAGAAGTTCCTCAAGAAGATGGAGAAAATTTCCGCGGCTTTCTGTGGGTGGGTAGGGCTGACGCAAAGGGTGGGCACTGCCACGTGAACTGGTCCCGGGTCTGTCGGCCCCCGCACCTGGGGGGGCCTCGGCATTCCGGACCTGTTCCGTACCTCTGCCAGCCTTCGGGTGCGCTGGCTGTGGCGTAAGCACACCAACCCGGACATACCCTGGAAGGAGTTGGACATGCACTTCTCCAAGGTTGAGCGCGACATATTTCACGCCTCCACGGAGATGTCCGTGGGTGATGGCTCGGTTGCGCTATTCTGGGTGGATAAATGGATTGGCGGTAAATCGCTTAGGGAGCTAGCGCCGGATCTGTTTGCGCTCATCCCAAAGAGGCACTGGAAGCGCCGAACGGTGAGGAAGGCGCTGTTGGAGCGAATTTGGGTGGGGGACATTGCCGTAGCCGGTTCCCCTAGCCCTCTGGCAGTATGTTCAGACATGGAGGCTCCTACAGTGAACCCAGCTATCTGACGCGCCGAACAGGTTGCTCTGGAGATGGACTACAGACAACGTATACTCCTCCAAATCCTGCTATGAGGCCATGTTCTTGGGCGCCATTGAGTCGCCAAGTTGGAGGCTGGTTTGGAGAACATGGCCCCCCCAAGGGTGAAGTTCTTTCTGTGGCTCGCCTGCTTGGACCGGTGCTGGACGGGGGAGAGGCTTGCGAGACGCGCCTTACCCCACCCCGCGCGCGATGTCCCCTGTGCGACCAGGCTCCTGAGTCCATGGTTCACATATTGATGGGCTGCTCCTTCTCCCGGACGATCTGGTTCGAGGTGCTATCCTGGATCTGATCTACCCTTGGGCCCCCGACTGCGAAGGACGACTCCGTTGGTTGGTTGTCGACGACCCTGCATTCCACCCCTCGTCCGCTTCGCAAAGGCACCTCTTCGCTAATCATGCTTACGGCTTGGTGGATCTGGAAACAACGCAACTCAACGGTCTTCGACAATGCAAGCCCATCGCTCATCGCCCTGTTGGCTACCATCAAATCAGAGGCCCAAGATTGGGTGCGCGTCGGGGCGAAAGGACTCGGTCAACTCCTACCCTAGACTAGGTCAGCTGGTGCTCTTGGTTGAGTTGTACTGTGTGGGTGGCCTTCTTCAACGCTTGTATATAAACGCTCTTTCTATCAATGCAAGGAAACGCAAAGATTTTTCGTTTTCGCAAAAAAAAAAAGTTTCATTGAGAAATTAGTTGGCAGCTTGTTTGAGTATGAAATACCTGTTTCACCACCAATCTGTACTTCCTGGGAACCATGCTCGCCTCCTTGACCACACACGTGAGACATACTCAATTGAAACACAAAAGACATATACACGATCCATTCACATCAATAGTCCAGTGTAGGTGCTTTGCACTGTAACCCCAACTAATTTTATCATCGAAAAACACAAATTGAGTTCACAAAATAGAACGTAAGTATGGACTTCTATTTGAAAAGTTACACGAACATTGACTTAATATACGTCCCAGGTCTGCGGCAAGGTTACTCTAAGTCTAGTTGCAACCGCTCTAGCCCAAGTTGAAAAATAACACTTGCAGATGAAGTTTACATGATATTCCAAGAATGTCTATTATCTCATGAATACGCGTCGAGGAGTTGAAACCAGCCTTTTGGAAGCAAGAAATAGACACGCCCCAACCTGATATTGTTATGACCAGTATTATGTACAGTCGGAAAAAGCCCATTAGTGCATCAGATTAGGGGCTTAGCCCAATTTATATTTATTTGTATTAGCTGGAGGATTATATAAACACTTGTACGCTACGTTTGGAGGTACGCAATAAATCATAATTGTTGCCGTTTCCCTCAGGAGACAGAATTCCATAAACCCTAGCCTCCTCAACCGAGCCGCCGCCTCCCTCCCTCCTCGCGGCCACGGCGCCTGGCCGCCGACCGCCGCGCCTCCAGCCTCGCCGTTCGCACTTCCACCGCTACAACTTACATCCGAGACCTGGTAGAACCCTAGACTCTACCAATTTGGTACCAGATTGCTTTGGTTCGACGATGTCTTCGGGCCTCCCCATCGCCATTGTCGCCGGATCCAGGGGCGCACTAGCCGTCACAACACAGCAGCCGCCACCAGCGGCCCGGCGGCCGCCGATCACCTCCGGGCCGGCCGCTGCCTTCACCGCGGCACTGTCGATGGGACCGGCCCCCGATATCTCTCCGGCGGAGATGTCGACGGCGATCCGCGACCTCACCATGGCGGTCTCGAACCTCCGGACCTTTCTCCAGGCTCCCTACGCGCCGCCCTCTCCACCGCCGGCTGCGACCTTCGCGCCACGGCCGCCAACCACGGCCGCGCACCAAGGGATTCCGATCACTCAGATCAGGATTCTGCCATCGCCGTCCTAGCTGCCGACTTGGCTCGACGCGTCCGCCTTCACGATGGCGCCCGCACAGCCGACCGTGCTGCAGCCGCCCGCCACCACCTTCGGGGGACTCGACGAGTACACTGATCCGTACGCCGGGAGCTCCATGGTGCCGCAATATTCGCCTCCCGCCGCGATGCGTCATCATGAGGGCGCCTAAATCTCCGCGCCGCACGTCCAGCATCCGCCCCGCTTTACCAAGCTAGAGTTCGCCACCTACGACGGCACCGTCGACCCCCTGAACTGGCTCAATCAGTGCGACCAGTTTTTCCGGGGACAGCGGACCATTGCGTCCGACCGCACGTTGATGTCTACGCACGCTTCTATTCTTGTAGACAATGTTGGGCCTCCAAGTGCAGAGGTTTGTAGAACATCAGCAAGTTTCCCTTAAGTTGATCACCCAAGGTTTAACGAACTCAGAGAGGTAGAGGTCAAAGATATCCCTCTCAAGCAACCATGCAATTAAGATACACGAAGTCTCTTGCGTCCCCAAAACACCTAATTCAATTGTCAGTTGTATAGGTGCACTAGTTTGGCGAAGAGAGAGTAAAATGCAAGTAATATGGATGATAATAAGTGACAATAGCAATCTGAAATAAAAATGGCATCAAGCAAATATGCAGCAGAACAGGCAGAAAACGGTGTTTCAATGCTTGGAAATAAGGCCTAGGGATCCTACTTGCACTAGAGGACACTCTCAACAATGATCACATCATTGAATAAGTAGATATCTTCTCTTCACTATTCTACTCTTAACCACTCTCCGGTCGAATAACAAACACCACTTCATTGCGTAGGGCTGTAACAACACTCCTCAAATATGTATTCCCATGTCTAGTTAACCCCACGCTTTCACTATGAGCGCCCTAGAAGGTACTAAGCAAACTCCACAATTTCATAGGGTCATCCAACACAAGATATAAATACCATGCTAAACCACACGGTGCACACACTGTCACCTTTACACCGTGATCAAAGTGTTTACGGAGATCTCGTAAGAAAACCACTTGAGTAGCATAATACATGAGGAGAAACATCTACTAATTCAACTAAATACAAAGCTCATGATCACATAAATCATGCCATGGGAGAGAAAGATGAACCACATAGCTACCGGTAGAGCCCTCAGCCTCGGGGGAGAACTACTCCCTCCTCATCCTAGGAGACACCAATGGCGATGGAGATGGCGGTAGAGTCGATGGAGATGGCTTGGAGATGGCGGTAGAGTCGATGGAGATGGCTTCCGGGGAACTTCCCCGTCTCGGTAGGGTGCGAGACCAGAGATCTATCCCCGAAACTTGTCGTCGTCGGCGGAGCTACAGATGTATTTTATGGAAAAGGTCGATTCTCCTAGGGTTTATGCATCGGGGAGTATATTTAGGCGAAAGGGCGATGCCGGGGGGTGGCCAGGGGGCCCACACCACCTGGTGGCACAGCCAGGGGATGGTGGCCCCACCCTATGCCCCTCTCCTGGGCTCTTCGAGACTTCTGGATGCTTCCAGGAAAAATAGGCACTTGGGGCTTTGTGGGGATACAATTCCGAGATATTTCCAGAACAACTTTTATGAAATAAAAAACAACAAAAAATAGGGAACTGGCTCCGTGGCATCTTGTCAATATGTTAGTCCCGGGAAATCGATAAAAATGACATAAAGTGGAAGCAAAACATGTGGGAAACAATATGAAAACAATATGGAACATCAGAAATTAAGGTTATGTTTATGGCGTATCAAGCATCCCCAAGCTTAGTGCCTGCTCGTCCCCGAGTAGGTAAACGATAAAACAATAATTTCTGAGGTGACATGCTACTAACATAATCTTGATCATAAAAATGTAAAGGCATATGCAAGCTGAGATCATAGAAATTCAAACATAAACATGATAAATAGAACTTTAATAATAAAGCAAAGCAATCACTTTTCATCATGAAGAGTATCTCAAATAAAAGATCATGAGTAATAATGCAAAGAAAGATAAAAGTTTGTTTCAGGTACAGAGAAAGCATGGCAAAGTGATATTTCGCTATTCCTTAAGAGTGGGGCAAAACATAAATGCCAGGACACCTTCAAAGTTTATGAGGAAGACTAGAGCAAATAATTTAAGACCAAATAATATCACATCATGAAGTAATTATTGATGTTTATGGGGCAATGCACATATAACTAAGAATGGAAAAAATGCTCTCTCAACTGTGCATAAAGTTAGCAGATGGAGACTCAACATAAAAGTAAAAGAAAGACCCTTCGTAGAGGGAAGCATGGATCACTCATGTGCTAGATTTTTTTTATTTTATTAAACAGAGGTATTAAAAGTTTGACACTCCTCCCACCCATCTTTCACAAACCATGGCTAACCGAATCTTCGGGTGCCTGCCAACAATCACATACCATGGAGGAGTGTCCATATTTTTGGAGATGTATGCTAATGTCAACGAATGGTAAACAGAAAATACAGTACGTCACAAGCCAACTGGATTCACAAGAGCAGCTCCCATATGAAGGACGCATCTAGGTAGAAGGTCATCCCTCTTTCTCTTTTGTTTACACAATTATGCTTTGACTGATAAATCAGGGGCAAAAATAGTGAAGAGATTTTGTGTTTATTAATTTGGGGTTGGGCACCCCGCTGCCAGCTCTTCTATCATTTGGATAAGCGGATGAAGCCACTAGTCCATGGTGTGAAATCCAATCAACAAGTGAGATAAAGACTCTCTATTGACGTCCTCATGAGCAAAAACAGGAACATAAAGCAAGAGTGATTTTGAAGGTTTTAAAGGTAACACATGAGCAATTTACTTGGAGTGGCAGTTAAATACCACATGTAGGTAGGTATGGTGGACATAATGGAAAAAACTTTGGCTTAAGGGAGTTGCCTGCATGAGTAGAGCTCATACTCAGTACAGGTGGAGGCTAGCAAAAGACTGGGAGCGACAAATCAAGAGAGCACAAGAGCCATAATCATGCATAGCGACATAAGCATCATTAATTAAAGCATAAGAAATATCATAGTTCAAAAACTAAGTGGTCATTGAGGCTATTCGTGACTGGTTTGTAGTCATAAACATGGTGTGAGCATGCGCCAAGGCAACCAAATAAAACATTTGAAAGAGAATACCAAAAATTTATGCTTCCTTATGACAAGAACAACTCATGAATCTTTCAATGACATATTAAACACTCTCAAATATTTGAGGCTATTCATGCTACTCAACATCACAAGGATTTAGAACTAAAATAACATTTATCATGACATGAAAAAGTTCTAGCAACAGTCTATACAAACTTCTACTTGCACTGTTCTAAATTCTACTTCAAGCAGCAATTTCTTCTCCCAACAAGCACCATACAAGATATGTTTTAACAAAAATACTATAGATGATACAACAAGCAAACATGAGAGTAATCACATAACAATACTAAAACTAACAACTATGAATAAGAGATGCATGAAAACATATGCTAAACGGAGTACTACCAAAAAGTGGACACTCACAGAACAATAAGAATGAAAACTAGAGTGTTCTAAGCAATGAAAATGGAGCGTGTCTCTCTACCACACAAGTGTGATAAGAGCCAACCATTTATTACAGCAAAAAAAACCAAACAAACTTAAAACAAAAATAAAATACGCTCCAAGTAAAACACATAAGATGTGACCGAATAAAAATATAGTTTCACTAGAAGTGACATGATAATTTGTCGATGAAGAAGGCATCCCCAAGCTTAGACGCTTGAGTCTTCTTGGAATTTGTTGGGATGTACCACCAAGGAATCCCCAAGCTTAGGCTCTTCACTCTTCTTGATCACGTCATATCATCCTCTTCTCTTGACCCTTGAAAACTTCCTTCACACCAAACTTCTCACAATCTTCATTAGCAACGTTAGTGCAATCGAAATAATAAATTCACATGGTTCAGATTCAACACAATCCTAACACTCATAAACACATTAGCTACTGTCACAACTTCTTTTAAAACTCTTTTTGTCAAAAGATCACCAAAAGAAAGAGATTAAGATGCAACTGCAATTATTGACAGAAATCTGTCAAAACAGGACAACAGGTAAAGATGGTTTTTTTTTCGAAAATCCTCTGTTGCTCAAATAAAAAAGTTCTAAACTAAGACAAGTTGCATATATATACCAGGATCACGCACAAAAAACTCAGGTCATTTTGAGTTTTCTATGATTTTATACGGAATAAACAGTGGACAGCAGAAATCTGTTTCCTGCGCAGAAATCCGAAATATAGTCTCAACTTTCCACTAGAGGCTTTACTTGGCTCAACAAAAACACAAAATAAAAGATAAAGCATGGTAGATAAGGAAATAGAAAACACCCACGTACAAAGAAAAAAATAAAACCGAAGGAAAACGGGTTGAAAACGGAGAAATAAAATGGGTTTTCTCCCGGAAGCGCTTTTCTTTTAATGCCTTTCAGCTAGGCACAATGATTTTTAAAAGATGCTCACATAAGAATAAGATTTTAAGCACAATAATAGAGCATCAAGAAACAAATATAAAACACATTTAAGTCTAACCCACTTCGTATGAAAAAGAATCTTGTAGAAAAACAAGTCAACGAAGCACAAACTGACTAGCATAGGAAGACAAAATAAGTGCAACTTCAAAAATTTCAACATAAAGAGGGGAAAATTAATATTGTTGAGATTCATAAAACCATGTTTCCCTCTCTCATAATAAATTTAAGTAGCATCATGAATAAAATAAACAATATAACTATCACATAAAACATTCTTATCATGAGCCACATGCATAAAAGAATTAATACTCTCAACATAAGCATAGTCATTCTTATTAATAGTGGTGGGAGCAAATTCAACAAAATAGCTATCATTATTATTCTCATCACCATAATCATCAAATATAGGAGGCACATTGTAATCATAATTAATTTTATCCTTAATAGTAGGTGGACTGAAAATAGCATGTTCATCATTGTAAACATCATATATAGAAGGCATATCATGATCACAATAAAATTTATCATCCATAGTAGGTGGAACTAGAATACCACAATCATTATAATCATCATATATTTGAGGCCAAATATCATCAAATAAAATTTCCTCCTCAAAACTTGGGGGACTGAAAATATCATATTCATCAAAACTAGCTTCCCCAAGATTAGACTTTTCCATAGCATTAGCAATAATGGTGTTCAAAGAATTCATACTAATAACATTGCTATTAGCATGCAAATAAAGATCCATAGGTTTTTAAATTTTCTCTTCAAACACTTCATGTCCTAACTAGCTCTCTCATATTTTTTTTTCATTTAAGCATAAAGATAAAAACAAGTAACAAGTAAAATAAGCTTAACTATTGAAAACAAGAAACAAAAATATATAATTGCAGAATCTAAAGGAAATAACTTCGAGCACTCACACCCAAGGATGTGAGAACCTTTTACCTCACCTCCCCGGCAACGGCGCCATAAAAGAGCTTGATGTCTACGCACGCTTCTATTCTTGTAGACAGTGTTGGGCCTCCAAGTGTAGAAGTTTGTAGAACAGAAGCAAGTTTCCCTTGAGTGGATCACCGAAGGTTTATCGAACTCAGGGAGGTAGAGGTCAAAGATATCCCTCTCAAGCAACCCTGCAATTAAGATACAAGAAGTCTCTTGTGTCCCCAACACACCTAATACAATTGTCAGTTGTATAGGTGCACTAGTTCGGCGAAGAGAGAGTAAAATGCAAGTAATATGGATGATAATAAGTAATAATAGCAATCTGAAATAAAAATGGAAGCAAGCAAAAATGTAGCAGAACAGGCGGAAAACGGTGTTTGAATGCTTGGAAATAAGGCCTAGGGATCCTACTTTCACTAGAGGACACTCTCAACAATGATCACATAATTGAATAATTAGATATCTTCTCTTCACTATGCTACTCTTAACCACTCTCCGGTCGAATAACAAACACCACTTCATTGCGTAGGGCTGTAACAGCACTGCTCAAGTTTGTATTCCCATGTCTAGTTAACCCCACGTTGTCACTATGAGCGCCCTAGAAGGTACTAAGCAAACTCCACAATTTCATAGGGTCATCCAACACAAGATATAAATATCATGCTAAACCACACGGTGCTTACAATGTCACCTCTACACCGTGATCAAAGTATTTATGGAGATCTCATAACAAAACCACTTGAGTAGCATAATACATGAGGAGAAACATCTACTAATTCAACTAGATACAAAGCTCATGATCACACCATGGGAGAGAGAGATGAACCACATATCTACCGGTAGAGCCCTCATCCTCGGGGGAGAACTACTCCCTCCTCATCATAGGAGGCAGCAATGGCGATGGACATGGCGGTGGAGTCGATGGAGATGGCTTCCGGGGACACTCCCCCCCGGCAGGGTGCCAGAACAGAGATCTGTCCCCCAAAACTTGTCGGCGGCGACGGAGCTATAGATGTATTTTGTGGAAAAGGTCGATTCTCCTAGGGTTTATGCATCGGGGAGTATATATAGGCGAAAGAGCGATGCCGGGGATGGCCAGGGGGCCCACACCACCTGGTGGCGCGGCCAGGGGGTGGTGGCGCCACCCTATGGTGTGGCCCCCCTGTGGCCCCCCTCCAGGGCTCTTTGGGACTTCTGGATCCAATACCGAGAATATTCCCAAAACTACTATTCTGAAGTAAAAAACAACAGAAAACATGGAACTAGCTCTGTGGCATCTTGTCAATAGGTTAGTCCCGGGAAATCGATAAAAATGACATAAAGTGTAAGGAAAACATGTGGGAAACACCATGAAAAAAATGGAACATCAGAAATTAACGATACGTTTATGACGTATCACACGTGGATCGCATCCTGCCACCTCCGTGGCGCCGCCCAGACATGGTACTACGCCCTTGAGCAGGACGAGGGCGGGATGCCTCCGTGGGAGCGTTTTCGTGACCCGTGCCTCTCCGGTTTGGTCCCCCGATACGTGGGAGCCGACTGGCCGAGCTCGATCGCCTCCCCTTCACCACGTCGGTGCAGGACTTCAC
The DNA here is from genome assembly GCA_028641055.1 of Alopecurus myosuroides. Lineage (NCBI taxonomy): Eukaryota > Viridiplantae > Streptophyta > Magnoliopsida > Poales > Poaceae > Alopecurus > Alopecurus myosuroides. The sequence goes on along the minus strand of CM054059.1, from coordinate 360,327,116 downwards.
CGACCGCTTCCAGACGTTGGCGTGCCATGCGCCTGGCGTCATGGCTCGCCAGCGCGCCGAGCTCTTTGTCGGCGGCCTACCCGACCACATCCGTATCGACGTCGAGATGTGTGACCCACAGGACCTGCAGACGGCCATGTATTACGCGCGCGCTTACGAGCAGCGCGCCCTCGCCATGCAGCAGTCCTTCCAGGGCCGCAACACGTGCCCTCCACCCCGCCCCGTCCCGGCGGCTCCCACCCCGACGAGCCCCGCCCTTCCGACCGCCCCACGCCGACATGCCCCTTCCGCCGCCTGACTGCGGCCGAGCAGCTCGAGCGGCGCCGTAAGGGCATGTGCTTCAACCGTGACGATACATACGCCCCGGGCCACGTGTGCGTCCGCCTGTTCTACTTGGAGACCGTCAACGACGGAGAGGTGGAGGACCTCACCGCGCAGCTCGACGCCACGACTATCTCAGAGGCTGGCGTCACGACCTACGGGCTGGTCGACGCAACCGCCTGCGTCGTCTCCCTCCACGCGATGGCGGGCATCAAGAAGGCAAGGACCATGCTCCTTCCGGTGACAATCAACGGAGAGCACCTCACCGCGCTCGTGGACACGGGCTCGATGCATAATTTCCTGTCCGGGGACGCCATGCGCCGTCTCGCACTGCAGCCGTCGGGAGCCGAGCAGTTCAACATCATCGTAGGCAACGGGGACTGCCTTGCTTGCCAGGGCGTAGGTCGGCAGGTTCCCATCCTCGTTGGCACCGAGCCCTTCTCCATTGACCGCGTCGGCATCAACCTGGGCTGCTACGACTTTATCCTCGCGTCGATTTCATGTCCACACTGGGCCCCATACTTTGGGACTTCGACGTGCTGACCCTCATCTTCGGCGCGAGGGAGGCCGCCGCGTTCAGTGGATGGGCATTGGCGGCTCGGGCGTCGTGATCTCTCAGCTTCAGCTGATGTCGGCCGCACTAGACGAGGCGTATCCCCTCCAAGCTGACCTCCTGCGGCAGCATAGCGACATCTTCGATGAGCCACAGGGCCTTTCACCGGCGCGGCCCTGTGACCACTGCATTCACCTATTGCCGGATACGGCGCCTGTTGCCGTGCGCCCGTACCGCTACCCCCAGCTACAGAAGGACGAGCTCGAACGCCAGGTGGCAGTCATGCTCGCGCAGGGCATCATCCGGATTTTGACATCGCCGTTCTCCGCTCCGGTGCTACTTGTGCGCAAGACCGACAACACTTGGCGATTCTGCATCGACTACCGCGCCCTCAATGCCCTGACGTACAAGAATAAGTTCCCCATCCCTATTGTGGATGAACTCTTAGACGAGCTACACGGAGCGCGCTTCTTCACCAAGCTTGACCTGCGCTCGGGCTATCACCAGGTGCGGATGCATCCGGACGATATCGGGAAGACGGCATTCTGGATTCATCATAGCCACTTTGAGTTCTTGGTGATGCCTTTATGCCTCTCCAACGCGCCGACATCATTCCAGGCCTTGATGAACGACGTGCTCAGCCCCTACTTGCGCCACTTTGTGCTTGTTTTCTTTGACGACATTTTTATCTATAGTTCATCATGGGCGGAGCACCTGCAGCACGTGGCCATCATCTTCAACGAGCTTCGAGCGCATCGTCTTCACCTCAAACGCTCAAAGTGCTCGTTCGGCACGACCTCCATCGTGTTCCTGGGGCACGTCATCTCGGCGGAAGGTGTCGCGATGGATGCGGACAAGGTCGCCGCAGTCTCTGCATGGCCAACCCCGCAGTCGCCGCGGTCTCTACGCGGTTTCTTGGGCCTCGCGGAATACAATCGGAAGTACATCCGGGACTTCGGCCTCATCGCCACGCCACTGACGCGTCTCCTTCGACGCGACGCCTTTTCCTGGGACGAGGAGGCGACTGCGGGCTTCGAGGCTCTCCGGCGGGCGCTCACGACGGGCCCCGTACTCCAGATGCCAGACTTCGACATGACATTTGTGGTGGACTGCAATGCCTCTGGCAGAGGCTTCGGCACTGTCCTCCACCAGCGCGAAGGTCCACTGGCCTTTTTTATCCGTCCCTTCGCTGCTCGCCATCACAAACTCACGGCGTACGAGCGCGAGCTTATCAGGTTGGTCCAGGCCGTGCGTCATTGGCGGCCCTATTTTGGGGGGGGGGCGGTCGTTCCTTGTTCGCACGGATCACTACAGCCTCAAGTTCTTGCTGGACCAGCGTCTCTCCACGGTGCCACAACACCAGTGGACCAGCAAGCTCTTCGACTTTGACTTCACCGTCGAGTACCGCCCGGGCCGTCTCAACACGGTCGTCGACGCCTTGTCCCGCCGCGACACGGAGGATGTCGGGGAGGACGTCGACACTGCAAGCACTGTCATGTGCATCCGCTCCGGGCCATCATTCGTCTTCATCGACGCCATCCGCCGGGCAACCTCTACGACCGCGGACGCACAGGGTTTGCGGCAGCGCCTTGACACTGGCGAGCTGGCGGCATCCTGGCGCCTGGACAATGGGCTGCTGCTCCATGGGCGCCGCCTCTTCGTTCCCGACCACAGCGACCTTCGCCACCAGGCCTTGTCCCTGGCGCATTCTGTAGGACACAAGGGCGTGCAGAAGACCCTCCGTCGTCTCCGTGCTGATTTCTACATTCCAGGTGATAGCACGCTGGTCGGCGACTGGGTGCGGTCATGCGTGACGTGCCAGCGGAACAAGACAGAGACACTACGGCCCGCGGGTCGGCTACAGCCGCTGGACATGCCCTCGCAGGTGTGGGCTGATATCTCCATGGACTTCGTTGAGGGCCTCCCCAAGGTGGGCGGCAAGTCCGTCATCCTCACGGTGGTCGACCGCTTAGTATGCGCACTTCATCGCCCTCGGTCATCCATATACAGCCGCATCCGTGACGCGGGCCTTGTTCGACGGCATCGTCCGCCTCCACGGGTTTCCGTCTGTCATCGTCAGCGATCGTGATCCCGTGTTCACTGGTCATGTCTGGCGGGATCTCTTTCGGCTGGTGGGCGTGAAGATCCGCATGAGCACGTCATTCCATCCCCAGACGGACGACCAGTCTGAGGTGGTCAACAAGGTGATTTCCATGTATTTACGCTGTGTTACAGGCGATCGTCCGCGAGCTTGGGTGGATTGGCTGGCATGGGCGGAGTACTGCTACAACACCTCCTATCACTCCGCCCTGCATACTACGCCTTTTGAGGTGGTCTACGGGCGTCCACCTCCGGCGATGCTGCCTTACGAGCCTCGGACGGCTCGGTCCGAGACGGCGGGCGACTTACTCCGCACCTGGGACGAGATCCTGGCGGAGGCGCGCCAGCGTCTTCTTCAAGCACAACAGCTGGCCAGGAAGTACTATGACGCTCATCATCGCGAGGCGGAGTTCGCGGTGGGCGCTTGGGTGTGGCTGCGCCTCCTTCACAGGACGACGCAATCCCTGGATCCGTGCGCCAAACGCAAACTGGGACCTCGCTACGCCGGTCCCTTCCGTGTGGTGGAGCGTGTCGGCACGCTCGCATACCGCCTTGAGCTGACGACTGGTTCTCGCCTTCTGTAACGGCCGGGGTTTCCCCGAATAGAAATTGTTTGTTTGTTTTTCTTTGTCGCATCATAGCATCACATCTTCATGCATTTTAAATTGTCCACCAAATTAAATTGCCTAAAAACCTTGTTTTTCTAAATTTCTTAAAACTATTTTATTGCCTCCCAGCTATTTACTTTTCCTTTAAGAAGTTTTGTCAAAAGAAAAAAAAAAGAAAAGAAAAAAAAACCAAACAGCAACGCACACAGCACCACACACCTGACCCACACACGCACACATCCAGGCCTAAACACAACGCACACACCCAGGCCTCACGCACGCAACCCCTAGGCCCTCACGCAAACACACAGAACACAACACCACGCACGCCACACCCAAACACACCGCACACGCACGCACAGGAGGAGGGGATCGATCGAGCGATCCCCTCGTCCTCCTGCCTCTACCCTCGAGCGCCGCCAGGGGAGGGCGAACCTCGACCCCATCCCGTCGCCCCTCTCCTCCAGCCGACCACCTCCGGCCGCTCCTCTCCACCTCGCCTTCCCCCTTCCTCTCCCCTCCCCCTCGGCCGCCGTCTCCTCTCCCTCTCCTCCGTCCCGCCATGGCCGCCCTCCCAAGCTCCGGCCGGCCCGCCTCCAACCATCGCCGGAGATGGCGCCGCCGGCCCCTGGCCCCTCTCCCGTCGCCTCCTCTCCTCCTTCCCTGCCTCGCCCCACCTCCATGGCAGCTCCGCCTCCGGCCGTCCTCGGCGAGTCCGCGCTGGCCCGACCACCGCCCCGACGCCACCAGCTCCTCCTCTCTCGGTTCCATGTCCTGGCGCCGCCCATGCCCCGTGTTATCATTTCGGTCAAGGAGCTCGTCGCCATCTGCCGCCAAGAGGGTGTCGACAAGGTGTTTGTCGATGCTGCACACTCCATTGGGCAAGTCCCAGTTGATGTTCTTGATATTGGGGCCGATTTCTACACTAGCAACCTCCACAAGTGGTTCTTTTGTTCCCCCGTCGTGGACGTTGTCACTTCGTGTGTGTCTCGCCGCCTACGTGCGCGTTCGCCAAATTCCCGTCGCCAGGTCCGAGCACCGAGACATCGCCAAGTTCTTCCTCGACACATACATCATCGACAAGATCGGCCCCGACATGTACCTCGTCGACAAGATCCGCCACGACGCCATGACCGACAACGACCACGGGGATGTGTGGGATCGAATACCGACCACCGACACGATCTCTCGTCGCTCGCTGTGTTCGCTTTGCGTTGGCCGCCTTCGTGCGCGCCCGAAGACCGGGACCGTGAGGTTCGCCTCCGACCCCGAAGACGGTGTTGTTACGGTTCGCCCACGACTACTACGACTACACCGGCTCCGGACGGTGAACGACTACATCGACGACGATGATCGTGTGGTTTGAGAACGAACGCCTACTTCCTCTTCGGACCTCGATGAAAAGATCGACAACGACCACCGATGACGTGAACGACTACCTCGGCTACGGAACAAGAACGACTACTTCTCCTACTACAACGACGTCGACTACTTCCTCTATGACTCGAAGACCTCGACTTCGACTACATCGACAACGGAATGTCTACTTCCCCTCCTACGACGACTTCGTCTACTTCCTCTTCTTCGTCTACTTCCTCCACGTTCCGAAGTTTCCGGCGTTGACCCCGGCGATCCTCTTTCCAACGTGCGAACCCAAAACCCAAACCCCTATACCTATGCCCTATTTTCTATAACATATCAACTACAATTAAAATGTCATCTCATTCATGTGTTGCATTGCATTTTTTGTGGGTAGATAAATAACGTGAACCTCCTAAATTAAATGTTGGGCTTCCGGCTCAATTTAAATTGATTTAAAATTGCATAAATCATAACTAATTCAATTCAACTCCAAATGTGGAAAGTAAAATATGTTTTCCAATCAAAATTCTCTAAACTTTGCAAATATCAACTTTGTTTTCTGTTTTGAATAATTTAAATTGCTTAAAACAACTATTTCTTAATTAATGCATTTAAAATTGCTAATTTGATAACTTGCTCATTTTAATTCCCAATCCAACAAATAAAATATGTTTTCATACCAGAAAAATGCACTTAACATGTTCATGCCATCCATGTTCATGTTTGCACCTTGAATGTTGCATTTGTAGTAGTGTTATGTATGTTCACCTAATAAATAAATATGGAATGTGTTGGGGTATTTAATTCAATTGTTGCCCTATTCCATTTAATATTGAATAGATCACCTCTACCTTGTTTAAACCTGTTAATCAACATTTAATATTGATGGTTAGCTAAACAACTTGAACCAATCTCTATTTCTCTGGACTCCGGTTCCGATTAAATTGCTTAAGTTGTTTCCCCTGTTGCATCTTGCCATGCCATGCATATAAAATAGGATCATGCTGGATCTTTTGGCCGCCGTAGTAATTGTTGCATCCGGTGTTTCTTTTAGTTAGTTGCTTCTTCGCGGATAGGACGTTGAGATGATGTGAGCAACGACAAGTTCTGCTACCTTGCGGGATCTCAGGCAAGTATACTCACTTGCTGCCAAATGGCTGCCTTTCATCACTTGTTACCGATACTTTCCGTTGTTCTTTTCTGCTAGGCTTAGTAGTAGTTGTTTCTGTTACGAACCTATCACATGAATCCTTTAACCCTGATATTGCCTCACCTCCATACCTATAACCATTGCTTGTTGCCCGTGTCTTACTAGCATGCTTAGGGTTGTTTTGCTCGAGTCTGTTACCCGTTACTTCCTGTTACCACTCTATTATGTTCTGGGGGCTCGATGGTTAATCAATCAATCATGCTACTGTTATTGTTTAATAATAAATTTGATGATAAGGCACCGGCAGGAGGCCCAGGGTGGTTTTGAGGCCTGCTAGTGTCGACCCTAATAGGAAAAGAGTCTTGTCTACTGATCCATGATGAGCGCACTACCCGCATGTGGAAAGCGAGTATGGGCGCCCCCCTTGTCGCACCCAGGGTTTCTAGAGGATACTCCTCGCACGAACTGGAAGTCAGGTGCTTGGATTATGGGGCATAACTGCTCCCACGTCCCAGCTTCCTGGTAGGCCTGCGCTTATGCGCGACAACACAAGCCCTGCTTCCACCGTCGAAGTAAACTATCCGCTAGGAACCTAAGGCACTACTGTCGACGTACTTCATAATCAAACACGCACGGTACGTCAACAGTTTGGTACGAATGATAGCACAGAATGTTTCTAAGACACAAAAGAATGAAATAAGTGCAACTGGCCTTCACTAAGGCAGAAATATCGAATACAGTCATCCAGAGGACACATGTCCCAACATATCATTCATTACAACAGCGGAAGCAATCAAAGGGGTCTGAGTACAGAAAAATCCATGGCTTAAGAAGCCGGAGAAAATAAAGAAAAGCGAAGCCCATCCACGTAGGTCTGGATCCTGCCCTGGTCCAGCTAACTACTCGTCTGCAGCGTCGTCGAACTCCACAAAGTAGCCATCCTGGGAAGCATCGTAGTCGTAGTCGTACTCTGCGTAAACCACAGCCCCAACGGGGTCAGTACATCCAAGTACTGGCAAGCAAGACTCACACTTCATCAAAGAGTTACCCGTCAACACAAGCATTGATGCTTGGGATCAACGGAAGAAAGGGGTGATATAAAAGTTGCTGCTGGCTGCTCTGACCAACTACAGAAGATAACTACAAATTCCGGCTAACAGAAAAGATAAGATCGAGGATTGTAACCAACTGAAGGATAACTTCAACCAAACCCATCCTGGATCTCGCCCCTTATCCAAAGAAGCAATCCGAGGATAACTCACACAGTTGTGATAAGGTGAATCAAGTTATTGTGAGAATAACCTATTACTAGTCAGGTTATTAAGCATTGGGTGAAACATGATTGATCATTATGTTGAAGTTGTCCTGAGTACTTGTTAGCCAGTACTTTCACCAAGTAATCCATAACCGCGGAAAACACGGCTTCTCGAGAAGATTATCCCTGCAGGGTTGCACCAATTTGGCCGTACACTCAAGAATAACCCGCCAGATGGAAATGCACTTCCACCAAGCGGGGTATTCTACACAACCAACCATTCCTCGCATCAAGCCCAAAGCACCTTGGGCGCACGGCTAATCGAGCCCAGAAGAAAATGGACCCTCATAGCACTCTAAGAACGTGTCCCCCTATATGCCGACTACAAAAGTTCCACCCTGCGCTGGGCTCGCAAAAACATGCATGCGGCAAATGGAAACACGAACTAAATGAGGCGATTTGGACGAGATGCGAATCAGGTCAAGTTGAGGGGGGCGCCCATACTCGCTTCCCAAATGCGGGTAGTGCGCTCATCATGGATCAGTAGACAAGACCCTTTTCCTATTAGGGTCGACACTAGCAGGCTCCAAAACCACTCATGGGCCTCCTGCCGGTGCCTTATCATCAAATTATTATTACAATTAGCAATTAACAGGATTGATTGATTAACATCGAGCCCCCGGTACAAGATAATAAGATAGTAACAGTAGTAACCGACAACAGACTCGAGTGAAAGCAACCCTAAGCATACTAGATAAGAACAGGCACAAGCAATGGCTGTAGGTATGGAGGTGGTGGCAATATCATGGCTCAGGGAATCATGTGATAGGTTCGGAGAACAAGCAACGATACATAGGGCTAGCAATAGTAGACAAAAGGATAGTATCGACAACAAGTGTGGAAAGGAACTCGTTGATTCATGTGAGTGATAACTTGCCTGGCAGCTCAGCCTCGTACTGGGCTAGGTCCTGAGTAGTGGTGTCGTAAGGCTCGTCGGTACCAACGTCGTCGTCTAATCGAGAAGAAGCAAAAACAACAACGAAGGAAGACGGGCAATCAATACATGGCATAGGTGCACAAACATTGGATGATGCATGTCATGTTTAATAGATGCACCAAACTAAACTAGTTGAGATGAGACACAAGTTTAAATGGATTTCATATGCAAAGGTTGCACATGGAAGCCCATGCTTTAGAGTTGAATTAATTGTTCTATCACTAAGCATCATGTGTAAGTGACTTAGTATGATGCATGCATGATAATAACAATAACATAACAAGTTAAATGCAATTGGAATAATAGTTAACCATTTTAGGAAACATTAATAAGTTGGAAATTTTGTTACTTAAACATGGTACACAAAACAATTATTGTTTTCATCAAGTTAGGGTGTGCAAAACAATTTACAAATTTTATATTTGAAAAGCTTATCAAATTTTAGTTGGATTACATGTTTCACAATTTGAAATTGGACTTAGGATTATTTAATTATGAATTAAACAATATTAAACAATTTTTAATTGAATTAAACAAGATTTAAATAGTTTAGGCAATTTAAATTGTTCAAACCAGAAAACAAATTTTATATTTGAATAGAGTATTCAAAAAGGTGTGAAAAACATATTTTATTTGAATTATTTGAAAACAGTATGAATTAGTTATGAATTATTTCAATTTGCATTTGAATTATTCAAATTTGAAATTTAAATGGATTTTGAAAACTCAAAACAGAACACAAATGGAATATTTGGAAAGTTTATAAAATTTGGATCAGTATACATATAAAGTTTGTATTTATTGGGTTCATATTTTAAAAGTTATTGAATTTTGAAGTTTATAGTTTATTCTGCCCATTTAAAAGAATTGGAAAAAAAAAAACAGATTCAGGTTTAAACTTTTGTTACGCGCAGAAAATACACAGCAGCCACTGCCCTGCGGGGCCTAGCCAGCGTGGCGTGTGCGGCAGTGAGGTGGCACATCAGGTCACTGACCTGCGGGCCTGGTCATCGAGGCAGAAACACGGAAAAAAGGACGCGCGAGGGGGGGAATCGAACCCGCACCCTCCTCCTGCGCGCGAAGGCTCACGACCGCTGCGCTGTAACTGAACTTTTGTTCAGAATACAGCTGCACTGGTTTTCAGTTAACGCACACGGCATTGGAGCCAAAACTGACGAACTGCAACTGATGCTTGCAGTCACGGACAGAGGCGTTCGGCCGGTGATCACCACGGCGGATCTCCGGCGGCTCGCGGGTGGCCTAGGTGGTGCGTGCAGGTGCCTCGCGTGCGTGAGTGCTAGAACAGGAGCAAAGGGCGAGGGAGGAGGAGCCGAACAGAGCGCTCACCTCGCTGCTCGTGGTAGAGGTTCAGGCGACGGCAGAAAGCGGCGGACGTTTCCGGCGACGGCGGCGAGGCTAGGAGCCTCCTCGGGCTCAACCGCGATGTCGAACCGGAAGAGGGGAAAGAGGCGGTTCCATTCCCGATGGCGGTGGCGCCTCGAGGTGAGGGTGTGGCCGGCGACGAGGGGAAGAGGTGGCGCTTGGTGGTCGGTTTCAGAGATCGTCGTGTGGACTTCTTCAGAGGAAAGCAGAGAGCTTGGGGGGGAGAGGAAGAGAAGTGGCGGCGCAGAGGGATGGAGCTTAGGGTTGAGGGGCAGGAGGAGGTGCCGCGGTGTTTTTATGGAGGAGCAGGGTCAGTACGGCAGCCATCGGAGTGGTTCTGTGGAGGATCAACGATGGAGCTGCTATCGTACGTAGGTGACGCCAGCAGGGGAGAACGACATCGACGTGGAGAGGTTATCGGGCCAAGGAAAAAAAAAAACGGGCTGGGCTGGTTGGACCTTAGCTGCTGCTGCTCTCCTCCCTTTTCTATTCTTTTTATTTTGTGTACTGTTTTTTTTTGTAGTTGAGCAATTTGGAAACAAAGCAAAGGCTTTGTTTAAAGAAAAATTTGGGATAAAAAAAAGGATAAACTTCTTAGTTGAAAAGCAACCTTTTGGGTAGTTGTTGTTTTCAAAACTTTATTGTTTGCTTGCTATTTTAAAATTAACCAATTTAATTGAAAATTACAATAATACTTAATATTGGAAAATAAAGCCATTCCCACTAGGGTTTCCCCTAGGGTTTTGGAAGGGTTTAAATAGGGAAAAAGTTTGGTGAGTTGTTATGGTTTCAAATAGGTACTGATTTTTTAAAGGTTGGTTTGAATTTGAAATTGACTTAGAAAATAATGATTGAAAAGGTTGATTGATTAAATTAAGCAACAATTTAAGAGTTGATCCAATATGAAACTAATTGGAAGCAATTGATGTTTTTGGAATTGCAAATCTTTATTTGAGAGATTGTAACAGACAAGTGTGAAAACAAGATTTGATTCATTAAGAAAACAATGCAAACATAAGTAAAACAAATGCAATGAGATGATGACATGATGCATTGCTTGAAAATAAACAAGAAATTGAACCACTAAGGGATGTTTTCATACTTGGATGTTACAAAACGCCCCCCCTTGAAGGAATCGCGCCCCGAGATTCCCTACTGAGAAATGAACAGGTCCGGATACTTCTTGCGAAGATCCTCTTCGGTCTCCCACGTTGCCTCTTTATCAGAATGATGCGACCATTGCACTTTCAAGAACTTGGTGCTCTTGTTGCGAGTCCTACGAACGGTCTCATCGAGAATTTTGATAGGGTGCTCCTCATAAGATAGATCATCTTGCAGCTCAATGGAATCATGATCAACTGCACGATCTGGATCTTTGAAACACTTCTTGAGTTGTGACACGTGGAACACATCGTGCACTTTGGATAGTTTTTCTGGAAGCTCGAGACGATAGGCATTCTCTGCACGTCTTGAGAGGATGTTGAAAGGGCCAATGTATCTTGGTGCAAGCTTTCCTTTCACACCAAAACGATGAGTGCCTCTGAGGGGAGTTACACGGAGATATGCCTTATCACCAGGTGCATAGACCATATCCCTGTGCTTGCTATCATAATAGCTCTTCTGACGAGACTGAGCAATCCTGAGATTGTCACGAATGATACGAACTTTCTCCTCGGCTTCCTTAACAATGTCAGGGCCTAAAAGTGAACGTTCACCAGCTCCAGACCAATTGATTGGACTCCTGCATCTGCGACCATACAGTGCCTCAAATGGTGCCATGCCTAGGCTTGCCTGGTAGCTGTTGTTGTAGGAGAATTCAGCATATGGAAGGCAATCCTCCCATTTCATGCCAAAGGAGAGACCACATGCTCTGAGCATATCCTCGAGAATCTGATTGACTCTTTCGACTTGCCCTTGAGACTGAGGGTGATAAGCTGTGCTGAACAGAAGTTTAGTGCCCAATGCTTCCTGAAAGCTTTTCCAGAAATGAGAAGTGAAGATACTTCCACGATCTGAGCTTATTTCCAATGGAACACCATGAAGGGGAACAACCTTTGCTGTGTAGAGCTCTGCTAACTGGCTAGCTGAGATAGTTTCCTTTACAGCATAGAAGTGAGCAACCTTAGTGAGACGATCAATAACAACGAAGATTGCATCGTTGCCCTTTTTGGACTTTGGAAACCCAGTAACGAAGTCCATTTCAATCATGTCCCACTTCCACTCAGGAATTTTCAGAGGTTGGAGTAGACCTGCTGTCTTCTGATGGACTGCCTTAACACGTTGACAAACGTCGCATTCAGAAACGTATTGAGCAATTTCACGTTTCATGCCAGGCCACCAATACAGAGTCTTGAGATCCTGGTACATCTTTGTACTTCCAGGGTGAATGGATAGAGGAGTTTCATGAGCCTCCTTGAGAATGATATCCTTGAGACTTTGAATCTGAGGGACTGCAATGCGTCCTTCGAAGAACACAGTTCCCTTGTCATCAATTGAGAAGGACTTGAACTTATCATTGCCCTCCTTGATGTGATCCACAATCTTCTTGATTTCATTATCACGAAGTTGTTCAGAACGAATCTTGTCCTCGAGAGTTGGGCTGGCTGTCAAGCTAGCAAGGTATCCTTCAGGAACAAGACCAAGGTTCAGCTTCTGGAATTCTTCATGAAGTGGAGGTTGGCTTTCCATGATCATGAGATTATTGCAATAGGATTTGCGACTGAGAGCATCGGCCATAACATTAGCCTTGCCTGGAGTGTAAGAAATGGTGAGATCAAAGTCTTTAATCTTCTCAATCCATCTCCTTTGCCTGAGGTTCAGATCTGGCTGAGTGAAGATGTATTTCAGACTCTTATGATCGGAAAAGATTTCAGTTTTGTTACCCAACAAGTATTGTCTCCATTTCTTGAGGGCAAACACAACTGCTGCAAGTTCAAGATCATGAGTGGGATAGTTTTGCTCATGTGGGTTCAACTGACGTGAAGCATAAGCGACAACTTGACGTTCTTGCATAAGAACTGCTCCTAGGCCTTGGAGAGATGCATCACAGAATATCTGGAAAGGTTTGGTGGTGTCGGGGCCAACTAGAACAGGTGTGGAAGTGAGTTTAGTCTTCAGGAGGTTGAAACTCTCATCACATTGTGGAGTCCAAACGAACTTTTTGTCCTTCTTTGTGAGATCAGTGAGAGGTTTAGCAATCTTGGAAAAGTTTTGGACGAAACGACGGCAATAGCTAGCCAAGCCAAGAAAGCTTCTAACTTGCTTTACCGTCTTAGGGGGTTTCCAATCAACAATTGCCTTAACCTTTTCCGGGTCAATGGCTATGCCCTTGGCAGAGATGATATGACCAAGATATGCAACTTCTGGAATCCAGAACTCACATTTGGAAAACTTGGCATACAGACGATGCTCGCGAAGTTTCATGAGAGTGAGACGAAGGTGTTCTCCATGCTCTTCCTCGGATTTTGAGTAGACTAGAATGTCATCAAGATATACCACAACGAACTTGTCGAGGTATTCATGGAAGACAGAATTCATGAGTCTTGAGAACGTTGCCGGTGCATTGGTGAGACCAAAGGACATGACGGTGTATTCATATAGACCGTAACGAGTGGTGAAAGCTGTCTTAGGAATATCTTCCTTTCTGATCTTTATCTGATGGTAACCCATCCTCAAGTCCAACTTTGAGAATATTGAGGCTCCAGCAAGTTGATCAAAAAGATCATCGATACGAGGGAGTGGATACTTGTTCTTGATGGTTTTCTCGTTGAGAGGACGATAGTCAACCACGAGTCTTTTTGTTTGATCCTTCTTGGCAACAAACAGAGTTGGGCAACCCCAAGCGGAGGAACTAGGCTGAATGAAACCTTTGTCCATATACATATCGATTTGCTCCTTCAACAATTTCAGTTCAGGAGGAGCTATCTTATATGGATGCTTAGAGATTGGAGCAGTACCTGGCTCAAGCTCGATCACGAACTCAACTGCTCTATCCGGGGGCATCCCTGGCAACTCTTCTGGAAAGACGTCAGGGAATTCACAAACCACCGGAACATTTTCAATTGCAGGAAGGGGTTTGGCATCGAGGCTGAACAGCTGAACAGACGTTGATCCATATGGAGAATAGACTATCTGGCCTGAAGTGTGGGAGAGAGTTATTGACTTTTGAGCACAGTCAATTTTAGCTTTGTGGGTCTTCAACCAATCCATACCCAGAATGACATCAATGTCAGAATTTCCCAGCAACATGAGTGAAGCAACGAATACACGACCTCCAATTAGGATCTGATTGTCCATGCTTATCTTGGAAGTAATCATTTTATTTCCCGGAGAGTGCACATAGATTTGATTGTTTAGTGGAACCAGAGCTAAATTGTACGTTGTAGCAAAGATCTTTGACACAAACGAATGCGATGCTCCAGTATCAAACAACACTTTAGCTGGAATAGAGTTTACGGGTAATATACCGAGAACGACGTCAGCAGCCTCCTCGGCTTTGTCGGCCTTGATATGGTTCACCCTCGCGTTCCTCCCGACAGGCCTATTGTTGGAGTTGAAGGCTTTAGCCGGAGGAGCACGAACCATAGCCTGGTTGGTGTTGGGGCGAGGAGGTAGGGGTAGCTGCTTCTGAGTGCACTTATCAGCATAATGTCCAGTATCCTTGCACTTGTAGCAAGTGACGATACGAGAAGGACCCGGCCTTGGCTGCCCCATAGGGAACCTCTGACCCTGCATCTGAGATGGGTTGGGTGGGCGGGGACCAAAGCCTGGAGAAGCTTGGGCATTTGGAGCCCGAGTGACAGCACCATTTGGCACCCAGATGCGGCGCTTCTGCGGAGGGGTGGTCATGTTGGAGGAGGAACCACCCTCACGCGAGTGCTTGCGGGACTCTTCGAACGCCTTGCGCCCATTCTCCTCATTGAGCGCGGTGTTCACAAGCTCCACGAAGTCCTTGCACTTGATGTTGGTGAGAGCGTACTTCAGTTCCGGGTTAAAACCTCGGCGGAACCTTGCCATCTTCTTGGCTTCGGTGGACACTTCGTCACCAGCGTACCGAGCGAGACGATTGAACTCGTTCTGGTAGCCGAGAACGTCCAGCTTGCCCTGTCTGAGAGAGCAGAATTCCTCACGCATCCTTTCCATGAGACCATCCGGGATGTGGTGCTTCAGGAAGGCATCTCTGAAACATCCCCAGTTGATAGGAAAGCCAGCCCTCATGGCCTGGTAGTTCTCCCACCATGTAGCTGCCTGACCCTTCAGTAGGTAGGTGGCGTACTTGACCTTATCCTCTTCAGCAACATGAGCTATCTCCAGAGCTCTTGCTACGTCACGGATCCAGTCATCAGCATCCAGGGGCTCACGTGTTGCCACGAAAGCTTTTGGGCCCAAGCTGAGGAAGTCCTTGATGGTGACCCTTGGAGCATTCTGGTTGTGTTGCTGGTTAGCCTGGATCTGGGCCATCTGTGTCACCACTTGGGTCATCTGAGCCAACAGTTCCCCCATTGGTGGTGGCGGAGGCGGGTTGTTCCTGGTTGGAGGCATCCTGAACAGAAATTCATTTTAGCACAACAACAGAAAAGGATAGACTTGGTAACCGAAAGATAGATTATTCCGATGCATGAATAGATAACCAACAGGTACATCATCACATGTTCAAATACATCAGAATATCCAACAGACCAATACATGGTTCGAAAACGAAAGGATAAACTAGACACAGCTAGTAATGGATACAACGGTACTCCCATGCTCATCACGCAGGACGGCGGTGAGTAGTACGACGAGAGATACGGTGAGGAGGAATCCCACGGAAGTAGGTATCACGACGATCCATGTAGATAGGAACTGCTCTGAGAGCAACTCTCGGTGTGGTGAAGTAGAAAGCGCCCTCTCCCTGTGCTCCATAGCGGGGAATCCCTGTGTAACCAGCTCCGAGGTCGAGAAGTGGGCCTCTAATCGGCTCGTAACCTCCAGCATCTGGCAACGGAAGACCAGCTGGCTGAACGACACGTGCGAAGCGCTCGTCTCCAACAAAGTCTGTGGTGTACGTCGCCAGACGAGTGAGAGCAAGGTGGAGCTGCTCCCTGACTGAGGCTAACTCCTGAGAAAGTGCGGAAGCAACGGCATCACTGTGACTAGCGAACTGGGCAGTGATCTGGAGCCTGGAGCTATCAGTCTCGTAGGTATCCATGTCGCGGTGGACAGTGAAGTGAACTCCCGCTGCCGTGATGTAACCACGGGGGATGTGACGAAAACTGGACTTATCAAACCCCCAGTAGTCAGCACGGAGAACGGTGATACTCACGTACGCTGCCTGCTGCACTGCCATATCCACTGTGGACCCTACTGCCTCGTACTGGTGTGCAATGCTCCTGCCATCATCCGACAGAATGTAGACGATAGCCCGGTAGCAAGTCTGGTCAAACTCTCGCTGGTGCTCGTAGACCTGGTACTCTGGTGCCCAACGGAACCCCAGAAAGGTAACCATGTCTCTCAGCAACTCCGGAAAACCGGCGGTGCTCTCACAGCGAGTCATGCGAACCACCTGCGGATAGTAGTTGAGACCCATCTGCAGATTATTTGGAAGGTTTTGATTAGACTCCGGTAGATGAAAAAGGATGTGTAAGAACAACAACAAGGTTCAACGGACGAAAAGGATGTTGAAAAGAACATGATATCGAAGCAACATCGGGAAAACGAGACCAAAAATCCTGAGGTACTACAGAGAACCCAAAACACGTGAAATCCTAACTTGAAAGTTTAGGTGAGAACAGAAAACAACGTTGCACTTCCTTACCAGAAAAAGGGTGGGTGGGTGGGGAAAGAAGAAAAATGGCAGAATTCCTACTCTCACGTTTCATTTTTCCTATATAGCTACAAAATAGTTTCTAGACTCAACTGCGACCAGTAAAAAGGGATCCTACAGGCAGACAGGCTCTGATACCATTTGTCGCACCCAGGGTTTCTAGAGGATACTCCTCGCACGAACTGGAAGTCAGGTGCTTGGATTATGGGGCATAACTGCTCCCACGTCCCAGCTTCCTGGTAGGCCTGCGCTTATGCGCGACAACACAAGCCCTGCTTCCACCGTCGAAGTAAACTATCCGCTAGGAACCTAAGGCACTACTGTCGACGTACTTCATAATCAAACACGCACGGTACGTCATCAGTTTGGTACGAATGATAGCACAGAATGTCTCTAAGACACAAAAGAATGAAATAAGTGCAACTGGCCTTCACTAAGGCAGAAATATCGAATACAGTCATCCAGAGGACACATGTCCCAACATATCATTCATTACAACAGCGGAAGCAATCAAAGGGGTCTGAGTACAGACAAATCCATGGCTTAAGAAGCCGGAGAAAATAAAGAAAAGCGAAGCCCATCCACGTAGGTCTGGATCCTGCCCTGGTCCAGCTAACTACTCGTCTGCAGCGTCGTCGAACTCCACAAAGTAGCCATCCTGGGAAGCATCGTAGTCGTAGTCGTACTCTGCGTAAACCACAGCCCCAACGGGGTCAGTACATCCAAGTACTGGCAAGAAAGACTCACACTTCATCAAAGAGTTACCCGTCAACACAAGCATTGATGCTTGGGATCAACGGAAGAAAGGGGTGATATAAAAGTTGCTGCTGGCTGCTCTGACCAACTACAGAAGATAACTACAAATTCCGGCTAACAGAAAAGATAAGATCGAGGATTGTAACCAACTGAAGGATAACTTCAACCAAACCCATCCTGGATCTCGCCCCTTATCCAAAGAAGCAATCCGAGGATAACTCACACAGTTGTGATAAGGTGAATCAAGTTATTGTGAGAATAACCTATTACTAGTCAGGTTATTAAGCATTGGGTGAAACATGATTGATCATTATGTTGAAGTTGTCCTGAGTACTTGTTAGCCAGTACTTTCACCAAGTAATCCATAACCGCGGAAAACACGGCTTCTCGAGAAGATTATCCCTGCAGGGTTGCACCAATTTGGCCGTACACTCAAGAATAACCCGCCAGATGGAAATGCATTTCCACCAAGCGGGGTATTCTACACAACCAACCATTCCTCGCATCAAGCCCAAAGCACCTTGGGCGCACGGCTAATCGAGCCCAGAAGAAAATGGACCCTCATAGCACTCTAAGAACGTGTCCCCCTATATGCCGACTACAAAAGTTCCACCCTGCGCTGGGCTCGCAAAAACATGCATGCGGCAAATGGAAACACGAACTAAATGAGGCGATTTGGACGAGATGCGAATCAGGTCAAGTTGAGGGGGGCGCCCATACTTGCTTCCCAAATGCGGGTAGTGCGCTCATCATGGATCAGTAGACAAGACCCTTTTCCTATTAGGGTCGACACTAGCAGGCTCCAAAACCACTCATGGGCCTCCTGCCGGTGCCTTATCATCAAATTATTATTACAATTAGCAATTAACAGGATTGATTGATTAACATCGAGCCCCCGGTACAAGATAATAAGATAGTAACAGTAGTAACCGACAACAGACTCGAGTGAAAGCAACCCTAAGCATACTAGATAAGAACAGGCACAAGCAATGGCTGTAGGTATGGAGGCGGTGGCAATATCATGGCTCAGGGAATCATGTGATAGGTTCGGAGAACAAGCAACGATACATAGGGCTAGCAATAGTAGACAAAAGGATAGTATCGACAACAAGTGTGGAAAGGAACTCGTTGATTCATGTGAGTGATAACTTGCCTGGCAGCTCAGCCTCGTACTGGGCTAGGTCCTGAGTAGTGGTGTCGTAAGGCTCGTCGGTACCAACGTCGTCGTCTAATCGAGAAGAAGCAAAAACAACAACGAAGGAAGACGGGCAATCAATACATGGCATAGGTGCACAAACATTGGATGATGCATGTCATGTTTAATAGATGCACCAAACTAAACTAGTTGAGATGAGACACAAGTTTAAATGGATTTCATATGCAAAGGTTGCACATGGAAGCCCATGCTTTAGAGTTGAATTAATTGTTCTATCACTAAGCATCATGTGTAAGTGACTTAGTATGATGCATGCATGATAATAACAATAACATAACAAGTTAAATGCAATTGGAATAATAGTTAACCATTTTAGGAAACATTAATAAGTTGGAAATTTTGTTACTTAAACATGGTACACAAAACAATTATTGTTTTCATCAAGTTAGGGTGTGCAAAACAATTTACAAATTTTATATTTGAAAAGCTTATCAAATTTTAGTTGGATTACATGTTTCACAATTTGAAATTGGACTTAGGATTATTTAATTATGAATTAAACAATATTAAACAATTTTTAATTGAATTAAACAAGATTTAAATAGTTTAGGCAATTTAAATTGTTCAAACCAGAAAACAAATTTTATATTTGAATAGAGTATTCAAAAAGGTGTGAAAAACATATTTTATTTGAATTATTTGAAAACAGTATGAATTAGTTATGAATTATTTCAATTTGCATTTGAATTATTCAAATTTGAAATTTAAATGGATTTTGAAAACTCAAAACAGAACACAAATGGAATATTTGGAAAGTTTATAAAATTTGGATCAGTATACATATAAAGTTTGTATTTATTGGGTTCATATTTTAAAAGTTATTGAATTTTGAAGTTTATAGTTTATTCTGCCCATTTAAAAGAATTGGAAAAAAAATAACAGATTCAGGTTTAAACTTTTGTTACGCGCAGAAAATACACAGCAGCCACTGCCCTGCGGGGCCTAGCCAGCGTGGCGTGTGCGGCAGTGAGGTGGCACATCAGGTCACTGACCTGCGGGCCTGGTCATCGAGGCAGAAACACGGAAAAAAGGACGCGCGAGGGGGGGAATCGAACCCGCACCCTCCTCCTGCGCGCGAAGGCTCACGACCGCTGCGCTGTAACTGAACTTTTGTTCAGAATACAGCTGCACTGGTTTTCAGTTAACGCACACGGCATTGGAGCCAAAACTGACGAACTGCAACTGATGCTTGCAGTCACGGACAGAGGCGTTCGGCCGGTGATCACCACGGCGGATCTCCGGCGGCTCGCGGGTGGCCTAGGTGGTGCGTGCAGGTGCCTCGCGTGCGTGAGTGCTAGAACAGGAGCAAAGGGCGAGGGAGGAGGAGCCGAACAGAGCGCTCACCTCGCTGCTCGTGGTAGAGGTTCAGGCGACGGCAGAAAGCGGCGGACGTTTCCGGCGACGGCGGCGAGGCTAGGAGCCTCCTCGGGCTCAACCGCGATGTCGAACCGGAAGAGGGGAAAGAGGCGGTTCCATTCCCGGTGGCGGTGGCGCCTCGAGGTGAGGGTGTGGCCGGCGACGAGGGGAAGAGGTGGCGCTTGGTGGTCGGTTTCAGAGATCGTCGTGTGGACTTCTTCAGAGGAAAGCAGAGAGCTTTGGGGGGGAGAGGAAGAGAAGTGGCGGCGCAGAGGGATGGAGCTTAGGGTTGAGGGGCAGGAGGAGGTGCCGCGGTGTTTTTATGGAGGAGCAGGGTCAGTACGGCAGCCATCGGAGTGGTTCTGTGGAGGATCAACGATGGAGCTGCTATCGTACGTAGGTGACGCCAGCAGGGGAGAACGACAGCGACGTGGAGAGGTTATCGGGCCAAGGAAAAAAAAACGGGCTGGGCTGGTTGGACCTTAGCTGCTGCTGCTCTCCTCCCTTTTCTATTCTTTTTATTTTGTGTACTGTTTTTTTTTGTAGTTGAGCAATTTGGAAACAAAGCAAAGGCTTTGTTTAAAGAAAAATTTGGGATAAAAAAAAGGATAAACTTCTTAGTTGAAAAGCAACCTTTTGGGTAGTTGTTGTTTTCAAAACTTTATTGTTTGCTTGCTATTTTAAAGTTAACCAATTTAATTGAAAATTACAATAATACTTAATATTGGAAAATAAAGCCATTCCCACTAGGGTTTCCCCTAGGGTTTTGGAAGGGTTTAAATAGGGAAAAAGTTTGGTGAGTTGTTATGGTTTCAAATAGGTACTGATTTTTTAAAGGTTGGTTTGAATTTGAAATTGACTTAGAAAATAATGATTGAAAAGGTTGATTGATTAAATTAAGCAACAATTTAAGAGTTGATCCAATATGAAACTAATTGGAAGCAATTGATGTTTTTGGAATTGCAAATCTTTATTTGAGAGATTGTAACAGACAAGTGTGAAAACAAGATTTGATTCATTAAGAAAACAATGCAAACATAAGTAAAACAAATGCAATGAGATGATGACATGATGCATTGCTTGAAAATAAACAAGAAATTGAACCACTAAGGGATGTTTTCATACTTGGATGTTACACCCCTCAACTTGACTCGATTCGCATCTCGTCCAAATCGCCACATTTAGTTCGGGTGTTCCATTTGCTGCATGCATGATCTTGCGAGCCCTTGGTACCCGGGTGGAACTTTCGTAGTCGGCATTTAGGGCGGCGTGGTCTTCCAGTGCTATGAGGGTCCCCTTTTCTTCGGGGGCTCGATTAGCCGCGCACGCACAGCACGTGGTGCTTTGGGCTTGATGCGAAGAAGGGTTGGGTTGTGTTGAGTGCCCCGCTTGGTGGGAGGCATCCCATCTGGCGGGATATTCATACGTGTACGGCTAAATTGGTGCATCCCTGCAGGGTTAAATCTTCTCGAGAAGCCGTGTTTTCCGCGGTTATGGTTGACTTGGTGAAAGTACTGGCTTACAAGTACTCAGGACAACTTGAACCTAATGATTAACCATATTACCCCCAATGATTAATAACTTGACTAGTAATAGGTTTATTCACACAATAACTTGATTCACCGTTAATCCAACCGTGTGAGTTATCCTCGGATTGCTTCTTCGGATAAGGGGCGAGATCTAGGATGGGTTTGTTTGAAGTTATCTTTCAGTTGGTTACAATACTCGATCTTATCTTCTTTCTGTTAGCCGGAAGTTGTAGTATATCTCCGTAGTTGGTTAGAGCAGCCCGCTGCCGCTTCTTTGCAATAATCCCTTCCTTCCGTTGTACCCAAAGTATTTGTATCTTGTGATGACTGGTTACGCCGGTATCTTGTGAGTATGGGTTTTATCCCCCTTGCCAGTACTTAACCGTACTGACCCACGAATCTCTTTCGTGGCTGCATATTCAACATTGCAGTCAACAGGTTTGAAGTCTGACGACGTTAGCTTGGGAATCCCTCCGGCTTGGCCTGGGCAGGGATTGGACGCTCTCGATTATCTTCAGGACTCTTAGTCCAATTTGGATCTTGTCCGTAGCCGGACGTTTGTTTCTTCCGCTGTTATTTGGTTCTTCGCATTGTATCAGTTGTATCCCTGGCTTGTTCGAGTCATCTTGTATCTATCTGTGTCTGTTGTAATTGTGGAATATTCGTGAACTATTGTAATGTTATCATAAGTGGCAATCTGGAATCGGTTATTATGCGGATTTGGCGGGAATGCTGAAATCTGCATAGTGCCCGATCTCGGGGCGTCACAAAATGGTATCAGAGCCTTGGTTCCGATTCCCGATATTGTTTCGATACGAATGGTTATCGAAGCAACGGGTCCGCAAAGCCTGTAGGATAACCTAGCTAACGGTCGTTGTTTCTAGAGTGTCAAAAGCTATTTCTGCTAAACTATTTTTGGAACATCTCAATAGGATTCTTGTTTTCTCCTTACCTATATTCTACTTCTCCTTCTATCTCATTTGTTTTGGAGTCTACTCTCGTACTCAATCTTTCAAAGTGTTAGGATCCTACGTGGGTGGACGTTTTCTGAGCCTTTAACCTAATAGGTTCGATCATCGGAAGATTCCTGGTGGGAGAAGATCGTCATCAACCCGAGCCAGATTCTCTTGTTAGTGGTGTCGAGAAGCCTTGTTAGTGGCGTCGAGGAGATCAACTGGAAGCATGAAGAATCGATAGTCGAACTTCTTTCCCCTCCCGGGTTAGCAGGTGGATTGCGAGGGCGCAATCCCTTGTTAGTGGTGTCGTCTGTAACGGCCGGGGTTTCCCCGAATAGAAATTGTTTGTTTGTTTTTCTTTGTCGCATCATAGCATCACATCTTCATGCATTTTAAATTGTCCACCAAATTAAATTGCCTAAAAACCTTGTTTTTCTAAATTTCTTAAAACTATTTTATTGCCTCCCAGCTATTTACTTTTCCTTTAAGACGTTTTGTCAAAAGAAAAAAAAAGAAAAGAAAAAAAAACCAAACAGCAACGCACACAGCACCACACACCTGACCCACACACGCACACATCCAGGCCTAAACACAACGCACACACCCAGGCCTCACGCACGCAACCCCTAGGCCCTCACGCAAACACACAGAACACAACACCACGCACGCCACACCCAAACACACCGCACACGCACGCACAGGAGGAGGGGATCGATCGAGCGATCCCCTCGTCCTCCTGCCTCTACCCTCGAGCGCCGCCAGGGGAGGGCGAACCTCGACCCCATCCCGTCGCCCCTCTCCTCCAGCCGACCACCTCCGGCCGCTCCTCTCCACCTCGCCTTCCCCCTTCCTCTCCCCTCCCCCTCGGCCGCCGTCTCCTCTCCCTCTCCTCCGTCCCGCCATGGCCGCCCTCCCAAGCTCCGGCCGGCCCGCCTCCAACCATCGCCGGAGATGGCGCCGCCGGCCCCTGGCCCCTCTCCCGTCGCCTCCTCTCCTCCTTCCCTGCCTCGCCCCACCTCCATGGCAGCTCCGCCTCCGGCCGTCCTCGGCGAGTCCGCGCTGGCCCGACCACCGCCCCGACGCCACCAGCTCCTCCTCTCTCGGTTCCATGTCCTGGCGCCGCCCATGCCCCATGTTATCATTTCGGTCAAGGAGCTCGTCGCCATCTGCCGCCAAGAGGGTGTCGACAAGGTGTTTGTCGATGCTGCACACTCCATTGGGCAAGTCCCAGTTGATGTTCTTGATATTGGGGCCGATTTCTACACTAGCAACCTCCACAAGTGGTTCTTTTGTTCCCCCGTCGTGGACGTTGTCACTTCGTGTGTGTCTCGCCGCCTACGTGCGCGTTCGCCAAATTCCCGTCGCCAGGTCCGAGCACCGAGACATCGCCAAGTTCTTCCTCGACACATACATCATCGACAAGATCGGCCCCGACATGTACCTCGTCGACAAGATCCGCCACGACGCCATGACCGACAACGACCACGGGGATGTGTGGGATCGAATACCGACCACCGACACGATCTCTCGTCGCTCGCTGTGTTCGCTTTGCGTTGGCCGCCTTCGTGCGCGCCCGAAGACCGGGACCGTGAGGTTCGCCTCCGACCCCGAAGACGGTGTTGTTACGGTTCGCCCACGACTACTACGACTACACCGGCTCCGGACGGTGAACGACTACATCGACGACGATGATCGTGTGGTTTGAGAACGAACGCCTACTTCCTCTTCGGACCTCGATGAAAAGATCGACAACGACCACCGATGACGTGAACGACTACCTCGGCTACGGAACAAGAACGACTACTTCTCCTACTACAACGACGTCGACTACTTCCTCTATGACTCGAAGACCTCGACTTCGACTACATCGACAACGGAATGTCTACTTCCCCTCCTACGACGACTTCGTCTACTTCCTCTTCTTCGTCTACTTCCTCCACGTTCCGAAGTTTCCGGCGTTGACCCCGGCGATCCTCTTTCCAACGTGCGAACCCAAAACCCAAACCCCTATACCTATGCCCTATTTTCTATAACATATCAACTACAATTAAAATGTCATCTCATTCATGTGTTGCATTGCATTTTTTGTGGGTAGATAAATAACGTGAACCTCCTAAATTAAATGTTGGGCTTCCGGCTCAATTTAAATTGATTTAAAATTGCATAAATCATAACTAATTCAATTCAACTCCAAATGTGGAAAGTAAAATATGTTTTCCAATCAAAATTCTCTAAACTTTGCAAATATCAACTTTGTTTTCTGTTTTGAATAATTTAAATTGCTTAAAACAACTATTTCTTAATTAATGCATTTAAAATTGCTAATTTGATAACTTGCTCATTTTAATTCCCAATCCAACAAATAAAATATGTTTTCATACCAGAAAAATGCACTTAACATGTTCATGCCATCCATGTTCATGTTTGCACCTTGAATGTTGCATTTGTAGTAGTGTTATGTATGTTCACCTAATAAATAAATATGGAATGTGTTGGGGTATTTAATTCAATTGTTGCCCTATTCCATTTAATATTGAATAGATCACCTCTACCTTGTTTAAACCTGTTAATCAACATTTAATATTGATGGTTAGCTAAACAACTTGAACCAATCTCTATTTCTCTGGACTCCGGTTCCGATTAAATTGCTTAAGTTGTTTCCCCTGTTGCATCTTGCCATGCCATGCATATAAAATATGATCATGCTGGATCTTTTGGCCGCCGTAGTAATTGTTGCATCCGGTGTTTCTTTTAGTTAGTTGCTTCTTCGCGGATAGGACGTTGAGATGATGTGAGCAACGACAAGTTCTGCTACCTTGCGGGATCTCAGGCAAGTATACTCACTTGCTGCCAAATGGCTGCCTTTCATCACTTGTTACCGATACTTTCCGTTGTTCTTTTCTGCTAGCCTTAGTAGTAGTTGTTTCTGTTACGAACCTATCACATGAATCCTTTAACCCTGATATTGCCTCACCTCCATACCTATAACCATTGTTTGTTGCCCGTGTCTTACTAGCATGCTTAGGGTTGTTTTGCTCGAGTCTGTTACCCGTTACTTCCTGTTACCACTCTATTATGTTCTGGGGGTTCGATGGTTAATCAATCAATCATGCTACTGTTATTGTTTAATAATAAATTTGATGATAAGGCACCGGCAGGAGGCCCAGGGTGGTTTTGAGGCCTGCTAGTGTCGACCCTAATAGGAAAAGAGTCTTGTCTACTGATCCATGATGAGCGCACTACCCGCATGTGGGAAGCGAGTATGGGCGCCCCCCTCAACTTGACTCGATTCGCATCTCGTCCAAATCGCCACATTTAGTTCGGGTGTTCCATTTGCTGCATGCATGATCTTGCGAGCCCTTGGTACCCGGGTGGAACTTTCGTAGTCGGCATTTAGGGCGGCGTGGTCTTCCAGTGCTATGAGGGTCCCCTTTTCTTCGGGGGCTCGATTAGCCGCGCACGCACAACACGTGGTGCTTTGGGCTTGATGCGAAGAAGGGTTGGGTTGTGTTGAGTGCCCCGCTTGGTGGGAGGCATCCCATCTGGCGGGATATTCATACGTGTACGGCTAAATTGGTGCATCCCTGCAGGGTTAAATCTTCTCGAGAAGCCGTGTTTTCCGCGGTTATGGTTGACTTGGTGAAAGTACTGGCTTACAAGTACTCAGGACAACTTGAACCTAATGATTAACCATATTACCCCCAATGATTAATAACTTGACTAGTAATAGGTTTATTCACACAATAACTTGATTCACCGTTAATCCAACCGTGTGAGTTATCCTCGGATTGCTTCTTCGGATAAGGGGCGAGATCCAGGATGGGTTTGTTTGAAGTTATCTTTCAGTTGGTTACAATACTCGATCTTATCTTCTTTCTGTTAGCCGGAAGTTGTAGTATATCTCCGTAGTTGGTTAGAGCAGCCCGCTGCCGCTTCTTTGCAATAATCCCTTCCTTCCGTTGTACCCAAAGTATTTGTATCTTGTGATGACTGGTTACGCCGGTATCTTGTGAGTATGGGTTTTATCCCCCTTGCCAGTACTTAACCGTACTGACCCACGAATCTCTTTCGTGGCTGCATATTCAACATTGCAGTCAACAGGTTTGAAGTCTGATGACGTTAGCTTGGGAATCCCTCCGGCTTGGCCTGGGCAGGGATTGGACGCTCTCGGTTATCTTCAGGACTCTTAGTCCAATTTGGATCTTGTCCGTAGCCGGACGTTTGTTTCTTCCGCTGTTATTTGGTTCTTCGCATTGTATCAGTTGTATCCCTGGCTTGTTCGAGTCATCTTGTATCTATCTGTTTCTGTTGTAATTGTGGAATATTCGTGAACTATTGTAATGTTATCATAAGTGGCAATCTGGAATCGGTTATTATGCGGATTTGGCGGGAATGCTGAAATCTGCATAGTGCCCGATCTCGGGGCGTCACACCTTCACGACGTCTTCCATGTGGGCTTACTGAAGGCCTACCGAGGGGATCCTCCTACAGAGCCACCGGCACTCCCTCCTACTTCTGATGGCCACCTCCTTCTAGTTCCCGAGAAGTTGTTGAAGGCGCAACAACGTCGGGGCGTCTGGCATGTACTGGCGCAGTGGGCCGGGATGCCCGAGGAGGAGGCGACATGGGAGAAGCTCAACGAGTTCCGCCAGCAGTTTCCAGAAGTTCAGCTCGAGGACGAGCTGTTTGAGAAGGCGGAAAGAGATGCTATGACCGGTATTACGTACAGACGGAAAAATCCCATTAGTGCATCAGATTAGGGGCTTAGCCCAATTTATATTTATTTGTTTTAGCTGGAGGATTATATAAACACTTGTATGCCACGTTTGGAGGTACACAATAAATCATAATTGTTGTCGTCTCCCTCAGGAGGAGATGGAATTCCCTAAACCCTAGCCGCCTCAACCGAGTCGCCGCCTCCCTCCCTCCTCGCGGCCACGGCGCCTAGCCGCCGGCCGCCGCGCCTCCAGCCTCGCCGTCTGCACTTCCACCCCTACAACCTACGTCCGAGAGCTGGTAGAACCCTAGCCTCTACCAGATATAGGCCCAAGTATAAAGCTAGATACAATTGCCTAGTACAATTTTTGTTTGCAGAACTAACTCCATTCTACCGAAAGTAGAATCTAGAACAATAACTATCAATCAGAAATAGAGGGAGAATCCTAGCTAGAAGATTTTAATGAAACCGTAGCTTACAAAATAAAGGCCGCTTAATTTAGATGTACACTTGAAAGCTTCTTCTACTTTCTTAGCTAAAAATGTTTCTTTATAATATATGCCAGAAGATATGTTTATTGAATTATCTTGGAATCATATAAAACAACTTTACAGGTTTGGCCATGTACATTGGTTCTAGCAGGACACCACTCATGCGTTATTTAACCGCTTGAATATTCGGATTAAAGCTAGATCTCCAGGGCAAATTGCAGATGAGGAGGAAAATCAGGTGTCCGAAAAAAATAAACTCTTAAATTTGAATGCTTGTGTCAACCAGCATTGATTTCGGAGATGGGACTATCTAACATCCTAGCCCTCTTCTACTCTCACTGTAGGAGAGCTGGAGAAGAACCTGAGACTCCCAATGATGATCACTCTGAAGAAAACATCTCGCACAGACCATGCCGGCACATCAAGCTTTGACTCGAAAGGTCCCAATTTGAAAGTGTAATTGCCACAAAAGTGAGTGCTACAGGATGCAAAATTTCCATCGGGACACATGTAGTCATGCTGCAGCCAACTAATGCACGTGGAACCTGATGGCTCTGGCAGTCGCTTGTCCTCGGTGGTCCACTGTAAGAGACTGAATCCTGCAACCTGATTAGACCTTTGTACTATATTGCCCCAGATGGGATTCATGGGTGACCAAATTACCTATATGACAAAAATTGGGCTGATAAAGATGGTAGGCTGACTGTTTCATCATATATTTTTCAAGAACAATGTCATGCCTGGATAGAGGGAGATCCTTCATTTTAAAGGGAAATTGACGTTCACTGATTCGTTATATGCCAAGGAGCTAGTGGTCAATATTGTAGCAATAACATTGAATATTATGAGTACTTTGGATCAGCTCCATTCCTGCAAACAGACATAACATGACTTTGGAAACAACGGATGCTCATTTTTACGCTCTTTAACTGAAATGTTAAAATATTTCTAAAATTGCAAAAAGAAATTTTCTAAAGTAATATATATATATATATATATATTTTATTTCCCTTGCAGTTTGTTTAAAATTGCTTTTGGCAATTCTAGAGGTTCCAAAAAGAAACACTATGCATAGTTGAATTGCATATGAGACTTGTAACAACATCTCTTGAGGCCTGGAAGCTAAAATGTCTTCAAGCAATATGCATATATCAATAGGATATGATGATGGCTAATTTACTGAACCTAGGATCAATACATGAGTTGTGAACATATATTTATTCTACAAAAACAACCAATAGCCCAATTTAATTACTCCTATATATGGCTGTCAACAAAATGAGGAGAGGAGTTTACAACTTTGGAGCGGCCTTCTGTAGCAGCTCACTTATGCAAACCGCAAGATATACCTGAAAACATATTCATGGAACTTTTGGGTAAGAAAATGACACCTGTAGGAGTGTTTACAAGAGCATATATCTCAAAAAAGGATATTACATACGTATATCTTCGATGGTACAAGAGTACTACTATGGTCCATGTTACTTCGATGGACAGAGTATAGTTTTTAGTTGTTCCTCGAAGCCAAAACGTGAAAGGTATATAAGATTTACCTACGTAAAGTTAATGGAAAAGCAATTACTCATGAATGTGACAAATCTCTGTCCAGAACCTCAAAAGAAGTAATAAAAGATGTGAAAGCAACCCTTTTCTGAATCTTAGTGTTAACAACAACCTATCGTACTACAGTGGTGAGGCAATCAGATGGAATCACACAGGAATTCACTCATACATGTCGATTTCAGATACGCTTCTCCTTCAATTCAGGTAGCCTTACAGAGGAAGAGGAGAAGGGGAATTACAGAGAAAGTTCGACCAGGCCGAAGCCGTCCAATATTCGCCAACCAGTACCGGGAGCATCGTCACCCTTAAGTAGTCGAGCCTATCGTGGGTTGACAGCTCAGCCTCATTGCCACACGCTGCGTGGGTAGCGTGTGCTTTCTTTCCTCAGACGCTTCTCTCTGAGAGCTTCTGCCTGTGGGCCCGATAGATCAGCGCTGACATTCCCCCCTTCTTGGAATTCGGCTTGTCCCCAAGCCGGAGCTCGCGGAAAACGCCGCTTAAAATCATCGATGTCTTCCCAGGTAGCAAGACTCTCAGGTTGCCCAGACCACTGAATAAGAGCTTGACCTACAAACAAGGAACCTTGCTGCCGAAGACGGCGTTGCAACACTCGATACGGGACCGCAAGGACGTCCAATGGAGAAGGTAATGTATGCTGTACCTGAACCTTGGGACCGACAGCTTTCTTAAGCTGAGAAACATGGATCACAGGGTGTATCTTGCTCGCAGCTGGTAGTGCCAATCGATAAGCCACTGATCCAATTCGCTCGAGTACCTCGTAAGGGCCATAGTACTTGAAAAGAAGCTTATGATGAGCACGAGGAGCCACTGATGACTGTATATAAGGTTGAAGCTTGAGAAACACAGTATCACCAACGACAAATGAACGCTCTGTACGTTTTTTATCAGCCTGATGCTTCATTCGGAGTCGAACACGTTCCAGGTGTTGCCGCAGTACTTCTTGCATAAGCTGACGTTCATCTAGCCAAGCTTGCAAGTCCGGGACAGAACAACTACTATCTGAGGTCAGACCCAATTGACGGGGAGATCTGTTGTACAGAACTTCAAAAGGGGATTTACCAAGTGCTGAATGAAAGCTAGTATTGTACCAGAACTCAGCTAATGTCAGCCATTGCATCCATTTAGTAGGGCAAGCATGAGCAAAACACCGTAAGTACCCTTCCAAACACTGATTGACACGCTCCGTCTGGCCGTCAGATTGAGGGTGATAAGAAGAGCTCATAGCAAGTTGTGTTCCTGTCAATTCAAATAACTGTCGCCAGAACTGACTGTTGAACACACGGTCGCGATCAGAGACAATTTGCTCGGGCGAACCATGCAATTTATAGACGTTGTCAAAGAATGCATGGGCCACTGTCGAAGCAGAAAAAGGATGTGCCAGAGGTATGAAGTGCGCAAACCTGCTAAACTTATCCACAACCACTAAGATGCAGTTGTATCTTCCTGAGCGCGGCAAGCCTTCGATAAAATCCATAGAAATAACCTGCCAAGCAGAGTCAGGTACAGGCAAGGGTTGCAGCATTCCCGGATATTTAACACGCTCAGGTTTAGCCTGTTGGCAGATGGAGCATTCCTTAACGAATTGATGCACTGCTTTTGTCATTCCTTGCCAATAAAACAGTTGTTTAATGCGCCTCAAAGTCACAGGAATTCCAGAGTGACCCCCAATTGGGCTGGCATGAAATGCCTTAATGATTTGTAGCTGCAATTCACAGTTTGCTGGCAGCCAAATCCTGTTCTTCTTGCGAATGATACCATCTGACAAGGTATAGTTGTCTACAGGTTCAGAAGAAATAGCTAATCGCTACAACAATGCTTGGGCCGTGGAATCCTGTTGATATGCATCCATAATGGTCATTATCCAGACGGGTTGTGGTTTGGAAATAGCATTCACAACCATATCTGGGTGGGGTTGTCTAGAGAGTGCATCAGCGACACGGTTATCTGATCCCTTTTTATAAGCAATTCGATATTGCATGCCCATGAGTTTAGCAAGCACCTTATGTTGCCAAGGAGTATGCAAACGTTGACCAGCCAGGTGAGTGAGGCTTGCATGATCAGTTCTGATAAGAAATTCTTGGTGCTGCAAATAGGCTCTCCATTGTTCGACAGCCAGCAATATAGCCATATATTCTTTTTCATAAGTGGACAAACCCTTCATTCGTGGGCCCAGAGCTTTACTGACAAAGGCTAGTGGGTGCTCGTTCTGTAGAAGAACAGCTCCAATTCCCTGCTCAGAGGCATCAGTCTCAACAACAAACTTGGATTTAAAATCTGGCAACGCCAATACAGGAGAGGAAATGAGTGCATTCTTGAGTGCCTGAAATGCTACAGCACACTCAGATGTCCAGAGATAATGCACATACTTCTTGAGCAATTGAGTAAGTGGTCGACTGATAGAAGCATAACTTCTCACAAACTTCCTATAGTAACCCGCTAGACCAAGGAAACTACGAAGTTGCTTGACATCTATAGGCACAGGCCAGTCTCGAATTGCTGCAATCTTAGTCTCATCTGTTGCTACTCCCTGTGCTGAAATAACATGCCCTAAATAATGCACACTTGGCTGAGCAAAGGAGCATTTGGACAATTTTACCTTCCACTGATTTTGCATAAGAGCTTGTAGTATTTCTTCCAAATGTTGCAGATGTGCTTCAAAGGAGTGGCTATACACCAGTATATCATCAAAGAACACTAAAGCACTCTTGCGAAGGAAAGGGGCCAAGGTTCTGTTCATTTCGGCTTGGAAGGTAGCAGGTGCACCTGTAAGTCCAAAGGCCATGACAGTAAATTCAAAGTGACCGTGATGTGTGTGAAATGCTGTTTTATACTCGTCGCCTTCAGTTAGACGGATCTGATGATAACCGGCCCTGAGGTCCAACTTGGAAAACCACGAAGCGCCATGTAATTCATCTAGAAGTTCATCAATTACAGGCAGAGGGTATTTACTTTTCACTGTCAAGGCATTCAGATGGCGATAATCGACACAAGGACGCCATGTTTTATCTTTCTTACGAACCATAATCAATGGAGAAGCAAAATTGCTGTGGCTTGGCCTGATAACTCCTGAAGCAAGCATTTCACTGATTTGTTTTTCAACCTCATTTTTCAACTCTGGAGTGAAACGATAGGGCCTAATCTGCACTGGTCTAGCACCTTCAATCAGAGGAATCGAATGAGATACCTCCCTATGTGGTGGTAGTCCTGTAGGCGCTTCAAAGACTGATGGAAATGACGCCACTAAAGCTTGAACAGATGGGTGGATAACTGATTTTTCCTCTGTATTACTCTGCAGTAACTGTATCTGTATCATGGTGCACTCAGAGACATCAGGACTTTTTCCTTGCAAACAAATCCAGCGCCCTTGGACCTGGAAGGCCAACCACTTAGCACTCCAATCAACAATTTGGGGACTGTGTAAAGCAAGCCAATCCATACCAATGATACCATCATAACCTTGCAACAGTAGAATTTTGAAAGTAGTACAGAATTCCATATTTTCACACATCCATTTACACTGAGGTATATAATGATTGCATTGCAAAATGCCTCCACCAGCAACCTTCACTCGACGAGGAGAAGCCAAGGACACATGTCCTGGAATAGTTGAAGCAATAGAATCACTCAAAAATGAGTTGCTACTTCCAGAATCTAAAAGGAACACCACCGGTTTGTTTTGAACAAGACAATGTAAGATTATGGACTGCTCCGGTGCCATTTCACCAGGGCTAACATCAGCAATATGCATGATTTCCATGTCAACAGCAGTATCACCAGTTTCACTGCTTCCAGGTGGAGAAGTAAACAGGAAGTCCACCATTTCTTGCACAACATGCAGCTGCACAGTGGCTTGACACTTATGGTCCTTGAACCATCGTTCACCACAAGTGAAACATAATCCTTTTGCACGCCTATAGTTCTTCAGAGTTGTGAGTTTATCATCCAGGGGACGAGTGCTGGCAGAGTTTTTATTGTGTTCAATTGGACGACGTTCATCAGCTGTATGAGGTTGTATTGGCATCAAGGGTCGTCGAGGAGCAGACAATGGCACAGAATTATTCGTGACTAAGCCTTCACCAACTTCTTCCTGAACACAAGCAATTGTATAGGCAGTCAACAAATCTTGTGGCATCTGTACCGCGACTAGCACACGCACTGCTGGCTTCAACCCATCTATAAAACGAGTGACATAATGCAGAGGATCAGGTTGCTGCTCATACGCCGATAATTGGTCCATAATTTCAGCAAATTGATGAACATATGCCTCCACTGAGTCGGTTTGAACCAATTTGTACAGACGGCGAATCAACGACTGATGTTCATTCCTCCCAAACCGTAACTGAACTTCCTTGCAAAATTCTGGCCAGGTAAACTTGCGAATAGAAGACTGTACGGATGCTAACCATCTGGCTGCTGGCCCAACAAATTGTAATGAAGCTAATCGAACCCAGAGCTGAGGAGCAGTTTCGTACATCTCGAAATAATCCTCACACTGAATCTGCCACAATTTTGGGTGTTCTCCTTCAAATTTGGGTACATCCATTTTCGGCATGCGAGAACGAGAATGGGGGCGATCAGCAGTATCATCATAGCTATCGACTGAACGGTAATTCACTGCAGCAGTAGAGTTGGGGCGGTTACCTCTTGCCGGAGGTGGGATGTAGGGAGCCGAAGCCCCTACGACCGACCTCCGTGTATTCAGGACGTCGCGGTGCCCATCCAGGCCGGTCTCCGCGTCGCTCGCCGGGGCCTTGTGGTGGGGATCGGGCTCCTCGGTGGCGGCGAGACCCAACTGAGCACGCAGCGTCGATTCGACGCCGTCGGCATACACCTGCATATCCGCGGTGGCCTTGGAGACGCGGGAGCGGATCATCGGCTCCACCGTCTTCGCCATGGCGTCGCTCATCGCCGCGGCGACGGATTGCGAGATAAGCGTCTTGATCTCGAGATGGCGGCGCTCCTGCTGCGCCTCAGCCTCCTTCGCCACCGTCTCATAGACAGCCCGGCCTTCAGCGGAGAGGTTCTCCATGAGCTCCGCACGGATTCGATCGGCAGCGGCGCGAGATCGCGTCTCCAGTATGAAGGTGGGGAAAAATTTGGCTCTGGATACCAGAATGTTAACAACAACCTATCGTACTACAGTGGTGAGGCAATCAGATGGAATCACACAGGAATTCACTCATACATGTCGATTTCAGATACGCTTCTCCTTCAATTCAGGTAGCCTTACAGAGGAAGAGGAGAAGGGGAATTACAGAGAAAGTTCGACCAGGCCGAAGCCGTCCAATATTCGCCAACCAGTACCGGGAGCATCGTCACCCTTAAGTAGTCGAGCCTATCGTGGGTTGACAGCTCAGCCTCATTGCCACACGCTGCGTGGGTAGCGTGTGCTTTCTTTCCTCAGACGCTTCTCTCTGAGAGCTTCTGCCTGTGGGCCCGATAGATCAGCGCTGACACTTAGGTGCCATAATGTTACACAATCTAATTGAACAATATTTGGAGACTATTGTAACGCCTAAGCTCTAAGTAGACAAATAGAAATGTGGGACTTCGATCTAAACTGTACAGGTTTCTTCCTTCTTCTGTTCTATGAATTACGATATACGGGCCTTTGAATAGTAGCACTCTTCAAAGTAGTACACCCTGATTCTGTTTATAAATATGCAACTAATTTTCTGAACAGAGACCAGACATATCTAATGGCATATGACATACAGGCCGCCAGAGACCAGACAAGAATGATGCAGAATCCTATAAAGTTGACTAATTAGTTAAGTAATTCTGAATCACGATCTGCAAATCGAACATAGCTCAAGCCCAATCAGTCTGAAGAAATAGGAATGCTAGCAAACTGTGCATGCTAACTATGTTCGCCACCTGCACATTCAGTACTATGAGTCAAGTACTGTTACCGGTTCTTCAGTAAACAATACCCCACACATTGCACGACCATATCTAAGCAGTAGAAGTTTCAGTAACCAAAAAGTGGCAGGTTTCAGTGGCGGAAGTGCATCGTAACCATGGACGAAAATATGGGAATGGAAAATATAATACGGAGTACTAGTAAAACATAGCTTACTGATTTCAGTTTAGGGAACTGATGACCATTAGCAATGTGGATGGTTCAGACGCGCATAGAGACGGCGTGAATTAGGAGAAGTGAAAGAAAGAAAAGACGTTTTGAAAAAGATGGGATCCTACGTAAGCACTTGCGAAAATCACAGGCTGCAGTTACGTCCGTACTACCCCTTTCTCCCTTTGCAATTTTGTTTCGTTTCCAGTTTTCCACAAGCGGTGCCACTGCCACGCCTCTTTCACAAGACTACAAATAGAGTGAGGGAGAGACGGCCACGAGGCCGCCCGCCCCGGACCAGACAAGGATGAGGAGGAGACGGGTTGCCTCCATCAGCCTCTTCCTACTCCCCATACTACTCTCTGCTGCATCTTCTTCCTCCTCCAGCTCCAGCTCAGATTTCAGCTTCCCACAGCAGAGCAATCTCATCACCCATCTCCCTGGCTTCGAGGGACCACTCCCCTTCCAACTCCAAACAGGGTACCCCCTCCCCTAGCTCTGCTAATCAGCAACGCTTTCACCACTCAATAAATAAATTGATGATGTGAACTATGCATGCCAGGTATGTCGAGGTGGACGCGAGCAATGGTGTCCGCCTCTTCTACTACTTCATCCGGTCGGAGGGGAACCCGGCAGAGGACCCCGTCATGCTCTGGCTCACTGGTGGGCCTGGATGCTCCGCCTTCTCCGGCCTCGTCTACGAGATCGGTACAATCTTCTGCTTCCTTCTCTTTTCCTTTTTTTTTTTTTTGAGGGATGGTGCATCTATCTCTCCGTCTTGATCAAACACTACTCTCCATTCATATGTCTTTTTTTTTTGGACACCATCTCTCCATTCATATGTCTGCTTGGAAACCATCGACACACCTTGTTACTACTCTGTTTGGCTTCCAGGCCACTTGTCCATATGCCGTCCACGTGTCATGAAGCAGAGATACTACTAGCTAGGAGTAGCTGCATGCTGGGTTCTGTGCAACAATTGAACACCGTGCATAAACATTCTACGAGCAAACAAAAACAAATATATGAAGCATCATGTACATGTATATAACTATATATACACCTTTTACTATGTGTGCCCTAAATAATCATGTACATGTGCTGCAGGCCCTCTGCGTTTTGACCGTCACACCTACGTCGATGGCTTGCCTAAGCTGCTCTATAAACCAGACTCGTGGACAAAGGCAGATTCCAATCTCTAATCCATCTTCATCTTCTCCTTATGATTATGACTATACGTGAATCTGACTTGCACATCCCGATCCCACCTAGGTGAGCAATGTTATCTTCCTGGATTCCCCGGTAGGAACTGGCTTCTCATATTCCGTGGCACGGCAAGGATACAAATCAAGTGACACCAAAGCTGTCACGCAAATTGGCATCTTCCTCACAAAGGTCACGTGTTCAATCACCCAGAAACCACCACTAGCTACTAACTGCAGATGCTGACGTTTCTTAGTTCGCATCTATTACAGTGGTTTGATGAGCATCCGGAGTTCTTGTCAAACCCTCTTTACATTGCCGGTGATTCCTACTCTGGTATAATTGTGCCAGCCATCACCCTTGAAATCGCTAAAGGGAAACAAAGTGGAAATGGGCCAGCTCTTAATCTAAAGGTTGGGAAACCCTACAGTAAGCTAACAGAGTGCAACTAGCCTCAACTCACTTCCCTGCTAATGTGACACGTCATAATCAGGGCTACCTTGTGGGCAATCCAGTCACGGACGGAAACTTCGATAATCCATCTAAAGTTCCATTTGCTCATGGGATGGGTCTCATATCTGATGAAATATACCAGGTATTTTTTCTTTGTAAAAATTGACTTTACTACTTGGATCGACGTATTAGCCTCATATATATTGTAGTCGGTACGACTAGTTGCAAGCTGTAGCATATTGCGTTGCAGAGAGAGCTGTAATAACTCTCAATGGGGGGCTTTTTACGGTAGGGACAAGAAACTATTGACCGTTCAAGTTAGCAAATCTGATGGTCCAAATTGATCGATACTTGCTAATTGGAAGAGTAGTATTTTTTGTTCCAAGGGTAGATTCGGCATATGCAAAAACACAGATCCATCTAATACGGGACCTTCCTTGTACAATATTAGCTTCCGTTGCTTTACCTCCATCAAAATAGATTCTTTAGTTTATCCCTTTACAAACAATTCGTGGATGTGGGCTGCTATTTGGATAACTTTGTCACGGTGCCTAGTTATGGGTGCGGTGCAATTATAACTTTTTTTATGTGTAAGTTAAATTTAAAAGGAGTATACAAATCTCAGCCGACCTATAACCTTAGTCGATTTACAAGTTTGTTCATGTATATCTGAAAAATAATCGGAGTGATGTAATAATTTTTTTAATATTGTAAAATGTGCTCCTTGTTTTCAGAATTCAAAAAAAAAAAGATGTGATTCTTTGCATGGATCTTTACGTTGATTAGATGGTTCTCGGCCTCAAGTCGCCAAATCATATAAAATGTTTGTCTGCTTAATATTTTGTACAAGAAATCAGCTGCAACTAGGAAAAATTGTACGACGATGTCCGCACTTCACTTCTTCACAAGTACACGTGTTTCTTCTTATTTTTTCACACAACTTAATAAATCGGTGATACGGTCAGATGGAGTAAAAGAATGGTAAGGAGCTCCAGTCTAGTCACATGTATGGTAAGAGATCATATCAAATCCCTCAAGAATAATTTCTTACTCATTAAATTTCCTGTAATACCCCTCCCACCAACGGTGGATCTATCTCAATACTACTACTACGTTGGACTAGTAAAATGTACCCTAAAAGATGCCCTCAATGGGCAGTAAAAATGTGTGAATCGTTTGCTAAATACTAGCACAAAATTTCATGCAACTCCTTTGCCTCCACAACTTCTGCATGAGTAGTAAAGAAACTTGTAGATTATTCTTGTAATTTCTACTACTATTATGTTTGCTTTGAGAAATAAGTAATTAAGTCTCCATACTAGTATTATGTTTGCTTTTGCAGTTTAGTTTATCAATATTCTGCGTTTTGCTCTCTTTTTTTCAGGCATACAAGGAGAGCTGCAGCGCAGAGCAAAACAGACAGCAAAGCGTTCGGTGTGCAAGTATCCATGATGTCATTGACGAGGTATCCAATTCTTCCTTTTCTTTGCAGTGACGCTGCTAATTGGTGAGTAGCAATTAAAATGTTCTTTTTTCCTTCATAAAGTGTGTCGAGGACCTATGCCCAAACCATATTCTGGAGCCTCTGTGCACTTTTGCAAGCCCACATGGATACAATCTGAAGCTGAGTTCAGGGGCACGGGAGATGCTCCGGCTCCAAGACTACACTGCCAGGGCTGGGCTTCAACTGTCTGAGATTTCAACAGAGTGCAGAGTTCAGTGACCAAACACAAGTTAATTTGCTCTTCTTCCTTACTACTAGCACCTTTTGCAAAGACTAACCATTCGGATTTGATCACAGACGGCAGAATATCTCATGTCCGCAGCATGGGCAAACAGTGATACAGTCAGAGAGGCTCTTGGTGTCCACAAGGTAATTGACGACAGGTGTCTTGAAAAGCTGTGTGCATCGTTTCGATGCAGAGGCTGGGCTTCTCCCCGTTTCTAAAAAAAAGGTGTCTTGACTACACACTAGCTGCTTCCTGCTTTGGTAACTTTGACCCTGCTCTACATATTGCAGGGAACAGTTCCTTTGTGGCTAAGATGCAACTACGACATACTGTACACAAATGATATTCGCAGTTCAGTGAAACATCATCTCGATGTTACCACCAGAGGCTACAGGTGTCTAGTTTACAGTGGCGATCATGACATGGTCATACCTTTCATCGGCACGCAAGCCTGGATCAGGTCTCTGAATTTCTCGGTTGTGAACGAGTGGAGACCATGGTATGTCGATGCACAAGTGGCAGGGTGAGTCGAATTACAACAGCTAGCTGAGAATGGAACAAAACAAACTCTAGCTTCTCCTTTGCATGCCAGGCTACTTCGAGAATGGAACCAAAAAAACTCTAAATTTTCTTATATGCAGATATACAAGGTCATACTCGAATAACCTCACATTCGCAACCGTGAAGGTACGGATGTCCTCCTATCCCATTTTTTATTTCTGTGCACAGGCTGCGTTTAACAAGGCCAGTGCACAATTTTCTAACGAACAAGAGCGATGGCTACACTGAATGTAATGCATATTTTGTGTGTGCTTGTTAATTAGGGCGGTGGACATACTGCTCCAGAGTACATGCCAAAGCAGTGCCTTGCTATGTTTGCAAGATGGGTTTCTGGTGAACCTCTTTGATGTTGCCAATTGCAGCCTCAGATGGTGGTTACTGTGTGCATCAAACTGATGGTGTACCAGGACAGGCAACATGGTCTAGAAGGAAGAGAACGTATCTTTTTTTGTTTCCTCAGTAGTGAAACATCATTCACCAATCGGGATATAATAAAATTGGGAGGCTCCTCTAACCAAACAGACCTCCCAACTTGTTTTTTTTTTTGGGATAAAGGGATCTTCATTAATAAAAAAGTCGGAAGTATTACACCCGTCTTCTGCATAGCTAGGATGCACACAGCTCCAACAGGTTCATAAGTCTCCGAACAATAGAAAGTAAAATAGGCGAAATACATATCATAATAAGAAACTATAAAAACGCCTATGAATATGGAGACCAGATCCGAACCTTATGTTGCCATCCATGTTGGGAAAACAATCCCCTCACCGCCTCCTCCAACTGTGAAGATACCTCCGAAAACAGGTCATGCTGCTCCACACGCTGAAGGAGGGACCATGATCGGAGCGCAACTGTAGATAACCTGCATAACAGAAAAATTCTTATCGTTAAAATTTTTGTCATTTCTACATAGCCATAGCCGACCAAATAATGGAAATCGCTCCCATCCTAATAAGAATCTTAAAGTAGGGTCCACACCGTTTAGCCAATTGTCAAAAATATTGACAACGCTACGTGGGGGGAATAAGGTAGAACCTATCTGGATGGCTGAGCATATAGACCTATCAAACTTATACCGGAAGAATAAATGTTTAATGGTCTCGTCGTGATGTCAAAAGACACACTTTTTACTTCTATGCCAATTGCATTTCGCAAGGTTATCCTTTGTAAGAATTCATCCTTGACAAGATACCACGCAAACACACTAGTTTTTAGCGGGATCTTCATCTTCTAATTTTTCTTATTATTATCGACTGGATGGACTAACACTTTGCACATACAATCAACCGAAAAAATTCCATTCTTGTTGAGATTCCATTGAAATTCCCTGCGACAGCTGGAGAGAGTCTAGTCGTAGTAGCAAAGCATTCCATGATGCTTGCCTAGAACCAAATAGACTTCTTATGAACAAAAAATTCGATGGGGAAGATCCCATTTCCTTGGCGAGTGTGTCGCCTTTGTATCACACAATATTCTATAAAACCGTATATTGTTCTCGAAGCGTGTCTTAACCTAGAAAGTTGTCCTCCCAAAACCTAATTTCTGAACCATCCTTAACTGTTAAAGATCCATATGGGAAGAAGAAACTCTTTGTTGCCATAAGGACAGTACAGAAGTGTGAATCACCAGGTTTCCAAAGCAACTGAGGTAAGGTTTTTTAACACACATACTTCCTCCTTAGGAGGGTTTGACATACCCCTTCTTCAGCGAGAAGGTTGAAGATCCATTTACCAAGTAGGGACCTATTCTTCACCTCAAGGTCATGAATTCTGAGACCACCCTGATCTTTGGGATGGAAAACCACACTCCAATTACACGGTGGATACTTTTTTATCGCTATCACCTTGTCAGAAGAATCTTGATAAGAAATAATCCAACCGTTTTAAGACTCCTTTTGGAAGTTGGAAGAAAAATATCATATACAGTACCATGTTAGATAGTACTGAATTTATGAGAACGAATCTACCTCCCAAGGATA
This sequence comes from Alopecurus myosuroides, assembly GCA_028641055.1. Classification (NCBI taxonomy): domain Eukaryota; kingdom Viridiplantae; phylum Streptophyta; class Magnoliopsida; order Poales; family Poaceae; genus Alopecurus; species Alopecurus myosuroides. The sequence goes on along the minus strand of CM054059.1, from coordinate 360,285,979 downwards.
ATAGTTTGCCTTTCCAACTGTTTAACCAAGTTTGAAGTCTCTCCTCCACCACTTTCCATTCGGCATTTCAGAGCCCCCAATAATGAATTAGAATACCCAGAAACCTAATAGAAAATTGGCCTTTTCCGCAACCGAATAAATCATCATACACCGAGGCACTTTCTTGAGCCTCACCAAAACAAAACAATTCACTTTATGGAAATTGATATTTAGACCCGATAATTGCTCAGACACATACAAAATTAACTTTAAGTTTCGAGATTTTGTTATGTCATGTTCCATCAAGAGAATTGTATCGTCGGCATATTGAAGAATGGTTAAGCCACCATCAACTAGATGTGGAATTACGCCTTCAATTTGGTCATCATACTTTGTACGTTCAATGATAACCGCTAGCACATCAGCCACAATGTTAAACAACATTGGCGATAATGGGTCACCTTGCCTCAGACCTTTTTTGTCTGAAAGTATTTTTCAATGTCATCATTGACTTCAATGGCTACACTTCCTCTCGAAACAAAGTTATGGATTAACGCACGCCATTCATCAGAAAAACTTTCATTCTGAGAGTCTGTTGAAGGAAAGACCAATTAATCTTATCATAAGCCTTCTCAAAATCAATTTTCAACATTATCCCATTCAAATTTTCCTATGTAGTTCGTGGGCTGCTTCATGCAAGATGACCACCCCATCTAGGATATTGCATCCTTGAATAAATGCAGTCTGAGAAGGACGAGCCAGATGGTCTGCCATATTTTTCGGCCAAGTCGTAGCGACTCTAGTGAATATTTTAAAACTAACATTAAGAAGATAGATAGGTCTAAATTACTGAATCCTTTCTGATTCATTAAGCCGAGGTAGTAAAATAATTTCACCAAAATTTAGAAGGAACAATTCTATTTTTCCATCGTGAAGACAACTAAAAAAATTGAGAAGGTCAAACTTGATAACATCCCACAAGTTCTGGAAAAACTCCTCTAGAAACCATCAGGGTCATGGGCTTTGTTGTGTTCAATTTGGAAAAACTCTTTTTTTTACTTCACCCTCTGTATATAGGGCAGTAAGTAAGCTATTTTCCACATCTGGGGGATGTCACCTGTTCGAGGCTCATCCACATAAAATTTTCCTAACTCGGGTGCTCCAAGCAAACCTTTATAGTAATTAGTAATGTACGACTTAAGTTTCTCATGGCCCTCTTGCCGAGTTGCGCAACGAGAATTTAATTTTTGTGCCAAACTTGCTACGCGACAACCAAGACCTTGCTATGCAGATATAAGTAAATATAAATTCCAAGATCTATTTTTCGAGATTGTATACCAGACACCGCAGTAGCAGAAGAGGTGTCTATGACGATGTCGATGAAGCACGTAGATTCTCACGCACCATCCTGTGGGTGAGGATTTTGCCGACTCCCCGTATCCAGCACCGTGGTCTAGAAGAGTGAGGGTTGCACGTGTTACCCCTGTGAGAGTATGCACACATACGTCTGGGAAAATTTTGTAGCGCTTTGCCGTCTAGGACTTAGTATTGAAGGTATATATGAAGGTGAAGTTCTCAACACATCAGAGAGAGAGAGAGGGAGGGAGGGAGGGAGGGAGGGAGGGAGAGAGAGAGGGAGAGAGGGAGAGAGAGAGAGAGAGGGAGAGAGGGAGAGAGGGAGAGAGAGAGAGAGAGAGACAGAGAGAGAGAGAGAGACAGAGAGAGAGTAATTAGAGACTAGGTCTAATTGGGCGAGGAACACCTCAACATAATTAGAAGAAGCTCTAATCCAATCAGAGGAATCTCTAATCCAATTAGAGGAGGCTCTAATCTAATTAGAAGAACTTTAATCTAATTCTCTAATTAGATTTCTCTAATTAGTCTTCTAATTATTAGAGAAGTTCTAATCCAATTAGAATTGTTCTAATTAGAATCTCTAATTAGTTATTCTAATTATTGGAGAATTCTCTAATTCAATTAGAAGTGCTCTAATTCTCCAAGAGAAAGAGAGAGACGACAACAGGCTCAATTGTGTATTCTCCAAAGAGAGGAGGGGTGGGGATTATACAGTGGGTAAGGGAGGGCACTTTCCATAGGGGAAGAGGTGGTTTCCCCTCCTCTCCCTTGGCCGCACCAAGTCTCCAAGGAGACTTCGGATTGGACTCCACTTGGATTAAGGGAAATATCCACGGAAAGAAAATGCACTTTGTGAGACCATGGGTCCCACCCGGCATCCCCTAAAATTAGGGTTTGCCTAGAGGAGGAAATCTTCCCCTCTCCGGCATTGTTACCATATATGGAAAGTCCCATGGAACTCTTCCGGAACCCCATGACCCTATAGATAAAATCATTGATCTTATCTAACGATGTCATAAGTTTTTTTTTTGACATCATGAGACATCTCATGCCCCCTGCATTTGCTCTATAAAGCGTGCAATCTCAATTTCTCTTTCATAATAACTTCGGAATAAATTCTGACAGTAATAGAAACTGTTTCTATCACTCCGGGACATCTCATTACCTCGTTATAAATTCTCTCTAATATATAAAATATATCTATCACTCAGAAACACCGTTCTCATGATACTCCTAGTTGATTCGGACCTACCGATATACACAAAAATAAGCCCAAACTTAAATATGTTTCCCCAAAGGTTTGGTAGTGTGTGGAAATGAAACTGGAAACTCTTTCCTTTTCAATACTCCCTCCGATCCTAATTAATCGGCGCAAATCCTGACCTATGCATGCACAAATTTGTGAAGCAGTTACGCCCATTAATTAGGATCGGAGGGAGTAATTAATAGCAGGGTCATGGACACTTATATTGACTCCGACATACTAAACAAATAAACTTCTGAACCTGTTGGTTACTATACAAATCTCCCATTACTCATGATACCGAACTTACCCGAGACTATTGATTCCGGTATTGCGTGTGAAACAATCTCTGGTTCACTAATATCTTTGTCTTGTCTCATTATCCGGTAAGTTTCCTCTTTCTCGTCACTGTATAATGGTATCCCACATGATGTATCATCATCATGCATTGTCTGCAGAACTTATGGATATCAAGAATATTGAGTGAGCCCAGGTATGTATCTCTCTTTTTACGGAGTTGTAATTCCCATTTGAGAACATCAAGGTAATATACTCCTTTGGAATTACCCAGTAAATACCTTTATGTGCACCCAGTTTACGGTGTGAATCTTGATAGCACCAAAGTAAGATCTCCAGAATATATTGTCCCGATAATCTCATGGTCAAAGAATGCATTGTTATATAACCGTGTTGTGGTATGATTCTAAGGACAAATAAGTCTTAGTGGGATCTCTTAGAATATCAATCTTCTTAGGGAATACCCATCCATATTGTTCTCTTCCAACAATATGCTACTCATTGATGTTGACAATCTATGACCAGGAAAACATAGTCATCAAACATCCAATGAATTAGTCGTAAAAGGTAAGACTAGAGTTTGTTTCTGTGTTCATGATACTACACGTGAGCATGCGTTTGCATCTGAATCTCATATTCAGGAACCACGTAAATTATAGCATAATAATATGAATCATAATATGCCTTTTGGGAATACATCCAACAGTATCCCACTTGCACAACTGGCAATAATCCGTTTGCATAAGTCCATCAAATATCTATAAGATGTGAGTGAACACTCATATAAATAATGTGTTGGAGACATTTGCCATCAAACCCTTCCGAGGTTGTATGAACCATATGTATTATGAAGAAACTTTTTTTTTCATAATACGCCTTGATCATAAGATCAACTACAGTCTTGTAACATCTAAGTATGAAAAATCCCTAGTTGTTTTGCTCTTTGTTTAATTTAAAGCAATGCATCATGTCATCATCTCATTGCATTTGTTTTATTTCTGTTTGCATTGTTTTCATAATGAATTTCAAACTCTAATCAACATTTGTTTTCATACTTGTCTGTTACAATCTTTTCAAATGAAGAATACAAATCAAAAACCTCTTTTGTTTCCAAATGCTTCAATAATGTTCAATTAATAAATTGCTGGTTTTTATTTCAAACAAATAATTCCAAATCATCTACAATTTCAAATCAAATTCATTCAAACAGCACCCAAGTTGAGTTATAACAAATTTATAAACATTATCAATTCAATCAACTAATTCTAATCTTTTAATTCATAGGGGCTACCCTATTAAAATGCTTTGATTTCATAAGGTTTACTTAATATGAAAATTCATTCAAAGTTGGTTGAAATACAAATATCAAATAAAAATTCAAACTTTTGACAATGGAAGTTAGCATCTGTTTGCTAATGGTCTAAATAACCTACACTGAATTTTCCAAAAATTTTACCACATTAAAAACCATCCAATGCTTCCATTTGCTTTTGCTACAAAAAAAAACAGTAAAACGAAAAATAACAAAAAGAGAAAAACGAGTGGCAGCTACCTATCCCAGCCCAGCCCGCTTACCACCTGGCCCAGTACCCCTCCAGCGCTGTCGCTTTCTTCCTCCTAGCGCTGATGTCACCTGTGTACGATCGCTTCCCTGCCGCTCGATCGCTCCAACCTCTCTCGATGGCTCGCCGTACAGTGCACTGCTCCACCATAAAAACGCCGCCTCCACCCCCTGCTAGCCCTAAACCTCCTCGCAGCCGCCACCGTCTCCTCTCTTCCCCCCTGCTCCCTGTTCTTTCTCTGAACCCGAGCGGAAGAAGAGCGAGGGGTTCGCCGTCGTCGCTCCTCGACCTCGATCCACTACGGGAAAACGATCCCGGTGAGCTCCCTCCCTGTTCTACGGCGAAAGCCTCCCTTTTTCTTCCCCGTTGCGCCACCCCATCCTCTGAACCTCACTGTCCGCCATGGCCGCTCTCTGAAGAAGCTCACCGTCGCCGTTCTGCTCGCAGTAGAGCCTCCATCTTCCCGGGAACGAGATCGCCGCACCGAGCTCGTCGTCGCCGTTTCCAGGAACTGGACGTTGGAGCTGTGGTCGCCACCCCTCGCCGTCGACAACCACCCCTCGCCGTCGGCATCCTCCTTGTCCCTGTCAACGACGAACGCCCCGCTGTAAGCATCCTCCGTCGCGATCTGCTCACTGATGCTCACCATCGCCTCACTGCACGCATCGTGCACCCACCTGCAGCCGCAGCACGTCGGTGGCCAGCGCTCGCCGCCGATGTGCCCCTGCTGCCTCTGTCGCCGTCAGGTTCAGACTGGGTGTTCGCTGTCAGTTAAAAATTCAGCGAACGCGCAACACCTCAACCTGTCTGCGTTGTGGTTCCTGTCAAACAAACACGAGCAGCTCATTTGGTTCAGTGCGCGCGCAGCGAGGGAGAGGTGCTGGGATCGAGCCCTCGCGCTGCGGGATTTAATCCCATCTTTTGCTCCGCTGGCTGACAGGCAGGGGCCACACGGCAGTGACCCTGCCTGCCACGCAAGCGCAACGCCACGCTGGCCCCCCAGGCCCACGCTGCAGTGGCAGTGGCTAGGGGCCAACACGGTGCAAAATGTTTAACGTTTCTGTTTTGGAAATTCTAATTCTTTTAAATAATAGAATTAAACATTAAAATTTAACCTTTAATAACTTTTAATCTATAAGTCTAATAAATAAAAGTTGTATATGTTTACTGCTCCAAATTTTATTGTCTATCCAATTATTCCATTTGTGCACTGTTTTGAATTTTCCAAATACATTTAAAATTCAAATTTGAATAATTCAAATGTAATTTGCAATAATTCATACTAATTCCAAATAAGGCAAATAAAATATGTTTTTCATACCATTTTGAATATCCTATTCAAATATAAAATTTGTTTCATTGTTTGAATAATTTAAATTGCCTAAATAATTTAATACTTGTTTAATTCATTTAAATTTGATAAAAATCATAACTTGCTTAATATAAAATATTTTTGAACATGCAAAATATGTTTCCAAACCATCAAAGTGTGAACTTTTCAAATGTGAATTTGAATTTATGATTTGAACAAATAAAATTCAAATAATATTCAAACTTGTCTAAAATTCAATTAAAACTTGTTTAATATTGTTTAATTCATAATAAATCTATCCTAATTCAAATTTCAATATTTGAAACATGTAATCCAACTAAAATTTGATGTTCTTCTCAAATATAAACTTTGTTAGTTGTTTTGCACACTTTAAATTGGTGAAAACAATAATTGTTGTGTGACATGTTTAAGTAACCAAAATTTCTAAACTTAATAAATAATTTCCAAAACTTGTTAAACCCTTTTATTACTTGCATCTATTATTGTTATTTGTTGTTATTTTGTCATTTCCATCATGCATGCATCATGCTAACAACTTTCACCTAATAATTAATTATAAATCATTTGTTCCACTTAATTATGGACCTTTCCCATATGCAACTCATTTTAGCATATGGGTCCATTTAAATTGTGTTATCTTGTTAGCTAGTTTACTTTGATGCAACCATTAACTTGTCATGCATCATCTTGATTGTGCACAATGCCATGGCAATGATTGTTTACATTCCTGTTTTGTTTGTTTGCTTCTTCTCGAATAGACGACGACGTTGAGACAGACGATCCTTACAGCACCCCTTCTGAGGATCTAGCTCAGTACCCGGCTGCTGAGTTCGCAGGCAAGTTATCACTCACATGAACCATTGTGTTCCTTTCAACCCTGGTTACCGATACTTTCCGTTGCCTATTCTTGCTAGCCTTAGTGGTAGTTGTTACTGTTACGAACCTATCACATGAATCCTTTAACCCTGATATTGCCTCACCACCCCTCCTACAACCCCATTGATTGAGCCAGTGTCTTACTAGTATGCTTAGATTGTTTTGCTCGAGTCTGTTACCCGTTACCTTCAGTTACTATATTTTATTATGTTCTGGGGGCTCGATGTTTAATCAATCAATCAATCAATCATGCTAATGTTATTACTTAATAATAATTTGATGATAAGGCACCGGCAGGAGGCCCTGTGTGGTTTTGAGGCCTGCTAGTGTCGACCCTAATAGGAAAAGGGTCTTGTCTACTGATCCATGATGAGCGCACTACCCGCATGTGGGAAGCGAGTATGGGCGCCCCCCTCAATTTGATTCGATTCGCATCTTGTCCAAATCATCTCATTTAGTTCGTGCTTTCTATTTGCCGCATGCATGTTTTTGCGAGCCCAGCGCAGGGTGGAACTTTCGTAGTCGGCATATAGGGGGACACGGTCTTAGAGTGCTATGAGGGTCCCTTTTCTTCGGGGCTTGATTAGCCGTGCGCCCAAGGTGCTTTGGGCTTGATGCGGAGAAGAGTTGAGTTGTGTTGAGTGCCCCGCTTGGTGGGAGGCATCCCATCTGGCGGGTTATTCATACGTGTACGGCCAAATTGGTGCAACCCTGCAGGGATAATCTTCTCGAGAAGCCGTGTTTTCCGCGGTTATGGTTAACTTGGTGAAAGTACTGGCTAACAAGTACTCAGGACAACTTAAACCTAATGATTCATAATCTCACACCCCATGATTATCAACTTGACTAGTAATAGGATTATTGTCACAATAACTTGGTTCATCTTTAATCCAACTGTGTGAGTTATCCTCGGATTGCTTCTTTGGATAAGGGGCGAGATCCAGGATGGGTTTGTTTGATGTTATCTTTCAGTTGGTTACAACACTCGATCTTATCTCCTTTCTGGTAGTTGGAAGTGATAGAACCTCTGTAGTTGGTTAGCGCAGCCAGTTGCAGCATCTTTTATATCCCATTCTTCCGTTGAACCCAAGTCATCTGTGCTTGTGTTGACGGGCTATACTTTGGTGAACTGTGAGTCTTGCTTGCCAGTACGTCTATGTACTGACCCCTTTGGGGCTGTGGTTTCCGCAGACTACGATTACGAGGATCCAGGTGACGGCTACTACGTGGAGTTTGACGAGGCTGCTGACGAGTAGTTAGCGGACCCGGGCAGGATCCGAGACATCGTGGATGGGCTCCGTCTTTATTTCAGTTTCCGGCTTCTTAAGCCTATTTGGATTTTGTCTGTACTCAGACCCCTTTGAATGCTTCCGCTGATGTAATGAATGCTATGTTGGGACATGTGTCCTCTGGATGATTGTATTTGCTATTTCTGCCTTAGTAAAGGCCATTTGCTACCTTATTTCAATCTTTTGTGTCGTAGAGGCATGTTGTGTTATCCTTTTGTTCAAAGTCGTTGACGTACCATGTGTGTATGGTATGAAGTACGTCAATGGTAGTGTCCTGATTTCTACAGGATAGTTTACATCGACGGTGAACAGTAGCGATGGGTTGTCACACATAAGTGTTGGCCTACTCGTAAGAGGACGCGGGTGCCGGAAAGCCCCGTAATCCCATCAGAATATTGTTCAGATCGTACGGTGAGTATCCTCTAGAAGTCCGGGTGCGACAAATGGTATCAGAGCCTGTCTGCCTGTAGGATCCCTTTTTACTGGTCGCAATTGAGTCTAGAAACTATTTTGTAGCTATATAGGAAAAATGAAACGTGAGAGTAGGAATTCTGCCATTTTTCTTCTTTCCCCACCCACCCACCCTTTCTGGTAAGGAAGTGCAACGTTGTTTTCTGTTCTCACCTAAACTTTCAAGTTAGGATTTCACGTGTTTTGGGTTCTCCGTAGTACCTCAGGAGTTTTTGGTCACAAGTTTCCCGATGTTGCTTCAATATCCTGTTCTTTTCAACATCCTTATCGTCCGTTGAACCTTGTTGTTGTTTCCCACTTCAATTCTTCTACCGGAGTCTAATCAAAAACTTCCCCGATCATCTGCAGATGGATCTCAGGTTCTTCCCGCAGGTGGTTCGGATGACTCGCTGTGAGAGCACCGCCGGTTATCCGGAGATGCTGAGAGACATGGTTACCTATCTGGGGTTCCATTGGGCACCAGAGTACCAGGTCTACGAGCAGCAGCGAGAGTTTGACCAGACCTACTACCAGGCTATCGTCTACATTCTGTCGGATGATGGCAGGAGCGTTGTCCACCGCTACGAGGCAGTAGGTTCCACAGTGGATATGGCCGTGCAGCAGGCAGCTTACGTGAGTCTCACCGTCCTCCGTGCTGACTACTGGGGGTTTGATGATTCCATCTATCGTCACATCCCCCGTGGTTACATCACGGCAGCGGGAGTTCACTTCACTCTCCACAGCAACCTGGATACCTACGAGTCTGATAGCTCCAGGCTGCACACCACTGCTCAGTTCGTGAGGCACAGTGACGCAGTTGCTTCCACACTTTCTCAGGAGTTAGCCTCAGTCAGGGAGCAGCTCTATCTGGCGTTGACTCGTCTGGCTACATACACCACAGACTTTGTTGGAGACGGGCGCTTTGCGCGTTTCACTCAGCCAGCTGGGTTTCCGCTGCCAGATGCTGGAGGTTACGAGCCGATCAGAGGTCCACTTCTTGACCTTGGTCCTGGTTACACTGGGATTCCCCGCTTTGGAGCACAGGGAGACGACGCTTTCTACTTCACCACACCGAGAGTTGCTCTCAGAGCAGTCCCGCTCTACGTGGATCGTCGTCATACCTACTTCCGGGGGATTCCTCCGCACCGTATCTCTCGTCGTACTACTCACCGCCGTCCTGCGTGATGAGCATGGGAGTACCGATGTATCCGTTCCTAGCTATGTTTAGTTATCCTTGTCTTTCGAACCATATATTGGTCTGTTGGATATTCTGATGTATTTGAACATGTGATGATGTACCTGTTGGTTATCTATTCATGCGTCGGAATAATCTATCTTTCGGTTACCAAGTCTATCCTTTTCTGTTGTTGTGCTAAAATGAATGTCTATTCAGGATGCCGCCAACCAGGAGCAACCCGCCTGAGCCACCTCCGCTCACGGAGCTGTTGACTCAGATGACTCAGGTCGTGGCTCACATGGCCCAGATCCAGGCTAACCAGCACAACAACCAGAATGCTCCGCGAGTCAGCATCAAGGAGTTTCTGAGCATGGGGCCGAGAGCTTTCGTGGCAACACGTGAGCCTCTGGATGCTGATGACTGGATCAGGGAGATGAACAGGGCTCTGGAGATTGCTCATGTTGCTGAGGAGGATAAGGTCAAGTATGCCACCTACCTACTGAAGGGTCAGGCAGCTACCTGGTGGGAGAACTACCAGACCATGAGAGCTGGCTATCCTATCACCTGGGGTTGTTTCAAGGATGCCTTCCTGAAGCACCACATCCCAGATGGTCTCATGGAAAGGATGCGTGAGGAATTCTGCTCTCTCAAACAGGGCAAGCTGGATGTCCTCGGCTACCAGAACGAGTTCAATCGTCTCGCTCGATACGCTGGTGACGAGGTGTCCACTGAAGCCAAGAAGATGGCAAGGTTCCGCCGAGGTTTTAACCCGGAACTGAAGTACGCTCTCACCAACATCAAGTGCAAGGACTTCGTGGAGCTCGTGAACACCGCGCTCAATGAGGAGAATGGGCGCAAGGCGTTCGAAGAGTCTCGTAAGCACTCGCGTGAGGGTGGTTCCTCCTCCAACATGACCACCCCTCCGCAGAAGCGCCGCATCTGGGTGCCAAATGGTGCTGTCACTCGGGCTCCAAATGCCCAAGCTTCTCCAGGCTTTGGTCCCCGCCCACCCAACCCATCTCAGATGCAGGGTCAGAGGTTTCCAATGGGGCAGCCAAGGCCAGCTCCTCCTCGTGTCGTCACTTGCTTCAAGTGCAAGGAGACTGGGCACTACGCTGATAAGTGCACTCAGAGGCAGCTACCTCCACCACCTCCTCGCCCCAACACCAACCAGGCAATGGTTCGTGCTCCCCCGGCTAAAGCCTTCAACTCCAACAACAGGCCTGTCGGGAGGAACGCGAGGGTGAACCATATCAAGGCCGACAAAGCTGAGGAAGCTGCTGACGTCGTTCTCGGTATATTACCCGTAAACTCTATTCCAGCTAAAGTGTTGTTTGATACTGGAGCATCGCATTCGTTCGTGTCAAAGATCTTTGCTACAACGTACAATTTAGCTCTGGTTCCACTAAGCAATCAAATCTATGTGCACTCTCCGGGAACTAAAATGATTACATCCAAGATAAGCATGGACAATCAAATCCTAATTGGAGGTCGCATATTCCTTGCTTCACTCATGTTGCTGGGAAATTCTGACATTGATGTCATTCTGGGTATGGATTGGTTGAAGACCCACAAAGCAAAAATTGACTGTGCTCAAAAGTCAATAACTCTCTCCCACACTTCAGGCCAGATAGTCTATTCTCCATATGGATCAAGTTCTGTTCAGCTGTTCAACCTCGATGCCAAACCCCTTCCTGCAATTGAAAATGTTCCGGTGGTTTGTGAATTCCCTGACGTCTTTCCAGAAGAATTGCCAGGGATGCCTCCGGACAGAGCAGTTGAGTTCGTGATCGAGCTTGAGCCAGGTACTGCTCCAATCTCTAAGCATCCATACAAGATAGCTCCTCCTGAACTGAAATTGTTGAAGGAGCAAATCGATATGTACATGGAGAAAGGTTACATTCAGCCTAGTTCCTCCGCTTGGGGTTGCCCAACTCTGTTTGTTGCCAAGAAGGATCAAACAAAAAGACTCGTGGTTGACTATCGTCCTCTCAACGAGAAAACCATCAAGAACAAGTATCCAATTCCTCGTATCGATGATCTTTTTGATCAACTTGTTGGAGCCTCAATATTCTCAAAGTTGGACTTGAGGATGGGTTACCATCAGATAAAGATCAGAAAGGAAGATATTCCTAAGACAGCTTTCACCACTCGTTACGGTCTATATGAATACACCGTCATGTCCTTTGGTCTCACCAATGCGCCGGCAACGTTCTCAAGACTCATGAATTCTGTCTTCCATGAATACCTCGACAAGTTCGTTGTGGTATATCTTGATGACATCCTAGTCTACTCAAAATCCGAGGAAGAGCATGGAGAACACCTTCGTCTCACTCTCATGAAACTTCGCGAGCATCGTCTATATGCCAAGTTTTCCAAGTGTGAGTTCTGGATTCTGGAAGTTGCATATCTTGGTCATATCATCTCTGCCAAAGGCATAGCCATTGATCCTGAAAAGGTTAAGGCAATTGTTGATTGGAAACCCCCTAAGACGGTGAAGCAAGTCAGAAGTTTTCTTGGCTTGGCTAGCTATTGCCGTCGTTTCGTCCAAAACTTTTCCAAGATTGCCAAACCTCTCACTGATCTCACAAAGAAGGACAAGAAGTTCGTTTGGACTCCACAATGTGATGAGAGTTTCAATCTCTTGAAGACTAAACTCACTTCCACACCTGTTCTGGTTGGCCCAGATACTACCAAACCTTTCCAGATATTCTGTGATGCATCTCTCCAAGGCCTGGGAGCAGTTCTTATGCAAGAACGTCAAGTTGTGGCTTATGCTTCACGTCAGTTGAACCCACATGAGCAAAACTATCCCACTCATGACCTAGAACTTGCAGCAGTTGTGTTTGCCCTCAAGAAATGGAGACAATACTTGTTGGGTAACAAAACTGAAATCTTTTCCGATCATAAGAGTCTGAAATACATCTTCACTCAGCCAGATCTGAACCTCGGGCAAAGGAGATGGATTGAGAAGATTAAAGACTTTGATCTCACCATTTCTTACACTCCAGGCAAGGCTAATGTTATGGCCGATGCTCTCAGTCGCAAATCCTATTGCAATAATCTCATGATCATGGAAAGCCAACCTCCACTTCATGAAGAATTCCAGAAGCTGAACCTTGGTCTTGTCCCTGAAGGATACCTTGCTAGCTTGACAGCCAGTCCAACTCTCGAGGACAAGATTCGTTCTGAACAACTTCGTGATACTGAAATCAAGAAGATTGTGGAGCACATCAGGGAGGGCAATGATAAATTCAAGTCCTTATCAATTGATGACAAGGGAACTGTGTTCTTCGAAGGACGCATTGCAGTTCCTCAGATTCAAAGTCTCAAGGATATCATTCTCAAGGAGGCTCATGAAACTCCTCTCTCCATCCACCCTGGAAGTACAAAGATGTACCAGGATCTCAAGACTCTGTATTGGTGGCCTGGCATGAAACGTGAAATTGCTCAATACGTTTCTGAATGCGACGTTTGTCAACGTGTTAAGGCAGTCCATCAGAAAACAGCCGGTCTACTCCAACCTCTGAAAATTCCTGAGTGGAAGTGGGACATGATTGAAATGGACTTCGTTACTGGGTTTCCAAAGTCCAAAAAGGGCAACGATGCAATCTTCGTTGTTATTGATCGTCTCACTAAGGTTGCTCACTTCTTTGCTGTAAAGGAAACTATCTCAGCTAGCCAGTTAGCAGAGCTCTACACAGCAAAGATTGTTCCTCTTCATGGTGTTCCATTGGAAATTAGCTCAGACCGTGGAAGTATCTTCACTTCTCATTTCTGGAAAAGCTTTCAAGAAGCATTGGGCACCAAACTTCTGTTCAGCACAGCTTATCACCCTCAGTCTCAGGGGCAAGTCGAAAGAGTCAATCAGATTCTCGAGGATATGCTCAGAGCATGTGGTCTCTCCTTTGGCATGAAATGGGAGGATTGCCTTCCATATGCTGAATTCTCCTACAACAACAGCTACCAGGCAAGCCTAGGCATGGCACCATTTGAGGCACTGTATGGTCGCAGATGCAGGAGTCCAATCAATTGGTCTGGAGCTGGTGAACGTTCACTCTTAGGCCCTGACATTGTTAAGGAAGCCGAGGAGAAAGTTCGTATCATTCGTGACAATCTCAGGATTGCTCAGTCTCGTCAGAAGAGCTATTATGATAGCAAGCACAGGGATATGATCTATGCACCTGGTGATAAGGCATATCTCCGTGTAACTCCCCTCAGAGGCACTCATCGTTTTGGTGTGAAAGGAAAGCTTGCACCAAGATACATTGGTCCTTTCAACATTCTCTCAAGGCGGGCAGAAAATGCTTATCGTCTTGAACTCCCAGAAAAACTATCCAAGGTGCACGATGTGTTCCACGTGTCCCAGCTCAAGAAGTGTTTCAAAGATCCAGATCGTGCAGTTGATCATGATTCCATTGAACTGCAAGATGATCTATCTTATGAGGAGCACCCTGTTCGTATTCTCGATGAGACCGAGCGTAAGACTCGCAACAAGAGCACCAAGTTCTTGAAAGTGCAATGGTCGCATCATTCCGATAAAGAGGCAACGTGGGAGACCGAAGAGGATCTTCGCAAGAAGTATCCGGACCTTTTCACTTCTCAGTAAGGAATCTCGGGGCGCGATTCCTTCAAGGGGGGGCGTTTTGTAACATCCAAGTATGAAAAATCCCTAGTTGTTTTGCTCTTTGTTTAATTTAAAGCAATGCATCATGTCATCATCTCATTGCATTTGTTTTATTTCTGTTTGCATTGTTTTCATAATGAATTTCAAACTCTAATCAACATTTGTTTTCATACTTGTCTGTTACAATCTTTTCAAATGAAGAATACAAATCAAAAACCTCTTTTGTTTCCAAATGCTTCAATAATGTTCAATTAATAAATTGCTGGTTTTTATTTCAAACAAATAATTCCAAATCATCTACAATTTCAAATCAAATTCATTCAAACAGCACCCAAGTTGAGTTATAACAAATTTATAAACATTATCAATTCAATCAACTAATTCTAATCTTTTAATTCATAGGGGCTACCCTATTAAAATGCTTTGATTTCATAAGGTTTACTTAATATGAAAATTCATTCAAAGTTGGTTGAAATACAAATATCAAATAAAAATTCAAACTTTTGACAATGGAAGTTAGCATCTGTTTGCTAATGGTCTAAATAACCTACACTGAATTTTCCAAAAAATTTACCACATTAAAAACCATCCAATGCTTCCATTTGCTTTTGCTACAAAAAAAAACAGTAAAACGAAAAATAACAAAAAGAGAAAAACGAGTGGCAGCTACCTATCCCAGCCCAGCCCGCTTACCACCTGGCCCAGTACCCCTCCAGCGCTGTCGCTTTCTTCCTCCTAGCGCTGATGTCACCTGCGTACGATCGCTTCCCTGCCGCTCGATCGCTCCAACCTCTCTCGATGGCTCGCCGTACAGTGCACTGCTCCACCATAAAAACGCCGCCTCCACCCCCTGCTAGCCCTAAACCTCCTCGCAGCCGCCACCGTCTCCTCTCTTCCTCCCCCTGCTCCCTGTTCTTTCTCTGAACCCGAGCGGAAGCAGAGCGAGGGGTTCGCCGTCGTCGCTCCTCGACCTCGATCCACTACGGCAAAACGATCCCGGTGAGCTCCCTCCCTGTTCTACGGCGAAAGCCTCCCTTTTTCTTCCCCGTTGCGCCACCCCATCCTCTGAACCTCACTGTCCGCCATGGCCGCTCTCTGAAGAAGCTCACCGTCGCCGTTCTGCTCGCAGTAGAGCCTCCATCTTCCCGGGAACGAGATCGCCGCACCGAGCTCGTCGTCGTCGTTTCCAGGAACTGGACGTTGGAGCTGTGGTCGCCACCCCTCGCCGTCGACAACCACCCCTCGCCGTCGGCATCCTCCTTGTCCCTGTCAACGACGAACGCCCCGCTGTAAGCATCCTCCGTCGCGATCTGCTCACTGATGCTCACCATCGCCTCACTGCACGCATCGTGCACCCACCTGCAGCCGCAGCACGTCGGTGGCCAGCGCTCGCCGCCGATGTGCCCCTGCTGCCTCTGTCGCCGTCAGGTTCAGACTGGGTGTTCGCTGTCAGTTAAAAATTCAGCGAACGCGCAACACCTCAACCTGTCTGCGTTGTGGTTCCTGTCAAACAAACACGAGCAGCTCATTTGGTTCAGTGCGCGCGCAGCGAGGGAGAGGTGCTGGGATCGAGCCCTCGCGCTGCGGGATTTAATCCCATCTTTTGCTCCGCTGGCTGACAGGCAGGGGCCACACGGCAGTGACCCTGCCTGCCACGCAAGCGCAGCGCCACGCTGGCCCCCCCAGGCCCACGCTGCAGTGGCAGTGGCTAGGGGCCAGCACGGTGCAAAATGTTTAACGTTTCTGTTTTGGAAATTCTAATTCTTTTAAATAACAGAATTAAACATTAAACTTTAACCTTTAATAACTTTTAATCTATAAGTCTAATAAATAAAAGTTGTATATGTTTACTGCTCCAAATTTTATTGTCTATCCAATTATTCCATTTGTGCACTGTTTTGAATTTTCCAAATACATTTAAAATTCAAATTTGAATAATTCAAATGTAATTTGCAATAATTCATACTAATTCCAAATAAGGCAAATAAAATATGTTTTTCATACCATTTTGAATATCCTATTCAAATATAAAAAAAAAAATCATTGTTTGAATAATTTAAATTGCCTAAATAATTTAATACTTGTTTAATTCATTTAAATTTGATAAAAATCATAACTTGCTTAATATAAAATATTTTTGAACATGCAAAATATGTTTCCAAACCATCAAAGTGTGAACTTTTCAAATGTGAATTTGAATTTATGATTTGAACAAATAAAATTCAAATAATATTCAAACTTGTCTAAAATTCAATTAAAACCTGTTTAATATTGTTTAATTCATAATAAATCTATCCTAATTCAAATTTCAATATTTGAAACATGTAATCCAACTAAAATTTGATGTTCTTCTCAAATATAAACTTTGTTAGTTGTTTTGCACACTTTAAATTGGTGAAAACAATAATTGTTGTGTGACATGTTTAAGTAACCAAAATTTCTAAACTTAATAAATAATTTCCAAAACTTGTTAAACCCTTTTATTACTTGCATCTATTATTGTTATTTGTTGTTATTTTGTCATTTCCATCATGCATGCATCATGCTAACAACTTTCACCTAATAATTAATTATAAATCATTTGTTCCACTTAATTATGGACCTTTCCCATATGCAACTCATTTTAGCATATGGGTCCATTTAAATTGTGTTATCTTGTTAGCTAGTTTACTTTGATGCAACCATTAACTTGTCATGCATCATCTTGATTGTGCACAATGCCATGGCAATGATTGTTTACATTCCTGTTTTGTTTGTTTGCTTCTTCTCGAATAGACGACGACGTTGAGACAGACGATCCTTACAACACCCCTTCTGAGGATCTAGCTCAGTACCCGGCTGCTGAGTTCGCAGGCAAGTTATCACTCACATGAACCATTGTGTTCCTTTCAACCCTGGTTACCGATACTTTCCGTTGCCTATTCTTGCTAGCCTTAGTGGTAGTTGTTACTGTTACGAACCTATCACATGAATCCTTTAACCCTGATATTGCCTCACCACCCCTCCTACAACCCCATTGATTGAGCCAGTGTCTTACTAGTATGCTTAGATTGTTTTGCTCGAGTCTGTTACCCGTTACCTTCAGTTACTATATTTCATTATGTTCTGGGGGCTCGATGTTTAATCAATCAATCAATCAATCATGCTAATGTTATTACTTAATAATAATTTGATGATAAGGCACCGGCAGGAGGCCCTGTGTGGTTTTGAGGCCTGCTAGTGTCGACCCTAATAGGAAAAGGGTCTTGTCTACTGATCCATGATGAGCGCACTACCCGCATGTGGGAAGCGAGTATGGGCGCCCCCCTCAATTTGATTCGATTCGCATCTCGTCCAAATCATCTCATTTAGTTCGTGCTTTCTATTTGCCGCATGCATGTTTTTGCGAGCCCAGCGCAGGGTGGAACTTTCGTAGTCGGCATATAGGGGGACACGGTCTTAGAGTGCTATGAGGGTCCCTTTTCTTCGGGGCTTGATTAGCCGTGCGCCCAAGGTGCTTTGGGCTTGATGCGAAGAAGAGTTGAGTTGTGTTGAGTGCCCCGCTTGGTGGGAGGCATCCCATCTGGCGGGTTATTCATACGTGTACGGCCAAATTGGTGCAACCCTGCAGGGATAATCTTCTCGAGAAGCCGTGTTTTCCGCGGTTATGGTTAACTTGGTGAAAGTACTGGCTAACAAGTACTCAGGACAACTTAAACCTAATGATTCATAATCTCACACCCCATGATTATCAACTTGACTAGTAATAGGATTATTGTCACAATAACTTGGTTCATCTTTAATCCAACTGTGTGAGTTATCCTCGGATTGCTTCTTTGGATAAGGGGCGAGATCCAGGATGAGTTTGTTTGATGTTATCTTTCAGTTGGTTACAACACTCGATCTTATCTCCTTTCTGGTAGTTGGAAGTGATAGAACCTCTGTAGTTGGTTAGCGCAGCCAGTTGCAGCATCTTTTATATCCCATTCTTCCGTTGAACCCAAGTCATCTGTGCTTGTGTTGACGGGCTATACTTTGGTGAACTGTGAGTCTTGCTTGCCAGTACGTCTATGTACTGACCCCTTTGGGGCTGTGGTTTCCGCAGACTACGATTACGAGGATCCAGGTGACGGCTACTACGTGGAGTTTGACGAGGCTGCTGACGAGTAGTTAGCGGGCCCGGGCAGGATCCGAGACATCGTGGATGGGCTCCGTCTTTATTTCAGTTTCCGGCTTCTTAAGCCTATTTGGATTTTGTCTGTACTCAGAC